>OZ059842.1:25216610-26709771 GCA_964057195.1 Orthosia cruda
CTGTAAGACAAGTACTTAGAGTTTAATATTGAAATAACCTATTTTCTTGCTGAATTAGTATTTTTTTGTGTATATAAACGAATTAATTTTAATAAATAAATTACATTCGCTCCAGAATCTTCAAAGTGACAAGTAGTACTAGCGCTGCTTTAAAATCGACTTTCTAACATGTAAGTAAGTAATTCATAATTTTAAATATGTACCTAGTCATAATGCTCAGCTACGGACCTGGTTTTTGCCTGCCGGCTGTTATGAACTTATGATTATCATGTTTTATCTTTCCATTGCGACTACTATTCAGCTACGGACCTGGTTTTTGCCTGCCGGCTGATGTTACTGTTATCATGCCCTACCTATCCATCATGACTGCTACCCAGCCTGCTAGCTGATGTATTGATAGTCTTAATTAAGTCACAGTTGTTAGTTACAAAATTAATTTTATGTGTTCCATTTCAGGTCGGACTCCGATTCAGAATTCCATACACCAACCGCAGCTGTAGCCGAGGTTGCGAAGGTGCAACCAAAGAAGAAGGTGGCGAAGCGCAAAGCTTCCGAGAGCACCACGCCATCAGAATCGAAATCAAGGTAATTTTGTGTTATTGCTTGTTGTGTATGTTATATCAATTAAATGTATGTTATACACAGATATACGTTAAATTATAACTGTAACGCAGAAAGCGCTGAAATCAATTTCCGATTATATTCCTTGCAGGAATGTTTACAGTTAGTTCATGAGGTATTGTTATTGAAATTATTATAACAAGATATCATGCTTTTTGTCCTAGTAGATTCTATCCCCGTACACAGATGATGCCCTCAATTCTCCATAAAAATAAATGTAATTTTGTGTTGTGAATGTAATAAAATGTTAAATTGTTTACAGTAAAAGACGCAGCTCGGGCTCGGACCTCTTTGGCTTCGAGGACTACATTCCCTCGTTGACCTCAGTTGGAGACTTCGGTTCAACCCTCATCAGCCGTGTCGCTAACGGGAAAGTGCGGCGAACGGTGGACTTAACCGGGGACTTCTATGTGGAGGTAAAAGTCTACAACAAGGCCGATGTTGCCTCCACCCCTAAAGAGGATCGGTGGAAGAAAGCCTCGGTGGCTCTAAAAGTGCAGCTTAACCGCAACACGCCGCAGTGGGATGGTCTACAAGTTTTTATGAGACGGACTCATGAATTATTTGACAATTCTGAGCCCGTCTTTTATAGTGATAGTATAAATAGAAAATAAATATTTAAGTTTTGGGGCACCAGGTCTATATTCTATTTAGCAGACGTCTATCATAATCGCAATAATAATAATATATAGCAACAACTAATAGTAAGTCTAAAACTATTTTAAGCTATAATGCCTTTCTGTACTGTTTGTAATACCTCTGTTGAGCGCAGTCACTGGACAGGTCACCTACGTAGTACTAATCATAAAAACAAAAGTATTTTGCCTTTTTGCGAAGGTGTTGAAATAATACATTCTGCATTTCGTAATCGTATAACTTCTTATAGAATTGTCGATCCGTCTGAGAATTGTTCGCTAGAACCATTTCTCAATAATATTTGCGACAAAATTAAAACGCTTATTGACATGTCTCTTAAAGAACACACTTGTCTAAAAGTTAATTTTGAATATTTTGCTTTGTTTTTAATGATTAAAAATGATTCTCAGGAGATTAAATCATTTGCCACAAAAAACTTTACTCTGCATCAGAATTATGAATTTGATTCATTATTGTCTCAAGTCAAAAACACTTTAACAAAAAAGATAGAAGAAATTCAGGATCGAGATAGTGGATGGACGTTCTTGAGCAGTTCTCATTTGGAAGTCAATGTTAACAAATATCAACCTTTGCGCGGTTCAGGCTTTATCGAATTGCCTTCTTCAATAAAATCGAAAAAAGCATGCATTAATATCCACAATAATGATGAGTATTGTTTTTTTTGGTCTGTTGTTGCTGCTTTATATCCAGCCAAAACTCATCCCGATAGAGTATCTTCGTACCCGGATTTTCGTAACGTGTTAAATGTTAAGAACATATCATTTCCAATGAATTTCACAGATATTGCGCGGTTCGAAGTAAATAACCCTGAAATTTGCATTTACATTTATGGTTTAAAAAATAATACCATCATAGGACCGCTTTACAAACCAAAAGCCTTGAACGGAAAGGTGATTCATTTACTTTATTTAGAAAGAGATGATTTCTCACATTACTGTCTCATTAAAGACTTGCCGCGACTTGTTAAGAATCAATTAACAAAACATCACAGTAAACTGTACTTTTGTGACGTTTGTTTAATGTTTTTTAATTCATGCGACAATCTTAGTTCGCATAGTTGTGGAGGTGTCGCCACTGAACTACCTCCAAAAGGTTCGTTCATACAATTTGAAAATTATATTAGAAAGCAAATTGTACCATTTGTCATATACGCAGATTTTGAAACAATGCTAGAGCGGTATGAATCTTGTGATCTTGACCCCTCTAAGGCAGGTACTGTTACACGACAGCGACACGTGCCTGTAGCTTTCGCTTATCATATTACGTGTACGCTAGATGAAAGCCATAATCGTTTCGTTTCTTATCGCGGTTCGGATTGTGTATTAAATTTTGTGAAGTCTATTTATAAAGATGCACAACAAATTCATGATATGTTAAAAAATAATGTTCCTATGATTTACTCAAATGATAATGCTCGCGACTTTGAAAACGCGATAAAATGTCATATTTGTGAACACTTCTTGTTCGGCGATAGGGTTCGCGATCATTGTCACTTGACTGGTAAATATCGTGGTGCAGCTCATAGTTATTGTAATATGCAATACAAACAACCGACATTTTTGCCAGTATTTTTTCATAATTTGTCCGGATATGATTGTCACCTTTTCATAAAAGAATTAGGCGAAGCGCCTGGATCTATAAAAGTGATACCTAAAACAAAAGAAAACTATATTTCATTCACGAAGTATATTCCGATTTCCGATAGTGAAAGTATACAGATACGGTTTGTAGATTCTTTCAAGTTTTTAGGAACAAGCTTAGAAAAGTTGGTTAGTTCAATGAAAAAACAAGAGTTTAAACAATTACAATCCTATTTTTCTAATAAAAAACAATTTAATCTACTCACCCGTAAAGGAGTGTATCCATATGACTATATGTCTCAATGGGAACGTTATGAAGATACGTGTTTACCCTCTAAAAAATATTTTTTTAACTCCTTATCTAATGAAACAATTACCGACGAAGATTATGAACACGCTCGGTCTGTTTGGTCAGTATTTAATATTCAAAACATGGGTATGTACACAGATTTATATCTCAAAACAGATGTTCTGTTGTTAACAGATGTTTTTGAAAATTTTCGAAAAACTTGTAAATTACATTACAATCTCGATCCCGCGTTCTATCTTACAGCACCAAGTCTATCTTTTGATGCAATGCTTTTAAAAACAGGAGTTAAATTAGAATTAATTAGTGATGTTGAAATTTTTAGAATGATACAAAAAGGTATTCGAGGTGGTGTTTGTATGTGTTCCAAAAGACATGTCAAAGCCAATCATAAATATTTAGATACTTACGATCCAACTTGTCCAAATTCATTTATCATTTATTTAGATTGTAACAATTTATATGGTTATAGCATGTGTCAATCCCTACCCTATTCCGATTTTAGATTTATGAATAGACATGAAATTGATTTTTTACAATTGAACTTAGCAGATATCAGTGATACCGCGGAAAACGGATACATTCTTGAAGTCGATTTAATATATCCAACGAATTTGCACATGGAACACAATGACTTTCCTTTTTGTCCAGAAAAATGCCTACCACCTGGTGGTAAGAATAAAAAGTTAATACCAAACTTGTACGATAAATATCACTATGTTATTCATTACGTACATTTAAAAAAATGTTTACAGTACGGTTTAGTATTGAGAAGGATCCATCGCGCTATTATATTTAAGCAAAGTTGTTATTTAAAACAATATATTGATATTAACACTCAGTTACGTCAAAAAGCAGAGTCAACGTTTGAACAAGACTTTTTCAAATTATTGAACAATAGTATTTTCGGAAAGACCTTGGAAAATAATGAAAATCGAATAGAAGTAAAATTAGTTAACAAATGGTGTGATTCAAACAATAAAACGAAAAAGACCACTTGTGCTGAGAAATTGATAGCTAGTCCATATTTTCATAGCGCTTCTGTTTTTTCTGATGATCTAGTGGCAATCCAAATGAAACCTGTGCGTATAATACTTAATAAACCAATATACATAGGTTTCGCAGTATTAGAATTATCTAAGACTCATATGTACGACTTTCATTACTCTATCATAAAACCTTTTTATGGTAACCGAATTGAATTGTGCTATACTGACACAGATAGTCTTGTGTATGATGTACAGAGTGATGACGTTTATAAAGACCTCAAGCTCCATTTTCTAAAATATTTTGATACCAGCAATTATGACTGTAACAATGACTATAACTTACCAATTATTAATAAGAAGGTTCCAGGACTGTTTAAAGATGAAATGGGTGGCAACATTATCAAAGAATTCGTAGGACTGCGCTCAAAACTTTATTGTATTAAAATGTTAAATAAAACAATTAAAAAGGCAAAAGGTACAAAAAAATGTATTACTAAAAAATTTAATATGTTAGATTATAAAAATGTTTTGTACAATTGCAATGTTATTCGCAAAAAAAATGTATTGTTTAGGTCAATAAAACATGAAATATTCACACATGACGTAAATAAAATAGCACTTTCAAGCAATGACGATAAACGATTGCTATCGTTTGATAAAGTTTCTACTTTAGCCTGGGGTAACGCAACTATATTTATGTAATGCATTACTACAATTGAAACGTAATTACATTAGATACATTTTAACATGTTTCTTATTGATTGTAAATGGTAAATAAAACTTGTGAAGTTTAAATGCAGAGTTTGATAATATTACGCAAGTACTAGACAGACACCTATTAATTTTACAGTACATTCACATTACATGTGTCTGGACCTCGCTTAATAATCATGTAAAAATATATATTCCCTTGGTGTCCCAAATATTTGTTGCAAACTTACATTTAATTAGTAAATAGTTTAAGTAATATCAATATTATAAATTAGGATAATTATCGAAGGTCAGAATAGGTAGAGTATGTTTATTATTCTGGAATTTCAGAAAGAGACATCATACAGTCTAGAAGTTTAGGAAAATATTCTCTGCCAATTCAGACCTGATAATTACTTACAGGTTACTATGGTTACTATAATTTTCTTTTATTTGTATTAATTAAATACATACTTTAATAAATCGTATTTTACTATCATAATTATATTTGTTTAATTTCCATTCCTGATGACAATGCGCATCGCGCTGCCTGGTATGAAATATAACACTAATCAGGTGCTCGCTCACGTCGCTTCATGCTGCACACGACATAACTGTTCGTACTTGTTGAAACATGAAATTGATTAAATACCATAGGTACTTGTATTATTTAAAACATTAGTTTCATGTCCATTCCTGATTGGTGACAAAGAAACAGGTTCCAACTTGATAAAACATGTAAGGTCCATTTTTGATGACAAAGCACTCATAGCTCGAAGTTTGCACGCGCGGTGTAGAATTTGACGTTGACCAGGTGCGCCTGCACGAGCTTGAACATGTTGAAACATGAAATTGAATCACAGCGTAAGGCTTTATGGAGTCTAATTACATATTAACCGCGTTCCACAGTAATATTATTGTGTAGAACATACATCAGTAAGCAGTCTGCCGGAGCGGTCATATCTCGTCAAATAAAAACGAAACGAATTGTAAGTATTGTACAAGTACCAATCTACGTATAACTTTATTTCATCATTTTGTTTTATGAAATTATAATTAATTATTATTTCGATTGTTTCAGATCATTGATAATGGATGATTCACCAGATGTTATCGACTTCTCACAATACGCTCAAGGTTTTCCGACTCCCAGTTTAAGCTGGCATATACCAGATTTCCCAGAACAACAAATACCTGTCAACAAGGAGCCTAGAGCAAGACAAAATTGCGAACCTATCAACAAGAAGCCTAGAACAAGACGAGAGGGACTAAAGCAGAAATCATCTCTGTCTACATGTCAATCATTCGTCATAAACAATGAGAAGAAAAAAGGTTTAAGACTTATCCAGGTACAAGTGTTGGATATCAGTGAACAACCAGAACCTGCAAGTGACAATCAGGACGTGGTAGTGTTAAGTGCGCAGTATGTAGTAACTGAATCGGTGGACCATGTTATGGAGGAGACGCAATCGTTAATTAATAAAATATCAAAAAAACTTGGTGGGGACAGTTGTTATTATTAACTGGTGCCATTATTCTGTAAGTACCTACTTTATAAGTTAATGTGTAAGATTTTTTGTAATAAACAATAATAAATTATGTAAGTAATATTGTAGTTATTAAGGTATATTTATTTGTTTTCTTATTCTTTAGTCTTTAAGCATCTTAGGTTTTTAAGTTGTATAACTTTTGAATGTATAAATATCAAATAATGTAGTTACGTTTTATTTTAATTAACTTTTTACATTTTATCCTGTACATAGTCTAAAAATATTGTAATGTAGTTAATATTAATTTCTTTATTTAATCTAGTTAGGATAATATTCATACATCACAAGTTTGTAATTAGGTAGGTACGAATAGTAAACATTAAATAAACTATGTAGGACGGTTATCATTAGTTTGTAATAATTGGAAATAATGTAAATAAATCTATTTTGTTTATAATTTAAACTGTGTTTTATTTTGTATACTCGAACTCTAAATTAGCTCTAGTGTAATGACACAATAATAGGTTATTCGTAGTTAGTTTTTTATTAGATTAATTAATTTAACATGTATTTGAAATTTTATAATAAAATTTATAAGAAATATCATTTTGCTATAGCTAATTTATAACTAGTTATGTGGGTTACCTTGATTATTAAATAAAACACTGTAAGGTAGATAAATATTTTTTATTAACTCTTCAACACAATTCTATTTAAAATAAATTAAATACAGACATATTATTATCAACATACCATTTTTTAATACACACTGCATTATTTAATGCACAATTAGCTTTATGGTTCACACAATTAAAATCAGTTTTATTTATACAAAACTTTTTTTTTAATGTCGCGAAATTAGGACACCCTTTCTCGCCTATGTCAATCACTTCACAGTTTACGCATAAATCTTTAATCCACTTAATCTTTTCCAAACCCTTTGTAATAATTCTTTTATTTTTTAAATATGGTAAGATAACGTGTTGAAACTCTCTGTAGTCTATGAAGCCCTCACGCCAGAAAATTCCTCGATTTTTTTCTAACCATCGTACTTGTTTCTTTTCTTCTTTTGTTAAGTAATAAAAGGAACACGGTGGTTTAACCAAGAACGTTTGAGTATGATTCTGACTTACGATGGCCACTTCTTTCACAATGAAATTATTAAATAAATCTTTAAATCCTTGGAGTTCGACAATGATGATGTCTGCGTTCATGATATCTTCTTCACAATGTTGCTTAATGGTTTGTATTCAACAATACAATCGTTGAGTATGAGACAGTATGCTGAAGTTTGATCTGGTATTTCCGAATCACTCTCAATTTCTACCCGCACATCCACAACAGGTCCAGTCTTTAGATTATCAGCTTGTCTAGAGCAATCGATTACAAACAGCGGTGCTAAATCTCTAAATTGTTTCTCGTTTAGTATGGGCTCCGAGCGACGTCCATAATACGACTGTTGAAATCTGGTGTATTGCTCGTATAATAAAGCGATTCTGTTATTAGCAAAATTCACATTTAAGTTTTCATATGGAAAATAGGTTGAATTGAGATACACTCTAACGTCTCGAATATGGCAGTGATCGAATTGAGACATGTCAGAATGTGCATTGTTTTTTCTCTTTGTCTGTAGACCAATAATAATATATCTTGGTTTTTCTATTTGAGATGAAGTTTTGATAGACCAGGTATGTTTTGTAGTTTTAGGCAAAGCTGGATATTCGTACAGATCCCAATTTCTGTATATCATTTGAAGTGGGCGATCTTTTTCTAATACTTTTAACAAACCAATTTTTTCTTTGTCCGATACTTTAACATGCGGTACGCGCCATATGATTTTGTTGATCTGAACATCATCTACTACTTCGCCAGTATTAAGTTTTACAGCGTTCAAATTAGTGTTACTTCGTAACAATATCAGTTCATGTCTACTATTTATTACAACTTTTTTAAAATCTTCTGCGAAACCGAGGATATTCCGAAGTGGTATAGAGGCAGAAAATCTTCCTCCATCGATATTTTTTATGCCATCAATATTCCACCCCCAGGCATTAGACATTTTTGATTCACTTTCGTTCATCGAAATGAGTGATTTTATAGTTGTTGTTATACCTGCATTTTTTATTTTATCAATCTCCACTCCATTTAGCTCATACCTAATGTCTTGGAACAAGTAGAGTAGAGCATTGTTCGTGAAATTGACACTAGTAGCTTTGTCCTTCGTATCTTTTTTGCTAACGATAATAGTTCCTTCCAAATATAGGGTGCTAGCTGATGGTAATATGTATAAGTTCTGTTGGTTGATAGGTATGCGAATTTCATCGTTCCTGTTGAAACTTGTTACATAGGGCTTGTAGGAATGAAATTCGATTCCTTCTATAGTGTTATCATAAGTCGGAGCGGATAAAACGTCTAAGATGTTCATTTTAACAATCCGATCGCTCTAAGGAATGCTTTATTGTCTTTAGTTAATTTTATTTTCTTCTTAGAGATAGGTCTTATTTGATAGGTAGCTCGAGCAGAACTGATATTTTTTACATGTTGAGACACATTTTTATTGTAGTCAATCATTTTTTTCTTCTAAGATGCAGATATACCTGCACTTCTTCACCGCGTAAATTGATTAATCGTTTGTTTATATCTAACAGTCTAATATGTATGCAGCTTATGTTGTTTTGATTGATTGGAAAGTATATTGCGTTCTTCGGGATTTCTATGATCCTGTATCCAGGTGGCACATTAAGGGCAAATTCGTGAATAATATGACTTGGTTCACCGTTTACATATGAACCGCTTACAATATCACATTCAATCCTGACAACGGTCGTAGGTAGAATGTTGACTGGAGACTGTGACACATGCCATTTATTTGCTTTCAAGATTTGTTTGTTAAATCCTAATAGTTTTCCAAAAGAGTCTTCTTTGATAAAATTAATGTCTTTTGTACAGAATATTGTAGTTTTTAAAGTATTATTATTGCACCGTAGTTTGATTGCTGCATCTTTTATTTCAGATTTTAAATAATCGCCGATATCTTGCAATTCATAAGTGCCATCCGGTATTTCAATAACTTCATTAAAGCCATAATAGAACTTATTATTACTTTTATCGATGTTTGGAATAGAATTAAATGTTGAAAAGTGTAATAAAGCACACTCATACTCTCCATCTAGTTGCAATGTATTAGGATAGTTTGTAGTTAACACTGACGAGTCTCCAGTTATCGACAAAGTGAGTGACATCTTGCAAATGATTGAAATGAAAGAAAAGCATATATTTTATAATACATTTTTATTCCAAAAAGTCCATAAATAATTTAGACACAAATGACCACAATTGACTGCGTTAAATTTTTGATATCTTGTATAATTATAAAACACATTACAATTTTTTAAATATTGCATCAATTCCATTGGAGGTTTTAAATTTCCATAGCTATCAAAGTATTCGCAGTGATTGTATACTTTAGCATAAGCTACCCAATGCGTTCCTTCGTTCTTAGAATCATCTAAATTAACGATACCACATTCAATGCGTTTCGGTTTCCGAGGTAGTCGATCCTTCATGTAGACCCCACGAAAATATGGGATGTCTCTTGAATACTTTTGAATGTCTACATTAGTTAGAGGGCGATTGGGTAGCATATTTTTCAGTTTTTTGAAGATGTTATAAACAATCCTTTACCGCTTTTATACGGCTTAATGTATAAACCCTTACCCAACACTAAAGCCTCCATAGCTTTATTATGTCGTTCTGTTTCTTGCAAATTTTTTTTGTTCGCTTTGTAATCATTGACGGTTTTTGCAATGCCAGCTGCACCACCAGCTAAAGTTCCTAAAGCCGATAAACCAGCGAAAATTGGAATTAAAGGTAGAACTCCTCCAGTCTTTGGTATGGGTATTACTCGGGGTACTCGAATTCGATGATGAATGTTTGGAAATAACTTTTTTGCGGCTAAGTAAGCTGCTTTTATTAAAGTCTTATTATCTTTGCGTTTGAGTTTCTTAATTTTTGATTTTATTTTTGAAACTAAGCTTTTAAATGTTTTAATGCCAGATCCAGACTTTAGTTTCGTTTTCATAACTTTGCTCACTAGCCAAGAGCTTAGCTTTTCACCTTTCCCTGCATCTTTGGATTCAAGTCTTTGTTTAGCCATGTTAAGTAGTTGTAAATCGGCTTTGTGACGATTTGATAAGTCTGTATGGTTTGTATACGCAATGTCGTGTTGCATGCAAGCTTCGTCTAGCTTATTTACACCTGGGTCACCTCGCGCTAAGCGTTTGCGAAGTTTGGTTCCTGGTCCGCAATAATTGTATCCTGGCAAATGAACTTCGAATGGTAGATTATTAATTATCCTGTTAACTAGTCCACCTCCTTGCATTACTCAAATTATAATGATAGGATTTCAAATGAAAAATGGTTATATAATATATTAGTTCATTATTGCAGTTTTTTCAATCCAACTGTTTTCTGCACTATTTAGACCTAACCATTTGACATACAATTTATTTCCTTTCTTTTTCAAAACCTTTTCTATCAAATAAACATCAGGATAATTCGATCTTTGCAGTTCTTGTTCGTAAAACGCTCCTAATATGTTTTGCTTTCGTTGATCTTCTATGTGATATGTAACTGGTATGGTTTTATTTACCTTTTTTATAATAAATAATTCAGTTGACCAATTAGGAGTGTAACCTTTCTCAAAATTATGTTTGTATTTACTTATACGAACACAATCACCAACTTTGAATTTAGGCTTCCACTGAACTAAATCATGTTTGTAATTTTTTTTAATATTTTCTTTGATTACTTGTTCGTTACCTTTATTAACATCTACCGGTTTAAATTGAATAGTGCGATGTTTTGTGTTGTTATATCTCTTCAATGTATCTTCCAATGGTAGTCCTATCCACTTATAGTTTCCATTGAGACTAAAATATTTATATAAATTATTTTTTACAGTTCTAATCAGTCTCTCCACAATTGATGCTTTTTTAGTAGAAAACGATGAGTAGTGGTTAATGTTGTGCTTTTTCATAAGCGATTGAAAGGTGATGTTATAAAATTCTGTTCCCATATCAGTTTGTAAATTAACAGGTTTACGATGACTGTTAATCAATATTCTTTTAAATGCATGAGAAACATCAAGTTTATTTTTTGATTTTAACGGCTCTGTCCAAGCATACTTTGAGAAGCAGTCAATTACAACTAATATGTAATTATGACCTTTATTATATTTTCTCAGTTTCTGCATGTCCATTAGATCAGCTTGCCACAAGTCATCGATCCCCTTTAGAATGACAGTACGTCTAAGGAAATTTCTTCGTGCAGCTTTATGTATTTCATTTACTATTTGTTGTTTTGTCATTACTGAGATTTTCAAGTAATTTATCTACCTCTGCTTTAGTATAAAACTTATCTTGCAACTGAGTTGAAACCTCAAGTACCCTTGCTTTTAAAGTACCTTGAACTATACCCTTTGCATCTTTTATCATTTGAGAACGCAATGTATCAATCAGATTATTAAATTCTTTATGCATATTAGCATTCAATAGATCTACATAATCCTTGTTCACAGCCAGATTATTTAATTCTTTTAACGTGTTAGCATTCAATCGATCTACATAATCCTTGTTCACAGCATCGTCTGCTTCTACTGGATTTCTAATTCCTCTCAGTTTTGATGTTTTTAAATCAAAGTCTCCGTTTTCTGATTTTAATAATGCATTTTCATTAAACTCAAATAATTCTGATAAACGCATTCTTTTGTGAATGAAGTGCCCGAATTTGTCTACGTTCATGTTTAAGGTGTATTGTATCGAGAGGTTGATAGTAAAATAAACACATTTTAAAATATTTATTTATTTATAACTTTACATTCACGCAATTCTTCAATGATAGAAATAATTTCATTATCTAATCCTGTGTTGCCAGCATCTCTAGATGCAATTAACAATTTCAACCTGTCCACTAATTCATTAGGGTTATCCCAGTACACTAAATCTACGTTTTTTCGCCACTTTTTTAGTAACGGTAGACCCTTTCCCTGAACTGTATTCTTTAGTTGAAAAAGAGGTTTAATAACTTGCAAATATTTTTGTCCTTTATTACTTTTTATTGGCTTACTTGGCTCATAGTCTCGACGATGTGCATTTGTGTCAAGTAACATCAACTTATAATTTTGCATATCACTATCTGTAACCAAGCTTAAGTCCACATCTTTCTTAAACAACAACTGTTTTAAACCAGGTGTATTTCGGTATTTACGTTCAGCCACGGTGATGTATTGATCGTTGATCGTTATGCAAGCAGAACCTAACATCAATTGCCCGCGGTCTTTTCTTACTCCAAATGGAATATCTGCCAACGCCTCTGAAGATACTGACCAGGATGACGTATCACAAGCTTGATTACTTTCAACTACTGATTCATAAGAAGAGTCACTGTTGATATCGGATTCATATTTGTCTTCATCATCATTATTTTCATTTCTTTCTGAGCTACCAGTTCCTTCTTTCTGCAAAGTTTCGTTAGTAAACGGAACATCAGCAAAATCATCACTGACACGCAGGAGAGGAGCTTGCTTAGCAGCATTAGCAATTAAGTTAAGTGGTTCTGTTACAGGTTTGAAAACAGATTCCAGTGCTTGTTTATTGTTAATCTCGGTATCTCTCATTTTTCGTACTTTTATCTTTACAGCTTCTGCCGCATCAACAATTTGTTGTTTTAATGATTTTTCCATATTGGTAAATAGGTCGTAATTGATTTAGCGTCGTAAGGTGAATAATATTGTTAGAAAGGTAATAGCCTTATATACTATATGTATTCGTGTTCTTAGTCAAAGACTACAAACGTGTCAAATTTACTTCTATAACATCCTTTGTTTTTTGAACAATCTTTATTAATTACAACATAATTGAAAGGTATACTCCATATTTTTGAACACATTTCACGAAATTCAATCCATGTCATGTCAGTGTTGACGTGTTCTTCATAAACATGTTTCATATTTCTTTCATCTTGTTTAAAAAGCACGATTAGGTTTGCGTTGTCTCTTACTAACTGTTTAGGGATTTTACTATACGTCTGATTTAGATAAAAACAATCGATGAACTTGTGTCTCCCCATAGCAAAATAATCACGTATATTACTTTGGTTTTCACAAGCAACATCGTCAAATACAATTACAGAATTCGGTTTTGCGGTCTGAACACTTAGTACTTGTTCATTTTCATGATATTTCTGAAATGAAATGTCTGGTACTCGTTGCAAGACTTTTTCTAAAAAAAGATACTTAGGTTGTTGCAAGGTTTTCGAATAAACATAAACATTTTGAAATCTTAAACCATTTTCGTGTATAAGAAGACCAATTATTAAATTAGTTTTTCCACAATTTGACGGGCCGCAAATAATGCATCGTACTGATTTAGGTAATAATTCTCCATGGCGAAAACCAGTCTCCTGAGAATGAACACAAAGATTGTTTACTTGTAATGATTGTGGTTGTTTTACAAATTTCATGGCAACTGGTTAAACGGTTATATTAATAATGAGTCAATTATTTTATTACACTGACATTTATAACTCATTGTCGCTAACTCGAACAAATGTACGAACAACATCACCATGGCTATCCTTCATTATAAGATAGTGAACGTTTTCTAAATGAGATTTCACCAAATCTTGCATCTGTCGCTGAAAGAAATCTTCTGTGTGGTTTGTATAGTTGTCCTGGTGTTTTGATGAATCGTTATCTGTATTTTTCTGATCATTTTGCAAAGCTCGAATAAATATAATCTTGCCGCTTGAATTCTTGATTATAAGTTTACAAATGTCTTTTAAATCAGATTTCACTGAGGTATGCATTGTAGTTAACTTAGTTATTTGTATTATGTTTCGTGATACAAAATCAACCTTCTCACTACAATAGTAAGAATCGAATGTAGCGCTAAATTACTGCAAACAATTATTTATACGTTCTCCACCCACAAACTTTATAGATAAATTTATGTTATTGGAACATTCTAGAAAACTTTTTGTTTCAATCGTAACCAAACGAGTTTTAAAAAGTGGAGCAGCGTCCAAACCACAAACGTTGTGGAATAGGCGTCGAACCATTATTTTACTGCATTACTGCCCTATGTAAGATTTCATTTATATTATTGGGAATTCTATTCCACCGAAAGCGACGAAGGCGATGAGGTAAGCCATCGATAAACTTTTCGTATTATTGGGCGTTCTATTCCACCGAAAGCGACGAAGGCGAACAAAGTGAGCCGTAGGAAGCGATAGGTGGTCTAGAATGCCCAATAATACACTACTAAGCACAACAGCGTAAAGCCGATAACGCTATATTTGCCACAAATGAAAATATATTTTACAGAAACCTACACAAACCAGAAACCGATGCAAGTGAAGAGAATAACACAAACACAGTTGAATTACCTACAAAATAACAAATAGAAACATACTGGTCTAGTATTTGGGAAGAACCTATACAACACAACGACAAGGCTACATGGATAATGGAAGAAGAAACAAAATGGAGAGCAATAGAAGAAATGGAATTCGTAGAGATCACAGAGTCTGATATTACACACATAACAGGCAGATTACATAACTGGAAATCTCCTGGTATAGATAAAATACACAATGGTACAAAAAATTAACTTTATTATACAAACCCTTAGCAAAAAATTTAACAGAAATCATTTTAGGACAACAAAGTATACCAGAATTTATTGCAACAGGCATAACTTACATGCTACCTAAAACTAAAAATTCACCGCAACCTTCCCAATATAGGCCAATCACATGCCTACCCACGATATATAAAATATTAACATCATCGATCACAACAAAGATCGACTCACACATTGAACGACACAACATAATGGCAGAAGAGCAAAAGGGATGCAGGCGGGGCAACATGGGATGCAAAGAGCAATGAATTATTGATTCTACAATTCATAAACACGCCACCACTAAAAATAGAAATCTTCATTGTACTTACATCGACTATAAAAAAGCTTTTGACAGTGTTCCACATTCTTGGTTGATAAAAATACTAGAAATTTACAAAATTAACCCGAAAATAATACACTTTCTACGCAAAATAATGCCACAGTGGAAAACCACACTTCAACTATATAGCAATAACAATAGTGTTACAACGCGACAAATTTCTATCAAGAAGGGTATATACCAAGGTGATTCACTGAGTCCCCTGTGGTTCTGCCTCGCACTAAATCCTCTATCTCATCTGCTACAAAGCTGTCGTGCCGGATATTGTTTCAAACATACTGCAGACCAAACAATAATTTCACATCTAATTTATATGGACGATATTAAATTATATGCACAAACCGAAAAAGATATGAAGAAACTAGTAGAAGCCACAGCAGATTTTAGCCAAGATATTAATATGCAATTTGGTCTGGATAAATGTAAAATACTTCACATCATTCGAGGCAAGATACGACCCGGCAGCTATGTAGTAAATAACACAGACACCATAACAGCAATGGAAGCAACTGATTTATACAATTATTTAGGGTATACACAACTAAAAGGATTAGATCATGTTAGAATTAAAGGTAAACTTACGACAGAGTTTAAGAAGAGACTTAACGCTCTTTGTAAAACTCAACTTTCGGGTAAACATCTCATCAAGGGCCCTAAATACATTTGCAATCCCCATATTAACGTACTCGTTCGGTGTTATTAAATGGACAAAAACAGATACAGAACAATTAGAGCGAACCACCCGCACCACACTTACAAAACATAACAACTTGCACCCTAAATCTGCAATAGAAAGACTTACGATCAAAAGACAAAACGGAGGGAGAGGCCTAATAGATATCCAGCATCTGTGGCGAAAACAAATCTGTAGACTTAAAACATTCTTTCACTCAAAATCTCGTACCAGCAATATTCATAAAACTATAGCCCTAAATGATTTCAACTACACTCCACTTAACTTAATTGAACAGTCAGATCCACTAGATAGCACCAACATTAACCCACAGATACAAAAAATTGAAGACTGGAAGAAAAAAGTACTTCAAGGCCGACATCCTCACGACTTGGAACAATCCCATATAAATAAAGTCGCGTCAAACAAATGGCTTAAGATAGGTAGTTTTTTCCCTGAAACTGAAGGATTTATAATTGCGATACAAGACCAAATAATTAACACAAAAAATTACCGAAAATATATTATCAAGGATCCTTCATTTACAAACGATAAATGTCGTAGGTGCCACTTACAGCCAGAAACGATCCAACACATAACTGGGGCGTGCACAACTCTCACGCAGACAGACTACACACACAGACACAATCAGGTGGCAAACGTAATTCATCAAAAAATTGCCGTTAAATACACACTTATACAGGACGCAAACACCCCTTATTATAATTATACACCACAAACCATATTAGAAAACGACACTCATAAACTTTACTATGACCGCGCCATTCTCACTGATAGGACAATTCATTACAATAGACCGCATATCACTTTGCAGGATAAAATAAATAAAATTACCTACCTGATAGATATCGCTGTTCTCATTACACATAACATACAGAAAACAATAACCGAAAAAATCAGTAAATACGCAGACTTGAAGGATGAGGTAACTAGAATATGGCGTCAAGAAAAAGTTTATGTTGTGCCTATAGTCCTCTCCACAACAGGCGTTATCCCAAATCATCTTCTTCACAGTTTAAAATTTCTAAATCTAAAAGAAACCCTCTATATTACTTTACAAAAAGCTGCCATCTTAAATACATGTCGTATAGTTAGAAAGTTCTTGCAAATAGAAGAAAACGAAGTAGGTCCACATCAAAACACACCCTCCTCATAACACACCACACGCTGCATTTACTTGGTTTTGGCCCGTAAATGTAGCTTAAACCAGCCTAAGAGCTGAGTACTTAAAAAACTTTACAAATAATAATAAATAATACTAAAAACAGGATTAAATTAATATTTAAGGGGGCCCCCCATACAAAAAACGTGTTTTTTTTGCCGTTTTTCGGAACCCTTCGTGCGCGAGTCCGACTCCCACTTGGCCGGTATTTTTTGTCTTTATCACCATGGCCGGCTTTTGTTGTTTGTCATGTTCTAATGTCATCAGGTTCATGACAAACAAACTCGGTGTTGTATGATTTTCTGTGATTTCATGGTATAATGTGTTTATTGAGACAAGGAATTGGTTTATTTATAGATAATTAGTGTCAGTGCGATGGTGGGTGGTAGTGTTCTAAGCTGTAAAAGCCGAAGTGAGCGAAAACTTGATGGAATAATATTTCACTCACATAAGTAGACGAAATTATCTTTCTTTTGGTTTTAAATCCCTATATGATGATCAATTATGATGTTTTACAATGAGATTCAATGATTTTGGCATATAAAATTTAGATTTAATACGTGTTTTCAATAACTTAAAATAAAATAACCTAAAACTATGAAAGGTTCAGTGTTGCCATTGTATGAATTTAATTTTACCCAACTAAACGTATTTAGTTTTCGTCATACATACATAGGACTGTTAACTTCATTAGGTACCTTTCTTTACTACGCTGTAGCTTTGTTGTTTATTACCCAATAAATATATCTAGTGTAATATACTAATAAACTGTATTTTACATTTTAGGTTTCCGTCTAATAGTGTCAAAATAAAGAAATGGCTGGATGCTACTGAACGAGAAAATTGACAACCAACAAAATATAGTAAAACTTGTTCAATTCATTTTGATGATGATCTATTCTCTATAAAAAAGGGTACAATTAAAACCACATTCAGTGCCTAAAAATATATACATGTAAGTATTGATGTATTTACTTAGGTATGATTCTCACCCCCTCTTCTTTTGGGTGTGTTTTTATTTCATAAATACATTCACGTCCGTATCCCAAATAGGGTAGACAGAACCTCAAGTTGTGAAACACATAGTAGTGACAAACATAGTCTTGTTACGAATGAGGTGTACTAGATGACTGAAATAAATATAAACAATGAATCACAATCACAACTATTGCCACCTGCTCGCCATCGATACAAACTTTTAGAAGATTTAGGTGAATTTTGTTTAATTTTAATTTCTTACTTTCTAACTGGTCATTTAATGTAAATTTCATTGTACTGTCAACAAAAATATTAAAAAGGCAATCCCAGCAGCGGCAGGCGGCAGGTCTGTAGACAATTCTGAAATCCCGAGATTAGAAAACAAGCACAGGAGCGAATTTCCTACGAAAGTAATAACTAATTGCATTATTTCCTTAGTTTGTTGGATTGAATATATTATAAATTGTTACAGATTAAGCCCGACCAAAATCAAGCCAATTACCACGAAGATGTACTGTTGATACATCCCTCAATAAGCAAACCTGACCAAACCATGGTTCGTTTTACTACACACAGAATTTAAATCTGCTATGAACTTGTTTATGTAATATTTATTTCATTTTTACTGTTACAGATTTTGGATTCAGTAAATCAATGTCCACAGTAGGAATATTTTCCACTGCCATCAACGAGGCAGCGACCTTTTTGCTAAGTTTCCGGGCTTTATTCTTCAAAAATAATGTATGTACGTATATTATCTTAGAGCCATCTAAGTCGGCAGAGGCCGTGTTGTTTTAAGTTTATGATGAATAAAGCAAATTTTTATTTTATGTTTCAAGAGTCGTATTTATTTCATCATCTGCATCATGCCAGTCGATGAATGTCCACTCGTAATTATCACTTGTTTAACAGTAATGACAATAAGTTCTGATAGCCGTGGTATACCTCTCTACTCCTCAAGCAACTCCGTATATGTTGCCCCCTTGACGCTACGTCACTCAAGCGCTATCCACCGTTTATGGGGGCCCATTAATTGAGTGTGCAAGCCACCCCCTGCCATATTATAGCCGTGTTGTTCAACAGTGGTCAGGCAGGGGCCAATAGTCATTCTATAGTTTTAGGCAATCGATCCACTAAACCTCACAAAACCATATCCCAATATATTTGTCTTCATGTTTAACAATAGTCCTGCACCAACCGGGATTTGTCCTTCGGTGCACTTACGTAGTGCATAAAGGGATAATCGTCGATTGGTGTTACATATCATGATAAATGTCTAACAAGGCCCTTGCGAGTTGGCTTCGGCACGCCTTTCAAAGGACTGGGACCTCAGAGCCCCGACGATTATAAAAATAATGACAATAATATTATAGACAAAAAAGAGAGGCAGATATGTTACTAACGTTCGCATTGCAAGGACTCGAAAACGTCTTAATTGAGACGTTTTCTTTAGTCCGCGACAAACTAGACATTGTGTCAAAAAACTATAAAAATTCCATCGTGAAAAAAGAGACAAAACATATTTTAACTAAAATAGATTTAACAAGAGGGTTTATTCATAAATCGTAATCAAACATTTATTATATATAATTTTTACCATTGTTTGGGGAAATTTGCCAACACGGCAACACCAGGAATAACTATTGTTGTTTCATGTGCGGCCACGCCATGGCTTAATCTATAGGTTCTTCATCTAAGCGCGCTATGTTTCACTACCAACATAATAACATCACCATTCCTCATTGGTAGTTCGTACTATTTGAGAAGTGTGAACACTGCCCAACTTATGCCACTGATGTACGAGAACTCCGTCATTTCTCTTTCACCTCATGTAAAAGATTTAGGTCTGTACATTGACGACAGTTTTAGTTGGAATAAACACGTGGCTCAGGTGAGCCAGAAAGTCGCTTTCTCGCTGCGGTCTCTCTATAGATTTAAGCATTTCCTCCCATCCAGCACCAAAATCACTCTGGTCCAGTCACTTGTGCTTCCCATTATCGACTATGCTGATGTTTGTTATCCTGATCTATCCCAAGAACTTCTAAATAAATTGGATCGACTTCTCAACAATTGTATTCGCTTTGTCTTTGGCCTTCGTAAATATGATCACATTTCTTCCTACCGTTCTCAGCTTAAATGGCTGCCTATCCGCCTCAGATCTCTCTGCTTGCTCTTCACTATTATGAACGATCCTTGTGCTCCCGATTATCTAAAAACTTATTTCAATGTATTGGGCAGTTCTCACAGTCGTAACCTTCAAGCTTTTAAAAATCTACTCCTCCAAATTCCTTCACACCGCACTGGTTTTATGTCTAATTCATATGCTGTCTAAACAATAAAGCTCTGGAACGCGCTACCCTTTGGCTTTAAAAAGGCTGAAAGCAAATTCACTTTTAAAAGAAAAGTTCGTGACCACTATTTCAGTCAGACTAAATAGCTTTCATCTAGAGTCAGAAGTCTAGTTGGTATAATTATTATTAGGTTTCTCTTTTTTTTTATTGGTATTTATTAGTCTATTTTGTTTGTATATGTGTATTATTATTATATATGTAAGTATATACATTTTCGTATACAATTTGTTTAAATATTATTTTGTACCCGTTCACAACGTTGTCCTTTTTAACCGAAAGGTTGACTGGTAGAGAATGCCTTGTGGCACTCTATGTACATGAAGTTTAAATAAATAAATAATAGCGACTTATGCATATCGCCAACCTACATAGCGGTGTTCACATAATATTGCCCGCTGCTCGTCAACAGATGTCACTATTGGTATATATCAGTCACAAGGTCCTTGAGGTCATCGCAAAATCTAAAATTAAATATTAGTATGCATTCCACTTCGATTTTAGACAAATCTTTCACGATTCAAGCGGCTCGGTTGTGGAATGTATTACCAACTGAAATAAGACGTGCTCAAACACTGCCAACGTTTAAGAAAATGGTAAAAGAGCATTACCTGTCACTATAATTTTTATTCTTCTCCTTTCTCTGTTATATATTTGATATGTATTAGTATATTTTATAATATTGTATGTATGTATTGTATGTTATTATGTATAAGTAATATTATTTAAGGAGATAGTGCACCAAAAAGCTGAATCTGGCCTAACTATTATTGTAGACTGGTTAAAAGCTAATCTTCTAACCTTAAATATCACAAAAACAAACTACATCTGTTTTTCCCCAAGTGCAAAATCTAAACCAGGTGCGGACTTTGACATAGCAATCTGCGAGAGTGTGACGTGTCCCCTCTTAAAGAGAAACTATCAAAACCTACAACGAGTCACCTCTACTAGATACTTGGGTGTTGTTATTGATGAGTGTTTATCGTGGCAGGCACAGATTGATTCTAATATATCTCGTGTTAGAAAATTGATATGGATCTTCAAAACTCTTCGTTATGTGATGCCTCCGGACGTACTTAGTAGAATTTATGTTGCACTGGCGCAATCTGTTACAACATACTGCATTCCCGTTTGGGGAGGAGCCGCCAAAACTAAGTTACTTGAGCTTGAAAGAGCCCAGCGGTCACTTCTAAAAGTCATGTATTTTAAACCATACAGATATCCGACTAACAGCCTATATAGTATGTGTGGTTTGCTAACAGTAAGGCAGCTATATCTATTACACATGACACTATACCTGCATAAATCTACACCACTTAATCCAGCAGACCAGGTTAAAAGACGTCATAATATGGTGGCGCACTCATCGCGGGTTCGCACGGCTTTTGCTGAGCGTCAATATGTTGCTCAATCTGCCTTTGTGTATAATAAAATAAATTCAAAATTAAAATTCCACCCGGAGCCTCAACATCAATGCAAGAAGATCATAATTGAATGGTTAAAAACATTAACATACGAGGAGATTGAACAAATATTGAGCAGACCTTGCTAAAAAGGAATACATAAAAACAGACCACAGATACACACAAACGCACACACATTCACACACAAACACACGCGCGGGCGCGCGCACGCTCACACACACACACACATACATACACTATTGAGCTGCTGATCTTGACAGTATCATTTATATATATATCATAGTTTTTAATTTGCATTCTGTTTTCTTTTCTTTTATGTGTTTTGTTTAATTCATTATTCCATTATGTAAATGTAAAATAGGGGAAGTAGCGAGTCAGCCCCAACACAAGTATTATTAATAACTTAATGGGGCTGCCTCATAATGCACAAATGTAATCATTTTGGAACAATAAACAATTATTATTATTATTATTATTTAAGTATGTAATTTTGTACACTGACAGCCCTAAATTCTTCTCCTATCGTATAGTGCATCCAAAAGTTGTCTGTAAGAGATTGCCCTGTGCGATAAGACCGCCTATTGTACACTTATTTTTGTGAATGTTTTCCTGTACATATTTTGTGGTGTACAATAAAATATATAATTTTTTTTTTTTTTTTTATAATCAATAGTTTTCTCAGCGCACGCCAAAGTATGAATTTAACAGGCAACATTTTGCTACTTTGGGTTACATTATTGCAATTTTCATAAGGCTCTCTAATTTTTTGAAAATATATTATAGCCTATAGGAATAATGTAGCTTTCAACTGGTAAAAGATTTTTTAAAATCGGTTCAGTAGATCCAGAGATTACCCCCTACCACTTCACAAACTTTACCACTTTATAATATTAACAATTTTCGGTGACTGGTGCGTTTGTTATGGATAGGGAGTGAGATTATATCCTTGCCTCGCCTCTTTTGTGACTATCACTTGCTCGCAGAAGAGGGCGACTGCGTCCCTCGTTCTGTCACTTCCGACCATGGACCGGACCACGGTCTGAAGAGAGTACTGACCGCCGCGACAAGGCCACGGAGTTGGACAACCGAGGCTAGGAACTTGTCCAGGCGGCGTGATCTCCACCCTCGAGTGAGAGCCCACATTACAGTTTTCTGGTCTATCGGACCCTTCATCAGACCGGAAGTATTTTTAACACCATCATGAGTCTGTTGACTCGCCATAATGCTGTAATACTTTGATTCTTCGTTTTGCTTCAATTTTACTTCCAAAAGAAATGATATAATGACGAAAAATCTATAGTAATTTTTCAGTACAATAAATAGGTCATTCCGCTAATAGGAAAATTTGCTACCACGTAATTTTGAGAATATGACGTTTTGCTCATAAGACGTTTTGATTCGGAGTCATTCATTTGATTTCCAGGGCTCTCTTGAGCCCCCGCGGTGGGTTCCCGCATTGTCGAGGCGGGGGGGCTCAGTAGCCGTGGCTTGGTCACCTACGGTGAAGCGAAGAGGAACCCGAGGCGGGGCCGCTCGTCAGGGCTTTTGCCGATTAAGTCCACGACGTAGTGGCCAACTAGTAGGTTGCGGTGCCGCTTGGTAACAGGCGACATCGCAACTGAGGCGGGCCGCGATGTCTTATGAAGCGTCCCAGGTCCCATACGATATCGCGGCTGTGGGTTGGAAGCCGCGGCGGGAGAGGAGTGCCGGTATTGCGGTGCGCCGCTCTCCCTACCTTCCGCGACCTGGACGGGGTCGCCACCGTCTGATGGCGGACGCGGTAGGCCGCAGGGGAAGAGGAGTGTCGGTATAGCGTTATCCGCTCTCCCTGTCCCTTGCGGCCGAAAAATGGTAGATGGCGGGATCATTGACCTTGACCGTCGTCTGGCGCCCATGTGCTGGTTTGGTCCCTGGGGTGGTCACGGCGTACAGTGTTTTCTGGTGCGCCGGTAATGGGAGGTACGGCGAGTACTAGAGGAGGGTCCGGTGACGGAAAGCCGCGGCGGGTTAGCGGTGAGTGCTAACGCGTGCCCGTGTTCCCGCCATAAGCGGCACAGGTGGAGACCGGGGCGTTTTAGTGGGTTCGAGTCCCACATAACTGCGCTATCTCCCCGTGGTGGTAACGCAGTATGCATGAGCATTTCTCCAAGCTTAAATAAAAAATTGCTCTATTGATCAATTTCATTTTGAAGTTCAATGCAAATAAGTTTGGGGATACAATGGAGTCGACAAGAAAATAAAGACAACAAAAATGACAAAACGGGAAATAATAATGTATAGTCTCTTTTTAGTAATATATAAAATAACTTCTCCTAGTAAGTAAAGGTTGTGACCCATTGATGCACACATTTTTTTTTTTTTAGCCCATGTATATTGTAGTTTTTGTTTACTGCATTACATAAATAATACCACCATTCAGATTAATAAACTGAGACTGCCCTTAACTTGGAAGTGTCTCTCCGCAAGATTGGTTCTCAACTCAGGATAGACATGGCGAGCTGTACGCCACCGCGCAAGAGACGACCGGTGCAAAAGCGCAGCCCGCGGGCCAGGACCAATGACAGCGAGTATAAGGCCGGGGCTCCACCAAAGCGGAGATGTGCGGAGAAGTCTAAAGCGGAGACGAAAGATGCGTGAATAACGAAATTCTATTGGTTGTTTAAAAAACATCTCCTCTCCGCTTTGGACTTCTCCGCACATCTCCGCTTTGGTGGAGTCCCGGCCTTAGCGTGCATTCAGACACGGCGGGAATCGTGCGGGTTCTGCGCAATTCTCGTGCGTGGTTCTTATATACATGACCATAATCATATTCGTTCAGACACAACCGTGCGATTATCGCGTGGTTATCACGCTTATACTGTCGTCCAGGAACATGTGGTGTAGGGGACGATTTTGATGTAAGAAAACGCTACGTATTTAGATCTCCTATAGCCTCTTATAATTGGCCCGCACCATCCAGTATATCATGTTTGCGGAAGATGGTGATGAGCACCAAGAAGAGCTGTCTGACGGTCATAAGTTTGCAGTGTTTATATTCCTAATTTGCATGGTGATATACCGCAAATAGAATAAAATAACATAATGGAATGGTATACTAGGAATGGCAATAGTCAAAAGGGACGTCAAAAAAAATATGGGAACCTACCAAAAGAATAAGAATAATGTTTATTTGTTTAATATTACATAGTGAATCCTAAAACTATAACATCTAATCTGTAACTATTTTTAAATAACCAGTTAATAATTATGGACGTTGATCCCCAACCTAGTTAGACCCTGTATCTTCGGGACTTGAGTTGTGATGGATGAAGAGGGGTGCAAGTTGAAAGCCTCCACGTGGCGCACCCTGGGCAACGTCGGCTCCAACTGCCCACCCACGTTGGGTGGACAGTTGGGGTGGGCGGCTAATTTCAACACTAGAGGAAGGGTCACGGTTCCAATCACAGATCATCCTGGATGGTTTGTGAAGGGAACCGGGCTAGAGATGGGTCAGCAGGTCCATCTCTTGGATGGGCCTGGTGGCTTCTAACGCCTACTTCCCCCTCTGCTTACAGAGGGTAGGAGAGTGGGCGTAGAGTGGGAAGGAAGGAGTAAAGGGACCTCACCCTTTAAAAGGGAAAACAACAAAAAAAATGAATAAAGCCACTTGCGAAAAACGTCCCCAGGTGGGTCCCGACTGCTCAGCGGTCGGGGAGTCCCACCCCGCTTCGGCGGGCTGCCCTCCGTATTCTGGGGTGGGCAACAACTGTCTTCCTTCAATGTCTTCGGACAACAATGACGACCACACGCATGCTCAACGGAAAACGACGATGATTACCTTACACGAATACCAAGATCCACTTGCCGTCACCGACGGCAACAAGAGCCGAGGAGGCTCAGGTCCTGCAGACAATTTGTCCGACCAGGACTCACGCGGTTGCAGCTCCAAAGGTTGGAGGAAGCGTCCGCGCAGCAAAGCCTCGGGGTCGTTGGGTCTATCCTCGAGTGAGGAGAACCTGTCGGCCCCGAAAGTGTCAACGGGGAGGAGAGGGCGGGGTCGCGCGGTGGCAAATGGTGCTACCGCTCGGGTGACGGAACGCGACGTGCGGGGTCGCTTCGTGCCTCGGGCCGACACGCCTGCCCCTGCAGAGTGCATGCACAGTGACCCCGGGCACATGAGTGCGGACCAGAGTGGTGGCTCCACCACGTCCCTGCTGGAGGCAAACAAGGCGGAGGTGAATGCCGCAAAGCGGGCTCAGCAACGGGCTGTCGCGGTAGAAGAGGTAAGTGAGTTGGCCCGACAGGCCCGAGAGCGGCGCTCTGCTCGGAAGGCGGATGCATCGGCGGTGGCGCTCAGTCACCAAGTGTCGGACGGCCTGGATGTCGTCCTGAAGGTTGCCACTAAATCGGGCAACCTGAAGGGCACGTTCACGCGTGCCCTAAAGGACGCGGTGGACAGCATCCAGGAGGCGGTTGAGGTCCTCAGTAGCCGCACAACTACGGAGGAGACGGCGAAGTTATGGGAGGAGAACGGCCGTCTCCGATCCGAGTTGGAGGACCTCAAGCGGCAGTTTGCCGCTCAGAGGGCAGCTGTCGGTTCGCCCGTCACGGCCCCTTCGCTGGCCCCGTCGTTGGCTCAATCTCCAGCCCCGTCGTCGGCCCCTTCACTTGCGGATGCGGAGATCGAGAAGATTGCGCGCATCTGCATGATGCAATGCGGTCAAATGGTAGGTGCCCGGTTGGAGGCCATAGGGGCGAGACTACCAGCCGAAACCCTCCGCCCACCGCTCGCTGGGGATAAGCGGAGACAGGAGGGGCCCGCTAAGCCGGCAGTGGCTCAGCAGAGAAGTGCCGGGAAGGGGGCCACAAAGCCCACGGAGGGGCCAAGTAAGCCCGCTGAGGGTAGGGCCGCACCCACTTCCCAGGCAGCGGCTGCGACCGTGCTGACACCACCTGGCCCCCTCACGGAAGCCTGGACGACGGTGGTCAAGAGGGGCCGCCGTCGAAAGAAGAAGACAGCGCCGCAGGCACCCAATGGAGCACCGAAACCGGCACCAAATAAGGCTGCGGGACCGCCTAGGGTCAGAACCCCACGCTCCGCGGCTGTAGTAATTACGCTGCAGCCCGGAGCCGTCGAAAGGGGCGTCTCCTACAAGGCGGTCCTGACAGAGGCGAGGGCCAAAGTCGCGTTCCCCGACCTTGGAACACCGTCCGGCTTCAAAATGAGGCCGGCGATAACGGGGGCGCGGCTGCTCGAGGTGTCGGGTGCCTCAAGCGCCGAAAAGGCGGACATTTTGGCCGCCAAGCTGCGGGAGGTCCTGAACCCAGAGGACGTCCGAGTGTCCAGGCCGATGAAGACGGCTGAGCTACGTGTTGACGGTCTGGATGACTCGACGACCCCAGCTGAGGTCGCAGCGGCCATCGCCCGTGCCGGCGGATGTCCTGCTGAAGACGTGCGGACGGGTGAGATTCGCGCCGACGCTACCGGGCTCGGCATGATTTGGGTGCGGTGCCCGGTGGCGGCGGCGAACAAGGTTGCTAACGGTGGGCGACTGTTGGTGGGGTGGGTTTCAGCACGTGTGAAGCTGCTGCAACCCAGGGCATTGCGGTGCTATCGTTGCCTGGACATTGGGCATGTCAGGGCACGATGCACCGCCGAAACAGACCGCAGCGAGCAGTGCTATCGCTGCGGTCAGCCCGGCCACAAAGCGGCCCAGTGCTCCGCGGCGCCAAACTGCAGCCTCTGTACAGCTGCAGGGAGGCCCGCTGGGCACAGAGCGGGCGGAAAGGCTTGTGGCGCACCCGCGCAGCAGCAGAAGAGGAGAAGGAGGGCCAAGGTTGCCGGGGGCTCTTTACCCCCTCGTCAGTCTGGCTGCTCTTCGGACGACTCCCGGCCTAGGAATGTAGAGGAGGGAATGGATTGCGCATAATGGCGCTCTACCATTTCCTCCAGGGCACTATCAACCACTGTGCCAGAGCTCAGGATCTCTTGCTCCAGAGCATGGCAGAGTGGTCGATTCACGTGGCTGTGGTCGCCGAGCCGTATTTCGTCCCACCCAGGGATAACTGGGTTGGAGACCTCGACGGTTTGGTGGCGATCATTGGCGGGGCTCTAGTCAGCCCGTCCCGAGGTCACGGCTGGGTGGCCGCCCTCGCGGACGGCGTTGGCATAGTTGGTGCGTATTTTTCGCCCAACAAGAGTCTCGCCGACTTCGAGAGTTTCCTTGTTGAGTTGGGCGCCGTCGTAGGCCAACTCCACCCTCGCCCTGTGCTGTTGCTAGGGGATCTCAACGCCAAGTCTTCGGCGTGGGGATCTCCGGTAACCAATGCTAGGGGTGAGGTGCTGGAAGAGTGGGTAGTCACCACTGGCTTGGTCGTCCTAAACCGGGGCTCGGTCTACACGTGCGTGCGACAGCGGGGCGGTTCAATAGTGGACGTATCGTTCGCAAGCCCTGCTGTTGCAAGCCGTGTCCATGACTGGCGTGTCGCCGTGGAGGTGGAGACGTTATCGGATCACAGATATATCCGTTTCGACGTCTCCACCCAAACTGCAGGCGGCCGCGATTCACCGGCCCCGCGGACGGTCGGTCCACGCTGGGCGCGCAAGCGCATCGACAGGGAACTTCTCGAGGAGGCCACCATTGTCCAGGCCTGGATCCGGGAGTCGGCAACAACCGGACCCGTCGACGTCGAACAGGAGGCGCTGTGGTTCCGCGGGGCGATGACGCAAATCAGCGACGCGTCCATGCCCCGGGTCCACGCACAGTCAGCGAGGCGCCAGGTGTACTGGTGGTCCGCCGAGATCGCACAGTTGCGTGTCGCGTGCGTAGCGGCCAGACGCCAGTACACCCGATACCGGAGGAGACGTAGTCGGGCCCCTGACGAAGAAGCCGCGCTGTATGAGGTGTACCGCGCGGCGACGAAGACTCTGCGGCTGGCCTGAGGAGATGTTGGAGACTCTAGACGGGGATCCTTGGGGGCGTCCTTATCGAGCGGTTCGAGGGAAACTTCGAGCCGCCGCGCCTCCAGTTACGGAGAGTCTCCAACCCGAGCTGCTGGAGGAGGTAGTTGCAGCCCTCTTCCCGGCGAGAGTGGAGCATATTCCGCCGCCGATGGCTTTGCCCACGGCCGCAGAGTCTACAGAGGAGGACGCCATCAGCGTCCCAGAGGTGACACAAGCAGAGATGGAGGCGGCCGTGATGCGGCTCCGGGCCAAGAACGTGGCTCCTGGGCCCGATGGAATTCACGGCAACGTGCTTGCCCTCGCTCTGAAGGAGCTAGAGCCCTGGCTGAGAGGACTCTTCACAGCGTGCCTTGAGCGGGGCCAGTTTCCCACTCTGTGGAAATCTGGTCGCCTGGTCCTGCTCAGGAAGGCGGGGCGCCCTGCGGACTCGCCGTCCGCGTACCGGCCCATAGTGCTGCTAGACGAGGTGGGTAAGCTGTTCGAACGGATAATCGCTGCCCGCCTCGTCAGCCACTTGTACAGAGAGGGGCCGGACCTGGACGAAAGCCAGTTCGGCTTTCGGCATGGGCGCTCCACCATCCACGCGATATCGCATGTGAGAGTCCTGGCGGAGGAAGCGGTGTCCCGGGGTGGGGTGATGTTGGCCGTGTCCTTGGACATTTCCAATGCCTTCAACACCCTGCCCTGGAGTTGTGTTCGGGAGGCACTGCGGTATCATCGAGTGCCTCCCTACCTCCGCCGCATCGTCGGGGCTTATTTGGCGGAGAGGTGTGTCACCTACGTGGGACGTGATGGCGTCGAAAACCATCACGGCATGTCGTGTGGTGTTCCACAGGGCTCAGTCTTGGGCCCACCCCTGTGGAACATCGGGTACGACTGGGTGCTGAGGGACAAACTCCAACCGGGCGTAGACCTGACGTGTTACGCGGATGATACGCTGGTCAACGCCCGGGGGAGTTCGTACAGGGAGGCAGCGTTGCTGGCGACGGCTGCGGTCTCACAGGTGGTGAGCCGCATACGGCGCCTTGGCCTGGAGGTGGCCCTCAACAAGTCGGAGGCCATGGTCTTTCATGGTCCCTGGCGGTCGCCACCGCCCGATGCCCACATCGTCGTCGGGGGGGCTCGAATCGCTGTCGAGTCAACCATGAAGTACCTGGGATTGGTGCTCGACAGCCAGTGGGATTTCGGCCCCCACTTCCAGCGGCTGGCGCCCAAGTTGTTGGGCGCGACTGGGGCGCTGTCATCGCTGCTTCCCAATCTGGGGGGCCCGAGCGCTGCCTGTAGGCGGCTCTACGTGGGGATCGTGCGATCGATGGCCCTGTATGGGGCCCCGATCTGGGGGACTGACCTGACGGCTGGCAGCATCGCTGTTCTGCGAAAGCCGCAGAGAGCGATGGCCGTCAGAGTCATCAGGGGGTGCGCACGATCTCCTACGAGGCGGCTTGTGCACTGGCCGGATCCCCGCCCTGGGACCTGGAGGCGAAGGTACTCGCGTCACTGTATCGGTGGCGCGAGGAAGCGCGGGCGCGGGGCGAAGGGCCGATGCAGCGACATATGGAGTTGCGTCGGTCTCAGCTCCGCGAGGTCCTGGTGGCGGAATGGCGGGACAGGCTTGCACGCCCTACCGCCGGCCTCGTCACCATCGAGACGGTCCGGCCAGTGCTAGAGAACTGGCTCGGGAGGAGGTACGGCTCCCTGTCGTTTCGGGTGACGCAGGTGCTCTCGGGGCATGGTTGCTTCGGGAAGTACCTGTGTCGCATAAACAGGGAGCCGGACGCCCGGTGTCACCACTGCGTCGACTGCCGGGAGGACACGGCGCGGCATACGCTGGCAGAATGTGCCGCTTGGGAGGAGCCGCGCCGTGCCCTCATCTCAGAAGTAGGCAGTGACCTGTCGCTGCCGGCCGTAGTCGAGTCTATGGTCGGCAGTGAAGAGTCCTGGGACGCGGTGGTATCCTTCTGCGAGACCACTGTTTCTGGGAGGCTGCGGAGAGGGAGAAGGAGATTTCATCCACTAACCCGATCCGCAGCAGACGCGCCGGGCGTCGTCAGAGGGCGGATAACGCCCTCTTCCGGCCCCCGTAAATGGGTCCAGGGGCGACGGACTCGGGGACGTTCGTCGCCCCCCAAACATCTGGACACGAGGTGGCGGCGCGTAGTGTTCCACGCGCGCCCCTCTCAGACGTTGCGGGGGAGTCAAACACCTCACTCCCCCCCAACCCGAGGTCGTGCCACTACACTAGCCGGGCACTAGCCGGGGGTTGCGGAAGTATCGTTGTTCCCGCGACCCCCGGTGTAGGTGTGAGACGGAACACCGGGGTGGTGATGGATGAAGAAGATTAGCTCATTTATTCATTTATCATCTATTCTTTGACATATCAAAGAAGGACAACCTGACCAACAAACTGGTTGCTGAGTAATCTCTCTCAATAGAATTATGTTATCTTATTATTTAATAAGTTAGTGTTAAAGTAAGATTTTTAATTGTAATTCAAGTTAAAACAGTACTGACTTTTGGTCAGCAAATAATGGCTTTTATTATTATTACTAGCACTTAGCCCGGGACTTCGTTCGCGTGATCCGTATTTTATCCTACAGATAACTTTTTAGTTTCACCCCCTTAAAGTTTGAATTTCCAAAAATCCCTTCTTAGTGCCCCCTACATCATAAAAAGAAGCCCTGTACAGTAAAACTCTTTAACACTCCCTACATCGTCTTTAAGGAGTAGTTTTGATAAACTATTAAAGAAAACTTTTACTATTTACTCAGGTTAGTGTATATGCCAAGTTTCTAATATACCTATAAGCCCAACAAATTTCCATCTTTTCACCCCAATAAATACATTAATTCTTTTTATCAAACAAAAGCGCAAGTCTTTAATTTCACGTGTCACACTTAAAAACATAGAAACTGCACACATACTTTCAACCCCTTTCTAACCTCCTTAGGGGTGGGCTTGCCAAAAACCAATAAATACATGTATTCTTTTTATCAACTAAGAGAGTTAATCTAAAATTTCATGTGACCAATTTACAAACTTCAGAAATGTCATACAAACTTTCAACCCCCTTATAACCCCCTTACGGGTGTAATTTCCAAAAACCACGTAAATAAAGAGTAATTAACAACAAGATTAAAAAAGCACAACAAAATTTTTGGTTTTTAATTATTTTTTTATAAATTTCTTGTATAAATGTATATAAAACGAATATCTATAAAAACAAGTTATGACAGTACCAAAAGGCTGAAAATATGCACATGATTATAAAGCCGGCATTCCACGGTGCGTGATTCTGCGGATTTTATCACGCACAGCCGACGACCACGGACAGCCACGCACCGCGCACCAATTGCTTTACACGGTTTGTGTCGGTCTGTGTGGGTTTTTTTTTTTAATACTTGGCGTCTCGCAAACAGTCAAAGTGACCGACATATGCTTAACCGGGCTACCCTGTGGAGACTAATCTCTTAGCCTCCGGCCAGGCTTCAAAATACTAAACCTAAAGCGACAGCGCTGAGGGCTACCCCAGTTGGGGTCGGACCTCGGCTCAGGGCGTCGCTGGGGGGAAGGCTAAGGCCGGATCTAATAAAGTTATTCTACCATCCGTTCGGAAAAGCCTACGTGGAGAAGAACGGACTCCAATGAATATCTAACTGGCATTTAACTATGGCACAGCATTACGCGGGTTGGCTTATATGAATTGACAAGGATTACGCGACGAGCCTCTGCGGCGAGGACGGAACGAATTTGTATCTAAGTTTGTATGGACAGATAGTTCGTACTATTTACGAACCCATTGACCGTCCTTGTAGATAAGGCTATTGAGCTCCTTAGTTATGGCCTCATACCTCGAAAAGAGACGGGCGCATGCAACGGTGGAGAGAGAGCCTGCATTCCGGATTTCTACATCCAGAGCACGAGCTTGAGGGGACATAAATATGGAATACGCGCTGATTATATTTTCAGATAAATGGAATCGGCTGGGAGCAAGTCTGAGGGGCCACACTTTGGTGGTTCAGCTTGCCCCAGGGAGAAGTCCTCTGAGGGGCTAGTCTGGGGGGAAGTTGGGAGGTAGGGGCTACGTGTGCTTGGCGCGCTTCATTTCGCTTGGCTATTTTAGGCGCTAGCTTTGGGGCTTTTGGGCAACCACGGTAATTAGCCGGGTGCCCGACTTGGCCACAAAGCACGCAGCTGGGAGGCTCCGTGCATTGTAAGCGGTCTTTTGGACGGGGACAGTCCTTAATGCCATGCACTCCCATGCACTTAACGCACCTGGGAGCCGCAAAGCAATTGGTCTGAGAGTGACCGTAGAGTTGGCAGTTGTGACACTGAACAACGAAATGCCAGACAGATTGCAAACAGTCTGGACATTGGATATGGAATTGTGACCCTCAAAGGAGAGGCACACGACCAGAACAATGTCGTAAATTTCTCCGCCTCTTGCTTTATGCAATCGGTGGACTTCTGAAACAGTGACTTTCTGCGCTATTAAATCCTTGCGGTTTTCTTCCGTAGGGATTTCCTTCGGAACGCGCTTGATCACGACTCTGGTGAACTTATCCTCCGGAAGGGAGTAAGTGTGGAAAGAAACTTTCCGGTCTTTAAGGAAGCAAGTTAAATCTCAGTAATCACGGGGGGTGGGGACCTGAATTCTGATGCCCTGTTGGCATGCAGTGGCTTTCGTGTAATTGATTTTGCGCTCAACACAGGCGCTAGAAATGTCGCTCCAATTCCCTTTATCTTGAAGATAAATGGGTGGAGGAGGAGGGGGCTTCCTAGTGGTATTTGTTGTTACCATAGGGCTGGGCGAGCGGTTAATCCGCTGAGAAGGACTAGCGGGGGCGGGGGCGGGGGAGGGTTGCCTGTCGGGCAAGGCCGGCGGCAGAACTAGCTGGGGAGAGGTTTTAGCTACTGCCTGTTTGGCCTTGGTAGCATGAGAGGGACTCTTCCTCATCTTCCTCTTTCCTCCAGAGTGGACTATGAATTCTCTATCTGAGTCAGAAGAAGAGGACATGGTGGCATAGTCCTCTGATAGCTCCTCTTTTCTCTCCCTTTTTGATCACTCCTCAAAAAGGGGCCTTATCGCCGCAATTGTGGCGTGCCCAGCACTGGGTTGCGACAGTCGCTCTCTCCATGTGGCCATGAGATCCTGCCGGAGCTCTGTCCGCCGAGCCGCGATTTGTCGTGGCAGCGGAGTTTCGCCCCGGCGTTTCGCCTCCTCGCGCCACTCCCAAATGTGCGCGAGGACTTTTGCCTCCAGATCCCATGGCGGCAATCCGGCAAGGAGGCTCGCCGCCTCACCGGAGACCGTGCGGTTTTCCCGGACCAGCCGGATGGCCATGACCCTTTGGGAAGCATTCAACGAGCGGGCTGGTCGCCGCCTCAGGGCACGCGCCCACACCGGTGCGCCGTAAAGAGCCATGGACCGCACGACCCCCGCGTAGAGCCTCCGACAGGAGGCGTTTGGACCACCTAGATTGATAAATGATTTTATTTCTGTAAGTTGGTTTGTACAAACACTTTTACATGTCGAACATATTTTTAAAATAAAACTAGATGAGGTCGGCGTTTCCTATCTGACTACTCTGAGAAGAAAGGCCGAAACAAACTCAGAGGTTACAGTCTCTTTTAAAGTCCAGACAAAATCTTGATTAGATCATGTAAAGACCATGTAGACTGATGTCTGAAATGGTCTTTTGAGGAAAGAACCAGCCAGATTGAGTAGACCTGTCCAGTCAGTGCACGCATTTGTCAATAACCGAGCAGCTCAACTCAGAATTTAAGGAGCTCAACGATTCGACGAACAATACCAAAGAAAGGACATTCGGGTAGGCCGCATAAACTACTCAAACTGCCAGACCATGATTAAAAACTAAGATAAATTTAAATAAAAACCAAAAAAAGAAAGAATGATCCACATAGTCTTCACATTCACAATAATTAAAATAAAATAATATAATACTTTAAAAAGTAAATATTCTTGTCATTATAAGTTTTTAAACTGTCATGGTCACTAACACTAATATTAACATTATAAGCGGGATATTTACCATGTTTACTGTTTGTAGCGAGTTTCCGATATTTCGGTGCTGTTGCAAGCACCATGGTCACGGATAAACTGAAGTCATTGCGGGTGGGTGTTTATGAGGAGACAAAACGGTCTACCCTCTTTCTTGTTCGTTTTTTGCACTCGGTACCGCTACCATTGTCACTCACAACTCGATTCTGTTCCCGACACACGAAACTCACTGTATCCGCTCGCGAACTTTTTAAGGCACTTTTTCGGGGTTTACACAGCTGGACCACTGGATTCCAAGCTCTGGACAGTTAAAACCCATCCTCCCGGTTGAAATTTTTATTATATTTGGTAATTTCGATAGCTTCCCTCACCAGTCTAGGGATATAGTGGCGTTCTGTCGAAATGACCTGAGGGTTATGTAACTCAATCCAATGGTTCAATCCTGATTCCAAGAGATGTTGAGCTATGGCCGATTTTTGTGTGTCATTGTTCTTTACTGCCCTGATGTGCTCCGAAATTCGACAAGCAACCGTACGCTTCGTCTGACCGATGTATGACTTGCCACAACTACAATCTACTTTATAAACACCGGGCTTTTCCAGCGGAAAGTTGTCCTTTGGCGAGCGCAGCATCTGTGACACTTTTCTGAAAGGAGTGAAGACAGTCTTTACGGCGTATTTCCGAAGAGTGTTAGCAACCTTATCTGTCACTCCCCTCACGTACGGCAAAAATGCTGGCTGCCTCTCAAACTCGCACTTCCGTTGTTTACAACCAGTTTTTTGATTAGGTTGTGCAGTCTTCCCTGTATATCCGTTTCTCTGTAGGACCCTCTGCACATGTTTTAGCTCAGCACGTAAATGTTCCTCGTCGCATAGATCATATGCGCGGTTGGTAAGTGAAGTCACTACAGAGTTCAGTTGTCGGGGATGGTGGTGAGAATCAGCGTGTAGATATCGATCCATGTGAGTCAACTTCCTATACACTGTGTGACTCAAAGAACCGTCAGCACGGGCCCCTATTTTCACGTCCAAGAATGGAATTTCTCTCTCTTTTTCCATTTCGTAGGTAAATTTGATTTTACAATGTATGCTATTAAGGTGTGCCAAGCATAATTCTACCTCATGTTGGTATCCTTCAATGATCCCAAAAACGTCATCAACATACCTTTTCTATAATTTAATATGTGTGGATTCAATGGAGACCGCCAACTCTTCAAAATGTTCCATCCAAATCCAAATCCAAAAAAAAAACCCCGAAAAAGTGCCGTAAAAAGTTCGCGAGATACAGTGAGTTTCGTGTGTCGGGAACAGAATTGAGTTGTGAGTGACAATGGTAGCGGTACCGAGTGCAAAAACGAACAAGAAAGAGGGTAGACCGTTTTGTCTCCTCATAAACACCCACCCGCAATGACTTCAGTTTATCCGTGATCATGGTGCTTGCAACAGCACCGAAATATCGGGATATAAGCGGGAGCTTATAATGTTAATATTATTCTTGTCATTGCAAGAAAACTAAAAAAAAAAGAAATATAATAATAAAATGCATGGTGCAAAATATAATAAAAAAAACAAAAATTAATTGGAGCAGCTCAATCCCAAGCCTTTTGTCCTCAATGTAATCTTTTGTTGTATAAAACGCTTTCTGGTACAACTTACCTTTAGTGAAAGATTTGAATTTATTAAGACTTAGATCTTGTGCGTGGCTTAGAAGCTTATTATAAAAGCGTACACATTGACATCTAAACGAGCCACCTATTTTCTTGAGCTTTGTTGTAGGTACTACAAATTTGTGTTTGTTCCTAGTATTTATGTTATGGATATCACTGTGTTTTTTAAACAATTTTATATTTTTATGGGAATATAAAAGATGTTCATAAATATACTGAGAAGGCACAGTCATTACATTAATCTCCTTAAATTTCTCTCTGAAAGAGTGTCTCGGGCTTAATTTATAAATTGATCGAACAGCTCTTTTCTGCAAAACAAAGATAGTCTGGCGGCATTTCCCCACAACAGAATACCGTACGACATTACACAAGATTGGCGAACGGACAATAATAATAATAATAATAATAATCTGTGGCCTGGCTTGTCAAGAGTGACACTAAAATTTTCTTCGCTCTTCGAATTTTTTTGAATATATTTATGAATCCGAACAATATCACCATTAACACTACATAAAACTAAATTTAAATAATGTCTACATATATATTTAATAAAACAACAAGAAGAAAACATAAACTATAATTAAAATGAACAACATACAATAAACCAGAATGACAAACTGAGAAGAAAATGCTGACACGAAGCCAGGCCCGAGCCAAAAACACACGCCCAACATCTTCGGGTTCGTCGCTCAGCTCCGCCTCGCAGCCGCCGGGATCCCCTACAACCGTGAGTCAAGCGATCCTGGACGCTGCAGTTGCGTCGAGCTCGAGCGACGAATACTTCTCTCCGCCGACGACACCACCACCTACGCGTCGACGGGGAGGTCGCCGGCCACCGGACAGCCTAGGACCTCGAGGCCCATCGGTCTCTGACAGGGTCCCCGCTCCCGGTGGAAGTGTGCAGCGCATGCGATGGACGCAATCGATTAACGAAAACGTCATGCGCGCATACTTTGGGGCTACAGAGGGGGGAAGTAACCTGACTGCGTACCGTGGTCTGATGCTCTCTCTGTTTCAGGTGCTTGAGCCAGCTGTCAACGTGTCGGCCCAACGTCTATCGGATCAGGTGCGGGTCATCCAACGTAACCGTATGCTGGATGACGCCGTACTTGATAGACTGCGTGAGGAATCACAGAGTAGCCGTGTCTCACCTGCCTTGCCACCGGCCGCGGTGCAACTGCAACCCAGTGTTTCACCGCGACCCGACCATGTTGGCGAGGACGACGACGACGGGGCTATATCTGTGAGTACCCAATGCAATGCGCGTTTGAGGAGCGCTTTGGAATGTGCATTCAGCGAGTATCGCTCCACACCGCCTGAGCTTAGACCTCGACTACCTCGTTTGCCCATGCATAAGAAAAATAGGGCGCTGGTGTGTGCTCTAGATTCGCAGCTATCAAATGTTTTTGATAGCAGCAAAGACCTTGCCGACACCCACTCGATCTTGTACTGTGCGGCTGCAGCAGCATGTCGTGTAGCTAATGTCAAGTTTCCCAAAACTGACAGAGCTACACGACCAGCTATACCAGCTTGGCAGTGCAGGATTGAGCGTCGTATCGGTGAGGCTAGAGCACTCATCGGCAAGCTTATCTGCTTCAGGGAGGGCAACACTCGCCCTAGAGTGATGCGCTTTGTGAGGCGGGCGTTCTCAGGGACTGATATCAGTTCTCGAGATTATATGTCCCGCGTCACAGAGCGTATCGACTTCCTGAAGCAGAAGATCTATGCATGGGCAAACCGTATTCGTCGGTACAAACGGCGAGTGGAGCGATACACCCAGAATCGCACATTCCAGAGCAACGAAAGGTGGGTTTATACGGCTTGGGAGCAACCCAACCAAGGTGTGACTGATACGCGCCTACCGGATAACGACGCCATGTGTTCGTTCTGGCGCGATATCTGGTCGGTGCCTGTCAGTCACACCGAGGGTGACTGGACTCGGGAGGTCGAACGGGCGTGCGATCCGATACCACAAATGGGGGCAATTACCATCAGCCCCCAAGATGTGGCTAGTGCAGTCCGTCCGTTGCCTAACTGGAAATCTCCAGGGCCAGACGGACTGCACAACTTTTGGATTAAATGGTTCCAAAGATCGCACGCTCGTTTGGCAACTCAGTTCCAGTCTGCCTTAGAGTCAGGATCACTGCCCCAGTTCCTAACGACAGGAATGACCCACCTGCTCCACAAATCAGGTAGTACTGCGGATCCTAAAAATTATAGACCGATAACGTGCTTACCGACGGTCTATAAAGTTCTTACATCCATTCTGAGAGCGAAAATTAATCAACATATTGACAATAACTCCATCATGTCTGCTTCTCAGAATGGATGTAGGAACGGGTCCCGCGGTACTAAGGAGCTGCTCCTCATAGACATTGCTATTAGCCAACAGGTTCGCCGTTCCCGCAAGGATCTGGCGACATGTTGGATAGATTACAAGAAGGCCTATGACTCAGTGCCACATACATGGCTCATGAGGGTGCTGGAGTTGTATAAAATTGATGCAACTCTGCGCGCCTTCCTGGCGTCATGTATGGGGCAGTGGAGGACGGTCCTTCACTATCCAGGATGTAGACAGATTTAGGAAAACAGCGAACCTATAAGGATCGAGCGCGGAATATTTCAGGGCGACAGTCTGAGTCCTCTGTGGTTTTGTTTAGCCCTAAACCCTCTCAGTACACTGCTGGAGGGTTCAGGTCTGGGCTATCGGTTGAGGAGAGGTGGTCAGGTCATATCACACCTCCTTTACATGGATGATCTGAAGCTCTTTGCCCCCAACAACTTGCAACTGATGAAGCTACTGAAGGTAACAGAAACCTTCAGTGACGCCATCCGTATGGAATTTGGTGTGGACAAATGTGCAGTCATGCATGTAAAGCGAGGGGAGATTATGGAATCCGTGGGAATACAACTCTCGGATTCCATACACCTTCGATCCCTTTCCTCAACCGAAACTTACAAGTATTTGGGTATGTCGGAAGCACTAGGCATCAATGCTACTGACGTGAAACAGTCGTTGAAGGAGCGCTTCTTTGGCCGCCTGAAAAGAGTACTAAATAGTCTTTTATCGGGCGGTAACAAGGTGCGCGCCTTCAACGGCTGGGTCATGCCGGTATTGATGTATTCTTTCGGCCTACTCAAATGGACTCAGACTGAACTTGACGCCCTGGATAGGAGGGTCCGCACGCTGCTTACGGCAAATCGTATGCATCACCCACGTTCATCGGTTATGAGACTGTATATCCCTCGGAAGTGCGGGGGTCGTGGCTTTTTAAATGCTAAGACCCTACACAACCGCGAGGTATGCAGTCTTAGGGAATACTTCCAGGCCGCTGACGTGGGTATGCATCGAAATGTGGTAGCGGTGGACAAGGGACTCACCCCGCTCTCCTTGGCTAACGAGAACTGGCGCAAACCTATAGTATTAGATACTAATGACCGCAGGGAGGTATGGCAGAGCAAGGAGCTTCACGGACGCTTCTTTCGGGTCCTACATGGGCCCGATGTAGATCTTTTAGCGTCCGTGGCCTGGCTGCGATTTGGTGACCTTTTCGGGGAAACCGAAGGTTTTGTCTTTGCGATTATGGACGAAGTTATGATGACGAACAACTACCGGAAATACATTGTGAAGGACGGCACGGTTGACATCTGTCGGGCATGTCACCGGCCGGGTGAATCAATCCGTCACATTATCTCCGGTTGTTCTAGTCTGGCTAACGGAGACTATTTGCATAGACACAACCTTGTAGCCAGGATAATCCATCAGCAACTTGCTCTTAAATACAATCTTGTAAAGTCGGAAGTGCCTTACTATAAGTATGTGCCCGACCCAGTTCTCGAAATGGCAATGTCACGTTGTATTGGGATCGGTCTATCATCACTGACAGGACTATTGTTGCCAATAAGCCTGACATAGTGGTGATAGACCGACTTGAGCGTCGCGCAATGATTGTTGATATAGCGGTCCCACATGACGAGAACCTCGTGAAGGCTGAGCGAGATAAGAAAAGCAAGTATCTTGATCTGGCTCGCGAGGTTGTCGACATGTGGGACGTGAATACAGCGATCATTGTGCCGATAGTCGTTACGGCCAATGGCATAATAGCCAAGAGCCTCGACCAACACCTTAGGAGAGGCTCTCGTTGGGCAGCTGGATCAAGGGCTTGATCCAGAAAGCGGTACTCCTGGACACGGCGCGTATCGGTAGGAGGTTCCTCTCTCAGGAGCCCTGACCACCGGTAGCTTGGACCCTGTTCCCGATACCGGTGGGCTACTATTTTTGTATTTTTAAATGTTTTTTTATTTTCTTTTTTTTTATAGAATAATATTTAAAAATTTAAAAATATGTATATAAAACGAATAAATGGAATAATAATAATAATAAAGCCGTTTTATTCCATAACCCTTAAATTTTACATTTCAAATGTTGTTAGTATTTTTTTTTTTTTTTATATTTTTTTTATTTAGATTTGCTTAATATTTAAAGTTAAAAGTAATTAAATTTATTTACTGTAGGATATGGACCCCATTTTGGGTATAGGCCTCCCCCAATATTTTCCACATTTTTCTATCCTTGCTCTGGTCAATCCAGTCTCTCCCTTCCGCCTGCACGATGTCGTCTGCCCATCGCTGCTTTGGTCTGCCAGTTTTTCTCTTGCCTGATGGTCCTTTCCATTTGGTGGTCTCTATTGTCCATCTTCTATCTGTGCAGCGTGCGATGTGACCAGCCCATTGCCACTTTATTGTTAGTGCTTGTCTCAGTACATCCGTAATCTTTGTTTTCTTTCTTATCTCCACGCTTCGCACTTTATGTATTTTTCTGATCCGTAGTATGCTTCTTTCCATTGCTTTTTGTGTATTCTCTATTTTTTGTTTGATGTTTCTTGTGAATACCCAGGTTTGGCAGCCATACAGAAGGCATGGCATAATACAGGTATCCATCACCGTTTTTTTCATGTGTAGGCTATAGTTGCCTTTTAATATTACTTTTAGCGACCAAAACTTTTTCCATGCTAGCGTTATTCTTCTCGATATTTCTTCTAAGTTACTGTTTGCATTGAATGAGACTTGTTTTCCCAAATATATATAATTATCAACATATTCTATTATGTGTCCGTTCACTTGTATTGGTCTTTTATAATTGTTCGTCATTATTTTTGTCTTATTTATGTTCATATCGAATCCGACTTTTTTACTTTCCTGATCGAGTGCCGTTATCATTTCCTCTAAGTCTTTAGGTGATTCAGCCAATACCACAATGTCGTCTGCAAATCTTAGATGGTTGAAGTGCTTTCCGTTTATCACTATGCCTTTTTGTGCCCAATTTATTTTGCTGAAAATGTTTTGAAGTACCGCTATAAAAAGTTTTGGTGACAGTGGGTCACCCTGTCTTACACCTCGCTCTATTTTGAAGGGTTTTCCACTGCTCTCAAGTTTTACTTTGCTTGTACTATTTTCATACACGTTTTTTATTATGTTGATGTATTTCTGGTCTATTTTTAGCGAGTTAAGTGAATTCCAGATGGAGCTGTGACTAATGCTGTCGAAGGCTTTGCTGTAATCTATGAACGCCACGTAGAGGGGTCTGTTAAATTCTCTGTATTTTTCTATTATTTGTTCGATTGCCTGTAGGTGATCAATAGTACTGAAACCTGAGCGGAAGCCCGCTTGCTCTATAGGTTGTGCGTTGTCAATTTCTTGGCTTATTCGTTTAAGTACTATTGAAGCAAAGAGTTTGTAAGTGCTTAACAGAAGACTGATTGGCCTGTAGTTTCCTATGTCTTGCGGATTGCCCTTTTTAAAAAGGGCGAACGGACAATATGTGGTACAAATGCCTATGAAGCATAACTTCGAAACAAACTTAAACAATGCAAGGTCACAAGCATTAGCACAGTTCCTTCAACTGGAAAGAAAAATGCTAAAAAACAAAGAACTCAGTTACGAGTACAAGTGTTTTATGAACGAATACATCGCTATGGGACACATGAAACCTGTGTAACAGAAGAAAGTAGGGGCCGAGTTTACCTACCCCACCACGGCGTGATGAGAGCTGAGTCCACTACAACAAAACTAAGAGTAGTGTTCAACGCGTCGTCGACAAAAGGAGACAGTAGTCTCAATGATCACATGTACTGCGGTCCGAACTTACAAAAGGATATACTGACACTACTAATTAATTGGAGAACGTATAGATACGTCTTTACGGCAGATGTAGAAAAACTTTATCGGTTCATCTGGCTAGACGAAAACCAACAACATCTGCAAACTATAATCTGGAGATCTTCGCCTAATGAACCTCTACAAGATTGGCAGTTGGGCACAGTAACTTACGGAATGAAAAGTGCACCTTATCTGGCAATGCGCACTCTACATAAACTCTCAGAAGATGAAAAAGATACCTATCCGGAAGCTGGAAACTTCCTGAAAAACGACTTCTATATGGACGATTTGGTTTACGGACAGGATACTGTCGACGCATCGAAAATACTGGTCACACAGCTAATTAAGTTGCTGAAAAAAGGAGGATTTAACTTGAGAAAATGGAAAACGAACGAACCGATTATCTTGGTAGACTTGCGAGATGATCAAAAGAGCCGCAATACAAACATCGACTTTAGCCCAGAACAAACAACAAACTCAAAAATGTTGAGCATGAGGTGGAATCAAGACAGCGATAGCTTCACATACCAATGGGATCTACCAATCAAGAAAAACTAACAAAGCGCGTGCTACTGAGCGAAATAAGCAAGCTATACTACACTTGGATTATTATCGCCACTTACAATAAAAACCAAACTTCTGTTCCAAAAAAACTTCTGTTCCAAATAAGCAAAATAAACTGGGATGAACGCTTACCTGACGATCTAGGTACAGAATGGGAAAAAATTTGAAAAGATATCCCGTTGCTAAACAAACTTTCCATACCACGATGGTTACAATGTCAAGAAAACAATCTAGAGATACACGGTTTTTGCGACGCAAGCGAAAAAGCGTGCGTCATTTATAACCGACTAAAAAATGAAGCCGGCGAATACAAGACTACACTAATTACTGCAAAAACAAAGGTTGCACCAATCAGCAGTAGGATAACTGTACCTAGAATGGAACTTTGCGGGGCCGTTTTACTAGCCAAACTGCTAGAAAAGGTTCGGGACACTCTCAGCACTAAAAACCTACATTTAAGGTGTTGGAGCGACTCCAAGGTCGTTTTAGCCTGGTTGCAGGGCGATATAAACCGATGGGAGAAATATGTAGCTAACAGAGTTAAACAAATAAACTGCACTATCTCGGCAAACTGCCGGAACTATGTGAAGTCAGAAGAAAATCCTGCTGACTGTGCAACTCGATGACTCACACCTTTTCAACTCCTAGATTTTAAACTTTGGTGGTATGGACCAGATTGGTTAAAAACAAACATGCCAGAAATTCATCAGGACAATCGTCTGACCTACACAACAAACACTGAGTTGCAGGAAATAAACTGCTGCGCAATCACATACAAGAATTGTGAAATAATTGATACTGATTACTGAATAAAAACAGTATTTATAAACGCGTAATACGAGTGCTTGGATGGATTGTACGAATAAGCAACATTCGTAAGCAAAAACGCACACTAAACTCAACCAATTAAAACTTGCAAGGCTTACATAGCAATCTTCATATGCATGGTGACCAAAGCTGTGCATTTGGAATTGGTGTCGGACCTGACTACGCAAACGTTCCTCGCCGCATTCAAAAGGATGTGTGCCCGCAGGGGTACACCCCGACACGTATTCTCCGACAACGGAACGAATTTTGTGAGCGCAGCAAAACTACTTCAACAGGAATTTGAAAAACACAATACGTTTAAGACTTCTGAATTCTTCGATGAGATGAGCCACTTACAAATTGAGTGGCATTTCAATGCACCACTTTGGCCAACAGCTGGAGGCCTGTGGGAGGCTGCTGTTAAAGCCATGAAATATCACCTACATCGAGTACTGGGAGAACAGAAGCTTACTTTCGAACAATTCACTACTTTACTAAATCAAATTGAAGCCTGTCTTAACTCTCGTCCGCTGTGCCCATTAACAGAGGATGTCGAAGACCTGGAATATCTAACTCCCGGTCACTTCCTCATTGGTGGCCCCCTACTGTCATTACCACAAGAAGAGCAAGATTTTGCTGAAAACAATCTAAGAAACAGATGGAGGCTTGTTGAACAAATAAACGTGCACATCTGGAAGCGCTGGTCGCATGAATATCTACATCAACTGCAAACCCGAAGCAAATGGCAGCAACCAAAAGAAAACCTGAAAGAAGGAAGCCTAGTATTAGTCAAAGATGAACACTTGCCTCCTGGCCGCTGGGCTATAGGAAGAGTCCAGGAACTATATCCAGGCGCCGATGGTCGAATACGGGTTGTTACCTTAAAAACAAGGAAAGGGTCACTTAAACGACCAATAACGAAGCTAACACCATTACCACTGAAACCAGAAGAACCTAGGCTAAACGAAGAGAAAGAGCAAAGCAGACCTACTCCGGAAACTACAAAACGGGGAGGCACAGCAAAGAAATAATAACAATTTCCTGTCACTTTTTCTCCTAGCCATGCTAGCAATGACGGGACTTGCACAATCAGCGCCGAACGCCGACCTATATTTTTACATTTATACTTTAACACATCAACTATTGTTTACTATTTAACTTTAATTATCTACATTACACATTAATTATATTATTATTTGCTTTGTAATGGATGCTCATCCCACTTTTCCCTCGGGAGCATGTACGGTTCACGTACAGGCAAATTGCTAACGCCGCGACCTACTTTTCGCTACTCGTTTTATTTACTTTTATTAATATATTTAGTTAGTTGACCAATAGCTGCCGTAGCGCTATAATCGCGGATTAGCATCCTACTTAACTTTCGTGTAACTTTTACGAGTAAACTTTATGGTGGTGAAATCTGTGGTTTTTGTCAACTCATATCCAACAACTCAACTGTAAGTAACTGGCTACCTCCGAGCCGTACAGGTGGTGTGGTCCGCATCAGGCACCGCAAGAGGTGGAGCCATGGGCTGGGGAGTATGTTCCACTGCGGCCGGACACTGCTTCAGCGGGGACGCCCATGGTCGGAGTTTATCCCGCATCATTTTGTAGGGGCGCCCCCACGGATCCCTGTTCAGAATCCCCAGCGACTCCTCGCGAGCCTCACAGCCAACACGCGGTGACAGAGCGGGGCTGGCGAACGAAATATCCACCACCGATTCGCCTTGGATCCGCACACACGTGAGGACAGAACCCCGGTTGAGGATGACCAAGCCTGACTCCAGAGCCCAGTCCTCAACCATCCTGCCCTGTGTGTCCGTATACCGGGAACCCCAAGCCACATTCTTGGAATTGAAGTCCCCGAAAACGAGCACAAGGATGGAGCGGTACCCGACGACGACGATTTTCAACTCCGCAAGGGAGATGTGGAAGTCGGCGAGAGTTCGGTTCGGGGAGAATTATACACCCACAACAACCATCTCCCCGAACCGTGCTGCCACGCAACCCTGTCCCCTCTTAACACCCTCGAGGGACGGGGTGCCAGCGGTGGCCAACGAAATTAGGGTCACTGAGCCGCTCAGGTCCTCCACCCAGTCGTCCCTGGGCGGGAAAAAGTACGGCTCAGCGACCACGGCGATGTTACTCGTGCACTGCGCCATGCTCTGGAGCAATATATCCTGAACAGCGGCGCAGTGGCAATGTTCGCCTGGTGGAGGCGTAATGGGGCCATTATTGGCACTCCATTTCAGCTCCCTCCAAAACCCCCAGTGAGGGTCCTGCCGCGGTGGTTTCAGCGGCGACGACGGCTGTGGAGGCGGCAGCGGCGGCGGCAGTGGCAGTGGCTGTGGCGGTGACGGCGGTGGTGGAGTGCTTGCCGCTGCGCCTGGCCTTGGCGGGTTTTTTTATCCGCAATGAGTTTTAAACTTTTAGCGGATGAGTTCAAGGTAAGCATTTGCAGGTAGAGCGTGGCTCCAGCGAGCCATCTACTCCGTATTCGTGTTTACGTCCACACAGCTGGACTACACAATGTTTTTCCTTTTAAGTCTTTTTCTGTAACTTCTTGTGTTCAGTGCGGCAGCAAGATCGTTAGGGTGCCTTTCCAGTCTTTCCTGGTATCTTTTTGTAATGTTCTTGATCTCGTCCATGACGGTACTCATTGATAACTCTTTGTGTATTTCAGCGTTCGTCACAAACCAGGGAACGCCACTAATTGACCTCAAAATAGCATTCTGCATTCTCTGTATGATGCTAATGCTCGAGTTACAGGCACTGTCCCAAAGTTGAATGCCATAAAGCCACACTGGCTTTAAGATAACTTTATATATTAAAAGTTTGTTGTCGGTACTCAGTTTGCTGTTACGTCCCATGATCCAGTGTAAGTTCTTGTAACGGATATTAAGTTCGTGTCTCTTGGTCTTAAGATGTTTCTTCCACGTCAAACGTCGGTCTAGATGAAACCCTAGGTATTTTACACTGTCGTGGTGAGATAGTGTGACATTCTCGAGATGGACAGGTGGACAGTCACCTTTTCGCAGCGTAAATGTGACGTGAACCGATTTGCTTGCGCTCGTCTTTATCCGCCACCTTTGTAGCCATGTGGTTATTTTATCGAGACTCCCTTGCAGCATGTGATAGGCCATAACGGGATCTGTGTGGCTCGCCAGTATTGCGGTGTCATCAGCAAATATTGCTGTAGTAACCTCATCAGCCTGTGGAAGATCCGCAGTGTACAATGTATACAAAACCGGTCCCAGTACCGACCCTTACGGTATTCCAGCAGTTATGTTACAGAATCGCGACATCACATCTGCATCTTTTACTTGGAATATTCTGTCCGACAAATAGGATTTCATAATTGAGTAGTACTGGTGGGGAAGGTTGATTTTCAGCTTGTATATATGCCAAACTCTATCGAAGGCCTGTTGGATGTCCAGAAAAACTGAGGAGCAGTATAGCTTTTCTTCTAGGCTTTTCCTTATCTTGTCGTAGACCCGATGGACTTGTTCAGTAGTAGAATGCTCCTGTCTGAAGCCAAATTGGTGGTCGGGAATAATTTTCTCATTATTAAGAATCGGTAATATCCTGTACATAAGTAGCTTCTCAAAGACTTTGGAGTGGATTGGCAGAAGGCTTATGGGTCTGTATGAAGATACTTCGTTAGGAGGTTTACCCATCTTGTGTATCATTATGATTTGGGATACCTTCCATGCCAGCGGAAAGTATTGGATTCTTAAAATGGCATTAAAAAAGTGATGTAAGAAACACAATGGCCTTTTTTTGGTAATTGTTTCAGTATTTCTTTGGTGAGGAGATCGTACCCGGGAGCTTTCTTATCATGAAGCTTTGTGATGACCCGCCAGACTTCGCATACTGTAATAGGGCGCAGGGGTGGCGACATTTGAAATTCTTGTTGTAGGACGCTATCAACTAGTTCCTCATTTTCCATGTCTATGGCTGGGTTTTTTCGAGGTGCCGTGCAAATGCGTCTACCTTTTCCTGGGATGTTCGTGCCCACCCTGATTCGGTTTTAAGAGGAGGCCTAGCATTATGAGGCATGTTATAGTTTTTAGTGAATTTCCACAATGAATAGTTCGTTGATGCAGTGGCTGTTAAAGACTCCAGTTGGTCTTCCAATGTCTTAATGTTCCAATTGTGTAGGAGTTCTTTTAGGTTGCCGGCGGCTTTATTCAATTCTTCGAAGTCGGCGTTTATCGAGTAGAGCATTTTTAATGTCTAGTGGATAGTTACAATTCCGATCTTTTATTTGTTTCTCTGGGGTATTGATCCAACAAGCATCCTGAATAAGTGTTGTTATGTATTTAGTTGCCTCTTCTACGTCATCTGGAGTTTTCAATGGTATATTCAGTTGTATATTGTTGTCAATGTAATTCCTGAGGGATTCCCAGTCGGTGTGTTTGGACGTAAGCATATTTACGGTCTCGGATTCTATCAACATAGTGCTTATTGTTAATATAACTGTCCTGTAATAATGTCCGAGGAGCTGTCGTAGCAGGATTCAGGCTTGAGATAGTGACTTGGAAGTCCTTTCAGAACAAAAAAGACAAGGAGGTCCGGGATTTTGTTAAAATCTGTTGGCCAGTACGTCGGTTCACAGGTGGAGGATACCAATAGGTGGCTTTTATCTATGCTAGTTTTAAGGTGTCTTCCTCGCGTTGTAGTGAGTCTAGAGCCCCAGCTAATATGTTTAGCGTTCCAGTCACCACCCACAATGAAACGATTGCCGAGCTGGTGGAAATATCGTGTGAACATGCTGTCGTCTATTTTATGTTTAGGGGGGCAGTATAATGCCGACACATTAATATCGTCCGTACTATCCTCCACGGCAATAGTTGTTGCCTGAAGGTGTTCAGTTCTGTATTCTGGCATTAAATGTTTCACCTTCTTGTTGACGATGACCGCTGTTCCACCATGCCCAGTGCCATCTGGATGGTTTGTCATATAGCATTGGTGTTCTTTGAAAATTATATTTGTGTTGCAGGTACCATGTGCTTCAGCTACTAGAAGAATATCAATCTTGTGTTCAGAGATTAGAAGCTCGACCTCTTGTTTGTTAGGGGCTAGTCCATTAAGGTTCCAGGTAGCTTGGCGGGTGGAGCGCAATTCTTGCTCCTGGCCCGGTGATCGGCCGGCTTGCCTGCTGCCGCACATACGACGCAGCGCGGCGTGGCATTACACGCCTTATGACCGGGCTGACCACAGCGGAAGCAATGGTCGGTGCGGTCCACCTCCGAGGTGCATTTAGCTCCCAAGTGGTTGCCTACATGGCAGCGGAAGCACCTCAGAGGTCTGGGTTCCAGCAGTTTCACCTGCGCGGAAACCCAGCCCACCAAGAGCCTTCGGCCTTCTCCAGCATTTTATTGGGCTGCCGAGACAGGACAGCTCACCGTAACGGCTTGCATCCCCATGGCGTCAGGCCGTATGATGCCTGCCCTTACCTGCTCGGGAGTGCACCCCCCAGTCCTGGCGACGGTGGCCACCACCTCTCCCTCCGTCACAGAATCGTCCAGGCCCAGAATGCGCATGTCAGCGCGGGAGTGGACACTCGGGCCTCGTCCGCACCGGGGACTTTTAGTATCCAGGCCCCAGTTGCGGCGACCCTAACCCGGATGCCCTCGGTGACACCGAGCTCCTCCAGGTTCACCGCCGCCCTAGCTTTGGCGAGCACGTCGCGGTAGGACACGCCCTTCTTTTCCACTTCCGGCTGTAGTGTAATCACTACAGCTGCGGACTTTGGGGCATGAAGCCTAGCCGCGACGCTTCGCTCCTTGCGCCGCTTTCACCTTTCCTTCCTTTTGGCCGCCCTTGCTGCCTTGCTCGCCTTCTTCTTCTCCCCGGCAACTTGCCATTCGGCGTCAGCCGCAGGAGTTTCAGGAGGCGGAAGAGATTGGGGCGGCTGGCCCACCGTCCAGTCTGGGGCCCTGGCTGCTTGAGAAGCCTCAGTGAGACACCTAGCGGGAGGAATTGGTAGTCAATTGTAGCACTAACTTCGCCCGCGTGAAAGTCGAAAATTATCCCGAGGGAATATATTCCCGGGATAAAAAGTATACTATGTGCTTTGCTTGACTATTATTTATTAACAGAACTGGAGAAACTTAAAACTAAAAAATATACAACGGGCGGCCTTACTAACAGACGGCAAAATTAACCCACAACATCAGTTTGGTTTCAAAATAGGGCATTCAACTGTAGAGCAGGTGCAAAGAGTGGTGAATAAGATACTGCTTTGTGTAATAACAAAGACCCTAACATGGCCTCACTCGCACTACAAAATCACCTCGACAAAGTATCCAAGTGGATGAGAGATTGGAAGATAAAAGCTGGCGCTAACAAATCGACACATGTGACATTTACTCTTAGAAAGGACAACTGCCCACCTGTTAAGCTCGGAGGTGACACACTTCCACAAGGGACAACAGCTAAGTACCTCGGCCTACATCTCGACAGGAAACAAACGTGGAGACACCACATAGGAAAAAAAAGGGACGAGCTAAACATCGTTCTCCGAAAACTGAACTAGCTCTTGGGAAGATCATCACATGTGTCACTGGAGAACAAAGTACTCATTTACAAGGCAGTAATAAAGCCTGTCTGGACATATGGCGTCGAGCTGTGGGGCTCTGCGAGAAATTCAAATGTGGAGATTCTCCAGCGATTTCAAAACAAGCCTCTCATAATAATATCCAATGCTCCATGGTTTATAAAGATCTCAGAAATACATGAGCATCCACAAATAACAACAATAAAAGAGGAAATAGAACACAGAATTCAGACATACATGCAACAAATAACATCACATTCCAACACCTTAGCCATAGCCCTAAGCGAACCAATTACCATGAAAAGGCACAAACGCCGCCACATATGGCACTTTATTAAATAAAGTGGAAACAATTTTGAGAGGCAGATTCTTCGCTGGTAGAATGGACCCCAGCAGTCAACGTCCGCACAAAACGTCTGCTACAGGTTAAAAACCGATTGCAAGATAAAAAGGGACAAAAACAAAAAAAAAACGGGCGGCCTTATCGCTTTTCCGCGATCTCTTCCAGGCAACCTGGTGACTATATATCTGACGATCTATCTCTTTGCCAAATTTCATCCAGATCCGTCCAACTTTCGCATTTATAATATTTGTAAGAAGTAAGATGAAAGTTCAATTCAATTCAATTCAATTCAATTTTTATTCATGAACAATTTACATTGTGTTTGAACTCTTAATCTAAAAAAATAAATAAAATCACATTCATTAAAATTATAAAACGAACACATTCATAATAAAATAATTTTCCTAACATAATTTAAACATTCAATACAGTTAAAAATTCGATAACATTACAAACTATTACATAATTATTACTACCCAATCTCACATTAACCAATTTATTACGTGGATATGTCATCGTCTATTGCATACAGACATTTCTCCAATAGGAACGCCTTGAGGGTCGACTTAAATGAGCTCTTGTAAATAATGGTTTTTATGTCCAATGGCAACCTGTTAAAAATCCGCACTGCTTGATATTGAGGACTATGTTGAACAATATTAAGCTGGGGCACTATTTTGTTTTTAAAATCTTTCCTACGCGTACTTTCCCTCAACTGTCTCTCCTCATCCGTTTCAAATGTATGTAGGCACTTCTTAAAATTCACCAGTAGTACCAAAACATAGAGGCTGGGCACAGTAAGAATTTTCAAGTTTTTAAAGTGTGGCCGACAGCTCTCTATTTGTGATATCCGGACCATGGTTCGTATAGCTCTCTTTTGGAGTACAAAGGCTCTCTGGCAGTTATATTTAAAACTATTCCCCCAGAACTGAACACTATATCTCAACCTTGATTCTATTAGAGCATAGTATACCATTTTAAGGTATTTTATATCTATTTCATCCCTAAGACTGCGTAAAACATAACACGCTGAGGAAATATACGAATCAATGGCTTGCAATTCCCTTTTCCAATTTAAATATTTGTCAATGTATACCCCTAGAAACTTTACCTCATTAACTATGTCAAATTTAAATTCATTAAGTGCGATCGTCATATTTTCTTTATTGCGAGCTGTTGTACTAAATAATATTATTTTGGTTTTATCAGTGTTGATTATGAGCTTGTTACTTTCAAACCAAGAATTAAAAACTTTCAACACCGCATTAACCTTAGCGGAAAGCTCCTGTATGTCGTCGGCTTCAACTATTGCGTTGGTGTCATCTGCAAAAACTGTTAGCCGTGTGTCGGGAAATATTGAATTAATGTAATTAATTAAATCATTTGTAAATAATATAAACAAAATAGGACCCAAAATCGATCCTTGGGGTACGCCCGCTACTATATCCTGCATAGAAGATTTATTGCAATTGCTACTACTATTTGTATGCATATTACTAATATCCACATACATTTTTCTGTTTCTTAAATATGATGAGAAAAGTTCTAAAGTTTTGCCTCTCACGCCATAATGCTCCAATTTTGCAATGAGTAATTTGTGGTCAATTGTATCAAAGGCTGAGCTCAAATCAAGAAAAATGCCAGCTACCCTCTTTTTCCTATTCAATTTGATAATAATATCTTCCACCAATGTATATATAGCGTCCCCTGTTCCTACGTTTTTTTGGTATCCAAATTGTCTCAAGTGTAAAACCTTGTTTAAATTTAGATGAACCAAAAGTCTACTCTTAATAATTTTTTCAAAAATTTTGGAAAGAACAGGAAGCAAAGAGATAGGTCTATAGTTTTTTGGATCTGTTTTAGAGCCCTTTTTGTGAATTGGGATAATTTTTGCTATTTTGAACTGATCTGGAAATATACCTTCTGCAATGCATTTATTGTAAAAATCAGTCAATGGTTCAGCTAATATATCTAAATTTTCTTTAATAACAGTTATTGGAATGTCGTCATAGCCACATGATTTCTTATTCTCCATACCATTAACTATTTTCAGTATCTCATTTGGAGTAACAGGCGCAATAACCATATAATTTTGAACTCTTTTAGTGTTTTGTTCAAGAAATATATAGGGATCTAGATTCTTAACATTACTCAAAATACATTTATAGCTAAATTGATTTACTAATACGTTTGCAACATCTAAGGGATTTTCTATAATTTTACCGTCACATTTAAGCAAGAAAATTTCAGAATGCGGTGCCTTTATTTTATTCGTGCTTTTATTTACAACTTTCCAAACCTCTTTACTCAAATTACAAGAATTGTTAATAGTTTCTCTTATTATTATTTTTTTAGCCTTAGATATTACTCTTCTGTATATTTTGTTTATAATTCTGGACACTGGCTTCCAGCTTATTAATACTACCAGCACAAAGCAAACGTTTCATTTGGCTTGATGTTTTAATGCCTTTTGTCATCCACTTTAATTTGAAACCAGTTTTGATTTTAATTTTTTGTTCTCTCTTTCTGTAACAATTTCTGAAAATTGTAGAAAATGTTTTCAAAAACGTGTTCATTCCCATACAACTCCAGTCAATTTCAAGAATTTTTTGTCTAAAAACTAACCGGTTTTTAATGTTAAAGACTCTTTTGTTTACAACTATATATTTTTTTTTTTTTGAGTTATCAATTATATTATCTAATAAAAAGTCGCTCAAAAGGGCACCGTGTCCATCTGCCAAACCATTGTGGTCTACTTCACATTGTTCCACATAATCATCAGGCAGATTAGTTATAACGTTATCTATACAAGATGCGACACTGTTGCGAATAAACGTAGGTGTATTAATAAGCAGTCGGAAATTATAACATGCCAGTAAACTTATGAATTCAGTGCGGGTTTTGCTCTCCACCATTAAGTCCACATTAAAATCACCACAAATAATGCTTTTCCTATTGAACAAATATGCCAACAACTTCTCCATGTTTATCATAAAATATTCAAAATTTTATTATTAGGGGTGCGGTAACAGCAACACAAATATAGACCAGTACTAGTATCCCTAATACAACATACTTCAAAGACTTCCATCCTATACAATTTGTTTATAACATCTATATTTTCCACTTTTCTGTCTATGTGCGCCAAGATCAGACTCCCCCCTCTTATTTTTTTGTTCCTAGTATTGTATGAGATTAAATTATGATTTTCTAGATTAAATACATGAATCGATTTATCATTTAAAAAATGTTCACTAATACATATGAAGTCTACTCTCTTGTCTAGTGAATTAATGTAAACCTCTAGTTCACTTTTCTTATTACTGATACCACATACATTTTGATGATATATAAACACATTTGTTTGAATTGGACAAGACCCTGAACCACGTTTGCAGCAAGAATTAAGAGTACTATACAAATCATTCTCGAAAAAAGTCTGATTCCTGTTTATGGTTGTCAGTCTGTGTCATGGAGTCAACACACTCCGTATACAATTGTTTGCCACTTACATTCAACGAGAAATCTGTTTGGACACCAACGTTGTTGTAACATCCATGCTTCATCTGGTTGCAATTTACTAGTGATTCCTTATAATTTCGATAGTTATTCATGTATTTCACCCTAAGGATATGTCTAAGAACTAGTCTGCATGCATGTAATTTGTTTATATGTTTTCCTGACTTACCAAAATTGGAATCTAGCCGAATAAAAGTTGAGTTATCGCAATTACAACACACAAAATGGAGTAGGCTGTTCAACATTTTTTCGCTTATAAAATTATTGTAATAAATATTTCCTATCATAACATTAGTATTAATCAATTGACACAACGTATAATGTAAATGCGATTGCACCACTATCGGACTCTTATCGTTAGAGCCCGCCAGTATCAATACAAAATCTGATTTAGTAAAGTCTCTACACATAGACACACAAGACTTCAGTACTTCATCCATGGTTGCGTAAGGTTTAATTACAGCGGTCACAGAAAAATCATTTCCCAGGTAATTTTGAAGAATTTGTCGCACACCGAAACCTGTTTGATCCGCGAAAATCACGAGTCTATTTGTCTTCATTTGGATAGACTCATGGCTTACTTGCAGCTCCCTTTTGTCTAAGCAATCTGTTAATTGTTCCTGCTGACCTACATGTTCGTCGTCGTTCAGTATTTCGTTAATTTGCGGCGAAACTTCCCTGCCCTCATTTTCTAAGGAGATTTCCTGAATTTGCGGTGAAATTCCCGTTGTGCTTTGCATGTTTTTATCAAGTTCACAAGATTCATTTTGATCCAGTGACATACGCAAGCTATCTGTGACGGAGCGTCTACTCCGTTTCCTAGCCGAAAGTAATTGCTTTCTGTGTGATTTCAAGGGACCACCACAGATCTCTTTAAGTGCATTTATTTGTTTCTGCTGTCGTAATACAGTTTCTCTTAATTCATTATTGTCAAGTATTACATTCTCTAACTCATTACGCGTGCTATCCAGTTCCATCCTTAATTGCGAGATTTCTTTCTTCCATACATCATTTGAGTTGTTATTTACATTGGGTAATTCGAAACTTCGTATATTTATGTCAAGGTCTGAGTTACTTGGTGACGAGTCAAAGTCAACAACAGACTCGATAGATTTCGATTTATATAACTGCTTACGCCTTAGTGTAACATTGTTTTCTAGTGACATTATGGTTACTTTATTAGACGAACGACTTTATTAGAGAAGTACCGACAGGCAGAGTGAAAAGTAGATCGTTCGAAGCATACAAGTCAGCATTATGTCGCAGATTCTTTAAAATCGTTATGAGTTTCCTCACACAGCTAAATGTTCCTTCAATTTGCACCTTCCAGGACATCGTGTTGTCTATCATGAAGCCAAGTAACCCAACTTGACTTGTCCTGACTATGGGAGGAAGGGCAGAGGCACTGATCTAAGAAGTCACTGATAATAAGCCCTGATAACATACGAGTTATAAAGGATTTTGAGCAGTACATTCAAATGTTTTCGGGATCGGTCAATGTGGCGACGCCTGGGGAAGGCCTATGTGCAGCAGTGGACGTCTTTCGGCTGAAATGATGATGATGATTCAAATATTGCTTTACTATATGATATCAAATATAAAAAAAAAACTTCAGAGGCTATTAACCCATGCTTTTTAAACTACATGTAGAAGACATACTTCCATCGACAATGCATCGAAACACGTAATTAAAACACGATATCTTGCGAAAATACTCCGAAACAAAGAGTAAAATGCGCATAACTTTTGAACGGCTGAACTGATTTTCATCAAACATAAAGTCATCTTTCAAACAAAAGAAACTAAATCAAAGTCGGTCCATTCGTTTGGGAGCTATTATGCCAGATACAGATACACACTTCAAACTTATAACACACACCCCTTTTTTTCCGTCGGAGGTTAGAAATAAATTGTTATTTTAAAGTTACAGGCGTAAGCAACGAATAAAATATCCAAGTTCATATGAATATGTGACTGACACACAACTGGGGGGCTTCAATACAGCTGAATATTTTTTTTTAGTTTTAATGATCTGAAGAATTTTGCAGATAGTTTTGGCAAATACCAGAAAGTCATTGAGTAAAAATTACAGTCATCAAAGTATTTATCTACCTCATTTATTAAAATCAAAATCAAATCAAAAATCAAATTTATTTCAAATAAACCTTAGAGGTACATTTGAATTATCAAAAAAAAAAGACTCTGGTTGCAAATTCGCAAGCGTCTAATGGAGAAGAATTTGCAATTCAAGAAACTCCACGGTTTCCATCAGTTTTAGATACAATTTTTTGGTTAAATCATCCTTGTTGAAAAATACATAATATGTGATAACAATGTAAAAAGACGTGCACGTAAAAGCTTCTAGAGTAACAAACAATTTAAAAAAAATGCAATAACAGGCCGAGGCAAAAAAGTTACGATCAATCCCAACTGATGGCGCCCGTTCACGAACATGACGCATGGATCGGCACCACACAGCTCAACCATCATGAAGGGAACCGAATGATCCAAGACATGTGAATTAGAGAGAGCATGACACACTCAACTGCCAGGGGACACAGAAGTCAACGAAACGACACATAGGTACAGTGAATGGTAGATTTACAGTCGGGACATAGTACTCACACATGTGCTGTGGTTATATAATACTAAAATAAATTGAGTTTATACAATACAGTCTTCAGCAGGTCCAAAAATATTTCAAAACTTTTCTGCCCATCACTTGTTCTTGCGCCCTAGTGGCTGCGGAGCAGGACCAACATTGAGCCAAGCATTTTTATCAGCGATGTAATCCCCCTACTTATAATATGCTTGCCTTATTATTTGAATAACAGAAATTATACTATGCAGCTACTTTATTATTTATCCTTCAATCATGTTTACCCTATCGAACTCTAGACGAAATGAAAGCACCAGATACACTGTAAATAGGGGTATTTGAAAATTGTTTGACTGTTTGAAAAAAAAAACAGGTCCTGTGTGGTGGGCCACGGGAGCGAAGCCGCAGCGAACAGCTAATAAGAGATAAAGTTATAAAAAAACAGTATGACAAGTTAAAAATTCAATATCTAAGAAAATAATTAATTATTTAAGTTCATAGACGAAAAAAATGTACATTGTTTAAGGAAAAGCGATGAAACTTCTAGATCTCAACTTTTCTTCGTCGAACTTGGCGCCTTTTTCACATTTATGTTTTTGTAGAGTTTGGTGCCTTTTCACATTTTTATGTTTTTGGTGGAATCATTATTACACCACTGTTACGTCTTGTTACCCACCTATCTTCGTCGTATGTGAGTCGTGAGATTTAATGGATATTTGATGCTCTGTCTACCCTCTAAAGCATGTAAGCATGATGCAAGCATGATGTGATGTATGTTTAGACGAATCGATGCATTTATGTTTGTAAACTTATACTACCTAATCCTTTTTAAAATTCAGAATCAATATGGTAGCAACCTAGTGACTCTGTCAAGTTTAGGTGTCAATTTGCGAAACGTCGGGAGTGGTCTTTCTGTATACTTTCTATTTTGTGGTACCAAGTAGAATAATGTAGAATGATTGAAAATTCTGTTGCAGTACAATTACAATCTAGTTTTGGTTTAGTAAAACCACGGATAATATAATATTGTTATTACGAACTATCTGCACAGAGGAGTTGTCTGCGAAGCGAAACCAATATAAGGCGTGGTCGTGCAAAATGCTACAGGCAGGTTTAAAGTGGCATGCGGTGAGATTAAAACACAAAATGTTCTGGTAACTATTCTTGATCATCAAGCAGTCCAGGAATAGCGAGTATACATACATATTCGGTAGCAGACTTATTACATCAGGCACACTAACCCCCAGTTTCCCAGCTCAGAATTATAGGAGAATTAATGTGACAAATTGTCAAGCACGCGTTATCTGCTGTGATTGGTTGAATGACTGGGGGTTAGAATATGAAATTAGGAGGAAAAGAATTAAAACGTGTGTTCTCACCAGGATGACTTTTGACGACGAGAAAGTTGAAAATATTGTCTTTGTATAGAGGGAGAACTATGCTCTATAGTCTATACTAATATGTTATTAATGTAAAGCGTAGTACACATATTTCAACACTTCCCCTTACGCTTTACGTTATTACTTCATATAAAAAACTTTTTTGCAAAAAAATACAACCGACTTCCAAATACAAAACTACAAAGAGTAAAATAACTTTATTTTTTGAAGTCGGTGTCTTCCGTAGGTACCATTTTTTTTGCGTTATGGACACCGACTTCAAAAAATAAAGTTATTTTACTCTTTGTAGTTTTGTATTTGGAAGTCGGTTGTATTTTTTTGCAAAAAAGTTTTTTTATTTTTCACTTTTTTGTTGTACATACAGTGCTCTGCCATATCTAACCCCTCTTCCTCTCTTATTTATTCTAAGAGGGGTCAGATAATTCAAGGCACTGACCCTACCTACCTAATAGACATAGTAAGGTAACTATAACGCCAAAATAGATTTCATGAAACTTGAACATAACCGGTGTAATGAGAGATCTGCGTACCCCTTAAGAGCGTACTGGCGTGATGTTATGTTATGAAATGGTATAAACAATAAACAGACATGCGATTGCAGCAATCCCGAGAGATTTACCAATATTTATTGAAGAGTTCTGTTGTATATCTCCGAAGTTCTTCAACAGATATTCACCAAATTAAAATGGGACCAATTTCGAAACAAACTCTTTCAAAAAAAAAAAGAATTTTCAAAATCGGTCCACAATTGACGGAGATATCGGTGGAAAAAAAAAAAAAAAAAAAAAACAAACATAATGTCGAACATAGAACCTCCTCCTTTTTGGAAAGTCGGTTAAAAAGTCAATAATTACATGCTTAAAAACATACATACATGCTACACAACACATATGTCATGTCTGTAATAAAACCTACATGTTTCTTAGAGCTAAGCGATTTGGTAAGCATAACTGCTATCATCTTGTCAGTCTGTAAACAATTTACACTTACGACATTATTATTTATAAGGTCTTTTACATAATGATATCTGAGATCTATTTGCTGTGTCCTTTTATGACAGTCCTCTTTAAACCCCAACAACTTAATTGCACTTTGATTGTAATTATAAACAATTGACGCTACATACCAGAATATCTCTGATATCAGACTCTTAAGGTTCTCCTAGTCAACGGCACGAACTATTTTGTGCGCGGGGTTAAAATGCATGCTGTCTCATCCGACAACACGTGCGAAAGAGACTGATGCTGTGATGAGCAGTAAGAAGCTAGTAATCGTACGAATTAGCAATTTTGCAAATTTGTAGCGAAATGGATTTAGGACGAAAACGAGCGCGCGATCATGTAAAAAACTACTGAATGTATATTTTCAAAATAAAATTATTTGCATTGTTGAATTACTAATCTGAAATTTGAAAATAAATAATTTAATATCATCGTGTTCCTGAAATTCAGTAAATGTGGGAATGTTTATAGAATAGTTATTTCTTGTTGTAGCTTGTACATTTGTGACCTCAAAAGGATCAAAATTTAAAAGAAAGTTACTGAAAAATGTTTGTGCAGCTTCCGGGCTAATGAAAGACTGATTTGCCCCCGTATAGATTAGTAATCTTAAGGGTGGTTGTGAAATTTGAATGAATGGAAGCTGTCTTTGTGTCTGTAAATTTAGTTCTATTTGGACTTGTCTGATTTCGTCCGCCTCTGAAAATCCTCCTCGCTAGCAGATTTAGATGTGGATGTTTCGGTTTCGTTAGTTGAAGCGACTGGATAATCTACAACGACATTTTCACGATATCACTCAAATCAGTACCTGCGCAATATGCTGGTACTATGTTAAAATATTCAGGATCTTCCGGGTAACAATTATAACCGGGTTCAATAGAGTATTCTGGATAGTAATAAAGTTAACCTCCGTCATCCACGCATACGTTCATATTCATCTCTTTAGTTTTAAAGTAATTAGATGGCGGCGGGTTTCCGTTCATACGCCAGTCACGATTTGCTGGTTGGCCAAACATTGGCTTTTCTCTAGTAATATAATGGCTAACACCACTCATAGGCTTATAGCCAGAACTTTGAGGGGCAACTCGCGGTTGCATTTGGAAATTATTGTTGAAACGATTATAATTCGGCGGAACCGCGCGGAACATTTACTGCGTATGCGACATCGGCGCGCGATACATTTGCTGTGAATGTGAAGGCATTCCGGAAACATTCCCAAACGGGATAGGCTGATTACCCGATAATTCGGTCTCCATGTCTGAGGCGGCTGAAAGTTTGCAATAGGCTCCGCTCGTGCATTAAAATTGAACGTTTTAGGTATAGGGTTAACATGTGTCGATGAAACCATCGGCAACGTCTTATTTAACTGTATATTTGATTTTGTGTTAGTTACTGGTTCATGACAGTTTTACAAATAAAGAACGTTGAATTCTTCTTGCACAAATTCAAGCGCCTTTTCGACACTATCAGGACGCATATATCGTACACGTGAACCCAGCGGTTCTTTTAAACCACGAACAAATGCCTGCATGGTTAACTTCCGATACAGGGTAAGTTATAGAATATTCAAACAACCATAGAGGCTACTCTATGGTTGTTTGAATATTCTCGTGTAGAGTAACATACGTCAAAATAAAAAAACATATGTATAACGTAGCCTGGGCAGGCATCAACGACCCGGTTCCGCCCTTCTTAGAAACAGAAGTGGAACTATCGATCAGAAAGTTAAAGACTGAGAAGAGCCCCGGCCCAGATGGCATGACTAACGAAATGATCATAGCAGGAATAGACAAATTAATTGCTCCTCCCAATAAATTGTTTAACTTAATTTTACAATAGAAAAAAAATCCCGTGCTATGGACGTGCTCGGATATAGTCCTGCTATACAAAAAAGGAGATCCAAAATCGATTTCGAACTACAGACCTATCAGCTTGATGTCTTGTCTGTACAAAGTTTTCACATCAACTCTACTTCGAAGAATAACAAAACTGATAGATGAGAACCAACCAGTCGAACAGGCAGGGTTTCGAGGAAAGTACTCGACAGTAGACCATATCCATACTCTGAAGCAGGTAATAGAGAAATATACGACAAACATCTATACATTGCTTTTATAGATTATTCAAAGGCATTCGACTCTATATCACACTACTCTATCTGGCAATCTCTAACAGAACAGGGCATCAACGCTGGTTACATAGAGCTCATCAAGGAAATCTACAATAACAGCACGGCTCGAGTGAAAATCGAAGTTGCAGGCCCAACATTTAAGATAGCACGAGGTGTCAAACAGGGTGACCCACTCTCTCCCAAGCTTTTCATCGCAGTACTGGAATATGTCTTCAGGAAACTGGACTGGAAAAATATGGGGATCAGAATAGACGGAGAATATTTATCGCATCTCAGATTCGCGGATGACATCGTCATATTTTCTGAAGAACCAGCAGAGTTACGTACGTCATAATGGTGCTGAATAAATTAAGGCATAGATCATAAAACTCTTGACGTGAATTGTTTCCCTGAGTTGCCAGCATAAGGTCATTTGTAAAGAGCGGTCTCATCTCTCTGATCAGAAAAATTATTTATAAGACACGTTTTGATACTATCCCAATCTTCAGATATGCCGTTTGAATTTATAATACGTGCAGCTGGTCCAGTTATTTTATTGAAAATGCCCTTTATTAGACATAGCTTAGACAACGCAATTTCGGGGTTCGCTCCTAGATACTTAGCAGCAATTTGATCCAAAAGATGTATAAATCTTGGTAAGATGTGTGGATTTCCGTCGAATTCCGGAACTTATCGTAAGGTCTTAAAAATCAAATCGGGGTCGGACTTTATGACAGGTTCAACACTCTCTAACCTTAATGAATTCTCTAACGCATCAACTGTAGTATCCAAATCTTCACTGATATCTCTATTTAGGTCTATATCTATCCTACGTGCTAATCTAGAGCGCGATGGCCCTTCTGGCGTAGATTGCTTAGGGTGAAAAATTATTGCTATTAAAATTAACCACTATAGATAAGGGGGAAGGGAATTGAAAGCAACTCACAGAAACGATTGTCAGTGTACTTACATAAGCTGCATTTTGGTACCTCTGGGATCGATGTCTGGATTTATCCTCCGCGCAGGACGTCAGGTTCTTGTTCAGGATACTCGGTGATTACGATCGCTCACGACACGAAAACGAAAACAAAATTCGCATAGTAGAATGACTAACCACTGGGAAAAAAGTATCATTATAATCGAGCCCATGTTTCTGTGTAAACCCACTGGCAACTAATCGCACTTTATACTTTGTAAAGTTTCCAGAAGCATCGTGATGGCGCCGACCGAAATTTTTGAAACTTTCGTCATTTTCATGGTTTTTAGGTCAACAATCAATAAAAAATCCCGCCAAGTGCGAGTCGGACTCGCGCACAGAGGGTTCCGTACCATTATCGCAAAAAACGGCAAAAAAATCTAAGTTTGTTGTATGGGAGCCCCACTTAAATATTTATTTTATTATCTTTTTAGTATTTGTTGTTATAGCGGCAACAGAAATACATCATCTGTGAAAATTTCAACTGTCTAGCTATCGGGGTTCATGAGATACAGCCTGGTGACAGACGGACAGACAGACGGACCGCGGAGTCTTAGTACTAGGTGCCCGTTTTTACCCTTTGGGTACAAAACCCTATAAAGTATCACATATGTCTCTGTTTATATACTAAAAATTTTAAAAATTGAGTACCTTCCTATTGTATTATTATTATCTTTTTCCCCACTAAAAAAGTTTGAGAATCACCACGCAATTGATGACGTAGTCTTAGGCCAATCACGTGACCCAGCTGTCACGTGAAGATAATACCATATGTAGAGGTGAGACGTATATACTGGACTAGGTTTTTGGAATAGGTTTTTGGCCGGACGTGTAAAGACTTATTCCGCGCGCACCACATAAACGCGTATCGAGTATTTAAGCGTATGGCGTTTGAGATGTAGTCACGTACTACCATACTTGCGTCTAGTGTTTGCGGCGGGCGATCCACAGGTTCGGTCAGTCCCGGTGACATTCGGAGACGTTCGGTTCGGCTCTCGAAGTTAGCGAGTCGATTTATTTGTTTCGCGTTTCTAAACCTAATTTCTATACTAATAGAATCATTTTTACTTTGGTAGGAAGGTTGGTTTGGAAACAATAGGCAGAGGTGAAAACCTCTTTCTATTGTTTACAACTGATTTGAGACAACATTAGACTTTAAAATAATCCCATTTTACAGCCCATTCAACCGATTTTGACTTCTATTCCGTTGGTAATATTACAAATGGCAGCTGTAGTAAACAGTTGGTACTGTAACAGGTTTATGCTTTTTATGCTATACCTATGCGTAAGGAATAGAACTCAAAATCGGTTGAACGGACTGTAGAAATTTCTAATGTTATTTTAAATGGAATATAGCAATGTTTTTTTTTAAATCAGTACGTCACAGGAACGGTACCTATTGTTTACGTGAACATATGTTTAAATAAGTGATTTGTTGAAGTGTGTACTGAGTTATGGTGTTAAAGTATTTTATCTAATTCTAAATTTAAATTAATAATGGCTCCGAAGAGAAGTAACATGGGATCATTTTGACGATAAAGGGGACTATAAAGCACATTGCAAAATATGTAAAATAGACATTTCATTTAAAGCATTAGTGTCGAATTTGACGAAACATTTGAAGACGAGGAGAGGTGACATGGTACGTTAAGTGCCCAGAGAAAACGAACAAATGGAGCAGATAGAACCATAACTTCCAGAACCTTTACCATCAACTTCAACTACTGCTCCAGAAATGGCATCTACAAACGTATCATCATTCATCGAGAGTTATAAGAACTACCACAAATATAACTTCGACTTCTCAAAATTAAAAAAAAGATATCGATCTACATATTATGAATTTATTATTATATTTATATGATCTACAATCATTTGCCGTAGTCGAAGATAAGGGTTTTAAACAGTTAATTAATTTTGCATTTCCGAACTATGTAATTCCCTCGCAAATATTTTGCGAATAATATGTTGCCTTCATTATACGAAGAAAATAAAACAGAAATTAAGAAAATAATTGATACTGAAGTAGAATCGATATGTCTTACTACAGATATGTGGACATCTCGTTTAATGACTGGTACATGGCCGTAACAGGTCACTTTATAGATAAGAACATGGTTTTGCAATCGCTACTCTTAGAATGCTGTGCGTTGGACGGAGGTTCGCATACCGGTACAGTTTTAGCCCAAGAACTTCGACGTATTGTTCAAGAATGGAACATTGAAGAAAATATTAATCGTGATTTCGGACAACGGTTCCAATATAAAGTATGCAATCGAAAAATGTTTGGGATGGTGACATTTTAGTTGCTACGCGCATACTTTAAATCTGGCTGTACAAAAGGCATTAAATAATGATAATATTAACTCTATCACCTGTAAAGTAAAGGCTATAGTTTCTTACTTTAAAAAAAGTACCATAGGCTGGGATAAATTGAAAAAGTATCAACAACAAGCTGGTAAAGAAATAAAAAGACCGCTACAAGATGTATCAACTCGCTGGAATTCCACATTTTACATGCTGGAAAAGTTCATAGAAATCAAAGAAGAAATGATCCTTGTCGAGTCTTAATCCAGGTTTGACTTTATTAACGCCACATGAATGAGTCATTATTGAGAAGTTACTTCATGTATTGAAACCTTGCGAACAAGTAAAAAAGAAATGAGCGCGCAAAAGTATGTAACGGGGAGCGCTGTGATTCCCATAACCACCGCTTTAAAATCTTCGTTGGTGGAACTTATACTGAACGATGCTGAGCCCCTACCCGATGAAGTTGAAAAAGTGAGAACAGATCTTTTTGGCGAACTGGTGTCAAGATTTTCGTCTTTAGAAAATAGCTGGACATACACCGTATGCATGTTTCTCGACCCTCACTATAAACTGTATTTCGAAAACGAGGCAACGGCAGACAACACTAAAAAACATATAATAGGATTAGTGACGGAGGTCTACGGTGAGAAAGACTTAAACATGGCATTCAATTCTTTTCATGAAATGTTAGGCTTGTTCTATAATTTATGTTTCCCAAAAATAAAGGTGAAAGTAAATAATAATAGTAAAAAGAAACAGAACGGATAACCAAAGGTCTAAAACAAAGTTGCAAAACAAAAAGGTCTCTGCGCCATCAATATTATAAGAGCAAAAATTTACGAAATAAAACTAAATATATACAATACTCAAAAATTTTACAGAAATGCGTTTACACATAAAAAAAAAACGCAAACATCAAATTCATAAACAATAGTGAAAACAAATGTAAAGCTGTCTGGAGAGTAATAAAGGATGAAATCGGGAACAATAACAATAGGGACAACATAGAAAATATTCTACTTGATAACACAGTACTTTCAGATCCTGTAGAAATAGCAACAGCTTTCAATAACCACTATACCAATATGGCACAATCTTCGAGTAAGGGAGCAAAAATAAACAGTAACGAATGTTCAATAGTCAATTCGATGTTCCTTAAACCTGTGTCCGAAAATGAGGTTAGAGCAGAGATTATGTCATTGAATAACACAAACTCCGAAGGTTATGACGACATTAACACGAAAATCATTAAAGCAGGTACTAATGAACTTATTGAAATTATGACATACTTAATTAATTTATCATTCTCACTTGGCATTTTTCCTGAAGCACTAAAGCTATCAATTGTTAAACCACTTTATAAAACCGGTGAAAAATCAGACGTTCACAACTATCGCCCAATAACTTTGATACCTATTCTATCTAAAATCTTCGAAAAGTGTATGTATAAAAGACTGATTGAATTCTGTAATAAACATAACATTATTAGAAAAGAACAGTTTGGCTTCCAAAAAAATAAATCCACAACGTTAGCTATCTACAGTCTTATAAAAATAATAATAACGAATATTAACCATAACTATCTTACTACTGGGCTGTTCTTCGATCTATCTAAGGCCTTTGATCTAGTCTCGCATGACCTGTTATTACAGAAATTGGAGGCAACTGGGATTAGAGGCATTACACTTAAATGGTTATCATCATATCTAAGTAATAGACAACAACGCGTTACTATTACTAAAATGGATACAAGTAACAATTTGACATCTCACTATTCTGCTTTCAAATTCAATAAACACGTCCCACAAGGAAGTGTACTGGGCCCTATTTTATTCCTATTGTATATAAATTCTATCATTACTATAACTAATCATAAATGTATACTATTCGCTGATGACGTCTCTATTATTGTGACATCTGTTAAAAAATGTAATACAATTAAAGACCACGAGACAGAAATTAATAATGTGATTGAAAGATTGATAAAATGGCTAAAGGAAAATAACTTATCCACTAATCTAAAAAAGTCCGTTTATATACAATTTAATAAATCAAATAATGCAAAACACAATATTAAAATGAATATACATAGAATTCAAGAAGTAACGCAAACAAAATTTTTAGGAGTAACCTTGGATCAAGACATCAACTGGAAAGCACATGTTGATACAGTATCCAAACGAATTAATAAGTTTGTATATGCACTGAAACAGATAAGAAACATAACAAACTTTAAAACATCTATAACAACATATCATGCATATGTTGAATCAGTGCTACGCTATGGCTTAATTATGTGGGGAAACAGCACTGATCAAAATAGAGCATTTGTCGCACAAAAGAGATGTATAAGAGCATTATGTGGCCTTAAGCCCGACGAATCTTGCAGGCCGATGTTTAAGAAACTTGATTTGTTACCGCTACCGTCCCTTTATATTTTTGAAATTTGTTTGTTTGTGTGGAGGCATAGGGAATTGTTTGCGAAAGCAAGCGATATGAATTCTCGCAGCAGGCGCGACCCCTACAGGTTTGTGTTAGATGTCCTTCCAAGGCTTGCAAAATATAATAAAAGTTGTATATTTATGTGTGTCCAGGTATACAACAAAATACCAAATGAATTAAAAACATTAAATACAAGAATGTTCAAGCATAAATTATATAAATGGCTCTCTGCTAATAGTTTTTACAGTGTTAAGGAGTTCCTGGAATATAAAATCGCATGAATACTAATTGTTTCGTTATGCATGTACTTTTACAATTTGCACGCTTATATCTATTAAGCAAAACATGTTTGTTCACATTATTTATATTACCATCTTTTATACCATGTTTTTAGCAAATAAATGATTATGATTATGACGAATCTTATAAGAGAAGCTGAAGCAACTAATGGAATCGATAATCAAATTAATCAACAACAAGCAAATAAAGTAAATATCGAAAGAGATGACACCATTTGGAAGCATTACCACAAACAAATGCAAATCATTCGCCCTGCTGGTACTGCTTACGCAAGGGCTATTGTGGAAGTACAGTGATATTTAGATGACAAAGTCATCAACATCAATGAGTCTCCATTGCAGTGGTGGTTACAAAACAAAAATTCTTATCCCCACTTGACCATATTGGCTCGTCTCAAACAAAATGCACTAGCTACCAGTGTGCCCTGTGAGCGCCTATTTTCCGTTGCAGGAAATATTCCGTCCAATCGAAGAACACGTTTAGGTGTTAGAAAGGTGAAGCAAATACTATTTATAATAGAAAACATGAAAAACATGTAGAAAAACATAATAACAAAAAACACAAAAAAAAACATAAAAACACAAAAATTAAAAAACGCTTTCTTCATTTTATAAATAGATATACAAGTTTGATTTTGTATATAAGATCAATTGAAACCTTCTAAATAAAGCTAAGCTAAGCTTTTAAAAAAACTACATTGCTATTAATATCATGTATATAAAATAAGCTGACAGTCCTAAGTCTGTAAAGTATGAAGGGAAGTTTTCAATAAGATTTTATTTAAGTATTTTTGTGCAGGACGTCGTAGATTAATAAGTTATATTTAAGCAACATTGATGTGTTACTTGTTCAGAATTTAGATAGATAATTCAGGTAAGCCAAGAAAACAGTGTTTCACCGTTTCCACCAATCCCAGTTAGTAGTTAATATACGCGTGTATAACTATAAAATGTAGAAAACCAACACGTAGTCTAATATACGTTAATAATCCATAAACCGAAAATACTCCATTACTCCGACTAGCGACTACTCGATCTCGAACTCGATACTACGAAGACTCGCGAGCTATGGAAACGTCAATAAACAAGAGACGCCTAAATACTCGTGGACCTAGTTTTTGGAATAAGTATTTAGGCGGACGCGTACTTCTAAGACTCAGTACGCATTTTACCTAGTACGTCTCACCTCTAACCATATGTTATTATACTATGGTTCAACTCACCAGTGCGCGCGCCGCCATGGGTGCGTGCGTGTTTTGAACAGCTTTAATTTGTGTGGCAGTGACGCGGCAGTCCTCGTACGAGCTACACGTGTGTTAAAGCTATATAATTACAAGCGCACGCACACATGGCGCCGCGCGCACAGATGTGTTGAACTATCTAAAGAATGTCACTTGTCTTGAGCTTCAGGTTCTACCTGCGATGGTAATTATGTCGTCCACCCAATTAGTTGCTGGACGAGCGACATTTATTCTGCCAGTCCTTGGACGCCAAACTAGTCGTTCAGTACCCAAGTCACACAATTGGTCTTATTACTTTTAACCAAAGACATTATACGTATTTCTTACTACTAGACTGTGTACCAAAATTTTTTGTTCAGCTAAAATGAAATCTATTATCATACCCCTAGGTTAGCATATTTCCTTATAAGCGGTAGCTAAACAAAAGCGGTCCTGGCGAGAGGGTTTCCGCTGGTAGTGTGTCCTTGTCTGACCTGTTGCTAGCTCAACTAATCATTGGATTTGGTAGAAATGGTAGAAAATTTTATATTTTTATTTTTGTGTTATACCAAAACGAACAATTCATAGACCTTGACACGTACCTAAATATTTCTAAAAACGTATTTAAATATTTCTACAGTTCCTATATTTAATCAATTCGTTGTATTTAATAAGAGTAGTACTTTTAAATGTTTGGGCCTGGTAATACTAAATGTAGGATGTTGGTTTGCGGCAGCGTTGCCAGAACGTAACTTTTGTCACATTTTACGTAACTTTTGACCGTCTCACGTAACCTCCATGTAACACGACTCAAAATGTAACTTTTATGTCTTACTAAAAAAAAAAAAAATAAAAAAGCATCTAAAAAGCTTTTGTTCGTCATGTTGTCGCACCTAACTCACTCACTCACTTGTTTTTCTAAATCATCCATCCCGCTTACTCCGGCGAGCGAGTGAGCATCGTGTTTTGTTTGCTAAAGTTTTAATATCTCTAAAGAAGAGTAAAAAAATACGAAACTTAATTATCTGTGGATGTAATTTTATTAAATAAATTAATTTCGTCAATAATGTAATGTATTGGTTTGTTTTCGACTTGTTTGTGCTAACAATACTTGGTTAGTAGATTTTATATTTATTGTAGTTTTAAATAATTTTTTTTTTTTTTTTAAATATCAAGATTATCAAGTCAAATAGCATAATATATGTGTGCCATCAATGATATTCAAATGAACAGATATGTTATGAGCGCGCGCATTGTGAAGACTCGAATCGGTCACAATTGTGAACTTTAGTCTTTAGTTTATGTCACGCATGGCGAAGAGCGATAGGCTTTGTTGAAACAAAAAAATAATAAAAAAAATGCCATCGTGTGTATTTAGAAATCGTACCAATTATGATACCAAAGTGCATAAAACAGAAGGGATCTCATACCATATATAAGTACGCAATACGCCTCAATTTACTAATTTATTTCTTTTTTCTCCTAACATTCTGATATTTGGAGGTTAGAAAAAGATAACAACATTGGTCGTCAGAATAATATTTTTTTACATTCACACGCAAGTGACAAACACTAGCTGTCTCTTTTTTTCTTGTTGGTTTTATCAAGCCATCCCTTTCGACTTGTAGTGAAATGTCAGATAAATGAAAAGTGTGTATGTGTGCTGCCGCTGCTGCGCGGAACACTTTTTTCAATTGTTTTGTGAGTGTATAATGTATCTGTTTATTTGAATATCATTGTGTGCCATGCACTGCACATAGCTTCAAGAAGTTCGTGTAGCTATTTATTACTCATTGTTAAGTAACTTTGGTTTCGTTTACAAGAACTACAGTGGGCTGAATACCTACCGGCCGGCGTAACCTGGATTTGATTTTGTTTATCGATCTTTTCGCTAATGCAACCAAGTAGGTACCTATCCATATAGTTGTTTCTCGTTGTAATTAGAATTTTCTAAACAAATGCAATAGATTCACCCGTGGCAGTCGCGGGGAAGGGCCCGACCGCGCGAAAATTCGAATAGTGGGTGCGTTCCAGAAGAAAAAAAAATATAGTTTTTTATTATTTTAGTGTCGTTTTCCTTATAAAATAAGGTAATGTAACTTTTCTCATGAAAATGTAACTTTTTGTGATGTCTCATGTAACATTTGACTGTCTGCCACTGGCAACACTGGTTTGCGGCATTTTTGGCGAACTTTGTTCGAGTGAAATTCAGCGGCTGTTAATATTATTTGCAAATTGATTCCTAGTGGAATACAATTGGTGTAGTTTTATTTCTCAACTGTCTACGCAACTGGACAATATGTGAAATCATAGAGATCCTTTGAAGTATATTTAGCCGTCGGTATTTCAAAGTACCGTCTGAAGACTACAGGGTCATCTAATGCCTCTCCTTCATGAGCTTGAGAGTAGGATCAGAGAGCTTTTTTTTCATATCTATACGATGGTCTTGAAGAATGAGACTTGAGGAGACTTGGGATTTGAGGATTATTGAGTCCTCCCCCTCTCTTCGAACTTCAGATAACCCTTTAATACTCCATCGTAAACTGCTCAATTCCTCTGCGAGTTCGGTGATTTTTTCGTCGGTCCGGAGTGTGCGCGTGTTGTACGTTGCCAGGTCCAGTCGTCGGTATTTGTTGGGGTAGCCGGATCTCGTCTGGGATTCTTAGCACCCCTTGCCATATCATAACCTTGACTGCTACCGTAGTCGAGGGTACAGGCTGCCGTGCAATATGGGCTATGCTTTATTTGTGCTATTCATGGGGAGTGCTTTCCAGGCGGGTTGGCGATCGCAGTATGGATGTTACAAATGCACAGAGAATGCTGCTGCCCATTTTCTGTTTTGCCCATAATCGCCTCTTACGGCACCCACGCCACGGGCAAACATGAGATGGTGAAATTCTTTACGCCCGACACCATACGGTTAGTGATGTAGATATCAAAAAACATAAACACATTTTTTTTTATTAACTTTAAATTAGTTAGGTTTAGGTAGCGCAGTTAGGTAGCATCAATATATCGGGATACTTAAACTATCGTTTTTACAATCAATTTGTCCCGTGTTCTGTTTGGTCATGGTCACCTCATTAGAAAGAGACACACTACCAACGGGAGCCTTCTCACGTGGACCAGTTTTTGCGCCATAGTGCACAGTCTACTAGTAAGAAGTATAAGGTCTTTGCTTTTAACTGATGAAAACAATAAACCTACTCGACTAGAGTACTGAACGACTAGTTTTTTCTAGAAATCTATCTTGAATATCAAATTAGTTCTGTAAAAAGTCACTAGCAATATCAGTGAAGTATTTTGAACAAGCAGAGAAAGCATCAAAACAAAGAAGGACGAAAACGATGTTTATCGTGAGAACCAAATATTGTTGACAAGACACATGTACCAACCCGCACTGGGCCCGCGTGATTATGACCCATCAAACCTGTTACAAGAAGAATTCTGCTCCCAGGAGATTAAACTAATACGCTGCTTTAAGTGAGCTGTAGATATAGTATGTTTGCTCAGAATGGGGACTCTTTCCAATCACCGAGTGACCACAGAAAAGTCGGTGGCACATTGGTGACATACTGCCGTGCACAGGCAGGCTCTGGGGAGACTCTTTTACAGGCTCTTCAGTGATTTGCCCCTATCAGGCGTTGCGCAGAGCGGCTTCTAGTATGATCTTCAACTGGTCATCAGACTCTTTCCATTCTCGAAGGTGATCATCGGGTTGGTTTTAGTGAAGAAAAAGCCCAGACTCCCTGTTGTTATCTCAAAAACTTGCAACGCAGTTTGTTGCAGGTTTCCCTCCCGATAATAAAAGAAAATATAAAGAGAAATCCGAAAGTGGAGCTCGTGGCTAATTATATAACAGCCGCACGGGTCGATCTTCGAGTTTAAGCAACGCTTGCCGAGATCAGCCAATTAATGGATTCACAACATACCGAGACGCCTCCGTACCTCAGAGCACGTTAAGCTGTTGATCCCGGCTATCGTGTAGGTATTTGACAGTCGTTACGGGTAGTCAGAAGCTTCAAATCTAACACCAGTCTTGCCAAGGCATATCGTGTTACCCCGTTACCCGGTTGTGGAGGTCAGATAGGCAGTCGCTCCATGTAAAATACTGGTATCCAGATGAATCCGGTTAGAGCGGAAACTGAGCTCAATATAGTTGGATAAGGCTAGGCAGTTAGAGTATATTACCGTCCTTAAGCATGTCCAAGTCGATGTATATATAGTCGTCCCTGTCATGCATGTTGTGCTGGTGATCCAGGCCTAGCAAATGCACAAACACGTGCAGCAGATCGTTCACAGTGTTGAAGCAGTCTGCGTTGATGGTTATATTCTGGAAGAGCAAGTGTCTGTGTGAAGATCTGAATGAGTTTTTCTAAACACATCAACACGGTCTAGGGATATTTTTAAAAAAGCGAATTACTATCAATGTGTTCATTATTTATATGACATGTATATATTTAAAAGATACGTTATTTAATATTCTACCATTTTTTAATAATGGTTAAGGTGCTTCAATTAAAATTTCAGGATTTTATGGAAAAAAATGAAGCATAGACGGAAACCGTATATGAATTAACTTTTAATTTATGAGTAAAAACTGAAAAAAATAGAAAAATCATTTAATTTGTGTTTATAAACTTGAAATTAGTAGTCTGAGAAAGCGCCCATGATGTTCATAACACATCGGCAACGATTCGGCATGCTCAGAACAAGGTTGTCAATGTCTTGCTGCGGAATATTGTCCCATGTCCTTCTGAGGTGCGCAAAAAGTTGATCTTCTGTAGCCAGATTTTCAGGAACTTCCTTCAGAGCTCTTTTTTGCAGCATATCCCACGCATGCTCAATGGGATTTAGATCTGGCGATTGAGCAGGCCAGTCTAAGGCCCTAACATTGTGTGTATGTAACCAAGCTGCTACCGTTCTCGCCGTGTGTGCCCGGGCATTGTCGTGCATGAGCAGAAAATCTTGCCCCATTTGTGTTCTGTGGGGCAAGATTACGGGCCCCAGCACCTGTTGGACGTATCGTTCTGCCGTCATATTGCCCCGCACCCAAACGAGATCCGTCCGTCCTCCAAGACGAATTCCTGCCCAAACCATAATTGTTCCTCCTTGGTATGGTTGAACTTCCTGAGGGTTCTGAAGACGGCTCCATCGTCCAGGAACTCGCCAAATACGCGTCCTTCGTGAATCTGGATGGAAGCCGAACCTGGATTCATCCGTGAACAGCACATTGGACCATTGCTCACGGCCCCAGTCCACGTGGTTCCGAACCCATTCTAATCGTCGTCCACGATTGCCTCTCCGTAAAGATGAGACCCGGAGTGGTCTATGAGAGCGTAGATTGCTTTCATGCAGTCGCCTTCTTACAGTTTGGTTACTCACAAGCACTTGGTGTTCCACTCGCAGCCTTTGGACCAATTGAGTCGCCGTTGCATTTGGTTGAGCTCGCGCAGTAATTTGCAAAAATCGGTCTTGCCTGGGGGTAGTGATGCGACTTGGCCCCCGGTGCCTCTCCGCTACTTCACCTGTGGCACGATAGCGTGTCCACAATCTTGAAATAACATTTTGGTGGGTCCCTATGGCCTCAGCAACATTACGCTGAACAGACCCAGCTTCCAGCATTCCCACAGCTCGTAACATCTCCGCCTTCGTCAAATGTTGTCGTTGCATGGCTACAATACCTCAATTTTAACTTTATCTTTCGTTTAAAAATGAAAAAAAACTGTAACTAAACGTAATTCGTATTGTTTTCTAAATTTCGCACAAATGAAAATTCCCTCTCCTACACATCAAGACATTTTTATGCCACCGAAACAAAAGAATTTTCAAAAATTTGAATTTGGAATTAGTCTGAGATAAATTACAAACAAATCGGTGTATAAAAGATTCCAATGCGGCCAGTACTTTTCAAGTTATTTAATTGAGTATGAAATATCCCTAGACCGTGTTGATGTGTGTATTATCGTCCCACAATATGAAACTTCATATTTGTTAAAATGTATATGATCGACTACGGTCTGGTTGCACCTTTATAAATTCTGCAGACGCAAAAAGGATGTAGGCTTAGAACAATCTTACTTCCTAATAAACTAGCTGTGTCCGCGGCTACACTCACGTCAACAGGAACGTGGTCCGTTGGCTGTTGATATTGTATTATTTTCCCCTAGGATGAACTAGAAATCATCACAAACTAAAGATTCGCTGGGGCAGTATGATTGACGAGTACGCTCGACATGCACGTCGTAGGAATTTAATGCCATTTGCTATTGTCTACGCAGTTGACCTAAGGTTTGAAGCAAGTGAGTAGTTGACAGATGGAGTATGGCATTGACCGAGTGGCGTCCAAGGACTGGCAGAATAAATGTCGCTCGTCCAGCAACTAATTGTCGCTCGTCCAGCAACTAATTGGGCGGACGACATAATTACCATCGCAGGTAGAACCTGAGGCTCTAGACAAGTGACATTCTTTAGATAGATCATCTCAAAAGTCGTTCAGTACCCAAGTCACACACCTGGTCTTATTACTTTTAACTGATGAAAACAATAAACCTACTCGACTAGAGTACTGAACGACTAGTTTTTTATAGAAATCTATCTTGAATATCAAATTAGTTTTGTAAAAAGTCACTAGCAATATCAGTGAAGTATTTTGAACAAGCAGAGAAAGCATCAAAACAAAGAAGGACGAAAACGATGTTTATCGTGATAACCAAATATTGTTGACAAGACACATGTACCAACCCGCACTGGGCCCGCGTGATTATGACCCATCAAACCTGTTACAAGAAGAATTCTGCTCCCAGGAGATTAAACATAATACGCTGCTTTAAGTGAGCTGTATTAGATATAGTATGTTTGCTCAGAATGGGGACTCTTTCCAATCACCGAGTGACCCCAGAAAAGTCGGTGGCACATTGGTTACATACTGCCGTGCACAGGCAGGCTCTGGAGAGACTCTTTTACAGGCTCTTCAGTGATTTGTCCCTATCAGGCGTTGCGCAGAGCGGCTTCTAGTATGATCTTCAACTGGTCATCAGGCAATTTCGATTCTTTTGAAGGCGATAACCGGATTGGTTTTAGTGAAGAAAAACCAAGACTCCCTGTTGCTATCTCAAAACCTTGCAATGCTGCTTGTTGCAGGTTTCCCACCCGATAATAAAATAAAATATAAAGAGAAATTCGTAAGAGGAGCTCGTGGCTAATTATATAACAGCCGCACGGGTCGATCTTCGAGTTTAAGCAACGCTTGCCGAGATCAGCCAATTAATGGATTCACAACATACCGAGACGCCTCCGTACCTCAGAGCACGTTAAGCTGTTGATCCCGGCTATCGTGTAGGTATTTGACAGTCGTTACGGGTAGTCAGAAGCTTCAAATCTAACACCAGTCTTGCCAAGGCATATCGTGTTACCCCGTTACCCGGTTGTGGAGGTCAGATAGGCAGTCGCTCCATATAAAATACTGGTATCCAGCTGAATCTGGTTAGAGCGGAAACCGAGCTCAATATAGTTGGATAAGGCTAGGCAGTTAGAGTATATTACCGTCCTTAAGCATGTCCAAGTCGATGTGTTTATAGTCGTCCCTGTCTTGCATGTTGTGCTGGTGATCCAGGCCTAGCAAATGCACAAACACGTGCAGCAGATCGTTCACAGTGTTGAAGCAGTCTACGTTGATGGTTATATTCTGGAAGAGCAAGTGTCTGTGTGAAGATCTGAATGAGTTTTTCTATTATTGTCCCACAATATGAAACTTCATATTTGTTAAAATGTATATGATCGACTACGGTCTGGTTGCACCTTTATAAATTCTGCAGACGCAAAAAGGATGTAGGCTTAGAACAATCTTACATCCTCATAAACTAGCTGTGTCCGCGGCTACACTCACGTCAACAGGAACGTGGTCCGTTGGCTGTTGATATTGTATTATTTTCCCCTAGGATGAACTAGAAATCATCACAAACTAAAGATTCGCTGGGGCAGTATGATTGACGAGTACGCTCGACATGCACGTCGTAGGAATTTAATGCCATTTGCTATTGTCTACGCAGTTGACCTCAGGTTTGAAGCAAGTGAGTAATTGACAGATGGAGTATGGCATTGACCGAGTGGCGTCCAAGGACTGGCAGAATAAAAGTCGCTCGTCCAGCAATTAATTGGGCGGACGATATAATTACCATCGCAGGTAGAACCTGAGGCTCTAGACAAGTGACATTCTTTAGATAGATCATCTCAATAGTGCGCGCGGCGCCATGTGTGCGTGCGTTTGTATTTATACAGCTTTAAAACCACCACGTGTTGCTCGGACGAGGACTGCCGCGTCAGTCGCGTCACTGCCACACAAATTAAAGGTGTTTTAAACACGCACGCACACATGGCGGCGCGCGCACAGGTGAGTTGAACCATGGTATAATAACACGTGGTATTCTCTTCCCGTGACATCTGGGTCACGTGATTGGCCTAAGACTACGTCATCAATTGCGTGGCAGTTCTCAAACTTATTTAGTGGGGTAAAAGATAATAATAATACAAAAGGTAGGTACTCAATTTTTAACAATTTTAATAAATAAACAGATACATATTTGATACTTTTTGTATATTTTTGGTTTGCTTCTTTTTAGGGTTTCGTACCCAAAGGGTAAAAACGGGACCCTAGTACTAAGACTCCGCGGTCTGACTGTCTGTCCGTCTGTCACCAGGCTGTATCTCATGAACTCCGATAGCTAGACAGTTGAAATTTTCACAGATGATGTATTTATGTATTATCTGTTGCCGCTATAACAACAAATACTAAAAATAGAATTAAATAAATATTTAAATGGGCCTCCCATACAACAAACGTGATTTGTTTGCCGTTTTTTGCGATAATGGTACGGAACCCTTCGTGCGCGGTTTTTTTATTGATTGTATATTATGGTTTTATTTAGTTTCCTCACGCGTAGATAGAATGAGATGAGAATGTTGAGATGGATGTGCGAAGTGACGAGAATGGATGAAGTGAGAAATGTGTATATTAGAGGCAGTTTGAAAGTGGCGCGCAGTGACAGAAAAGTTAAAATAAAAGGAAACCGTGTGTCCTGGTATGGTCATGTGATGAGGAGGGATGAAACGAATGTTACTAAAAAGGTTATGAATATAAACGTTGATGGATGGAGTGGGAGGGGATGGCCAAAGTATAGATGGATAGACTACGTGAGGAATGAAATGAAAGAAAAGGGAGTCAGTGATGGCGTGACGGAGGACAGGACGGTATGTTAGAAGAAAACGTGTTGCGCCGACTCCAAGTGACATGGGGCAAAGGCAGGAAGTTGCGGATGACTCGTGGATAATTTCTAGTTTGAACTGAACAGAGTACTACCTCATAATGAATTTGAGGATACAAGTCCATGAACAGTCCGAGTCAAATTTGTGAAAATGAATTTTTCATTGTGCAACGTTTGACCGTGGTATTGATTAGATACTTTCTACATTATATCAGCAACCCTGATTAATTCTTTTCAAGGGTAAATCAGTTTTCCCCTCGACACAAAAAAAACAATCACAGGCACCGCTACTAATTATATTTTGTTTAGCCTGGGGAAATGCTCATGCATGCTATGCTACCACGGGGAGATAGCGCAGCTTTGTGGTACTCCAACCCACTAAAACTCCACGGTGTCCTCCTGTGCCGCTTATGGCGGGTACAATGGCACGCGTTAGCACTCACCACGAATCCGTCGCGGCTGTCCGTCAGAGAACCCTCCTTTGGGGTGTACCTCCCATCACCGGCGCACCAGAACACATTGCGTGGTCATGACCACCCCAGGGACCAAACCAGCACATGGGCGCCAGATGTCCCCTTGGTCCCCCAGTGACGGAACAGGGCAGTGGCACCGCCACCCACCATTTTTCGACCGTAGGGGATAGGGACCTCCCCTGCGGCCCCACCGTGTCCGCAATCAGACGGTCGCGACCCCGTCCAGGCCGCGGAAGGTAGGGAGAGTGGTGCACCGCAATACCGGCACTCCTCTCCCGCCGCGGTCTGCAACCTTCAGCCGCGATATCTTATGGGACACTCCATATGACATCGCGGCTCGCTTCAGATGCGATGTCACCTGTTGCCAAGCGACATCGCAACCTAGTTGTTGCCCGCTATGTCGTCGGCTTAATCGGCAAAAGCCCTGACGAGCGGCCCCTCCTCGGGTTCCTCTTCGATTCACCGTGGGTGACCAAGCCACGGCTACTGAGAGACGGAACGAAACTACGCCTTAGCTTGTGTGTCGAGTTTTTTATTTGATCTGAGGGCTCGACTGACAAGCTAAGACGTAGTTTCGTTGTACTTGTAATTGTGTAGGTATGTGCCTATACGTCAAGGTGTAGTTTTAACCGCCATCGCCTTGTTGTTTGCAACGTTCCATCTTGACTTTTTATTTGATCTGAGGTCTAGGTATACAATGTCTCTGACAATACAAATGTTATAAAAGTCGCCACGTCTGTCTGTCTGTACGAGCGTAATAAAATGGACCAACTTAATTTAGTTCGGGACGTAAACCCACAAAACTTGACTTGACTAAAATAAGTCAAAAACTAATTAGGTAAGGTTAAGTTCAGGCGTAAAGCCGTATTGACACAACTTTGCCTTAAATTATGTATTTACAACGCGTAGATAAATGAAATAATATGTAGACAGGTACAAACCAGTTCTTTTAGTTGAAGTCAGTTACTTGCCTTCACAACCCAGTAACTGGGTAACACGGTACCCCTTGGCTAGACTGGTGTCTGATTTTACAGTTTAGTACGGAACAACTAACAATTTTTCTTGTGTATCTTTCACAGTTCACGGGTTCACCACAAATGTTTGGGAGCCACAGTATTTTGCTCACCGAGCGAAACAATGCTAGGTGTAAGCGACACGTCAATAGAGATGAAATGGCAAATTGTCAGTATGAAACTTGTTAATTCGATGTGTTGCCACTGTGTGTGATTGAATTACCCGAGCAAAATGCATTTTTTTACTAAACAAAGCAATTATGCACTAATAATTCAATATATAAATTAATTTAACACTAAATAGATGAATCACATGAGTAACTAAATAGTTAAGCTATTTAGTAATTTATTTTATTTTCATTAACTGTGTGCGTCAGAATGGCTGGTTGTCTGTAACGGTTCGCGTCAGGCTGATGACCAAAAATTGCTACCTATTTGCTACTTTTTACTACCTATAGTCAATTAATTGCTACCTAACTTTGAAACAAAATAAAGGGACTTCAAAATGACCAGCCATTCTGACATCAGGATAGCTGGTCAACTCTCCGTTTGTGTAAACTATTCAAATTTGTGTTATTATTTTTACTTGAGTAATTACTACCTGATTGCTACCCTCACGTCTTTCAATGTCCACTTTGTAGCTTTAACAAGAAAAAAGTTATGATCATTTAATTTTTTTACAGGGAATGGGCCATTATAAACGTATTTTTACATACACTTTGGCCATTATATCTAAAAGCTCACTGTAAACGAGGTTCGGTGTGGGATTGTTAAAATGACCAATATACAAAAATAACAAAAAGTTTTAGAAAATATATTTCTCACAGTATACTGTACGCAAAAAAACTCACTGATTATACTGATACCTTTATATACATTATTTATTTGTTAGGTAACATGCTGATTAAACATCTACAACAACAAACATTTTTTTGTAATATTATCGTAAAAGCAAAGTTATTAATCATTACTTACTTTATCTAAACTGTTTCATCTGTACTAAATAATAAAGCTGAGGTGTTTGTTTGTTTTATTGTTTGAAAACGTTCATCCTTTTATTTTTTGATTACCAGTAAGACTGGGTAAATCTTAGGTTTTACCGTAGTTCGGGCTTTTACATTAACATATACATACATATGTTCAATTAACATAATGGATAGGTGTATTCTAATAAAAATAAACATTGTAGTAATCGTTTTAAATTGCTTTGTATCAATAATCGTAATCCATTCCCCGTAAAAATTTCAAATGATCATAACTTTTTACTTGTTAAAACTACAAGGTAGATGTTGAAATACGTGAGGGTAGCAATCAGGTAGTAATTACTCAAGTAAAAATAATAACTCAAATTTGAATAGTTCACAAACGGAGAGTTGACCAGCTATACTGATGTCAGAATGGCTGGTCATTTTGAAGTCCCTTTATTTTCTTTCAGAGTTAGGTAGCAATTAATTGACTATAGGTAGTAAAAAGTAGCAAATAGGTAGCAATTTTTGGTCACCAGCGTGACGCGTTACAGACAACCAGCCATTCTGACGCACACCATTAACTATATGCGAAAGAACCTAAATTTTCTGCAAAAGACTGATGAATGGTAAGACTTATTGTGACGTAGTCTTGGGTCATTCTGGGAAGAGAATACCAGGCGAAGCATATGGAGTAGCCATGAGTTGAACTATCTATACCAAATAAAGCATCCTGAAGGCAAAATAACGTCAAAAATTTATGTGATGGTCAAACGCTATCAAAATGTCATGTGATCAATCCTTTATATTTTGGCATTTCGACAATCGCCTTCACTAATAGAATGACACGAGCCTCTGGATAACGTTGCCACAGGAGCGTGGAGCAGTGGGAGAACAAGGCTTGGAACCGTTTTTATAATAACCGGTTATTAAATGTTATAATCGGTTTCATCGTTTATTTTGTTCGGAGTCTAAACATTAAAATAGCGTTATTGAAAACCCTAATTAAACCTATTTAGGCGAGGCGTCTTCCTGCAATTTGATTGCACATACTTAATTATTTGTGTAGATTTGTACGACGTACGACCATTTACAATGTGTGTTTGTGTATGAATGAATCGTATTTGAACTTCAGCGCGGTTGCGCATTGAAGGCAGGCGACAAAATCCGTTCATAAGCGTTTAATTCACCAAAATCTATTTACGAATTTGTATTGCCTGGTTTAATTGCGGCTACAGGTAGAACAAAACCGAAAGAATTTTGCGTACCTGTATAAAGTGAATTTTGTGAGAACGTAATAAAAATCGTGATTTTGTGAAATGTTGTTTTTATTTTCTTAGTCTGTTATAAATGCCCCATCGTCGTTATCCCCATTATCTTTATTTTCGGGTCCATCGCCATTTTCATTATTTTCGTTTTCGTTTTTGTCGCTATATTCGATTGTGGCTGCATTGTCATCATCTTCTTCGTTTGAGGAGCTTACTGGCTTGTCATCATCTTCTTCGTTTGAGGAGCTTACTGGCTTGTCGTTAATATTTGTCCCTTCAGCTACACTATTATCATTTTGTTCATTTGCTTTCTGCTTCGTACGCTCATAGCATTTTTCGCTGTATAGAAGCTGAATCTTTTGGACGTCTGTTGTACTTAAGCCCTGCCAATGCCACATTGCCCAGCCATCATTCTATAATAAAAAACGGAAACAAGCATAAACAAATATATTTATTTTAACTAGCTTTAATAATTCATAAAAAGTTGCATTGCGGACAATAATTCATTTAAAACAGGCCGAGGCAACCAAGTTATGTTATAACCCATCCCAACTGATGGCGCCATTCACGAACATGACACATGGATTGGCACCACTCAGCTCAACCATCATGAAGGGAACCGAATGATTCAACACATGTGTCACCATCAGAGAGACATTTGAGAGCATGACACACTCTTAACTGCCAGGGCACATTCAAGTCAACGAACGACATAATAGGTACAATAAATGGTAGATTTACAGTTGGTACATAGTGTACTCAAACATGTTATGAACTGAGCAATATAAGTTGTACGCGCACCGTTTCGCTCACAGAACACGGGTACACACACATAATAATATTCAAAGGTGCTGGTGAATCAGGAATCAGGATACACTTACCCATATAGGGTACATGAACTTAGTCTGCCCGTCCTTGATCCGCAGCCAGGGATAGTGCATCACGCTATGGTAGTCGTACGGGAAGCCCAGAGACGCAACCTCTGGCAGTTTATCTTGCAGTACATCTTTTAAGAAAACTTAGTAAATTTAATGTTTGTCGATAAGATCAGAGAAAGCAGACTTAAGTGGTATGGTCACATTATGATACGAGAATATAGCTTTTTCGTGAAAACAATGTTCAAAAGCAACGCCAAGCAACGAACAAGGGCCAGATCACCAGCCTCTCGGTGGACCACTGTCAAGAGAGACCTGAATGAGTAATATATACCACCATCGATAGCTCAAAATAGACCACCCTGGCCTACTCAAGTCACCGCTCGTCTACACGCACAAGGAGGCCCGACCCTAAATAAATTGGGAATAGGTCAGGCAGAACAAGAAGAAGAGTAGGTTTATTGTTTTAATCAGTTAAAAGAAACAAGACCAGTTGTATGACTTGGGTACTGAACGACTAGTTTTTTCTAGAAATCTATCTTGACTATCAAATTAATTCTGTAAAATGTCACTAGCAATTTCAGTCAAGTATTTTGAACAAGCAGAGAAAGCGGGTACATATTAGAATATCGAATATTAAAATACCTACGGTTAAAATGTCCCTGTACAAAACATCGAAAATTAAATTAACGATTGTATTGAAATATCGAAAATTGTTATTCCTAGGCATAAAACATCTAAGATTAGAATGCCGACTGATTAAAATATCGACTGATTCAAAATGTCGATAGTAATTATACCTATGTTCAAAATGTCAACATTTAAAACACCTAATTTCATTATATTTACCTTAAAAATACCTACACATTAGAATATCGAAAAAAAATTGATCTATTTATTTATTTATTAAAACTTCATGCAACATAAAAGTACATAGGCGGACTTAATGCCTTAGGCATTCTCTACCAGTCAACCAAGGGCGGTGAAGAGATAGCATGGCAGGTGCATAAAAATAGAAATAATAATATTATAAACGCAAAATTAGTACAAAAGTATATAGTTAAAATAAATATACTTAAACATTTCCTATAATAAATACTATATATAAAATAATATATATATATATAAATTAATAGAAAGGCGCAAAATGAGACGACTGCTATTCGTTTAGAAAAAAATGCCGCAACTTCCGCTTAAATGCATACTGACTGGTGGCCGTCCTGATTTCAAGAGGAAGCGCATTCCAGAGAAGAATGGATTGAATATGAAAGGAAAAATGAACAAAATCAGAAGTATGAGAAGGACAGAGCAAGAGAAGATTGTTAGATGATCGCAGATTCCTCGCGTGTGAATTACATAGGTATTGAAAGTGAGGTATGAGATAAGAAGGAGGTGTGGGAGAGATGAGTAGAGAGAAAAGCGTAGTCAAGGCGCGCAAATTTATTCTTTGCCGAATGGGCATCCATTTGAGTTCAGTTCTGCAGCTTGACACATGGTCATATTTCCGGAGGTTGAATATGAACCGAATGCAGTTGTTTAAGAGCCTAACCAGCTTATCCAGGAATACCGCGTTTAGTTCAAAGTAGCACACGTCACCATAGTCGATTAAAGGGAAAATATGTGGTATGAGTGGAAAAAATGTAGGTAGATTTTAAATTGTCACACTCTGCCAACGGATTGCTATTAGTCTGTCCTCCACTGCAAACATTTAACGTACTTTTTAGCGAACTTTATCATGGCAGAACACGGATTAGAAGTATTCAAGCGCTCGCCGACCGCTGCCGCGGCACCGCTCGCTTCGCTCGCTCGACTCGCGCGCTGTTGGTCACAGTCCTAACCTAACCTAACCTATTTCACACAGTTCAAAATGACGAATCATACCTGCAATCAAATATCAAATTACCACAGGGTACACAGGTAATACATAATAAATATCGATATTTTGGACATTCGATACTCTGTACTTCGATATTTGGGGCATTCGATACTCTGTACTTTCGATATTTAGGTCTTTCGATGTCACTTTTGTAGATAATTAGATTTTAGATATATTGGACGAAGGTTATCTAACCATTCGACATTATAAACTTACGTTATTTTAATTTTCGGTTAAAAGGTCATTCGGTATTTAAATTTTCGATGTTTTGAACAGTGACCTTTTAACCGTAGGTATTTTAATTTTCGATATTCTTATATGTACCCGAGAAAGCATCAAAACAAAGAAGGCAAGACACATGTACCAACCCGCACTGGGCCCGCGTGATTATGACCCACCAAACCTGTTACAAGAAGAAATCTGCTCCCAGGAGATTAAACATAATACGCTGCTTTAAGTGAGCTGTAGATATAGTATGTTCGCTCAGAGTGAAGACTCTTTCCACTCACCGAGTGACCCCAGAAAAGTTGGTGGCACATTGTTCACATACTGCCGTGCACAGGCAGTCTCTGGGGAAACTCTTTTACAGTCTCTTCAGTGATGTGCCCCTATCAGGCGTTGCGCAGACCGGCTTATAGTATGGTCTTCAACTGGTCATCAGGCTCTTTCCATTCTCGAAGGTGATCATCGGGTTGGTTTTAGTGAAGAAAAAGCCCAGACTCCCTGTTGTTATCTCAAAAACTTGCAACGCAGTTTGTTGCAGGTTTCCCTCCCGATAATAAAAGAAAGTATAAAGAGAAATCCGAAAGTGGAGCTCGTGGCTAATTATATAACAGCCGCACGGGTCGACCTTCGAGTTTAAGCAACGCTTGCCGAGATCAGCCAATTAATGGATTTACAACATACCGAGACGCCTCCGTACCTCAGAGCACGTTAAGCTGTTGATCCCGGCTATCGTGTAGGTCTTTGACAGTCGTTACGGGTAGTCAGAAGCCTCAGATCTGACACCAGTCTAGCCAAGGCATATCGTGTTACCCCGTTTCTGTGTTGTGGAGGTCAGATAGGCAGTCGCTCCATGTAAAATACTGGTATCCAGCTGAATCTGGTTAGAGCAGAAGCCGAGCTCAATAGAGTTGGATAAGGCTAAGTAGTTAGAGCATATTACCGTCGTCGTTAAGCATGTTCAAGTCGATGTATATATAGTCGTCCCTGTCATGCATGTTGTGCTGGTGATCCAGGCCTAGCACATGCACAAACACGTGCAGCAAATCGTTCACAGTGTTGAAGCAGTCTGCGTTGATGGTTATATTCTGGAAGAGCAAGTGTCTGTGTGAAGATCTGAATGAGTTTTTCTATTATTGTCCCACAATATGAAACTTCATATTTGTAAAAATGTATATGATCGACTACGGTCTGGTTGCACCTTCATAAATTCTGCAGACGCAAAAAGGATGTAGGCTTAGAACAATCTTACTTCCTAATAAACTAGCTGTGGCCGCGGCTTCACTCACGTGAACAGGAACGTGGTCCGTTGGCTGTTGATATTGTATTATTTTTCCCTAGGATGAACTAGAAATCATCACAAACTAAAGATTCGCTGGGGCAGTATGATTGACGAGTACGCTCGACATGCACGTCGTAGGAATTTAATGCCATTTGCTATTGTCTACGTAGTTGACCTAATATTTGAAGCAAGTGAGTAGTTGACAGATGGAGTATGGCATTGACCGAGTGGCGTCCAAGGACTGGCAGAATAAATGTCGCTCGTCCAGCAACTAATTGGGCGGACGACATAATTACCATCGCAGGTAGAACTTGAGGCTCTAGACAAGTGACATTCTTTAGATAGATCATCTCAATAGTGCGCGCGGCGCCATGTGTGCGTGCGTTTGTATTTATACAGCTTTAAAACCACCACGTGTTGCTCGGACGAGGACTGCCGCGTCAGTCGCGTCACTGCCACACAAATTAAAGGTGTTTTAAACACGCACGCACAAATGGCGGCGCGCGCACAGGTGAGTTGAACCATGGTATAATAACACGTGGTATTCTCTTCCCGTGACAGCTGGGTCACGTGATTGGCCTAAGACTACGTCATCAATTGCGTGGCAGTTACTCAATTTTTAACAATTTTAATAAATAAACATAGACATATTTGATACTTTTTGTATATTTTTGCTTTGCTTCTTTTTAGGGTTTCGTACCCAAAGGGTAAAAACGGGACCCTAGTACTAAGACTCCGCGGTCTGACTGTCTGTCCGTCTGTCACCAGGCTGTATCTCATGAACTCCGATAGCTAGACAGTTGAAATTTTCACAGATGATGTATTTCTGTGAACCGTTTGTCCTGGTATGGAGGTGTGATGAGGAGGGATGAAACGAATGTTACTAAAAAAGTTATGAATATAAACGTTGATGGATGGAGAGGGAGGGGATGGCCAAAGTATAGATGGATAGACTACGTGAGGAATGAAATGAAAGAAAAGGGAGTCAGTGATGGCGTGACGGAGGACAGGGCGGTATGTTAGAAGAAAACGTGTTGCGCCGACTCAAAGTGACATGGGGCAAGGGCAGGAAGATGCGGATGACTCGTAGATAGTTTCTAGTTTGAACTGAACAGAGTACTACTTCATAATGAATTTGAGGATACAAGTCCATGAACAGTCCGAGTCAAATTTGTGAAAATGAATTTTTCATTGTGCAACGTTTGACCGTGGTTTGATTAGATTCTTTCTCCATTATATCAGCAACCCTGATTAATTCTTTTCAAGGGTAAATCAGTTTTCCCCTCGACACAAAAAAAAACAATCACAGGCACCGCTACTAATTATATTTTTTTTAGCCTGGGGAAATGCTCATGCATGCTATGCTACCACGGGGAGATAGCGCAGTTTTGTGGTACTCCAACCCACTAAAACTCCACGGTGTCCTCCTGTGCCGCTTATGGCGGGTACAATGGCACGCGTTAGCACTCACCACGAATCCGTCGCGGCTGTCCGTCAGCGGACCCTCCTTTGGGGTGTACCTCCCATCACCGGCGCACCAGAACACATTGCGTGGTCATGAACACCCCAGGGACCAAACCAGCACATGGGCGCCAGATGTCCCCTTGGTCCCCCAGTGACGGAACAGGGCAGTGGCACCGCCACCCACCATTTTTCGACCGCAGGGGATAGGGACCTCCCCTGCGGCCCCACCGCGTCCGCAATCAGACGGTCGCGACCCCGTCCAGGCCGCGGAAGGTAGGGAGAGCGGTGCACCGCAATACCGGCACTCCTCTCCCGCAGCGGTCTGCAACCTTCAGCCGCGATATCTTATGGGACACTCCATATGATATCGCGGCTCGCTTCAGATGCGATGTCACCTGTTGCCAAGCGGCATCGCAACCTAGTTGTTGCCCGCTATGTCGTCGGCTTAATCGGCAAAAGCCCTGACGAGCGGCCCCTCCTCGGGTTCCTCTTCGCTTCACCGTGGGTGACCAAGCCACGGCTACTGAGAGACGGAACGAAACTACGCCTTAGCTTGTGTGTCGAGTTTTTTATTTGATCTGAGGGCTCGACTGACAAGCTAAGACGTAGTTTCGTTGTACTTGTAATTGTGTAGGTATGTGCCTATACGTCAAGGTGTAGTTTTAACCGCCGTCGCCTTGTTGTTTGCAACGTTACATCTTGATTTTTTATTTGATCTGAGGTCTAGGTATACAATGTCTCTGACTATACAAATGTTATAAAAGTCGCCACGTCTGTCTGTCTGTACGAGCGTAATAAAATGGACCAACTTAATTTAGTTCGGGACGTAAACCCACAAAACTTGGCTAGACTAAAATAAGTCAAAAACTAATTAGGTAAGGTTAAGTTCAGGCGTAAAGCCGTATTGACACAACTTTGCCTTAAATTATGTATTTACAACGCGTAGATAAATGAAATAATATGTAGACAGGCACATATCAGTTCTTTTAGTTGAAGTTAGTTACAATATTGAAGCCACGCATATGATAGCGTCTCTTCGTTGGGAAAAGAAATATACCTTATTACACCGCATTCTATACTTCTGTTTTTACAGTTTAGTCAATCTGCCTAGCCTTTTCCCAACTATGTTGGGGTCGGCTTCCAGTCTTACCGGATTCAGCTGAGTACCTGTGTTTTTACATGGAGCGACTGCCTATCTGACCTTCACAACCCAGTAACTGGGTAACACGGTACCCCTTGGCTAGACTGGTGTCTGATTTTACAGTTTAGTACGGAACAACTAACAATTTTTCTTGTGTATCTTTCACAGTTCACGGGTTCACCACAAATGTTTGGGAGCCACAGTATTTTGCTCACCGAGCGAAACAATGCTAGGTGTAAGCGACACGTCAATAGAGATGAAATGGCAAATTGTCAGTATGAAACTTGGTAATTCGATATGTTGCCACTATGTGTGATTGAATTACCCGAGCAAAATGCATTTTTTTACTAAACAAAGCAATTATTCAATATATAAATTAATTTAACACTAAATAGATGAATCACATGAGTAACTAAATAGTTAAGCTATTTAGTAATTTATTTTATTTTCATTAACTGTGTGCGTCAGAACGGCTGGTTGTCTGTAACGGTTCGCGTCAGGCTGGTGACCAAAAATTGCTACCTATTTGCTACTTTTTACTACCTATAGTCAATTAATTGCTACCTAACTTTAAAACGAAATAAAGGGACTTCAAAATGACCAGCCATTCTGACATCAGGATAGCTGGTCAACTCTCCGTTTGTGTAAACTATTCAAATTTGTGTTATTATTTTTACTTGAGTAATTACTACCTGATTGCTACCCTCACGTCTTTCAATGTCCACTTGTAGCTTTAACAAGAAAAAGGTAAGATCGATAAGAGCTTGGAACCGTTTTTATAATAACCGGTTAGTAAATGTTATAATCGGTTTCATCGTTTATTTTGTTCGGAGTCTAAACATTAAAAGAGCGTTATTGAAAACCCTAATTAACCTATTTAGGCGAGGCGTCTTCCTGCACTTTGATTGCACAAACTTAATTATTTGTGTAAATTTGTACGACGTACGACTATTTACAATGTGTGTTTGTGTATGAATGAATCATTTTTGTACTTCAGCGCGGTTGCGCATTGAAGGCAGGCGACAAAATCCGTTCATAAGCGTTTAATTCACCAAAATCTATTTACGAATTTTTATTGCCTAAAACCGTTTAATTGTGGCTACAGGTAGAACAAAACCGAAAGAATTTTGTGTACCTGTATAAAGTGAATTTTGTGAGAACGTAATAAAAATCGTGATTTTGTGAAATGTTGTTTTTATTTTCTTAGTCTGTTATAAATGCCCCATCGTCGTTATCCCCATTATCCTTATTTTCGGGTCCATCGCCATTTTCATTATTTTCGTTTTCGTTTTTGTCGCTATATTCGATTGTGGCTGCATTGTCATCATCTTCTTCGTTTGAGGAGCTTACTGGCTTGTCATCATCTTCTTTGTTTGAGGAGCTTACTGGCTTGTCATCATCTTCTTCGTTTGAGGAGCTTACTGGCTTGTCGTTAATATTTCTCCCTTCAGCTACACTATTATCATTTTGTTCATTTGCTTTCTGCTTCGTACGCTCATAGCATTTTTCGCTGTATAGAAGCTGAATCTTTTGGACGTCTGTTGTACTTAAGCCCTGCCAATGCCCCATTGCCCAGCCATCATTCTATAATAAAAAACGGAAACAAGCATAAATAAATATATTTATTTTAACTAGCTTTAATAATTGATAAAAAGTTGCATTGCGGACAATAATTCATTTAAAACAGGCCGAGGCAACCAAGTTATGTTATAACCCATCCCAACTGATGGCGCCATTCACGAACATGACACATGGATTGGCACCACTCAGCTCAACCATCATGAAGGGAACCGAATGATTCAACACATGTGTCACCATCAGAGAGACATTTGAGAGCATGACACACTCTTAACTGCCAGGGCACATTTAAGTCAACGAACGACATAATAGGTACAATAAATGGTAGATTTACAGTTGGTACATAGTGTACTCAAACATGTTATGAACTGAGCAATATAAGTTGTACGCGCACCGTTTCACTCACAGAACACGGGTACACACACATAATAATATTCAAAGATGCTGGTGAATCAGGAATCAGGATACACTTACCCATATAGGGTACATGAACTTAGTCTGCCCGTCCTTGATCCGCAGCCAGGGATAGTGCATCACGCTATGGTAGTCGTACGGGAAGCCCAGAGACGCAACCTCTGGCAGTTTATCTTGCAGTACATCTTTTAAGAAAACTTAGTAAATTTAATGTTTGTCGATAAGATCAGAGAAAGCAGACTTAAGTGGTATGGTCACATTATGATACGAGAATATAGCTTTTTCGTGAAAACAATGTTCGAAAGCAACGCCAAGCAACGAACAAGGGCCAGATCACCAGCCTCTCGGTGGACCACTGTCAAGAGAGACCTGGAGGATATACCACCATCGATAGCTCAAAATAGACCACTCTGGCCTACTCAAGTCACCGCTCGTCTAAACGCACAAGGAGGCCCGACCCTAAATAAATTGGGAATAGGTCAGGCAGAACAAGAAGAAGAGACCTACTCTTCTTATTGTTTTAATCAGTTAAAAGAAACAAGACCAGTTGTGCGACTTGGGTACTGAACGACTAGTTTTTTCTAGAAATCTATCTTGACTATCAAATTAATTCTGTAAAATGTCACTAGCAATTTCAGTCAAGTATTTTGAACAAGCAGAGAAAGCGGGTACATATTAGAATATCGAATATTAAAATACCTACGGTTAAAATGTCCCTGTTTAAAACATCGAAAATTAAATTAACCATTGTATTGAAATATCGAAAATTGTTATTCCTAGGCATAAAACATCTAAGATTAGAATGCCGACTGATTAAAATATCGACTGATTCAAAATGTCGATAGTAATTATACCTATGTTCAAAATGTCAACATTTAAAACACCTAAGTTCATTATATTTACCTTAAAAATACATTAGAATATCGAAAAAAAAAAAACTATTTATTTATTTATTATTTATTAAAACTTCATGCAACATAAAAGTACATAGGCGGACTTAATGCCTTAGGCATTCTCTACCAGTCAACCAAGGGCGGCGAAGAGAGCATGGCAGGTGCATAAAAATAGAAATAATAATATTATAAACGCAAAATTAGTACAAAAGTATATAGTTAAAATAAATATACTTAAATATTTCCTATAATAAATACTATATATAAAATAATATGTATATATATATAAATTAATAGAAAGGCGCAAAATGAGACGACTGCTATTTGTTTAGAAAAAAATGCCGCAACTTCCGCTTAAATGCATACTGACTGGTGGCCGTCCTGATTTCAAGAGGAAGCGCATTCCAGAGAAGAATGGATAGAATATGAAAGGAAGAATGAACAAAATCAGAAGTATGAGAAGGACAGAGCAAGAGAAGATTGTTAGATGAACGCAGATTCCTCGCGTGTGAATTACATAGGTATTGAAAGTGAGGTATGAGATAAGAAGGAGGTGTGGAACAGTTGAGTAGGAGAAAAGCGTAGTCTAGGCGCGCAAATTTCTTCTTTGCCGAATGGGCATCCATTTGAGTTCAGTTCTGCAGCTTGACACATGGTCATATTTCCGGAGGTTGAATATGAACCGAATGCAGTTGTTTAAGAGCCTATCCAGCTTATCCAGGAATACCGCGTTTAGTTCAAAGTAGCACACGTCACCATAGTCGATTAAAGGGAAAATATGTGGTATGAGTGGAAAAAATGTAGGTAGATTTTAAGTTGTCACACTCTGCCAACGGATTGCTATTAGTCTGTCCTCCACTGCAAACATTTAACGTACTGTTTAGCGAACTTTATCATGGCAGAACACGGATTAGAAGTTTTCAAGCGCTCGCTCGACTCGCGCGCGGTTGGTCACAGTCCTAACCTAACCTATATCACACAGTTCAAAATGACGAATCATACCTGCAATCAAATATCAAATTACCACAGGGTACACAGGTAATACATAATAAATATCGATATTTTGGACATTCGATACTCTGTAATTCGATATTTGGGGCATTCGATACTCTGTACTTCGATATTTGGGTCATTCGATACTCTGTACTTTCGATATTTAGGTCTTTCGATGTCACTTTTGTAGATAAGTAGATTTTAGATATATTGGACGAAGGTTATCTAACCATTCGACATTATAAACTTACGTTATTTTAATTTTCGGTTAAAAGGTCATTCGGTATTTAAATTTTCGATGTTTTGAACAGTGACCTTTTAACCGTAGGTATTTTAATTTTCGATATTCTTATATGTACCCGAGAAAGCATCAAAACAAAGAAGGCAAGACACATGTACCAACCCGCACTGGGCCCGCGTGATTATGACCCACCAAACCTGTTACAAGAAGAAATCTGCTCCCAGGAGATAAAACATAATACGCTGCTTTAAGTGAGCTGTAGATATAGTATGTTCGCTCAGAGTGAAGACTCTTTCCACTCACCGAGTGACCCCAGAAAAGTTGGTGGCACATTGTTCACATACTGCCGTGCACAGGCAGTCTCTGGGGAAACTCTTTTACAGTCTCTTCAGTGATGTGCCCCTATCAGGCGTTGCGCAGACTGGCTTCTAGTATGGTCTTCAACTGGTCATCAGACTCTTTCCATTCTCGAAGGTGATCATCGGGTTGGTTTTAGTGAAGAAAAAGCCCAGACTCCCTGTTGTTATCTCAAAAACTTGCAACGCAGTTTGTTGCAGGTTTCCCTCCCGATAATAAAAGAAAGTATAAAGAGAAATCCGAAAGTGGAGCTCGTGGCTAATTATATAACAGCCGCACGGGTCGATCTTCGAGTTTAAGCAACGCTTGCCGAGATCAGCAAATTAATGGATTTACAACATACCGAGAAGCCTGCGTACCTCAAAGCACGTTAAGCTGTTGATCCCGGCTATCGTGTAGGTCTTTGACAGTCGTTACGGGTAGTCAGAAGCCTCAGATCTGACACCAGTCTAGCCAAGGCATATCGTGTTACCCCGTTTCTGGGTTGTGGAGGTCAGATAGGCAGTCGCTCCATGTAAAATACAGCGCGGAAGCCGAGCTCAATAGAGTTGGATAAGGCTAAGTAGTTAGAGCATATTACCGTCGTCGTTAAGCATGTTCAAGTCGATGTATATATAGTCGTCCCTGTCATGCATGTTGTGCTGGTGATCCAGGCCTAGCACATGCACAAACACGTGCAGCAAATCGTTCACAGTGTTGAAGCAGTCTGCGTTGATGGTTATATTCTGGAAGAGCAAGTGTCTGTGTGAAGATCTGAATGAGTTTTTCTATTATTGTCCCACAATATGAAACTTCATATTTGTTAAAATGTATATGATCAACTACGGTCTGGTTGCACCTTCATAAATTCTGTAGATGCAAAAAGGATGTAGGCTTAGAACAATCTTACTTCCTAATAAACTAGCTGTGGCCGCGGCTTCACTCACGTGAACAGGAACGTGGTCCGTTGGCTGTTGATTTTGTATTTTTAGGGTTCGGTACCCAAAGGATAAAAAGGGGACCCTATTATTAAGACTCCAATGTCCGTTTGTCTGTCTGTGTGTCTGTCACCAGGCTGTATCTCATGAACCGTGATAGCCTATAGCCGCTATAACAGCAAATACTAAAAACAGAATAAAATAAATATTTAAGTGGGGCGCCCATACAACAAACGTGATATTTTTGCCGTTATTTGCGATAATGGTACGGAACTCTTCGTGCGCGAGACCGACTCGCACTTGGCCGGTTTTTTTTATTGATTGTATATTATGGTTTTATTTAGTTTCCTCACGCATAGATAGAATGAGATGAGAATGTTGAGATGGATGTGCAAAGTGACGAGAATGGATGAAGAGAGAAATGTGTATACATAAGAGGCAGTTTGAAAGTGGCGCCAGTGACTGAAAAGTTAAAAGGAAACCGTTTGTCCTGGTATGGTCATGTGATGACCCTTAGTGCGCGAGTCTGACTCGTACTTGGCCGGTTTTTAATAATTCGCCAATATTCTTTTGTTTTTCCATGACTCCCCTAGGATGAACTAGAAATCTTCACAAAACAAAGAATCGGTGGGACAGAATGAATGCAGAGTATGCTCGACACGCACGTCACAGGCATTTATTGGCATTTGCCATTGTCCACACAGGTGACCTAAGGTTTGAAGGAAGTGCGACGTTGACAGGATGAGTATGGCAGTGACCGAGTGGCGTCCAAGGACTGGCAGAATAAATGTCGCTCGTCCAGCAAACAAGTGACATTCTTTAGATATTTCAACAGCTGCTTCGTGTTGCTCGGGCGAGGACTGCCACACAAATTAAAGCTGTTTAAAAACACACACGCACACATGGTTTAGCGCGCACAGATGAGTTGAACTAACTATACCAACGAAAGCATCGCGAAGGCGATTGAAATTGAGTGTGGGCTGAGCTCGAGTCACGTAGGCATGACTCGCGTTCCGACCATTTGTATAAAGATACAGTACTGTAGATATCTTTACCGTGATTGAACTATCAATACCAACGAAAGCATCGCGAAAACGATTGCAAAATCGTCAAAAATGTATGTGATGGCCAAGCGCTATCAAAATGTCATGTGATCAATCCCTTATATTTTGGCATTTTGACAATCGCCTTCACTAATAGAATCACACGAGCTTCTTGATAACGTTGCCACATGAGCGTGGGTATTGGCACATGAAAAGAGAAGACTATGCCCAGCAGTGGGCAAACAAGGCTTGGAACCGGTTTCAACTTAACCGGTTAGTAAATATTATAATCGGTTTCAACGTGTATTTTGTTCGGAGTCTAAACATTAAAACAGCGTTATTGAAAACCCTAACTAACCCGTTTAGGCAGGGCGCGCGCAAATTGTTTTGTCTTCCTGCACGTTGATTGCACAAACATAATTATTTGTGTTGATTTGTACGACGTACGACCGTATTCAATGTGTATTTGTTTACGACTGAATCGTTATTGTACTTCAGCATGGTTCCGCATTGAAGGTTGGCGACAAATACCGTTCATAACCGTTTAATTCCTCAAAACCTATTTACGAACTTTTGTTGCCTAAAACCGTTTAATTGTGGCTAAAGTTAGACCAAATCGAAAGAAAAACTTTCCTATATACTTTGGCGTCAACCGGTTCGAAGAATTTTCCGGTTTCCAAGCCTTGAGGGCGAAGTCAGGCAGCAGATAATGATGATGAATAGTTGCATGAATTACATAGGTCCCGGGCTTTGGACAGGCGCAGCCTGGCAATGGAGACCGGGCTAGCTGCAGGACTTTGGCATTGTCTCTCCTCGTAGGTGTAGGTGGAACTGCTCTCTTTCTCCGAAGTCCGGCTGCCTTGCCTGTTGAAATTTAGAACGCCATGTTATTTAATCATGCAGTAATTACTTAATAGGGACATGCATGGGGACATGATTGTTTTACTCGCTAAATTAAATACTTTGGCTGCGGTTCCACTGAGGCGGAGTGGAGCAGAGCGGAGAAGAGCTGTGCCGCGATTCACCAATCACATGGCTTGAAATCCACATCTCTTCTCCACTCCGCTTCAAAGGAAACAGCATTGGCGGCTCCGCACAGCTCCACTCCGCCTCAGTGGAGCCGCAGCCTACTTAGCTCCATTAAAGCGAAGCGAAGAAGTTTTTAACCTTCTATGTTGACAATAGGGTAGTTGAAAAAAAAAAAATGTAGTCTGCTGTCAGTTAGATAACCTGAAAATATCGGACACATATATTATTTTATTTTGTCCCGTAAAACCTAAAATAAAGACGATACAGTGCGATGAAATATCGTGTGACGACACGGTGTGCTACACTTTATACTGACAAAGTGACGTCACAAGCTCCCACTCCTGAACTTTGATGAGCTTTACCTTTGTTAATTTTTATTTATTTGATAAAGCAAAAAAAACGAGACCAATATTATTTAATAATTTCACTGACAGACTAAATAGGATTATATTTTTTATACAGGAAACATTCCTATCAGAAAAATAATTACGATATAGGGTCATACTCAGAAAAAGTGTACATTTTAAATTTGTTACTAAACTGGTTGGTAACGATACTGAGAATCTTCGTTACGAAACTGATGTCATAAGGTATAGTACACATGGATTGGGCGAATAAAACACATGATTATATTTGGCTTATCAGTCTTATTTAGATTAATTAAAGAAAAATAGTATCAAAATCGGTTATTAAATTAGCAAATTAAAATTATTTATATAAAATTAAGTAGCTATTTAAAAATATCAAAACGAGGTTTAAATATTATTATTACGAGAATATAATGTTTCTTAATCGTATATTAAGAGTATTTATCAATCACAGTCTCCCTGTATTTTTACCCATCCCTATTTTTTCCGAAATAATTAAATGAAACTTAAGTAAGTGAGTAAACTAAATAGATACATAATATCAGTTCTTAAAACTTAGAAACAATTAAGAAGGCTAAATTAAAATGTTTTTGTGTATTTAAATGTTTTTGTGAACTAAGCTTAACAATTTCTCAGTTTCGTAACGTAACGCAATATAACGAAACTGACAATAAATTCTGAGAAATTATAACCTCTAAAAATATTTTTACGTACCTAAACCACGTGTTTACCACGCAGTCACTGAGCGTATTCGTTCAGATAATACAAAAAATAAGAAAATAACATAGTAAGTAAATAAAAAATATAATAAACTTACCACAATAATAGTCGTTTATCACCCTGAGGATTTTTTTGTAAATTTTCACTTGATACACGTCTTGACTTCACGACAACGGCGAAAACATAATGGCTGCCGTGACAGTAATTTTGACGTAGATAATAGTGTTGCCAGAATAGGAAAAAATATTTAAACCAATTTAAATACTTGCGTTTTAAATTTTATTGCGTGTTACTAATCCTGAGTAACGAAACTTCATAATTTTGGGACAAGATTAGTTTAATTAAAATAAATTATTCTATAAATGATTAACGAATAAAATTGGTCCTATTTAGTAACTTTATTCATAAGGAATAATATAGCTATAGTCAATATTAAGTAAAGCGATGAATATTCGTAACAATTCATCTCTGAAAATGTGTTACAGTCATTGGGACACAATAAAAATGTATGATGATATTTATTAAAAAAATTTGACACTCAAAAAATATACTCTTTTAATGAAAATTAAAGTATAAGTAACAAAAAAATCTTCATATTAATAGACTAATATAACAGCAAGGGGGAAAAAAAGAAAATATATCATAATATTAGATATTTAATTTAATATGAAGCAGTGGGACAAGAAAAGATACCAAATGTACACTTTTTCTGAGTATGACCCAGCATCTCATTCTTATGTCAAAGTCCGCGACGTCCAACAGCTCTGCGTTTTGGCGATAGGGTAGACATATTTATTTAAAATTGTTATTTCTTTTGTTTTCCGGTCAATTTTGAATGTGTTCACTGTTAGTATTCTATTTTTAACCGACTTCCCAAAAAGGAGGAGGTTCTATATTCGACATTATGATTTTTATTTTGTATTTTCACCGATATCTCCTTCAATTGTAGATTGATTTTCTTAATTCTTTTTTGTTTGAAAAATTATGTTTTGGAATTGGTCCCATTTTAATTTAGTGAAGATCTGATAAAGAACTTTGGAGATATACAACAGAACTCTTCAATAAATAACGGCAAATCTCTCGGGATTGCTGCAATCGTATGTCTGTTTATTGTTTATACCATTTCATAACATAACATCACGCCAGTACGCTCTTAAGGAGTACGCAGATCTCTCATTTCACCGGTTATGTTCAAGTTTCATGAAAACTCTTCTGGCGTTATAGTTACCTTACTAACTTCCCTATTAGGTAGGTACAACTAGAAAGTGAAAAATAAAAAAACTTTTTTTCATTAAAATACTACCGACTTCCAAATACAAAACTACAAAGTGAAAAATAATTTTTTCTTCGAATTTCATTTAACCAAAAACTATTGACATATTTCCAGATCATCGAAGTATCATGTGTCATAGGTATTATTTTACCGAACTAAATTTCGCCGCTTTTCATAATAACTTTTTGCTTTTGGCCGACGCCTCTTTTGAACTTTTATCATTTTGCAAATGATAATTCCAAATTTTCACCACACCGAAGCAATATTTTCCGGAATATTAACAACTGTCATGCATTAGACATCTTTATTAATTAATTATTTCAACGAATTAGTCCAAGAGCGAGCGAAGTGAGCTCGGGAATTTAGGGCACTCCGACACGGATAGGTTAGGTTCGCTCGCTCACTTCAGCTCCCGTCATCTCCTTCATGTTAGGTTACTTTAGAGCCTGTGGACAGAAATAGGAGCCCCGCTCAGTGGGGCTCCGTCGATAATTTTTTTCAAGTTTCTGTTTTAAACATTTGTATTCGCCCACTGTTTCTCTCTCACTTAGTATTTCAGTGTTTAGCATTTTAGGAGTTATTTAATATGTTTATAAAAATTATGTTTTAATATCATCATGCGTAAATAAATTTATGCTGTAGAATGTTATGCTTAAACTCTATACATTTTTTTTTTTGACAATCCCACCGCACTATTCCCAAACCACTGCAACTCCTGAAAGCCAGAATCAACAGTGGCGACCACCAGAAAAGCGCCGAGGCAATGAAGCTCAACGAAGTCCCGGAGAATGAATTTAACTGTCTTGGATCCCGCAACGAAATTAATCAGAAAAGAAAATGGAGGAGTAAGAAAAATACAAATTTCCACTTCCCTCCATATCAAGCAGGAGACAGAACAAACAAGACCAATAGGCACAAAGGGTCGTTTACAACTGGGATAAGCCCAGTTGCCTAGCACCACGGATAAAAATTTGCATTAATATTAATGGGTCCTAACATTGTGAGCTTTTATATTTGATTCCAATAATAGGTATGGCAAAAGCGCTTGAACGCACGGAAATTTGTTCTAGTTTCCACAAGGTCCGTATAGTAAACGGCTCCTGACACAGCCTGTACATTATTCAACATAGTATTGCGTTCATTCTGCCAAAGAATACACTCCCATAAGATATGATGTGCAGATTGTACATATTCACAGTCAGATGTAGAACACTGACATAATGGCGAGGCAACAAGCTTGAAGGAAAATAATTTACTTTTAAAGTTACCATGCCCTGTGAGAAATTGGGCAAACTCTATAAATATTATATATATACTAGCTGACCCGGCAAACTTATTTTTGCCATAAAAACACCAAACATTTATCTACCCTACCTACCCTACGCTACCCTACCTACCCTACCCTACCTACCCTACCTACCCTACCTACCCTACCTACCCTACCTACCCTACCTACCCTACCCTACCTACCCTACCTACCCTACCCTACCTACCCTACCTACCCTACCCTACCTACCCTACCCTACCTACCCTACTTACCCTACCCTACCTACCCTACCCTACCTACCCTACCTACCCTACCCTACCTACCCTACCCTACCTACCCTACCCTACCTACCCTACCCTACCTACCCTACCTACCCTACCTACCCTACCTACCCTACCTACCCTACCTACCCTACCTACCCTACCTACCCTACCCTACCTACCCTACCCTACCCTACCTGCCCTAACTAAAAATAGATAGTAGCCGATTCTCAGACCTACTCAATATGCTCACAAAATTTCATGAGAATCGGTCAAGCCGTTTCGGAGGAGTACGGGAACGAACATTGTGACACGAGAATTTTATATATAAGATATTATATACAGGGTGTTTGGAAGGGAGCTGTACATACGCCTAGGGTAGAAACTAGGGATAGTCTGCTACCTACCCCCGCCCATTATATTGACCTTGGCCTCAAGGTTTTTTTTTAATTTATTATTATTTTTTATTTGACTTTTTTATGATTTTTTGACTAAAACTACCTGTAGCTCAAAATCTATCCATGGGACCGGTCGGCTAATGGTCTTGTTTTAATCGTTAGAGTCTTAGGGTCCTGCAAAAAAATATTTTACACCAGAAAATTGTGGAGAAGAAAAGTTATGGGGCCTGAAGTACCGTAGTAAGGTAAAGAAATAATTTTAAGGGCAACTTTCTATGGGGTTTAAAAAAAAACTAACAAAGTTGGAGTTCTTCTGATTTTTTTAAAACATCCTCAGTCCATGCCCTTTCTAACGATATGCTAAAAGTGTAATTATCACTTTTAGTTTTAAAGTTATTAATTAATTTCCGCAACTAGGGCACTTCAAGCAAAAATTTCAACTAATGAAAATTAAATGTGTTCGATCGTAAAAGGATGGCAAATGAAACAAAAAATTTGGTAATGACTAATGTCATTAAATTACAAATTTTAATTAATTACTAATTTTAATTAATTACAAATTTTGTTCAAATTGATGACCATTGACCTGTAAACATGCTCGGCACCTCTTCCTCATCTCCACGGTCACCGTTCTAAGCAGCAGTTCCTCGCGCATTGTATCGAATGCGGCGTGGATCCTGTTAATTAGAACCTCCCTTGTTGGTACTTCTTCTGCGTACACCAACTCTTTCGCCCTTCCCCAGACGTAGAAGTCGAGTGGGGTAAGGTCAGGCGACCTTGGGGACTGACGAGTCCAAGTTTGACAAGGAAGGAATTGTAAATTACCACAATCTCCATCACTGGGCACCCAGAGATCAAAACCCGAGAGTCAAGAGGCACAGAGGTTTTCAACGAAGGTTCTCCGTGAACGTATGGGCAGGCGTCATCGGTAATCGGTTGATAGGGCCGCACTTTTTGCCAGACAACCTAAACGGGCAAAACTACTTAGATTTCCTCGAAAACGATTTGCCTGATTTAGCGGAAGAAGTGTTTGACGAAGATCGGCCCATAGTCTTCCAGCACGACGGCTGTCCTGCTCATTGGAGCCTAGCAGTGAGGGAGCTTCTGGACAACTGCTTTCCTAATTCTTGGATTGGTCGGGGTGGGCCAATTCCCTGGCCCCCAAGGTCGCCTGACCTTACCCCACTCGACTTCTACGTCTGGGGAAGGGCGAAAGAGTTGGTGTACGCAGAAGAAGTACCAACAAGGGAGGTTCTAATTAACAGGATCCACGCCGCATTCGATACAATGCGCGAGGAACTGCTGCTTAGAACGGTGACCGTGGAGATGAGGAAGAGGTGCCGAGCATGTTTACAGGTCAATGGTCATCAATTTGAACAAAATTTGTAATTAATTAAAATTAGTAATTAATTAAAATTTGTAATTTAATGACATTAGTCATTACCAAATTTTTTGTTTCATTTGCCATCCTTTTACGATCGAACACATTTAATTTTCATTAGTTGAAATTTTTGCTTGAAGTGCCCTAGTTGCGGAAATTAATTAATAACTTTAAAACTAAAAGTGATAATTACACTTTTAGCATATCGTTAGAAAGGGCATGGACTGAGGATGTTTTAAAAAAATCAGAAGAACTCCAACCCTGTTAGTTTTTTTTTAAACCCCATAGAAAGTTGCCCTTAAAATTATTTCTTTACCTTACTACGGTACTTCAGGCCCCATAACTTTTCTTCTCCACAATTTTCTGGTGTAAAATAATTTTTTGCAGGACCCTAAGACTCTAACGATTAAAACAAGACCATTAGCCGACCGGTCCCATGGATAGATTTTGAGCTACAGGTAGTTTTAGTCAAAAAATCATAAAAAAGTCAAATAAAAAATAATAATAAATTAAAAAAAAACCTTGAGGCCAAGGTCAATATAATGGGCGGGGGTAGGTAGCAGACTATCCCTAGTTTCTACCCTAGGCGTATGTACAGCTCCCTTCCAAACACCCTGTATAATAAAAGACTAATATTATAAAGAGGAAAGATTGAATTTTTGTATGTAACGAATAAACTTAAAAAATACTGGACCGATTTCAAAAATTCTTTCACCGTTGGGAAGCTACACTATCCCCGGGCGTGTATCCCGCGAGGCGTCCGCTAGTGCTTAAATATTATTACGATTAGAGAAATTATGCTAAAAAAACAACGTAGGCTGTTTTGCGTAAATAATGTTATGCGTAAATATAATTAGAGTAAACAAAAGTATGCCATGTTATATTATGTCTTAAAATTTTATGCAAATGGATAGGGAACCATGAAATAGCGTGCACAAACTTTCTAGGCGTTTGGTAAAATGAAAATATGGTAATTAAATTAAAACACTGGTTTAAATAATGAATGTTCGGAAACATAACATTTCGATCAAATGTTATTTCGGCTAAGTGTAACTTCGGTAAAAAGTTATTCGACCAAATGGAACCAAATGGACCAAGTGTCGGTGTAACGAAAAAAAATTAAATTGATAATAGGCCAATAGGTGAGACAGTTGCAGACGTGACTTCGATGAAGTAAAAAAAAAACGGTCAAGTGCGAGTCGGACTCGCGCACCGAGGGTTCCGTACAAACAGCAACATTCACCAACATAATTAGGTTATTAGGTCAATGGGAACCACCATATAGGTTTTCGACTTAAAACCTATAGGGTATTTCCCTTTGACCTAGGATTTTAAATTTTGGTTAAAAGTAAGGTCTTACAGCACAAGTAAAGATTAAATTCCGAAAAATAAAAAGTTGAAAATTAAGGTAAATTTTGATAAATCAAAGTTTTCGCGAAAATCAAAATTTATCCATATCTTTTTATCGTGTTGACTCAGGACCTTGGTTTTTATACACCTAATAGGGACTATAGACTTCAGTATCTGGTATAAATTTCAACTTGCTAGGTCCACCCGTTCCTGAGAAAATCGGTGGTGATACACGGACAGACGGACAAGAAAGTGATCTTATAAGGATTCCCTTTTTACCTTTTGAGGTACGGAACCCTAAAAACGTAACGACAATAGTCGAAAAGTTTTAGGTGAAATGAAATTCGGTCAAATATTTTTCGATGTTATGATAGGTAACTTGTTCTTAGCTATGTTTGATGAAAATCGGTTCAGCCGTTCAAAAGTTATGGGCTTTTTACTGTTTGAATAGGGGTGTTTTTGCAAGATATCATGTCATAATTACGTGTGCAATAGATTGTCGATCGAAGTGTGTCTAATACTAAATAAAATATGTACTAAGCATGCAATATAAAAGTGTCGGTGGATATAGATTTTTTTCAAATTTACTAGTAGTGAGGTAAAATTCCCACACTCTCTGGTCTTTTCCCCAAAAAGTCCTTTAGAAGGTTTTCCCCCGATAAATAAAAGACTTAATACGCAAAGAGAACAACTAAACTTTTTGGGCGCACGGTGGCGCAGTGGTTGAGCGATTGACTGCTGCGCTGCGTGTCGCGGGTTCGATTCCCGCACGGAACAAATATTTGTATGACGTATAGATAGTTATTCCGGCTCTGGGTGCTGTGTTAGTGAGTTTATAAGTTTGTCAACGCACCCACGATACAGGAAGAAATTCCTAGTGAGAGGAATTGTTTAAAAACAAAAAATACCACGGAGCGTAATGGCGTAATATTATCTAATAAAATGGTAACTTTCTTCTGATCGCGTGCAACTCCCAACGGTACGTTACATCAGATTGCACTTCGTTTCATAACTGCGTATTTCAGCATTGCTACATTTCATACGCTTTCTGAGCTAGACGATGAATCATCATAATGATTTTTGATTACATACATAACATTACGCGTGTATTTCCTGAAGGGCTTGGGCAAAGGTTCACCTATACCCATATTTAGCCAGTTATATTTAAGTCCGATAAAATATGCGGCTATTTTTGATTATAACAACAATTCAACAACTACAATATAACTTCGCAATTCAAATAAGAAAATAAATACCATAAATACTCAAGCACTTACTAGACGTAACATCGGTTGTCTTTACTTTGTTGCCAACATTGATATGATTACCGTTGGCACCAATATTGGTATCAAAGCCGCCAACATTGGCTTCTCGTTTGGCGCCCTTTTTGGTATAGTTTCTCATGACGTCAGTGCCTTTTACACTACTGTTAATGTTATCTTTTCTGGCAGTATTAAAATCAAATAAAAAATGTTTATCGTCTGCGTTTGCCTTAGTCTCAATTTTGTCTGACGGCATTTTTATTGGACCATTGGAGGAATTCTGCAATATGTCCCTTATGCCCTTATTGCCCCTAGTGTAGTTTTCTTCAGAAACATCTAAAATGACTAATCTTTCTAATTCTTCGGCGTTGAAATTTAAACTTGATGATGATGATCTCAGCTCGTCTTGTTCTGGACTGTCTGACAGTCCCACTTCAATACTGTTGGAATTGTCGTCTGGTATCGTGTTCTGAATAGTGCTATTTGAAATATCTTGGAACTCCACACACGTCTCTTTTTGTATGTGTTTTATAACTGCATTTATGTTGTCTATTTCTTCGGTAGCTGAAATGTTTCATAGAGTCAATATTATCTGATGTAAGTACCTAAACTTAGGGGTTTTTTTTTGTTTACCGTTCCGACATAGATAGTTGTATGGAAAGTTATGACAATACCGTCTCTAGCTACTGTTAGAGATCCAAAAACTGTAGATGTATCAAACACCCAGTGCGAGTACGGTGCTCCTGTTTATACTCTGCCCCATTTACTGGAGTATCCCAAATATCCATTTACCTGCACCCAGGATGGCCCGAAGAAAACCTTTAACGCTGCAATAATCGTGGCCACCTACTGGACTCAAACTTTATGAATAAAAGTGAACCGCGACACGAAACGAAGAAAAATAACTCACAATCTAGATATACTACTAGATATAATAAGTACATCTAGAGATGCATACATATACAATCGTTCACATGAACGCTGTACTGAACAGCTTGCACGCACCGCGTGTTACCGTTTGTCATCTGACGTGAACGAACGCGTGTTCTACGCGCTTTGGTAGATTCAGGGATTTGGGGTGGTTTGATGTAGACTAAACTTTAAAAAAATACCATACCATTACCACAGAATTTAAATAACTCATCATCATTATCTTCTTCCTGCCCTTATCCCATGTTATTTGGGGGCGGCGCAACACGTTTTCTTCAATTAATTTTCAGAATTTAAATATCTATTAAAATACTAAAATATTATGAAGTACAAATAGGTAGAAACTAATTATAATAATGTGCAAGCCTGTATATAAAAATAAGATGAAAAGATCTCATTGGACTTCAAAACATTCTGGCAGCATTGCCACGTTGAAGCACTGATTCTTTGGCCGAAGAAAAGGCCGGCCTTCTGGTCACGTGAAGAATCGACTGAATGTTTGCTGATGTCCCAAAATACTCGGTGAGCACTCGGACCCCATAGGCTTAATGTTTCAATACATATAACATGGATTTACTTACAAAACTCCATGGGTAATTTGAATTTGTAATTAACCACTCCATGGTGCCAGAGTCTATTTCCGAAATAATCTTCGATATCTGCCTCTTTGACAAATGCTGGTTGCTTTTCAACGTTGCTCGCAGGGGGGCAGGTCTTCATCAAGTACTCTCGATTGCGTTTGATGCACTCATTTGAGTACAATATGCTTACTTTTTGCACGTCCAATTCGCTAAGGCCTTCGCGTTGACCAATTTTGATGCCACGCTGAGAAAGACAAAATTGGTGGAGTAGTTACGTCGTTAAGGTTATTCAGAAGCCAGAACGTCTGGCAACCAATTGAAATCATACCAAGACGGATTGCTTCTACAGATACTGGGTTGTGAAGGTCAGACCAAGTACCCCATCGATCCTTTTAATTCTAGTATTTATCTTTATCATATTTTTCCAGTTAGAGTGGAAGAGTGACCTCAATATAATCTGAAAAAAGCTAGGCAGAGAATGATGTATTGGATTTATAAACAACTAGCTTCTGCCAGCGGCTTCGCCCGCGTGAATGTCGAAAATCTCTCTGTGCCAAATTTCAGTCAGATCTGTCCAGCCGTTTGAGCGTGAAGAAGTAACAAACATACAAACACACACACTCCCAAAATGTCACCTTTATATTATTAGTATGATAGTGTGATTAATAAAATCAAAAGCCTTAGTGCTTAAGAAAATAAATAAAGAGATGTTAACAAGAAGAAAATCATGTTGTGCAGCCCTCGCGAATATGTATCATCCGACTGCACAGCATGATTTTCTTCTTGTTCACATCTTTTGAGTTCGTTTCTTACGCAGTCAAATTTTTGATTTTTAAATTAATTGTTTTTATTTATAACTTTTTAGTTATAATTTCTTTTTTGGATTACTTTTAAATAAATAAGTGGTATTTTTGTAACCACCTCTTAAAACCCTTCACTCCTTTTGATACCCCACTCGATGAGTTTGGAAGTAAAAATAAATTGGCACCCGCAGAATACTGCACCCAAAAGCCGCAATGTTTGTTTTTTTTAACGTCACCTATTTAAGAACACTTGGACGTTCAAGACGAATCTAACGATATCTTAATTCATGTCTAGCGGTTTGAAAGATATGAGGTTAAAATGAATATTAAATACACAAGATACGCGCGAAAACATAACCTTTTCCTTGCAGCCAGGTCATGTAAAAGGATTAGGTACTAGGTAGCTAAACTTATTAAAGAAACAGCAAGAACTAGGCCGTACTTTAATCTGTCAACGCCATCATAATTCCGTTGTGACTACGGGATAGTGCTATTCGCCCTGTATATGTCCGTCTCTCTCTCTTATAGTGGAACCATAGTAGCCTTGAAAGATTAGAGTAAGGACCCTGGAATTAAAGTAGAAAGATAGTACAATAATAAACATACTTCGGCCATGATTGTGGCTTTGCCGTTCCTGGAGAATGCTCGCGGTGGGTAGTGCATAATGCTCGCGTAATCGTAGGGCAGATTCTCAACAATGGTGGCATTGTGCACTTCGAAATACTGCATATAACCTGTGTTACATTATGCTGGTTTACAACTCATATATTGAAGAATGTAATGCAAGACTGTAGTCAAACAGAAAGATTCCTGGTCTTTGCAGGGGTAGTACGAAGCAGAATGTCGGAAATCAAAGTATTTAAAGTAAAAATCTCAATGACTGATCAAAATACCAAAAAATTCAAATGTCTAGATTCATTGAAATGAAGTTTAAAATCTATTTGGCGACTGAAATGGCCACCTAGAAGTAGGTAGATTATAAGATTAATATATTTATATAAATAAAGTTCATAATTGAAGATAAACTGGGGCTCTTGATAAAGTTACATTCATCATCATCATCATTTCAGCTGAAAGACGTCCTCTGCTGGACATAGGCCTCCCCCAAGCGTCGCCACACTGATCGGTCCTGTGCTTTTCGCATCTACCGTACTTTTCACTGCTTGCGGGATAACATTTTTTTTAATCTTACTTGGTATAATGATGAATTAATATAATTAACGATTGATATTATTTTTAAATAACTAATTTTTATAAGCATAACATACATCTATACTCTATACTAATATTATAAAGAGGAAAGATTTGTATTTTTGTATAACGAATAAACTTAAAAACTACTGGACCGATTTCAAAAATTATTTCACCGTTGGGAAGCTAAACTATCCCCGGGTGACATAGGCTATTTTTTATCCCTGTATTCCCACGGGAACGGAAACTACGCGAGTTAAACTGCGAGGCGTTCGCTAGTTGAATATAAAATCGTTAGATATACCACTCAAAAGACATACAACCTATTTAGTCTAATATGTTAAAAACGCCTAGTTAAAAACACAAAGCAAAACTGCATAATTATATACACACTAGCGGCAACCTCGCGGTTTCACCCGCGTAGCCTATGTCACCCGGGGATTCTTCCCAACGGTGAAAGAATTTTTAAAATCGGTCCAATAGTTTTTAAGTTTATTCGTTACATACAAAAATACAAATCTTTCCTCTTTATAATATTAGTATAGATTATAACTTGGTCATACTTAGTCAATCATTGATACATTTTTCATTTAATATTTAGATTCTTTTGGAAAAATCACGTTTATACTAAACATCATTTTATAATACATTTTCTAAACCAGTAAAAACATTTAAAAATGGTATTGCTTTGCATAATTTTATTGAACTGTATAGTTGCTTCTGCATCGTCTCCGGCGTTGCGGGCAATGCAACTCCTTCGCCCTTACGTAACAAAGGATAAGCACCCTTCGCGCCTCCGCTTTTTATATACACTCTAGGGGTAGCAGCTAAAAGAATACATGAAGTCAGGGTGCCCCGATTCGGTTTTGGAACAGTTTAGACCTTTTTTAACCATGAAGAGTCATGAACTACAAGAGGAACGGAATGAATGACATGTCATATCAGGTCCCCGACACACAAAATGGCGGCAAACGTTCCGCTTTAATTATTTTTAACCGACTTCACAAAAAAGGAGGAGGTTCTCAATTCGACTGTTTTTTTTTATGTTTGTTACCTCAGAACTTGTTACTGGGTGAACCGATTTTTATGATTCTTTTTTTATTTGAAAGCTGGTGCTTGTCATGTGGTCCCATTTAAATTTATTCAAGATCTGATGAAGAACCTCGGAGATATACATCAGAACTCTTCAATAAATGACAGCAGATCACTCGGGATAGCTGCAATCGGATCTCTGTTTATTGTTTACATCATTTCATAACATAACATCACACTAGCACGCTTTAAAGGGGTACGCAGGTGTGAACAGTTCACCCTCTAAATCCACCGTTTTTGTTTAAGTTTCATGTTTTTAGGTTAATCTATTCTGGCTACACTTTGGAGAATTGGTCCGTTATGTACCCATAACTAAAAAGTGAAAAATAATGAATTTTTTGTTAAAAGGTTTTTTATTTAATTTGTGTTTTATTAATCTGACAGGACACCGGTATCAATATATATTAAACGATAGACTTAATGATTTTTAATTAAATAAACGTTATATTCAATAACGTGATACGAAATAAGTTTGAGTGTATTTAAATGTTTTAAGTAACGAAATTATATTAACAGTTGGTATATCTCACGTTTATTACATCTTGTGAATGTTATTGAAATGAAAATATACCAAATAACTTTATATGATGTGAGAAGCACCCCTGCCCGCGTCCGTCCCTGCTCACATCCCTAGCACAGATCCCTCGCAACACATCCCTTGCACACATCCTTCACTGGTTTTGTATGTCCAAAAACCTCGCGCAGTTGAGCTGTTGCCACTAGAGCTACGCTGAGAGAGGCTAGGTAAAGGAAGTGAGATAGAGAGACCTATTGGTTCTTAACAAACACATCTCTGGTGGAAACGCAGTCTAAAGGGTCTCTTCTCACCGGGTTTAATGTTTTCCCATAAGATAGAGATGTACTGGTCGCGGTCGGGACGCACATGCTCATGCGCGAAGCCGAGCAAGTGCATAATCTCGTGGGCTATGTCTCCTTGGCTCATGCAGTCGTAGCCGAATGTGATCATCTGTGGGAAAGACATTTTAGGTTAAAGATTGAACAGAGGGGATTACGGCGTGGTACATAGAGTGTTCCGGAGTGGTACACAGAGGGTTCCGGGGTGGTACAAAGTGGGTTCCGGGAAGGTACAGAGAGGGGTTTCGGGTGGTACAGAGAGGATCCGGTGTGGTACAGAGGGAGTGCCGGGGTGGCACAAAGGAGGTTCTGGTATGGTGCAAAGCGGGTTCCGGAGTGGTTAAGAGAGGGTTCCGGGGTGGTACACAGAGGGTTTCGGTGTGGTACAAAGAGGGGGCCGGGGTCATACAAAAGGGCTACCGGTGATTTTTTAAGAGTTTGCAAGTATGAGAGCTTGTAGTATATGATGCCGGTGATTTTAGTGAAGTAAAACCGTCAATCACACTGCCTGATCATTTGCCAAAAGGTCCAAGCACCTTTTGAATGTTTTCCGGTAGTAAAAGAAAATATTACAGATAGCACTCTTCATACACAAAATTAGAACAAGCATGAAGCAACTAAGATTCTTAATTCAAATTTTAGTAGGAAGTATTTGATTAAAAATATTATTTCTCGTAGTAATATAAAGTAATGTTGTGTGGCGCGTTCTGGAGAGGCGACCGCATACCGGAAGACAGCGTTGGAAGCCCTCCTTCTAGGTGGAACGATGACCTGATTAATGCTGCAGGAATCCTATGGATGAGAGACGCGACATAACCGGTCGATATGGCGACACTTGAGGGAGGCCTATGTCCAGCAGAGGACGCCTTTCGGCTGATATGATGATGATGATGAAAGTGTTGTGTAGACGGAGAAATTCTTTGTTTATTACAAACTCCTTACCTGAACCCCATGAATTTCAGCCTTCTCATTGCTATGTACACACTGTCGGATGCCAGAAGGGTTGGTGATATAGAACCAGAGAACATCGTTAAGAGATTTCTCGTCTGTGGGCTTCTCTCGAAGGCGTTGCAAACGGATGCACGTTGTCTTCTCAAAGTACTCGAATGCATTGATTATTGTTTCTGCTAACTGATTGTCTGGAAATATTTTTTTAAATTTATTTACAAATACAACACTTAACAGAGAAAATAAATAATACTCGTATATCTCAATAGTTTTTTGTTAGTATTAAATAGCAGTAGAGATCAGGGTCCGGTGACGGGCAGCCGCGGTGAGTTCGCGGTGAATGCTAACGCGTGCCCGTGTTGTTTTCCTAAGCGGCTCAGGGTGACACCGTGGAGTTTTAATGGGTTGGAATCCCACATAACTGCTCTATCTGCCCATGGTAGTGCAGTATGCATGAGCATATATTCACGCAAAAAAGGCTCCAGAAAAGTGATTGCCTATCAAAGACGAAAGCGACGCGATAGCAACTTGTAAAATGCCAATAATGTATGGGATTTTAGCTTCTTCCAGCGGATTCGCCCGCGTGAAACGTTTCTATCATCTCAAGAGAACTAATGTTCTCTTGAGATGATAGAAATAAATGGTAGACAATGTCCAAGGCATTAAGTTCATCTCTGTACGTTTGAATGCCTATCGTCAGTGGCGTAGCGTGCCTTGGCGGGGCCCCGTATAAAAATTTGTTTGGGGGTCCTTATAAGGGTAAAGATTTCTCACAAAAGAAAAAAAAATGTTTGCATAAAGTTAAAAGAAATATTTATTCATCTTAATTATCTATCTGTCACTTTTCCAAATTTTTTACAATCAATTCAAATTAAATATACACTCTCTTGCCTTTTTTTCGGCAAACTGATTTATTAAATCATTTATAGCCGATGATGACTTTAGTTTTTCTAAAGTTTCTGCCTCTATGGACAATAGTGACAGGTCAAAAAAAGAAATTTGGGAAGTTTTTATTAATTTTTGCTTGCGCACGTCGGGGGCCTCCGTGGCCCGGGGCCCCGTATAATTGATACGGCAGATACGGCGGTAGCTACGCCCCTGCCTATCGTATTCAATAAAAATAAATAAAATGAGATTCATACTGTACCATAAGTTTTAGAGTCAATGTAATAAGGCAAAATGCCTTTTCCAAACCGAACAGTAAAGTTTTCAGACCCGGGTAGCTCGTTGACAACTGTTTCAATTCTCTTAGTTGTGGTCCGGTCATCCAGAAAGTGTGGCGCGAACGGGAATCTTCGCCCGGATTTTTTTGCTGTAGACTAATAATAAATAAAAATAATATAAAGTAAAAATAATTGTTAATCAAGCTTTTAATGGATAGAAAGTAAGAAAAATGTAATATCGCTTGTCAATAAATGTAATATCGCTCATCAAAAAATGCATTATCGCTCGTTAATAAATTTCCAAAGAGAGCAAACACGATGGTGCTATCAGGTCTGGTTGTGAAGTGCATAGGGTCACCTTCGGGTTGATGAAACCAGCTCCACAGCACCATATTATTTCAATGTTAGTTAAGTACGCCAAATTTCAGCTTGATAGATAGTACCTGGGCGACCGAGCTCTGCTCGGTTGAAAAAGAGAAAACGACGTTTCCTAAAAATGTAATATCTACCTACTCGTATCGTACGGTATTCTGTTGTGGGGAAATGCCACCGACATCCAGACTATCTTTGTTTTGCAGAAAAGAGCTGTTCGATCAATTTATAAATTAAGCCCGAGACACTCTCTCAGAGAGAAATTTAAGGAGATTAATGTAATGACTGTCCCTTCTCAGTATATTTATGAAAATCTTTTATATGCCCATAAAAATATAAAATTGTTTAAAAAATACAGTGATATCCATAACATAAAAACTAGGAGCAAACACAAATTTGTAGTACCTACTCGTACAACAAGGCTCAAGAAAATAGGTGGCTCGTTTAGATGTCAATGTGTACGCTTTTATAATAAGCTTCCAAGCCACGTACAAGATCTAAGTCTTTATAAATTCAAATCTTTCATTAAACGTAAGTTGTGCCAGAAAGCGTTTTACACAATTAAAGACTAACTTGAGGACAAAAAGGCTTGGGATTGAGCTGCTCCAATTGTTTAAAATTAATTTTGTTTTTTTTAAATTTTATTTTGCACCGTGAATTTTGTTATTATTAATAGTAATCTGTGGAAAATGTAGTGTCCACAATGCCACAATGTACTACCCACTACATTTTCCACAGATTACTACTTATACTAAGACAAACTGATTAGCCAACGTTATTGTAGTTAGGATCTACGTAGAAACTTTAGAAGCTAATGTGAATCCTTCAAAATTTTGATTATGTTAGTTCTAAAGGTACGAGTATATCTGCTTACAAATAATACACACATCAACACGGTCTGGGGATATTTCATACTCAATTAAATAACTCGAAAAGTACTGGCCGCATTGGAATCTTTTATACACCGATTTGTTTGTAATTTATCTCAGACTAATTCCAAATTCAAATTTTTGAAAATTCTTTTGTTTCGGTGGCATAAAAATGTCTTGATGTGTAGGAGAGGGAATTTTCATTTGTGCGAAATTTAGAAAACAATACGAATTACGTTTAGTTACAGTTCTTTTTCATTTTTAAACGAAAGATAAAGTTAAAATTGAGGTATTGTAGCCATGCAACGCCAACATTTGACGAGGGCTGAGATGTTACGAGCTGTGGGAATGCTGGAAGCTGGGTCTGTTCAGCGTAATGTTGCTGAGGCCATAGGGACCCACCAAAATGTAATTTCAAGATTGTGGACACGCTATCGTGCCACAGGTGAAGTAGCGGAGAGGCACCGGGGGCCAAGTCGCATCACTACCCCCAGACAAGACCGATTTTTGCAAATTACTGCGCGAGCTCAACCAAATGCAACGGCGACTCAATTGGTCCAAAGGCTGCGAGTGGAACACCAAGTGCTTGTGAGTGACCAAACTGTAAGAAGGCGACTGCATGAAAGCAATTTACGCTCTCGTAGACCACTTCGGGTCCCACCTTTACGGAGAGGCAATCGTGGACGACGATTAGAATGGGTTCGGAACCACGTGGACTGGGGCCGTGAGCAATGGTCCAATGTGCTGTTCACGGATGAATCCAGGTTCGGCTTCCATCCAGATTCACGAAGGACGCGTGTTTGGCGAGTTCCTGGACGATGGAGCCGTCTTCAGAACCCTCAGGAAGTTCACCCATACCAAGGAGGAACAATTATGGTTTGGGCAGGAATTCGTCTTGGAGGACGGACGGTTCTCGTTTGGGTGCGGGGCAATATGACGGCAGAACGATACGTCCAACAGGTGCTGGGGCCCGTAATCTTGCCCCACAGAACACAAATGGGGCAAGATTTCCTGCTCATGCACGACAATGCCCGGGCACACACGGCGAGAACGGTAGCAGCTTGGTTACATACACACAATGTTAGGACCTTAGACTGGCCTGCTCAATCGCTAGATCTAAATCCCATTGAGCATGCGTGGGATATGCTGCAAAGAAGAGCTCTGAAGGAAGTTCCTGAAAATCTGACTACAGAAGATCAACTTTTTGCTCACCTCAGAAGGACATGGGACAATATTGCGCAGCAAGACATTGACAACCTTGTTCTGAGCATGCCGAATCGTTGCCGATGTGTTATGAACATCATGGGCGCTTTCTCAGACTACTAACTTCAAGTTTATAAACACAAATTAAATGATTTTTGTATTTTTTTCAGTTTTTACTCATAAATTAAAAGTTAATTCATATACGGTTTCCGTCTATGCTTCATTTTTTTTCCATAAAATCCTGAAATTTTAATCGAAGTACCTTAACCATTATTAAAAAATGGTAGAATATTAAATAACGTATCTTTTAAATATATACATGTCCTATAAATAATTAACACATTGATAGTAATTCGCTTTTTTAAAAATATCCCTAGACCGTGTTGATGTGTTTATGTCAATTGCACAAAATAGCTTATTGTATGTATCGACTAAACGGCGTAGCGGTGAGCGCACACCAGCATTAGATTTGCAAGAGTTAATAGCGAACAGTTGCCTGGTGCGCACCTCCCGCCCCTGCACTGTTCGAGGAACCAGGTAACAAAAACTGTTCACCAAGTCGGGGCAATCAAATTTATTTCGGCATACACTGTATAGAGTCATTGTCTCTAGGAGCGTGCGCCTTGACTGTAATGTAAGGAGACCATATTTTTTGATAATCGACTGATATGACGTTTCCTTTCGAAAACATCTATACTCCATGGCTCGAAGGTACTTACGTTGAACTAATTCTATAATTTCACGATACTTTGCATAATAGGGATTCCAGACAGGTACTGCATATTCTAACTGCGGTCTAACTATGGACTTGTACAAGTGGAAGAAGGTGGAGGGTCGACAGAACTCTCTAGATGCTCTCATCACAAAGCCATACATCTGGTATGCCTTATTAACGATACGGTCAACATGACTATCCAGATGAAGTTTCGAGTCCAACTGCATACCAAGATCACGAAGACAAGTAATTTTGTTGATAATACTATTCGCAAGTCGATAATTAAAATTATTAACATTTTTCTTTTTAGTAAATGTTATACTATGACATTTGGGCAGGCTAAGGTGAAGTTTGTTAGAAGAATAGTCAGAAAAAAGATATAGATTCTGTTGAAAATCAAAACAATCTTGTTCATTTGCATTTTTTTTATAAACTTTTAAATCATCCGCGTATAAGAGAAATTGTGAATTCTGGAAACAATATTGAATGTCATTAATAAATAGAATATATAATAGAGGTCCTAGAATTGAACCTTGTAGGACGCCGGATGTGACTTGGATACAGCTAGACTCGAAGCCATCAATCACCACCTTCTGGGTCCTATTAGTTATATAAGAAACAAACCAACGCAGGAGGTCCCCTCTGATACCATTGAATGCGATTTTATTGAGCAGCAGTCTGTGATCAACTTTGTCAAACGCCTTCTGAAAATCAGTGACCATATTTTCAAAAAGTTGTGATGTAAATATTAAGAGATTACTTAGGCAAGACCTATCCTTGACAAAACCATGCTGCTCCTTTATTAGAACACGGCGAATAAATGGGTAAATCTCAACATGAACAAGTCTTTCAAAGAGCTTAGAGAATGCACCAATTCGCACCAAGCGCTTCCAAACATCCTTCATAATGCGCACAGCGAATGAATGGAACTCACTACCTGCGTCTGTGTTTCCGAGCGCATTCAACCCGAATCTCTTCAAAGTTAGAGTAAACAGGCTCCTTCTGGGTAAGCTCACTCCATCGTCGACTCTGTCTCTGTCACCTATGACTTAGACTAGAGTCAAGAGCAAACCCATCTCAAATAAAAAATAAATAAAAAAAATGCTGATAATATTGAGATTTGACGATACGTCTCCACGTCATTTTTAGAACCACTTTTGTGTACCGGTACAATATTTGCGCGTTTCCACATGTCAGGATAAACTCCACATGATACACATTTGTTAAATATTATAAATAAGGGATAGCATAAGGTATTATGGGTATTTTTTAAAAATATCGCAGGTATACCGTCCGGGCCAGGTCCTTTGGTAGAATCCATCATTTTTAATTCTTTACGAATACTTTCTAAGGGAAAGTGCAATTTGAATAAATTTATATCACAAGCATCACTAGTAGACGGACCCCCGTCTTCCTCCCCCATGAATCAAGATCAAATGTGGAGGGCTCGAGTGAAAGAAACTAGAGAATAAATTACATGTAGGATCATATGCGTAATTTTGTTTGTAATTTGTAATGTATTGTGTCAGGAAATTTATTTGCAGTTTTACGGTTGGAGACGTATGTCCAGAAGGCCTTGATATTGGTATTAATGTTATCTTCAACTGACTCCATGTATATTTTATAACATTTTTGAGCCTCTCTTTTGAAACTTGCTCGAAGAAGGGCAAATTTTTCATAATCACATATGGAGTATATGCGTTGCTTCCACCTTATCCATGCATAAGTTTTATTTTTAAATAAACGAATAAGTGATTTTGTAAACCAGATGGGAAAGTTACGATTCCTCTGTTTACATGTGGGTGTATGCGATTCAATAATATCGTAAAGCTTCACGTAGAACGAAGAGACTGCTTCCTCAGGCGTCAACCTATCGAATAAACCATTCCAATCAACACCATCAATATCTTCATTAATTCTGCAGTAGTAATAATGCAGAATGTAGCTTTATAATAATTAAGTTTATTTGGAACTTTACTTTTCGACTTACGTGTTGTACTTGCAAATGGTATATGAATGTAAATGCAGGATGATAATAATCAATGGGCAAGAGGGAATCATCAGAGGCGAACGTTACAGTATGACTATTACTGAAAAACAAATCCAAGATACGATTGTTACAATTGGTCGAATGATTATACTGTCTCATATTTAGTTGCGAGCAAAAGTTTAACAGTTGACGACTTATATTGGAAGTATTATTAGTATCGCATTCCATAAATGATGATTTTTTGACCCAGCTTAGTTGTGGCATGTTGAAATCACCCACTAAAATAGCCCTGTCTACACGAGCGTCATCAAACAACACTAAAAGAGAATTAAGAAAAGTAATGTATATTTCGTCCGTAGTGTTCGGTGGTATGTATGTAGCACATATTAAATGATAGGTATTTTTACAAACAGGAATTTTTATTATTATATTCTCCGGTAAAACTAAGGGTGGAGACAATGACAGACAGGAAGGCTTCAATTCTCGAGAGACCGCTATAAGAACACCACCACCATCTGTATTGTTTGTAACTAAACGATCACGATCGCACCTAAACACAACATAACGTTGGTCAATAAATTCGTTATCGGAGATGGTCGGTGTTAGCCAAGTTTCGGTGAAAACTATGATATCATATGCATGCGCTAATATATTTAAATACAAAGTATTAAGTTTTGTCCTGATCCCTCGACAGTTCTGGTAATAAATGGACACATGAGTATTATCCATTGGTTAATTTGGTTAATACAATAGTATTGAAAAAAATAATTTTAACAAATAGCGACATGTTACAAGACGTGCAATCGACAGCATGACAATTACATTGACATTAGTAGAGGTGATAGAAGTGCTGATACTCGTATAATTATAGCAATTTAGAAACAATTCACGGATCAAAGGTACCTTTAAACAGTAAGCGGATACATTATTATTTATAATAAAAGAAAATTTACTCAACAGCATAATATAGCAAAAATCAAAAGACAGATAAGCAAAAAGTAACCCCGAAGGACACAGTGTTAAAAAAACATACCTTAAGTTTATAATTAAAATGGAAATTATTTTGCCAATAACAACAATTATGGAGATATTACTATGCAAATGCTGCATGATTTTATTTGATATATCGGCCTCTGTACGAATGGATAACGTAGCCGAGTCCTCCGCTTCTTTGACCAAGATGGTCGCGTTTCTGATCCAGACGTATTTAAATTTGCTGGTTTTGGCTGCCTCACGATATTTGCGAAACAAATCCTTATTTCGGAGAGTTAAATGCTCATTGACGTAAATACGACATGGGGTCCCAGCGAGGCTAATGCGATCAGATGTAAGTTGTCCCTTGGATAGTCGATACGCACACAGCATATTATCGCGAAGCAAACGGGAAGCAAACTTGACTATGACATTCTTAGGACGATTATTTTGCGTATGAGCATGGGGAACGCGGTGAATAGCAACAATATCGTTTTTAGCTAGTGGCATATTAATTGTTGACGCAATTGACTCCAACACAGCGACAAGGTTTTGACCTCTCTTTTCCGGTATATTCCCCAGCTCGATTTTACATTGTCTTGCCTGCTGCTCCAGCAGATCTATTTTACTTTCCAAAAGAGCCTCTGATGTCGCCGCAGATTTCCTGGTACTAGTCTCAAGATCAGTAATACGCTTTGTACTGTCGACGTAGTTTGCCGAGTTAAAATTTACAGTAGTCTTAAGCGCAGCCACAAGTTTAGACAGATCATCATATCTTGCAGTAGACTCGATATTTCCTCTTTGGCCTGGGAGTATTCAATACGCAGCTCTCTTACTTCAGATTTCAATTGGGTAGCGAATGTAGATAGGGTATTTAACTCATTTCTAAGGCTACTAGTACTCGCATTAATGCCCGAAAGCTGGTTATTTATGTCAGCGCGCAGGTCGCTTATAGATTTTTAAACACAGCAGATAACTCGGCAATGGCATCTGTAAGCTCGCGTTCGGCGAGTGACATTTTCGCTCAGATCCGGACTCGACGTGCATTTGGTCGGTGAAGGAAAAATAGTAATGTACGTACCTGGACTGTGATGGTACTAACTTGCTAAATAATATTAGTCAACGAAAGTGCGATGTAGGTATGACGTGTAGCATAAAGTTTGTGGCCGTGGTTACGAGTTCGGAAATTCGCCGCTGGGAGTTCACGCAGAGATGGCTCGGCTTAACTCGATACACTCGACGCTCCACCGCGACGCGACCTCAGGTTCGAGCCACCCCACACGCACGTTTTTTTCTCAATGTTTCATCCAATTTATCTAAACTCACAGGAGAGGGACACCGCTATACGAGTTCCAAGATGGCGCAGACACAATACGGCACACCCCACAAGATAGTAAGAGAGGCACCGATAAAATATTAACGAACAATATAACAAAAACAATTAAATTAGCGTAAAGTTAGTCCCGACACGATAACACAGATCAACAACACGTCTGCTCACTGTAAGTGCTACGAGAAAATTAACTTATTTCTTGCAATGAAAAGAATATTTACTTTTTAAATTATTATATTATTTTAATTGGCACGGTTGGCGCAGTGGTTGAGCGATTGACTGCTACGCTACGTGTCGCGGGTTCGATTCCCGCACGGAACAAATATTTGTATGATCCACAGATAGTTGTTCCGGCTCTGGGTGTTGTGTATGTGAGTTTATATGTTTGTTAACGCACCCACGAGACAGGAAGAACATCCTAGTGTGGGGCAACAATTAAAAAAAAAAAACAAATTGTGAATGTGAAGACTATGTGGATCATTCTTTTTTTTGTTTTAATTTTAATTTATCTTAGTTTTTAATCATAGTCTGGCAGTTTGAGTAGTTTATGCGGTCTACCCGAATGTCCTTTCTTTGGTATCGTTCGTCGAATCGTTGAGCTCCTTAAATTCTGAGTTGAGCTGCTCGGTTATTGACAAATGCGTGCACTGACTGGATAGGTCCACTCAATCTGGCTGGTTCTTTCCTCAAAAGACCATTTCAGACATCAGTCTACATGGTCTCCACATTATCTAACCAAGATTTTGTCTGGACGTTAAAAGAGACTGTGACCTCTGAGTTTGTTTCGGCCTTTCTTCTCTGAGTAGTCAGATAGGAAACGCCGACCTCATCTAGTTTTAAAAAATATGTTCGACATGTAAAAGTGTTTGTAAAAACCAACTTCCAGAAATAAAATCATTTATCATTATCATTTATCGCCCCCAAAACTCCCTGCATACTAAATTTCATGAAAATCGTTCATTTTCTTGTCCGTTCTTCTCCATAACAGGCTACTTTGCCAAATGGACGGTAGAATCAATTATTATTACATATATATGTCTATACCAATATTATAAAGAGGAAAGATTTTTTTGTTTGTTTGTACCGAATAGGCTCCAAAACTACTGGACCGATTTCAAAAATTCTTTCACCGTTGAGAAGCTACTCTATCCTCGGGTGACATAGGCTACTTTTTATCCCTGTATTCCCACGGGAACGGGAACTACGCGGGTGAAACCGCGAGGCGTCCTCTAGTATATATATAAAAGCGAAAGGTCACTCGCTCACTCTTCACGAAATATCAAAAACCGCTTGACGTATAAAGATTAAATTTGGCAGGGAGGTACCTCAACTCAAGTGACGTGAGTGCGCGCTAAGAAAGGATTTTTGAAAATTCCACCCCTAAAGGGGTAAAAGGGGGTTTGAAAGTTTGTATAAAATTTCCACAGTTTGTAAATCGGACACGTGAAATTTTACATTTACACTTCTGGTTAATAAAAAAATACAGCCAAGTGCGTGTCGGGCCACGCGCAGTATTAGGGTTCCGTAGTTGCATAATAAAACTAAGAAGAGGGTTTTATGTTGTTAAATGAACAGTAAAACAGTTTCAGCGGCTCACAACGTCTAAAAACAACCCACATAGGACGATGGTAACTGAAGAAGGAATTATAAAATCGAACTTCAAAAGTGAAGTTAGAAAAAATATCTATTTGAGTACCACCGCGGGTAGAGGCAAGCGTTTGTAATAAAGATTTATAACCAGCGTCACTCAATCATTGGAATACTGCAGTATTGCCGTTACGGAGAAAGTCTTCGTTAAAATCTCCAAATATTTACAAACCGAAAACAAATATTTTAGTATGAGTATTATCAAACAACCTACTCCAAAAAGTAAAATCAAATTATTCAATGCGTAGGAAGAAACAACCAACGTAATAGGCTGCAATAAATAATAATCTATATGAAGGACGTCAATTGCGAAAGGAGCCGATACGAGCGCACGTTAGAGCCACGGGGAATGGTATGGTTCGTTCCTGGATCACCGCGCGCACGCTCCTTGCTTATTTCTGTTTCGGAACTTGAAAATTTTTGAATGTATTCACCTCTAATCTGCGGTAATCACTATTTCGTTCTCGAAAGTTCGTTCTCAATTAGCATCGCATCTCATTGACTTTATATATGGATATTGACAAAAGAAAATAAGTAATTTAATATTTCTATAAGATAATATTATGAAGAGGCCCGCCGGCCTCAATGAGCATAATTAAATTAGTACATAACTTCAAACTGATATTATTTCCAAAAAAAAAATACGGGACTTATTTTTTCGAATTAAGAAATCGGGTATCTATCAATGGCATTTGTACAAATTTTTACTGTTCCAAGTACATTTCATAAGTTGGTCGACTATTACTCGTAAACTTGTAAAGCCTACTTAGCTGTGATAGTTTTCCTTTTAATTTCGTTATATTTACTACTGCTGTGATTTTTTCACATAACCAAGAGCAAGAATTTTGATGGCAGGAGGGGGACACTTAACTCTAACAAAAATTTGCAAACGGATCTCTGAATCGAAAAGAAGTTTCTACAAACCCATAATATTTTTGAATAGCCTATCAAACGACACCCCACACCATGGTACAGACAAGAAAAAAAGTTCCCTACTTTACGTACATAGGAGAAAATCCAAAAAAAAAAAAAATACTATTTCGTCGTAATTATTTAGCTCAAAGACTCTAAGTACTAGTACTTAGAGTCTTTGAGCTAAGCTGCGGACGGACAGACGGACAGAGCGAAACTATAAGGGTTCATTGTTGACTTCGGAACCCTAAAAATATGTATTTATTGAGTTTTGCAAATTCCACCCCTAAGGGAATAACCCTCAATTCCCCCCCCCCCTTGCGTTCCCTTCCCTAAGGGAATTTCCAAAAGGGGGGTTGAAAGTTTGTATGTAATTACTACAGTTTGTAAATTGGACTCATCAAATTTTAGATTTACGCTCTTGGTTGATAAAAAGAATTCATGTATTTATTGGTTTTTGCAAATTTGTGTGACACGTGAAATTAAAGATTTACGCTTTCGGTTGATAAAAAAAATTTATGTATTTAATGGTTTTTGGAAATTCAAAATCAAACTTTTTTATTTCACATAGGCCTACATGGGCACTTATAAAACGTCGACAAAAGGTGCACGGTTCGGGTTGGTCATTTCCTATGGAGAAGAACTGGCAAGAAACTCCATGGTTACTCTTTTAAAAAATGGTTTGGTTTTACAATATTTTCATGTTACAGCATTAGTACTATGGGGGGACAACGTAGGCCCGACAATAAGTCGTAAGAAACTAAAAAAAAAAGATTATATAATATATACATAAGTTAACAATAACTAGCATCTAGAAGGTCTACAATTTCACAAAATAATCGGTAAAAGAATCTATGCAAAGGTAAAAAAAAATATAATAAGACTAAATTTAACATAACTGCCCTAACCCCCTGCCCTGCCTGCTCTGCTGCTGTAACTATTCTTAGCAAAGGGCTATAAAGATGATTGAGAAACATTGTGAAAAGTCTAATTAAAAGAAGAAAAACAAGAGAAAAATGATATTGAGAATAGTTAGAGACATCCACATATTTGTGCCGTTTATGAGTTACCAGTGCCATTTTTTTTTATCTTCAACGTAGTCCTTGATTTTATAATATGCTTTTTTAATAAGGACACGTTTGTAGTGATTTTTGAACTTTGCATCGGTCAGTTCTATATCTGGCTTTGGCAACTTGTTATAAAAGCGTATACAAGAAAAGACTTGCTAGTTTTAGTTAATCTGAATTTAGGTATTACAATTTCATGCTTACTGCGTGTAATTAAATTGTGGAAGTCGCTTCTAGTTTTTAAAAGCCCCCGATTTTTGCGGACATACAAAATACATTCCAAAATATAAAGTGAAGATAGAGTCAGTATATCGATCTCTTTAAATTACCCCTAAAGAGATGAAAAGGTGGCAATTTGTTGTGTTTATATATTTGAAATTTGGCATAAATACTTACCTAAGTAAGGTTAATTATTAGTTTTCAAAACTACTCCTAAAGGACGATTTAAAGGTTGTTAAAGATCTTTGAAGAATTTTACTGTACCGGGCTTATTTTTATGATGTAGGGGAGCACTAAGAAGGGATTTTTGGAAATTCAACCTTTAAGGGGGTGAAACTAGAAAGTCATCTGTAGGATAAAATACGAATCACTCGAACGAAGTGCTAGTTACATATAAATTTAATTTTTTGACGTTCGAATGTGCCGCTTACTGGCCTAATTGAAATAAAGAAATGTGACTTTGAATCTTACTAGTTTTGTTATAAGCTAACGGTTTATGCAATTACACAGTGACATATATAAATAAGTACTGAGTACTCTTTGATAAATTGGCTTAACTCCAAGTGACATCAAAGCATCGTTACAGTCTACATTAATCTCTATCGAGAATTGTCTGCTTTGTTGTCCTAGTGGTCGCTACTGCTGAGTACCTATGAGGTCCTGACCTGAGGCCCTAGACAAGCGAAATTCCACCATCGAAATCATAGCGATAGCAATTGCCAAAAAGGCAAAACTGTATCAATCCCATACAGTTTTGCCTTTTTGGCAATTGCTATCGCTATGATTTCGATGGTAGAATTTCGCTTGTCTAGGGCCTCAAACGATACCGGATAATCACGTGATTACATTTTGTCATCTCGACTATCGCCTTCGCTGACATTGAATGCCACTTGTCTAGAGCCTCTGGGTTTGATTCACGAGTCCAACAAATAGTCATTGGGGCTTTCCATATGGCATTTTTCAGTAGCAGCCCGGAGTCTGGCTTTGTGCCCTGTTTAAGGCAATAGGCTCGCTCCTATTACATTATAGGATTTAAAAATAACAGGCGAAATGTATGTTTACTATATACAGGTGATTGTGGTTGTAGGCTTGTTGTTATGTATGTGTGTGTTTGAGAATCGTCTACTTACGTAGTACCCTTTAGCCTTTTGCTCCGGTATTGCTTCAGGAATTTCATTGCGTTTATAAGCGGTTTTCTGTCCCTTCTTGAGCATGTCATCGTTCATTTTAATGATATTTGTCTCAACACTATTCTGATTTTCGAAGTCCATACTATTCATACCATCCACTGCTCTTCTGATGCGATGCTTCCTTTTATTTAGTATTTCTTTTTTGTTTTCGTTTAGTTTTAATTCCTTCTTTCTTTTCTCGTATTTGTTGGCAGGTAGCGCTTCTACTGGGAGGCTAGCCTTTGGGCCTTCTGAGTAATTGAAGATCTTACACATGTCGCGGGTATCTTGCCGTAGCTTCTGGATCAGTTTTTTGTCGGCTGTAATTAAAATATTTCACGTGATTTTGTTTGGATGGCTTAGTTATTATGGTCGAAGGTGAGCTTTAAGTGTCAAGTTTCGCCACACAGTGGTGCCTGTCGACGTGCCTCGGAAACAAGGACCAAGCATCACTGGCGTGATGAAAAGGAAAACTTCAAAGAACGTTAAAAAGCTATGAGGGACAACCTTTGCCCTACAGTGGGTAAATCTTCATCATCATCAGCTGCCTTTGTTAATGTTTCCACTGCTGGAACTCAGGCCTCCTCTCTGTGAGAGAGGGAATGGGCCGTGATGCACCACGCGGGTCCAGTGCGTGTTGGACGTTGGTGGATGTCACATGTTTTCGAATTTTTGGTTCCAGGACATGCCGGTTTCCTCACGGTGTTTTCCTTTGCCGTTTTGAGAGCAGTGGTAATGAAATAATTTACACAAAGTAAAGCACTTGCCTGGGTTTGAGCCCACAACCTACAACTTGTAAGTCGCGGACGTTACCACTGGGCCACAAATGCTCTATCAGTGGGACACTATACCTTTTTAATTTAAGTTGGGTTTGCCCTTGACTCTAGTCTAGCTCAGAGGTGACAGAGACAAAGACGCTGGAGTGAGCTTACCGGAAAGAAGCCTTCCTTCTAACTTTGAAGAGATTTGGGTTTAGTGAGTGCCACTCTTTTGCTGTGCCCATTAGTCTTGGTTGTCTCAGTAGGTGTACCTTATCCTTTGTGCACGTTTGATGGCTATAGGCACGGTAAAGATATCTAACAGTATTCTATCTTCATACACACGGTCGGAACGCGAGTTATACCTACTCGTCTCACGTTGGCTTACCTGCTCCCATTAAATATGTTTCGAAATATGGATTACTAAACACCTTTGACGATTATTATTTTAATAAATAACTTCGGCTTAATAACTTACTTTTTCGGACACTCAAGTTCTCCAGTGGATCGCATTTTATCAAAATAAAATAAAGATTGAACAAAAAATATATACGTAGCAATACGAACATTGTTCTGAGGAATTATGTTGTATGATATTTTTTTAATCTTATAAGTTACATACTATAACGGAAATTGAATTCATTTTATTATTATTACTTATTTTATTTTATTGTGTCAACAATAGTTATGATTGAAAACTTTATACTTCGGTCTTGCAATAAAATATCCAAGTACAGTAATGGCATTCACCTTTTGACCGCTCCTTTCACTATAGAATTTACTTTATTTACTGTGCTCTTCAGGCCGATTTTTTAATTGAATATTTGGATCTAAGAGCCCTTACAAGTTCCCCGAGCTAAAAACAGAAAAAATCTTCTTGTTTAGCGCAAATTTCTCAATAACTACAAGATATATGATAAATATTTTAATGCAATTTTTGCGTCACATAGTTATCTAGTAAATGTACAATAAATATTTTTGATAACTGCTCAAATTAAATTAGAAAAAATAAATTCCTAACACACGTTTTTACGTCATCGCGAAACACCAGGTTTTTCAATTGCTTTTTCAGCTTACCGGTGGCTTAGCGTACTGCAAATAATGTTTTTCGGTTTTTGGCTCGTGAAAGTTGTAGAGGCTCTCAAGAATAATTTAATGGCAAATTTTTACAGGTTTTCAGCCTTAATTATAGTTGTACAAATACTCAACTTCAAATCTGAAATCGGGGGTTAGTCCAGTCAAATGAGCACTCGAAACAGCGTGGACCTAACTGTAATGTATGGATTTTAACGATTGATTGAATATACAATTTGTTATATTAAAAGTTCAAGTTTATGTTTTGAAATGTTCCGTTTTTAAACTTGAGCTCCAAATTGATTTATTTTACCTGGTTCAGTCATTTTGATGCTTTTCAAACCTTATCGTTATTCGACAACTCAGTTATACAAGGACATTTTTGTACTTACAGTCAGGCAACTCGCACAGGTTGTCTGACTGTAAGTATCTCCAAATAGTCTTGCTTAAGCATTCTTCCCTAACGTATCACACTAATATTATTAAGGTGAAAGTTTGTGAGTGTGTTTTGTATGTTTGTTACTCTTTCACGCAAAAACTACTGATCGGATCTGGATGAAATTTGGAGGCACAGAGATAAATTATAGTCTGAAATTGCACATAGGATAATTTTTTGTCCTGGGAATATGTTCACTTGGGATAATTTTAAACATGCCGCAGGCGAAGCCGCTGGTAGAAGCTAGTGACCCATAATTTCTTACAAACAAACGTCGTAAGGACCTTGTATGCCCTTCTGTCAAAGCTAATACTGTCCTGGCGCGCCGACACTATGTTAGCCTGTGTAGCTAACTCTACAATGTTTTAAATAAAACTTACAAAATTATACTCTCTTACAAAATACAGGTGTAGGAGTGTTGTATTTTATTTATATTATCATCAGGCTCTAACTTATAACGAAACTGAAAGTCTGTTCTCTAGGTAGGTAATATTCATCAATAGGTAATTAGCGCTAACACACACACATGTATGTATTTCCATGCATGCTTGTAAATTAAGTTCATATTATTAATTAAATTATATTATTTTATTATGTTAAATTATTGTCATGTAACAAATTATTATTATTAAATTATAATGTATTATTTTAAGTTCAATTAACTTTATTATCATAATTAAACTTGTAAATTTAGTATCCAATAAATTCAAGTATAAATTGACCTGTAACTTTAAGCTGAAGGAGGAAGGCGCCGGTGTCTGTAACACAGTTTAAACTAGTACAGACATCGTTGCTCACTTTTCAAAAACACTGAAATACAAAATTTCAGTGTTTTTGATTAGGATAGATTATGGCTAATTTGACTGGAATATATACAGACTATAACTAGTCTAGGCCCGTATTCCAGATGCTCATACTCGACTGAAACTCAAGTTTGGCCACACCTACCAATCACATCTCTCGAGATTGGCATATGATTCTTCAGCTTGTCATAATATGAGTATAGGGTTGCCAGATCGGAAGACGAAAATATCAGGAGAAAATTTGAAAACGTCGGGCTTTTGAGAAAAAAATATTAAAATAAAAATGTAAAATCAAAAATTACTTTTATAAATGAATAGGCTAAATATTTATGAAACATAACTATTTTAATTACACTACATTTTTAGGTTGCCACATGTATTTGTCATTAAATTTGGCTCAGCCCACCAATTTATGGTAAGATTTTAAATTCAAACAATTTACTTGCTAAACTAACCTGCTAAATCTCACACAACTTTACACATATTACACCTGCATTCTCATAAAAAAATCATCACGAATTCTGTACAATCAGACATACAACTGCATAAAAGAACAATAACATACAACACAAGAAGCAAAAACAAATTCCAACTAGCAACTGCATGTGCACGAACTAATTATGGCAACAAACAATATTAGTGGAGGGAGCACAGCTATTCAATGATCTACCGGAGGATATAAAGAGGTGTGATATTAACATATTTAAGAGAAAACTAAAATAACATGTATGTACCCTGTAACGTCGTCACCGCCCCGGAGGCAAATATTGTATTATTATTTAGAACTAGCTTTTGCCCGCGACTTCGTTCGCGTGGAATAGTGACTTCTGATGCCGACTCTTGACCAATAGATAGCGCTGTATGTCCGGAATAAATTTTATTTTATATTTTATTTTTTGTAATAAAAACTATCCTATGTCCATTCTCAAGTTCCAAACTATGTCTGTACCAAATTTCACACAAATCGGTTCAGTAGTTTAGGCGTGAAGCAAAGACAGACAGACAGATAGACAGACAGAAAGACAGACAGACAGAGTTACTTTCGCATTTATAATATTAGTTTGGATAAGTAACTCTGTATCTCATTATAAAAGTGAACTGTTTATCTTTAAACCTAAACAATTTACTTCAAAGTTCAGTCTATTTACTAACTAAGTTTTTATTATATCGAAAACCATACAATTTATCTCTTTGGTATACAAATTATTTAGCAAACTTAACATCTTTTCACAGTAATGTTTACAGGAATTGATAACACAAATAATCTGAAAGAAAGAACTTTCCAAGAACTTGTTTGTCTGGAGATTTTGAGTTTTGTCGGGAGTCTGGAGATTCTTTAAAATTTTGGGAGAATCCAGGCGATTCCCGACAATCTGGCAACCCTATATGAATACTCAATAGAGCAGGAGCCCAGACGCCCCAAACGTTACTGAATTCTTTCTACACAAAATGTGTAGTAGGTATTGAATGAAACTGAAAGTCCAAGTTATCAAGTACGAGTACGTTCCAAGTACATACTAACACTACTCAAGTCCAATGAATTTGTGTTAAAAGAGCTCGGTAACGTTTGGGGCGTCTGGGATCTTGGACTTGAGCACTTTAATGTCAAAAAAACAAGGCAACTAATCACAACTTTCCAGTTTGAGTTGAGATGAGCATGAGCATCGAGGAATACCGGCCTTAATATCAAATCTACAAAATTACACTCAATTGCTCATTAAAAATAGATATAGGTTTCTAAGGAAGGCATAATGTTTACGAAGAAGCTGACGAAGGTATAAACATCTCGACTGCATCTACCTAACTACTCGAAAGTACTTGCAATACCTTCCAACCTATATTGAAAGGGGCAAGATGTCTAAACTGCGACCTCTATTGTATGAAACTAACAATAAGCCCCCATCTTACTGGCTGAATCAGAAATACGATTGAATGACGTAGCGAAGTTCTATTACACGATGGTATGGTACCTATACGCCGGTGCGCCGGGCCACCTGTCCGATGGATTCGCAAATTCGAATTTAGAAAGTTAACTTTTTATTCCGGCACAAGTTTAACGAGGTTGGAGGTGTGGAGTCGAGCGTTAGACGGTCAGTTGTTGTTAGTGTGTCAGTGAGAGACCACGTGTTCCGCGTCGCGCGCCGTGCCCGCGAAGTGAATGAACTTGTTTGTTACTGTTATTGTTATCATTCCCAAAAAAGGATCCATTGAAGTAAGTTTGATTTTTTTTCTGTCATCATTCATGTTTATTATCAGGTATTTTAGCATTACGTCATTTGATAACGTGGAATCCGTGTGAATTTATAGCGGTGTCGACTTTTTTTTAATTTGTTGACATGGCAGATTTTATATTTTATGACAGTAAGCGTTAGAAAATTTGTGATAATTTGACACCTGTATAATGATATGATATCTGTGATGATTTAAGTGAGGGACAATGGTGAGGTCGATCATAATTGAGGCCGTGATCTGTGAACCAATCTGTAATTACCACATTACCATCGACACATCTCCAAGTAGACAACTGTCATTTGATATCCCGCCAAAAATATGCACACGATTTTCGTTCTTATTTTTGCAGCAGAATGATTTATTTACTGTGTTTATGTCACTGGATTATTGGACACAGCGTAAGTTTATAATAAATCGCGTGTAATTGTAAGCTATTTCTGGGTATCTACTATCTATCGTATTTGTTCACAATTTATCGAGAATTTATAATATTTTAAAATTATAAACAAGCTTAAGGTGTCTGCAATTATAATCTTGTGACAAATATACTATTGCGGTACATACCTACATATTATGTAAATCCTTAGATGCTAGTTTTTTAACCGACTTCAAAAAAGGAGGAGGTTTCTCAATTTTCCCGTAGGTATATATATATATATTATGTGTGTTTGCGGATAACTTCGTCGTTTAAGAACCGATTTTGATGAGTATCCCAAGGGTGGTACCATGATAAGGAAACCAGGATCTGATGAAAAAAATAGCATTAATTTCCTAAGTCGGTGTCGAATAATGGAAAACAATGGGTACAAGACACCGACTTCGGAAAAGAAAGTTATTTTTCGCTTTGTAGTGTTTTGTTATGCAAGTCGGGTTGATTTTTTGTTAAAAAGCTTTTTATATGAATTAATTTACTGAAGATAGAAATGTAAGGTAAGCTAAAATGCAATACTTTCACTGGACGTAAAGCCTTATTTATCTACGTGTTTAGTTAGCCTTTAGTAAATACTTGCAGTGTCAGTGGCGTACAGGTGCACCTCTGCCTAACTCTTCGGGAAATAAAGGCGTTATGTTGTTATGTCAGTGGCGTAACTTCGTAACAGTTTTGGTATCCGATCTTTTAAGGGTTTCGTACGGTCACAAATAGAACCCTAAAAAGATCGGATATACTTTTTGTTCTTCAAAACTAGACTTTTTTTTCTTGTGCTCATGCACAACCCCGAGAACCGTTTCTTCAGAGGGATTTCAATTTCTGGGTGCCTCAAATGTTACAAGGATCAGTTTTTCGCTTAATTTTGCCAAAGTTTTGGTATCCGATCTTTTAAGGGTTTCGTACGGTCACAAATAGAACCCTAAAAAGATCGGATATACTTTTTGTTCTTCAAAACTAGACTTTTTTTTCTTGTGCTCATGCACAACCCCGAGAACCGTTTCTTCAGAGGGATTTCAATTTCTGGGAGCCTCAAATGTAACAAGGATCAGTTTTTCGCTTAATTTTGCCAAAGTTTTGGTGTCCGGTCTTTTAAGGGTATCGTACGGTTCCAAATAGAACCCTAAAAAGATCGGATATACTTTTTGTTCTTCAAAACTATACTTTTCTTTCTTGTGCTCATGCACATAAGTCATTAGTCTCGCACGCGGCATCATTTAGAGTTATATAACAATTAAAACAGTTTAAAAATTGATGATCTTGTTAATGATTATAGCTGAATCCATTATCGATTGGAAAAAAACCTCTTTTTTCCTCAATCGACCTATGCAGGTTAAAAAACGAAGGTTTCTGAATTACCTATGTGAGTTTAAGAACGTGTCACTAAGATGCGCAAAGTTTGACAGGTTTCAGGCTAAAGCAGAATTTCACAAATGCGTCTGAAATTCAAATTCTTAATTAAGAAATTTGGGCGAGTATCTTACCTAATATAATCTGCATTAGTAAGCTAGTGCTTCGTCCCGCGGTTTCGCTTCTGTGGTATACACCGCAGAAACCGTGCATTTTGTCGGGTAAACATATACTACGATATTCAGCGATATATAGATCGTAATAAGATCTGAACTGCCAGAGATAACCATGTAAAGACATACAATTTTACCTCTTCATTATATTGGTTAAGATTTCCCAACATGTAGGCCACATCAGTGATGGATTTTTACATACACTTTGCCCAAGTATACTTAGCCACACTAACCTCTACAATTGTCAGTTCCTTCCGTCTAACAGGAATCTTTTTAATTTATGTAAGAAGGCAAACAAATGGGCCCACATTTGCAACCCCCGAATATGTCGCCCAGGCTCAAGCCCACTTAGCCTATTATTAAATACGCCACTAGCCCACACAAATACCTTAAAAAAATAAACCAGCTCTGAACAACAGTATAGTTTTATTAATCCGATTACGAGATACGTACCTACTGATAGTTGTCTAAGAACGAGATTTACCGCTAACCGCTAACGCATCGCATCAACGTGTAACGTTTACGTGCATGTAACGGTTACGCGACTATTACGCAGCGAACGGTCACGCTATGTGCTAGGGTCGGCAGGAGAAATTCAAGAATATGTTGACTTGAGAAATTATGTAGGTTTGTTTGATGTCACTCGTGGGTTCGTGATTGAGCAATAGGTGAAGGAATTTAGATAGTGTTTATATTCTTATAGATAAAAAAAAAATGCATTGATTTAAAAGTCAATGTTTAAACATGATTGAAAGTTTGTTTGCCAAATTCAGAATTTGGTTTTAAGAAAGGTATAGACTACTAATTCTAAGTATTTATCGAAATATATATAAGTACAATTGAATATTCAAAAAAAAATACCCATACAAATACAAAGGGCAGACGGAAAAGAGCTCATTGTGCATCAAAAACTCGTCCACATCGATGTCAATGGAAACGTGCCCAGAACTTTGGCAGAATTGCCACGTTGAATGGCAATGCTGATTCTCTGTCCGAAGAAAAGGCCAGCCCTCTGGTCACGTGAAGAGTCGACGAGCTTCGTGCTAATTTCTCGTAAAACTCGATGCGCACTCGGATCCCATGGATATGTTTCAAGCCTAAACGGCTCAAACATATAACTTCCAATAAGTTTGTTATATTTGCGCCGTTTGAGGTTTCCTGCACAGCCCGCCTTGCTAAGAAGATGGGATGGCGCAAGGGTGTCAACACATGTTGCATCCCACACCAAAGGCCTACCCACCTTCCAAGGCATAATGGTCATCCCGTCTAGTCTCTTCCCATCGTCGCGTGCCAAGCCATTGGGATCTAAAACAGCTGGCACCTCGGCGGTGACAAGAGCCCGACGTATGATATCATTTATGCTGGCGTGCCGTGCTATCCGGCCAGCGCACCTACTGCAGGATAGGCCATGAAAGAAATGAGAATGTGAATCCTATGTTTTAAGGAATATATCATTTGTAGATTGCTATTTGATATTTACCTAACATTTTCTGCACACAAAAGTACACACGCGGATTTTCTACCAGTCAACCTTCGGGTGATGTAGAGACAAATAGTGGTAGGTGCAATATTGATAGTAAACGCGTTGTAGTATTTGTATGCCGTCTGTGTACCTTTTTTATGTCGTGGTGGCCCAGTGGCTAAAACCTCGCCTCTCGTGCTTGAGGTCGTGGGTTCAAATCCGGGCAAGGACCAATGTGACTTTACAAATTCATATGTACTTTCTAAGTTTATCTTGGACATCACAGGCAACGGTGAAGGAAAACATCGAGAGGAAACCTGGACTAACATTGTTAATGTAAGTCTGAAATAGCCTTGTCTGAGGCCTGTGGAGTTCCCAGAGGCGGTTTAATTAACTCTGACAGCAGAGGTGGCCACATACTCACAAAAAAAGAAGAAGAACCTTTTTTCAAAACCTATTTAGATCTATATTTATATTTGGCTAATAAATATTTAAGGTTGAGTTTCGTTTCCAAATCTAAACTTAAGTTAAGATTTGCAAAGACTGCAGCCTCGCATACTGTGTATCTCTCTCTGTATGAGAAGATGCCTTTGCCCTGCAGAAATATAAGTATTAATAGTAGATTATTGCATCGAGCACAAAGTAATTTATTATTGCACCGAGTGCTGATTTAGAGCCCGAGCGTTAGCGAGGGCTCTAATCTAACAGGCACGAGGGCAATATAAATTACTTAAGGCGAGGTGCATAATCTGCTTTTCTTTCAACTATTAGATATAGGAATAGTAGATAAAAGAAACTCATATCAAACAGTTAAAATAGAAGTTTATTTATTGAAATTAAAAGATTTTCTATAACACTGTCGGCTTCATTTAGAATGTTTTCCGGAGTTAATGTGTCGCTAGATGATTCTATTTTAATTCGAAGGCGAAGCACTCAAAATCAGATAGTATCACACTTTATCGTTTCCAAAAATATTGTCAAGCAAAATTAACAAAGTTCCCGCCAAATCACTTTTTCAAATGTCTTTAATTTTTAAATCAGAGCTAGCAGCAATCATTTTTTTAAATATGGAACAAGTAGGATAGAAACGAATAATACGTACGTAAAAAAAAAGTATTGATATCGGCTGGCTGAATAGAGCTAATCCATTGAGATTGGCACCTTTTGGTGCGATTAAAAAATAAACTGTGCAATAATGAAATTTCATACATTTTTATTGCTCTAGAGCATTAAAGACTCGCTTTGTACTGAGTTTTTAGAGTGATTGTGATGAAATTAAAGCATAGTTGGAAGAAAAATAATAACAGCCTGCATTACCACGCTTGTTCATGATGGGTTGGCGATTTCAGACCCCGGCTTCGTACGGGTAGTAAAGCATAATTATTATGCCTACCTATTTTTCTGTCGTATGGTCCCATCATCGGTGAGAGATCCGCGCTTGAATTTATTTTCGCGCGCGTTGGTTTTTATTTTGCGATAACTCGACCTATAAAAGATGAATATTCCACCATACATTGTTTTGTTATATATATCTCAAAAGAATTAGGCAGCGTTTTCGATGAAAGCTCTCAGGCGGCTTGAATTTTGACGAGATGTTTAACAAAAAAATCTTTTTTGCAAAAAAATACTACCGACTTCCAAATACAAAACTACAAAGCGAAAAATAACTTAATTTTTTGAAGTCGGTGTCTTTCGTAGGTACCATTTTTTTGCGTTATGGACACCGACTTCAAAAAATTAAGTTATTTTTCACTTTGTAGTTTTGTATTTGGAAGTCGGTAGTATTTTTTTGCAAAAATATTTTTTTATTTTTCACTTTTTAGTTGTACTTACCTAATAGGCATGTTAGTAAGGTAACTATAACGCCAGAATAGATTTCATGAAACTTGAACATAACCGGTGAAATGAGAGATCTGCTTACCCCTTAAGAGCGAACTGGCTTGATGTTATGTTATGAAATATTATAAACAACAAACAGACATGCGATTGCAGCAATCCCGAGAGATTTGCCGTTATTTATTGAAGAGTTCTGTTGTATATCTCCGAAGTTCTTCATCAGATCTTCACCAAATTAAAATGGGACCAATTTCGGAACATACGTTTTCAAACAAAAAAAGAATTTTCAAAATCGGTCCACAATTGACGGAGTAATCGGTGAACATACACAAAAAAAAAAAAAAACAAACTTGAAGTCGAACATAGAACCTCCTCCTTTTTGGGAAGTCGGTTAATGATTTCAAGTAATTTACACAAAACCGCTTGGAAATCCATTCAGTAGTTTTTGAATTTATCTCGAACAGACAGACAGATAGGGACTTTATGTAGTGATAATAGTGATAGTGATAATGTCCTGCAGCCTAATTGTATAAATAAATTCGGCAAATAACACGTATAGGTAAGGGTGACGACACCTTTGAAATAACGACTTTCGTATTGAGTAATACACTCGAAAGGAAATGGTCATGAAAACGATATGTGGATTGATCTCATAGGGTAAAGGACGTACCCTTACTAAATTATTTACGTACTTATTGGAATAGAATAGAATAGAATATACTTTATTGTACACCACAAAAAAAAGAATTTACACATATATTTTACAACAACTTAATACTTTGGGTACAAAGGCGGTCTTATCACTGACAGCGATATCTACCAGACCACCTTAGCATGGACTAAGAACTAAAGATAAAACAGGGGGAAGCCTACGGTGTACTACTACATAAAAAAAATATTAATGCATAAAAATGATACAGCTATATAAAATACTATACACAAACTTACAAATAAACATACATACACAATATTACATGTAACAAAATTTCAAAGAAGGGTTGAATAATGATAGAAGAAATTAGATAGAAACAGAAAAATATTAAAGATAAAGGAAATGGTTCTTAACAAGGTATTACCGAAAACATTAAAAGAAAAAATTTCTATAGGAGCTGGACTTGACTTTTATTTTTCATGTCCCAAAGTAAATTATAGCTAGACTGGTTTGTTTTTATGTTGTAAACATCACCCCGTTTGAAAATCATACTAGACTGTGGCGTAGCCTAAAGAAGTCAGTTAAAAGATAGTTAGTAAAAACTCGACAAGCGAGGAGGGTAATTAGCAATCTCGTTTCTATTTATTTCGATTTCTGAATAGAATTACACAAAAAATAGGACATTATGTCTTGTCTTTCTTTTCGTGTGAGGATGTGGCCTTCTCTGGTGTCAGAGTTAATTAAGCCGCCTCTTGGAACTCCTCAGGCACTAACACAAGTAAGTCACAGTCAGTTAACAAGTATTCAATAAAACGTGAATAATTATAGTCTTTGAATGCCAAGTCATTTCATACGTTAAACGTATCGTCAATAGGTGCGTTCTGAACATAGAATTCTAAATAATTTCAAAAAAGTTACAGAAACAAAAATAAATGGATATCTTTTTTTTGTGGTTACTTATAGAGACATTTCTTGTGTTTTTAAAAACCTTAAAAAATAAGGATATTTTTCATATATACGGCAGATTTGGACGCCATCTTTTCTTCACCTGGTACGATTTGGCCATCCTTCTTTGTCATACTCTTCCATGGAGTTTCCTTACGATGTTTTCCTTCATCGTTGTCAGGGATGTCCAAGATAAACTTTCAAAAGACAGTTTCTACCTCTACAATATCTTGTAGGAAGCAATTTCTACAATAAAATTATCTTGATGAGTGCTACAGTAATCTGTCAGCTGTTATTAACCGTTACAAATATACGTCTTCATGGCACGATGCTCTCTGATGGTTTATGTATATAAATAATAGATTGTCAGTTGCGTATATATAAGTAATAAGGTAAATAATCTTTTTACCTAAGCCAATAACGAATCTTTAGTAGACTTGCTTACTAGAGACACGGAGGTTGACAGATTCGTTGTTTAGTTCGATTGTTAGCTATATCTGTTCCGTAGATTCTAATTTGCCAGCATATCCAGATGCAGCTATTGTACGAGTATTTCTCTATCTAAAAATATTGATATATTTTTAGATCGAATATAAAATATCGAAATATTGAAGAGATCGCGGGAAGCGATAAGGCCGCCTGTTGTATGTATTTTAGTTTCAAGTTTCCTTTCCTATGTTTTAGCTTGGTGTACCTACAATAAAGCATATATAAATAAATAAATATATATTATATATCAATGCCGTGAATATCAAAGAGCTATGTATCAAAGAGGGGTGTTATAAGTTTGACGTGTGTATCTGTGTATTTGCGTATCTGTCTGTGGCATCATAGTTAATAAACGGTTTTTTTTTGAAAGGTGATGTTATCGAGAGTGTTCTTAGCTATGGTTGATGATCATTTTACTCTTTGAATTGGGGTATTCTCGCAGGATATTGTGATATTATTGTTTCGATGGATTGTCGATCGAAGCGTGTTTACTACTAGATACATTATATAGTTTAAAGAAGTATTTATGTCGTGAGTTTTTGTTACTTTTGAGCGACTACATAGTTATCTATACTTCCACAACCCAGTAACATGAAACCTTATGGCAAGACTGGTGTCAGAGCTTCTGGTTTCTGACCATCCATAACAACTGTCAAAGATCTTCAATTGACTGCTGGGACCAATAACGTGTCTTCCGAGGAATGGAGGAGTCTCGATATGTAATGGTTGGTCACCCATCCACTGACAGAACTCGGCAAGCGTTGTTTAAATGCTTGCGAGAGAAAGAGAGAGAGAAAGAAAGAGCGTTTTTACCCAACTGCCGAAGGAGGGTAATGTGTTTATCAGTCTATGTATGTATGTTTGTTCCTATGTGGCGTTCTAGAGACCAAACGCGTTGGCCGATTTTGATGATTCTACGTCAATCGATTCGTCTTAATCTTGCGAGTGTCCCTGGCTATATTAACATTGCAAAGTAGAAAAATGGCGGCTTGTGGGTGCCATATTGTGGGAACCTTTTTTTTTCTTTTCCTCCATACCCATCCTGTGGGTATCAAAATAAAGGGTTTTAAAAGGTCCATGATCTTCTTCGGTTACGTCTTTTTAATTCGCTTCTTAAGCAGTCGGGTTTGTATTCTTGAATTTGTGATCCACAGACCATCCTCGGCAAGCATCCTGAAACATCATCATAATTTCAGCCTTAACGTGTCCTGTTCCATGGCATTCTTGCAGCCTTCACCAGGTCATGCAGTCCACCTTAGAGCCATCGGTCCCGGGGATTCATGTCCTATTGATATAATACTATTTACTTTACCTTGAAAACTAATGATAAAGTGGAATGTGCAGTCTGTCTCCATAATGTTCAATTTTACTTGGTTTTATGCAGCCTTTATTATTTTTTTAGTTTATTTGTAATAGGCTCGCGCCACTATCTCACCTGATGGTAAGCTATGATGTGGTCGACGGTGAAGCACGCTTGCATAGAAGTAACCTATTCACTCTTGACTTAAAGACCCCTAGACTTTAGCTATTGGTAAAGACAGACTCTGGCAGGGTGCTGTACGCATAATAAAAGTATTCTCAAAACATTTAGTGCGTATGCGATGGGTGAGATGTCCACCATGTACCGATGGCACATCGTCGCGTACGTCTAGTCGTCTAATGATTAAAAGGACTGGGCGGAATTAGATCATGCAAGTCCATCGCACACTCCCCGAAATGTATCCGATAAAAACCCACACGCTGGCAACTCGGCGAAGATGTTCAAGGCTCTGCAGCCTTGACTTGACTAGTGCCTCATCGCCAATGAGTCTCTTGTCCCGCTTTTCGATCGACTCTAGTGCATCAAGCTGGTATTTGGCTGATAGTAGATAGTAGAATGCTCATGCATACTGCATTACCACGGGGAGATAGTGCAGTTATGTGGGCATCCAACCCACTAAAACTCCACGGTGTCCTCCTGTGCCGCTTATGGCGGGAACACGGGAACGTGTTAGCACTCAGTGTTTTATGCAGCCTGTGTGTGTGAAGAAAGTCTTCTTGCCATTGCAGATTGCGTTACTGTACTAACCATACAAAGTGGGTATGTTGCTCCATTGGTATTTTCCCATAGATGCAAACACATTTCTCTCAAGCGTTTCCCACACAAACTGGTACTTGGTGTGATATTTTGTTAGGGCCGATATACAAATTGAGAATTTCAAGTTGACATCGTGTCCAACCCCCTACTTTAATATCAAAGTCTCAGTCACCGGCTAAAGTAAAGTTTGACATTCAAACTTCAAATGTTTGATTCATATCGGGTGGTTCTTCGATGAAGAATGCACATGTGTATTCTTCATCGAAGGGGTAGTTAGACTCTAACTCTTGCTAAACCTGCCGGGTGAGCATGGCTTCTGTGATAGCCTTGAGGTACGCATTTTATCACGGTATTTGCTCCCAAACTGTGATAAAAATGTGTGACTCAAGCCGCAAGTGACTCGCCCGGATGATTGTGTTGTGATATTGGGTTTTTCATGGCATTCCCCAGTGGCAGTACGTAGTTTGGCTTTTTGGAAGTTGGCGACGTGAAACCCCCGTGCCTCGGAAAGCACGAAGAGGAAATGCGATCGCAGACATCCGACTGAATATCCTAAGTAAAAAGTCATAATTCGAGGTTTGGCTCTCGCCTGTTTCCTCCTCCATTATTGTATTAATTTAAAAGATATTGTATAAACTGAAAAAGAAAGATATATACTGTGCCCCTATGTTGTCTTTTTTGATGATACATTATCTTTAGAAGCACTAGAACCCATAAAATGCTCAAAATTGCCCTGTCAACAGAGGCCTAATGTACAAATTTGACAATTATAAAAGAAAAACCTAGAAGCACAACATATATCTTTTTAGCAAACGGTTAGTCGACTCTTCACGTGGCCAGAGGGCTGGACTTTTCCTTGGCTAGAGAATCAGCATTGTCATCCAACGTGGCAATGCTGCCAGCGTTCTGGACACTTTTCACGTTGACTGCAATGTGGATGAATTTTTTGACGCCCAAATGACCCCTGCCTTTTTATACGCGTTCGTAGTTTTATTTTTATTTAAGTGTATATATAGGTAGTTATTGTTAATTAAGTAAAATTTACATATTGGTTATTAATCTATCTCCTATATCTTTTATATGCAATTTATGGAATATCTTTTAAATTTGTCCAATACTGGAGGAGGCAATAGGCGGCCAATCCTCTAATTATGACTTTTTACTAAGGAAATTCAGTCGGAGGTCTCTGCCCCATTTCCACATAAGTCGTCGGTACTGATCTCTCTCCGGTCGTGCTGGATTGCCGTCCCTTTGGACTTTGAGAGTGAAAGAAAAGAGAGTGCACCTGTGTCTGCGCATACACTTGTGCACTATAATACCTCCCTCGTAAAAGGCTAGTCTCCGCTGTGATTGGTCGCCGCAAAATTCGGTCTGGAGGACTATTAATTATATTATTTTTTTTGGGACAATCCCATCGTACTATTCCCAAACCACTGCAACTCCGGATAGCCCGAATCAACAGTGGCGACCACCAGAAAAATGCCGAGACAATGAAGCTCTACAAAGTGGCGGAGAATGAATTTAACTGTCTTGGATCTCGCAACGAAATTAATCAGAAAAGAATAACGGAGGAGTAGGAAAAAAACAAAATTCCACTTTTAATTTGGTTGTTCAAGTAAAATAAATAAATAAAGTTTGCTTACATACCTACATAATAATCTATACTAATATTATAAAGCTGAAGAGTTTGTTTGTTTGTTTGAACGCGCTAATCTCAGGAACTACTGATGGAATTGAAAAATATTTTTTGGGTTGGATAGTCTATTTATCGAGGAAGGTTATGGGCTATATAGTATCACGCTACGACCAATAGGAGCGGAGCATGAATGAAAAATGTTGCAAAAACGGGAAAAAATATTCCTTTTTGAGACCTTCCGTTATGTGCGCTGCGTAACCGGTTTAAGTTACGCAACAATCATGTATGCAGGGTAGATGGGTAGGTAGGTAGCCAGTTGAAGGGAGCGAAGCCACGTGGGACACAGCTAGTATCAATAATATAGATTATAGAATAACTGTACTTATTGATTTTAAGGCCAATTAGTTAATTGCCTAATTATCGCTAGTATGTTAACATACTATTGATAATAATTATTTGAGAATATAATTTACACAGCTGTCTATATAAACATAAATTGTCATTGTTTCTAAGTTTTGATCTTCGAAACGAGCTCATGAACTTATCGGCTGCTTTGTTACCATACGACCCAAGTTCACTATCTAATGCCATACCTTATATTATCTGTGGCTAAACGCATCTACATTTGAATTAATACTTACTGCACTATACTAATACGTAGTATAGTAGTGGTATTTTTGGTTATTGGTTGGAGGAGCTCGTGGCTAAATAATAACAGCCGTACGGGTCGATCTTCAAGGTTAAGCGACGCTTGGCGAGGTCAGTCCGTGGATGGGTGACCATTTCAACGTACCGAGTTTCCTCCGTGCCTCGGAAAGCACGCTAAGCCGTTGGTCCCGGCTGTCATTAGTCAGAAGCTTGAGAATTAACACCAGTCTTGCCAAGGGGTACCGTGTTACCCAGTTACTGGGCTGTGGAGGTCAGATAGACAGTCGCTCCATGTAAAACACTGATAAATAGCTGAATCTGGTAAGACTGGAAGCCGACCCAAATATAGTTGGGAAAAGACTAGGCAGATTGGTTGAGTGTGGAGTTTCTTGTACATTCTTCTCAATAACGACCTACTTACCAACTGTTAATTTAATTAAATTTGCTGTTTAGTGGCCTAATTGAGATAAATGCTTTGACCTTAGCCTACCTTAAAATTATCTAATTAAAAGGCGATGCAAATAGTAACTATGAAGTTCACTTTTCGCTGCGCAATACCCCAGTTCTCATCCAGCTGTCACATGATTTTGCTACTGCGATCAGCCTTGAATTCTAAGTCACAATTAAGTTTGATACCTATCCCACCAGCGGCTTTAAGGGGTTCCCTATCCAAGGGGTAAAAAGGGAACCCTATTACCCCCTATACCCGCCACGGTAGAATCAACTATTATTACTTGTAAATTTCAATTTGTGTTTGACGTTCAAAAGTGCCGCTAATTGGCCTAGTTCGATTCCACTGTCCGTCTGTCTGTCTGTCACCAGGCTGTATTTCATGAACCGTGATAGCTAGGCAGTTGAAATTTTAACAGATGATGTATTTCTGTTGCCGCTATAACAACAAATACTAAAAACAGAATACAATAAATATTTAACTGGGGCTTCCATACAACAAACTTGTTTTTTTGCCGTTTTTTGCGATAATGGTACGGAACCCTTCCTGTGCGAGTCCGAATCGCACTTGGCTTTTTTTTTAGGAATAATTTCTGTGAATCAATTTAATTCTATTTCTAGTGGCAGCCCTTACATTCTTACCACAGATGTACTTACTAGTTGTCTTAGGTCATTGACTCTAGCGTACCTATTGCAGAAAGCTGTAGGCCTAGCGAATATATTAGTGCTGCCACCTACTTTAAGCCTTCGTTTGTCACTGTCAAGGCTCAAGTCTCTAGGCACGTTTGGGGGTCATTGTTTGAAGCCGGCGTGATTGTTTCATTGAAGCTACGTAATTGGCTTGATTGCAATAATTTTTTACTGTTTTAAAAATAATTGAACATCCATTCCTTTTTAGGTGCGCACGGTTAGCGCAGTGGTTGAGCGATTGAAAGAAAGAAAGAAAAAAAAAATTTGTGGCCCGCACAGGAGACACAATAATAAAATTAAACAATAATAAAAATAAAAACCCCATGCGAGACCAAAAAGGCTCCTATCTCAGCATATTCTGATAGGGCCCACTGTTCCCTTCTGATTGACTGCTGCGCTGTGTGTCACGGGTTCGATTCCCGCACGGAACAAATATTTGTATGACCTTCAGATAATTGTTCCAGCTCTGGGTGTTTGTGTTTGTGAGTTTAACGTTTAAAAGTTTTATGTTTGTGAAACGCATCCACGATACAGGAGCAATTCCTAATTTTCTTTTTGTAAATTATTTCGTCACCACTGTTCTCAAAACGGTGAAGGAACACATCGAGAGGAAACTAGCATAACTTAGAACCAAAAATTCGAAGACATGTGACATCCACCAACCCGTCTAGGCCCACGTGGTGGATAACGGGCCATTCCCTCTCATAGAGAGGACGCCTGCACGCACAACGGACCAAATGGGTGTCTTAACAGCGGAAAAGGAGGTCCATCTATCTGAACCCGTTTTATCTGCGGATTGCAAGCAATACCGAGGTTCTATATCTTGTGACAATATGATCGTGTGAAGTAATTAATTGACGGAAAGTCCAAAATGTGTGGGATTCCCATTCGCTGCCAAAGTGTCTCGTTTTCAATTCCTTTCTTTTTTGACTCTTCTGCGATCGCTGTATTTAATAGGATACCACTTTGTGCAGAACTTCTGGAAATTCTTGCTTCCATACGTTTTCTCATCTAACAACGGCAGCAAAAATAAATGGAATAGAAACTACCTGCAGTGTGTAATAGTAAATTATTGCAAAGGCCGGGAAATAGGCAATTGCAGGTCGAGTATGAGATTGAAGGCCGAGCCGTAGGCAAGGACTTCACTAATACGAGACAGGCAATTGCCATTTCCGCCGAGGGATATATAGTGCTTTTCTCAAAAGAATGCAGGGAAATAAAACATACATTTTATATTATACATTTAATTTATTAAAAGTTAAAACAACATTGCTGGAGCGTTGTAATGTTACAAATTCAAAAAACGCTCCTGCAATGGATTTGATCAACATTGCTGGAGAGTTGTAATGTTCCAAATTAAAAAAACGCTCCTGAAATGGTTTTGATTTTCTTTATTTTTAACACACACACACACACACATTTATACAAAACACACTCTACCTTCAAACACTGCCATAAGCACGATATTCATTTTTATTTTTATTAGTTTAATAAAAATGTGTTACTTATACCTAATTAGCACAACGAAACAATTGTTGTTAATCGAGGAAGTGCGAGGTTTATCCCATCACAAGTATCTTCGGATTACTTTCTGGGAAGCCCCGGCAACTTAATTGTATAGTTTTAAGATAATAAACAATTTTTTTTTTTTCGTTAATTCGATACTACGCGCGTTCTGTTTTCGAAAATAATGACAATATTTCCATTCATGTTTAAGAAAATATTATTACTGGCAGCTATTCAATGAAACAGCTAGTTGGTGGATGCAGCTGTAGAAACCAGTTTTCTCTGCTCTCGGCCATAGCATTGGCACACTTTCTGCTGACTCTCACGATCTCACCTACAGGCATGTAGCTTTTAATACAGTCCTGGATTAGTTTAAACCACACTATACCGCGATGTCTCGGAGATCATCATCTTCATAGCCTACAAGTCATTTTCGAGACCGTCCGATTCTCCGGGTTTTATTATAGACTAGCGGACGCCTCGCGGATTCACCCGCGTAGTTTTTTTTATATACTCTATAGTCTCGTGCTTGACCACTATCTCACCTGATGGTAAGCGATGATGTGGTCGACGGTGAATCACGCTTGCCTAGAAAAAACCTATTCACTCTTGACTTAAAGACCCCCAGATTGTAGTTGTCTCCTTAGTGAATTCCACTCCTTAGCTGTACTCACAATCAAAGTGTTACCAAAACGTTTTGTGCGAATGGGTGGGATGTCCACCAGTTCCTGTTTCCGTGGGAATACAGGGATAAACAGTAGCATATATGTCACCCGAGGATGTGTAGCTTCTCAACGGTGAAAGGTTTTTTGAAATCGGTCCAGTAGTTTTTAAGTTTATTTGTTTCATACAAAAAATACAAATCTTTCCTCTTTATAATGAATGTACTAGCTGACCCGGCAAACTTTGTTTTGCCATAAAAACACCAAACATTCATCTACCCTACCTACCCTACCTACCCTACCTTACCCTAACTACCCTACCTACCCTACCTGCACTACCATACCTACCCTACCCTACCCTAACTACCTTACCCTACCTACCTTACCCAACTACCCTACCCCACCTAATACCTACTTACAGTTTCATTGCACCAAAATGTGTTAGGTACAATAAAAATTTAAACAATCGCGTGGAAAGCCTCAGAAATTTAAAACCGCGCGATCTATTGGCATCAATTTTAAATGATCTGCCGAAATAATCTTTGAAATACGAATTAAGAGCCTAATATCCCATAATTTTGTGCTTAGGAGAGTTGATTAAACAAGAAAATACAATATTTATGTTAATTCCAGAAAATATTAATTTTACACACAATTCAATAACAAATCGCCATAATGAGCCATCTAGTGAGATTTAATCGAACCAAATTTTCTTTCTTAGCGCTGAGACCCCGTAGTTGTGGTAATTTTCCATCATTACCAGATGCAGATTAATACATGTACCTACCGAAGTTACATGGAACGACTGCTTATCTAACTTCCTCTACTCAGTTTCTGGGTAACGCTATATCCCTTATTTATTTATTAACAAGGCACACCAACGACTCAATTACACATCAACATTACAAAGACACATCTAGAAAAGATCCTGTGTAAACAAGTCACTTACAGGCATGCACATCATTCACAGCGTAAGTTAATATTAAAAAATAAATTGAAATTGGTTATAAAATTCTTGAAAATACATTGTAAAATAAATTTAAATGAGAGAATTAAAAAAATAATAAATATATGTATATATATATATATATGTAATTGATTAATTTAGAATTCAACAGTTATTTACCCTAAAACACTAAATAATTGTAAGAGAAAAAGTAACACGTAACATTATTAAAACATTACCATTCCAATAATAACAAAATACATATTATAAAACTAAATTATTTCAATTATTGAAACACACACATACGCACATACCTTCATTAATTAAAAGTACAAATAAATTATTAAATTGTAGGTATCATATTATTTCAAATTTAAAAAAGAACCAAGATAACAAATGGTAAATAAATTAATTAGACAAGTAAATTAGTAGGGGGAGACAGATGATCATGAATCGATTTTTATAATATATTTTTTTAATTATGGCAGACTATCAGAAAAAATATCAATACTGTTATCGATAGAGCAGACTCCGTCGTATAAAATAAACCCCTTGGTAAGCCTTGACTGGTTCGCTGAATATAATCAGGCATTGACACTGATTATATTCAGCGAACCAGTCATGACATATGTCATTGTATTTTTAAAATAAATGCGACAATTTCATACCTTCTTATCTCTATGAAATTGATTATGTTATGTACATATGTATTATGGTATGATTATTTGTTAAGTATATTACAAAAAAAAACACGTTTTACGGCGTAGCTAATAGTTAATATGTTGTTTATGATACTTTTAGGGTTGCGTACCAAAATGGAAAAACAAAGGAACTCCGGTGCTGTTATTCGTTAAAGTAGCCTGTGAAATAAAATGAAAAAATAAATAGTGTTAACATTTCGTTGCAAATTAAGCCGAAATTGGGGTAAATATTTATAGACGGGCAAATTGATACGGAACGCACTGTGGGCGAGCCCAACTGTCTCTTTGCCGGTTTTTTTTAATGATATACTGCACTTAATTCTTAAACCGGTTTTGGATCCATATATTGGTGTCTTAATGTTCAATTGATGTGTCATCATCATTTATTTTGTACCACGATAACTCGTGGTGCTATTATTTATATTTTTTCGATCCAATAAATCGTTTTGATAGAATTGGCAATTGATATGTCGTTATCGTTTTTTTCAAATAACGTAACGAAACTTTTGATCGTTGGTCAACCTTTGACAAAACTATCTATTTTGGCAACTATCTATTTCTAAAAGTTTAATGTGTTACCCTACGGATTAACTTAAACACGTTTACCAAACGATAATTATAGTATACGACGAACTTCCCTTCGAACTTTACCAGGCTTAGGGCTGGCTGGATTCCACGTCATGCTATTAATATTGCATTTCTGTGATTGCTAGTACAAATCAAAATAGTAAGTCGAAATTCGTAACAAATTTGTCGCAGGTTACACTCGCAAAGTATACAATAAAGTCAAAGTCCAAAACGAAATTTTACATAATAATAATATCATATAAATAAGCTTTATTTTTGCATGGTCAAATTCAACTAAACATCCAGCCCGAAGAGTATAGCTCTCCTACTCGCACGCATCAAAACGCTTTCTCTGGCTTATTCACTTCAACCAGCTACGTTGACAACTTCAAGTATGTTATAGTTTGCGCCTTCACGGGGATTTATAGCGTTGTGACAACAGCTTTGGTTTCGTTTCATAAATAACAAATGATATTTGAGAAATATATCGTTTTGAAAAATAGACAGTTTTGAAAATATATAGTTTTGCTTTGTTTATTGTTGAGTGCTATGGATCGTTTTATAACTACTTATGTACGTTGGCAAAGTTCCATCGCTATATTTGCAACCGGTTTAGTCAACCGGATTGAACCGGATTTGAGTTTTCCTTGCTGTCGAAATGTAGAATTTATTTTAATTTCATTACCACATTTCGGAACACGGTTTTGTTTATTTAAATGAGTGAAGTAATGATTTCATCGATCTAAGCAGCACATCCCTCAGCTTATCGCCGACGCAGATCGCTCATAGATAGGCAGATAATTATAAAAATAAACATTCTATTAATTTCTATTAAATTTCACATATATTAACTATTACTACAAATCAACCTTACTCAATTTATCTTCTTCTTTTTTTTTATTCAATAAAATAATATTTTATTGCTGACCAAATTTTTGTAAGTGGGACGCTATTTGATTTAATCACTTTACTTACTGCGCTTACACTCGTCGCCAATGTGGTGTTCACTAGTAACACTAATTAGGGTTGGGGTTTTATAATAAAACAACCAGGTTTTCTAGTAAGTGACAGCACTCAATCGGACGTCCGTGCACTGCTGGTGCAGATCTAATAAATGAATAGATGTAAACATTGAAAGTGCTGCCACAATTATTTACATTAATTTTAGTGTATGCCACACATACTTACAAAATTTTCAAAAAAATATGTATCAGCTTGTTTTTGAGTACTAACTTCTAAGGCGACACCTCAATTTTAACGTTTGAATTGAAGAGCGACCTGTATTTTTTACGATTTTTTCTACAAATTCCGAGGACCTACAAAATCAGCTTAGTTACTGCAAAATATTGGAAATAACCGCGACCAGCAAGCAGTCCATACGCACACTTATTCTCCAAGTCAAATTACCTACCTCATTTGTAGGACAAACAGTACCAACGAAGCTGAAATAAGAGAATAATTGTATGATACAATGTACTTTCAACCGTATTTTTGCAAGTCAAACAGTTTTAATTACTTACAAGTAACCTATGTTACTTATTATCGGATCAAAGTACAAGATGGTGAGATTCATTATCTAGTGTAGTGACGTGTCATAAATGCACTAGGTCAGGTACTCAGGGGATCTACTATTGTGCCTGAATTTTGTGATATATGACATGATTAATAAAGGTTGTCCTTGTAATTTCTTTCACGTTATGCATAGATAGAGATCAGACAATTAGTTTAATCTTTCTGATTGACGGACTCATTAGCAATAAAAAAAGTGCCCGTAGAAATAAATGCTTTGTTTTTCAATTTGAGTTTGACCCAGTTTTTGATCCGTTGTTAACTAAACCAAAGGTTAAAATTAAATATGCTAACCAATGGTTTCAAATTACGGTAAAACGCTTTTATTACACAGTAGAATCAATTTGTATTACTTGTAAATTTTAATTGCTAACGTTCAAAAGTGCTTAATGGCTTTGTTGTAATAAATACATTTGACTTTGACTTTATTCATCAATTGTTAGTAACAAATGTTTAAATAATTAACTCCCTTAATTTATTTAACCTTTTGTGAGGCTCCTAATTGATCAAAAACGCATTTTATCGAAATTTTAAACCATTGTTATTTTATTTAATCAATGGTTGAGCTAACTACGGATCAAAAAACTGGGCCTTAGAGAAAGACATCATGGTTCCCACTGTGTGAGAAAGATGGAGCTAAATAGAAGGAGTAGGACTATTCCTTTTTCCCAATATTCTTTACATAAATTCGGAATCAGTATGGCATTGCTATCACGACACCATATTAATAATAAAACTTTTATTTCAGACAAAGTCTATAGGATTAGTAACAATTTACTTTAGAAATTAATGTTAGGTAAACCAGCGAGGAGCTGCTTCTACCTCAGCATCATCAGATAATCCCACCAATCTGCGACTGCGAACACACTGAGAATAGTGTTGGTACCGCCGCGAACGCGCGTCATCAAAGAGGCACATCTTTTTCTAATAATGGCGGCGAAACCATCAATGTGTGTGTCCGCAAACATCCCTGACGCACTGCAAAGCCACGACAACGGCAGCCTCAACAGTACTCTCAGTGCATTATTATATTGTACGGTCAGGTCGTTTTTAGGGTTCCGTACCCAAAGGGTAAAAACGGGACCCTATTACAAAGACTCCGCGGTCCGTCTGTCTGTCTGTCGATCACCAGGCTGCATCTCATGCACCGTGATAGCTAGACGGATGAAATTTTCACAGATGATGTATTTTTGTTGCCGCTATAACAACAAATACTAAAAACAGAATAAAATAAATATATAAATGGGGCTGCCATACAACAAACGTGATTTTTTTGCCGAGTATTGCGATAATAGTACGGAACCCTTCGTGCGCGAGTCCGACTCGCACTTGGCCGGTTTTTTTCACGACGCGACACACGACACCGCAAAATGTGGTCACGATTCAGAGGCCTTAGTGCGAGTTTTTACTCATGTTCACTCGTGATAACGTAAACGAGCTCTTATGTGAAAATGTATACAAAAAAGTGGTTTCTCCTTACCGTCACCAGAGTGCTTATCCAGTTTCAATACAAAATGATGTTTACGTTAACGCGATTGAGCGTGAGTAAAAACTCGCACTAAGGCCTCAGATCCATTTATTTGTATGGACCGTTTGTTCACTGCACGATACCGCACCACAGCGGAACAATTTATAAACGGATTTTCGGCTATGTCGTCGATGCCGCTTTGTCGTCGCGGTTTTTTGCGGATACGATTTACCGGCTGTACAAAACAAGTATGAATTTATTGACGACACGACACACCGCACCGCAAGGCTCACGCGTGGTTCGTCTCTCACGCGCTTATAAAACAATACCGGTGCACTGCAGTGTCCTTACAGAATCGTGTCTAGTAAACAAACGAACGAACGATAGACTGTCTGCAGTATGTCGTGTGTTAAAAATCGGGACCGCAAATCGTGTCGTGCGGTGCCTCGTGTACAAACGACCTTAGGTCGCTGTATGCTCGCTGAGTGAATATGACCCACAAGCTGCACGTGTAGGACTGACAGTAAGCTTTGAAAAGCGTAACTTTTACTGGCTTCGTAAATCGCGCAAACCTGCGGGTCAGCATGTTACAGCGAACAGCAAGCGACCTACGTTCCCTCTCAATGTCACAATTGTGTGAAAGATCTTCGGTGACCCAGTGGCCTAGGTATTTAAACTTGTCTACCCTTCGCGTTCCTTAGGCGTTCTCCAGACAGTGCGACACTTGGAAAGTAAGGTCTCTGGCCTGGATCAATTAGCTGGGTACAAGTATTTTATATGCAGCGATTGTCTATCTGTCCTCTGTAACCTAGTAACCGAATAAACCGGTGCAAGACTGTTGTCAAATTGACTGGTTTCTATCCATCCGTAACCTACTGTCAAATATCTACATACAAATAATAACCGGGCCTTAAATCTTTGCGTGATCCGAGGCACGGAGAAATCTTAGAATGCAATGGATGCTTACCCATCCACCGGCCAACCTAAAAAAGCGTTGCTTAACCTTGGAGATCGACCGGTGCGGCTACTACAAACAACACGTTGGTGGTAATTTGGTTGCGTTATAGTAAATATCCACCGACCGACGTGCCGTTTTCCCAGTACCGGCTTTCGAAGCGTCACTTTCTACGTTAGAAAGTGAATTTCAAACATTACGAGATTGTGCAAATAATGTCTTAATGTTAATCATAACTCGTAATAAAACGGAATAAAAAGGCCGCACGTCATGATTTTTATAACTGGCAACAAATGAGTGACTTATGTTTTTTTGTCTTTGTTATTTTATTTACAAAGTTTTTTTATTAATTTCAAGTTTCACTTATGGTTTAAGGAATGAAAATTATAATTTTGTATTCATACTAGCTGTCCCACGCGGCTTCGCTCCCGTCAACAGGCTACCTACCTACCCACCTACCCTACATACATGATATTGTTGCGTAACTTAAACCGTTTACGCAGCGAAAGCAACGGAAGCTCTCATAAAGGAATAATTTTGCCCGTTTTTGCAACATTTTTCATTTATGCTCCGCTCCTATTGGTCGTAGCTTGATGGTATATAGCCTATAACCTTCCTCGATAAATGGACTATCCAACACAAAAATAATTTTTCAATTCCAACCAGTAGTTCCTGAGATTAGCGCGTTCAAACAAACAAACAAACAAACAAACTCTTCAGCTTTATAATATTAGTATAGATAACTTAAACCGTTTACGCAGCGAAAGCAACGGAAGCTCTCATAAAGGAATAATTTTGCCCGTTTTTGCAACATTTTTCATTTATGCTCCGCTCCTATTGGTCGTAGCGTGATGGTATATAGCCTATAACCTTCCTCGATAAATGGACTATCCAACACAAAAATAATTTTTCAATTCCAACCAGTAGTTCCTGAGATTAGCGCGTTCAAACAAACAAACAAACAAACAAACTCTTCAGCTTTATAATATTAGTATAGATTTAATCCTGATATTGACTATATAATGCTTGGAAAAATTCAAATGGTGATAAAGAATCACGTTTTTATCTCGTGAGATTTTGGACCTAAATTTTTGCTTAATTATGTAATGTTTACACAAATTGAACATTTTATAGGATATTAGCAAATAACAGACTGACAATTTTGTTTTTTATTGTGTTTCGAGATAATGCTAGAATAAAATTTTCACTAGGATTTAGTTTCGTATTTTCTTTTAAAAACTTGTTTCTAACTACATAGGTCGCATTTGACCACTGTGTTTGTCGATTTTTCAATGTCTGGTGATGGTTAGAACTGCGATGTCCAAATCAAAAGTACATATTATCTACTTCCATTGATTGAGACTACTCCCTTCTACGTTCGAGATAATATCTATTCATCACACACAAGTATTGACTTTACCACTGTGTATTCTAAGTGATTTTTTTGTCAAAATTACTAAAAATACGGGTTGCAATGGATTTTAAACATTCACGTGAATGACACAAAGTATATTGTTACAATATTTGATAATTATTTCGAATTTTGAATTCAAATTCATTGTATCCTACTCAACGCTCTGCTATTTGCTATTTTTTTTTTTGCGGTAAGTATGTTCTTAATTTAAATTACTCACGCTAAGCAAAACCAAAAAGGAAATAAATTGCTCGTAACTTTTTCTTGCTAGCCTCAGGCATATCTAGGTACGATTGCATACAGCCAAATTTCACCTAATTAAATTTGCAATTAGTGAATTCCGTGATAGTTGTTACATCGCGTTCAGCACTGGTAGGCAGGTAACCGTTCGACCTGATCACCTGACGTTAGAAACGCGAATAACAAGTTATTCGCGTTTCTAACTTGTGCTTTATTTGTTTGTGCTAGATTAATTGTACATTCGAAGTAGATGTAGTTTTCTGTGTTTTAGACGCTTTAATCGGCTATTAAACTGGCTTTTGTAATTGGGGTGTACCTGGGGACTATCTTTGGTCCCACTTTATTTGTAGAAAAACAATGTATTCATGATCTCAATTATGAGTAAGTATTATTAAGTTGTTATTAACAATGATGTTACATATGTGATGGTAGATACGTTTAACCGACACACGACCAGCTTGTGTGAACTCAGTCCATCCTGCGTCTGGCCGCGACACGAACGTACGTTTGAACAGTATGTTTATTTCTTTCTGACAAAGGGGTCCTATTTATATCTCTGTAATCTTTTAACCTACTCAGTGATAGAAATAAAGTTCCATAGGTCCTATGTAGGTAGCTAAAGTAAAATATCGCCATGTTTTTATTCCTTTATAATGAGTATGAGGTCTCTATTGGTAAAATCTTATTGGTTATTAATTTAATGTTTACTAGCGGACTAGCGGTTTCACCCGCGTAGTTCCCGTTCCTATGGGAATACAGGGATAAAAAGGCCTAGCCTATATCACCCGGGGATAGTGTAGCTTCCCAACGGTGAAAAAATTGTTGAAATCGGTCCAGTAGTTTTTTAAGTTTATCCGTTACATACAAACCAAAAAATACAAATCTTTCCTCTTTATAATATTAAGTATGTGCACAACTTGGCAACCTGTGGAAAAACAACACAGATATAATATTCAAAGATTCACTTTTTTTTAAACCTGAATTATGTGATGTTACTCCGGGATTAAAGCTTGTAACAAAAACTTCTAATAAACTAAACAAAAACATAACACAACAGTGCATTTAATAACATGAAGCATAATTTTCTTACATCATAAAAATGCGAAGGTCGGATTTCTATATTGTAATGACTTGTAATAGCTATGTGCTGTATCATTCAGCTAACAGCATTTAAATTCCTGATTATGTAAACATGCAGGCAAAAGTGGAATATACAAACATTTTAAATGTTAGATTTATTGTAATTTGAATATCGACTATTGTAGGTCGTAGTTGAAAACCAGCGTCAGGCACTATTTGTCTGGCATTTTTGCTGAACTGGGCCTTATTGGCGCAGCCGTGAGTTACACTTTCCTGCTAAATTCTTACGTCACACTTTACACTTTTTTTATTTATTTGTATTTTATCTGATGTATAATTTTATCTTCTGTGTCTTTTTAGTCTGTGTTAAATAAATGTATTTTCTTTCTTTCTTTCGAGTTGACTAGTTAGTCATCTAACGGGTTAGAAGTTAGAACAGCAGCCTTATTGCGTAATGAATTCGTCAAGGCAAAGGGCAGAGTATGAAAAATCGACCAAACACATGCGAGATGAAACACGGGACAACAGTACGTCATAAAATTGCCTTACTGTTGTCCCTCTTATGTACATACGGGCAACGGAGACAACGGGTGTGAAACATCGGCCAATCACATGCGAGATAAAAGTCGCAATGTGGATTACCATCTATGGAATTCATTATGCAATAAGGCTGCAGAGGTCAGAAGCAGGAAAATCGTGCGCCGGTCTTGGTATTCAGCTGCATGATGATGATGGTGATGCTGCCTAGCCACAGCCACAGCGACCGAATTCGTTGGCTACTCAATGTGGTTGAGAGCTCAGATTTGCTGCTCTATCATGTGCCCAGCTGCATAGGTCTAGACTGGTAGCCGACCCCAATATAGTCGGGAAAAGATAAGCAGTTTGGCTCCAGACAGCAGATATTATCGGCCACGCTTAGGCCCAGTTTTTGATCCGTAGTTATCTTAACCAATGGTCAAGAAAAAAAAACACATTTATTTGTCACAAGCCATTAGAGCACACAATATAAAAAAGAAAAAAAACTTAAAACTAAACAACAATAAAAAGAGAAAAAACAATATAAATATAAAATTGTGTGTCAAATAAGACCAGTTCAGCAAAATGTCGCGCAACTAGTGCCCGACGTTAAAATAATTTGCTAACCAATTGTTTCAAGTTTCGGTACAACGTGTTTATTAATCAATTGTTAGTCTAACAAATAGTTAAATAATTAACTCTTCAACTTATTTGACTATTTACAAGACCAACAATTTGTGAAAAACGTATATTATTGAAATTTGGATCGCTTGGTTAGCATATTTAACCATCGGTTAGCTACCGATCAACAAACTGGGCCTTATTTACTGCGTTAAGTGACATGCGGGGTTTTTGCAGTTACGGGTCAAAAGTGCAGTCACACTCTACTAAAACAGCAGCGGCAATTTTTTTTAAGTCAGAAGAATTTCAACTTTTCAAGGTTAGTAGGTATAATCTATACTTTAATTAATATACAACATATAACCATAATTTCACTTCTTCAAAAAACTATTCATTTGAGTTATGGGAACTCTCCCATAACTCAAATGGCTAGTAGGACTGCACTTTTTATTCTTGTCTGTACCTTTTGTGCATGAAGTCTAAGTAAATAAATAAATAGTATGGAGTCCAAACGGAACTAAATCTACAACTATTTAATAAAAATATTGATAATAATAATTATCGTTATTAATGTATTACGAAATCTACAACTATTTAATAACAATATTAATAATATATCGTACCTAGGTACGATTTATTATCAATATTTTTATTAAATAGTTGTAGATTTCGTTCCGTTTGCTAGTAACGTTATAGCCAATAGATAATTTTGTTACGAGCCTGGTGGAACGGTTACATATTATCGTTACTTGACTACCTATAACGCAATTTTGAGTAATTTTAGTTTCCCTGTATGTCCCTGGTATGGACTACTAGAGAAGATGACCCATTATCTCATAACCCCCTTCTCTGAACAAAACCAAAAGATTCAACCATGGTGCGTGGTCGTTGTAGGGAATAAACTCGAAATATGAACTGATATTACTTAACACTCAAAGCAATCAAAGAATTTATGACTTTATTGAATTGACAAGGATTCGGTCAATCCAAAATATGAAACTATTCACACATTGGAAAGCGTCGCTAGATCTTTTTTTGGCGAAGAACGTGCAAGAAACGCCACGTTAGGAATGAAAGGCGCAGTGATTATACCTAGCTGTTTGTAAGTAAGACAATTTCACTACGCATATACCTACACACAATGAAGGCTAAATAATTATGTATGTAGGTACATCATAAGTCTTAAAACCAGGATAATATAATGATATTCTACCGGTTATTACTTCGATGAAATTGATTTATTCAAGTTTGATGATTGGCTTCATTGCATTTTGTTTTATTGTGTTGCATTGGTCTGTATTAGAAGTATTCCCGTTTGAGCACCTATTTTTAGAGCACCTATGCTTAGAGCACATTGTGCAATAAAACTTCAAATTTTTATCGATTTGATATAGGTATTATACACTAGAAGCTACCCATCACTAGAAGCTACCGCACATTACATACCGTAGGTGCTCAATGTGGAATAAAGTCAAATATTATTTATTGGTCAGCTATTATATTGATTGGTGCTCAAATGGGAATACCTTAGGTGCTCTAAAAATAGGTGCTCAAATGGGAATACTTCCTGTATTAGATTTTATATTAAGTTGAAGACGCGTGTTGTCTAATTTTAACTTGAATTCATACATAATTCAACATAATTTTAATCTATCACCACTAACTCAACTATCGACGAGATGATTTGACGAGTGACTATCTGTATTCTTATTAGCGTGTCGATGGCAAATATATTTTTTCAATGTTATGTTTGGCTCAATATTCAGCTACGGCAACACACTTCACCAACGCAGCCATAATGCCGGCTCCACACGCTTGGCGAACAATGGCAAAAAGCAAACACAAAACAACAATCACGAACGTGTGGATAGGTGTTTGTTTGTGTTTGCCTGTTTTTACTTGTGTTCGCCCGTGTTCGGCATGGGTATCGGTTTTTGTGCACAAATCAAAGGGTGTTTGACAAACATGTTTGCGATGTATCCAGACGCTTGATCAATTCAGTAGTACGCGCGAGCTTGCGGGCGCCGAACGGAGTTAATAGTGGTGGTCAAATTTACGAATCGTGGCATTTTGTGTATGTTAAGCTAAATTGTAAGAAAAATTGGTCTGAGGAAGTTAACCCGAAAGTAATCGCTGCCACAACAAGCTCGTCGTCTGCCATGTTTTCCAATCCGGAATATACTAGCACGTTCGCCAAGCTTGTGGATACCATGTTTGTGTTGGGTGATTGTGGTCAGTGTTTGGCACGTGTTCGTGTAGAGGCGGCTTAAGTATTAAAAAAAACCGTTAAGGCGCCGATTCCCTTGAGTAGCTGATTTTAAAATGAGAATCACGTCTGCGGCCAGTCGTAATTTTTTGGAAAAAAATATATGTTATATAGTTAAGACCATTTTCTTAATAATTTTATCTAAGAAATTTTTTAGTTTTATTCGTATAACATAGTGTAATTAATTTGTAAAGTTATGTCAAAAACGGACAAAAACACGACAATCGCACTAAAACCACTGGGCGTATTTTAATTAAATCGACACCATCTCAAAGACAATTTAATTATCTACATTTTCATCTGAAGCTTTTTTTTTTAAAGTCATAGAATAATAAGGAAAATACAAAAAAACTACTAGGTCGCGCGGGTGTGAAACGAGGGCGTATTTTGTTCCCTCAAGGTCGTTGGCGTTAGCCGTCGTCTTAAGAATACAGGATTGCAATGGAATTTTAACTTTGTCATGTTTGACATAGAGTTTGTTGTTCCATTTGATTGTTTCGCCCGAATTCTGAATCCAAAACAGATCTCTATAAATGGCAACTCAAGAAGTTTTTACGTACCTATTATAAAGCAAATAAATTAAACATGTTTTTTAACTTTTTTTTTGTATTCCTCTCAACAAACCCTTTCATTTGATACCCATATCATGGCAGTGCACAAAAAATAACGAGTCCGCCATCTTGGGCCGTCCGCCATATTAGATTTAGAATGACGTCACTTAGCTAACCATACATTGTCATCCAAACTAAACGTGTATGCAAAATTTCATCTTAATCGGCGGAGATTTGACCCGAACACACTTACATACATGCATACATTGCAAGTTAAATAAAAGCTTGTAAAAACGGGTGTTGTGAATTTTAAATTTAATTATTATAAAGATTAAAATGCGATAAAAAATGCGTAAATGCGTTAAGATTTACCTGCATTATCTTCTAAAAAGTCATGTTTTAATTTTTACGCTTGATATTGTTTTTGACTTTGTCCCAAAATACCGGCTCGAGTTTTTTTTGATAACCTTCCAAAGGACAAAACCGATATAGACACACAAATATAAATTCAGGTTTGTGAAGGGTCATGTCTTTTATGAACATATTAATAAGGTAACCTTGATTTATTTAATTAAATAAGGAGTTATAATAAAATATACTAAATGATTAACTTCACAAGCAAGTACTACTCTAAAATGTCTATATATTGCCTATATATAGACATTTTAGAGTATCTCATGTTTTAAAATATTGAGGGATTTTCACAGATTAGTATTTAATTATAGCTAAAGTATAAACACAAAGTATTTAGTATCATTTATATTCCAATTTAAACACAAACAAATATGTTGGAACGACTAATGCGCATGTATTTAATCTTTTGCTATTGTTGTAAATATACATTAATGCGGATGGAACGAAGTTGAAAAAGGTGAAACATTTTCTCGTGCGCCGAAAGCTTGTTTCGTTACCTAATTGTTGAGGTGGTGCCATCTGTAGGGTTTGAGAAAAAAGCCCTATTCACTTTCAGACACATAAAAGTTGGCTTCCAACGTCGATAGATGGCGTTGTATAGTCTGAGTCGCGATACGGTTTTGTCGAACTCGATCAATTCAATATTCGAATTTATACTCAGAGGAGGGCCCAAAACCAAACAGGGATCAAGGAGCCATCTTTTTCTTTGTACTCCTTATTTACACCCCTAACATATTATCATGCCTGTTTTCAGTAAAGAATTAGACAGAGGTACTGTGTTCACTAGGTACTCCAACACTCGAAAAAATTGTTTGACATATCATTAAAAGTATCAACTATTTTCAACGTTTACTTACTTTTTTATGTTGGTCTCCTTGCGACTAAAACTGTAGGGTTTTAACATTACCATGTTTAAAAATTTTTTTCCTCAAATATGCATGGAAATATTGTCATTATTTTCGAAAAAAGAACACGCGTATCATCGAATTTACGTCCAAAGAAAATTATATCCAATGCAGGAGCGTTTTTTTTATTTGGAACAATGATATTCAAATAAACAGATATGTTATGAGCGTGCGCATTGTGAAGACTCGAATAGGTCACAATTGTGAACTTTAGTTTAAGTCACGCATGGCGAAGAGCGATACGCTTTGTTGAAACAAAAACAAAATAAAAAAATGCCAGCGTGTGTATTTAGAAATTGTACCAATTATGATACCAAAGTACTTAAAACAGAAGGGATCTCATACCATATGTAAGTACGCAATACGCCTCAATTTACAAATTTTTTTTTTTTTTTCCTAATATTCTGATATTTGGAGGTTAGAAAAAGATAACAACATTGGTGGTCAGAATAATGTTTGTTTACATTCACACGCAAGTGACAAACACTAGCTGTCTCTTTTTTTCTTGTTGGTTTTATCAAGCCATCCCTTTCGACTTGTATTGAAATGTCAGATGAATGAAAAGTGTGAGTGAGGAACACTTTTTCAATTGTTTTGTGAGTGTATAACGAATCTGTTTATTTGAATATCATTGATTTGGAACATTACAACGCTCCAGCAATGTTGTTGTAACTTTGAATAAATTAAATGTACAATATAAAAATTATGTTTTATTGCACTGCATTCTTCTGAGAAAAGCACTATATGTGCTTCGGCGGAAATGACAATTGCCTGTCTCGCATACTCAACCTGCAATTGCCTATTTCCCGGCCTTTGCAATAATGTACTATTCTTGTTTTTTTTTTAACTCACTTCCCCACCCTAGGAATTTCGCCTGTATTGTAGGCCTTTACAAACATTTAAACTTACACAAACACCCAGATCCGAACAACATCTGTAGGCCATACAAATGTTTTTTCCGTGCGCAATCGCACCCGCGACACGCAGCTCAGCAGCCGATCGCTCAACCACTGCGTCAACCGTGTCGTCGATATAGAATAACAGAAAATTTTACATTGTTGCAGATAAAGCGGCTGCGAGATGTCAGCGACAAAGTACCTTCACCCGTTCCTGCGAGGACTTAAACCGCTGCCCGAGGGATATGAAGATGAGATACAGCAGATCAGGGAGTGGTGAGTACATACTCGCATTATATTTGTAGCAGTAATACGATGTGATATTTTTATTAATTTAGGTATATTTGTTGACAGGCATTAGGTACCATCAATCAAAGATGCGAATTATGTAAAAAATTACTTTTAAGAAAGAAACAAAAATAGTTGTTTAGAATAGAATTAATAGAATAGAAAATATTTATTCGACATAGACACAACACAACAACAACAATCACAGAGAAGAATAAAAAAAAATTGATTGGATCGTGAATTGGATTGTGATAAAAATCAGACAGTATAAAGTACATAAGAGATAAAGTTGCCTTGGTGCGGTGGTCTTAGTAGAGACTCAAAGGATGAAGTGAGTTATTAAGCCAAGAAATATATATATAAGAAGTCGGTCAGAAATCTGAAGAGATTTATTATAATAATCAACATCATCATATTAGCCGACAGACGTCCACTGCTGGACATAGGCCTTCCCCAAGCGTCGCCACATTGACCGGTCCCGTGTGTCTCGCATCCAGCGGATCCCCGCAACCTTCACCAGGTCATCGGTCCACCTGGGCGGAGGCCTTCCAAAGCAACGTCTTCCGGTTCGCGGTTGCCACTCCAGAACTTTTCTGTTTTTTCGCAATGGCGGGCAAATTTATTCAGTTTTCCTATGCGCGCGCATCTAACAATGGCGATCGGCCATAGACTAAAATTCTAAAAATAATGAGTTATCTTTTTTTTTGCTTTTCGCGGATAGCGATTTAGCCACGTACAAAATGGGGAATTTCAAGTTTTCTTTATTACAGACAAAATCAAAAGTTATATTTAAGTGAAAGTTTTATTTATTAAACACGTACAAGTTGAAATTATCTATTTAAATACGAAGTTGCATGAAATGTGTTGCATTTGTACTATTGAGCTCGATCTTTTTTGTATCGAAACTTTTTTAAGAACAAAGCAACTCCACCAATAAATAAAAAAAAAACTCTTTATCTCACTTGTGAATAATAGTAATGAAAAAGTCACAGTTTGATAACAGTTATCATTATGTGCCTAATTGCGGTGAAATTAGAGCCACTTTATGAGCAAGTGTGTTGAAATAGTACATTATGGTACAAGTGTGTTATGTTGGTGATTACCGCTGAGGCGCCATTGAGACCCGAGCCGTTAGGTGAGGGTCTTAAGAGAGCCGAGGACGGTAATCATCAATACACACGTGAAAAAAAAAAAAAACTCTTTATCTCACTTGTGAATAATAGTAATGAAAAAGTCACAGTTTGATAATAAGTGTCATTATGTGCCTAATTGCGGTGAAATTAGAGTCACTTTATGAGCAAGTGTGTTGAAAAAAATATTTTTTGTGACCAGCGCGTGGCGTGGATACACCTTTTTTTTTTGGTGTTGAAATCATCCCATGAATTCTCCCGCTCGCCATAACAACGGTGTTTTACTTTATATTCTAACTTTGCGCTGTTGCATTTCTCTTCAGCTCTCTCATTTTACCCGTCAGCCCCAGAAGGAGGGTAATGCTTTTCATTTATCTCAAATCTTAATGTGCGTTGCACAGTTGCATTTTATTCACAGGCTTTTGGTTTAACGTCACGTCAACTAACAGTTAGATTACACGTGTCTTTACATTTAGAGTGGTTACGCACTGCAATAGATCCGCATATGAGAAATTTCGGTTTGAAGTAGCCGTAGTACTTCTTGTAGGGGAGGTAAAGCATTGTATCCGAACTCCGTCCGACTGAAATCAGTACATTTCCAATTCGGATCTCGGATTCAGATAAAGATCGGATGCAGTGCGTAGACATCCTTAACCCCTTACCCTCCCTTTTGGTGGGACATTATCTAGAATTAATCATAAAATATGTATGTTCTTGTTTAATGAACTCTCGTAATCACAAAATTATGGCATATTCACATTTCAAAGATTATTTGAATGGATCGTTTTAAATCTATATCAATAGAGCCCGTGGTTTTATATTTCTGAGACATTCCAATCGACTACAAATCGTCACTGTATTTAAATAAAAAAATATTCATGAACCGAGTAAACCCTTTTACTTGGAAGTCACTTCTAACATCATCTATCGCTTGTTCGATGTACTTTTTAGTACAATAAACAGTTTAGTCAAACGAAAAACGCTAGTTACGTCGACACAATTTCTGTGTATGGGATGAGGCATCTGTATGCTAGTACTAAATTATTTGTGCTCAGGACCTCTTTCAGGTGCTCAGGACCTCTTTCTTGTTTTTTCTTTCTTTGATATCATTTAATGACTTCTACCGCTCTGGGTGAAGCGGGAGGGCATGTCAGACATTACTGACTAAAAAAACCCACCCGTGTTCCTTCATTTGCTTATGTCAGGGCCGCGGTAACTTTCTTTCAAATTTATCCGTGACCACGCGTGCTTTAGTTCATTCACTATTCATAGTAACCTACTATCTACCTACAACAGGTATTAAGATGAACGCACACCTATTCGCGGCGCAGGAGCCGCACACGCCGCAGTCATTGCATTGTATAAATGTTTATATGGAATCGTATGCAGCCTCGCGCACCTATTCGCGCCGCACGAGCCACATTTCAGCAAAATACTGTAGGTATACAGATTCTACCAGCGCGTGCGGATGACATCATCAGATTCAGCGCGTTCGATGCTTGCGGCGAGTGCTATGCGGGCGCCGCGGAGACGTCATCCGTATCCGTATAGAAAATATTGTTCAAAATGTATAGAAGTGGATACGATGCGTGCGGCGCGTTCGGCGTGGATAGGTGCGCGTTCACCTTTACTGTTAAAAACAGTAATACCATCTCGATACTAAACACTTGTCTAACCAGTTTTAGAAGTACAACCTTACAAGGCCGATGGCAGTCAACGTAATAATATTATGTCACAAGCCACGGTTCAAAACACGGAATGTTATTAAGGTGATATATACGCCCCAATGTAACGCAGTACTGGCCGTGCGCCCGCTTGGTGCCAAAATATCAAAATTGAACCTCCTTTTGAACAGTTTTGTTTGCAAAATATTATTTGATTTACATATGCTATGTTAGGTATGAAGTAATTCCAGCCATAAATTTTTCTGTATAAAAATATTTTTAAACATCCAAGTCGTTTTAGAGGAGTTTCCAAAAGTTGCGAAAAATATCGTCTTGTTAATTATTTTTTTAAAGCAAAACTATTAGTTACACGAAAAAACCTTGTGTTCCAAGTTATGTACATGAATCAATAAAAAAATTATATTTTTTTCAAACCTTTTAACCTAGCCGTTTCTAAGGAGTATGCTTTAGAAAGTTACCGTTTTACGGCACTAAAGCGTATGTAGGCCCTTAATGAAAGCTTGTTTTGTTTATTATCAACTATCAACTGTCTTCTATCTGCATGTATAGGGTTGCCATCCGTCCGGGTTTCCCCGGATTTGTCCTAGTTTAGAAGGCATCCGGAGAGCGTCCGGACGGGGTTTAATTTGCAGTCCGGGGTTTACAGTCTTCAAATCCCCAACGGCAATTTTTCACCGATTTCTCCGTCAATTGTAGACCGATTTTGAAAAATCTTTTTTTTTTTGGTAGAGTATAATCCCGAATTGGGTCCCATTTAAATTTGGTGAAGAACTGATGAAGAAATTCGTAGATATTCAACGGAGCTCTTCAAAATTTACGGCGAATTACCCGGGATTGCATGAATGTTTATTATACACTAGCTTCTGCCAGCGCCTTCCCCCGCGTTAAAAGTGTTTTATCATCCCAAGGGCATATTCTACCGGGAATAAAAAATTGCCTTTGGGCTTTTTCTGACTATAATCCATCTGTCTAGCTAATCTAGAGCCGTTTATCCGTTTCTGCGTGATTGAGTAACAAACATACATCCAAACTTGTGCGTTTAAAATATTAGTAAGAAGTAAAATTGCTATAGAAATTAACCACTATAAAAAAGTGAAAAATAACAACTTTATTACAAAAAATACAACCGACTTCCATTTACAAAAATACAAAGTGAAAAATTACTTCAATCGTTTCAAAAAAAATAAAAAAAAAAAAAAAAAAAAAAAAAAAAAAAAAAAAACTTCGGATTTTGGAAGTCGGTGTCAAAAAACGAAGAAACGAAACCAAAACACCAACTTCCGTAATTGAAATAATTTTTCACTTTGCAGTGTTTTTAATTGGAAACTACATTTAGTTTAAAAAAAAAAAAAAATATATAAAATCTGTTTAAATGTCCGGGTTGTAAACTCCAAAATCCGGGCTTCACGCTCCTTGTCCTGGTTGGCAGATTTTAGAGATGGCAACCCTATGCATGTACCTTTATTGTGAATAATGCAGAAATTCGTGTTGTTAAGCAACATAAATTCCTAGGTGTCATTATTGATGATAAATTAAAGTTTGATGAACATATTAAACATATAAGTAACAAAGCACTGAATGGTATTAATCTTTTGAGGCATTTAGCAGGCAGTTTTTGGGGATCTGACCCCAAAGTTATGAGTATGCTTTACAAAAGTATAGTGAGAAGCCATTTTGATTACAGCAATTTGGCATATATGAATGCCAATAGCACCTTGTTACGAAAATTAGATGTTATTCAAAATATGGGACTGAGACTTATTTGTGGTGCTATGCGCTCCACACCTATTAATTCATTAGAAGTTGAGACATGTATACCTCCCTTGACATTACGAAGATTGTTGTTGGCTGAGAGATTTTTATTAAAAGTCATGGCATCAAATGACAATCCTTTATTTAAGAAACTCACAATACATCCTGAAATCTCACAGTCAATTTCTTTCAATGCCATCTCTGCTTCTTCTTTGGTTGGTGGAACTCTACCTGAAATGCCAACAATTTTTGAACATGTAAATAATAATGCAAAAGATATTGTTAAAAATGATATTTGGCCTATATACAAAATTCCTTATAATGGTATTATCAACAGTTTTGCAATCCATTTAGACATTGTACACAATAAATTTGATTTGTTACAGTTTACAGACAATAGACCAGAACACTATGTTATATACACAGATGGATCTAAAACAGATCTTATTGTAAATGCAGCTTTCTATGATCCACAGCTAGACTTCACTAAATGTATTAAATTAAACAGGGTGTGTAGCATTTTCACTGCAGAATGCTATGCAATTTATTGTGCACTGCAGCATGTAAATAGTCTTGTACATAAGGTTCATAATATTTTGATAGTTACAGACTCCAGAAGTGTTTTGTCTGCTCTACATAATGTAAATATTTCTTTTAAGTTAAATTATATTATTTGTAATATTAGGCTTATAATCCAAAATCTACTTGATAAGTATATAAAAGTAGAATTTGTATGGGTACCTTCACACAGTGGCATTCGTGGAAATGAAGTAGCTGACACTGCGGCCCGTTCAGGCCATGACGAGGATCGATCAGAGTTGATCAAGGTTCCATTCACCGATTACTACAGCCTTTTTAGAGAACGTAATATACAGTTATGGAAGGAGTATTGGGACATAACTTTGGAAACGAAAGGCAGATGGTACGCTGGAATACAGAATGAATTACCGATGAAACCTTGGTACTATAACTTCAAATACATCACAAGAAGATTTATAACTATTTTATCACGCATGAGATTGGGACATTGCTTAACTCCAGCTCACCTGAATAGGATTCGTATAATTAACAATAGCCGATGTCATCATTGTGGAGAAGAGAATGCTGATTTGGATCATGTTATCCTAAAGTGTTCAAGTTTTAACATTCAACGTTTGATTTTGGTTAGTGAATTGAATGACAGTAATGACAATGACATTAGTGAACATCAAAGTGTTCCCCGCAGCGTTCAGGATTTATTAGTAAATAAGAAATATTTTAGTATGTTGTATAAATATATTTGTAATACGGTAGAAAAAATTTAATTAATTTTGTATTCAAAAATGTATCTAGGTTTATTACACCTACCTATTGTAATATAAGCTTAACCCAACTATGTATTCGACTGAAAGACTTGTATCTATGGTCATGAATAAAACATTATTAAAAAAAACCTTTATTGTGATTTCTTAGACTCTAAACTGACAGCTGCCAATGACATTATTTGATTTAATGGTGCAAGCGCGGAGCATAGTGTTGTAGGTAAAGCTAATTCATAAGTGATTTATCAAATCAATGTGACATAACTCCTCAATTTTATTTTACTGATTGTTGTAAATAAATGTTTTATGAATATAAACGTAATATATTTAAATATAACAGTGTTATTTATTTATTATATTTTTTATTGTATACCACAAAAATGTATGTACAGGACGAACAATCATAAAAGCAAGTGTACAATGGGCGGTCTTATCACAGGGCAATCTCTTACAGACAAACTTTTGATGGACTGAACTAGAGGAGATGAGTTTTGGGTTGTCAGTGTACAATGTGTCTTAAATAATGATACATATACATAATAACATAACATACATACAATAATACATAATATACTAATAAATGACAAATATATCACAGAGAAAGGAGATTAGGGAGCGTTAATGCACACAGTAGGTACATAAACTTTTATTGTAATAAATAAGAAATCAACAATAAAATAAATGCGATCGACTGAATGAAGTCTGACATAAATGAGTTCAAATTAAATAAGGCCCCGCTAGTTTCGTAACAAATTTAATTTTTTGACGTGCAATATTTCCATTTCTTCGATATTAAGACACAATTATTATGTAACAAAAAGAAAAAAAAAATAACTTAACCTTATTGTTGGTATTTTTGGATTGTCAAACATAATATGAATCTAGTTGCACATTGCATGCATGTGCAAGAAAATCCACGGACAATCTTTTCCATCAGATTTAATTACAATTATTTGGTTACATCATTCTTGTTGAAAAAATACATAATGATATGTAATACGATGTAAAAAGACGTGCACCTAAAACCGTTTAGAGTAAAACAAACAATTCAAAAATAACATAAGTACGTAATTAAAAGCAGGCCAAAGCAGTTGTTAAGTTATGACCAATTCCAACTGATGGCGCCCGTTCACGAACATGGCGCATGGATTGGCACCACTCAGCTTAACCATCATGTAGAGAACCGAATGTGCCAAACATGTGCCACCATCAGAGGGACATTAGAGAGAGCATGACACATTCTCAACTGCCAGGGCACAAACAATTCAACGAACGAAACATAGGTACAGTAAATTAAATAGTTAGGCATAGTAGTTGTTGCATATTTCTCACACATGTGCTGTGCAATTATACAATACTAAAAGAAGTTGGGTTTATACAGTACAAATATATTCATACAGTCTTCAGCAGGTCCAACAATACTTACCTACTTCAAAACAATAATGTTCTGCTTATCACTTGTTTTTGCTCTCCCTAGTGGCTGTGGAGCAGGCAGGACTAGTATTGAGCCAAGCATTTTTATCAGTGATGTATTTATAATACCCCAACTTATAGTATGCCTGCCTGCAAAGTGTGCGTTTTATACAAGTTTTAAATTTCGTCTCATTCAGTTCAAGATTGTGGAGAAGAATTTTAGTGTAACATTTTTTATAGTGGAAATGAAATTAAAGATGAGGCTACTTTAGCCAGTCTAAAATTGAAGTAATTGGTCCCTATTTCTAGTAACGTAATTATGTCTGTCGCCGTTTTTACTAATAGGATGTAAATTATTTCTCATGTACATGATGTTTTCATAGGCATATTGACAAGGAACCGTCATGATGTTAATGTCCTTAAACAGTTCCCTTAGAGAATCGCGCCGACGAAGGTTGTATATCGCTCGCGCTCTGATGACTCGTTTTTAACCGACTTCCCAAAAAGGAGGAGGTTCTATGTTCGACATTATGCATGTTTTTTTTTGTATGCTCACCGATACGGAGATATCGGTGAGCATACACAAAAAATTCAAGTCAATTGTGGACCGATTTCAAAAAATCTTTTTTTGTTTGAAAAAGTATGTTTCGAAATTGGTCCCATTTTAATTTGGTGAAGATCTGATGAAGAACTTCGGAGGTATACAACAGAACTCTTCAATAAATAACGGCAAATGACTAGGGATTGCTGCAATCGCATGTCTGTTTATTGTTTATACCATTTCATAACATAACATCACGCCAGTACGCTCTTAAGGGGTACGCAGATCTCTCATTTCACCGGTTATGTTCAAGTTTCATGAAATCTATTCTGGCGTTATAGTTACTTTACTAACTTGCCTATTAAGTAGGAACAACTAAAAAGTGAAAAATAAAAAAAACTATTTTGCAAAAAAATACTACCGACTTCCAAATACAAAACTACAAAGTGAAAAATAACTTTATTTTTTGAAGTCGGTGTCCATAACTCAAAAAAATGGTACCTAGGAAAGACACCGACTTCAAAAAATAAAGTAATTTTTCACTTTGTAGTTTTGTATATGGAAGTCGGTAGTATTTTTTTGCAAAAAAGTTTTTTAGTGTGTTGTATTTAGTTTAGTTCGATAGAGTGACAAGCCCCCACATTTCAGTTTAGTCTACGAAATTAAGTATCGACTTTAGTATTAAGCATTTTAAATTTAATTTGAAAAAAAACGGTCCGGTCTATGTTTCCATGGAATTTCAATTTTGTCATGGCTGACAGAATGGTACTTCCAAAAGAGAATGATCTCGAATTCTGAATTCAAATTATATGAAAATCATCATTAATATTTTTAACATCTTCATTTCTTCATTGTTTGTGATTGATTTTGTGGATTTAGCAGAAGATACTTTTGCTGGTTTTTATAAGCCAATTTGATTGGCCACCAGCTGATATGCAAGTTGCGGCATTATTTTCTACACCAATAGCATAGTCGTCTCTTAAACCTCCTTTCATTTTTTTTTCTTTTATTTATTATGGCTAGTATATATGTATGTCTACTTATTAATATTATTTATTATTAATTTATTAACACAAAAACATTTGTTTACACATTTTACTTTAGTAATTATTTCGTTTTTTATGCATCTGCCATGTTATCTCTCCACCACCCTTGGTTGACTGGTAGAGGATGCCTCAGGCATCAAGTCCGCCTATGTACCTGTATGTTGCATAAAGTTTAAATAAATAAATAATATTCGACCAATCACATATACGGTGATTACATAAATAAACAACACTCTGCCACTCTGCTTAAAATATTTTCGTTTGGTGACAAGAAAACCTTAGCAAAATGACCCATGTAGTCCATTTGTGACACTATTGTGAGGTAGGGATGGGTTGATTTTCAACCGTCCCGTCATTGCGTCTGCAGATTTGCCTTCTGTGGCAATGATCATTATAATAATCTTAGCCTCGTCTCATTGATTATTATAGTAATCTTAGCCACGTCCCAATCTACTTGCGGTGAGCTATAGTCATTTAGGTAGCGTTCTTTAACTTTATGCTGAGAAGCTCGTGGTTAGATATGATAGGAGACATCAGGGTCGATGTTGTTGTTTATTTATTTATGGATCACCAACGAGTATTACAGAATAATGAAATTTACAAAGCCAAGTGCGAGTTGGACTCGCGCACGAAGGGTTCCGTACTTGGTAAATTGCGGTTAACGATTTATGACGTATTAAAAAACTACTTACTAGATCTCGTTCAAACCAATTTTCGGTGGCAGTTTACATGGTAGTGTACATCATATATTTTTTTGAGTTTTATCATTCTCTTATTTTAGAAGTTACAGGGGGGGGGGGTGGGACACATCTTACCACTTTGGAAGTGTCTCTCGCGCAAACTATTCAGTTAAGAATAAAAAAATATTAAAATCCTAAAAATTATTGAGTTTCAGTTCTAAGTATGGGGAACCCCCAAAATTTATGGTTTCTTTTCTATTTCTGTGTGAAAATCTTAATGCGGTTCACAGAATACATCTACTTACCAAGTATCAACAGCATAGTTCTTATAGTTTCGGAAAAAAGTGGCTGTGACATACGGACGGACAGACAGACAGACATGACGAATCCATAAGGGTTCCGTTTTTTGCCATTTGGCTACGGAACCCTAAAAATGTGTAAGTACACCTTAACATTTTCCTACAATGCACATGACCGAGGGTATATACGGCTCTAAATAATAAATTAATAATAAATAAAGATCATAAAAAATAATTGATACGCGATATTAAAAACGAAACTAAAAACCGCCCAAGTGCGAGTCGGACTCGCGCACGAAGGGATACAATTTTTTTTTTTTCAGAAAAGCCTAGGCAGATTTTTTCCTTCTACTTAAAGCCCGGAACTCCACTGTACGTACATAATATAGGTGTGTGAGTAAATAGCTGAGCGTCTCGTTCCGTGCAGACTCTCAATAATATGGTAATGGTCCGATAAGTCCTTTGTTCCGGAATGCGGGTCTGATGCGGACTACCAACCTACTTCGTGTTCGAAGTCCTATGAACTAGAGTAGGAATGTGAGTTTGCTTGTGGGTAGGTTTTTAAAAGATACGAAATTTCTGAAAAATACTTACTTCATGCCGATTCACGGATGTATTCACCGAAGGGTATATAGGCAGAGTTGCTGGTATAGCCACATTTAGAAAGAATGAAAGAAAAAAATTCATGTGATCTAATGCTATATTTCATATAACCTTCATTCGCTATTATTACAATTAGGATACTTATTTTTCATTTCATTAGGTTTCCGTACCCAAAGGGTACAAATTAATACAAAAAATCAAAACACCCGACTGCTTAAAAAGTGAACTAAAAAACTTTTAACAAAAAATCAAACCGACTTCCTGAACAAAAAACTACAAACCAAAAAATAACTTTCTTTTCCGAAGTCGGTGTCTTTGTACCCATTTTTTTTCAGTTTTTCGACACCGACTTCGGAAAAGAAAGTTATTTTTTGGTTTGTAGTTTTTTGTTCAGGAAGTCGGTTTGATTTTTTGTTAAAAGTTTTTTTATTTTTCTCTTTTTAGTTTTGGTAGGTATATCCAATTAACATGATAATCATTTATGGCCAAAGTACATCTCATGACGATTCCAATAAGCCCAAGCACGACTAGGATACATTGTTTTATTTCAGAGTTCCAGTGCCTACCTTCCGGCTTCATCATCAGAACAGTTCAATGGTACCATTTTCGTCAGTACCATTCATTTATAAGTATATGCTTAATCATAGTCGGTTAACTATTCGAGATATTTTATACCCGTGACATACTTAGCATTAAGGAGTTTCAGTGGCCATCTGTGGTCTTCTTCATCAGTTCCACTTCACCAAATTATACTTTCTGAGTGCAAGTGATTGGATTGTTGGTGAAAATACCAAAATGACTATATAAATGCCTATAATATTTGAGGAGTTCCCTCGATTTCTCTAGGATCCCATCATCAGATCCTGACCTGATGACTATGGGACCAACTAGGAAGTATACCCTTCAAAACAAAAGAAGATTTTTTGAAATCGGTCCAGGTGTCTTTGAGTAATCGGGGAACATACATAAAAAAAAAAAAAAGATTCCGACGAATTGAGAACCTCCTCCTTTTTTTGAAGTCGGTTAAAAAGACGTAAACAAGAAAAAAAACATGCTGTGCAGTCGAAGGATACATATTCGCGAGCTGGCTGACCAAAACCAGATGTATCCTCCGACTGCACAGCATGTTTTTTTTCTTGTTTACGTCTTTTTAGTTCGCTTTTTAAGCAGTCGGGTGTTTTGATTTTTTGTATTAGGTAATTTTTTTATTTAGAACTTTTTAGTTAACATTTTATTCGAATAAGGTACATTTAAACATAATAAGTGTTATATATTTTTGAAATCGCCTCTTAAAATCCTTTAATATGATACCCCACACGATGGGATTGGGTGGAAAAGAAAATTGGACCTCCACAATATGGCGCCCAAAAGCCGCCATTTTTCTATTTTAATGTAGCCAGTGACACTCGCAGGGTTAAGATTCACGTACGAATCATCAAAATCGGCCAATGTGTTTGGTCTCTGGAACGCCACATAGAAACAAACATACATACATACATACATACATACTTACATACATACATAGACTAATAAACACATTAATCTCCTTCGGCAGTCGGGTAAAAAACGGGACCCTATTACTAAGACTCCGCGGTCCGTCTGTCTGTCACCAGGTTGTATTTCATGAACCGTGATAGCTAGACAGTTGAAATTTTCACAGATGATGTATTTCTGTTGCCGCTATAACACTAAAAAATACTAAAAACTGATTAAAAGAAATATTTAAGTAGGGCTACCATACAGCAAACGTGATTTTTGTGCCGTTTTTTGCGATAATGGTACGGAACCCTTCGTGCGAGATTCCGACTCGCACTTGGCCGGTTTTTTTTTATTTTCAAATTTGTGTAATGCCTTTTTTATAAAACGTTCAGTGTGGTAGGTACAGTACGACCAATGAGTCGTGGCTCGTCTGAAGTTAGCGCCAAATCGTTGCGCAAAACATTCTATAAGAAACAAATGGCTGTTTTCTTCATGTGTGTACTTACATGCGCGAAAGTTCGCAAAGCCTATATTCAGACGGTATATACAGTCATCGGTATTACTGTAAGTACGATTAATAACTAAGCAACGAAGTCGACGGGGCTCCTCATATCTGTCTGCAGGTTCTGCAACATGGTTCGGTAACATGAAGGAGATCACGGGAGATGAGTTCGCTCGCTTTGCTCGCTCATTTTAGCTACCGTCATCCCCTTCGAACCTAATCTATTCGTGTCAGGGTGCGCACGAGCTCGCTTAGCTCGCTCTGGGACTAATACATCCAATCAATTAATGAAAAAATATTTATTTGAATATGTTACTCATTGAATATTAATCCAAATGTGCATTATATAAAATGTTTATTAAAAAATATAAAATTAGGTAAAATCAAATTATGTCAATAATTTATTATAACAATTGATCATTATATTAAAAAAGACAATTAAATGAAATTAGGTCATATGATCATTAGTACATTTGTTATTAATTCAAAACGTTACACACCCAATATTTTTACAGCATAGCACTATTGAACCAGTTCGGCCCAAATCACGCATTTCAAGTTTTTTTTTAATCCTAAACTGGACGCAAGGAATCGCGTGGCTAGTTAAAGGGAACGAAATCGGTAGCATGCAATCGCGTTCACGATGCGATACCCATTGAAGCATGAACTTTAAAATGCGTTACGTATTGCGTCTTAGATTATTGTGTAGATTTTTGTGTAGAACAAAGTTTTAATTATCGACATCATTTTCATCAATTTTTATTTTATTTTATTTCTACTGCCCTCCTAGCCAAGTTACTATCGTTTCGTTTCGAATCTCTTTCTACAATCGTTAACGCCTCCTATTTGTATGGTCTGACCACGTGACTAACGTTCAGATGTGTCATGCCCATATATTGATTCGTTTTCTACTAGCGGTAACGATTGTAGATTGTCAACAGGTGCTGTCCCGCTGCTGGGCAAAAACTCTCCCATTGGGCTAGCTATTCACTCTCCCAGTGTTTGACCTTCTTCAGTAAATGTCCCGTAAAAGCCTTTAAATCGTCACGCCAGCGTTTCCTAGGCCTTCGTCGGCGGCAACGCCAGTCTTCTGCCTCCTACAGCGTGACGAGTCTGGCCCATCTGTCATTGTGCGTTCTGCATATATATACCAATTAAATAAGAACGCCACGTCTCCTCCTTCTATGCGTCTTTATCAATAGTTACTTTAGTATACAACCCCTTTCTAGTCATATTGTGTTATTAGAAATCCATCGACCCTTCTGACTCATGTCATGCATGTTCCATTTTTCCTATATATTGGTCTGGACATGTCTGCCCATGATGTGGGCTCGTAGAACACAGGATTATTGGAAGGAATTGAGGTAGCCCTTTAGTACACGAGCCGAGTACCGGAGCGACAGTACGCTGCCCATGATGTGTGCTCGTAGAAAACAGGATTATTGGAAGGAATTGAGGTAGCCCTACACCCCTAAATATATCAAGATATAGTACCCATAGGGTGTAAATTTGACACATCGACCTTCTAGGACGGACACGCATGAGTGACAGAAATAATCTATGAACTATAAAGGATGTGTCGAAAAAAAATACCATGGACCTTGTGTGGGTATTTTAGCGGGGATGGCGATGTAAATAAAAGTGATTAGAAAGAGTTTAATCACCCAAGTGTATTCTCATATTAAATACACAGTTACACAAGACACAGTTTATAGAAATTAGTTTACAGAACGAAGTATAAAGAACGTGGATTATAGAATAACAGCACTTACCATCAAATATTCATTTATTATCTCCCACACAAAACTAGAATAGTCCTGTTGGCGTGAGATAAGCTATATAGAAACGTAAAAGGCGGGCAATTACAGTATGCCACTCTCATTTACCCGCGCTTTAAAGATCAACAGTCCATTTATGTTGCCAGTGTAAAAATATCAAATTAATTATTGACAACACAGAAAAGTCACGCGGTGTACTAATTTAAATATAAAAATCGCTAACACAACTAGCATGTGTTGCAATTCCTGGAGGTGGAATTCTGGTTACCTATAATACAGGTTTTCTTTATCTACCACAGACACTAGCGTTTCACGACCATTGTTTTGGAGTATATTAAATTATAGGTCAAAACGAAAAAAATATATCGTTCATAAAATCACGATAGCATCCTGCAGACGGTAACAAACGGAGATAAAATGACAGCCAGAGCACTACTAAAAAGCGTATTTGGCATACGTAGGAGTGGGGAGTTCAAAGTAAATTTTGATAGTGTGCCAGACTAGCATGAACAATATTTACTTGAATAATATTTCCTGACTCAAAGAGGGTGGTCGATCTTATATCATTTTAAGCTACTGCCAGCGGCCTCACCCGCGTGGAAATTATCACAAGGAACATAGGTACTCCTTTTTTTTTCATAGGGAAATTTTCATGCTTACTGCGGTGCCACGGGGGCATTTTGACTAATTGGAGTGGAGGTCCTAAAAACTGACTTTGAATAAGGGCCGATGTCTCGAACTGCGGAACTGTTAAGTCATATGAAACCACGGGGCAGGAGTGGGCCTCCTTGTTCAGAGAACCTTCAGGTTAGCAGACGATAATGCTAAGATCCACTATAGTTTATTATCAAAATGTGCTCCTTGATCTGCTTGGTCGCCGGAAAGGCCATCTTTCTAGAAAACATAAAGGAGATTTTCAGAGCACAGTTTGTTCGAATTAAATCTTGGGTTTCACTAATGATGTTTACCTACTTAAATAGTTACTTTTGATATATTATGTTTTATTTGTTCGTTTCTTCTAATGTTCTAGAATTTCGAACTAGGTCGCCAACAGACCACTCAGACTCGCCTAGCATATTTCTTTATTCACTATTTAAAAGCTCATAAAAATCTACAATTTAAATTCCGCCAGTTATATGTATCTACTAGGCGATTTACATTTCAAGTTTGATAGTACCTACATAGAGCAATCAACTTGCAATCGAGTTATGATAACAAGGCTGTAAGGCCGCGTGCCGTTGCCCCCGATTTTTTATGACAATGCAGAAACAAAATGGCTCTTCTATTTCACCTGTTTGCTAACAGTTCATGGTTTTTCGACTATTGTTTATTTTGTGTATGTTTTGTAATGAATGCACCTTGTTTAACATAAACATTGTCATTTTATTCTTAGTGTCAATCATTGAAGGCTTACCTTGGGCTTACCCTACGCTCTAGACGAAAAATAAGTACCCATTATTTTTTGTGAAACTGACCTTTATTACCATCTATTGGCTTGCATTTATTTTATTCATTAATCTGTGTATATTGGGTAAAACCGTTGTAGTCAGCTGCGATTGTGTCTGTTCGTCCATCCCAAGAAACATGAATATCCGCTATGTCAACTTGACAGATGACACACGCGGTCGCAAGAACCAGCATCCTATTTGCCTGTTTGACAACTCGAAGCACAAACGCACCCTTTCATTTTGATATCTCAACAGTAATCATTGCCTATTTTATATTTTGGAGTAGATGGATTTTTGAACATATGAAGCAATGAAGCCATGCAAAACACGCATGCACATTACTTTGAAGTTGTGCAATTAGAGTGCAGGATTAATCATCACCATATCTACCGAAAGACGTCCACTGCTGGACATAGGCCTCCCATAAGCGTCGCCACATTGACCGGTCCCGTGCGTCCCGCATTCAGCGGATCCCTGCAACCTTCACCAGGTTATCGGTCCACCTGGTGGGAGGCATTCCAACGCAACTTTCGGTTCGCGTTCGTCACTCAAGAACTTTTCTGCCCCATCGGCCATCCGTTCTGCGAGCAATGTGCCCTGACCACTGCCACTTAAGTTATCAATTCTTCGGGCTATGTCAGAATCCCTGGTTCTTCCAGCGAATCTCAACATTTCTGATTCGATCACGCAAGGATACTCCGAGCATGGCCATCTCCATTGCCCTTTGCGTGACGGTTGACCTCTTTCTCGAAGTTGGCCCTACCCAACTGGATCGTTTGTCCCAGGTAGACATAGTCATCCACAACTTCGAGTGTAGAGTCTCCGACGTTGATAGGAGTGGGTGTAACATGGGCATTCAATATCACCTTAGTTTTGTCCACGTTCATTTTAAGACCCACTCTTTCGGACGCTCTACTAAGGTCATCGAGCATTGTACTGATGTCCTCCATGGTCTCATCCATGACCACTATATCGTCAGCAAACTGAAGGTGAGAGATGTACTCGCCATTGACGCCTAGCCCTCTCCAGTCCAGAACCATGAAGACAGCCTCCAGTGCAGCGGTGAACAGTTTCAGAGATATTACGTCTCCCTGTCTCACACCTCGCTGCAGAAGGATAGGTTCCGATGTCTGATTATGCGTTCGAACTGACTGGCGGCGTTAAATACTAACACTTCGATGTACCGGTAGTCGATTTGGCACCGTTGGAGAGTTGGTGCAGGATTGACATAAACTAAAAACAAAACTGGCAAAAAATTGGCAATCCTTGAACTGAATGAAACAATAAGTACCCATTACCAAGACTTGTATCATATATTCTGGCCTCGACCACGACGGTCAGAGATCTTTAAATGACAGTCGAGCCGGGATCAACAACCTTTGCCGAATGCCGAGGTCACTCACCCATCCACGGATTTACCTCGGTAAGCAGTGTCTGTAAAATCAACCCACGCGGCCATGTTTATCGTAATTAAGTGCAAAAACTTATACACGCATTTTTTTTTCCTTACCATGCTATGACTAAATAAAAACATTTAATTCCAGGATGAAAAGTCAGCCGCACCTGCCTCACATCTCCGATGAGTACGTGATCTTGTTCCTGCATTCCAACTACTATAAGGTGAAGGAGACGAAGGAAACCATCGAATGCTACTTCACCTTGAGGGCCAACACCCCGGATCTGTTCACCAACCGCGACCCGCTCGCGCCTAAGAACAAGGCTATCATGGACATAACGTAAGTTACTTTTTCTAAACATCAATCAACAGGGTTACTCTAGACACCTTTGGGAAAATTAAAACCAAAAAACAGATAGTAAATAGGTACCTACATATATAAATATATAATATATAATCCATAACTCATACCTTTTTCTCGTGGAGATAGAAATAAACTACAGAACGCCACCTGTTATGATCCTTAAGGTTAAACTAGTCGACGGCACGAACTATTTTGTGCGCGAGGTTAAAATGCATGCTATCTCATCCCACAACACGTGCGAAATATATAGATGCTGTGATGAGCAGTAAGAAGCTAGTTCGCGTACGAATTAGCACTTCTGCAATCTTTTATCGAAATGGATGATGATTTAGGACGAAAACGAGCGCGCGAAATTTTATAAACAGACCTTTGGGAGTCTAGATTTCATGAAAAAACTACTGAATGTATCTGATCAAAATAAAATTATTTGGATTGTTGAATTACTAATCTGTCCCTGTATGGAGGCCGTTTTTTAATTTTCCTTCTTCTTATGGTATTTATTTGCGCCCAAAGATACGTTAAAATTAGTGTTGAAATATGGAACTTTCGACGCTCATAACTTTCAAATACTTTATTTTTTTATTTTTTCGGTTCCATACAGGGCTAGATAATGATGAGACAAATTGATATCTTTATTTATTTTGAAAGTACATCGTCAAACAGTGGAGTAATCTCTAGACTACGTTTGTATGGAAGAATTTTTGACTTGTTTACCCTTAAACACTACTTTTGCATTGTTGACGTTCTTATAGTACTGCTGAGCCAGATTCTCCGAAGAACATCATCAAAAGGTCTATGTATGTACTTCTAGGATGTTTCCTTTCGCAGCGTTTCCAGGACATAGGAAGTTGAAAGTACATAGACAGCTCAGTCGTTGCCTGTGTTTTTAAGACTCAGCAAGGAACATTACTTATCGTTGTAATCGTGGTCTTAGTTTTTTGTCTACGAGTTTCATACGTTATTTATTTTCACTGCTTATATATTAAATATGTGTGTATGTATCTATTATTTAGCATATATATCTATTTGTGTTTTTATTAAGTATTATTGTATTTTTATATTCATTGTTGGTATTGGTGCACCACTGACAACCCCATGTCATATCCAGGCAATCAATGTCCATTCCAGATTGCCTGGAAGAGATCGCGGAATGCGATTAGGCCGCCCGTGGTATATTTTTACTTTCAAGTTTCTTTTGCTCTTGTATTTTCTGGTGTACAGTAAAGTATATATAAATAAATAAAAAGACTAGACAAATGCGGAGTATCTGTTCCGACACAAAAGTCAAAGACAGAAAAATAAAAATGTTTTTTTAACTAAGACACGCTCGATAAAGTCCCCTTTGAAACAAAAAAAAAACGAAAATAAAATCGGAGCATCCGTTTAGAAGCCCGCGCGGCGACGACGCCCGCGATAGTTCAACGTCCAAAGCCACTTTAAAACCCCTCTTTTTCCGTGGGGGATTAAAAAGATCTATGCAATGCCGAAAAGGCTCCTTATCTCAGCGTATGCTGTGAGAAGCAGGCTGACCCTCGACACTTTCGATATACGGTACCCAATAAATTGAATTTGATTCGAACTTGCGAGTATATCAAATCAACCTTAATTTAACGCAAATAATGTACCAAATTGGCACTTAATTCGCATCATACTCAATTAACTTTCGATTCTGAATTCGATGATGTCATGAATAAGCCTTCTAATTTGGAGATATTTAGCTATGTACGAGATAGTTTGTTTTTTTTCGCCTATAGATCAATAGGTAGGTGTTACGTTTGGTACTTTTTAAATTTTCGGTAAAAGGTTTAAAAAATAGTAATTTTTATATGTTTCTTTAAATCATTTTTAATTTAATAATTTATTGAATTTTTAGTTTTATGATTTCCTATAACATTTAAATTGTAATTTTACATTAGGACAATGTAAAATGGGTAGGGCGCTGACTCCTGTCATACAGGTGCTGTAAAAATTATGTCAATAAAGATTATTTGTATTTTCATGTCGTGATGGCCCAGTGGCTAAGACCTCGGCCTCTCGTGGTCGTGGTAGGTCGTGGGTTCAAATCCGGGCAAGTACGAATGTGACTTTTTCAAATTCATAAGTACTTTCTAAGTTTATCTTAGACATCACAGGCAACGGCGAAGGAAAACATCGTGAGGAAACCTTGACTTATATTTAATGTAAGTCTGAAATAGCTTGTGGGGTTCCCAGAGGCGACTTAATAAATTCTGTCACCAGAGGTTATATTTGTATATTTGTACTTAAAATAATTATCTAAAACCTTTAAAAGAGCAATTCTTGTATATATATAATCTGAATCTCGAAAACGGCTCCAACGATTTTCATGAAAGGAGAATGCCCATTTTGTATGGAGAAATGTACTGAATGAAACATTTGCGTGTCCTGATAAAAACACCTTTATTTGATTATGTTACTTTAATAATTACACGTACCAACTTTAGTCACTTTTCATTGCGGGAGTTAAGAGATATTGAATAAAATATGTTCCTTTTTAGGTTACAGTAGATTCACAGCAATATGGACTCTATGCCAGCATATTTAAGATTTGCATTCCTTAGACTTCTGTTCAAGTGCTGGTAAGATATATAATGTTATTCTTACTTACCGGTGTAGATACAAAACCGTAATATGGTCAATAATATTATCAGGAATCTTCGGCAAAATATTATGTCTACGCATATATGGCGACAACATCAAAGAACAATTGAGACACCAACTTCGAGCCGTAGCCATGACGGAAATCACAAATGTAAAGTCCTGTCTTATAAAGCATTATTTTCACAAACACATGGCGGTGTTGTATTGATAAGTATAAAAGTAAAGGGGGAACGAAAAACTTAACTCGATGCAACAAAACCTACAAACAAATCAAATGAAAAGACGACTACCGTCACTGTCAAATGAAATGACTGACAGTTATGGGCATGTTACCAAATCGGTAAAATAATTGATGTCTAAAAACATGATTCATTTGTTATCTTGGTTTTCATTAAACTAGTAAGCCACACCAATGCCAAAATCAATTAGTTCTTAACATTAAAGAGGTGAATCGGTTCGATGCAGGAGATCCTTGGATAGGTTCAGTGTTTCAGGTTGATTATTAAAAAAAAACGATTCCTCGATTAATCCATGTCAGGTCATATCAACATGCCTCAACCCTAACATAAATGGCGTAATATGTTTGAGCTGTGAAAAGGAAGTAAAAATACTTATTAATTCAAGAAAATGAACCCCACTAGGAATCTTTTAGAAAAGAAGTTAAAATACATTAAATATTTTAGTTTAATTAATTGTCCAGAAATGATTGTGACACAATTCTTTTTTTTAAAGTACTGTCCATGGGCATTCTCCTTTATTATGCAGGGCCTTTCGGGAGCGACAAATCTATCTAGCTAGGTTTAATTTTTAGAAAACGTCGTTTTCTCTATTATCACTCGGGTATTTTTTATCATTAACGGAAAATTTAATCTAATGTCGTAAATAGTATGCAGTAGTTGCATCGTTTATGTAAGCTGATCATTCACATTCGCAGTATCATAATCATTATCATTTCACTCATAAGATGTGCACTGCTGAAAATAGGCCTCCCCCTAGTGCCGCCTCATCGACCAATCCCGTGCATCTCGCATCCATAGGATTCCCGAAACCATAACCAAGTCACCGGCCTATCTAGTGGGAGGCCTTCCAACGCAGCCTCTTCCGGTACGCGGTCGTCACTCCAGAAAGTTTCGGCACCATCGTCCATACTTTCTACGAGCAACGTGCGCTGCCCACTGCCACTTAAGACGACGACTAACGCCAACGAACTTGAGGGAACAAAACACACACTCGTTTCACACCCGCGCGACCCAAAATTTTGTAGTTTTTTGTACTTTCCTTATTATTCTATGACTTAAAAAAAGCCTTAGATCAAAATGTCGATAAATAAAATGTCTTTGAGATGGTGTCGATTTCCCAGCGGTTTGGTTCGATTTTCGTGTTTTTGTCCGTTTTAGACATAACTTTACAAATTAATTACACTATGTTATACGAATAAAACTGATTTATTTTCTTAGATAAAATTATTAAAAAATTGGTCCAATGTAACATTTATTTTTCCAAAAAAATACGACTAGCCGTTTAGACGTGATTCTCATTTTAAAATCAGCTACTCAAGTTTGGTAATTCTTCGGGCTATGTCAGTAACTCGCAGTCACTGCTCTCAGTAGTTTATTCGCAGTACATAACTTAAAAAAACAAAAAAGGTTATCGTTGCAGAGTCCTTTGGGACATATAAAATTGAGTGAAGAAAAACCTCATACTTGCTCATTGTTTTCGTCATGGGAAAGGCACAGGTAACATTTTTAAATAAAAGCCACGTACCTACCTGAGTATTTTTAGGTACGTAGTTAGGTAGCCACGTACCTACCTGAGAATTTTTTGGTACGAAGGTACTTCAATGTCAGTCACCCATGTAAACATCGTGAGGCAATCAAAAATTCGAAGAAGTATGACATCCACCAACCCATTCAGTGTCCGCGTGCGTGATCGATTCCAGCCCAGGATTATCTCCCAATTAGCAGGCATGTGTCTAAGCAGTGGGAACATTTTAGGCAGGTTATGCTTAAACTGCATTAGAATTAGAATTATTTATTTGCCAGCAATGTAGGTACAAGTTTGAGATGGTACAGAATTGGGTGTTTCCGCTACATTCTGCCATAGTCCGCTACATTCTGCCATAGTCCGCTACATTCTGCCATTGTGCAATAGTCGATCACTATGTGCGAAGGCGTGAAAATAGTAAATTATGCAACAAGGGCATAAAGCAGTGTTACGTCACGGGCGGCATATTGAACCCTGAGCGTAACCAGGGACTGAGTTAATATGAATGTAATTATGTAGAGTCCTGAGTGAAGTGAGGGGTTCAAGGTGCCGCCCGTGACGTAAGACCTTCTGCGTGACAATAAAAAGCTGCCGTATATATTGATTTGAATATTGTGTTTGATGCTTATTGTAGATCTGAACATAGAATGAATGCACCATAGGCTGCTTGACTTTCGAGTTTCTGCCAAATGTTGGCAATAAACTAAAAAGACGGATTCCGACACAGTCTTGACCCCTACTTTTGTTGTTTTCCATTGAACAAAATCGTCATAAGTTTTGGTTTTTCCGTTAGTAGATTTATTAATAATCTCTAAAGCGCCTGTTTTAATAAACTTTGGAGTAGAATCACTCACAATTTTTTGTCAACACGAATATTGCATATAAAGGGCAGCACAAACTATCGGACGCGGCTGACGGACGCTACATATGTGAGGACATACAAAACATCTAGCGGCCGAGATGTCTATTGGACGTCCGAACGCCCAAGGTTACATCCGCGACTTAATTCCCTACCCAGATATTCTACAAAGCGCGGCTGTCAGTCGCGTCCGATAATTTGTTCCCAGTTTTATAAACTGAAAATGACAACACCTAACATCGTGTCTTTTGTTTCACATTCTTTGAAATCGCGGCCTTTTTTATGTCTGTTTTTGGCGGCCAGTTCGATATTCGAACAAACCTCTTTACAATGCCATTTAAGCATTTTTTACTTAGAGTTTTCCACGAGTATCCACACAAATTTGACGTTCCAAACCAAATAACTTTACTCCCTTGGGAGTTTTATACAACTTGTCCTCCTTTACGTTAAGTTTGCATGATATGTAATTGGACATTGTCGAACAGGTGGTGTTAAAAATATATTATAACCCGTAGTAACCTACTTCGTTATCAATCACCACTGCTCTCAAAATGGTGAAGGAAAACATCGTGAGGAAACCAGCATGTCCTAGAACCAAAATTCGAAGACATGTGACATCTCCCAACCCAGACTAGGCCAGCGTGGTGGGTTATGGACTAGAACCTTTCATAGGAAAGAGGCCTGTTTCCCAACAGCGGGGCCATTATGGCCTGGCTACGCGTGCTGTGCAGAAGTCGGTCACTGTAATGCAAATTCGTGAAATTCGTTACGTATGCACTATTGTATTAAGAAGTATTGAGTGCAATAATGTTAACGCCTCATGCAAGTCGTAAAATTGTATGCCTGCAACAATTTAATACTATTTACATACAATACACGTTCCTGTTTTAATTGTCTTTTCACATGATTTTGAATACAAAGGCAATTGGTAAATACATACGAAGGTTTAGGAAACATCTGGTATATGTAGGTCAAAGTGGACTACTTTGACCTACATATACATTCACAGTATGTAGTAAAATTGATTTCCGGGGAATTGATTGTTGGTATTATCTCTTCTTGTTCTATCGTTTCCTGATTACTGAGGATCGTGTTCACTGGACTGCTTTAAACGGACAATCTGTCTCCATCGATTCTGGTCCAAATTTTCCATCACCACCTGTTGAAATTTGCTTCAGGACATAGCTTCTTTCACTTGGTCAGACTTATCGTGTTGGCGACCAGCCTTGTGCTCTCTTTCCTTCGGTATTGCCAACAATTACCAGTTTTTCGAGACTGCTTTCTCCGCTTCGCATTATGTGGCCAAAATAGGTCAGGATACGCTGTAGGCTTACTAAACTTGACATCGAGTTGGGAAATGATAGACACATTTGTGCGTTTGGCTGTCTATGGCATTTAGAGCATTCGTCTCCAGCGCCACATTTCGAGTGCTTCTTTCCTCTGCCATTTCATGCTCTGATCGTCCACGTCTCAACTCCATAGAGGAAAATCGGAAGTCATCGTTGATATTGGCAGTGTCATATTTTGCATTTCTTTACGTACTACCTCGCATTAGTATTGTTGTCGTGGGCAGATCTTAGAATTGACAACTTCATGACTTCATGATGTGACCAACCATTTCATAAAATGTTTGTATTTCATGAAATAGGAAATAACCGCTCGCTGTCCATATTATGATATGGTCTGGCCAGATCAATGAATAATCAATGTTTGACCATTTGAACAGCTAAACTCACGACTACTTCAAGATATGGTCAAAAATGTGTGACGTTAAATAGTTACTAATTCGACATTAGAAGCGCCGATATCGTTTTTTTTTGTGATGTATCATGGCGGCGAACAATTATTCTGATGAAAAATCTAATAATAATGTGCTATGTGTAATTATTGAAGATAAAAGTAAAGTGAAATGTCGTTATGACACAAAACTATTATCTTCTTCTTAGCGTGTCGATAGCAAATTAGACTATATTTATTGAATTTTACGAAAATCATGCTGTGCAGTCGGAGGATACATATTCGCAAGTTCGCTGACCAAAACCAGATGTATCCTCCGACTGCACAGCATGATTTTTTTCTTGTTTACGTCTTTTTATTTCGCTTCTTAAGTAGTTGGGTTTAAATTTTTTGAATTACCTTTTTTTATTTATATCTTTTAAGTAATTTTTTTTTTCGAATTCTCTACATTTACACATAAATGTCATATATTTTTGAAATCAACTCTTAAAACCTTTTATTTTAACATTTTAACACCCCACAAGAACGGCGTGGAAGAAAAAAAAATGAGTCCCCACAATATGGCGCCCAAAAGCCGCTATTTTTCTATTTCACTCGCAAGGCTAAGATGAATAGTTTGACGTACGAATCATCAAAATATGCCAACGTGTTTGATCTCTAGAACGCCACATAGGAACAAACATACATAGACTGATAAACACATTACCCTCCTTCGGCAGTCGGGTAAAAATAAAATTAATCCTTTATGATATCATGGGAACCCTTTATTAATGATATGGCCAAACGTGGATTGGCATATCATCAAACGTTGTGGTTTAGACGATATGGTTAGTTTTAGCTGACCATAATTATCATAAAAATACAAATGAAATGGTTGTTACCATTTCAAGAAATGGTCGGCCACATCATTAGGTGATTCATTCTATGACCGTGCCACGATATCATAGTAATCAGTTTTGTTACTACGGTCAACTGAATCAAACTATTCACTCGTCATACCTGAGCCGGCAGTTTGTGTCTTCAGTACACTATAGAAAGTGTCAAGCATTCTTGTCAAGCTGATATCGTGTTTGCGTATCTCTTCATTATATCTCTCTATTCAATAGTTTCGTTTGTCCCTTGGGAAGGTACAGGGAAGTATTCAAGAGCGTTCCATCATTGTAATAAAATGTGTTGGTGTAACGTTATTTGTACGCATTACGCAAAATATGTCATACACTTTCATAATTGTCAACATGCATAGTACAAAGACGAACGTAATGCCTTAAGCATTTTCTTCCAGTCAACCAAAAATGAGTGAATTTCAATGTTAGAAGTCAAAAATATTTTGTTATTAAAAGTTTCTTGTAAGCGTTATTGATTTATTAGTTTATCCTCGCACTGGAACGTCTTGCAGTAATTACGCCAATAGAGCACAATCGTATAATAAACTCACTCTATGTCCAGGTTTCCTCACGATGTTTTTCTTCACCGTTGTCGGAGATGAGTAAGATAAACTTAGACATAATACATTTCTTATACGTTTATTATCTTTGTAAGCACTTTGACAAAATCCAGATATAGTAGTATAAAACGTAATAAGTCCATTCCGAGGTCGATTTCATGCTATTTGTCTTGATATCATCAATGAATACGTGAAACCTGTAATTGCAGTTACATATGACAAAATCTTTGAGTTTAACCTAAATAATCATCATCTTCCAGCCATTGTCCCATGTTATTTGGGGTCACCAAAATTTTTCTTTTTCACTCCATCTTGGCAATCATCACGCTATCACTAACTGCCTTTTCTTTCATATCATTCCTCCCACAATTCAACCATATTTTCTTTGGCCCTCTCCAGGGCTCCATCCATCCATATTTATATTCATAACTCTTTTAGTAAACTGCTTTACCTGAACGACTACACCAATAATATTGAAAAGTTTCTTTATCTTTTCCAGGCACATGGTGGGTCTACCATTAAAGACTACAGAGGGCTATCACGTCCTCCTCTACAGACTCTCCGATTTCGACTACAGCAAACTTAACTTCGCGGATGCAGTCCGGATGTTTTGTATGTTCAACGATGTTAAGTTGTCCGAAGACTGCTTATCAGAAGGCTACATCGTCATCTTTGATATGAAGGGCTGCAGTCTTGGCCACTTGACTAGGGTGACGCTGCCTGCCCTTAGAGCTTTTATGCATTATATTCAGGTTGGTATATTTTGAAATACTTTTATAGTAATACTTTTTGATTTTCAAAGTGTTTGTAACACTTTGCTATTAACATAACAACTAAGTCCACTTCCAGAATTCACTGTACATCAACTTTAAGGAGCAATTTGTTAATTTGTCCTTTAGTTTCCCTAGTTAATCTTTTTACCGGAATCTATCTGTAACTGAGAAATACTAATGGATTAAGAAAAATACATTCAAAATGAGTTGTTTTATTAAGTTTTTTTGCCACCTTTCAGAACGCTCATCCGTGTCGCCTAAAGAAGATCCACGTCATCCACACCGTCTCCTTTATAAACCAAGTCATGTGCCTCGTGAAGCCGCTGATCCACTCCAACCTCCTCAATCTTCTAAACTTCTCCTCCGAAGGGCCAGAATCCATCGTTGACAAAGAACTGCTTCCTGAAGACTTTGGAGGACCTCTCCCATCTGTCAAGCAACTCCACGAAGAACAAAGGAAAAACATGGAAGATAACTATAGAGAATGGTTGATTGAGACAGAAATCTTTAAGGCTGATGAGAAGAAGAGAATTAAGAAGCCTACCAAAGGTATGTTCGCTAGCTTCACCAGTAGTTTCAAGAGTCTGGATATTGACTGATGGGATTTTTGTTGATGTCGCGCATGGGACCTGAGTGTTTCTGTTTCGCGTCTGACTGCCTCGTTAGTTCTAGACTGTTCTTCTGGATTATAGGTAATTATATGTTTAAATAGGGACAATTTAGTAACAGCGAGGTGGCTTGTAAAGACGCTCTTTTTATGACTTCTGTATTTTAATTTTCGTGTTGTATTTTTAGACAACATGAAAATTAAAACCCGAGCTTTAATCAGAATATATGATTTTTCGTGTATTCTGACTAAAGCTCGACTTTTAATCGTATTCCGTAATTTGACAGTTCGAAGCAAGATTTTGTTACCACCCTAAAACTATAGAGAACACTTGCAGCCTTATTTATAAAAACATCAAATAATATGATTAGTTTAAATACTGATCATGATATAGTTGAAAGGCTGTCTGTCATATCCCTGAATACTATTATTTTTAGGTCGAATATAAGAATAAAAAATGACGAATTTATAACTTATTTTCTAACTATGTATTGACTTATTAAACAGCTTTTTAGATTTTTGGACGAAATATAAAAAATATGTAGACATTTTAAATGATACATTTTTGCATCTAGAAACATAATTGTAAAACTGAGTAGATATTGAGGTAGATATTCGTTGTTAATAATTAAATTGTGATTTTGACTTTCAAAATTTTCCAATATTGTATCTTGAATTGCATGGTTGTTGTTTAATTCTTTATTTGTACCCTTTTTATACTTGCAGGTTATCAAAACTATTTTAGATTTAGGTCTTTTTTTATGTTAAGGATATGTTTGTATCACGGTTGTGATCTTAATAGATCATATTTAGGTGATTTTAAATTGTTTTCATTGCTCAATTTCAATATAGACATGTAATTTTATTTTGAAATATTATTTGAATTAATTATTATAAAGAAATACTCGGTGTGGTTCAGGGTTCTCTTGTGATTGTATGAATAGTATTTTATGCCTTTTAACACGTACATATAACGTGACTTTTCATTAAAAGTTACCATATTTTTATAACATTATGTACGGCTAGATACAGCTTTGTACATATTTTGGCAATTCTAGTGGTTTTCTAAACAACTTATTTAAAAAAAACCTCTAATTTTTAAACTACGCTTATGTTTTTAAAGTTCATGAAGAATTTTTTTTAAATATATATCTACTGTTGCGGCCTTCTCGAATTTATATTTTATGAAATGTTATGTAACATATAATATCAATAAGTTACAATATTATGCTTAAATGTAACAAGCCAAATCGTTAGAAAAATGTATTATTTTATATTGTAAATAGTCAAATAAATTTGTTTTACTATCAAATTTGTTCTTTTTAACCGATTTCAAAAAGGGTTCTCAATTCGGCTGTATTTTTTTGTGTGTCACCTTATAAAATTTACTAGAAAACCGATTTCGATGTTTTTTTTATTTGACAGCTGCTTCTCATGTGGTCCCATTTAAATTTTGTGAAAATCTGATGAAGGACTTCGGAGATATGCAACAGAACTCTTGAATAAACAACGCCAAACCTCTCGGGATTGCTGCAATCGCATGATTGCTTATTGTTTACGCCATTTCATAACATAACATCATGCCGGTAACCTCTAAAGGGGTACGCAGATGTGTACAGTTCACCCTGGTACACTCTCATTTCACCGGTTATGTTCAAGTTTTATGTTATTCGGCTTATCTTTTCTGGCATAATTTTGTACATTATAGGCAGGTACCTACTATAGAACTTTTTAATGAATACAACCGACTTCCAAAAAAATTATACAAAGTGAAAAATAAGTTCAATTTCGGGAGACAGTGTCATAAAACGAAGAAACAAAAACAGGAACACCGACTTCCGAAATTGAAATTATTTTTCACTTTGTAGTGTTTTTATGGAAGTCGGTTGTATTTATTTGTAATTACTACAAAAGTTGCTGATTTTATTCGTCATTAAATCTTTTAAATATTACATTTAATTTACAATAGTGGACCAGTGCCTTCTCTGTATGAGAAGAGGCCTGCACCCTGCAGTGGGACAGAAACAGGCTAGTATTATTATTTCATCATAGTTTTATAAAAATGAGGAACGTATAAATAAACTACAATATGCCACCATATGCAATTAATAATTTTGTTTCCGGAAAACAGTTGCCTGACAGTGAAGAGCTTATTCATTAATTATTATCATACGATAAGCCGCAGTAACTTCATGACTGTGAAGTGTCACTCAATCTAAAACAATTGACGATCCACAATATGAAATACAAGTACTGGCCATCCGTCGAAAACGCGTTCAGGAATATATTAAAAATTATCTTCTCAATATTTTTTTGTACAAATATTTTCAAAAATAGAAGCATTTCTAGAGTCGATACTTTGCCTAGCCATTGGAGTGTTAATAAAAAGAAAAACATTTCGGTTCGTGTGCAAACTGTTGAAGAAAGAAGAAGTGTATTTTTTATTGAGCTTACTGAAAGTGTTGAAGTAAGTGGAGACTATGGTAATAATGCTGGAAAAGATGGCGTGGTGGTTGATAATACTGATGTGATTATTGACGATGATGTTAGTGAAGATTTTGGAGATGGAAGCAGTTACTACAGCGATGCTGTAAGTATTCAAGTTATTAAAATCGTAGACGACAATCATACTACCATAAATGCTGAAAAATTATGTATTCGTAGACTGTTACATATCAAGAAGAATAATTGGAATTATCTGGTCATGCTTAGCTATAGAGATATAGACCGATTCAAAGTTGATGACGTCTGTAAAGTTCTGTATCCTGTTCAGTATCCCACTCCTCAACCCTGTTGTCAAATGAATTTACTATTGCGCGAGGCCTCGCGTTGTGCGGTGTTTCGAACCACCGCGCACCAGTAGGTTTGATTCTACCTGTACACATTTAAGATTCTCATCTATATCTATACTAATAAAAGAAAGGTATAGTAAAGGGGAAGGGTAGGTAAAGTTTGTGACGTTGTAAAGGGTAATGGATCTACTGAACCGATTTTGAAAAATCTTTCACCGGTACTACATTTGCTACATTATTCCTGAGTGTCATAGGCTTTAATATATTTTCAAAAAAATTAGAGATCCTTATGAAAATTGCAATAATGTAACACACGGTAGCAAAATGTTGCCTATAAAATTAATTCTTAGGCAGGGTAAGTGGGTAGGTAGCCAGTTGAAGGGAGCGAAGCTCCGGGGGTCTGCTAGCTAGTTCATCATAAACCTAATAAAATGACAATAGTCATAATAGTAGAAGGATAAAGGTGAGAAATACGAGGTGTTTCGCATTTAAAGAAAGAAAGAAAAGAAAAAGAAAGAAAAGAAAAAGAAAGAAAATACATTTATTTGTCACAAGCCACTAGATCACATTGCACATTTGAGCAATAGCTTTTACCAATTGAAACAGTTTACGGTCAGAAGGATTCAGTTTTAAAGGCTGGTCTGCCAGTTTTGGTACTTTATACGATCTACACAAATGTCTTTTGTAATGTCCGTCGAAACCTAGAACTGCATATGTTCCTTAGAGTTAAGCAACACGATAACAGAGCAGCTGCACTGTCTTCTAATGTTTTTTGGTACTGGAACGCGTCTGACTCATGGAAACACAAAACATTAGACAGTCCTATATATCGCTAAAATATAATCTGACCAAGTGAAATTGCTCTTTAGTTTCATATTACACGTATGTTATTTTGAGTTGATTGAATTTGGGCTTATTTGTTGTTGATAGAATTGTCAATACGTAACTTAGTAAAGTTCTTTATTTAAATTGAAAAATAGTTTTTTAGGTAATAGCACGGATAGACACAGAGCATTTATTGCGCAAAAGAAATGCATCAGAGCCATTTGTGGTATCCGTCCTGACAAGTCATGTCAAGTCTGCCTAGCCTTTTTCCCAACTATGTTGGGGTCGGCTTCCAGTCTAACCGGATTCAGCTGAGTACCAGTATTTTACATGGAGCGACTGCCTATCTGACCTCCACAACCCAGTAACTGAGTAATACGGTACCCCTTGGCTAGACTGGTGTCAGATCTCAAGCTTCTGACTACTCGTAACGACTGTCAAAGATCTTCAAATGACAGCCGGGACCAACAGCTTAACGTGCTTTCCGAGGCACGGAGGAAACCCGATATGTTGAAATGGTCACCCATCCACGGCCCGACCTCGTCAAGCGTTGCTTAACCTTAAGATCGACCCGTACGGCTGTTATTATTTAGCCACAAGTCATGTAAACTGTTCTTTAAAAAGCTAGGTATATTAATACTTCCGTCACTCTACATTTACGAAATATGTAATTATGTTTATAATAATAAAGGTTTATTCAAAAAAGCCTATCAAATTAACTCTCCAACTAGATATCCATGCAGACAGACAAATATGCAAAAGTTTCCTAATTATGTGTATACGCATTTATAACTATTCCAAAAGAAATAAAATTGTTATATAACATTAACTCATTTATAAACATATTATTGAAATGGCATGAACATAAGTTTTATGAAATTAAAGATATTTTTTTAACAATAAACTTAAAATAATCTTTTGTCATTGCGGTTAATGCTCAGATAAATTATTATATTATTGTATTGACCTTATCTGTGACATTGAACAGCAATTAACTAATAATTATTTTGCATGCAATTGATACATATCCTGTGTAGCTAAACATGTGGACTTTAGATTAATACCTGACTGTAACAACTGTATACCATGTTTAAGGCAAATAAAGACTTATCTTATCTCAAAATTTATAGCTTCTCGTGACGGGGACTTTAGACGGGTTTACTCTAATATGTGTGGACGTATGGTGTTCTGCTCAAAAAACCATCTTAAGAACGAATTTGAATAGTTCTCATAATGAACAATCTGACCAAGATAAGATTGAAACAACCGGGTTATATAAAAAACAATTTTTTTTTGAGAGAGTAGTCGTTGTAAGGAAAGGAAACAGCGACAACAATTGTCGAGCAATCAAAAATGTATTGGTTTGATGTCATGAGTCCCAAACAATTGCTAGTTACTAACAGATGTTTAATTCTAATTTACATACTAGAATAGATAAGTTCAATTTAGAACCCGCTAATAAATTGCTAAACAGTACGGAGATTTTTATAGACAAGGTGGAAAGGTAAAAAAAAATATTTAATTATAAATCTTAGCCGTAGAAGCGATGTCCGTTGGGATAGATGTGTTCTAGAGTGGAAACTGGCAACCGTGAATCGGCAAACGTAAGGTTAGACAGTCTCAGGCTAGATGGAGCGACGCTGGTAGCGGAGAACGGATGAGAATTGTCAAGAATCGAGATGGATGGCTTGCAATCGGGAGGATCTGTAGGCTGATGATGACCATGATAACTTGTTTGTTAAACCAATCATTTACAGTAATTAATACATATCTATTACCGCTTTCAATTCTATGTTAATCGTGCACCGATTCGTCGAAACGCATTTAGACAGAGAGAAATCCTTTGAAGTGATACTCCATAGCCACTGGACGTCATGACAATTCGTGGTATCAGAATCAGGCTGTTATATTAATTGGTCAGTGTCACAGCCTTCATTACGTTATAGACAGCGTCCGAGTGACTGATGGCCAAATAATGAACTTGGGCGAGAAGGCCCACTCAAAGAAACGGTCAGAAGGACTGTTCCCTTGTGCTTTGACTTGCGTCTTTGGGAAAGAAAGAGCCTTCAAAAGCAAGTAGAAAGCGTATATTGGAGTAAAGAATTAATAGATATATACATGCACCCTTATTTTTAAAATCTCGATACTTTTTAGCGATTGTTAAGGACATTCTATATTCAAACTTTTCAATCGAGAATTCGAAACAACTTCAAGATTTTTAGAATTTAAGGCTCATACATACTCTATAATCCTTAGTTTAACTGTGAACCCAAATCACACGATTTACCCCATTGTGCCAACGGGATTCCTTTAATCATTGATTGTGTTTAAAATAAAAGCAACACTTACTTAAAATGGTTTCTTATAGATGAAATATAGAAACAAAACTAAACTTCAACTTCTAGGTGCTAACAAAAATACAATATATATATTTTTTTTTAATATACATTTTAAGAGCAATGTGATACTTCGCCCGGAGTCCCTGGGACCTAACAGACAAATTTAGGATTAAAATATCACACAGTCTGGAAAATCAATAAGTATTTTAACGGTATGTGTAAAGTAGTAAAAAATATATATAATGACAATGACAATTAGCACCATAGGCCTTATTTATAAAAGCAACTGTTTAGGAGATTCTTTATTCAAATTCTCTAAAGATGAATATTGAATGCGGTCACTAATCATCGGTGCCAAGATTTTTATAAATAAAGGTATTATGTCTAACAATTTGACAACATTTACACCCACCGTGTAAACCACAACACCTAGAAGGTGAAAAACTGTTCGTAATCTTAGCCAGGGTTTCCCCATACTGTCACCGAACGTCGCTTCTACAGTTACGCTATCGAATACGTTGAAAAACTCGTACTAAGCCCACTTGGTTGAGTTCCCGCAATAGAATAATAGAAAACATTTTATTCGACACAGAACAACACAAAAGCAGCAGTCACAAAGTAACAGAGATGAATAGAAAAAAGTTAAATCAAGGTTCAAAGATTGCGCAGGGGATGCATAACGAAAGGTTTACCAATTCAGCATTTGCTGGGCGTCAGGCAACCAGAGCTGATTTTCAGTTGGCACCCCGCTAGTGATACAAAGTAGGCCTTCTGAAGGGGTTTCTGTATAGGGGGAGTCGTCGGCGGCGCGGTGGTGCGGCGGCGACGGCGGCGACGCTCATTGAGGCGCGCGGCGGCGCAAGTGCGGCGGGTCGGGGTGACGCGGGCTCGCCTCGCGCACGCGCCCGACTATCGAGCGGCATGTGCCCCTCGCAGCCGGCCGACCGCTCCGCCCGACCGTAACACACTTTTTTATTTTCCCAACGAACGTAACCACCGCTGTGACATCCCCATTTTCACACAAAAGCCCGCTCTAAACGTGAACGCGAACGCAGCCCGCGTCCGGCGGGCCTCATCGCCATATCCGCTTTCCAACCCGTCCCCGTCGATACCAAAATGGCAGGACGAAGGGTCCGGGGCCGCGCGCGAGCCCGTCTCTGACCGAGCGGTGTTGGTCCCAAGCAGTGTCTCGTTATATAAATGTTACGCAAGTTGAGCGTGGAGTGGCCACGACGAGGTGCTTCTGTTGTTACACGAACTATCCCGTGCTGTGCCTGGAGCCCATGTAACCCGCGACACCACACCACTGCACTGTGAGTACCACCACTCTTCATTACCCGACGTGCTGCTCAGCACGATCTTGTATCGTTATCGTGACAACAATACTTGTAAACCTAGTACTTGTTAAAGGTAATCGCATTCGAGTTTCGCTTTTATCGATCGGAACGTTATCTGGAGCGACTGGAAATTGTTTTTGTATTTCCTCTTCGAATAAAGGGAGGTGGGATATTGCGGGTTAAGGGGAAAATAACGAGCTCTATGGTGTAGGAGAAGACATTGTAACATTGCGAAGGTTCGTCTGTCAACAGCACACGCGTGTGGGAGCACGTATTGATCAATCTCCTTATTGTTTTTGGAAGCTCTCTATATTTGATGAAGTTCGTAATATGAATGACCTTCTTCTGTCGAAGTTATACGAGCCAATATTATCGATGGCATAGTTGATAAGTCTGTGTAATGAGAAACATTTACTTGTACGTTCCAAATTCAACCAATGTAGGCTCTAGCTAGATGCTGGATAATTTAAGTAGTGATATTTATCACAAATAGGTAAAAAAGTAGTAGTACTTATTTAAATTTTCATAAACTAGTACGAGATCGTAAACTAATCCTCAATTGTGATTGTATTAGATAAACAAGAGCCATCATGTTCTTTATTTCAATTCTAACTCCCTAAGATGAAACAATATATATAAAAGTGTACATTAAAGTAAATTTAAGAGCGATATGAAATACTCGTACGAGCATTGCATCCCTTTCACAAGACAACAGTTTTCCTTGACCTCATAATATAGGATAAAAGACGCTGAACAACTTCATAAAAGGTATAGCAAATAACACTCAAGAAAACCAACAATGCCAAGGTTAAAGAAATCTTAGATATATAGCAGATCTAGAAATCTACAATAGTAACGCCTATTTAGGAGCAGCATCTTACAATAACCTAGTTAGAAGCATAATCTTTGTACTAGTCCCAGACATCCAGTCTCATTGGCCACCAAAAGATGACTCAGCCTCAAATGGGGCCAATCATATGAATGCTCGAAGCTGTTTATTCAGTCTTCAGACTAGGCTTAGTTGGATCGGTAGTGGTTTTCTGGTAAATACTGGATGGCCACGCCCCCTCTGTAGTTGGCACCAGGCCGCTTCCCGCGTCCCCGTTTTTACACCCACATAGTTTTTGTTATCCATACTAATAAATGTATACCTATATTATATATCCATACTAATGTTATAATATTGAGAAAGTAACTTTGTTTATCTGTCTGTCTCACTGCTGCCGTTTCACGCTTATTTAGATGATATTTATATGGTATGGAGATAATTTGAGACCCTGGGAAAGATATAGGTAAGTATCCCGGTAATCATCCTTACGCGGGTGGAAAGTGTGGTGGAAATTTGTATGGTAAACCAATAGTTTCTCAAGTAAGGCGGCCAACAAACCTACAATATGATTGCGCGATATAAAAAATAGGCTATTCGAAGTAAAATGCTACGCAGACGAAGTCGTGGGCAACAGCTAATATATACATAAATAAAAATAAGCTATGTTCGTAATGAAACTCGCTGGGTTGGCGCAAGTTTTCGTCTCTTGGTACGTCCTTGGATGAGAGGATTTAGGATTATTGTTCTTATCCTTGCGTATCTTGGCTGCTTTTCAAAATTAGTCATATCTGATATTTGATCTCCCATATCATTCAATGGGAAAAGTGGCAGTACTTTTTCGTAATCAATTTCATGAGGTTATGTTAAATCAATTTCTTGGGTCTCTTAATCTAGTCTAGTAGAAACATGATTGACTACGATGGCTTCATTAAGATATCACATACTCTGTTTGAATGCTAATTTCAAGACATAATCTAGTTTTATATTGAAGCTCATAAAATCATGACTAAGACTCATTCTAAGAAACGGATAAATGATTTTATTTCTGTAAGTTGGTTTGTACAAACACTTTTACATGCCGAACATATTTTTTTAAAACTAGATGAGGTCGGCTTTTCCTATCTGACTACTCTGAGAAGAAAGGCCGAAACAAACTCAGAGGTTAGAGGTCTCTTTTAAAGTCCAGACAAAATATTGGTTAGATCATGTGAAGACCATGTAGACTGATGTCTGATATGGTCTTTTGAGGAAAGAACCAATCAGATTGAGTGGACCTGTCCAGTCAGTGCACGCATTTGTCAATAACCGAGCAGCTCAACTCAGAATTTAAGGAGCTCAACGATTCGACGAACAATACCAAAGAAAGGACATTCGGGTAGGCCGCATAAACTACTCAAACTGCCAGACCATGATTATAAACTAAGATAAATTTAAATTAAAACAAAAAAGAATGATCCACATAGTCTTCACATTCACAATAATTAAAATAAAATAATAAAGACTTAATATACAGGATGTAATGGCAACGTGCGATCATATTTTAAAAACTGCTTCTGCCCATGCAAGTATATGAACAACTTTATCCTAAGATGTTAAAGGCAATCTCTAAAAAAAATTGGATTTTCCATTCAAAGTTGTCGTCAGCTGATCATAATTGGTCTGGAAAAACTATTTTTTTTTTGAGAATCAATTATGACTTCCTTGGAGAAAGTCATTCATACATGGGTAGAAGCAGTTTTTAGGATTCCGTAGTCAACAAGTAACCCTTATTGTTTTCTCCATATCCTCTGTCCGTTCGCAGCTTAGCTCAGAGACTCTTAGTACTAGAAAGCTATAATTTGGCATGTATATACATATTAATGAGAGCAGTGGTGGCCCAGTGGTATCGGCCGCGACTTACAAGTTGTAGGTCGTGAGGTCGAGCCCAGGCAGGCGCTTTACTTTGTGTAAATTATTTCATCACCACTGCTCTCAAACAGGTGAAGGAAAACATCGTGAGGAAACCGGCATGTCCTAGAACCAAAAATTCGAAGACATGTGACATCCACCAACCCGCACTGGGCCCGCGTGGTGGTTTACGGCCCATTCCCTCTCACAGAGAGGTGGCCTGTGTTCCAGCAGTGGAAACATTAATAGGCTGATGATGATGATGATGATACATATTAATCACACAGACAAACAAAGTGGTAAAATAAAGTCATGAAAAAAATATTTTATTTAGGGTACCTCCTGTACACGTAAAGGGGGGCTGCTTTATTTTTCTCGTCTATCCCATTGTGTGGGGTGTCGTTGGATAGGTCATTCAAAAATATTACGGATCTGTGAAACCCATTTTTGATTCAGGAATCCATTTGCGTAAAATTAAGGTCTAAATTGCTAGTTTTTAACCCCCGACGGAAAAAGAGGGGTGTTATAAGTTTGAGGTGTGTTGCTGTGTATCTGTGTATCTGTGTATCTGTGTATCTGTGTATCTGTGTGTCTGTGTATCTGTGTATCTGTGTATCTGTGTATCTGTGTATCTGTGTGTCTGTCTGTGGCATCATAGCGCCTCAACGGATGAACCGATTTTGATTTAGTTTTTTTTGTTGGAAAGGTGATTGTGTCGAGAGTGTTCTTAGCTATGTTTAAAAAAAAACGGTTCAGCCGTTCAAAAGTTATGGGCGTTTTACTGTTTGAATTGGGATGTTTTCGCAAGATAAATGTGTCGGGGGTTTTTTAAATTTTTAAATTTTACTTGTTGTTAGAGTCAAGTGCTCTCTCTCGCCCCCTGCCAACAAAATGATTACTTTTGGATATGTGAAAAAGTCACGGCAGTAATATATATCACAAAATTAAAAATAAAACTATCACAGCTAAGTAGGCTTTACAAGTTTACGAGTAATAGTCAACCAACTTATAAAATGTATTTGGAAAAGTACAACATTTTGTATATTGATGTATGGGGACAACAGTTTTTGAACGGCAAAGTTAATTTTGACCCTTCGTTAGAGCAATGTTCGGTGATTTCATTGTTTATGAACCTTATACGTTAGTAATGTAACCTATTTATTTTGGTGATAGTAGCTGTTTATACGGAACCCTCTGTGCGCGAGTCAGACTCGCACATTGCCGGTTTTTTAAATATGATCGCACGTTTACAAAAGTTAAATTATAAAATCATTGTCAACAAGCACTCATATAGTCGGTACATGACATATCTTATAGGAATATCTTATATTAGGTCAAATCCTCGTCAATTTGTTTAATTGTTTCAATAGAAAGAGTGGAAGACACTGATATAGAAGACTTTTACGACCATAATTATCTTCACGTTGCACATTTTCATCTAGTTTGGACAATGTGTGTGTAGCGCTCGCCTCTAGATCCAATAACTAAAGTTGAATGCACTTTTACGTTCATCGTTCCGTTCTTAACTTACAAGGGCTTCATCGACATTCTTATAGAATGATGGATGTTGAATATTAGCGATCGGTCGTGTTTCTCAAAGACAAGGAGTAATGTCATACTACCACCAGTGGTTGGTCGAAATGTAAGGGATTGACACGTGAAATTTCGGTAGTGTTTGGCATTCCCATACGTTTAACTTTTTCTATGGAGGGAAGAGTAAAGAAGAACGATCTCTGTATATGAAAAAGTGTCCTTGAAAATGTACTAAATAAGGGTGGCGCTACAGGTAAATTTTGCAACTTCGCCGGTGTCTGTAAATTTATATATACAAATATTTTTTACGTATTGATTGACTACCAAAATTAAAAAAACAAACAATTGTTCACATAAAGTAAATATTTTATAAACAAGTAAAATTTCAAAATTTAAAAAACCCCCGACACATTTATCTTGCGAAAACATCCCTATTCAAACAGTAAAACGCCCATAACTTTTGAACGGCTGGACCGTTTTTTTTTAAACATAAGAACACTCTCGACACAATCACCTTTCCAACAAAAAAAACTAAATCAAAATCGGTTCATCCGTTGAGGCACTATGATGCCACAGACAGACACACAGATACACAGACACACAGATACACAGCAATACACCTCAAACTTATAACACCCCTCTTTTTCCGTCGGGGGTTAAAAATATAATACATACCGTTGGCTGGAAATAAAACGGAGAGGCGAATCATTTTGTTTATTTTTCAATTTACGCCTACTTGGACAACTTTTGATCACGCAAATTTTTCCCATTAATGTTCAAATTACTCCTTATAAGGTCTCGCGTCGGCTAAGGAATAGATCGTTCTCCTTTACTCTACCCGCCATACTTTTTACCAATCACTACTGCAACTCTTTCGTAGATATAATGTCACATGTATAAAGGCTTAGGTAAGATTATATCTCAAATATAGTATCTTGATGGTACGGTAAATAGTAAAAACGAAGAAGAGGATCATTTTAGCTTCATCCGCACCAAACGTTATGGTTGGGAATACTCTTATTGTGCGTACAGCTAAAGAGTACTCTATGCCAGAGTCTGTGTTTCCTGATAGCTACAACCTGGGAGTCTTTATGTCAAGAATGAATAGGTTACATCTAGGCAAGCTTGCTTCACTGTCGACCGCATCATCGCTTACCATCAGTTGAGATCCTCAGCTGAGAGCCGTGATGTCGTTTTTGGTATCAAAAGTGAAACCATTCCAAAAATCAACGATAAAAGTACACAAATTAGGCAATACAAAGACTCATTTATTCAAAGTTATCGTGGTGGCCATATAAAATCAGAATCTAAGTATAATATACAATTGAAATCGGTCGTTGTGCCCAGCTCACTCTCAGTGAAATATTCAGAGGTTAGCACGCGACCCGGCCGCTTACTAGCCGTGGCGAACGTCAAAAAAATTGTGTTATGTTCTTAGTATATGTATTCCGTGTTTTCAGGCTTACGACTATGATTTTTCATAATAAAAAAGATAAAACGTTTGGTTTAGTTCGGGGTTTGGATATTCTGAATAGGAATCGGGCCAAAAAAGAAAGATTAATTTATTAGTAGTACTGAATTCGTTGTTACGTATGATATCCTTTTTGTATTTTTATAGGATTCTTTGTTTCCCATATTAAATGTATCTCGTAATTTTTTTGTTTACTTTATAGCAATTTTTGTGACAGTAAATCAGGAAGACACAAAATGAAAATCAACATTTCCTTATTCAATTATGCCATTAAGCAGCAATTATGAAAGTAAAAAAAAAAATATAATTGATTATACCAAACACGACTAACACGATCACACGATTCACATTTGGAAACGAACCAAGAGTCCACACCATATAACATTCCATCTCCATTTTATGAAGGCTTGAATTTCAAAATACTTAATGCCGAAATACAGTCAAATTACCCTTCTTTAATAACCTTTTCGTCATCAACAACACCCTTTTTGACAAGTTTCTGAGACTCCATTCAAATATGCTTAGCAATTTCTTATCGACAATCTTTTCCGTCTTTGAGCCGACAGTTAGCAAAAAAAGCGAAGATCATGATCCTCCCCCCCCCCTGAAGCCATTAGCGTCCTGGTACACGTCAGTAAATTGATGGATTGTCGCGAAGACATCTTCAAGATATTTGCTAGTGAAATCGGTTTGATCTGGCATTGGCTGAAGAATTCGAATCTTGGTTGAGCTAAATTGTTGTACCTAAATGCTTTATTTGTGTATTTGTTGGTTTATTGGACAATAATAAATATATTTGACAAGCTTTTTATTTAACTTGTCTTGTGTTTGTTACTTGTTTCCAACTGAATTTTAAAACAGTTATCCCCAATCGATTGAGCTGAAATTTTGTATACACGTTTGGTTTGTTCGACAATGCACGGTAAGTTAAAAAGTTTGTTAAAAAAAAGGTTTTTGTTATTAGGAAAAAAAAATACCGTACCGCTACGCACCGTTGGGGCTAATAAATAAATACGTATTAAGATATTTTACAAGCTTTTTATTAATATTAATCATTAATTAAGACTATGTAAATATTGCACAATTAAAGTTCGTAAGTATTGCACAATCAAGCGCCACTTTCGTTCTTGATCTTAAACGCAAACGCAATAAAAAAATCGATAACGCTCTTGGCAATTTGTTTACCAACAACCCCGTAGAATTTCACAGAAATGACTATAATTGAATTCTCGTAACTGACCTTGCATCCAGTGACCGTCCGATATACGTGTATACGAGTCGGAAAATCAGATCAGTTTCAACCCTGCATCCCGTTTTCCTAGAATATGATGTTCTATGGAACTACAAAGTGTATCAGGGGCACGCACAAGGCAATTAATGACCGTGATGATATTCTGTTTACTCTCACTGACACACGTGGTTTTGAATTTAGTTCAGGGGGAGGGAACTTAAGTGATTTTTAAGTATGTTACGGGCTTTATTGGCAAAACTGAACTGCTTAGCGAATGATTAACAGATTCAAAATTCGAATTGTCTATAGAGAATTTGAATTAAGAAAATAATAATTAGTTAGTAAATGTGAGTGGTTGACCAAAAAGGGACCTGGAGGGATTGGAAACCGTTAATTTTTTTTTTTGAATTTTTTAATCTGTGGTCTTTTAGCTTTGTTTTGGTCTAACCAGAATATTTTTAGGTGCTGTAGTGTTTTTTTTATGATTTTTTTTGTGAGCCGAGGCAGTTAGAAATACATCAAGCACACGAAATTTCAAACGCGATTTACTCGAAATCAATTATTTTCCCTTGAGGTCCCTTTTTGGTCAACCACTCACAAATAGTTCCGAGATTTTGAAAAATATGGTTGTGAAATATGTTCTTGGACCATATTTATAAAAATCCCTGAGCTGTTTAGCAACTGATTAGCAGATTCTAAATTCAATTTATCTATAGTGTATTCAAAATCATAGTAGACACAAAGTGTAAAAAATTGCAATACAAGTTTTTGACATTAATTGTCGCCGAGATGATATTGCGACTTGAATGTGAACGATTTTAATTTCTACGAGAATAGTTCTTCCGCTAATCAGTAGCAAGAGCATCGAGATTTTAATAGATTTAATTAATTTATACGATGATGATGTCTAGCACAGTAGTAGTGTCTAGTGTAGAGTAGAAAAGGTATCTTTTCAATTAAAATGCAAAAACAACATTGATTAACATCCTAAGTTCACCAAAAGTGCTTTATTAAATGACGAAAAAAAACAGATTATATTCTCAATTCGACTTAGACTTTTCTCATTCACAATTAAGGGTTGACGTGGCAAGGATTAAAAAATCGATGCACTTTATCTCTAAACCGTTGGTATGAATTTTGTTTATATGTTATCAGATCTAATGTATAACCTAGTGGTCGTCAGACTCTCTGAGTAGGTATCTACCAACGTTGAGGAGAACGACTATGTCTAGACAACTTGAATTACTCGTCCATACATTTGACGACATTTTGTATAATCTCTCTCGTTCGCGGAGGTTGCCTTTAAAAGTTTGCCAGTTGGCAGTCTGGGTATTTTTATGCTAGAATTTAAATTTCGAAGACTATTTTTTTATTGTTTAACATACTCTACAACATACATGACAAAGTATAAATTCTATTGCAATGAGGATGAACTAATGTCAACGGAAGGTTATTGGATCTAGTTTTTTGAAATGGTGCAGTAAAGGTAAATGAGTGTAGTGATCCTTTCGCGGTGCCTGTTGATTTGCACTATAAGCTGGTTATTATTAAAGCTGATTTCGTTGAAGTCCATAAATGCATTGAGAAACCTAGTGTAATAGTACGTAACTGCAGCAACAAGCAAAATGTCTAGTTCTGGCCAAGGCTTGTATAGTGCTTTTCTCAAATAATGCGCGGAAATTAAAACTAAGTACCTATACTCGGAATTTTAATTCGATTCCAGATTTGACAATTTCAGTGTTGCAACGTTATGACAAGTACTAAATAGTGACGTTGCAAAATTATTCGATATGGAAATGGAATATTTCCGGATCGATTCTTCTCGTTTATAATTTTACTCTCGTAAACTAAGTATATCAGGAAATTAAATATTTCTGAACCGATAATTTAGTTTTGACGATTAATTAACGATCTGAGACTTTTCTTTTATAATTGTGTGTGAAATAAATAAAAAAATGTGATCATGAAGGAACATGACAAATAAAACAGATAGATGTATTATGGTAATAATTTATTTTATATATTGTCGCCGTCATCGCTATCGCTATCGCTGTCACTTTCTGTAACATTTATTATAAATGTGTCTGTGATATTGTCAATTAACATATCTAGCCTACTCATGTTTTCCTCTTCTTTGACAACATGGGATACGCATTTAGACCATTCGGTAGCCGTAATTTTTTGAATGCCTTCCTGAAATAAATTTCTCACGTCTGTCAATTTGAAAGTTTTATTATTTTGAGCTACATACCCCTTTACCTGCGCCCATATCAATTCGATAGGGTTTAGCTCGCAATGGTAAGGGGGCAGTCTTAAAACCGTGATCCCATGTTGTGCTGCCATTTCGTCTACAGCGTGGACTCGTTATGTGGAATCAGTTCTAAAAGCGTAGCTTTAACCATATCTGGTTCGTAATGAATATTTTTATTTAAAAGCCAATCTTGAATGGCAGCTTTTTTCCAGCTCATTTTGTTTTTCGATTTTTGTGTTCATCACTACACTATTATATGTGGTATCATTATTTCACAAAATGACAGTAGCTAATGTCAAATCTGGAAACGAATTAAAATTCTGACTATAGAACTAATTTTGTCAAATACAATTACTTTACAAAATCAATGACGAACAACGAACAACAGTAATTTTTCCCGCTTTAGGCGTAGCTCGCACTTGTTTTTTTTCGCCCATTCTGAGGCCTATGGAATTGAATGAAGCTGCACGCATTGCGATAAAAAAAATTGCGCGGGAATAATACTACAAAAATACCGCGCGAATAAAAATCATGATGACACGCGTCATGATTTGACGATTGACGCGCGGATTTTTGTAGTATTATTCCAGCGCGATTTTTTTTGAGTAATCCTTAAAAGTGTTCATTTTTTTTTTACAATAAACAGGCAACAGCTTTCTATTTGCAAGCCAGTTCGAAATTTAAATAAAACCTTTGATAAGTTACCTCCTTGATTGCCATTTTTCGGAGTAAAAGATCGTTCCATTTTTAAATTACACGACAGATATGAGTTTACTATATAATTTATTTGGCCGCTAAACACGACAGATATGGATTTTCATACAACTTTTGCCGGCCGCTGCTCGCATGTATATGGCCATTACAGCAATTTTGATTTATCTCGAAGAAGGTTGTCAAAATAATGCTCAAATTTCCAAGCATGTTTGAGAAAAATATATATTTCATCAAGACGATTACCCTGCAATCACGTCTGCACTCAAGCTTATAGACTGAAATACATTGTTGCATGCTGAATCTTCAGACCAAGCTCTTTTTTGCCTGTTCTATCAAAAAACACATCCAAAAAAAATAAAAAAATACATCCCCGTTACACCACAAAAAAACTCCCTTCGTATACCAGTGCTTTAATTAAAGTATTGAAAGAAAGACATATATGCCATAATAAATATAAAAATACGACAATTTACATACATACATAAATTCACGCCTTTTTCCCATGGGGGTAGGCAGAAACTACAGAACGCCACCTGCTACGATCCTTACATACTTCTTTTGCTTCACTCACATTCATGCATCTAGTCATACAAACACGCCGGTTATGAGTTCTGCGCACCTGGCCTTTTTGAAGAACATCACCTATAAGGTCTTTGTATGTCTTTCTAGGGCGTCCCCTCCCGGCGTTTCCATTCACGTCTGCCTTGTAAATACATTTCGTTAGTCGCCTTTCATTCATCCTCTCAACATGGCCAAACCATCTTAACATACTCTTTTAATTTTAGTCACTACATCTTCTTTTAAACCACAACGTTGTCTTATTACCTCATTCCTCAACCTATCATTTTAAGTTACCCCACACATACTTCGCAAGGAGCGCATTTCTACTGCATTAATCCGATTATAATTCCTTTTCTTTGTTTGTAATTGAGTTCAGCAACTTGAAGCGGTTTGTTTTGATGATTATATGAAAAAAAATGGACTCAGCAATTACTGAAACCCATGTTTCTGGTCTTATATTAAAAATAAAAGAAGTGGTAACACTTTACCTAACGTACTGCATTATATGGTACCTGACTAAGATCCAGACTGTGATGACCTAGATACTAATTTAGCTACTTATTCTTCTACGTCAGTGAACCTGAATACCGTTGGCGTGGTTCCTGACATGATACTCTAGTTACTTAAAGGCCTGGACCCCACATAATCTTGTGGATCTGACTTGATACCCCCTATTTTCGTAATTAATTGTGCAATGAGTCTTGAGGTGCCTGTCTGTTTGTTGTTTGAACGGTCGTTGAGAAAGGGTATCGTCCCGAAGATATGGAAATTGGCAGAAATAAAAAGTAAACACCTATCTTTAAAAAGGGGGATAAATCACAAATTGATAATTACTGCCCAATATCCAAGCTACGTCTTTTTTCTAAATTATTGGAACGAGTGGTACACACGGAAGTCTAATCAGCTTTGCAACGTCACTTTGGCGACGAACAACATGGGTTCCTCAGAAAACGATCAACTGCCAAGAACCTGGTACTGTCCAATGAACTAATAACCAGTGGGATAGAAGAACGATGTCAGGTCGATGTTATTAACACGGACTACAGCAATTGTTTCGACCGAATAGATCACCGTGTCCTTCTTCAGAAGTTATCATTTGCAAGAATACACGGTGATCTATTTCGATGGTTTAAGTTATATATAGATAATCGAACGCAAGCCGTTTCTTACGTGGATACAAGTCCGGATGGAAAACTGTCCCATCAGGAGTGCCCCAAGGGTCGATCATGGGACCTTTATTGTTCACTATATTTATCTCGGACATAAAAAACTGCTTTTTAAGTTCACACATTTTGCTATACCCAGATGATATGAAGTCTGTACGTATAGTATCTGATACTCACTTACTTCAGTTAGACCTTAACAGATTCGTACCATACTGCAAAACCATTAATTTACAACTAAACGTATCTAAATGTTTTCATGTAGTATTTACTCGTCTGGAAAACTACCATTGGTTCGGGATATACACTAGACGATACGATCATAATGCCTTACTTATATAGTAACATCAGAGATGCGCTTAACAGATAATTACTTTTTGATGATCATATAGAAACCATTGTCAAGAAAGCCCTCAAAGCTCTGGGTTTTATTATTAGAGATTGTTCAAGCTTTCAGATTCTAAAACCAGTAAAAGTCCTCGACTGTTCCCTCGTGCGCAGCCACCTGGAGTACGTTTCTCAAGTTTGGAACCCTCAATACGAGATCTACAATTCTCGTATTAAAGCCGTTCAGAGAAAATTCTTGCGATTCTTAGACATTAAGGCGAGACAATTCTCAGTCGACTACGAACCATTTTTTACCGTTGCACGTAAGACTTAACATTAATGACATAATTTTTTGGAAAATTTAGCAAACAGCTAGGTAGATTGTCCCAAACTATTCATCAAAATACTTCTTCGCACTAACCAAGGCAGCCGATGTGCACGGTGCCTCCTGCAGAGGCACCGTGCACATCGGCTGCCATCGACAAACTACAGGCGTAATGCCTTTTGTATACGTAGCGTTGTAGCTTTCAATAGGTTGCCAACACACTTGGAAGTCGATCTCTTTTGCACCGGCTCATACAAAATTAGAAAAATACTCAGCAGAGAATATTTTGGTGGCAGTCGCGTACCAAACCAACCAATGCCGCAGAATAAATAATAGTATAGATTTTAATAGAGTTTTATGTTTCGGAAAATATTAATCCCACTTAAAAAAAAAAAATTAGCAGTGCAAAACTGATTTTATATTTACTCGCACTTCTATGGCATTAGAAATTATTTTATTCAAACTTTGCTTCCGTGCGCGTTTTAACAACGTTTAACAGCTATATATATGAAGCTTAGTCAACGTTCCAAGTTTAGAGGAATTCATCAACTCGTTCTACATGCTTACGGCCCGTTAAACTGACGTTAATTAGTTATTTATTACAGACTAATAACAACATAAAAAATCGTAGGTAAGAAAAATGGCTAATTACACGCTTCCATATGTATACATCGCGTTAAAATAATTTGCAATAATACAATAATAACAATCGGCAGACGAAGATTAAAATAGAAAGATAGAAATAAATGGATTTATGCAACATTTAAATAATACAAAAATAATTTATTTATCAATTATAGAAGACTTACAGCTAAACGAACAGAATAACAAATTGTACGTGAGACTGACAGCCAATTAAAAGTCATCACTTCAAAAAATAAATTGGAAAGAAAGAGTGTGAACAACACAGCACAGCTACCAAAAAAGAAAAACAAAACAGTATAACATTCAAGCTTAAATTATTATAAACTTAACATTAAATAAACAAAAACTATATTGCTCTCACTCCAGACTGCCGCCAAAATATTCTCTGCTAAGGATATTTTCTAATGATGTGTGCGCCGGTGCAAAAGAGATCGACTTCCAAGTGTGTTGGCAACCTATTGAAAGCTACAACGCTACGTATACAAAAGGCTTTACACCTGTAGTTTGTCGATGCGCACGGTGCCTCCAGCAGAGGCCGTGTTCGTAGGCTGCCTTGGTTAGTGCGAAGAAGTATTTTACTGAGTAGTTCGGGACAATCCACCGAGCCATTTGCTATATTTGCCAAAAAACATATGTCATTAATGTCACGTCTTACGTGCAACGGTAAAAAATGGTATCGCTCACAATGGTGTTTGTAGTCGACTGAGAATTGCTTCGCCCTAAAGACTAAGAATCACAAGAATTTTCTCTGAACGGCTTCAATACGAGATTTGTTTATCTCTTATTGAGGGTTCCAAACTTGAGAAACATACTCGAGGTGGCTGCGAACGAGGGAACAGAAGAGGACTTTTACTGGTTTTAGAGACCGAAAGCTTGAACGAGCTCTAATAATAAAACCCAGAGCTTTAAGCTTGCTTTCTTTACAATGGTTTCTATATGATCATCAAAAAGTAATTTGCTGTCGTGGACTACACCAAGATCTCTGATGTACTTGCCTTACTTATGTTCGTACCGTGTGTTAGTGCATATCCCGAACCAATTAGTGTCACTTACTATATTTAACTAGTCACTTATACCTCAACATTTTTATAAAAAAATTAATACTTAGTAATTACACCACACTTACTGCACTCCATTGCGGCATACAAAAACGCAATATTCCGCCAAGTAGCGTTCGCCATACTTGTCCCATCGCAACTTGGCACGTACAAGTTTTTCTGAGCCTCGCCCGCCAAGCCGATGGGAACATTACAAGTTATGGCCGTAGCGTGCCCGTGGAGTGCCACTTTGTCGTTTAGATTTAAAATGTTTTGTGCCAGTACGTGTTTGAAGTTTTCAAATTGTGTTTTCGGACTGCCATTATACGAGTATGTATTGTTGGTTGTTGTGTATTGAGATTTTTGGAACTGATCATATTTTCTTAGAAGTCCAGAAGGGATTATGTTAGTTAGTTTTTTAGGGTTCCGTGCCCAAAGGGTTAAAACGGGACTCTATTACTAAGACTCCACTGTCCGTCTGTCTGTCTGGCTGTTTGTCTGTCACCAGGCTGTATCGCATGAACCGTTATAGCTAGACAGTTGAAATTTTCACAGATGATGTATTTCTGTTGCCGCTATAAATACTAAAAACAAAATAAAATAAATATTTAAGTGAGGCTCCCATAAAGTAAACGTGATTTTTATGCCGTTTTACGATAATGGTACGGAACCCTTCGTGCGTGAGTCCGACTCGCACTTGGCCGGTTTTCATCATCATCATCAGCCTACAGCAGTCCACTGCTGGACATTGGCCTCTTCAATTGGCCGCTTTTTGTTTCGATCTTCAGCAACTGTCATCCAACTGCTACTAGCCACCTTGCGAACATTGTCGCTCCACCTAACCTGAGGTCGTCCTACCTTACGTTTACCGGTGTGCGGTCTCCACTCAAGAACACGTGTACCCCAACAGTCATCGGTTCTACGGCTAATATAGCCGGGCCATTCACACTTCAACTTGTCTATTCTGTATAGGCGGTCGATAGTGATAGATATCAAATTATAATCTCATCTTTACTGCTAATAAAATAAGAATAGTTCATGCTGCATAAAAATATTAAACAGCCAGCTTGGTGGTAGAGGGCTGTACATAACGAATCTACAAGCTTGTTTAGTTTAAAAACTTTGCTCATTTTTAGGGATACCCAAAGGGTAAAAACGGGACCCTATTACTAAGACTTCGCGGTCCGTCTGTCTGTCTGTCAGTCAGCAGGCTGTATCTCATGAACCGTGATAGCTAGACAGTTGAAATTTTCACAGATGCTGTATTTCTGTTGCCGCTATAATAACAAATACTAAAATCAGAATAAACTTAATATTTAAGTGGGCCTCCCATACAGTAAACGTGATTGTTTTGCAGTTTTTTGCGATAATGGTACAGAACCCTTCGTGCGCGATTCCGACTCGCACTTGGCCGGTTTTTTTCAATTTTATTTTTTTGTAAAAAAAAGGTGTTAATATGTACATACTTAAACACTAAACAAAAGTAAACTATACAAAATTTACACTAAACCTAACTACTTACATTATAAACAAAAGGAAGGTACACCGTCGAAGTACTCCGTACCCAAAGGGTAAAAACGGGACCCTATTACTAAGAGGCCACTGTCCGTCTATCTGTCTATCTCATGACCTGTGATAGCTAGACAGTTGTCATTTTTTTTTTAAGCAGAATAAAATAAATATTTAAGTGGGGCTCAACACAAACGTGATTTTTTTTGTCATTTTTACGAGAATTGTACGGAACTCTTCGTGCGCGAGTCCGACTAGCACTTGGTTTTTAAATAGATTTCTTTCAGATAAACATGAAACACTAGTTTCTACCATCGGCTTCGTCCTAGTGAAAAGTGTTTTCTTATCCCAAGAGAACATTTTATCGGGATGAAACGTGGCCTAAGTGCTATTCCAGACAATAATCTATCTCTGTGCCAAATTTCATTCAGATCCGTTTACGCGTTCTGGCGTGATTGAGTAGGAAACGTCCATCCATCCATCCGTCCAACTTTCGCATTATAATAATTGTTGGGTAGGATAGAATAACAAATATAAATGTGTATAAATATATTTACCGAATAGGCATCACTTTTAGACCGGCCAAATATATATCAACCGTATCCCTCCCTATCGCCTGGACTCAAGCATCATCACACAAGTGTCTAATGGCCTTCAATTACTTCAACAGATCAGAGAAACGTCGGTCCCAACTTGCCCTAGTACTACTTTTTAGGAGGCATTGCACATTAGATAACTAATAATAATATAATAATTAATAATATAATGATAATTGCAAAAAACTGGGGATACTTGCAAAGGTGAGAAGGTATTTCACGCCAGAACAGCTGCTCAGCTTGTATCAAGCGCAAGTTCGATCATGCATGGAGTACTGTTCTCATATCTGGGACGGATCTGCCAAATACCAGCTTGATGCACTGGAGTCGATCGAAAAGCGGGCCAAGAGACTCATCAGCGATGAGGCACTGGTTAAGTCAAAGCTCCAGAGCCTTGAACATCGTCGCCGAGTTGCCAGCTTGTCGGTTTTTTATCGGTTACATTTAGGGGAGTGTGCGATGGAATTGCATGATTTAATTCCACCCAGCCCGTTCCATCATCGGACTACCAGACGTACGGCGATGCGTCATCGATATATGGTGGACATCCCACCCATACGCACTAAACGTTTTGGGAATACTTTTATTATGCGTACAGCTAAGGAGTGGAATTCCCTGCCGGAGTCTGTGTTTCCTGATAGCTACAATCTAGGGGTCTTTAAGTCAAGAGTGAATAGGTTACTTCTAGGCAAGCGTGCTCCACCATCGACCACATCATCGCTTACTATCAGGTGAGATAGTGGTCAAACGCGAGCCTATATAAGATAAAAAAAAAAAAAAAAAAAAAGATTCGGACTCGAATTTCTGGAATTAACTCTAATGGAACTCAGTACTCAAATACGATTCTGAAAATGTCAAAAAACAAAAAATAAAAAAACCCAAAAAAATACACCCGACTTCCAATCACGCCAGAGCGGATAAACGGATCTGGCTGAAATGGAACTGAGATAGATTATAGTTTGGAAAAGCACATAGTATACTTTTTATTCCGGGAATATGTTCCATCGGGGTAATTTTCAACATTCACGCGGATGAAGCCGCTGGCTGAAGCTAGTTTTTAAATAAATCCTATCCAAAATAAATTAACATAAAAAAATTTTTTAGCAAAAAAATAATATCGACTTCCAGATAAAAAACTACAAAGTGAAAAATAACTTTAATTTAGTAAGTCAAAGTAAAAGTTTAGTTTAGTAAAAGTTTTTTTTATTTTTCCCTTTTTAGTTACCTAACAGGCAATTAGTTGTTTAGTAAGGTACCTATAACGCCAGAATAGATTACCCGAATATCATGAAACATAACCGGTGAAATGAGAGATCTGCGTACCCCTTTAGAGCATACTGGCGTGATGTTATGTTATGAAATTTCGAAACATATACTCTTTCAAACAAAAAAAGAAATTTCAAAATCGGTCCACAATTGACGGAGATATCGGTGAACAAACACAAAAAAAAAACATACATGAAGTCGAACATAGAACCTCCTCCTTTTTGGTAAGTCGTTTAAAAATAACTTAAATCGCACACCACATAAAAAAACAATCTGTACCAATCATAAATCATAACGTTCAATTGTTTTCCACGGTTAAAAACAAGGAGGCCCCGGAGGCGTTCGGCCTGCCCATCTCTAACCTTTGGGACATCAAACGATTTATCCGCTAGAGTGGTCCACGGATGATTGATACAGGAAGGATAATAAACCCAAGGCTTTTGAACATGTGCACTTTTTTCATATAAAATGTATCAACAGTGATGGAAGGTTTACATTATGTTTGTATAAATTAGGTTGGGACTTCAGCTCAGATACATTTTTTATTACATATTGGCTTGACCACTATCTCACCTGATAGTAAGCGAAAATGTGGTCGACGGTGAAACACGCTTGCCTAGAAATAACCTATTCACTCTTGACTTAAAGACCCCTAGATTTTAGCTATCGGGAAACACAGACTCCGGCAGGGAATTTCACTCCTTAGCTGTACTCATAATAAAAGTGTTTCCAAAACGTTTTATGCGCATGGGTGGGATGTACACCATAACTTGATGGTGCATCGCCGTACGTCTTGTAGTCCGATGATAAAACGGGCTAAGTGGAATTAGATCGTGCAATTCCATCGCACAGTCCCCGATAACCGATAAAAAACCGACAAGCTGGCAACACGGCGACGATGTTCAAGGCTCTGGAGCCTTGACTTGACCAGTGCCTCATCGCCGATGAGCCTCTTGGCCCGCTTTTCGATCTAGACTAGTACATCAAGCAGACAAAAAAGGACAAGATGTTTTTTCGTATATCTCTCAGCCCCTTTAATTTTGGTTGATACCGAACAGGATCATACAATCCACGCTTGATATAATTTTACATTATTCGAGAGCTTTTTCCATTGACATGGCTGAGCCGGCTGGAGTTCCTTCAAACGGACTCAGAATATGGGCCTAAATTCTTTTTACAGTGTGCATTTTGTTAATTACACAATTAGCAGATAAAGTTAATCTGAGCACAGACTCTATAGATCACAAGAATGAACCACGGACAACCACCACGTCTGGCCCAGAGCCAAGCGCGGGATTCTGGCAATTTACTTTGTGGGCTACGTTTACCGATCCGGCTTAGTTTATGGTATGATATTATCTGTGGACTTACGTCGTAAGACTGTTTATCTGTCTTCTCTTGTATATCTATAACATTATGTTACTGTAAAAGCTTCGGTAAAGACTAGGATTTGCCAAGTCTTGCTGGTAAAACTTGTCCGAACTGTGTAAAACTGGTTCGGATTTTTACTAGAATTCACTCGGTAAATCTTATTTTTTACCATATGTAGATGTCAAAATGTTGAAAAATAGTCATGCTTATGGCACAAAGTGATACAGAATCAATATGTAGCCTTTTCCCAAAATTGTTGGGGTAAGCTTTCATTTATAATAAAAATATTTTTATTTCAACTGTACCATTAGGATAAAATTGAAGATAGTTTGCACATTAGCAAGCGTCAATAGGTCTTTATGGAGAAGAATGTGCAAGAAACTCTAAGTTTGAATTTAAGAAGTATTTGGTTACATCATTTTTGTTGGAAAAATACATATATGTGAGAACGATGGAAAAAGACGTGCACGTAAAGCGTCTCGAGTAAAACAAACAACCCCAAAATACAATAATTAATTAAAAACAGGCCGAGGCAGCCAAGTTATGACGCATCCCATAGATTGGCACCACTTAGCTCAACCATCATGAAGGGTACCGAATGATCCAACACATGTGCATCCATCAGAGAGACCGGATACGACTATTTTTGAATACCAGTATTTTATATAGGGCGAAATGCACGATCTGCCTTTAAAGTTCTCATAACTGGGACAAGCGTCTCCTTGCTGTGAAAAGCATGTGTGTGTGGAATATTTTACCTATGTCCAATGATATTCAAATAAACAGATACGTTATACACTCACAAAACAATTGAAAAAAGTGTGCCGCGCAACAGCGGCAGCACACATACACACTTTTCATTCATCTGACATTAAAGAATATTTATTTTAATCAATAAATAAATAAATTACAAATACACACGATGCCATTTTTTTATTTTGTTTTTGTTTCAACAAAGCCTATCGCTCTTCGCCATGCGTGACATAAACTAAAGATTAAAGGTCACAATTGTGACCTATTCGAGTCTTCAAAATGCGCGCGCTCATAACATATCTGTTTATTTGAATATCATTGCCTATGTCCCTATTACATGAGTCCAATTTTAAAACTCACTTAAAACCAGAAACATTTATTTTATTGCTAACATAAACAACAAACTTTCTTTATCGCTGGGCACCCTAACCATAAACTATGGTTCGAATAAAAATCATAGACTACTATAATAATCTCGCTCTGTATCCTATTAATATTATAGATGTGAAAGTTTGTGAGTATGGATGGATGGAAGAATTTCTTATTCTTTCACGCATAAACTATCGAACGGATTTATATGAAATTTGGGATACAGATAGTATATAACACATAGCTTACTTTTTATCCAGTTAGTAGGTTCCCTTGACAAAATTTCAATATTCACGCAGGTGGAGCTGCGGGCGGCAGCTAGTGGCGAAAAAAGCCCGTGAAAGCGAGCCTAGGGTAATGCCAGACAATGCGCCCAATTTCTCTGCCAAGGAGTCTGGGATCTCGAAGGGGGTGTAATGGGGGTAGGGGGAGGGTTAAATCAGGTCAGCGCACTTTGCCGTCTTATGGACTCGCAGGAGACAGGGTGGCGGCGACCGCCGAATCTATAGCCTTAGGGCGGACACACACACGGGGCGTAAACATGGGACGGTATTTCGTTTGTGGCAAGCTTTTCGTCGTTGTTTTTGTCTGTGGTTAGGTCTGTCTGTTGGTTTCATATTCCCTTACTTTCCGTTTAATTATCAGTATCTGGGCGACTGGGCTCTGCTCGGTTGAAAATACAGAGAAAACGATTTTTTCCAGATATAAGACCTAGCTAGATTGATTTTTTGCCCCGGAAATTATTATTGCAAATTTTATCGAAATCGTTAGAGCCGTTTTCGAGAACGTGATTGTATATATAGTACCTGGGCGGGTGAAAATAGAGAAACCGAAGATTTCTAAAAATGATACCAAGGTAGATCAATTTATCGCCTCCTAAACCCCCTGTACACTAAATTTCATGAAAATCTTTGGAGCCGTTTCCGACATTCAGATTATATATATTCAAGAATTGCTCGTTTAAAGGTTTTAAATATGTATATACAAATATTGCTCGTTGAATAGTATAGGAATAGGATATTCTTCCCTTATTCCATGTCATCCCTTCTTCCATAAGACTGTCCTGCCAACCGTCACCCCAACAATGACTTCCTTTTCTATCTCATTCCTCACACAATCCATCCTTCTTTTCTTTTTACTTTTAGATTTATATTTTTTTTTTATTTATATATAGGCTCGCGCTTGACCACTATCTCACCTGATGATAAGCGAAGAAGTGATCGACGGAGTAGCTTGCCTAGAATTAATAGGATACGACCAATGATATTCAAATAAACAGATATGTTATGAGCGCGCGCATTTTGAAGACTCGAATAGGTCACAATTGTGTCCTTTAATCTTTAGTTTATGTCACGCATGGCGAAGAGCGATAGGCTTTGTTGAAAAAAAAACAAAATAAAATAAATGCCATCGTGTGTATTTTTAATTAATTTATTTATGGATTAAAATAAATATGTTTTAATGTTAGATGAATGAAAAGTGTGTATGTGTGCTGCCGCTATATGCGACACACTTTTTCAATTGTTTTGTGAGTGTATAACGTATCTGTTTATTTGAATATCATTGGATACGACACTAATTTTGTGTATCAATAAAGTGACAACCCCCGAAAAGTCAGTTTAGTCTACTAAATTAATAATCAGAGTTGATGTCATCCTCCTTACCTTTTTACAAGCTTTTATTTAACTTGCAATGTATGTCTATTTGTGTTCGAGTCAAATCTTGCAACTGAATTTTAAAGCAGTTATCCTCCAACGATTAACATATTTTTTTTTAATACACGTTTAGTTTGGATGGCATGGTTAGTTAAGTGACGTCATTCTAAATCTAATATGGCGGACGGCCCAAGATGGCGGACTAGTTATTTTTGTGCACTGTCATGCTATGGGTTTATGAAAGGGTTTGAGAAGAATACGAAAAAAGCTTGTTTTAAAAAAGATATCATCCCTAATAGATAATAAAATTAATAATTTTATTATCTATTAGGGATGATGACAAAAAATATTAATTTAGTCCGTTAGTTAGACAACCTAAAAATATTTTTTATTTTGCCACGTAAACAATAATACGACGATGCAGAGCGTTGAATTATGATGTGACGTCACGGTGTGCTACACTTTAAACTGACAAAGTGACGTCACAAACCCCAACTGAACTTTGATGCGCTTTATCTTTGTCAATTTTTATTTATTTGATAAAGCAAAAAATACGGGTCCAATATTATTTGATAATCTAACTGACGGACTAAATAGAATTATTGTTTTCCTACCCAGGAAATATCCCTGGAAGGTTGATTATATTTAGAACGCGATTCAATATTTGTAGATATTTTTGTTTCGGCTTTTTTACCATTTCTTTAAAAGCTGTCTGTGATGAAACATATTAGTAAAAAATATCATCATCATCATCAACAGCCTTTTAAAGTTCCAACTACTGGGACACAGGCCTCATACAGAGAGTGGGCTATAATCCACCACGCGGGCCCGGTGCGGGTTGGTAGATGTCACATGTCTTCGAATTTTTGGTTCTGGGACATGCCGGTTTCCTCACGATGTTTTCCTTCACCGTTTTGAGAGCAGTGGTAAGGTTGAGTAAAAATAATATAATTTTAAATTCTATCTGCTTGTCCCCTTAAAGGTACATCCCTGCCATGTCACCTTTTAATTTCGAACATTGTTTTCAATTTCGTTTATCAGTCTACATATTTTATATGCACGCTGATAAAGAACAAGTAATTGAGTAAATGCAATAACAAATAAAGCTTATCACTGATAACCATAGATTGAACTATGGTGTTCAACTGTTCCATAATAAAATGTACGTAGATGCGGTATACGCTTAATAGTACTATTGGGATCAAACTTACTGAATATATATACTCTACAAGCCCTAACTTCACAAACTCTACACTTTAGTCAAAATATGTAGCTTGGCTGTTTCGCTACCGTCTTTCACATTTGGATTCACAAGTAGGATTTTAACATGCCAGATCAAATATAAAGGCAGATGGAACATTGCAAACAACAAGGTGACGCCGCCGCGCCGATTAAAATGCCTTGCTGTATACATACATAATTACACGCAAACACGTACAACGAAACTACGCCTTAGCTTGTCAGTCGAGCTTTTTATTTGATTTGAGAGACTTAACTGACAAGCTCCAACAGAATTTTCTAAGTAAAAAGTCATAATTCGAGGTTTGGCTCTCGTCGATTTCCTCCTTTAGTATTGGACATATTTAAAAGATGTTCCATAAATGTAATAAAAAAGATGTATGTTGTGTTGTGTTCTATGTTTCTCCTTTTTTATGGATTCTAATAGTCTAGGTCAGAGGTGACAGAGACAAATTCGACGATGGAGTGAGTTTACCCAGAAGAAGCATGTTCACTCTAACTTTGAAGAGATTCGGGTTGTATGCGTTCGGAAACACAGACGCAGGCAGTGAGTTCCACTCTTTTGCTGTGCGCATTATGAAGGGTGATTGGCAGCGCTAGGTGCGAATTGGTGGAATGGCAACTAGGTTAGGATGGTACCTTGAAGTGCGTATAGATGTCCGATGGTAAAAGGGGGCCCGTGGAGTTCATGAGCACACTCGCCGAAGTAGAGCTAGAGTTTCATTTATAGTTGTCAAATTTGCAATTTGGAGCATTTTGTGACGGTTCTAGTGCTTCTAAACAGAATGTATCATCAAAAAGGAAAACATCGGGGTGCAGTATATATCTTTATTTTTCAGTTAATAGAATATTACTACCTTAATAAGACCTTTTACTTAGGATATTCAGTTGGATGTCTGCGACCGCATTTCCTTTTAAACATAACGAAATTTAGGTGAACTATAGGTGTACCTGTATATATATATATAATGTGATATCCCTGACTTAATCTATCTTGCATAAAGTCATCCGCCGAGACATGATCTATTCATTACACAACGACCTGCGAAGGTCGAAAGAGGGGCTCCTTAGAGCCAAATATTTAGTAATTCATACAGCTTAGTTCAACTAGGGTAGTCCCAAATAATCGATATGGCTGTGACCTTTTTTCGATAACGTTTGAATACATATTTGATGTTAGACCTGCTAAGCGTTTAAGTTTTGTTCATGATAAGGCCTATAATGATCTATAAGTACAGATTATCCAGTCATTAACATCAATGAAGGTCGCTTAAAATAATTAAATAAAATCGTAGAAAATACAATACTTTAAAAGTGTAAAAATGTTTGACAGAATTTATAGATTATTATTATCTATCTGGTTAGAGACATATTCAGAAAAGAAAAATATAAACATACAAATGCCACACAGCACATTGTGAGGGTGTGTAGTAATGATAAGGTGATTTTTGTGTAGTAGAATGAGTGTGAGATTATACCTAGTTATCAAACGAGAATCCCCTATACTATTGTAGTTTCTTCGTCGAAATTTAATCCAATGTTACCTTACATTTGGTTTTTGGAAGAGAGTAGATTGACAAGATCCTCTTTGTTTTTAACCCCCGACGGAAAAAGAGGGGTGTTATAAGTTTGAGGTGTGTTGCTGTGTATCTGTGTGTCTGTGTATCTGTGTGTCTGTGTATCTGTGTGTCTGTGTACCTGTGTGTCTGTGTGTCTGTGTATCTGTGTGTCTGTGTATCTGTGTGTCTGTGTATCTGTGTGTCTGTGTATCTGTGTTTCTGTGTATCTGTGTGTCTGTCTGTGGCATCATAGCGCCTCAACGGATGAACCGATATTTTTGTTTGAAAGGTGATTGTATCGAGAGTGTTCTTAGCTATGTTTGAATAAAATTGGTTCAGCCGTTCAAAAGTTATGCGCGTTTTACTGTTTAGATCGTGATGTTTTCGCAAGATAAATGTGTCGGGGGTTTTTTAAATTTTGAAATTTTACTTGTATTGTTTATATGCCAACACTGATAACGTTGTCAAAAATAAAAGGCCCGTTTTGATAGCTATAAAAATACTTAATAATGTTTAAACTTGATGCTTGCTAATGATACTCGTTATATAGTGTATGGGTAACATAGTAATATATTAGGATCATGAATTTGATTTTACAATTTCTTACTTAGAAAGTTATCGCGGCATGTAAAATGAGAAACGTCAACGGACTTCTTAGATTGTGACGAATGTAGTAGAAAAAGCGATGTGCACAACAAGTTTTAAAATAGGGTTTAGTTCAGACCATGTCATTTCTGCACCGATTCTCATTCAACATCATAAGCCGGTAGACAATGTTGACAATGCCACCTGCTACAGGGGTGAAGTGCTCGATGGCTGTTTGAAAGCTTTTACTCAACATGAATACTGCAGCCGTAAATTATCACGCTACGCAATAATATCAATAATATCCCCTACAATAACTAACAGAGCAACATAAATTTCTATACATCTTATCATAAAACCATGTTACTTAAATTGCTCCTTTATCTATACTTAATATTATAAAGCTGAAGAGTTTGTTTGTTTGTTTGTTTGAACGCGCTAATCTCAGAAACTACTGGTTGGAATTGAAAAATTCTTTTTGTGTTGGATAGTCCATTTATTGAGGAAGGTTATAGGCTATATAACATCACGCTACGACCAACAGGAGCAGAGCATAAATGAAAAATGTTGGAAAAACGGGCAAAATTATTCCTTTTTGAGAGCTTCCGTTGCGTGCGCTGCGTAAACGGTTTAATTACACAACAATCATGTATGTAGAGTAGGTAGGGTTGATGGGTAGGTAGGTAGCCAGTTGACGGGAGCGAAGCCGCGTGGGACAGCTAGTCACTCATAAGGATAGTGTAGGGTTCTCGCCAAACTTCTTGGCCGCCCTGAAGATGGTTTTTCGATGCGCAAGGCGAGGCGTGGTTCTGTTTTTATCCGACTGCCAAAGGAGGGTAATGTGTTTTTCAGTCTATGTATGTATGTTTGTTCCTATGTGGCGTTCTAGAGACCAAACGCGTTGGCCGATTTTGACGATTCATACGTCAATCGATTCGTCTTAACCCTGCAAGTGCACTGGCTACATTAAAATTGAAAAAGAAAAATGGCGAAATTCGGGCGCCATATTGTGCGGGACAAACATTTTTTTTCTTCCAAACCCATCTTGTGGGGTATCAAAATAAAGGGATTTAAGAGGTAATTTCAAAAATATATAACACATGTTAAAATGTACCTAAATCTAAAAAAAATAACTAAATAGTTATAAATAAAAAAAGTTAATTCAAAAATCAAAAAACCCGGCTGCTTCGCTCTGGTTTTTTATTTTTTTGAATTAACTTTTTTTTTGTATGAGATTCACTACTGCGCAGCAATTGTAGCCAACTTCAGGTTGGCTAAGAATTTTTGCGAGAACTATACACCCCACACTGTTTTATTATTTTTCTAGGTAGGTATTTCCCGCGGCGTCGTCGCTCCCGTGGCATTTGCCGCAGAAGCTGTGACTTATCCCCGGGATTAAAAACTAAAGAAAATGTCTATGACAGCGATAATGTAGATTAGTATTAAGATCAGATAATATAATTTATTTGTCCAAAACATGAGTATACCACACACATGGCATGCAAGATGTTACATTATTTTTTTTACTGTCATGTTGTGAATAAATTATTACAAACATATTATTAACAAACAATCAATCTGCCTAGCCTTTTCCCAACTATGTTGGGGTCGGCTTCCAGTCTAACTGGATTCAGCTGAGTACCAGTGTTTTACATGGAGCGACTGCCTATCTGACCTCCACAATCCAGTAACTGGGTAACACGGTACCCCTTGGCTAGACTGGTGTCAGATCTCAAGCTTCTGAATTCTCGAAACGACTATCAAAGATCTTCAAATGACAGCAGATGATATTATTAACAAACATAATACAATTTTACTATATTGGGGTCGGCATCCAGCCTAACCAGATGTAGTTGAGTACTAGTATTTTACGTTACTGTCTATCTGATCTTCACAACCCAGTAATTGAGTAACACGGTGCCCTTTCGCAACACTGGTGTCGGATTGTCTGGCTTCTGACTGCACGTTACGACTAGAGATGTAAATTGAAAAAAAAAACAAAATGCTTTTTTTCACAATCTTGAAAAAAAACATGATAAAAACTTGGCACCGTCGTTTTTTTCTACATTTGGTTTTTTTCTGAAAGTCAAATACAGGAATAAAACACAAAATTTGGTCGTACCTATTATTATGAACTTAGAAAATAGTTAATGTTTTACGATCAGAATCATCTTTTTAAAATCCCCGTCCGTAAATGGTAAACTTCAGTGGGTGTTGCCAATTATTTTAAGACCTTTATGTACTATTTAACAAAAAAATAATAATATCAACTCATATACGATAACCGCCTTACCATATTTTTATTTTCGTACTCTTGAAAAAAAACCTACTCCAGAAAAAAAACTGTTTCATTTCATGTTTTTTTTAACGTTTTTTTTCATCTTAGATAAAATACCGTTTTTTTACAACTCTAGTTACGACTATCAAAAATCTACTAATTACGAAGGAGTCTCAATAAGTAATGCATGGTCAACCATCCAAGGACCAACCTCGGTAACCGTTGCTTAACCGCAATGATCGACTCGTGCGGCTGTTATTACAAGCTTTTATTAACTTGCATTGTATGTCTGTGTGTTCGGGTCAAATCTTGCAACTGAATTTTAAAGCAGTTATCCTCCACCGATTACGATGAAATTTCTATACATGTTTAGTTTGGATGACAATGAATGGTTAGCTAAGTGACTTCATTCTAAATCCAATATGCTAGATGGCGGACTAATTATTTTTTATGCACTGCCATGATATGGGTATCAAATGAAAGGGTTTGCTGAGAAAAATACGAAAAAAACTTGTATTGAAAAATTGATTTTGATGAATAATTTTAATATCTTACGAATCACACTTATATTAAAAAGACGAAAGTTTGTGAGTGCGAAGCGTGTCTACTACTAGATAAATTATGTAGTTTAAAAAGTATTTTTATATTCATACTTGTTCCAATCACTTTTGCCACGCTTTCTATGATAGAATATCACTTGTCTATGGCCTACGGTCGGGTATGTCCTGTATTATATCGACACGTAAAAGTGTTGTGATTAACGATGTCCTATCGACTATCGATAGGTAGATGGCTTTTATCGGATGACGTCACCCGCCGTGAAGGGCGACCATCGCAATCGACTCGAATTTAACATGAAATCGATAAAATATTCCTACACTTTTAGTTAGTTTGATAAATGTTTTCGATTTGACAAAATCGTTTGAACAAAGACTTAGCTAAAACCAAACTAGCTAGCTGAGTTGTGCTTGATATATCTAGTAGCCTAGATATATTCAAAGTTAAAGTCTAATATTTATTCAACTAGGCCTAGCGGTACTTTTTAACGTCAAACACCAATGAAAATTAAAATTTACAGGTAAATAAAGCTGATTCTACCGTGCATTCGGAAAAGTAACTTGTTATGGAGAAGAACACACAAGAAACTAAATAAATAAAAAGCTTTTTACAATATTTACATAAGTACAAACATTAATACATTCATATACGTGAGGACGATGCACCCAGAACGACTACACTTACTACATATAGGCATAAAGTATTACAAGCACTAAATGGTAAATTCCTTCACTTGATAAATAGGAACATTGTTCTAACATACTAAACAACAAGGAAGGAGGAACGGAGGACGGAGGAAAAGTGAGTGAGTCAATTTCTTAAAAAAAAAAAAATGATTACAATAACTATGATTTTGTCTACACTAAAGATTGCCCTATGAAGCAGGACCAGCATGTTTCCAAGCATTCTTATCTTGAATATAATCATCTAATTTGTATTTTGCTTGTTTACAAAGTGTGCTTTTAACGAAAGTTTTAAATTTACTTTCATTTAGTTTTAATATATCACAAGGTATTTTGTTATAGAATTTAACACAGTACCCCATGAAAGATGAGTGTATAATATCATGTATATCTAGCAAAGCAGACTTAGAGATTGAGTGCCTTAATTTCCCTACGCATTTATTTATTTAGAAGTACCAATTAACGAAGGCTTTATTCCTCGGGAAAAGAGAAATGAAAGAGAAAAGGTATTAGTTAAGCGTGTTTATTTCTTCCTTTGTTACCAAATTAGTTTTGTATGGCAGCGTCAGCCTAGGTTTTTTTTAAATGAAACTATATATATCAATAATTCAAATTAGAAACTGTAGAAAGCTAAGCACTGAACTACACTAGGAATCCGGTTCTCAGACGTCAGGTCCAAGCGCCTGCCAAAGCCGCTATTTATATTTGTTTTTTTTTTAATAAAAAACTTTGCCCCACACTAGGAATCTCTTCCTGTATCGTAGGTGCGTTTACAAACATATAAACTCACATACACAAACACCCAGAGCCGGAACAATTATCTATAGGTCATACAAATATTTGTTCCGTGCGGGAATCGAACCCGCGACACGCAGCGCAGCAGTCAATCGCTCAACCACTGCGCCAACCGTTATATATATATAATATATATTTTCAAGGTAGATGAGCTCTTGCCAAAGTATCGCCAACTGGTGGCGTGAATTTGCCCGAATACGAGCATACTTTAAGTATGCCGCTTCATCTACAAAAAAGTCGCGTTCAGCTAAGAGTGCATCCATATTAATATTTTAAAGGCGAAAGTAAATCTGTCCATCTATTACCTTTTCACGCTTAAACCGCTGATCCGATTAAGATGGAATCTGGTATAGAGATAGTTTGAGAACTTTTTTTTTGTGTTTGGGAAATCATCCAGTGACTTCTCCCGCTCTGGGTGAAGCGGGAGGGCGTGTCAGACTTTTACTGACTAAAACCCACCCGTGTTCCTTCAGTTGCTTGAGCCAGGGCCGCGGTAACTCTTTTTCAAATTTATCCGCGACCCAGACAGGCATCGGCCCTAGCGGACCCCGTCAGTTTTGCTGACATCTCTTTGAGGCGCGCGTGGAACACTACGCGCCGTCGACTCGGGCCTGGTCCTTATCGGACGGCGAGCAACCCGCTGCTCGCCGTCCGCAAGCCCGCGCCTACGGTGGCCGGAAATCATCTTGCGACGCCCGACGCCCGGGACGTCTCCTGCGGCGGCTGGGGGCGTGAGGGCGTCTCCGTTGCGTCTCCCTCACGCGTTCCGCCTCCTCCTTCGCGAGCATTACTGCTTCGCAGAAGAAGGTGACAGCTTCTAGTTTGAGACCCTGGAATAGGATTGTTGTTATCTCGGCAGTCATACTTAAGGGGGTGGAAAGTGGGTTGGAAGTTTGTATGATGAACCAATAATTTCTCAAATAAGGCGGCCCATACATCCACAATATTATAGAGCATTATTTAAAATAGTTAAATGCTACAAAGATGCGGGCAAAATATAGTTTAATAATAAATGTCACATCACAACTAATATTAGTACATTGTAATTTGTACTTATGTGTATAGACTAGTATTTTGTTGTACCTACTTATTATGTTTATTTTTCTTAGAAAATGAGCGGGTACGGCACAAGCATGTCGGGCGGCGGCGACACAGACGCGCTGGCAAGAAGACTGCGTGACGCGGAGCGAGCGCGAGCCGACGCGGAGCGAGCTCACGCCGACGCGCTCGCTCAGCTCCGCCAAGCGCAGCGCTCGCCCATAGACCAGCACAATGTTGAACAACTGCAGTCCAGAGCAAGGGAGCTGGAGAAGAAGGTAGCTATGCCATGTAACATAGGTGTAGTGTGTTAAAAGCTGATTAAGCTCACGCCGACGCAATCGCTCAGCTCCACGCAGCGCATCACGAGCCCATAAACCAGCACATTGATGAACAGCTGCAGTCCAGAGTGAGGGAGCTGTAGTAGAAGGTAGCTATGCCTTGTATTACATAGGTGTAGTGTGTTATGCTCAGCTCCGTCAAGCGCAGCTCTCGCCCATAGACCAGTTCAATGTTGAACAACTGCAGTCCAGGCGACGGATCTGGAGAAGAGGGTAATTATGGCATATTGATACTTAATGCAAAAGTAACTATGTCTGTCTGTTTGTTTGCACACCTAAACTGCTGACCTATTTTGAAGAATTTTTGGTACAATGATAGATCGGACCTTGGAAAAGGACATAGGATACGTTTTATCCCGGTAGTATGTTTCTTGCGATATGCAGGCGAAACTTTTTTTATCGCATACAGCCATTACATAAAGTGTACTGTATTGAGAGCGGAGCGAATAAAAGCTGGCGAGCTCGCTCAGCTCACACACAGTTTTGCAACACACTAGAAAATTGGCTCTTATTGCAGTGTATATTATATCAGACGCGTTGAAACAATGATCCTTAATCTGGACTTGTGAAATGTGGCCACCAAAGATCGGCGGTGGCTACAGAACACTAACTAGGTATATACTATTAGTCCAAGTCTTATAGTCAGAGGTGAGCGTTGCTTTGTATGTTCGCAGGCGGCACTTGAAACAGTTCGATGCGAAGAGCTACAACTAGAACTGTCATCGGCATTGCGCGCTCGCGGGCAAGGCGGCGCGACCACGTGGTCGACGCAGTCAGCACAACCAGCGTCCGAGATCGAGCGCATCATGGCCAAGATCGAGCAGGACAACCGCATCCTCGCCGAGTTAGAGCATACGAGATCCACTACACATGGTAATAAACTTGGTAGATTTTATTTGTCTATTGTGATGTTATTGTTCTTCTTCTTGTGACTCTCCAATGATTGAGGTTTGACTATCAATACCGAATAGTAAATTAACTCCATGTCCATCGTCTACATGGATAGAACGCCAGTGGAAGGAGTAGTGAAAATCGCCACTAAATTATGGCAAATAGATTTAGTAGACGCTTCAATTACGGAACGATAATGTTTTAGTAGTTTACGGTTTTCCAGGTATCCAATCAAGCGGATCCAACCAGGCACTGGGGGAGTACCACTCGCCGACGCCGTCACCGCTGCCGCACTCGTACGCCAGCACGGCGGGCCACGCCGCCATCTGCCAGAGCAGCACCATGCCCACGCTGTCCTCGCTGCACGCCACTGGCCAGTTCACCGCTCCTTCCTCCAACTCCGTTGCATACTCCATGAGTGCGCACAATCCCACCTCGTACTCCAATCCCGTGTCCGCTTACTCCAACACATACGGCGGCCTCTCCAACACCCATCAAGTTACCTTCACCAACCCTGTCACCGCACCACTCGTCAACAACATCGGACAGATCTCCAGCACGCTAGCCGGACTGCAGACCAACCTACAGAACCTCACCGGCAACGTGTCAGCTCTCAACCTGGGTTCCGGCCTCAATCCCGGCATGACGGGGACCATAGCGGGCACCGGCCTCACGAGCTGTTTGAATAATCCACAAAACAATTTATCCAGTGGACTGTCGAATACGCTGGGAGGATTACAGTCGACCTTAACAAGCGGGTTGGGAAACGCCCTCTCGAATTTGACTGGAACGCAATTAGGAGGACTAAACACAAGTTTAGGCGGCACAAACGCTTACGGAACTGGGACGGGGACGTATACAAATCCCCTCCTGTCTGGTGGACTCGGAACAAATCCTATGAATATAAAACTGAAACCTCTAGATGAAATCGACCTCGGACTCGGTAGATACGGGAATACGACGGGAGTGGGACGGGTGGCCACGCCGGTCACACCACACCAACCCTCGTGGAACTTAGGATTAGATAGCCAATTCGGAACTGATAGACTAGGGGGCTTAGACTCGGGTTTCAGCCACGATCGGAACCAAAGAGCTATAGCGCGGATTATGCCTAATACCGGTTTGGAAATGGAAGGTGAGTGAAATCCAATTTTCTTTGTGCTCTTTGTTATAAGGAAATCGCTATCAGCTGTGCACATGTTTCAGTTGCGCGTAATGCATCGCATTTTATGAATGGTGCCTCAGACACGGTTGACATGCTGGACATACCGGGGAAGGGTCGCTGTTGCGTGTACATCGCCCGGTATTCGTACGACCCGCCTGAGTAAGTAAACCTCAACTATACTCCATTTGAAATAACATTAGAAAAACAATAATCCCTTGTTTCAGACAGTTCAGCCAATTGTTGACTTCTATTGCGTTGATGATATAACAAATTGCAGCTATAGTAAACGGTTGGTTTTGGTAACAGGTTTATGCTTTTTATGCCTTGTTTACGAAATATAACTTAAATTCGGTTGAACGGACTGTAAAAATAATCTAATGTTTTTCAAATGGAGTATAGTGTTTGTTTGATGAGGAATCTGATCGTGTCAATTTAAATAGTAATCCTTTCAGGATTGAGGGTGCAGAAGCTGAACTGGCAATAAGTTCTGGCGATTATTTGTTAGTGTGGGGTCCTCCAGACCCCCAAGCTGGCATGCTTGATGCCGAACTTTTGGATGGACGGCGTGGACTGGTACCTGCTAATTTCGTTAACAGATTGGTCGGAGACGATTTGTTAGAATTCCATCAGGTGATAAATAGATTATTTTAAATAGTTTTATGTTGTGAAATGTGTGTGTAAATGTATCATATCTGTGAAATGTTTGATGATCAATAAGTACTGCTTATGATCGAACGGGTTCTAAATTACAATTTGACAAATTCTTAACTGATTTTCATTTTGATTGCAGTTTTCTTTATGAATATTGCCTTAAAAGCCTTTACATAAAAAATACAGGCCTAAATAATAAACAGAATATATTCGGATCGGTTGTGACTAACATTGTGTTATAATCTCCGATAGTTATTAACACAATCCAAAAACTTGTTCATACAAGGTCGCATTTTACCCTCAGGCGATTGTTTCAACATTGAGAGATGTCGATGAGGCTACCACAGCGATAAGCGAACTGTCGATCAGTCGTGACGTCGCTCGACTTAGCGAAGTAGCCGAACTAAGCGAAGGCCCAGAAGACGATGACAATGGTAAGCATACACACATCAAACTCTTCACATAGAACTAAACCTAGGCACGAAACGTAGACCTAACAGTACTAAACAGTGTGAAAAATCTAGCAACTAGAATACATATTCGATCGATACTAGCAAATGGTTTTTGAATTTAATATTAGACTTAATGAAGAATTTAGATTAAAGTCTAGAATAGAAGTTAAAATTAGCAAACAGTAAATTTTTCGTCATTGAGTGAATTTACATTTTGCATGCAACCCAAACACATCGAGCACCCGCAAGCTTATTACGTATCTTGCAAAAGCAAAACAATAGCGATTTTTGCGCAATAATTGGTCTTTAATACTTACAGAAGTTTTTGAGGTTTTGGCGGTTTTTTTTACCAACAGCGAGATATTAGCAAACGATTGAGTAGGACCTAGGTACCATATCTCCCCAGGGATGTGCCCTAACAGGCGTTGCACAGAGGGGGTTCCGGGGTGGTCTTTTAAGAGGTAACGGGGCCTCTTCCATGTGCTGATGGCCCACACTCCCTGGTCGTTTCCCCAAAATTCCAGGCGCCTTTTGAAGGTTACCCACCGTAAAAAAAATGCTTCATACCTACACTGTAGGTAATTCCGACTTTAATAACATAAAGCAACTGATCGCGCTACTATTGCTAATTGCTGTTTTTTACGTAATAAGCCTGCCGGACAACCATACTAACAGTAGTGATGAACAATCATGACGCTTCGCACAAATATACAATCAGAACGCTACACAGACGATCTGAAACGGTTGTCGTAAACGATCATGTATAGAAATAGTTCTATAGTCGAACCTTTGTCCCTCCCCGTTCCCTTCCTTGGACTTCGCTGCACGCTTCTTCGCATTCTCACGCACTTCGCCTGCCTGGCCGCACTCCTCGATATACCCTCGGACCTGAACAGCCGAGCTGTTTTTCTCGTCGCTAGTGCCGGCGCCGCGGCAGCTCACCCTGGAGAGGCAGCTGAACAAGTCCGTGCTCATCGGCTGGACTGCCCCCGAGGGTGTGCAGCAAGCCAACATCGAGAGCTACCACGTTTACGTCGACGGAGTCCTCAAAACCACCGTCAAGGCCTCAGAACGCACGCGAGCCCTCGTTGAAGGAGTAGACTCCAATCGGGTGAGTTGTTTTCATGTTCAATTAGCTGCTTCTCTTTATCTTTCTACAGTAGTCACTTTTACATGTTACCAGTGAGCACAAATTCATTTAGTTGGTCATCGGTATCATCGTTTGCTTTTAGATGTTATATTTATACAATTCTTTTTGTATCCTTGTAATGTTTCTAATGAGTGCCGTCAGTTTTATGATCTTTTTGTTTCTAAAGCCGCATCGTATCAGCGTGCGTTCGGTGACAGTGTCGCGTCGCACGTCAAGGGACGCAGCTTGCACAATGGTGATCGGTAGAGATACCGGCAATATGGGCCCGACCTGTGTCAGGGCCAGCGGGGTGACCTGCTCGCAGGCCGTGATCTCTTGGCTCCCAGCCAACTCAAACCACCAGCACGTCGTCTGTGTAAACAATGTTGAAGTAAGCTCTCGTTATTGTGAAATGACGTCATTAATCAATAGGATAGACTAGACACGCGTTCATTGATTACAGGTACGGACAGTGAAGCCAGGAGTTTACCGCCACACAATCACAGGTTTATCACCGAGCACACAGTATCGGGTAACTGTAAGGGCTAAACACTTAAGAGCTGGTCCGCCACAACCTGGAATTCCAGTTCAAGAAGAGGCTCCTGGAGCTTACACAGACTTCAGGACTCTTCCCAAGGGACTGCCAGACCCGCCAAACGAAATAATGGTAAGTGCAAACTAAAAACCCAACAATCAGCATGACGTGAATTGAGCATGCTTTTTGGATCCAAACTTATACATCTTACACTCACATTCCTTGCTCGCTGATGTTATATGTATCTATCTATACTTAGTCAGGAATCAGAATTATAAAAATCACACAGTGGATAGTGGAAAAAAAAATACAAATTTAAATTGAACAATGCTTTTCAAGGCAGTAACTGTGAAGCGTTTTTAGCACGCACAAGGTAGCTTTTCCAATGCTCCACGAAAGTGTGATGGTACAGTATGAATACTCACAAAGACCGACTGACACACCCCTATTCCTTTCAAATAATTCACAACCTCAAAGCACACAGCACGTCTCGAGGAAGTCGCGTCAATCGCAACCATAAATCCAGCTCCAGGAAAATTATTCTTGACATATCCCAACGCTCACCTCGTTGTTAGCTTAGCTATCCCCTTCTGTAATGTCAGCTCCTCCCTCAATGTGGCTTAGTTCAACGTTGGCCCACTTGTAATAAAGTTGAAACCCAATTGGCTTGCCTCACTATTGTTCGGCTGGATTGTTGGTGGTGATTGGTGCGGTGTCGTAGGTGGAAGCCGGACCTCAGGACGGGACCTTGCTGGTGACTTGGCAGCCAGTCGTGCGTCCGCCCGCCTCGGGCCCGGTCACTGGGTACGCTGTGTACGCCGATGGCAAGAAGGTGACCGATGTGGATTCTCCAACCGGTGACCACGCTCTCATCGACATTGGCAAACTGATCGGCCTCAATCCTAAATGTGTCACCGTAAGTATGGCTGTATGGAGCTTGATTTGGCTATGTGAACGCTATGTTAGCAAAATTAGATATATGGTGACGTTTATCTAATTCGTAGAATTTCATTTGTGTTTTTTTAGTGGGTTGACGATTTTCATCGTGATTCCTGTGTTGTTGTTTTCAGGTTCGTACTAAGTCGAGGGACAGCCAGTCCAGTGACAGTGCGCCCACGCCGATTCCCCCAGCGGTGCTGCGCGGTGTGGTGACGCGGATGCCGCGAGGACCGGTGCAAGGGCCGGGCCCCAACCAGCAGGGGCCCGGCGGGTACAGGACAGGGATGGTGCAGCGCCCCCAGCCCTACCAACACCACCAGCAAGTTATAGAGCACGATGAGAATCTCTCCGATAAGGAGATCTTCCCATCTGTAAACCGCCACGACCCCCACGCTGCTCAGGTGACCAAACACTTTTTATTTATCTTGTCTCTTGTCCCTTTATGATGTTGGCAATACTATCTCGCTATGTCTGATAAAATTCAGTCTTGTCCCAACAAATTGGCTTTAACTTAAAAAAAAAAAAATGTCAAAATTTTACATTTACTGTTTTCTGTACTTTCACACATCTTATTGGATTTTTATTTGCTACTCGAATTGGAATTTTGAAACTTTTATCAAAATTAAATTTAAATTATGATAAAATGTGTACTAAACTGTTGATCGGCATAGCACTTCGTCTATATTTGTTTTGCAAATAAATGTTGTACATTTGTGTGTAACGTCAAGTTTCATTTTGCCAGTTTATTTTGTTGAGAGATTGATTCAGTATTTAATATGTGCTTTATATTTTTGATTTTATCTCTGATAATTTTCTTCGTCTGTGTCTTCTTAGCTATCATTAAAACGATCAGTGTCATATGCTCTCTTCTTGCGCGACAAACAGTCTGTTCTAGCAATTTGTGTTTCATCATCACGTTCAGTAATACGTTTGTTGTCAATAAGTTCTATAGTACCGAATACAGACTGTTTGTCTCGTGATATCGGTGTTGCAAACTGCACTCTTTATACTTTCTCCTGTGGTTCTGTCGCTGGCATCTTCTAAATGTCCAGTATTTAGTTCTCTGCCGACGGTCTCACGACACGACCACCGCGCCATCGACTATAGCTATGCACTCGGCTCGATCGTTCAAAATTAAATGCATACTGCTTGCGACTAGATCAGTAGTCTCTAGTGCTATTGGCCGATACCCGACAACGCACGACACCATACAGATACAACTTAGAACAGATAAAGAGCTTGTACTTTGTGACACAGACAATACCGCCCATGAGTTGTGATCATGCCACTTAGTCTAACCTTACCTCGCTCTCTCACATAACTGTTATACACCTTTCCATAGCCTACGAGTGGATTCGGCACAGGCCTTCTAAAGAGTATATTCGACAAAATAACCCCTTCGGTAAGGAATTTTAACACGTCTTTTCATATTTATCATAATTTATTTTATTCTGAAGTTTACACACGACTGATTTCTTTAGCGTTCTATGAATTTTTATTTTAGTTTTGAAAGCGTTTTTTTTTGTGTTCTTAGTTTTGTAAAATATTTCTTATTATTTTCTTTGATTTTTATTAATACACAGTGTGCCCGTATATTATACAAATAGTGTCATAATACTATAATATTGTAGCCATATAATCAGCATATGAAGACAATATTTACTTTGAGTATGCTTTTATATTTATCTGAAAGTAGACAAAAATATGTAGAAAACAAGTATACTAGCTAAATGCATATATATTTATATAATAAAAGAAAACTAGGTTTTTGGAATAAAACTTCTGTTTAGCAGTTGTACGATTTTAAAGATAAATAGATAGTTTATTATTACGATAAAATTATAGCTTAAATAGAAAGGGATCTTATGTGATAATACTGTTAAAGAAAACCTCTTAAGAATATTACTTCGGAGTAGTAAAGTAATTGCGTTTAAATCGATTTTTCATAACAGCTCACGACTCATACACATGAAGAAATCACTCATGGACATTCTTAACACGTCATCCATGTATACGAACCGTGGAAACAAAACAATCGTGCGTTTTAAAATTAGGATCTAGTCACGTAAAATAAAGCCGACCGCTTACACGGCAGTGAACTTCTATCTTTCTACTTCAGCTTTCCTGTACAGGCTTCACTTGCTCTAAAGCCTGATATATTAATACTATATGGAGCGTACTTTGTAACTCACTCTTCAACAGCTTCTAACAAACCGCTTAGTAATATTTCCGTATAGTGTGTACTTCTATTTGCTTAAACAAGTAATCCAATAGATTCAAGAAAGTACCTACACAGAGTATGAAGCAAAGACCACGTCCGTTGCGAGCACCATAGTCATCAATATCGCCCATAAAGCACGATCATTAACTCACTATATTTTGTGTCGTTATAAAGAACTGTGTATATGCTAAAATATTGAATGACCATGTGGTATTAGCAATCGGGGATACCGGCCATCGAAATCACTAAAGAGAGCGCGACGGAGCTGGGTAGCGAGGACGAGGAGGCACCGCGCCGCCGCCCGCAGGTCTGCGATCTCTCCTAGCTGTCATCGATGTGCTCTCCATGTGCTAGCACTATTCACTATGCTCTCTTTCTCTCAATTCTGTACGATCTCCCGATCACGAGTTTCTGATTTCACTTCTCGGTGTTCTGTGTTGTCATCTTCACTTGTACCGTCCTCGATGTTGCCACACACTCTCTGGTCCGCCACACGTCGACACCGCACGTCCCTGACGTCCGACAGATAGGCAGAGCAACTAGGCCACAGAGCACTCGATACAGACAACACTGGAGCATGTTCGCGTGTTTGTATGATTGTTCCTGCATGCTGTCTTGGCTTCGACGCGTATCAATGCCGTACACTCACTCCTCTCACACACCCCACACTTCAATGTCTTATGTTCTCAGATAAGGGATTCAGTTTTGAGGGGACATCGGTTAATGATACGATTTTTTCGTTATTGTTGAAGTTGAATTAAAATTTTGTTTTGTTAAACTTGTGACAAGCACATTTGGAACCGACTGTTTATTATTATATCTGCTATGAATGATGTGGTTTCAAGTGTAAGCGCTGCACGCTAGCTTTCGTTGTGCATGGGGGTTGACTAGAGCTACAACGGAATGTATTGTTTTTCTTATCGTCCAAGGAGAAGGTAATATTTATATCGCTTTGAGACGCAACGCCAATGAGGATAATGGCTAAAGCTTGTTCGATTGCTGTTGGCTTGTTTATGGAAAATCTAACCTTATTAATGTGTTGGTTCGTACGGACGTCAGCAGCAACCGTCCCAACCAACGCAAGCGTCGCAGCAGCCTTCGGGTCAGCCGTACCCGAGTACACAAGCCTACCATGGCACGCAGCAGCCCCAATATCCAGCAGCCGGGCAGTTCCAAAGTAACCCGGCGTACCCCGGGGCAGGCGGGCCCAACGCGGCGCAGTACCAGAACCCGCCCCCCCGGAACCACCACGAGCGAGGCCGCCCTCCTAACCCTCACCAGGTCGCACACCAACACGAGCAGGCATGTGCTTCACTTTATTATCTTCTATAAACTCTTCTTCTTCTTCCAACTCGCCACTTCCCGTTACTTGGGATCGGATTTACTGGTCATAAGATATCATTAGTTCCGCTGATAACATAGAGCAAAACGGACCACCGGCCGACCGTCCGCCGGTGGTCCGTGTTGCTCTATGGTTGATAAACATCGTCAGTAGATCGATCTTCTTTATTTCATGTGAAATTTTCGATGTTTCAAATTAATTTACTGGAAATGTCAACCTTTTGTATTTTCTCACAATATTAAAAATCAAGTATTAAATGAACAACCCATTCCTGTTACAGCAGCAGCAACAGCAACAACAACAACAGCAACAACAACAGCAACAACAGAACCAGCAGAACCAGCAAGGCAGCAGTATGCAGTACACCGCACGCGGGGGCCAACCTCAGGGACCCCGCGGACCCCAGCCTGGCGCCAGACACGCGCAAACCCACCCTCAGTCCAAAAGAAGCCGCTACTTCATCGCCCTATTTGACTATGACCCACAAACCATGAGCCCGAATCCTGAAAGTTGTGATGAGGAATTGCCCTTCAGTGAAGGAGACACCATCAAGGTTAGTGACGAATATCTTTTAGAACTTAAGTGAGAGTGTGCTCGCAGAAAAGTTCTGGAGCGGTGACAGCGTACCAGAAGATGCAGCGTTGAAAGGCCTCCAACAAAGGGTCCACCTTGTGGCAAACTTTGTAAAACCTGTGGGAATCATCAGGATGCGAGACAAACAAGACCAGGCGATGTGGCTACATTTTGGGGAGGCCTATGTCTGGCAGTGAAAGTGTTTTGGCTGTAAAAATAATGATGATATCTTTTAACAGTAACCGAAGTTGGCTCTAATTGACCTTAGCTGTTGATGATGCAGTTACTCATTCTGTGGCCCGTCTCGAATTATCTTCCGTTAGGCGGTGCTTCCTTTTTGCGAATTTTGTAATGAGATGTAACGACTATTTTAGTTGACGTTCTCCTTAGACTAGAAACGATATCACAATTTTGGATCTATGATGTTGATTTACCTTTGACATTATCCATAGCCAGCAATAGGGTTGACTTTAACTCACGTAGCACGGTTATAATGAAAAGCCCATATCAATTAATGAAAAAATATATCTCTCTTGATCTTCAGGTTTGGGGTGACAAAGACGGCGACGGCTTCTATTGGGGCGAATGCAGGGGTCGTCGTGGATACGTGCCCCATAACATGGTCATGGAAGTCTCGGAGCAAGAGATCACGGGTCAGCCGCAGTCAAAGCGAGACCGATGGGCCGACGCTTACGCCAATCAGCCCGTACGCCGAATGGTCGCATTATACGACTATGACCCGCAGGAACTCAGCCCAAACGTGGACGCTGATGTAAGTATAACCTTCTTCTTTTCTCCCTTGAATTAAATTAAACCTATTCGTACTCAGGTAACGAGTATTTGAAAAAGGAATTTCATACCGACTGAAAATTATAACATTTGCAGTTTTCCCCTAAAACTTAAGAGCTTCCAGCCGCAGTAGAGCTAAAAGTTACAGCTAGTTAATCGAAAAAAAAGCGTGTGGAGTAATATATCGCTCAAGATTCATGAGATAAAAAAACATCGATTTTCACTTATATCTTTGAGCTCCGAAGTGGATGCGGTTGTTGTTGAGTTTCTGATCGTTAACGTTAGATGACTGCTTGTTTAAAAGTTCTAAATTTATTCGGTATAAAATTCTTAAAAAAATGCCACGGTACCTCTCGTAATATTTGGTTATATAACTTAAGCAGACTGAAGCTACCATATTCTCTCTCAAGAATTCTGACTTTGATTGACATACTTGCCTGTTAGACAGATCAGCTAGTTACCAATGTGACGGTTAAGAAGTGCAGATGTTACAGGTATCATGCCACTAAAAAGTGGTGTAGTTAAATACTCCTTCCAGGGGCCGTACTATGACGAGTCAATGCCATTATGATTCCATTGTGAGAAACTGATAGTGATATTCTTTGCTTAGAGATCCTTCTCTCTCTGGCACTGGAACCATTTTAGCGTCAGCAAGTCATAGTAAAGCCCCAGCTGTACTCAATCGTTGTAGCAGTTGAACTTCATTGCTAAAATGGAATCTTGCTTTAGATGTTTGAAAACATATGTATTATCTGCTTAGTGCCTAAGGCATTAAATGTTTTATATATATCTTGTGTCCCTTACCTCTTGTTGTACTATCTGATCTTAATCAACCTTTAATCTTTCTTTGTATCGCATTTGTGTCTCTACTGTCCCCTTGCTTATATAAATGTAATCTAACTATATATTTTTCTACATTCTTCCTCCCTTCCTCTATACCTACTATTTCTTGTTATTCGCTCTAACATTTCTTTCACAATTGATTTTTTGTCACTCAGAAACTTTTCCAGGCTGAGCTGAGCTTCCAGACGGGTCAAATCATCCTCGTGTACGGTGACATGGATGATGACGGCTTCTACATGGCTGAGATTGAAGGCGTCCGAGGTCTTGTGCCGAGCAACTTCCTCGCTGATGCGAATGATCAGTACGCGGCACCGCATAGCAATCAAGGTGAGTGGAACTTGAGAGTGTAGTTTCGTAAAAGTACAACACGGTCAAAATAAATGCGCACATTGACTGTAATCGACCACCCGCCTAGAGTCGAACTTTAAAGGCGTGACAGCGCCAAGTGCACAGTTATTTTTACCGAGTAATAGTCATGGAATTTCTTGTGATGCCTGAGACTTTTTCTGTTTTTTTTTTAAATCAACTTCTGTCAAAATGTGATGATTTATGTCTAATTATTTCTATAACATTTATATTAAACGGCTCCCTGTCTTTTGACATTATTATGTGCTTAGCTGATACAGGTTTATTTATAGAATTGCTTCCGATAGAAAAAGTAACTGTTGCATAGTATTATATGTAACAATTAATGTATTACCAGTTATATTAATCACAGCCCTATATTTTGCCATATATACAAAGGTAATACAGGTAGCGAATATTATCTGATAGAAAAAGCACCTGCTGCAAATATGTGACAATTTATGTCTTTAAGAGTTATATTAATCAGGGCCCTGTTTTATGTCACAGATGCCTAGGCGATGCAGATAGTTATATCTGATACGATTTATTTATCTTATTTTATGTTGATGATTTAACAATAAGTTCTTGGATTCGCATACTTTCAAGTTTAAAGTAGATGTTTATCTAGGGAGCAAACAGTTATTTCTAAAGGCGAGAGTGTTTATTTTATCCTGAGCGTAGCGAGGTTGATTGTTTTGCCCTAGGTGAACACTCTTCGAGAAAATAAGTAAGTGCAACTTATGAACAAGAACGTTACGTTTATTTATTTACATACAATTAGGAACGATAAGAAATAACATAGAAATAATAAGAAGCTAATGTTTATATTTGAACAATTATGGAAGTTCATCGTAACAATTTAATTAGTACGATCCGTTACAGTTTGTATTTTTTTTTGGCCAGCGCGTGGTTTTCCGGCCAGTGACTTGTTAAATACAATGTTCCCGTGCGATCCGAAATAGAATTACAATCGCTCATTAGCCATTCACCTCATACATTCGTGGTATTCGATTTTAGCGATGTAATTCTATTTTGGACTGTATGGTTTTTGATTCATCTCTTTGCTGATTGGAAAATTTACTAACAATATCCACATTCCAAATTCAAATCACTTTTAGTCCCTAGGGATTAATGAGCTATTTTAGTCCCTGTTTACGAAGGGTAAATTAGCTCTTTTTGAATAGATGTGATAAAAATAAATTAAAATAACCATGGGAAAGTAGGCCATGATTGTCCTTGTTATAGGAGTTTTACGTCCATCATGTAAAGAGGAGAGGCTCTAAACAAAGTGTCATTCTATCAGCGATGGCGATTTTCGGAATGCTAAAGTGCGATGGGGCATTTCGATAGAATTTTCATTGATAGAATGCCACTTGAATAGAGCTTTAGGTTAAGTTGTATAGCGATGTCAGATTTAGTTTGGAATGTCGAGCATTGATGTTGGGTGCAGGGGCCGCGGGCATGTCTTCAGCGGGGCAGGGCGCGGGACGAGGGAGCGCGGGGCGAGGCCGCGGCGCCGTGCCACTCCCCGGTCCGGGCTGCGGCCCTGGGACTAAGGGCCCCCCACCGCCGCCGCGCGAAGGTGTGCCGCACCATGCGCAACATGCGCAGCACGCGCAACACGCGCAGCACGCGCAGCATGCCCAGCTCGCGCAGCACGCCGCGCAACAGGCCCAACAGCGCAATCACCACCGCCGCGCAGGTACGGCACTCCCCCACTACCTCTGCTCCTCCACTTTCTCCCTGAGCTGCCACCGCTGCTCTTGCCCTCGCTCCCTATTTTTAATACTAAGCCGGGTCGGTCGGCTCGTCGATTACGGAAGAGCGATGCACACGCTTTAGACAAAACCCTGTTAGTCACCCGTCACTACATGACACGATTTGTTTTGTCCTGCTTGTCAGTTTCACTTCAATAAAATATCAGAACTTTTTATATTGAAGTCCTACTAAAACATTTACTTTAAAAGTCCGTACACTGAAAATAGTCATGATTAAAATCGCTTTCGAAGAGATCGCCGAGCCGACCTCCCTTAGGTAAGTTCGGTGGAGAGGCGTGTCTCCACCGTTCACCGAGAGCTTTGAGTGTTTCATGTTTGCACCTTGGACTTGCTATGTGACTACTGAAAGACGCTAGCTATTTCGCTCTGGAACCCTCTATCATCTTTCCTGTACACTTGCGATTGCGACGGGACTCGCTCAGCGAGTTTGCGTTTTAGACTTTCCATTCCGTTTTGCCTCATTGCCTCCTTAAAAAATTGGTCTTTCTGAATTTTAAGATTCCTTTCAAAACTTGTTGTTGACTTCGATTATGAAACTGGAACCAAAATTTCCTTTCCAATCAATCCTGGATAGCCAAGTGTGTCAGTGATGGTAAAACGGAATGTATGAATGCGAGTCCGGTTGCAATCTACGGAGCACAAAGACTCTTGGTGTACACTTTGCTAATGAACACTCTATCTTGGATTACACAGTCACAAACATCGTTCGAAGAGGTTCTGATTCCTTACAAAGACTTGCTTATACAAGTGTGTCCTTATTACCAAACCACACTACTCAAAGCCACGTCGTTAAGACTCGAGTATACCTTATTTTATTTTCATCTATCCAACTCTCTATCCTATTATTATGTTTTGTTTGTCACACGGTATACCCTGGCATTTAGACACACTGCGGGTAGGCTGCTCGTACAAATACACGCAACATAATCTCGCTCTGAACCCACGGGGTGTTCGTGAGGTGTGATCCAAGATTCAAGTGGTTGTCTGTGGTCACTATATATGTTGTGTGTATTGTCTGTTTGCTAGATGCCTGCCCTCCTTCCTCTATGTTAGACCACAACACATGCGCCAGTAATCCAGAACAGGCGAATTCTCAGGTAAAAATACCGTTTGTAATCGACCCACAAGAATACTTTCAAATATACTATGCAACGATACTAGACGTTTTTTGTTCGACTGTCACTTCATTATCTTTAGATTTTATTATTTTCACTTTTTCCTTTTCTTCATTTATTTCTTTATCTATATTTACCTTGCGTTTCAATTCTACGCTCAGTGTTCAGAGGGCATCTGGTACTGTGGCCACCTCGGTCACTCGTCCACTAGTAAAGTGGTCATGTTTACCATTATACTTATATATTGTTTACACATCATTAGCTGTCATCGCATACTGGACCAGATCATACAGAGACTAGTACAGAACATACACTGGCGTACTTCACTCACATCAGATACCATAACCCATTCACCATGTTACTACAATCTCTGAGGCCTGTGAATGTGGTCCGTTACTAGACGATTGCGTTGGTGATGACGTCACGTTTCTATAGAAACCTCTTTCACATTTTATATGACGACTCTTGTGCATCATTACGTAATCGAATAGTATGTTCTTATTCAAGCTTTTTGTTGTAGTTTACCAAAGCATGACGAATGCATTGAATGAAATGACCTACCCTAACGAATCTGGGCTTATATTTACAACCCTGATGATTAATTTCTTCCAAAAATATATAAAATATTGTGACTCCGGTTGACCGAACTTGTCAGCCATTTCTTTTTTAAATGCCACCTGCTTTGTTTATGGCAATGCATGTTTTTTTTATTGCACATTTTATACTATATTGATGTGTGTACTATGGATATTTTTGTAAATAATAATGTTTTGTCTCAATATTGTATAGCATGATACACAGAGTGACTTAGGTATTGATGTAAGTGTATTTTATTTACCTTTATGTAAATATTTTAAGACACGCCTAATAAGTACTAATATTCTAGAACAATATCTACCTATCTCTTACTAAAAGTAACGTAAATTAATCTTCCAGAGTTTTACCCTAATCTTTGAAAAGGCTAGACACCTGTCCCAGTCATAATAAAGATTTGCTTGTTGCATATAATTCACAGTTTTGATCACGCTAATTGAATATAAATCTTAACTAACTGTCTCATTTGTTTTGAGAACTGTTTCTAAAGTTAATATAAACCTTGCAAAGTCACTATGGTGGAAATTCGATTGAAAACGTTCCGAAAACAGATAAGACAGTAACTGTGCCCAATAGGGCAGTGTGTGACATGAGTTTGCGAACAGGCGAGGGGGAGAGGCGCAGCGAGCGGGCAGGCGGCGAGCACGATCGCGCGCACGAGCGCTGGTAACGTCGGGACCCCCGTGCAGTCGCCGGGAACCACCGCCGCGCCCGCGCAAGGCCCCCCCGCGCCTGCGTCCCCCGCGCGCCGCGCTGGCCCCGCCGTCGTGCCTGCGCCCGGTGTGCAGCCGCCGTCCGTGTCCACGCCCGCGCAGCAGCCCAACCTCATGCAGAAGTTCTCGGAGATGACGGCCCCTGGTGGCGACATCCTCAGCAAGGGCAAGGAGCTCATCTTCATGAAGTTCGGCCTCGGCGGCAAATAATGCCGAGCAGGCGGGCGCGCGGGCGCGGGCTCGCGGCTTCTGTCGGCCGGCTGATCCTGCTGCGGCTCGCCGTGGAGCTGGCCTCCATTGTAGAAACTATTCTGTTGTAGGCCGCTCGACGCGCCGGTACTTGGGTACCGCACTTAGGAGATGTTGTACATAGTAAAATTTCAATAAACGCACAGTCTAGTGAATATTCAAGTATTAGTGCTGTCTTAAAAGCACCCACGGTTGGAGTTTAAACACCCGAACACCCAATTAGTCGTGTATTCCGATGCTTTCTATTTCTTGGACTCGCGTCCATCTGTTAGGTTAGATTATGATATCGAGTGAATTGTTTACACATTATTGGATCTGCATTATTTATTATGTGTAGGAACAGTTCGTAAAGTTATCATATACCTAGTTATGACTACACGAGCATAGAATTGTTGTGATTTTCTACGTTACGTTTTTGATCGCTAGCTGTGAGTTACCTGAATGTATCCTAAATGAGTAGTTGAAACTTAAATGTTTATTTAACCATATTTCAATGTAAGAACTAATACATTAATAAATTAATGTTAACGATAATAGCATAATAAATAAATTCAAATAATTCGAGCAATATTGCAAGCACCAGTATGTTGCTGCAACCGTCCCATTGACCAAAAATTGACTCAAAACTATCTGTTAATGAATTTCTATAAACGAAACTTTAACTATCCCATATATCTCACTCATTGTCAAAATATCACATAGTGAAACCGAAGTCCGGTTACCACCGTTGAATACACCATCAATTCATCTATATAGATAAGTCGTACCCCTATGTAAAAATTTACATATTACTAAATAAAAATTATTTGTATATCTTAAATTCAGGTTATTAAGTTAAATAACTTATATTACAATACTATACGACAGTTGATTACATGTAAATCTTGGGAAAATGTAAGTATAGGAGGCTACTGAGATTTGCCAATACCCGTTTGTAATATCTAACTGCTAAAACTCAATATACTTACATGATAAAGATATTTTAAATAAGAAAATTTGTGTAAGCGCATTAAATTTGTATGCTGGTTCTTTGATTCTTGAAATAATAATATTCTGTGATAGTAGACGTGATACCATCTTTATCATTCTAAATATAATACTTACTTACTAAACAGTACGACGTCATTTTTCACTAAAGTATCTGGAGATGTGTTGAACTACTTGTTTCATCTATAATATTAATTTCATTATGTTTTTGTCAAAGCATTCTTCGCCAGCTTCTTCATTATGCAGATGAGCAAAGGTTTTTAAGAATGGAATTTTATTTATAAATCAAATCACAAGCGGACTGTTGTCAGTTGTCAAAGCACGTGTTTACTTTAGAAATAATTTGGGCTCTGGTTTAATCTTTGCTTACTTCATTTATGAAAATTTCATACAATTTTGATATGGAGTTTTTAATAAAACAATAATAGAATGTGATTAATTCTTATCGTAAAATCTGTTGGTGTGGGAAATGACATATATCAGTCACATGTTAGTGTTGTTTCCACCTGACAAAAGACTGCTTGCATGAAATATTATTACTTTTAGAAAATATATAGAATTCGTTAAAATTAATATACATCATTGCGACACAAACGTGTTAGATAAACAAAATATTAGTGAAACAATGGATGTTTCATACTTTTGAATAACTAAAATTATTGAATAATTGATGAAACCAGTCGACCTATACTATATATTGTAGGTACCTACGAGGACGTACTACATAGCGACGTTGAAGGATCTAAATAATTTATAAATGTTCTAAAGTTGTTGTTGTACATATTGATCGGTAAGGTCGCTTGGATTGTAGGCTACTTGGAGATTGCTCACTTTGTACAAGGGATTCTCTTTAAGTCCTTTATATTGCTTCGTATCTATCCAAACAAAGTTCTCGTTCTCGTGTATTTCAACCTTTTCACGTATAAATCCAGATTTAGCTTGCGATTCCTAGTGTTAATCACTCATAAAGTATATAACCCCACAGTTTAGTCCATTACGATGTATAACTATGTATGTATATTATCTGGTTGTACATAATCATGCGTGCGCCCGCGTTCCAATGTTTTAGCTAAGCACTGCTACATATCTACATTATATTATATGTATACCCGTATTTGAAGTTTTTCTATCATTAATAATGGATATTCTAGTGTTGTTTCCGACACGGTTCGAAGTTGTTCACTTGTTTATATATTGTTATAAATCTGTATTCATATCTTTTATCACATGTGTAACTAAATGTATGGTTATTTATACCTATGAGATAATATAAATTATGTATATTAATCGTGCATTCATGTGTGCATAATTTATTATAAAGAGTTGTATATTACTTATATACTAATGAATTATGGCAAAATCTCTAACAATGTACCAATGACATATGCTAAAGAAATAAATAATACGAATGCCGCTTCTTTATTTATTGTATTACTATAATATTTGACCACAAACGAATAAAGTATATTATATATATCATAAGTTTTATACTGCAGCTGCCATGCAAGTCTATGGAGAAGTACAAATAAGCGTAAGTAACACACACTCTAGCAGATAAGTATAATATAAATGAATATAATAAATTAAATCCCGAAAGATAATATAGATTTCATCTTTACATACTTGGTATTGACTTCCAATTTAAATAGCTAAGAAGAAAACGAAAAAAATACTTCATCTTTGATATCAAAAAAATCTAATGTAAACGTTACATTTCAGACATTAACTGAATATCACATTATTTTCAATAAATTTTATGCCGGCTCTACATTATCGGGCGAGAACCCGAGGAAATGCTGTGCATTGAGTTTTTAAATAAAATGCTTCATCATTTAACTCAGTACTGAGAGCAAATGTACATCATCCACGCGGGCTTTCGCGCTAGACTTTACAGCTGGCATAATAGCGATGTTTATTTAATTATTTATTATATACTTTATTGTACACCACTTAGAGGAGCTCGTGGCTAAATAATAACAGCCGCACGGGTCGATCTTCAAGGTCAAACAACGCTTGACGAGGTCGGTTCGTGGATGGGTGACCATTTCAACATACCGAGTTTCCTCCGTGCCTCGGAAAGCACGTCACGCCGTTGGTCCCGGTTGTCATTTGAAGATCTTTGACAGTCGTTACGAGTAGTCAGAAGCTTGAGATCTGACACCAGTCTTGCCAAAGGGTACCGTGTTACTGGGTTGTGGAGGTCAGATAGGCAGTCGCTCCATGTAAAACACTGGTACTCAGCTGAATCCGGTTAGACTGGAAGCCGACCCCAACATAGTTGAGAAAAGGCTAGGCAGATTGATTGTACACCACTTAAATAATTACAGGACAAAACATTTATAAAGATAAGTGTACAATGGGCGGTCTTATCGCACAGGCCAATCTCTTACAGACAACCTTTGGATGGACTGAACGAGAGAATATAGACATAGGGCTGCCAGTGTACAAAAACTATACTAAATAATATTATTTAGTCATAACATAAAATACATTCATACAAAGAAAATAATATACTAATAAATATGTTTCTTGGGTAGAAAAATGATAATTCGATTAATTCCGTCAGTGAGATTATCAAATAATATTGAACCCGTATATTTTTCTTTATCAAATAAATAAAAAGTTAATGCGCATCAAAGTTCAGGAGTGAGGGCTTGTGACGTCACTTTGTCAGTATAAAGTGTGGCCGTGACGTCACACGATATTTCAACGCAGTCACATCGTTGTATTTTTTTGTTTAAGTGGCAAAAGAAAAATACGACCAATATTTTTAGGTTATCTAACTGACGGACTTTTGTCAACTACCATATTAACATAGTCTGTATTGATCAAGACATAATCATATTTCGTTGTAAAATAGGTCTAGTAAAAAAAGATCATACTTCTTATCTATCTTCTTATTTAGGCATCATAAGTTAGATATCTTAAGTAAGCTGCTTGGCTTCGATTTAAAGGCATTGAGTTAAATGTACTACGTACTAGAGGAGAGTACTAAGTTTTGTTTCTTATAAAATGCCTTCGTGTGTATTGAGATACTGATCAAACAACTCGATAAATAAAAATCAAGAAATGAGTTTTCAACAGTAACTTGAAAATACGCTTAATTAAATTATATGTTATCAATTTATTGTATCTCGTGACGTCGCGAGGGCGGCCATGTTTGTGTAAATGTCAAAGAGTAAGAAAAAGTTCATCTGCGCGCATTGAATGTGAGAACATAACCCCCCCTCCACCTGCTTGCCCCGCTGTCACCCAATTACACGCAATCTTTTGTTTGAAATAGCTTCTCTAGTACGTAGTAAATTTAACTCAATGTTTAAAGGCATGTTTATAAATGCATAAAACAATGGATCACCCACTGGAATCCTTCTTTCTGATGTTCTAGATGACAATATTAATAATTCTCCTTTCTCTGCAATTCCAAATGAAAATTTAAACCTATCTTGAATTTAGAATTGAAAGCAACCAGTAACTTATTTATAATTAAACATTACATTACAATATTTTGACTTAGTATTAACGACTAGATTTTGATCTTCTTTAGAATTCTGGTACATCGAACCATTGGTAAACCTTTTCAGCGGTTGTGTTGTAAGAATATTCCACACACTTTGTTTTGAACCATCTGAAAATTTAATAGGTATATGATGAATGAGCGAAACAAACCAACTATATATACTTAATATTATAAATACGTAAGTAACTGTGCTGTACCTTTTCACACTTAAACCATTTAACAGATTTAGATGATATTTGTCCAAACGATAGTTTATGCCAGAAATCATAAGGCAAGCTCACTCCATCGTCGACTTTGTCTCTGTCACCTCTGACTTAGACGAGTTAAAAAAAAAGAAGAAAAAAATACTTCCTTAATTGAGTGAAAAGGTGGGTAGAAGTTTGTATGGTGAACCAATAATTTCTCAATTATGGCGGTCCTTAGATATACCTTTATTATGTAGATTTATGTAGCATTAGCTACGTAGACGAAGTCGCGGGCCTAGCTATTGTTCGATAATTATATTTATTATGAAGAGAGAGTGCTGTGAGTTTGTATATGTGTTAAATCGAAGAAGACATAAAAATTATTCTGTCAAGTGTCAATTGGCAGACACAGTATAAATTACCATTGTTTTTATCCGATTCGGCAATATTTTATTTTATTTATTTGGGACAAAATAAATATGGACAGTAAAGGGGTGGGGGGAGGGGGGGGGGCTGTATATAAACCAAAGCAAAGTCGGGGTGAGCTTCTAGTCAAGGGTTTAAGATTGATGTTGGTATTGAAAAACAACAGTTGGGTTCGATGCAGCTTGTGCAGTATTGAGAACCCAAAACACAATAATATTTGTTAAAAAAAACTTTACATACCCTCCTTTTTTAACGCAATCAGTGATTGGATAATCTTTCCTGTAACACTGAGTTTGCAGCGTATCAAAGTATATAACGCCAATGTACCTCGCTGTCTTCGTTTTAACAGCTTCCAGACACTGGTGGAATTTTTCATCACAAGTACAACTCAATCTGAAAATATATATTGTCACACTACATTTTAAAGAGAAAAAGTATATTCATTAATTTTAAACACCAATTTTCGTTGAGGTATTAAATTTCGCTGCCCAAAATATCTTCAGGTTCGAGTATTGGCGCCCAACGCGGGACTAAACTAGAGAAATGGCACCCAGCCAGCTCGACCAACAAATAGCCCAAGGTCTGATTGCAGAAATTTGCAGGAAAAGGGCTTTTGATAAACTAAATTTTCATGAATGATATAAAAATCAAGTTTCATCAAAAACCTGACCCTGACCTGCAGATTTTTTGCAGCGGGATCTCAAACTAAAAATGAAAAGTTGTCTGAACAAATATCGTAGACTACAATTACAACTCGGCAGTAACCCATGCTAATATATTAAAAAATGCGAAAGTGTGTCTGTCTGTTTTCACATCTACACCACTGAAGGGAGTTAGATGAAACTTCGCACAGTGGTGCCCAATGCCCATTGCTGGTGGTGATGGAGAGCAGTATTGGACCAGTGGTAACGGCTCCGACTTACGTGTCGTAGGTCATGGGTTCGAACCCAGGCAGACACTTTACTTTCTGCATTATATTTCATCACCACTGCTCCAAAACGGTGAAGGAAAACATCGTGAAGAAACCAACATGTCCTAGAAGCAATAATTTATATGACATCAAAGAGAATATAACCTTGCCAACTTACGTGCTGGGCACTATACCAAAGACACTGACTTCGAAAAAAATTATTTTTCGCTTTATAGTATTTGCTTTAGAAGTCGTTTTTTTTTTGTTAAAAAGCTTTTAATTTTTCACATTTTAGTGGTACATAATGGATAAGTTTTATAGTAACGTACCTATAATGCCCACAGTGAGGCCAGAATAGATTACCCGAATAACATGTAACTTGAACATAACCGGTGGAATGAGAGTACCAGGATGAACTGAACACATCTGCATACCCATTTAGAGCATACTGGCGTAATAGTATGTTATGAAATGGTGCAAACAATAAACAGACATGCGATTGCAGCAATCCCGAGAGATTTGCCGTCATTTATTGAAGAGTTCTGTTGTATATCTCCGAAGTTCTTCATCAGATCTTTACCAAATTTAAATGGGACCATTTCGGAATTAACTTCTTTCGAACAACAAAATAATTTTGTATATCCGTATACGATATACAGGTTGTCCCAGAAATCGACGTCAAGCCGTAAATGGGTGATAGACCAAGTTATAACAGTTCTCAGAAAAATACGAAAAAAAATCTATCTCATGTTTTTAAAAATTTATGGTCACTTTAAAAATTTACTAAAAACATCAATCCCTGTAATGGTTCTTTAACTCCAATTGCTACAAATCCCATAATTTCTGGTGACCTGAAACACAGGCCCTTAAAGCCTAGCTTAGGCACCAGTCTACCACAGTAAACTAAACTATTTCATGTACCTTATTGTAACAATGTCTGTAATGTTTATTGTGGTGTGAAAAAATAAATAAATAAAAATAAATAAATAAATTTATCTATTTTTTTTATTATTATGTAATCTTGAATAATGCTTGTGTAGATTTTTGCCTAAAATTCAAAGCCAACTCCTCCTACTTGGAAGAAAATTAAACTTTTTCAAAACCAAATTATTCAAATTTACTATTTCGCCCAACTTTAACTGACTGTACTGAAAAAAAAATGTACTACGCTAGTTTGGCAAGTAACATGAAAAATTGGCGCATTTAATAAGGATTCAAAAATGGTGTAACACTTGGTAGATTACGTTTTCAATAATTGGTCAAGTTTTTTTTTGTAAATAGTCTCAGTTTTTACACAAAATGTCCATACTTCCTTAAAATGACTTTAGCTTACCTAAAGCTTTGCTAAACTCCGTTTCTAGATCGATAGAGACGGAGAGAGTCATTTTACGAAGTGTGAGCGAGACAGAGAGTGACGCCACCTTTATCAGTGACACAACCTTTATCATGAAACGGAGATACAATTTACCGATGAGTGCGAATGAGACAGCAGTAGTTATTGTTCTGTTTTGTAAGCGCAGAATGCACACACAATTACAAATCAGTACGTAAAATTAAAAAATTGAATTTAATTAATTTAATTTAATTTTTTTTAATTGCTCTTAAATTACGTAAAATTTCGATTTCTTATCTCGCTCACACTTCGTAAAATGACTCTCTCCGTCTCTATCGAATTAGAAACGGAGTTTAGCAAAGCTTTAGGTAAGCTAAAGTCATTTTAAGGAAGTATGGACATTTTGGGTAAAAACCGATACTATTTACAAAAAAAAATTTGACCAATAATTGAAAACGTAATCTAGCAAGTGTTACACCATTTTTGAATCCTTATTAAATGCGCCAATTTTTCATGTTACTTGCCAAACTAGCGTAGTACATTTTTTTTTCAGTACAGTCAGTTAAAGTTGGGCGAAACAGTAAATTTGAATAATTTGGTTTTGAAAAAGTTTAATTTTCTTCTAAGTAGGAGGAGTTGGCTTTAAATTTTAGGCAAAAATCTACACAAGCATTATTCAAGATTACATAATAATAATAAAAATTTATAAATTATGGGATTTGTAGCAATTGGAGTTAAAGAACCATTACAGGGATTGATTTTTTTAGTAAATTTTTAAAGTGAACATATTTTTTTAAAAACATGAGATAGATTATTTTTCGTATTTTTCTGAGAACTGTTATAACTTGGTCTATCACCCATTTACGGCTTGACGTCGATTTCTGGGACACCCTGTATATATATAGAAACATCCGAATTGAGAACCACCTCCTTTTTGAAAAGTCGGTAAAAACGCTTATCACGTTGTCGCAGCTGCGGGCACCTAGTACCTACATACATACCATCACGTCTTTATTACTCGAAGGGTTAAGCAGAGGTACCTATAACACACCCACATTTCAATACTTATGTTTAGATACCATATTGTAATAGGAGACGAATCGATTGCCATCAACCGGACTCAAACCCTGACTCCGCGGGCTGCTGCTACGAAGCTATAGCTCGTACCTACCTCGTATAAAAAGCTGTGTTGGTGAGGTTGTACTTGGTTTCTCCTCCAGGGATCAAGTCAGGACAAAGGTCATGTTCCCTGCAACACATGTCCGTCTCTTTATCGTCTCCTAAGTCATCGTAACTGTCCGCTACGTTCCCAGCTCCGCACCATTTTGTTCCTAGAAAAGAATACTTTTGATCACTATGTGAACTTTCTTATTCAGGTTATTAGGGTTTGAGGGAGTCAATGATAACGTGACGGTTGATAGGACAGTTTCCTTGCGTGCTTGAATCAGAAATGAAGACATTTGCAAGAGAACCAAGTTTAACGGCATTGCCTGAAGAATTGCCAATTTTAAGTGGCAGTGGGCAGGGCACATTGCTCGCAGCACGGATGGTCGTTGGGGCCGAAAAGTTCTGGAGTGGCAACCACGTAGCGGAAGAAGCAACATTGCTCCCTCCAGATGGAGCGATACACAATAGTCAAGGCTGTGGAAGACCGGTGGATGCGAGACGCACACAACTGATCAGTATGGCGACTCTTGGGGGAGGCCTATGTAAAGTAGTGGACATCTTTTGGCTGAAATGATGATGATGATAGGAAAGAAAGGAAGAAGAAAACGTGTTGCGCCGCAGACTCCAAGTAACAAGGGATAGGGTCAGAAAAATCTTAAGAAAGAAAGATATTTAAGAATAGAAATATATTTATACGACACAGGCACAATACAACCCCCCGGATCCCCTTCCCCCCGGATCTCGAATACGAGCAGATGTGTTTTAAGTTACCGTACCATTATTATTTATAAATTAATTTCGTTTTTATCTATTTAAAAAGAAGTATAAAAAATAGGAGTGCATAAGTCGAAGGAGTTCGAAAATTCTCTGCGCGTCGTCAAGCAAGTCATCCTGGTGAATAGCACAAGTGCCGCCTCCCTACGCACACCAGCAGCCCATCCTGGTGATTAGCGCACGGTTCCGCCTCCCTGCGCACGAGCATCGTGCTATCTCCCTTGTGGGGCAGCGCGCCCACCGCCAACACAACAAAGGTACCGCCTGCTTCTACTTGCTCCGCCCTCGCAGGGACGCAGCGACGTCGCTGGTGCCACCTCCGCAGAGTCTATGCGCTCCTGGTACTCCAAAACTCTTAATTAGTCATCTCTATTGACGTCCGTCGGTGAAGACTGCTAACTTGACATTGTTAACTCTTATTTACTCACAAGCGGATTGAGCTCTGACAAAATTTAACTTTCCTGGTAACTGGTTTGAGCAAACAGACTATCACTATGCCGCAAAAGCGAACACCCCCCGCTTCATCACCCCCGAAAACTGAAGTTCCGGCCAAGGTCAATAAGAAACATTCGACCTTAAAATTGACTGCATCAACCTGCGATTTGGAACACTCTGAGTCGGTGCCTGATCTGCGTGTGCTCGCGGCATGCACGGCGGAGCGAAAGAAGCGCAAGTTCGCCGAAAATGACGAGAGTGACGGCGATTTCTGCACTATGATCGAGGAGAAATTTGACATATTCTCTAAGGAACAGGAAAAACGCTTCCAGGACTTAATCAACACAATTAAAGAAGTGTCGTACCAAAATGTCGAATTGCGAAATAGCGTTGAGTTAATGTCAAAAAAATACGACGAGTTCTTAGTAAAAATATCGTTGCTCGAGTCTGAGAGGGTAGAAAATAAAAAATATGTTAAACTACTGGAAGATAGACTAGAAACACAGGAGCGTAAGTCGCGGGGAACCGGTATCGAAATCCGGAACTTACCAAAAACCCACGGGGAAACGAAAGTAAATCTATGCAACGATGTCATTGAAATTGGGAAAACACTGGACCTCAAAATCGACTGTTCCACTATTAGGGAATTATATAATATTATTGATTTATAGAATACCCGCAAAAGATGGCTCTAATCCGGTTATTGTTGAATTTACTACCGTCCTAACAAAAGACAATGTATTGCGAGGGGTCAAAAGTTTCAACAAATCTAAAACCAAAGGAAATAAACTAAACTCAACTCATGTTAAGTCTGACTACCCCCTAAAACCAATTTACATTTCGGAAACATTGACGCAAAAGGCGCAAAAGTTATTCTTCCAAGCAAGAATGTTTAAAAAGAACTATGGATACACATTTTGTTGGACTTCTAATGGTATAGTGTACCTCAAGAAAAACGTGGACACTTCCCAGATTCGCATAGCCAACGAAAATGACTTAGAAAAGTTAAGAGTCTCAGAATGACTATTATTAGTTGAACTTTGTCATATTTCTTTATATACGTTTTTATTTTTTTATGTTTACCCTACTAAAATTATTTTGTCTTACACATGTACACTCTACACAAATCTCGCTCTTTTAAGTCTATATTGCGGACAACCGTATACACACAAGACCACTGAAAAATACTTAATAAAAATCTCAGTAGTGATGTTCCACCGAGATGTTCTAAAGTCACTTACATTCTACGAAAAATCTTCTTTGTACTTTTTTTCTATTTAGGATGTTCTGAGATGCTTACAGGTATCCCTCTGTTATTATTTTTGCGCAGTTTGTGAATTATCTAACACGTTTATGTCTTACTATTTATGTCCTAACTTATTCAGTCTGATTCCAACCATGGTTATGATGAAATATTTTGAAGAAATGACCTTAATCAATCACATTCGATAGTCTCAACGAACTGTCGGAAGACATAGATGGGGTAACCATCTCACAGTCGCAGTCTGCTGATATTGAAGAATGTCACAAACTTATAACCTCAGCGTCGGATAGCCTCCTATTTCTAACTCAAAATATACGCAGCATCAACTGCAATATGCCAGCACTAGAAGTATTATTGATCTGACTTAAGTTGGACTGTGATATTATTGTGCTTACTAAGTGCTGGCTTTCACGTACTTCAGTTATTCCCAACCTTAGTGGAACCGAAAGAAACCGTAAACAAAATGACGGTGTGGTGATTTATTATAGAGAACACCTTCGTCTCACAGTAATAGAGCCACATTTTGAAGAAGGTAACTGTCTGGTTGCCACTTTAGATAATCACACGGCAATCATTGCTATGTATCGCTCTCCTTCTTTCCGCAATATAAATCCTTTCCTACACTCTTTAAATGAAGTACTCTCAAAATATTCCTGTTTTGAGAATATTATTGCCATGGGAGACATAAACATTCCGATCAACCATAACAAAATAGAGGTAAATGGGGAACGATACCTACCTTACCTACCTTGCTGCTTCTCATGGCCTACTTCCAGCCCATACTCTTATAACACGTAGTGAAAGTGATACATGCATTGACCATGCCCTACTTAAAACTAGAAGCTCTGCTATGACCATTGTGCCTACCACATCATTGACTGATCATTACCCAGTTTTGCTGAACCTAAACTTCAAGAAGACTACCCAATTCTCCCTTACATCCATTAAAAAAGTTGACACAGAAAGCTTAGAACATGACATTCAAAATATTGATCTTAATCCTATTTATAACTCACCAAATCCTAATGTTTCCCTGAAATATCTCACCGAAAGTCTTCACCAAGCTATAGTTAACAATACTAAAGTGGTAAACCTGTCAAGACGAAAGAAAATAATAAAGCCGTGGATTACTCCAGGTCTTCTGCGCTGTATGAAAACCAGAGATAAACTACACCTAAAAGCTAAACTCTCTTCTGATAACCAAACCCTAAAAACTACCTACACGCGTTATAAAAACTTCTGCAATAACCTATTAAAAAAAGTCAAAAGAGCCTACGAGAAGGATAAGATACAAGCTGCGCAGGGGGATAACAGGAGGTTATGGAAAGTGATAAAAGAAATTACAAACACTCCCAAAAATACAAACCATCCCAATGAACTACTGTCTGAATCAACTTCCCCTCAATCTTCACTAAATGAAATTAATAGATATTTTTTAAATGTGGGTAAGTCCTTAGCTGATAGGATCGAACAAAAGAAGGCGGGCAAATTTTCGAATGCTACTGGAGGCAGCTCTCACTCTCTCGCACAGTTGACCTCTTTCGTTTTGGAGGGTACCACCGAGGAGGAGGTGGAAAGTCTCATCGCCAACCTAAAAACAAACTGTGCTACAGGCTATGACCAAATAAGCAGCTCTTTCTTAAGGACATTTAAAGGGTTTCTAGTTCCTCCGCTGACCTTCATTTTTAACTCTTGCCTTCATCATGGTGTTTTCCCTCACAGCCTGAAGAAATCTGTTGTGTGCCCCATACATAAGAGCGGTGACAGGAGTCGTATCATTAACTACAGGCCGATTTCAATCCTCCCAGCACTTTCTAAACTTCTGGAAAGAATAATAAATACGCGACTAGTGCGATATCTAGAAAGCAAACACATGCTTTCACCAAACCAATACGGTTTTCGGGAGTGTAGATCGACAGATCAAGCTGTTAATAACCTCATAAACTTTATTAGCAACAAACTTGACAAAAATAAGAAATGCATCACTATTTTTCTTGATCTGGCCAAAGCTTTTGATACGATTTCTGTCCCGATATTACTCAACAAGCTGGAATTACTTGGTATTAGAGGTACTCAACTGGATCTTTTCAAAAGCTATTTGACCGGACGGCTTCAAAGTGTTCGGATTGGCAACCTTAATAGTGGAGACCTTCCAGTTACGTATGGTGTGCCACAAGGCAGTATCCTGGGACCAACCCTATTTCTCGTATACATAAACGATCTCACGAATCTCAAGCTTCCCCATGGCAAAATAATCTCTTTTGCAGATGATACTGCTCTCGTGTTCTCTGCCAATACATGGGAAGGGGCTTTCGATGCTGCCCAGGGGGGTTTTGATGCTGTGAGGGAATGGCTTGAATACAATATCTTGACTCTAAATGTAGACAAAACCAAGTATATTTGCTTCAGTATACGGACAAACACAAAAATTAATTACGATCGTCAGTGCATCATACCACATGAGTGTGTCTCTAAAGAAAATTGCTCTTGTACTAAATTGGAAAACGTTAAAACGTTTAAATACCTAGGCGTTATGATAGACAACAACCTCAACTTTAAAAACCACACTAAGACCCTCTGTGGTAGGATCAGGAAATTGATATACGTTTTTAAGACCCTCAGACACGTCGCCGAACCCGCTGTACTGAAGCGAATATACTTTGCCCTTTGTCAGTCCCTCATCACATACTGCATATCTGCATGGGGTGGATCCCCTAAATCTATTTTGAAGCCTGTTGAAGTTGCTCAGCGTGCCATTCTGAAGGTTAACCACCTTCAAACCAATATTGTTTCCAACCGCGGTTCTTTACGAATTTTGTGGCGTCTTAACCGTAAGACAACTTTTTATTCTGCATGTTATAACAATGCAGCATAAAAATCTCACCTACGACTCACTCATTTTAAATAGACGTACAAAACACTTGGTTTGCCCTCGACCGATAGCTTTTAAAACCAATTTCGCCACTAAATTTCCTTTATTCATTGGCCCCTACATCTACAACAAGCTAAATAAAATTCTTAATTTCTACCCGATGACAAGGAAATCTTGCAAAATCAAAGTATAAAGAATACCTCCAGAAACTCACGTACGAGGAGACAGAGGAGTTGCTTCGAGTTCCTAGATAGACAACAAATAATGGTATCATATTATATTCTATGATATAATTTTGTAAATTAATAACGAAGATAGTAATAAGAGCAACAACCGGTCCGCAATCTCACACACCCTCTCACACTCACTCATCTCACTTCCATCACACACAAAGAGAGGACTAGTTACACACCTACCATTAGTATTTTTGTTCTTCTTTGTTTTACCTGTTATTAATTGGTTCTTCCTCCATTTCTATTTTGTATTGGATAACATCTTAGTTTGCATTACGTAATTTATTGTTTTTGTATTATTATATACTTATTACCTTTGTATTAGTTAGGTACATTCAAACATGGGATCATCATATTCGAAATACCTACTATTAATTGCAACTCAAGGGAATCGGCGTTGAAGGCTGAAATACAGGCTATGCCTAGTTCGGCCTCAAATGCTAATACTTTTGGGTATTTTAATATTAGTTTAAGCATTACTTGTGAAAAATGTACAAATTTCTGTGAATAAAGATTACTATTACTATTACAACAGCAACAAACATGGAGTAAAAGGCAAAAAAGAAGTGCAAAGACAAATTGCGCTGAACGTCCCCATACCGAAAGGGTTACCAACTCAGCATTTACTGAGCATCAGCCACCCAGCGGCTTTCAGTTGGCACCCCGCAGCGACACGGACGTGGGTAACATTATACATAATTTTGATATGAGTGATATGATATAAGGATGTGTTTATTAATAATGTACAATGAACTAATAGAAGAATTCAATTAATACTATAATAAATACAAAATCATTCACATAATACCCTACCACCTTATCACAAAGAACAAAATAAGTCACCAACATGGCGTATTAGCCTACAAATAGCAAGTCACCAGCTGGACTGTTCGTGAACGCATTATCTCATTCTTTAATCACCGCCAAGGCCACCTTAAATTGCAATTGAAAGGAGTCTACCAGGAAACAAAAAAGAAAAGTGAATGTCACAAAGTTCCCGATGGCACAGACGCATCGGGCTCACCACATCCAGCCCATCCATTACCTACAATTGTGTTTCTTTTTTTTTAAAGTCTTGCGCTTGACCACAATCTCAGCTGATAGTAAGATCTTGATTCCCAGAGTTCCTGTTAAATCAACTTTTGCTAAGAGACAGTACGCCAGGCAATCTTTTCACTTATATAACTTGATAAATAAAAAATTAAATGTTTATCCACTTTCGTATCGAGACTGCAAAATTGCTATGACTGAATGGCTAAAGATTGAGAATATAGTCCAAACTATAAGTTCGTAAATATTAATAATAATCGATTTTTACTAACTGATAGTCTCAGTTTCTTTTCCTCACTAACACATATCCACTGCTATTTACAAACAATATACCTACTATCATTAAACACATACACTCACACTCACTCACACACACATACACAAACACATCATTACACACCTTCACACTACAGTGCGTCTATAATTAATCATTACCTACTTTGTTCAAGTTTTACTTTATGTTTTGATTTATATCATTTTTTTCTTTTTCATGAAATGTATATTCAATAGCCTATAAAAGTTGTAACTTTTGGAAGAGCGGAACTTCCTAACACAAGTTTATTTCGTACTTAAATGGAAATTCCCTAAACACCGAATGTAATGGTATTCTTAAGTTATTGAAATAAACATTTTATTTATTTTATTTTATTATTTATTTAGTAAGCGATGATGTAGTCGACGATGTAGCACGCTTGCCTAGAAGAAATCTATTCACTCTTGACATAAAGACTCCCAGGTTGTTGCTATTAGGAGATACAGACACCGGCAGGGAATTCCACACTTTTGCTGTACGCATAATAAAAGTATTTCCAAATCGTTTGGTGCGTATGGGTGGGATGTCCACTACATAAGCATAACCGGTGACGCATCGTCATCCGTTTCTATACTACTGTGATAAATGATAAACTAAAATTAAAAAGATGTATACTTAAATTTTTAGTTATCTTCTTTCTTATAATTATTAGATACTTATGATACATACATCCCCCAAAGGATTAATTAGAGATCCACCTACATAGTACACCCGCATTCCACCAGTTATGTTTTTCATAAGTAATAGGAAAACAGCTGATTTATATGAGCCGGCCAATCAGTATCCACTACCAAGAGCAGTGATGGCTCAGTGGTCACGGCCGCGACTTACAGGCAGGCGCTTTATTTTGTGTAAATTTTATCTCCACCACTGTTCTCAAAACCATAAAGGAAAACATCGTGAGCAAGGAATATAAGTACTCTCTTGATCGTGAGGAAACTGGCATGTCATGAAAAATTTGAAGACAAGTGACATCCATCAACCCGCACTGGGCCAGCGTGGTGGATTGCGGCACATTCCCTCCAAATGGAAGTCTAAGTGCGGAAAAGGAGGTCAATCTATCCTATCCTATCCCGGCACTATTGTTGATAGAATGCTGTTGATACAATGGCCTCTGGTCAGGCAAAGTCGACGAGAAATAACCTAGATTGTGATTCCGAATAGAACCCAGGACCTTAATAGATAGTGTTCATATATTATCAAATGAATGTATATACGGTGCAGTGTTTCGATGGCTTGTTGTTTTCATTAAAATGTAGGGCATTCACTTTAAAGATAAAGGTTTTAAAGTCGATTTTATGGATAGAATAAATTACTTATATGAACGGCAACTAAGTACCTTTGCCTATAAGAAATAAAATATTCGAAGCACGACTCATGTCTAAGCAGTAAAAGTTTTAATGGTATATTTAAGTAACGCTATCGACTTATTAGTAACTAGCTTCTGCCAACGGCTTCGCCCGCGTGAAAAGTGTTTTATCATTATATCGGGATAACCAGCAAAAATATTTTTTTACTCTCTTTTACCTGCGCAATAATAACGAATCGATTGACACCTTATTCATCAAAATCGGATGAATAGTTTAGGCGCTACGGAGCAACATACGTAAATACAAACATACATGGCCCTCCGTAGCAACTGGACAGATTCGCAACTGAACAGATTCTCAGACGCTATAGAAGGTTGGCACCGGCGAATTAATGCCAAAATACCAAAAAAAACATATATTTTTTTTGTTTCTACAGTTATAAAAAAGGAATCGAAAATCAGTGATGACAAAATAAATAAAAGTTACTATCACTGTGAGGAAACGAAACGTCGGCCAATGCAAATTTTGATTGATAAGCAGATACAAAAAAATGTTATCGGACTGCGTTAACGAAAAAAATTCAGTCATGACATGCTTAGAACGCCTACGGTCATTAAAATTACCTCATTATTAGTTTTCTCCCCGTAATATAATAATAAACAGATTGTAAGACAGGTCTTGTTCTATTGTCGTGTCTTTGTGTTATGTAGACTTTCCGTGAATAGACTCTTTTTAAATTTTATGTTTCATTATCACGACTATACTCTGTCCAGTTGCGAAACTGTCCAGCTGAGAATCTGTCCAGTTGCGAAACTGTCCAGCTGAGAATCTGTCCAGTTGCGATTCCGTCCAGTTGCGCCGGAGGGATACATGGCACCGACATTGTGGCCCGACAGGATCCACAATGGTCTAAATTTGTAACCTACCATCTACGATCCTAGTTTTTTCTGTGAATAAACACTTTTTCATTTTCATTTTTTTCAAATTCACATGTGGAAGCAATAAATGTACTGGGTATATATTAATGAAGGCGCCTAGGGTGATTAAGTAACAAACAAACATACAAAATTTCGCATTTGTAATATCATTATGATTACTAGCTACCGCCCGCGGCTCCGCTCACGTAGAATTAGTACTTCCATCTATATTAATTACAGCCTATGCGTTATTCTGATGCATTTAAAGCTATATTACTGTAAAGTTTCATCAAAATCCGTTCAGTGGTTTTTTGCGTCAAATAGTAACTAACATCCATCCCATCCATCCTCACAAACTGTCGCGTTTATTATAGTAGTAGGATAGTATAAACTAGCTGTTTCCCGCGGCTTTGTGCCAAAAGAACCGTGCTTTTTTCCGGGTCGATAAAAAGCCTATTGCCGCTACGGCCCGAAGTTTACTATAAGTGAAAGAATATAATATTATGTAGGTAATCGTATCAGAACTGCCACACATTAGAAACCGTGAAAAACAATATATCACGGGAATTTGATTACGATTTTTTTTTTGTTTACCCGGTACCACGGTCACTGCAACACGGCCGAAACGTCGTCGGGTGAAATAGGTAAATAAATAAACGAAACCATCGCGTTACTCGTGAAAAAAAATTCTCGTGGTTTTCAATTATGAAAGTTTTAAAGTTAATATTAGGTCCCGTTTACACAAATTATACTCTTTATAACATTTAAGATAAAGATATTGTGAACGCCTGGATGTTGTCAATCAATCACGTCGCTGTCAATTGCGCACGGTTGGCGCAGTGGTCGAGCGATTGACTGCTGCGCTGCGTGTCGCGGGTTCGATTCCCGCACGGAACAAATATTTGTATGACCTACAGATAGTTGTTCCGGCTCTGGGTGTTGTGTATGTGAGTTTATATGTTTGTAAACGCACCCACGATACAGGAAGAAATTCCTAGTGTGGGGCAATGTTTTAAAAAAAAAAAAAAATTGCAAGTAAATATGAACAAAAATACAGTTGGGCACAAAAACTCTTCCAAATCGCTCTCAAAGAGCAAACTGTCCGTAGACTGGCAGCACTGCCACGTTGAATGGCATTGCTGATTATTTGGCCAAGGCGCGGTATCTCAGTGCTAAGAAAAATTGGTTCCAATAAATATTACTAGATGGCGCGATATGCATCGATGTGTTATTGAATCGTGTGTAAAATTAACATTTTCTAGAATTGTTCATAAAAAAATATATTCTTGTTTAACCAACTCTTCTACTCACAAAATTATGATATATTTGAACGAATCATTTAAAATTGATTCCAATAGACGGCGCGGTTTAAAATTTCAAGGGCATGCCACTCGATTTTTAAAATTTGTATTGTAACACATGTACAATAAAACTAAAAACGTGCCAACAAAAACTATAAAACAAATTTTCATTGTATTTAAAGAACAAATAGTCACGAACCGAAAACCCTTTTACTTGCAAGTCACTGCTAACAACATCTATAGCCGTGGAACGGAACCAAACGCGATCGATGTACTTATAAAAATAGTCAGTATAATCAGACGAAAAACGCTCGTTATGTCGGCTTGGTTTCTTTGTATGGGATGAGGCATCTGTATTTCTTTTTATCTTCTACTAGAGGACGCCTCGCGGTTTCACCCGCGTAGTTCCCGTTGCCGTGGGAATACAGGGATAAAAAGAATCCTATGTCACTCGGGGATAGAGTAGCTTCTCAACGGTGAAAGAATTTTTGAAATCGGTCCAGTAGTTTTGGAGCCTATTCGGTACAAACAAACAAACAAACAAAAAAATCTTTCCTCTTTATAATATTGTCATCTTCTATAGGCTTGAGCTTGACCACTATCTCACCTGATGGTAAGCGATGATGTGGTCGACGGTGAAGCACGCTTACCTAGAAAAACCAATTCACTCTTGTCTTAAAGACCCCTAGATTGTAGCTATCGGGAAATACAGACTCCGGCAGGGAATTCCACTCCTTAGCTGTACGCATAATAAAAGTGCCCCCAAAACGTTTTGTGCGTATGGGTGGGATATCCACCATGTACCGATGACGCATCGCCGTACGTCTTATAGTCCGATGATGGAACGGGCTGGGCGGAATTAGATCGTGCAATTCCAACGCACACTCCCCGAAATGTATCCGATAAAAAACCGATAAGCTGGCAACTCTGCGACGGTGTTCAAGAGTCTGGAGCTTTGACTTGACCATTGCCTCATAGCCGATGAGTCTCTTGGCCCGCTTTTCAATCGACTCTACTACATCAAGCTAGTATTTGGCAGATCCATCCCAGAGATGAGAACAGTATTCCATGCATGATCGAACTTGCAACTTGATACAAGTTGAGCAGCTGTTCTGCCATGAAGTACCCTCTCACTTTCGCAAGGATCCTCAACTTTTTGGCAGCCAGCTGAGCCTTTGTCTCGATGTCTGGGCCAAAATTGAGAGTCAACATCAACGTAACACCAAGAAGCTCACCACCGTTATTGGCACGGTTACATCTCCAGAGGTAGGAGCCGGGTGAAATTGGCTCTTTTTAGCGGAAAAAAGACATGCCTGGGTTTTAGCAGCATTATACCTGATAAGATTGGCATCGCCCCATTCGGAGACTGCATGCAAGTACAGGTTCAAACGCTCCACCATGGCCTCACGGAGAGACCAAATGTGCGGCCCGGTAGCCCGTGCGTTGGACAAGTATCTCTCAGCAACAGTGCTGTCGTCTGCATACCCAAAGATTCCGGGTTTTAGCAGATCGTTAATGTGCAACAAGAATAATGTTGCTGCGAGTACCGACCCCTGAGGGACCCCGGCATCAATATCCAATTGGTCCGACGAGCAGCCATCGATAACCACTCGAATGATCCGATCTCTCAGGAAGTCTGCAATCCAATCACACAGACCACCGGGCAGACCGAATGAAGGAAGCTTACCAATAAGGCTTTCATGCTAGACCCTATCGAAAGCCTTCGAGATGTCGAGGGAGACGGCAAGCGCTTCCCCGTGTCTCTCGAGGACCTTACTCCATATGTGAATGACATACGCTAGAAGATCCCCAGTAGACCGATTTCGGCGGACCGTATTGGCGGTCGCTAAGGATATCGTTGGGTTCTAGGTATGCTAGTATTATATTATCTGTTGTGTAGCTCAACCTAAACCTTCGAGAATACAAGTGGGATTTTATGATGAGGTAAATAAGAAAACAATACACACTAATTAGCTAATTCCTATCCTAATTCAATTAAACACGGTGTAGAAAATAATCAGGAAATTGAACTTATACCTTACTTAAGTAGTAACTTTGTTCACGCATTTATTGTAATCTTCAATTACAAGAGGTTCCGAATGATCGAATCTGTTCGAACTTCCTTGTTCTACTTAGATGCATTTTTTTAAGTTTTATTGGTTCCGCGTAGTACGCATAAAAAGTTAATAAGAGCGCTTCCGCACTGCATCCGATCCGAATTTGAGTCTTCATCATTTCAGCCGAGAGACGTCCACTGTTGGCCATAGAACTCCCCCCAAGCGTCGCCACACTTACGCCCACTGTACGTCTCGCATCCACGGGATTCCCGCAGGAAATGACTTGGAATACTTGTGTAAGTGTGATCTCTACACGGTGCGATATGAAATCGCGTCGCCTCGATTTGATTTATTTGATTGAATATAATATACTCGCATCGAACATACTGTTTTCAATGCAAGCCGTAAGATAGAATACGATAGATGGACCCCTTTTCCGCACTTAGACCCCCAATTGGTTTGTTGAACTAATTTTATTTTTGTAAAAAATACAATGAACATAAGTTTTCGTACAAAACTATTTTAGTTTTTTTTTTAAGTAATATCAAATTGAAAATATTGTTTTGAATCCAGTACCGAAAACACCCCGATAGTTCCCGAACAAACCAGGGCCCGTGTGACGTCATGACGTTTATTTCTACTCATTGTAGCACATAGCTGATACAGTGTTTTAACTGATTTAATCTTGTTATTATCGTCAAAATATTGATGAATGTCAAATATATTGATCAAAAATATCGAACCTAAAAGTAATCGTGCTTGCTTCGTACCATTATGTACGAATACTACAAAAAATATCTAACAATCTGTACATTTTTTTTGAGAAATGTTGTATGTTTAACTCTATTCCAATTAGAATGTGTTAATTATGTTGTTATCTTGTTCTAATTTAGTATTAGATTCGTATTAATTTCTTACTTTGATCATTAAAGACTAAAAAAGTATTTTTAGGGAACTTCGAGCAAAGTTGACATTATTGTATATTTACGTAACTTGAAAACATGATATTTTGTTTATTGATATATACATTATTTTATTCTTAAATTGCAGATATAGGTGTAAAACTAATATTTCTGTTTGAATTGTGAAAATCGGTCGATGCATAGTCGAGATATTTACTGAAGAAATTATAAGGAAAATCTAACAAGTTAATAATTATTTTCATGTTTTAGTTCGACAAAGTTTTTTGTGTTTGTAAATATATACTAAAGATATTAGTGTTTAATATTATTAAGGGATATGTAAATAATGGGCATTAGTGAAAAAATTTAAGGATTTTATGCAAAAAGTTAATAAAAATATAGGCATCACAGATTTCGGGTTGTATCTTTGTCGTAATTAATGAAGTTTTTTGATATCCAAAGTCGATGTTTCGCGCCATTCGTGTTTGTTTACTTTTTATTTTACACCAATATCACCTACCCATATGTAAAAACGATTACATTATGACAATAATGTTTCTAAATGTTTCGGTAAACAACAATAAGAAACACCGGTCCACTGACACGTAATATTCATTACGGCTTCTTTTTTATGCTCAAAACTTCCAAATCGTCCATCAGGTGGATATATTATCTAAATTAGCCTTTATGAATCTAAAATCACACATGACTAAATAAAATTTGATGTTTTAAATAATATTTTTGCACTAATTTTCGGCAATTTGTAGTCAATTCACGTGTATTCACGTCTTCGTGTGTGTGTATCGTGAAATTTCTTGAACGTTATGACGTCACCAACATGGCGACCAATCGTGGCCCGTTAATTAAAAATATTTAAGTGTTTTTTGGAACGACAATATAATTTATGTTATGTAAAGTTTCGAAATACATAAAAATAATGGTTTTTTTTTTATTTCAACATCCCAATTGTTCCATTGTGCGTGCAGGCCTCCACCATAGGGTGATCCACCACGCGGGCCCCGTGCGGGTTGGTGAATGTCACATGTCTTCGAATTTTCGGTTCTTTGACAAAGGTTTCCTCAAGGTGATCTCCTCCGCCGTTTTGAGGGCAGTGGTTATTAAATAATTTACACAAAGTAAAGCACCTGCCTGGGTTCGATCCCACGATCTATAACTTGATCGACTGGACTACCACTGTTCAAGCCTTATCCGTGTCTCAAGCTATGACGCGTAGAAAACCGTCCTTCACAGATTATAAATTCTAAAAATATATAAAATAAAAAATAGATCGAACCCTTGCCTCCCAGTAGCACGCTAACTCGAACACTTTAGCACAAGCACGACTCACAACAAACACAAACAAAATAACAAGCACTTACCCGGAAATATTAAATTGATTCGATTTTCAATAAAAGGTATATCGTTGTCGACTTCATCGTAACTAACTGCACTATACTGGTTTATGGTCTGACTCAACATCTTAGTGTTTATGTCAGTAATCCAACAATAATATGAATCCATTATGACAGATAGAAGACACAAATGCAGTATCACATTCGACATTTTAAAAAAGGAACGTAATTATTTTTTTGTAAAAAAAAAACAGTTAAATGTAGCTAAATACTTGTTACAGCGAGATTGCTGTAGTGACAGTCTACAATTAGGTAATTACTGCAAGTGACATGGACTGAATAATACCACGGAAGGATCTTTTATGTTTATATAGTAAACGTTTTTTTCAGGCCGAGGTCCGTTTACGAGCGGAGCGGGTTGCGTTGTCCGTAACCCGCTACGCTTAGCTCATTGTCAACGTCAAACCGTGGCCGTCGGTCATATGTCTCTATTCTCCGTCCCGTTTACATTTGACATATGCATGCCTATGAAGTTTCATAATGATTAACAGGCAACTATAGAAATAAAAATGGAATACTTCATGGACGCCTATAGTAGTGATGCGACGTGCTAATTATTCGCTCCATTATCCCTAATAATTGAAATCCACAGTTAAATCGAATTTAAGTAGCGGTACATATTGCAGTGTAAATTGAATATTTGTTACATAATAATAATCGAATTACATATAAATAAGATATTATGACGAACCTTAACTTCGTCCTTTCAATTAAGGTTTTTTTTTCACTATCTCATCTGATGGTAAGCGATGATGTGATCGACGGTGAAGCACGCTTGCTTAGAAGAAACTTATTCACTCTTGGCTTAAGGTTTTGATAAAAGTAATATTGTATTATATATATAGAAAACATCAAATAAAATACTTGCGATTTTATTATGATGAATCTTTGGATTCTTCTCCATAAACTGGAATCTTCACTTGAAGTAAATCGATTAAAATTTCTTCATTAATAAAGTCAATTGTTATAAGAAATCGAATCGGTAACGCATTAGCTCATCACTAAATCTTTCGTTTTGTGCTGTCAAATGTAAAATTACAGGCTGGACGGAGAGTAGTGGCTATACACAAAGTGTCATTCGAACAGCGATGGCTTTTGTCGAAATGCAAAATTGTAAGGAATTGTATTGATCACGAGACATTTCACCCATCATCATCATCATTTCAGCGGACGGATGACCACTGCTGAACATAGGCCTCCCCCCAAATGTCGCCACATTGACCGGACCTGTGCGTCATTCCCTCAACCTTAACCAGGTCATCATTACGCCTAGTGGGAGGCCTTCCAACGCAACGTCTTACGATTCGCGATCTCCACTCCAGAACTTACAACGTTTCTATAGTGGTTGGCAATCTGATACATTTTGGCATTTTTCAAACGCTAACACGACGCATTCGTTGATTGAATTTATCTAGTGCTTTAAGGTGCTCCCTCACCTGGTGCATTTGATTGTAATGTAACGTTAGAAAGTCGAGCCTTAAATTGGTTAGGGAAGAGAACCGAGCATTTACATGGTATCATGCAGCTACATTTTGAGAAAATCGAATCTCAAATGTTACATTACAGGCTCGTCAAGTCAGGGAGGCAGTACTGTAAAGTAATGCTCATAATCGAATCTGAAATGTTACATTACAGGCAAATGCTCGTCAAGTCAGGGAGGCTGTAATGTAATGCTCACAATCAAATCAGAAATGTTACATTACAGGCGAATGCTCCTTTAGGAATGCAATTTTTGAGAGAACAGGAAGAAGTAGGAACTACTTATGTACATTACTCATTGAATCAATAGTAGTGTTGATTTTTCTTGACCTTAGGTACCTTGTTATGATGTTCACTCGAGGTAGAAGATGATGTTCCGTTAGTTTTTCAGATAATAGTTAGTATGTCCTTCCGTACGCAAAATACGCGCTTGGTCGTGGAGTTGCGGAAAACAGCCCGTTTTAACCTAACCTAGTATGTTCTTGCCTACGCGGATTCTTATCATACCTTTTATTTTTATCTTACCTAATCATTATGTAATCAAATAAATAAGAGTTGCGTTTAATTATGGCCAAATTGTTTGCTAACGAAATACTTCCTAGTACTTCCTTCCCAGTTTAATAGTTAGTTTGTGCTCTAATTCTTTTCCGTAAAAATACTGCGTTCCGCACTATGGTTTTCTCTCGTGGCAATATATATAATAAGATGGCGGCATTAGTTCTGATTTTAACCACACGCCAAAAGATTCGAGCTCCTATTAGATCATTAGCTATACCCATATTACCCATATCTAAAACTGTGGGTTCAAACAGAGATAATAAAATCTTTATTTTAACAAAATATGTTTTACAATTGATGTTTTCTGGAAACAGCTGCATTAGTTTATAACCGTGTGATAGATGTGGTAATTTGTACAGTCATATTTTCGTAATTTTTGTTTGTAAGTTCAAGACAAGTTGCATCCTAATGCATGTAGCGGACATGCATTAGAATGCAACTTGTGTTCCATTAATTATTTCCATTTAAGGAAAGACCATTGTGACACAGACTGTGACGCACACCTAGATACCCACTGTGAAGGATCGGAGTAAATAATATACGTAGTTATATTCGCGCAAAGGATTTATTTCTATTATATTGAGGCATTTTGACATTCTTCTATAACGCGCCAGTGGCCATTGGCCACCCGACAATTCTATTCTTTCTTAACCCTTTTTAGAGTGTCGTACCCAAAGGGTAAAAACAGGACCCTATTACTAAAACTCTACTGTCCGTCTAGCGTCCCTATCTGTACGACCCGAACAGATGGGGGCTTTCGCAGCTGGAACTACGGGTCCGGCTGTTTGGATCAGGGTACGCGGGGTCAGGTAGGCCCTCCACCATTGCAAGCGCAAAGGTGGTACCTGACATTGAGGTTGGACTCGCGGTGGTCTATGTGGTGGTTGCAGAGGAGTGGCATGTTGTCTGCTCGGCTATGTGTGGGCCGAGCGTCATTCCTCGCGCGCAACAAGTGTCTGAAGTTACCGGCCCAAGGCAAAGGGCCACCTGGTGGTCAGACGCGGGGTTCGTGAGTAACCCTCAAGCAAGTGAGCTCCTGTGAGCGAGCTGCATCTCCGGCACTTTCCTGGATAGAAAGAAGAGGACTACCCGTTGGATTAGTTTTCCGGCAACCCAGCTGTAGGCATTGGGTAGATGCGATGATTTGTATTCGAGAGGTGAGCGTGCTTACAGCTCCGGGACCATTCTGGAGAAATGGGAGCCAGCTTCTCTGGCGTCCTTAACGGGGATTGAATCCGCTAGCACCAACTGCGCTGGTGCTGGTGCTTGCACTAGTGCTGGCGTGCTGGGGTGCGTGTGGTGAGCGGCTTTATTGCTCCGGTACCATTCTGGACAAATGGTAGTGAGTAATCACGGTGCAACTCACATTTTCTCTTGAGTACCAGGGGCGAGTGCTCTCGGAGGCGTGACCTACCGAAGATGGTCCCAGACACCTCGTAAGGGGTTGCCTGGTATAGTGTGCCGCTTTCCATAACGTAAGGGTGGTGAAGGAGGCCACTATAGGAAAACTCAGTAGACAAATAGGGGTATGTCCGTCTAGCGGACGCCTCGTAAGGGGTTGCCTGGTATAGTGTGCCGCCTTATACAGGGTGTTTGGAAGGGAGCTGTACATACGCCTAGGGTAGAAACTAGGGATAGTCTGCTACCTACCCCCGCCCATTATATTGACCTTGGCCTCAAGGTTTTTTTTTAATTTATTATTATTTTTTATTTGACTTTTTTATGATTTTTTGACTAAAACTACCTGTAGCTCAAAATCTATCCATGGGACCGGTCGGCTAATGGTCTTGTTTTAATCGTTAGAGTCTTAGGGTCCTGCAAAAAATTATTTTACACCAGAAAATTGTGGAGAAGAAAAGTGAAAGAAAAGGGCCTGAAGTACCGTAGTAAGGTAAAGAAATAATTTTAAGGGCAACTTTCTATGGGGTTTAAAAAAAAACTAACAGGGTTGGAGTTCTTCTGATTTTTTTAAAACATCCTCAGTCCATGCCCTTTCTAACGATATGCTAAAAGTGTAATTATCACTTTTAGTTTTAAAGTTATTAATTAATTTCCGCAACTAGGGCACTTCAAGCAAAAATTTCAACTAATGAAAATTAAATGTGTTCGATCGTAAAAGGATGGCAAATGAAACAAAAAATTTGGTAATGACTAATGTCATTAAATTACAAATTTTAATTAATTACAAATTTTGTTCAAATTGATGACCATTGACCTGTAAACATGCTCGGCACCTCTTCCTCATCTCCACGGTCACCGTTCTAAGCAGCAGTTCCTCGCGCATTGTATCGAATGCGGCGTGGATCCTGTTAATTAGAACCTCCCTTGTTGGTACTTCTTCTGCGTACACCAACTCTTTCGCCCTTCCCCAGACGTAGAAGTCGAGTGGGGTAAGGTCAGGCGACCTTGGGGGCCAGGGAATTGGCCCACCCCGACCAATCCAAGAATTAGGAAAGCAGTTGTCCAGAAGCTCCCTCACTGCTAGGCTCCAATGAGCAGGACAGCCGTCGTGCTGGAAGACTATGGGCCGATCTTCGTCAAACACTTCTTCCGCTAAATCAGGCAAATCGTTTTCGAGGAAATCTAAGTAGTTTTGCCCGTTTAGGTTGTCTGGCAAAAAGTGCGGCCCTATCAACCGATTACCGATGACGCCTGCCCATACGTTCACGGAGAACCTTCGTTGAAAACCTCTGTGCCTCTTGACTCTCGGGTTTTGATCTCTGGGTGCCCAGTGATGGAGATTGTGGTAATTTACAATTCCTTCCTTGTCAAACTTGGACTCGTCAGTCCAGAGAATACTCCGTAAAAAATTAATATCTTCCACGTCCGTATGGAGCAAGTGGCGGCAAAACTCCACCCTTCTTGCATAGTCGTTATCCTCTAAGCCTAAAACAATAAAAATATCAACGTTAGCGGTTTCCTTATGAATTAGTAGCTATGTAACATTGATTGCTATCTCTGTCTTTCCATTTCTCTCTCTCTCACACACATGCTCATGTTAATTTAAAAATTGCCTATGAAATTCACATGCTAGTTCATTACATAAGAGCTAAAAACAAAAACTTTATGTAAAAAATTACCTTGAACAGGGGTGTAGTGGAAAGGATGACGTCCATTTTCGCGAAGAACCGACCAGACTTTCCACACGCTTAAACCAAGCGTCCGGGCTACGGTTCTTACGCTTCTGGTCGGATCTTCCTCAAATTCAGCCAATATGCGTTCTTCCGCAGCCAAATTTGGTTGAAATCTGTTCACGGCTGGTTCCCGGAAATTTAAATTTCCGGTTTCTCGCAGACGCCGATAAGTTGAGCCAAACGTTTGGTGGTTAGGCACTCGCCGGTTAGGATACCGTTCTTGATAAATCCTCCGTGCCTCGCGCCCATTGCAATCAGCCATTCCATACACCACCAGCATGTCGGTGTACTCTTCACTGGTAAATCCAGCCATTTTGCCAACAACAAGGTAACAAATAACAAAACTTAACAAAAACGAAGTAATAACAAACTCAACAAAATTAACGAAAACAGTGGAGCGTCGTAACGGCAAGTACGTAAGTTAGCTAAGATGGGTAAATCTCGACTGACTAACAAAGACCCCAACGAGTTACCTGCCCGGCCCCGTCGACCCAAGAGCGAAAGAGACATGACATGACATGTTTTGTCTCTTACATGTTGCTCTCGTGTAAGAGTGAGACAACAAATTTGCCAACTGTAAGCCAAACTGGTTTAAATTCTGGAAATTACATTTGTCTTACAAATGTCGACTCGTGGTGGTAAAAGTGCCCTAGTTGCGGAAATTAATTAATAACTTTAAAACTAAAAGTGATAAATACACTTTTAGCATATCGTTAGAAAGGGCATGGACTGAGGATGTTTTAAAAAAATCAGAAGAACTCCAACCCTGTTAGTTTTTTTTAAACCCCATAGAAAGTTGCCCTTAAAATTATTTCTTTACCTTACTATGGTACTTCAGGCCCCATAACTTTTCTTCTCCACAATTTTCTGGTGTAAAATAATTTTTTGCAGGACCCTAAGACTCTAACGATTAAAACAAGACCATTAGCCGACATGGATAGATTTTGAGCTACAGGTAGTTTTAGTCAAAAAATCACAAAAAAGTCAAATAAAAAATAAAAATAAATTAAAAAAAAACCTTGAGGCCAAGGTCAATATAATGGGCGGGGGTAGGTAGCAGACTATCCCTAGTTTCTACCCTAGGCGTATGTACAGCTCCCTTCCAAACACCCTGTATAACGTAAAGTTGGTGAAGGTGGCCACTATAGAAAATCTCAGTAGTCTAAAGGGGCATGTCCGTCTAGCGGGGATTGAATCCGCTAGCACCAACAAGGTGCGCTGGTGCCGGTGCTTGCGCTAGTGCTGGCGTGCTGGGGTGCGTGTTGTGAGCGGCTTCACAGCTCCGGTACCATTCTGGATAAATGGTAGTGAGTAATCACGATGCGACTCACATTTTCTCTTGAGTACCAGGGGCGAGTACTCTGGAGGCGTGACCTACCGAAGATGGTCCCAGACGCCTCGTAAGGGGTTGCCTGGTATAGTGTGCCGCCTTATATAACATAATGTTGGTGAAGGTGGCCACTATAGGAAATCTAAGTAGTTTAAAGGGGTGGTGTCCGTCTGTAGGTCAATGTGGTGGTTGCAGAGGAGTGGCATGTTGTCTGCTCGGCTACATGTGGGTTTTTCCCAGTTGACCGGTTTCGGCGGAAGCCGCAGACGGAACTACCCAAAGGTGATGATATCGACACTGAGTATATCTTTTTCGGGCACGGGTGCGGGTTGGTGCTACTACACACCCGCACTGGGCCCGTGTGATTAATTACGGCCCATTCCCTCTACCAGAGAGGAGGCCTGTGTCCTAGGTCGCAGACATCCGACTGAATTTCTTAAGTAAAAAGTCATAATTCGAGGTTTGGCTAACGCGTATTTCCTCTTCCAATACTGGACCAATTTGAAAGATATTCCATAAACTGGAAAAGAAATATATATACTGTGACCCTATGATTATTAAAGAAATATATATATCTTTAGAAGCACCAGAACCCTCAAAAGATGCTTAAAATTACGCTGTCAACAGAAGCCATTTTTTGTGTTGGGTAATCATCTAATGACTTCTCCCGCTCTGGGTGATGCGGGAGGGCGTGTCAGACTTTTAATGAATCAAACCCTCCCGTGTTCCTTCCGTGGCTTGAGCCAATGCTACGGTTACTCTTTTTCAAAATCCGCGACCCGTCAACTAAGGCTTAGTGTACAAATTTGACACATATAAATTAAAAACGGAAAACATAGGGGCACAGTATAAGTATATCTTTCTTTTTCAGTTTATGAAGTATCTTTTAAATTGGTTCAATATTAGAGGAGGGAATAGGCTAATAAGTTATATTTTATACGTACTTTTTCCGCTTACGGTATGACCGCAGACCAACACACAAAATGTGATAAGCCTAAATGAATGAATAACTTACCGTTTCGCTGTAAATTACCAAAATCCTTGGTCAGTGGAATTTACCTTAGTTTTACAAATACAATTTTATTTCAGGGATTTGATATCAACCGATTGTATATTTGTCAACGCAATTCTTCGAAACTACTTATCGAATAGTGATATTCTTATGAACAAAAGGGTAGGCAAAGCCTCTGTAGTGCTCCTTGAATTACCATCATTGCTATTGGTGGTGACCAAGACTTACCTTTATCTAGTGGGCCGCATACATGGGTACCACTCAATGCCGATTTTGTTCTTCATGTCGCTGGTAAGACGGTCGTTCAAATTTGTTTGCCCCAAAACTTTGCTATTTCCATGTCATCATTGTTTTGGAGCACAGAGAGCACGACAGGAATTGGAGCATGGTTTGTGACCAACATATTCTCTTGTGTGTCTATCAACATCTTTGTGACTCAGCTCCACATGCACACCCTGCCAGCTGCTTGTACTTATTTTAATGACATAAAAACGTTGCATGGCAGCTCGCCAAGTGTTAGCTAGGTACGCTACACATTAAACGAGTAACGAATAGGAATGTTTCCTGGTTAGACCAATGATAATTCTATTTAATCCGTCAGTTAGATTATCAAATAATTTTGGACCCGTATATTTTGCTTTATCAAATAAATACAAAGATAAAGCGCATTAAAGTTCAAGAGTGGGGGCTTGTGACGTCACGTTGTCAGTATAAACGGTGACGTCAAACGATATTACAACGCACTTTATCGTCGTAATTTTATGTTTAAGTGAGAAATTAAAAAATACGTGTCCAATATATTTAAGTTATCTAACTGACGGACTATATAGATATATTTTGTCAACTACCCTATTGGCTATTTACTTAATCATCATTTTAGCCGGCAGACTTCCACTGTTGAACACCTGCCTCCCCTAAATGCCACTAGAAAGAAAAAGAAAGAAAAATATCGAACGGTCCTACCATGTGCATCTCGCATCCGGCGGATACCCGCAGCCTTAACTAGATCATCGGTCCACTTAGAGGGAGGCCAACCAAAGCTGCGTCGTCATCCGGTACGCGGTCACCATTCCAGAAGTTTTTAGCCCCATCGACCATCCGTTCTGCGAGCAATGATCTCTTCCCACTTTTAATCAAGAAAGCAATTTATTCATTCTTGTGCAACGCACTACCAAACGCGCTTGGTCTAGGATTTAAGAAGAATTGCATTTGTAAGTCCCAATTGGGTTCGGTCAAAACAGCAGTAGCATAGGTAGGTACGAGTATCTACCTAATATTGTGTGAACTGATTTTTTCCTGTTTTTATGTCTAGACGTGTTTGTTCCAAATGCAGGGATATCCTGAATTTCTGTGACGATTGACGTAGCGACGGTAAAGTCCTTCATAAAAGGCAATGGCCTTCAAAATCCCGTTCCATCGTCGGACTACAAGACGTACGACAATGCGCCATCGGGAGGTACCTACGTAGTTACTTACATTATGGTGGATATCACAGTTTTCCCACTTATAGTTTTGTTACCTACAAAGCGTTTTGGGACTGATTTCATTGTGCGTAGGTGCAGCTAATGAGTGTAGCGGGATTCAGTGTTTTCTGCGCCCCTCGACAGCTTAAAACATAGACATATAGAATGAGATAGACAGGCAAATGACGTTTTCGGTTTTAGTTAACGATCAGCGCCCTCTGAACGCCAAGTCACCAAGCAATGAACTAAATATATAGGTACTCGTAAGAACTTAAGTATAAATACCTACTGTTTTATTTCATTTATTAATTATTAGATATCTCAACTGTGTTTTGACTTAAGCATATTTTTATGAATGTTTTAGACACATAAGTATCTTGGGTAACGTGGTAAAGAGAATGAGGGCGAGTTTCTCACCTCTAAATTATAGCAGAATTATTGAGATAAATTGTCAAGTACGCGTTATCTGCTGTGACTGGCTGTTGAAAATTAATTCAACCAATCACAACAGATAACGCGTCTCTCTCGTTTCGCACCCTTAGTTTTTATATAATATTCTTGAGCCCATAGGAAGATTGGTTCAGTTTCAACACTTTCAACAAAAATAAGATAGCTCTTGCCTGTGAGGACATTCTTTGCACCAATTCACAAACACTTTTACAAATTAACTTCTATGGAATTTGGGTATTTCTAGCATGTCCGGAGGAACTGAAGCTCAACTCAACTTAATAAAACAAAAATACCAAAAATTACAAGAAAAATATTAAAAACACCGGTGGAAAAGTTTCATTCACGTTTCGTGGATAGTGTTGCTAATGTTTGGTATCAGTAATCTACTCGTAATATTCTATCATCTTATAACATCTCTAATAATATATTTTTTTGTAAACATATTAAGACTAATTCATACTATGTTATGAAATCGTAAATTGTTGTACAATTGGACTAATTAAAGGGATAAAAATGGTAACACTGCATTAAAAAGTTCCATGTATCACGGATAGATGGCGCTTTTCACAATAAAAAAACTTAATCACCAGGGCGTGGCTTAAAACACGTAATGAATTCCACAACAACAGTACGTAGTTGCTGTTGAGCAGTGATTACTATGCTGTTGAGTTATAAAAATCAAAATGAAGTGAGCGCGTGTGTTTCGAGCCGTCAAAACATTTACTTATTTTATTACCCAACTGCAAGGAAAGGGTTATTTAGTGTGCTGATTATAGTTGTAAATAAGCCGTTTTAAACCAAATGCCGTGGTTTAAACCCGTTTATAATTTGTATAAAACGGTTTAAAACCACGACCACGTGGGCCGTACATTGATAACGTATTACTTTGAAAAATAAGAGTAAAAGGCTAATTGAAATCATTTACCATTTTTATTCTAAGCGAAGTCATATATCACACTTATACCCACTACTTTTTAGGATAAGACAGACTGATAAAATCATGAAATGCGTATTATTGAAATATAAAGGCAACGCCGCATTGTTATTTTGTACTTGGCTTATAAAATCGCAACATAGGTATGAGGAGACGCGGGGCAGGAAGGAGCCCGCAGGGGTGGTCTTGCGAGATCCTCTGAGATACCTTAAATAAGGAAGTAGGTGATGTCTAGATCACTTCGTGTGAAGGCTCAATGCATTCTATTTAAATAAAATACCATTTTAATATACAGTTCTGATAGCTATAACCTGGGAGTATAGATGCAAACCGGATTATTAACGTTTTAACCCATTTAGATTTAAACCATCCTTTTGGTTTAAAACGATTTAAAACCACACTTAGCGGTTTAATAGGGATTCAAAATGTTTTTCTTAAGAGTCTTCATTGAGCCTTCACGCGATGTCATCTAGACCTCACTTATTAGATTAGCAACTTGAACAAATTATTATTAGATTAGCAAACAGGAACACCTCGATACACAACTCGGAGCTTCGGCTCTCACACTCAGACTACCCGCGGGTACCTACCCACATACCTAAGGTTCGTGACTACCACCAGACCCTTAACGCCAATCGCTTCCATATTTGGTAAATAATTACTATTCAATTGGTACTAATTAGTACTGGAACAACAAAATTGGTACTTTAGTGGTTTTCGATAAAATTCGCCTTGAAGTTGATCCGGCGGTAGTCACGCTCCCTTCAGCAGGACCACCATGAGCACGGGCATGAAAGGGGGCATGCTATAGATGTTGTTAGTACACAAATAATTACTATCCATATATGTGGTTCATTTCGTTAAAAAAACTGAACTGAAACATTTGTATTTACCGAGAAACCAACGTTGATAAATTTCCCGTGCTCGTTCAGCAGGACCACGACTTTCAATGTTGATTCCAAGTTTGTGGTCACTTTCCTCAAACCTACATAGAAAACAAGTACAATTTCAAAATTTAACAAGTAAAATTTAAAATTTAAAAAACCCCCGACACATTTATCTTGCGAAAACATCCCGATTCAAACAGTAAAACGCCCATAACTTTTGAACGGCTGAACCGTTTTTTTTTAAACATAGCTAAGAACACTCTCGACACAATCACCTTTCCAACAAAAAAAACTAAATCAAAATCGGTTCATCCGTTGAGGCGCTATGATGCCACAGACAGACACACAGATACACAGACACACAGATACACAGATACACAGATACACAGATACACAGATACACAGATACACAGATACACAGATACACAGATACACAGATACACAGCAACACACCTCAAACTTATAACACCCCTCTTTTTCCGTCGGGGGTTAAAAAACCCCCGACTCATTTATCTTGCGAAAACATCCCTATTCAAACAGTAAAACGCCCATAACTTTTGAACGGCTGAACCGTTTTTTTTTCAAACATAGCTAAGAACACTCTCGACACAATCACCTTTCCAACAAAAAAAACTAAATCAAAATCGGATCATCCGTTGAGGCGCTATGATGCCACAGACAGACACACAGATACACAGATACACAGACACACAGACACACAGATACACAGCAACACACCTCAAACTTATAACACCCCTCTTTTTCCGTCGGGGGTTAATTACTACCCTGCGAGATAAAATTAGTGCCCAAAATTCAAAACTAGTACTCGAGTAGTTAAATTTTCATTTCAAGATTCCCCTATTAAAAACTCTGTGATTTCTTCCCAAATTTATACAAACATTACTACTCCTAAAGAAATTATAGCGACTAAAAATTCCTACCTACTATAAATACCTAAGTGTTGTACTTTAAGAGAAATTAGCTTTCATTTCCTTTCCAAACTAAATCTCCGCGTATAACCCGACCAAATTAAGTTGTCAATGGTATTGAGCTTTTTAGGAAAATCTCATGCACATAAATTTATGAATGTTGGAATAGTAATAATAACAGTTCAATATCTATATTTTTTATACAAACTGTGTACATATTAAGAAAGAAAATCACCTATCGTTACCTTTGGCCTGTGATACTTTTGTTAATGACGTGGCTACCCACTTCATTAACAAAGATAGGTACTCCAACTTCTGTATTGTTATATGAATATCATTAAAGAGCTATAGGTATTACTTATTTATTTATTGCCTACTATTTTACCGTTGCTGCAAGCAGTAACTAATTTACTACACTAACAATATGTTGCTAATAATGTAAGTGTAAAAAGAATTTTAATTACAGCTTGGCCATAAAGAGTAGAAATAAAATAAATATAACTATATTTTTCTACACATGGCAACTCGAAAGAAATGTCATCAAACATCAGTCAGTCAATGATCAAGCCTTGGATCGGACATGTTAGGTCTAGAATATTTAGATAGTGATTAGAAAATATATTGTTACTATAATAAAGATGTTTTTACTCTCCTAGGCTTTTTTATTCACCAGTTAACGATTTGGCCCATTTTGATTTATCTTTAAAAATACTTCAAGTATCAAATTCATTTATGTTATAGTATAAATGATGCATTATAAACGATATTGGCGACCAACATTTGTTTCTACTCTTTTTGGCCAAGCTGTAATAGGTAGGTATGTATTTTTTCAGTACCTGTAGTCGATTGTATCAAATTTCCACTGACATATCTGTGGACCTTGGGTGTATTTTTAGCTACCTATTCAATGCCTACTTTGTTAAAGTTAGGTTACGAATTAGTAGGTGTATCTATTATCGAAAACACATTTGTAAGTCGAATAAGTTTTATTCATTTATAGATTACAGTTCGATAACAATTTGTAAAATCAGTAAAATTGTAAGTACTTAAAAATCAACTATATAAAATGTGCACTTAAATTTATATCACAAATCAATCAACTAAATTGGACTATTACGACTACCACCACTTACTATGTAGTAATTATAGTTCTTGTCAATCTTCTTGGCCGCCCTGAAGTTGGCTACGATGGCTGCGCAGTAGTGAATCTCATACAAAACAGCACCGTTTCGTGCCTCGCGCATCGGAAAGCCAACTTCAGGGCTGCCCAGAAGTTTGGCGAGAACTATAAGTATAGAACCATAAACAAAACTAGAACTATGTTATGTATCTTGCAAATAGGTTCGATAAAGCAGAATGGAAAAAGCTTCGACATTCATGCATAGTTACAAAAATTAAAGAATATAATGAATATTTGTTTTAGCATTCTTAAAACTATTTCAAAATTCACAACCTAAGAGGGACATGGAACGTTATTAAGGACATGTGCAACATTAAGAAAGGCCCAAACAAACCAACAGAGCTTCTTCAGACTCAATCCAACCCGGTAGACTCTCTTAATGAAGTAAACAGATACTTCACTTCTATTGGGAAGGATCTGGCAAACACAATTTTGAGGAAGATCAGGCAAGAGGAGGGCACTCTGGCGACGAAAGCACGAAAATCGAAAGGCTTCCTTCATTCGATGGCTCTATCTCCTACAGACGAGAGCGAAGTAATCCAGGTTTTATCTGGCCTTAAGAATGGCAGTGCCCCTGGCTTAGATAATATTCCCGCTAGCATCCTCAAAAAATTCAAATTCAAATTAGCTTCACCAATAAACCATCTCTGTAATGTTAGTTTCTCCCACGGTGTTTTTCCTGCGACTTTTAAAAAAGCTGCCGTTATTCCCATTTTCAAGGCTGGAGATAAAGCCCTTGTTAGTAACTACCGGCCCATATCTTTACTCAGTACTTTGTCCAAAATTCTAGAAAAACTTGCAAACAAGAGACTGGTTAGGTACCTGGAGTTAAATAATATACTATCATCTAACCAGTTCGGGTTTAGAGCCAATCGGTCCACCAGTGACGCTATCCTGAAACTCACCGAAAACATCACTAATCACATAGATAAAGGAGAAAAATGTGTTGGTATTTTCCTTGATCTACAGAAGGCATTCGACACAGTTTCGATCCCTATTTTAATCAGCAGATTGGACAATATCGGAATTAGAGGAGTGCCCCAGGACTGGTTACTGAGTTACCTTTCGGGAAGAAGCCAATGCGCTCGGCTCGATGGCATGTCTAGTGAGGACGCTACCTGTACCTACGGAGTTCCCCAGGGAAGTACAATTGCCCCCACACTATTCCTGGTGTACATAAATGAGCTTTGTGATGCGACAATTGACAAAGCAGAAGTCATGATGTTTGCTGATGACACGGTTCTTTTGTTCCATGAAAGGTCGTGGACTGGCCTGGAGGCCGTCTGTGAGGTGGGTCTTTCCCGGGTAACAGCGTGGCTTGAGGACAGTCTGCTATCATTAAACGCCTCGAAAACTAAGTATCTGTGCTTCAGCAAAACGAAAGCGGGTAGCGCCAAAAACTTTAAAGTTGCCATCCACACTTTCCCCTGCAATAGGAATGTCTCTAGCCGTGTCTCCTGCTCTTGTCCTGAGCTGGTTAGATCAAATTGCATTAAATATCTGGGAGTTACCGTTGACGAAAACCTCAAATGGACGCAACATGTCTCAAGCACAGCCAAAAGAGTTCGCAAGCTGATTCATATTTTTAAAACCCTGAGACTTGTTGCCAGCTCGAAACTCCTGATGCAAACATATATAGCCCTCTGTCACTGTATCCTGGGTTACGCTGTCTGCGCCTGGGGAGGCACTGGTAGTAGCCATATGATTGAGGTGGAACGGGCACAGCGTGCTGTCCTGAAGGTTCTTTTATCTCTGGATTTCCGGACGCCCACCACTATAGTTTACGAAAACGCCAAAGTTCTTAGCGTTCGAAAGATCTTTATATTCGAATGTCTGCGCCGTTACCACCGCTACGTCGTTCCTGGGTTGCCGATCTCGTCCGGGCGGAGGGAGGAGTGCCCAGTTGAAAGAACTGAGAGCGTCTTCGCTGACAGGCACTACTTATATCTTGCACCAAAACTATATAATAAAATCGGTAAAGATATGGGTATGAAACACCTTAAACGCCTAACCAACTTCCAATTCAAGAAAAGTGTTACACAGTGGCTGGAAGGTTTCAGTTATGGGGAAATAGAAAACCTAATTGGAGGCTTAACTTGAATTGCCAATCACAAACACTATACACTACACACCCACTCACCCCCCTCACCCACACCCCTCTCATACACTCGGGGTGAGTGGCACACTCTGCCCTGTTAATTTAAATGTAACTTATCTAGGCAATGTTAATAACTATACTGTAATAAATGCTAATAATTATAATTCATGGAATGTAAGATTTTAATTTGTTTAATGTTTGTCTTTTTTATTTTAACCTATGTTGTAATTTTAACTATATCAATTTCCCGTTTTAATCTTAGTTTGTAAACCTAGTAATGTGTGCATGCTATAACGGTTATATTATTATTTTTTTCTTTATATTTTCCGTCTATCATGCTCCTTTTGTAATAATATTCCCTGTTTTTAGGGAGGTCTGGCTCTTGTGATACAGGACTTCCTAGTACAAGAGCCAGGGCTGCACTGATATTTGTGACATTAAGTATGTGTAAATAAATAAATAAAAAAATAAATTAAATTAAATAATTACGGAATATTGTTTTGGCAGGCCCACTAGTTATCAATACTGATATAACTTAAAAGTAAGATGAATGACAACAGTACTCATTTACAACTTAACTCTTTAAAATTAACAAAAAACCGGCCAAGTGCGAGTCGGACTCGCGTATGATGGGTTTCATTATCGTAAAAAACAGCCCCAAAAACACGTTTGTTCAAAATGAAAATATTTTTTTATTATTTCACATAGGCCTACATGGGCACTTATAAAACGTCGACAAAAGGTGCACGGTTCGGGTTGGTCGTTTCCTATGGAGAAGAACCGGCAAGAAACTCCATGATTACTCTTTTAAAAATGGTTTGGTTTTACAATATTTCCATGTTACAGCATTAGTACTTAGATATGGGGGGACAACGTAGGCCCGACATAAGACAATAAGTCGTAAGAAACTAAAAAACTAAAATAAAAAGATTATATATTATATAAAAAAGTTAACAAATGTTAACTAGCATCTTTAAGGCCTACAATGTTTACACATTCACAAAACAATCGGTAAAAGATTCTATACAAAGGTAAAAAAAATAAGTATAACAAGACTAAATTTAACATGTGGCACAAATGTTGTTATCAGTGCTGTAACTATTCTTAGCAAAGGGCTATAAAGATGATTGAAAACCATTGTAAAAAGTCTAATTAAAAGAAGGAAAGAAAAATGAGATTGAGAATAGTTAGAGACATCCACATATTTGTGCCGTTTACGAGTTACCAGGGAAGCTGCATGCGCAGAAGGAGCTAAGGCCAAAATTTTTATCTTCAACGTAGTCCTTGATTTTATAATATGCTTTTTTTAATAAGGACACGTTTGATGTAGTTTTTAAACTTTCCATCGGTCAGTTCTATAACTGACTTTGGCAACTTGTTATAAAAGCGTATACTGTTTATAAGAAAAGACTTGCTAGTTTTCGTTAATCTGAATCTGTGTATTACAATTTCGTGCTTACTGCGTGTATTTAAATTATGGAAGTCGCTTCTAGTTTCGATTTTTACGGACATACAAAATACATTCCAAAATATAAAGTGAAGGTAGAGTCAGTATATTGATCTCTTTAATTTTTCTCTGAGGGATTCGCGAGGACCCACATTATAGATTACGCGGATTGTCCTCTTTTGTAAGATGAAAATTGAGTCAACGTGAGCTGCTGATCCCCACAGCAGAATGCCATAAGACATAATACTGTGGAAATAAGCATAGTATACTAACCTAGCTGTAGTTACATCGGTTAACTGCCTTATTTTCCTTACTGCATATGCAGCCGAACTTAACCTACCCGAAAGAGTTAAAGAGCCCCACTGCAATTTTGTCCCTAAGAATACAGTTTCCGTTATAACTTCAAGATTTTTGCCGTCAAGATATAAGTTTAGGTCACGTTGTGGTACATTTGGTAAAGAGAACTTTAGATATTTTGTTTTTTTCGCATTTAGTGAAAGATTGTTAGCTGCGAACCATTTTGAGAGAATAATTTGACTTTCGTTGACATGTACGACATCCGTATCTTGCCTATCTATTTTAAAAATTAGCGAAGTAACATCAGCAAATAGAATTATATCCGATAATTTGGCCATCATAAAAGGGAGATCATTAATGTAAACAAGAAAAAGGAAAGGGCCAAGAATTTAACCTTGGGGCACGCTCATCTTGACTAGAGACCCGGAGGACGTCGCCCCATTAACATTTACTTTTTGCTGTCTGTTTGATAAATAGAAAAGCACAAGATCAGCAGATTTTCCTCGAATTCCGTAGTGGTGTAATTTACAGATCAGTGTGTTGTGGTCGACACAGTCGAACGCTTTTGAGAGATCACAGAAAATGCCAATGGCATCCTAGGACTTCTCCCAAGATTCCAAGATGTGGCTGATGAGTTTTACTCCCGCGTCCGTTGTCGACCTACCTTTCGTGAAACCAAACTGTTGACTATGCAGGATCCCATTTAAATTGAAGTGAGACAACATCTGTTCCAGCATGATATTTTCATAGATTTTACTCAATGCTGGAAGCACGGATATAGGTCTATAATAAGAGGAATCACTCCTACAGCCTGATTTGAAAATTGGTACTACTTTACTGTGTTTCATTAAGTCAGGAAAAGTGCCGCTGTCCAAACATTGATTGAATATGCCTGTTAGGACAGGAGCAATTGAGTCAATAATGTCTCCAAGAACCCTAACGGATATCCCCTCAAAAGTCTGCAGTATTTTTTATATTGAGACTTTTGAACGCGTTTTTAATTGTATCAATACATTTTGGTTTAAATTTAAAGGTTGGTATGTCTTTAGTTAATTCAATTGAAGCTACAAGTTCTATAAAAAATCCTTGAAGTGATACATTTGGTTTTGGATCTCAATACTTGCAATTACTGCCATTCCATCCCTCAGTCAGTCTTCTTCAATTTCTTATGATTTCCAAAGAAATCCGGCATTGATGGCAATCGTATCCAGGCAATCATAGTTTAGCAGATTTATTGGCATTCCATTCTTCAATATTGTTGTTTGCAAGTGACGTTACTTAGTGGTCGAAGGCCTTGGTGAATTTAAGCACCCCGCTTCGGATAAGTCAGATTTTCTTCATAAAATATTATGTTTATAACGTTTGGTGAATGAGGCCCTATTATGGGTTCTGAAGGCACGGTGATGTGAATGACAATCTTGTATTGTTTTAACCTCCAGGGCCCTGAAGTCTCGCACCAATTTGTAGACCAGTAGAACACCACTGGTTGCTTGTTTCAAATAATATACCACGATAGTACCTCTCTTCCTTGGGTTCCGCCCAAGATATCATGAGCTGCAGTTGTTTTAATATAATGAACAATATTGATTATTAGCATTCCATCCTTCATTTAGTTTTCTTCATCATTGCTTTGGCTTCTAACTTCAGTATTTTTATCACGTAAATGAAAATTAAACTAAACTAAACACAATATTTACAACTTATATCTAGTAATAACAAGTACTTAATCCTACTGTTTACAAAATACCTAAATTGTTATATTTATTCAATTGAAACTACAACTACTATAAAAAAATCCATGAAGATGATACATTTGGTTTTGGATCTCAATAGTAGCAATTACTGCCATTCCATCCTTTAGTCAGTCTTCTCCAATTGCTTATCTATACTAATATTATAAAGAGGTAAAGTTTGTGGGTTTGTGACGTTGTAAGGGGTAATCTCTGGATCTACTGAACCGATTTTGAAAATTCTTGCACCAGTAGAAAGCTACATTATTCCTGAATGGCATAGTTAGGCTATAATATATTTAAAAAAATAGAGATCCTTATGAAAATTGCAATAATGTAACCCAAGGTAGCAAAATGTTGCCTATAAAATTCACTCTTTGGCGTGCGCTGGGAAAACTATTGATAATAGATAAAAAATATTAGGTAGGGTAGATAGGGTAGGCAGGGTAAGCAGGGTAGGCACGGTAGGCTGGGTAGACAGGGTAGGCAGGGCAGGCAGGGCAAATAGGTAGGTAGCCAGTTGACGGGAGCGGAGCCCCGGGGGTCAGCTAGTTATTTATAAAGAAAAACAACTTTAATGGCAGATCCAGGTCATCCAAGAAATCACTAGCTTAAAAAAATTACCTACTGCCATTCCATTCATCAATTGTTGCTTGCAGTTGCATAACTTCATGGTGGAGGGCCCTGGTGAATTTAAGCACCATGCTTCGGATAAGTCAGTTTTTCTTCAATTTTTTAAGCTTTACCTCATTCGTGGAAATCACGGGCTCTCAGGGCACGATAACGTGATAGATAGTCTTGTAATGTTTTTACCCCCGGGGCCCTGGTGGCCCCGCACCCGCACCACGTTATGCACCAGTAGTATTTTCTCTTTTTTTATTTTCATCAATGAGTTAAAATAATCGATAGAGAATCATAGACAAAAAGTGTACAGTTACCTAAAATATCAAAAATTTATGGAGGATTTAATGCTTTTTAACCGACTTCCCAAAAAGGAGGAGGTTCTATGTTCGACTTCAAGTTTGTTTTTTTTTTTTTTTTTTTTTTTTTTTTTTTTTTTTTTTTTTTGTGTATGTTCACCGATTACTCCGTCAATTGTTGACCGATTTTGAAAATTATTTTTTTGTTTGAAAATGTATGTTCCGAAATTGGTCCCATTTTAATTTGGTGAAGATCTGATGAAGAACTTCGGAGATATACAACAGAACTCTTCAATAAATAACGGCAAATCTCTCGGGATTGCTGCAATCGCATGTCTGTTTGTTGGGGCTCTTAAGGGGTAAGCAGACCTCTCATTTCACCGGTTATGTTCAAGTTTCATGAAATCTATTCTGGCGAAATAGTTCCCTTACTAACTTGCCTATTAGGTACGTACAACTAAAAAGTGAAAAATAAAAAAACTTTTTGCAAAAAAATACTACCGACTTCCAAATACAAAACTACAAAGTGAAAAATAACTTAATTTTTTGAAGTCGGTGTCCATAACGCAATAAAATGGTACCTACGAAAGACACCGACTTAAAAAAATTTAGTTATTTTTCACTTTGTAGTTTTGTATTTGGAAGTCGGTAGTATTTTTTTGCAAAAAGTTTTTTTTACTGAAAGCATTTGTTTCAATGAGGGACTTACAAAGTGGTGATAGCACTAATAGAAAGAAATCCAGAAACTACAATAAAAGGTTAAAAAATGGTAGGTATTTAGTTCATTTGAAAATTAAATGACTTAATTAAAAACTTAAACGTAGCTAAGCGATTTGTAGAGTCACCTATTGTATGATGAGTAGAGTAGAAAAAAATAAAAGGTCTACCAGTGGCATCAATTTTCTTCTTCTCTGTCTCGAAGAAAGCTCTTCTCGCATTGTTTTCTTGATAAATTAATGAAATGCCCGTTTGTATGCTATTGTCAATTTCTTCTATGACTATTCGAGCACTCCGGGTAGATTCAAAAGTTGCAAGAGCTTCTTGCGAACTACTCGTACACAGGCTATCCAGGACCGACCATATAAGGAGAAAAACAAACTGTGGGAAGAGCCCCTGCCCCTCGATCATGAATTACAGTGACCTTCAAGTAAAGTACTGAACCGATTGCGTACCTACTGCAAATCCACGTTTCTTATTAAATACCTACGAAACGTATAATTGTACGTTGTATATTTATGTAGGTAATAAGTTCGATTCAGCAGCCGTGGTGTCCCTGTAGTAACGGCCTCGACCTATAAGTTGGTGGTCGTTGGTTTGAACCCGGGAACACATCGCATCCCCCACTATGTGTACCGATATGTTCTAGAACCAAAAAATCTAAAATATGTGACATCAATCAATCTGCACTTTGCCTGTAATTTCTAATCCTTTAAATAATCTAATTCCGCTTAGCCCGTTTCATCATCGGACTACCAGACGTAAGGCGATGCGCCCTCGGTATATGGTGGACATCCCACCCATACACATAAAACGTTTTGGGAACACTTTAATTATATTTAGGTACAGCTAAGGAGTGGAATTCCCTGCAAGAGTCCGTGTTTCCTAATAGCTACAATTGGGTTGTTAAATTAAAAAAAAAATACGATTTTTTTAATTTATTTTGAAACTTTACATATCATAAATTATATTGTCGTTGCAAAAATCTCTTCAATATTTTTTTTCAATTTATTAGGTACAAGCAATTGAAAATCGATAAAATTTTCAAAAGAACCACCTGTCTACGAACGGGCCATGATTGGTCGCCATGTTGGTGACGTCATAACATAACGTTCAAGGAATTTTGTACTACAGTGTCAACTACACGTGAATTGACTAAAATAACCGAAAATTTGTGCAAAAATATTATTTATAACAGCAAATTTTATTTAGTCATGTGTGATAAAGGATTCTTAAAGGCTGATTTCGATAATATACCCACGTGATGGACGATTTGGCAGTTTTGAGCATAAGAAAAGTAGTGGTAATGAATATTTCGTGTTAGTGGACCGGTGTTTGTTATTGTTCTTTACCAGGTACATTTAGAAACAGAATTGTCATAACGTAATCGTTTTCACATATGGGTAGGCAATATTGGTGTAAAATAAAAAGTAAACAAACACGATTGGCGCGAAACTTTGACTTTGGATATAAAAAAACTTCATTAGATACCACTACATATGATACAACCCGAAATCTGTGCAGCCTTTATTTTTATTTATTTTTTGCTGAGTTTTTTGCACAAAATCCTTAAAATGTTCGGTAATTACCATTATTTACATATCTCTAAATAATATTAAACACTAATATCTATATTATATACTTACAAACACTAAAAAACTTTGCAGAACAAAAACGTAAAATATTAACTTGGTAGATTTTTTACACTAATTCTTCGGTAAATATCTCTTAAATGCGTTGACCGATTTTCACAATTCAAACAGTTGTATTAGTTTTATGCCTATGTCTATCATTTAAGAATAAAATAATGAATATAGCTCCATAAACAAAAAATCATGTTTTCAAGTTACGTAATTATACAACAATGTCAACTTTGCACGAAAGTTCCCATAAAAATTTACTTATCTCAGTCTGTAATGATCAAAGTAAGATATTAATACGAATCTAATACTAAATTAGAACAAGATAACATAATAATTAACACATTCTAGTTGGATTCTAGTAAGACATAGAACATTTCTCAAAACTTTAGTAGGTATAGACTGCTAGGTACTTGGCTATTGCGCGATTCACATATAGTTAATGGAGATTTTTTATAGTATTTGTACATAATAGTATGAAGCAAGTACGATTATATTTAAGGATTAATATTTTTGATCAATATATTTGATTTTCATCAATATATTGACGATAATAACAAGATTGAATCGGTTAAAAGTCAAATCACTGTATCAGCCTCAGATCAAATAATTGATCAGAGGTATCAGCTATGTGCTACAATGAGTAAAACTGAACGTCGTGACGTCACACGGGCTCGGGTTTGTTCGGGAACCACAGATTACTGATTGTCGGGAACTGTCGAGGTGTTTTCGGTACTGGATTGAAGAAAATCTTTTTAATTTGATATTACTTTGTAAGTACAGCAAAAAAAAAAAACCAAAAATAGTTTTGTATGTAAACTTATGTATGATCCTTCCATTTATAACAAAAAAAAAATTGGTTCAACAAACCAATTGGGTTTTTAAGTCAAGAGTGAATAGGTTTTTTCTAGGCAAGCATGCTTCACCGTCGACCACATCATCGCTTGTAACAGGTGAGATAGTGGACAAGCGCAGGCCTTTAGAAGTATAGACTATAAAAAAAACCGGCCACGTGCGATTCGGACTCGCGCACGAAGGGTTCCGTACCATTATCGCAAAAAACGGCAAAAAATCACGTTTGTTGTATGGGAGCCCCACTTAAATATTTATTTTATTCTGTTTTTAGCATTTGTTGTTATAGCGGCAACAGAAATACATTATCTGTGAAAATTTCAGCTGTCTAGCTATCACGGTTCATGAGATATAGCCTGGTGACAGACAGACAGACAGACGGACCGCGGAGTCTTAGTAATAGGGGCCCGTTTTTACCCTTTGGGTACGGAACCCTAAAAAACAAATACTATCATAACAGTTATCGGTTATTATTTTAGTAATAAAGTTGCTCTGCTTCTTCTTATTTTCGAATCTCGGTACTTTTTATAAGTAATTAGGTATATTGTCTGGAAAACAGATATGAATCTAACTAGATGACGCGATTGTATGTACTTCGCGTGCCAAAAAACCGGCCAAGTGCAAGGCGGACTCGCGCACGAAGGGTCCCGTACCATTATAGCAAAAAACGGCATAAAAAACACGTTTTTTGTATGGGAGCCCCCCTTAAATATTTATTTTATCCTGTTTTTAGTATTTATTGTTATAGCGGCAACAGAAATACATCATCTGTGAAATGTGAGTGTCAAATAACATACAGACAGACAGACAGACGGACCGCGGAGTCTTAGTAATAGGGTCCCGTTTTTACCCTTTGGGTACGGAACCCTAAAAAACGGAGTAAAATTACTATCAATGATCGTACTTTGAGCTTTTCATTTAGCATTATCGGCACCGGAAATCCACAGAAATCTAGAAAAATGCCTAATTATGCCATATTGAGCTGTAAAGACTGTATAGAAAAAGTTGGCCGAGGCATTCGAAATGTTTTCTTTCATTGGTAAGAAAATTTGTTTTTAAATTGTTTGTGAAAAAGTGGCACGCTTGGTTTTCATACAGATGGAGGGACTTGCGTTATCTAGTGAGATTTATATCTTAGGTCCATTAAGTGGCCAAGTCTATTGCAGAGTAAGCGTCGGTGGCCAAAAGTATAGGTATCAATTAAAACTTACAATCTTTCGTATGCTACCTATCTGCCCAAAAGCCTAGTTAACTTATCTGGAATTTGTTAATGGTTTCCTGTGCGGATATTCCCCTGAGGTGCGTTACCGGTGCCTATCATGTTTGAGTTTTAAAGACCATTACCGCCAAGCATGACGTGAATAATTAATAGATAGTGCAATTTTATGTTGGACAGTTGAAGATAAAACGAAGTTTATTTACCCATAGGCACACCAACTATCAGTAATTTCATTGAAAAGTAACTGGTACAATATCAGTACCTAATATAAAGGTAAGGAACCCCCATAATGATTAATCAGGTTAATTATTTACTTATTTGTGGGTCATTAACGAATGTAACATTAATTTTATTTGATCAAATTCAAGGTTGCCTATGTAGGTAGAGAGCAGTGGTGACTCTGGTGGCCCAGTGGTATTGGCCACGACTTACAAGTTGTAGGTCGTGGATTCGAAATCAGGCAGCAGCTTTACTTTGTGTAAATTATTTCATCACCACTGCTCTCAAAAACGGTGAAAGAAAACATCGTGAGGAAACCGGCATGTCCTGGAACAAAAATTCTAAGACATGTGACATCCACCAACCCGCACTGGGCCGCGTGGTGGATTATGGCCCCTCCCCTCTCACTGAGTGGAGGCCTGTGTCCCAGCAGTGGGAACATTAACAGGAACTTAAAAATATTAAGATATGACGCACGAAGAAACAAAAATTAGACTACGGCTATTCCTACAAATATTTCAAGTTCATAATCGAATCTAGTCTATCGAATACAATATTGACGATTAGAGACGAGCATTGCATAGGGGCAAGAGAACGATGGAGAGGCAGGATGGGTGGTTATTACCCGAATGGTTATGTTTTATATGCCGGTGGATTTTCGCCCATTTTGATGGGTGAAAATGAGAGTAGCATTTTTTTTACAGTTTGTGAAGTTGAATTCGTTGCTAAGCTGTAAAATGAAAATCTGAATCCAAAATCACCAACCATTTATTTATAAAACCACATTATTCATCATCACTCTAAATCAAAATCAAACTTTTATTTCACATAGGCCTACATGGGCACTCTAAAACGTTGACAAAAGATGCACGGTTCGGGTTGGTCGTTTCCTATGGAGAAGAACCGGCAAGAAACTCCACGGACTCTTTTAAAAAATGGTTTGGTTTTACAATATTTCCATGTTACAGCATTACTACTTAGACATGGGGGGGGGGGGGAACGTAGGCCCGACAATAAGTCGTAAGAAACTAAAAAAAAAGGTTATTTAAAAAAAGTTAACAAATGTTACCTAGCATCTAGAAGGCCTACAATGTTCACACATTACCAAAACGATCGGTAAAAGAATCTATACAAAGGTAAAAAAATATAACAAGACTAACCCTCAGTTTCCCACCTTAAAATTATCGGAGAATTAATGTGACAAATTGTCAAACACGCGTTATCTTCTGTGATTGGCTGTTGAAAATTCATTCAACCAATCACAGCAGATAACGCGTGCTTGACAATTTGTCACATTAATTCTCCGATAATTTTAAGGTGGGAAACTGAGGGTTAATTTCACATGTGGCACAAATGTTGTTATCAGTGTTGTAACTATTCTTAGCAAAGGGCTAAGGTATAAAGATGATTGAAAATCATTGTAAAAAGTCTAATTAAAAGAAGGAAAACAAAAAAAGAGAAAAATGAGATTGAGAATAGTTAGAGACATCCACATATTTGTGCCGTTTATGAGTTACCAGGGCAGCCGCATGCGCAGAAGAAGCTAAAGCCAAAAAAAGTATCTTCAACGTAGTCCTTGATTTTATAATATGCTTTTTTAATAAGGACACGTTTGATGTAGTTTTTGAACTTGCCACAGTCAACCGAAATACGATCGCAATCTAAAAACTCTACGTAGATGGCTGAGGGCCAGTAGCGCGATATAGACTGAATCCTTGCATATTTGTTGGCGGTGAATCAGGCATACAATACCTACCTACTTATATAATTATATTCTTATATATTACGATTTTTTCGAATTGTTAAGATATCAAGTATGATTCCTGAGTTAGATCATGTTTGATTTCGTCATACTCGAGAGCAAAACGCCATAGACATGGTGCAGGGCGACAATGCCCGGTTGAAGTATTATAGTCCCATCTCATTTCATAGCCATGTCAAGTTGTTTTCAAGAGTCATCACGAATCGTCTCACGCGCAGATTCGACAATTTCCAGCCTCCCGAACAAGCTGGATTTCGAAAAGGCATTAGCACCGTGACCACATACATACGTTGCGGCAGGTTATACAGAAGACCGAGGAGTGGGTATATCCTGCGTCTCTCCTTTGCGTTTGTGATCTACGAGAAAGCCTTCGATTCGATCGAGACTTGGACTGTAACAGTCTCTTCAACGGTGCCAAATCGACTACCGGTACATCGAGATGTTGAAGTGTTTGTACAAAACGCCACTATGTCACGACAGGGAAACGTCATGTCTCCGATACTGTTCACCGCTGCACTGGCGGATGTATTCAAGGTTCTGGACTGGAGCGGGCTAGGCATCAATGTCAATGGCGAGTACCTCACTCACCTTCGGTTTGCCAACGATATAGTGGTCATGGCTGAGACCATGACCTCAGTAGAATTCTCAATGAACTCATTAGAGCTTCCGAAAGAGTCTTAAAATTAACATGGACAAAACCAAGGTCATATTGAATCCCCATGTGACACACACTCCTATCAAGATCGGAGACTACACTCGAGGTTGTAGACAATTATGACTACCTACCTGGGACAAACAGTCCAGTTAGGTAGGTCTAATTTCGCGAAAGAGATCAACTGTCGAATCCGATTCGGCTGGGCAGCGTTCAGGAGGTTGCGTGGTATCTTCTCGTACAACATACCGCAGTGTCTTAAGACAAAAGTCTATGACCAGTGTGTGTTCCCACCGATTACATACGGGACCGAAATGTGGTCGCTCACAATGAAAAAATCAGAAGGCATAAAGTCACCGTCATAACCCGAAGAATGGTCAAACTTAAGTGGTAGTAGGCAGGGCATATTGCTCGCAGAACGGGGCGTAGATGGGGCTGAAAAGTTCTGGAGTGGTGACCGCGAACCGGAAGACGTTGCGTTGGAAGGCCTCGCACTAGGTGGACCGATAACCTGGTGAAGGTGAGACGCATGGGATCGATCAATATGGTGACGCTTGGGGGAAGCCTATGTTCAGCAGTCGACGTCTTTCTGCTGAAATGATGAACATAACTAGTGAGTATATAAGAAAATCGCAGTCAGTGTGTCCAAACCGAGGTCAATCAGGTTAAAGCAGGATAAGATCGCAGTAAAACAATATCAGGTCGCCGTTGGTAAAAACCACAAATTCACACAGCACAAACTCAAAACAGCTTCAGTGAGTGGAGGTGAAGGGGGCTGGGTGCCGCGGGGAGCACTGTCTGTGCGCCCTACCTGCACGTCTCAGCCATCCCTCGACCCGGCTTTTATTGCTGCATTTATTTTACTAAATATTTTGAAATAATTTGTAAAAAAAAAATGTTATGATTGGGATGCAATGGTTTATTATTGGGTTTTAACCCACTTGTGCGTTTTAACCCGTGTGGAAACCCATCTCTTCGGGCACGAATGGGAGGCGTATAGATCCATTCCTATACCTAAAAAAAAACAAATTTTGTATGATTGTTGGGCTGATGGTATGCGAATGCTCGTATAAAAATTAACAAAAAAATGCTCACCTTGTTTTTGTGGCAGGATTTTTATCGAGTAAAGATAAGCTGCTGCTTTTTTATTCCCAAATTGATTCCTAGAAGATATCATGATTTAAACTTGCTGCCAAATACTCAGAAAAACATTAGAATGCAGTTGCATTATAAATAAAATATTATAAACAGAGTATATGCAGGGTATAATAAAGATTATGTTTACAGTAAGGAAATAAAATGTAAAAACTGGACTTAAAAGCCTCAGTGGCCAGGTCATTAAATCCTTAAAAATAAGGCCGCCCAACGTCAAGTCACTGTCATTGTCAAATAACTACCGCAAGTTTTGTTTACGTTACGATTTCTAATTACTCATTTAACCGCGATAATTTCCCAAATTCCTCGACACACAAACGAGTAATTATACCGCGGGATCAATTCTCAACAAACACTAGAATAAACCCATAAAATGGAGAACTTGAAAAATATTTGGAAACCGGAGTGTAAGATAATTGTGACAACTTTTTAAACTATTAGAGTGTGTGAATATTTTTGTGCAATTATTTGTTTTTTTTTCCAGTATATCGAATACAAATGGAGGCTCCGAAGCCAAAGCGTGTGGTGTGTGATAGTTTGGACGATAGACCTGAGTTCTATGGGAGAGAATACCATGGTGTCATGAGTCACAAAGAAGCAACTACAGTTCTTGAGAACGAAGCAAACGGCGCCTTTTTAATAAGAAAAGGCAGCCAGGGAAACGACTTCTACACATTAACTTTAAAGTAACTAGTTATTACCCTTAAATCTAACATCAGTCATTGTAAAATAAAGCTATATAAGCTTTCTTACTGTCCAGAGTTGGAGAAGTTTATGGAGGTCAGATATGCAATTGCTACGTGTAAAATACTCGTAACCAGCTGCACCCGGTCAGACAGGAAGCCCACCACAACACATTTGAGAAAAGTCTAGGCAGATTGACGGAGTACTTACACACAAAAATTTATTTAAATTCACCCATAGAGACTGAATATTTCCTATTAGTTTCCAGTTATTGTCCACAATTTTTAAATCATTGTCATCTATATGTAATATTATAAAGAGGTAAAGTTTGTGAGGTTATAGGGGCTAATCTCTGAATCTACTGAACCGATTTATATGAAATTTGCATGGAGACTGTGAAGGACATAGGATAGTTTGTATTCCCTTGGGATGGAAAAATACTTTTTTTACACGGATGAAGCTGCGGGCAGAAGCTAGTTATTAGTAATTTCTTTGTTGTAATCCAGTTAAACTGTCATTGAATGCAAAATATGAGTCAAAGCAAATTTTCAAAAAAAAATATCATCGTGTCATTTAGGTACAGGAAAATATACATATGAACATATTTTATTTCTGAATTAGCTAAATACCACCTAGGTGTTATAATTATAGTTTTTCCATCTTTGTGCAATCTCTACAGCAAGTGTAAACCACAAATAAAATTACAATACTTAACATACTATTTCAGATTTGATGACAAAATACATCACTACAAATTATACTATGATGGAACACATTACATCGGTGCTAAACGGTACGACACTATCTATGACCTGGTTGCCGATGGTCTTATCACATGTCACATGGAACTAAAAGCTCACCACATTGTTGAGATGATCAACTCTAGAGCTAGCTACCCAGAGAGTCCGTATGTTACGCTGAACAGACGCAAACTTAATACACTGTCGAGAATGCAACAGTAAGTTTTAATAAATTATTTCTATTTCATACAATCTGTAAGGGCCAAAAAATAGATAGATGAACTGTGTGAGGAGAATATGAAAGAAAAGGGAGCCAGTGATAGAATGATGGTTGAGAGGGCAGTATGAAAGAAAAAAGCATGATGCCGCATCATATCTAAATGATAGTGAAAACCATTTTAAAATTGGTTGAGTTGTTTAGAATAATGAAGGCAGATAAACACATCAACACGGTCTAGGGATATTTTTAAAAAAGCGAATTACTATCAATGTGTTAATTATTTATATGACATGTATATATTTAAAAGATACGATATTTAATATTCTACCATTTTTTAATAATGGTTAAGGTACTTCAATTAAAATTTCAGGATTTTATGGAAAAAATTAAGCATAGACGGAAACCGTATATGAATTAACTTTTAATTTATGAGTAAAAACTTAAAAAATAGAAAAATCATTTAATTTGTGTTTATAAACTTGAAGTTAGTAGTCTGAGAAAGCGCCCATGATGTTCATAACACATCGGCAACGATTCGGCATGCTCAGAACAAGGTTGTCAATGTCTTGCTGTGGAATATTGTCCCATGTCCTTCTAAGGTGCACAAAAAGTTGATCTTCTGTAGCCAGATTTTCAGGAACTTCCTTCAGAGCTCTTCTTTGCAGCATATCCCACGCATGCTCAATGGGATTTAGATCTGGCGATTGAGCAGGCCAGTCTAAGGCCCTAACATTGTGTGTATGTAACCAAGCTGCTACCGTTCTCGCCGTGTGTGCCCGGGCATTGTCGTGCATGAGCAGGCAATCTTGCCCCATTTGTGTTCTGTGGGGCAAGATTACGGGCCCCAGCACCTGTTGGACGTATCGTTCTGCCGTCATATTGCCCCGCACCCAAACGAGATCCGTCCGTACTCCAAGACGAATTCCTGCCCAAACCATAATTGTTCCTCCTTGGTATGGGTGAACTTCCTGAGGGTTCTGAAGACGGCTCCATCGTCCAGGAACTCGCCAAACAAACGTCCTTCGTGAATCTGGATGGAAGCCGAACCTGGATTCATCCGTGAACAGCACATTGGACCATTGCTCACGGCCCCAGTCCACATGGTTCCGAACCCATTCTAATCGTCGTCCACGATTGCCTCTCCGTAAAGGTGGGACCCGGAGTGGTCTACGAGAGCGTAGATTGCTTTCATGCAGTCGCCTTCTTACAGTTTGGTCACTCACAAGCACTTGGTGTTCCACTCGCAGCCTTTGGACCAATTGAATCGCCGTTGCATTTGGTTGAGCTCGCGCAGTAATTTGCAAAAATCGGTCTTGTCTGGGGGTAGTGATGCGACTTGGCCCCCGGTGCCTCTCCGCTACTTCACCTGTGGCACGATAGCGTGTCCACAATCTTGAAATTACATTTTGGTGGGTCCCTATGGCCTCAGCAACATTACGCTGAACAGACCCAGCTTCCAGCATTCCCACAGCTCGTAACATCTCCGCCCTCGTCAAATGTTGGCGTTGCATGGCTACAATACCTCAATTTTAACTTTATCTTTCGTTTAAAAAAGAAAAAAAACTGTAACTAAACGTAATTCGTATTGTTTTCTAAATTTCGCACAAATGAAAATTCCCTCTCCTACACATCAAGACATTTTATGCCACCGAAACAAAAGAATTTTCAAAAATTTGAATTTGGAATTAGTCTGAGATAAATTACAAACAAATCGGTGTATAAAAGATTCCAATGCGGCCAGTACTTTTCGAGTTATTTAATTGAGTATGAAATATCCCTAGACCGTGTTGATGTGTGTATATGAGTAGCTTTTATAGCTATTTTTATTTTGTGTATGAGTGATAAATACCTAATTAATTATGCACTAAACCAATTTCACATTGGTGTGCTGTGGAGAAGGTAGCATATTAAGAAATTTAAAATCCATCACACTGTTTCAATAGAATATAATGAGACCGAAATAAGTTTCATTGCTGTACACATACAAATGAACACAAACAGTGGGTCCTGTAAATAAACATATACAGATAGATCCAAACTTAAATGCAACTGTAAATTTTCCTTTTCACTGTGCAGTACACCACATCTCGAATTTGCTAATGCATATTGACTCGCCGAGCTATGAATCAACATGTACAGTAATTTAACTTTCATTCCAGAGCCTCAAACAATGCAAGCCCGATTATAACAAAGACTGAAAACGAAAACATAACAGAAGTAGACGGCATGAAGAAGCCTCCATTAGATCTCACACCGTCCATAGAAGACAATCCTTTAGTTATGAAGTATTCGAAGTCCCATAGCTTCAAAGTGCACACTTTCAAAGGTTTGAATTGGTGTGAACTTTGCGCAAACTTCCTATGGGGGTTTACGGCACAAGGTGTAAAATGTGAAGGTAATATATATGATTTTTTTATATTACGATTCGAACTTAGTGGCGGCTGTGGAGTGCGCTTTTCGTTGTGCAGTGCCAGCGATGTTATGGATGTGAAAGTTCGGATTTGGATATAGAAATAATATTATACCAGTTTTGGCCATGGTTACGGATATGAAACTATTTCGGATTATCTGTTAGTTTCGGATAGTTTCAAGTTAACATGCGTGTTTCGTGATTTTCCATCACAAACGTGTTTTTTTGCCGTTTTTAGGGTTCCGTACCTAAAGGATAAAAACGGGACCCAATTACTAAAACTCCACGGTCCGTCTGTCTGCCTGTCTGTCACCAGGCTGCATCTCATGAAACGTGATAGCTAGACAGTTGAAATTTTCACAGATGATGAACACAACACAATAAATACTAAAAACCGAATAAAATAAATATTTAAGTGGGGCTCCCATACAACAAACGTGATTTTTTTGCCGTTATGTGATAATGGTACGGAACCCTTCGTACGCGAATCCGACTTGCACTTGGGTCGGTTTTATTTAAATAATATGACCGTCGCGGTCCGTAAGGTAAAACTTTAAAGCCACCCTCCTCCCGGCCTTTAAATCGTCAAGTATATTTACTTTGTTAAAATTGAAATAATAAACTTAAATATGTAAATATAGATACAATACATCGACCACATAGCCACTAGACGCCTAATGCTTGATCTAATACATCAAAACAATTCTGTCAACTAGCTGAGGTATGAGGGACGGGACGACTGCGCCCTGATTGGTCCTTTACCAAGGTCATATGTCTCATTAAGGAGGGGACAGGTTTAAATAAAATCAGACTGGTATCGATATTTTTAGATAAATAATATTTGTACTTATTTTTTTTATTTATATTACCTTTTTTATTATTAATTATACGGCGTTTTAACATTTTAGTAATAACATAAAATGTTAAAACTAAAAAAAATATCAAAATTCTAAAGGTAACATACTTTTTTCGGTTGTTGGTTCTTAAATATAGTAATATTAAATATTAGTAAAAAAACGTAATCAAAAAATCGTTTCACAATTAACAAACTATTCAATTTAATGTCTTTATTTGTAAGGTTTCTAGTTCTATCGATAACAGATTTTGTCATAGGATATGGTGCATCACTAGTTGTGTTTACGAAATTATAGAGGAGAAGAGATAGCGAAAAAAATACTTTAAAAAGAAAGAGACGCAAACATGCGGTGGGCGTTTTCACCTACAAACATGACCAGTATAATATGAACTCCGATAAATAATATCAGAAAATAAATCTAATTATGTTTATATGTAACTATTAACTTATCAATGAAATGTTATGCCATTTTTCCAGAAATTCGAAGTCTGGCTGTTGTTACCATACCAACGTATTGTACAAGAGGCCATTATAATATGTATTTCATCTATTTTTTATTGACTGACGCGGAAGTGTTTACGGCTCACAGAAGTGGTCGGTACTAATTCGAAATTGTCGAGTGCGGAGCTGTATTACCTGTATATGATCTTTTTAGTCATATGTGTTGACAGACATCGCTCGCCTGTTATGAGGCGTCTAGGGGCTGTGTGGTCGCTGATACAATATCAATGAAGGTTTTGGTGAGATGACCCATCCGTTGTCAGACGCAGGATAACTTAATAAATTATCCGCGTGGTATGATTACTTCTCCCAATATCACACTGATATTATAAAGGCGAAAGTTTGTAAGTGTGTGTTTGTATGTTTGTTACTTCTTCACGCTCAACAGCTGGACGGATCTGGATGAAATTTGGCACAGAGATAGATTATAGTCTGGAATAGCACATAGGACACTTTTTATCCCGGGAATATGACCCCTTGGGATAATTTTCGATATTCACGCGGGCGAAGCCGCTGGCACCCAATATCTTTATAAATTATACTTCTCCCAATAACTTCATAAAATATAGCATATGTGTTATTCTGACGTTAAAGCTATGTTTCTGTAAAGTTTTATCAAAATCTGTTCAGCGTTATGCGTGAAAAAGTACTTAATTAACATCCATCCATCCTCACAAACTTTTACTGTAATAGTAACACAAGTAAATTATATTGTAATGCAAATAAAAAGCGAACTAAAAAGACATAAACAAGAAGAAATTCATGCAGTGCAGTCGGAGGATTCATATTCGCGAGCTGGCTGACCAAAACCTGTCTGGTCAGTATCCTCCGACTGCACAGCATGAATTTCATCTTGTTTACGTCTTTTTGGTTCGCTTTTTATTTGCATTACAATATAACTTGCGGTGTATGCAATTACCGATGACACATACGTTTCTAATATTAACCATTAACATTGAAAGAGGAAAATAAAAGGTCACCACAACTCGAAATATTATTTCAATTGACAAATGTTCTGTTAATAAAGTTATTTGTTAATATTACCTTGTAGGAAAACCGTAACCTTTCATGCACCTATCCAATTATAATTAGGTTATTGATAAACACATTACCATCCTTCGGCAGTCGGGTGATAAAATAGTCAATGCTACCATTTATGACATTACCACAGTATAAATATGGACAGTACGAAAACTACCTACAAGCAGTACAGGGAGCAAATGCAAATACACCTTAACATTAATTATTGTCAATGCAATGCAAATGTCAGTGTAATGTTAAATGTCAATGAGTGCCAACGGGCTGGAATCAAGAAATAAAAATGCAAGTTGTCCGATCCAAACCACGTCTATTAGAACACTAAATTAAATATTGGTATAGTCCTCGCCAAACTTAATGGCCGCCCTGAAGTTGGTTTACCGCATGCGCGAGGCACGAAACGGTACTGTTTTTGTATTAGATTTCCTACTGCGCAGCCATTGTAGCCAACTTCAGGGCGGCCAAGAAGTTTGGCGAGAACTATACAAATGCATCATCAATGCTCTGCTTGCTGCTGCTGCATAATTGATCTAATGTAGGTCGCACGTGTAAGTGCAAAGGTGCGAGCCTGCTGATTGCACAACTCACTTTACTAAACGATTTTAAAACCCATGTACGTGCACCGTACAAGCAGTTTTGAGCAGTGGTGGCCCAGTGATAACAGCCGCGACTTACAAGTAGTAGGTCGTGGGTTCGAACCCAGACAAGTGCTTTACTTTGTGTAAATTAAATCATCACCACTGCTCTCAAAACGGTGAAGGAAAATATCGTAAGGAAACCAGCAAGTCTTAGAAATTAAAATTCGAAAACCTGTGACATCCACTAACTTGCACGGGCCCGCGTGGTGGATTACGGCCTCTCACAAAGAGGAGGCCTGCACGCACAACGGACCAAATGAAAGTCTAAGTAAAAAAAGGGGATCCATCTATCCTATCCTACCTACCTTCAAACGCTCGAAACGACCCTAACCGGTTGGTGCGGTGCTGTCAGTAGTGCGTAGGGGTCTCGTCGATGTGCATGTTTGTGTAAGTGCCGTTCCGAGCGTTTGTAGGTAGTTTCCGTACTGTCCGTCCATATAGATGCGATGAGGGTAGATGCGATGATTTGTATTCGAGAGGTGAGCGTGCTTACAGCTCCGGGACCATTCTGGAGAAATGGGAGCCAGCTTCTCTGGCGTCCTTAACGGGGATTGAATCCGCTAGCACCAACTGCGCTGGTGCCGGTGCTTGCACTAGTGCTGGCGTGCTGGGGTGCGTGTGGTGAGCGGCTTTATTGCTCCGGTACCATTCTGGACAAATGGTAGTGAGTAATCACGATGCGACTCACATTTTCTCTTGAGTACCAGGGGCGAGTGCTCTCGGAGGCGTGACCTACCGAAGATGGTCCCAGACACCTCGTAAGGGGTTGCCTGGTATAGTGTGCCGCCTTTTATAACGTAATGTTGGTGAAGGAGGCCACTATAGGAAATCTCAGTAGACAAATAGGGGTATGTCCGTCCATATACTACTCTATCTGTACGACCTGAACAGATGGGGCTCTCGCAGCTGGAACTACGGGTCCGGCTGTTTGGATCAGGGTACGCGGGGTCAGGTAGGCCCTCCACCATTGCAAGCGCAAAGGTGGGACCTGACATTGAGGTTGGACTCGCGGTGGTCTATGTGGTGGTTGCAGAGGAGTGGCATGTTGTCTGCTCGGCTATGTGTGGGTCGAGCGTCATTCCTCGCGCGCAACAAGTGTCTGAAGTTACCGGCCTAAGGCAAAGGGCCACCTGGTGGTCAGACGCGGGGTTCGTGAGTAACCCTCAAGCAAGTGAGCTCCTGTGAGCGAGCTGCATCTCCGGCACTTTCCTGGATAGAAAGTAGAGGACTACCCGTTGGATTAGTTTTCCGGCAACCCAGCTGTAGGCATTGGGTAGATGCGATGATTTGTATTCGAGAGATGAGCGTGCTTACAGCTCCGGGACCATTCTGGAGAAATGGGAGCCAGCTTCTCTGGCGTCCTTAACGGGGATTGAATCCGCTAGCACCAACTGCGCTGGTGCCGGTGCTTGCACTAGTGCTGGCGTGCTGGGGTGCGTGTGGTGAGCGGCTTTACAGCTCCGGTACCATTCTGGACAAATGGTAGTGAGTAATCACGATGCGACTCACATTTTCTCTTGAGTACCAGGGGCGAGTGCTCTCGGAGGCGTGACCTACCGAAGGTGGTCCCAGACACCTCGTAAGGGGTTGCCTGGTATAGTGTGCCGCCTTATATAACGTAATGTTGGTGAAGGAGGCCACTATAGGAAATCTCAGTAGTTAAAAGGGGCATGTCCGTCCATATATATACTGTGACATTACCTAAGTATGTTTTTATTATTATTATTAGGCTCGCGTCTCGCTATCTCACCTGGTAGTAAGGGATGATGTGATCGATGGTGAGGCACAATTGCCTAGAAGTAAACTATTAAATCTTAACTTAAACACCGAGTAACATAAAACTTAAAAATAACCGGTGAAATGAGAGTGTATCAGGGTGAACTATACACATTTGCGTACCCTTTTAGAGCGTACCGGCGTGAAGTTATGTTATGAAATGGCGTAAACAATAAACAGAAATGCGATTGCAGCAATCCCGAGAGATTTGGAGTTGTTTATTGAAGAGTTCTGTTGTATATCCTAAGTTCTTCATCAGGTCTTCACCAAATTTAAATGGTGGTGTGGAACAACATGGGAAGCTTCTAAAAAAAAAAGAATCCTCAAAATCGGTTCACCTAGTAAAAAGTTTTGAGGTAGCACAAAAAAAATACAGTCAGATTGAACCTCCTCCTTTTTGTCTGTTTGTCAAAATCAAAAAATCAAAATTTCTTTATTCAATTAGGCCATTAAGCGGCACTTTCAAACGACAAAAAAAAAATAATTGTAATAATAATTGATTCTACCGTCCATTCGGAAATGTAGCTTGTTATGGAGAAGAACGGACAAGAAACTCCACACCTAAACTTTAAAAAAAAAAAAAGTGTTTTACAAGTATTTGGTTACAATAATCTTGTAGGAAAAATACATATATGTGAGAAGGATGTAAAAAAAAACGCTCTTAAAAGCGTCTAGAGTTAAACAAACAATTAAAAATACAATAAATAGGTAATTAAAAACAGGCGGAGGCAGCTAACATATGACCAATCCCAACTAATGGCACCCGTTCACGAACATGACACATGGATCGGCACCACTCAACTCAACCATCATGAAGGAATAAAGGAATGTCTATTAAAAATCCACCGATTTTGGTCTAAACTCTTGTATATATACGTCATAATAATATATACGTCATAATTATTGTAATTCCAATGATCTGCCACTTAATTTTGTTATACTTATTATTATTTTGAATTACAAACCTTTGCATGCCCATGTGACGGTAACATATGGAGAACTTTATTATAAAAACACCTATGTACTCTACCCATGTTTGCAAGGCAATAAATGATTTTGATTCTATCTTCCAGATTGCGGTTTCATAGCTCATTCAAAATGCTCAGAGCGCGTTCCGAATCACTGCGTTCCCGACTTAAAGAAACTTCGCGGAGTCTTCGGCATAGACCTGACCACGTTATTGAACGCACACTCCAGCACTTTGCCATTTGTGGTCAAGAAATGCGTGAACGAGATAGAAGAAAGGGGCATGGACTCTGAAGGAATATACAGGGTGTCCGGATTCGCTGATGAGATTGAGGCTTTGAAAATGGCGTTTGATAGAGGTAAGCAAGTTTTCAATCTTGATTTTACTTCCAAAAAAATATCAACCTTGATCTAGTTGAAATAAAGTTGAAAATAAATAAACTTAGGTTAGTCCGAGAGCGCGTCCAAAGGGACTGAACTGGCTGATGGGTTGCAAAAGCAAGTTTTCACTCTTGATTTTACTTCCAAAGAAATATCAACCTTAAATAAGTTGAAATAAAGTTGCAAATAAATAATCTTAGGTAAGTCCGAGAGCGCGTCCAAAGGGACTTAACTGGCTGATGGGTTGCAGTGGATTTTGAACCTTGTTTTGTATAACATAGATTGTTTTGTTCAAAAATTTGATAATTTCCTCTGATTCTAAATTTAAACATTATGTTGCATTTCACGAACGTGAGTCAATCATTACAATTAAAACCTTATTACCTCTGCATAAGAGTCACATTAGGCGCTCGTAAGTTAGCTTAAAATCCTGTTTCCATTATATTCCAGACGGCGAAGCAGCAGACCTAAGCGTGTACAGTAACATCAACGTGGTCGCGGGCACTCTCAAACTATACCTTAGACTTCTTCCAGTACCTCTAATCACGTACGAGGTACATCCCAAGCTAGTGCAGGCTATACGTAAGTATACAAGGCATTTTGGGGAGTGTGTGATGGAATTGCATGATCTAATTCCACCTAGCCTGTTCCATCATCGGACTACAAGAAGTACGGCGATGCGCCATCGGTACATTGTGGACATCCCAACCATACGCACTCAACGTTTTGGGAATACTTTTATTGTGCGTACAGTTAAAGAGTAGAATTCCCTGCCGGAGTCTGTGTTTTCAGATAGCTACAACCTAGGGGTTTTTAAGTCAAGAGTGAATAGGTTACTTCTAGGCAAGCGTGCCTCATCGTCGACCACATCATCGCTTACCATCAGGTGAGATAGTGGTCAAGTGCGAGCCTGTCAATAATAATAATTAAAAAAACCGGCTAAGTGCGAGTCGGACTCGCGCGGTTCCGTACCATTATCGCAAAAAACGGCAAAAAAAACACGTTTGTTGTATGGGAGCCTTGAATGGGGCTATATATATTTATTTTATTCTGTTTTTGTTCATAGCGGCAACAGAAATACATCATCTGTAAACATTTTAACTATCCAGCTATCACGGTTCATGAGATACAGCCTGGCCCTACATACAGAACCCTTCGTGCGCGAGTCCGACTCGCACTTGGCCAGTTTTTTGTATTCTTCGCAGCAAACCCTTTCATTTGATACCCATATCATGGCAGAGCGCAAAGAATAATTATTCCGCCATCTTGGGCCGTCCGCCATATAGGATTTAGAATGACGTCACTTATCTAACCATGCATTGTCATCCAAACTAAACGTGTATGCAAAATTTCATCTTAGATGGTGGAGGATTACTGCTTTAAAATTCCGTTGCAAGATTTGACCCGAACACACTTACATAATATAATACATTGCAAGTTAAATAAAAGCTTGTAAAAACCGACCAAGTGCGCGTCGGACTGCCCACATTTAGGGTTCCGTACCAAACCGCAAAATCAAGTTGATTGCAATAGGGAAAAAGAGGGCATTTCTAAGAAAAAATCTGATTTATCAATATATTGGTTTTGTTAGTAAAATATACGTAATAATAAATATTATCACAAATTTTAAAGTTCATAGATCAATGGGAACTTAAAAAATTCCTCAGATCAATTTTTTTAAAAAAGCTAATTTTGTGGCTTCTTATTCCCTTGTTTTCCAATATTGCATCATAAAAACGTAACGATATCAGCGCCTCTAACGGTGGATTATGTAACTATTTTACGATATGGTCACTAATATTTGACCATATCATGAAGTAGCCGTGCGTTTAGCTGTTCATATAGTCAAGCACGGGTTATTAATTGATCTGGCCAGACCATATCATGATGTGGGCAGCGGCAACTTTCTTTTTCATGAAATACAACCACTTCATGGAATGGTTGGTCACATCATGAAGTGATCAGTACTAAGATCTAATACTTTTTATCCAGGTAGTAGCCAAAGCCGGACGCAAAAGCTAGTAATAAAATAATAAAGCTTTTGCAGTTTGTTTGTTTCTTTGAACCGTTGTTTTTGAAAGTACCCGTCAGATTTGAGTTGGTATACTTATTTGTATTTGATCGGGGATGCAGTTTACTGCCCGCTTAGTATAAACCGTCCTATAAAGAGGCTTATTACTGCCTGCCATATGTTTCCCTGTCCTTTGAGTTTCCAAGACAGATAATTATATTGTTTGCCAAGACAGATATATTCAAATCAGTCGAGCCCTTTTTAACATTTTACGAGACTAACGCAAGCCAATTGATTTTTATATTATTACTAGCTGTCCCACGCGGCTTCGCTCCCGTCAACTGGCTACCTACCTACCCATCAACCCTACCTACTCTACATACATGATTGTTGTGTAATTAAACCGTTTACGCAGCGCACGCAACGGAAGCTCTCAAAAAGGAATAATTTTGCCCGTTTTTGCAACATTTTTCATTTATGCTCTGCTCCTGTTGGTCGTAGCGTGATGTTATATAGCCTATAACCTTCCTCAATAAATGGACTATCCAACACAAAAAGAATTTTTCAATTCCAACCAGTAGTTTCTGAGATTAGCGCGTTCAAACAAACAAACAAACAAATTCTTCAGCTTTATAATATTAGTATAGATAGTACATTATGGTACAAGTGTGTAACGTTGGTGATTACCGCTGAGGCGCCATTGAGACCCGAGCCGTTAGGTGAGGGTCTTAAGAGAGCCGAGGACGGTAATCATCAATACACACGTGTATCATACGTCGTTTTTCAACACACTTGTGAAGAAAATAATACTAAAAAATCATTTCAAACAGTGAAAACGGGTTGTGAAAATTTTTTCGCAATGGCGGGCAAAATTTATCAGTTTTCCTATGCGCGCGCATCTAACAATGGCGACCGCCCATAGACTAAAAAGAATGAATTTTTTTTTTGGCTTTTCGCGGATAGTATTTTAGCCACGTACAAAATGGGGAATTTCAAGTTTTCTTTATAAAACAAAAATTATATTTGAGTGAAAGTTTTATTTATTAAACACGTACAAGTTGAAATTATCTATTTAAATACGAAGTTCCATGAAATGTGTTGCATTTGTACTATTGAGCACGATCTTTTTTGTATCAAAACTTTTTTAAGAACAAAGCAACTCAACCAATATTATAAAAAAAAAACTCTTTATCTCACTTGTGAATAATAGTAATGAAAAAGTCACAGTTTGATAACAGGTGTCATTATGTGCCTAATTGCGGTGAAATTAGAGCTACTTTATGAGCAAGTGTGTTGAAAAATATTTTAATTTCAGAGATGAAGACGCAAGTGCATCAGATAGCATCACTAAGAGAATGCCTGGACTCTTTGCCGCCAGCGCACTTCAACTGTCTACAGTACATGGTGCAGCATTTACACAGGTAGGTAATAGGGACTATTACTTTTCTGAAGATATTGGAGAAAACAACTGTAACCTGATTACGGTTTTTCAACCTAATTTGCCCGGGCCATAATAACGAATCGATTGATACCTTTTTCATCAAAATCGGATGAATAGTTTAGGCGCTACGGAGCAACATACGTAAACACAAACATACATACATGGACTGCTAGAATCATAAGCCGTCCTTTTGGCTTCGCCGTAGTCGGGTAAAAACAAAACCCAAAGAAACAAATAAATATATTATTTATTATGTACTTACTTTATTGTACACCACAAAAAAAAAATACACTACTCATTACATAATTATAAAAAAAATTACTGACATGGAACTGGCTACTTTATAAAAGAAATAATATATTCCTTAAATATAAAGTTTATTTCTTCTTATAATTCCAATGCAACCCGAAGTTATCATAGTTCAAAGTGACACGTTTCATAACACTGCAATTCATAGGTGAAGACCCAATAGAATTATTATTTATTTGTTCCCCAGGGTATCACAGCTACAAGATCAAAACAAGATGAGTGCTCACAACCTCAGCACAGTGTTCGCGCCCACACTGGTGGCCACTCCACCAGCGATCACCGACCTTGCTTTCGAGATACGAGCCTTGCAAGTACTGATAGAACACTGCCCGCAAATATACTATGGAAGTAAGTGAATGGAACTGAAGAATATAGCTGATTTTATTATGGGTTTGAACTTATGAACACCAGGCCTAGACAAAAGACTTTTGCCAGACGCTAACGTCAAAATAATTATAATACATAATTTCCGCGAAGAAAGGTCATACATTTTTTATTGCTTTTTGTACATAGCTTAGTGAATGCAACTTTAAGCGTTGCTTTTAAGGTTGAATTTGCATATTAAGTATGTTTATTTCAACTAGAATTCTTAGGAACACAATTGGCGACAGTTTTAAAGATATAAGTTTTTATGGGATTGTGCATCTAAATTATTAATTGATCGAAGCCAAAATGTCAACTGACGGCAGAGGTTACTTTCACGAAAAAAATACATCTTTTTCCCGTGGAGTTTCGTGGATATAGCCGGCCAATTTATAAAATGGTCAATGCAATAATCTGTCTACTTCATCTTTAAGAAATAAGTAGGTACTTTAAAATACATTCATCAAGGAACACCATTATTGAAAACAGACTTTTAGAATAAATAGATATAAGTATTTTATAATTTTTGCTTTTGCTTATTGTTACTCAACAAGACATTATGATTGCTCTTTATTTGTATAAAACTCATCGCATTTTGAGCCGCGAAACGCTTGAGTAATTTTCATTAAGATATTGATCTTTAACACAACCGAAATAGGGTATAAAATCGCATAATAGTATGTGCCGTGACACATGCACATGAAATTTTCCCTTGCACGCTATTTTAGACTCTATTTTTATTTGTTAATGAAACTGTTTTAGTATTTTGCTACTCAATCTGCGCTGAACGTCACTACTACTGAAGTAGACTGATTTTTATTTGTTTGTAAATACAGACATTTATTTTTAACCATTTTTGACAAGTTCCCAGTAGTATATTAAAACTTCAATAGGGTTGAAATTATCTTGACTCGAATAGAGTCTTTAATATAGACAAACAGAACTTTTCGTTTAAGACCAATGATATTCAAATAAATAGATACGTTATACACTCACAAAACAATTGAAAAAAGTGTTCCGCGCAGCAGCGGCAGCACACATACACACTTTTCATTCATCTAACATTAAAAAAATATTTATTTTAATCAATAAATAAATAAATTACAAATACACACGATGGCATTTTTTTTATTTTGTATTTGTTTCAACAAAGCCTATTGCTCTTCGCCATGCGTGACAAAAACTAAAGACTAAAGGTCACAATTGTGACCTATTCGAGTCTTCAAAATGCGCGCGCTCATAACATATCTGTTTATTTGAATATCATTGTTTAAGACTTTCAACCTTAAGGTAGTAAACATTTATAGTTCTCACCAAATTTCTTGGCCGCCTTGAAGTTGGTTTTCCGATGCGCAAGGCACGGATCGGTGCTGGTTTTGTATGAGATTTACTACTACGCAGCCATTGTAGCCAACTTCAGGGCGGTCAAGAAGTTTGGTGAGAATTATACCTTAAGGGGGAGGGGCGGGGCGAAACGATCTTCACAGCCGCCTTTAGATTGAATCCCTGATATAAAACGTCATGTATTATTTTTAGCATGTTTGATATTGAACCTTGTGTTCCATAGTAAATATTATTTTATACATTACTAGAGGAATCCTCGCGGTTTCACCCGCGTAGTTCCCGTTTCCGTGGGAATACAGGGATAAAAGTAGCCTATGTCACCCGGGGATAGAGTAGCTTCCCAACGGTGAAAGAACTTTTGAAATCGGTCCAGTAGTTTTGGAGCCTATTCGGTACAAACAAACAAACAAAAAAATCTTTCCTCTTTATAATATTGGTATAGACTATTATCATAAAACGCAAGCATTTACTTAGTATTAAGGCCTATAAAATGAGGCACAAAATATGCATGTAAAAAACTCATTGAAAATAATCTCACAAATTAGTTCGTAAGTTAGTTTTACGTGCAATATAAGTTATCTCTAAAAAAATGTGATATTGGAACATCTGTCTTTCTAAAAGAATATTTTCTTTACTACCATTCCAGGTTGTGTACTTTTAATTAAAAAAAAGCAAATTATATGTTAAGAAAGCATGGAATTATTATTAGAGGTTCTTAGTACTTAAATATATAGACTATGCAAGTCTGATTAAGTTATTGAAACGGCTAAATACGCTGGTATCCGAACGTTTGGGTTTCGGTCTTCGGCAAGTTCGAATCGTAAATAGTTTTGTTGACCTGAACTATTGTTCGTAATCTAAATTAGAAGCTAGAGCAGAACATTCAGATTCGGTTCCGGTTGAAGATCATGTTTCAGTTAGTATCGTGTGCCAAACTTGAAAAATAATCTTTTAATTTGACCAAAATTCAAAAACAAATCTCGTAAGCGTTCTAAGGACCACAGATTTATGTAAACTTTTGTATGTAACCATAGAATATTCGCTTTATACATAAATAAATAAAAGAAATTTGATCGAGACTCATTTTTTTATTTCCTAAAATAATGATCACACTTTTTTCCTTTTCTTCTTGGGCTTGCCACTGTCACTGCTATCTGTGTCATTCTGTTGAAATTTCTTCAAGTCGGCACAAAACAGTACCTGTAACAAGATATATCATTTATCGACAAGTAAAAATGTAGTAACATACGAACTAATGACCTGACTCTCCAAAAAATCCGCCATAGCGTAAGCAGAGTTTTCAGCGCGATTTGGACATATACAGCAGTCCAACAACAACCGTGGGGCGGTTGTCAAGACCAGACACAACACCGGTCCGGTCGGAAGATCGTCCCTTTTCAATGTGGTGTGCATACCTAACAAGACTAGTGTTTGTAACAAATAAGCTCTTTTTCCGTATCGCTAACACGACAGTCATCCAAATATGTTTGGCCCAAGTTTTTGTCACTTTCACGGCATTGACTGTGCCAGGCCATATATCTCTTTGGCCATATGTTTTACAGACAGGAGGTCGAGCAATTAAGTTACAAACTGTCCTATCCTATACTATTAAACAAGCAATATTTCATATTTGTATATGTCACCGTTAAAATCCGTTTTTCGATAAAACTCGTTTTCCCTAGTTAAAACTAGTTTTTAGGGGGGCAGCAGGCTCTGTCGATTTAATTTATTTTAAGGCATCCGTTTATAGTACATTACTGCAGCGGCCAGCAAAAGAGGCATTGATGGACGAAGGTGTAAATGTGGGCCGAGGCGAAGCCGAGGCACACATACGTAAGTCCATCAATGCCTAGTTGTGGCCAAGGCTTGTATAGTGCTTTTCTCAAATATGCGCGGAAATTTAAACTAAGTAGTACCTAGAACTCATTTTGTCAAAATCAATGAAGAACAACAATAATTGTTCCCGCGTTAGTGTTCATTTGTTTTTTTTTTCAATAAACAGCGTTCTATTTGCATGCCGAGTTCGAAATTTAAAAGAAACCTTTGATAAGTTACCTCCTTGGTGGCCATGCTTCGGACACAAAGTACATATGCGGCGACGCGCCGCAGACAGAGAGTCCACTTCGAACAAAGCGCCATTTTGAACTCACACTTTGACATTACGATTTTACAGGGAATAATGGGCAATATTGGACCAAGAACAGTCGCGGCTGTCACGAATGCTTTGTGCGGGAGTTTGTCACGTCATTCATATATAAAGTAGGTAGGTACGTGTCCGTTTCGACTGCTCGGCCACTATGTCGTAGAAAAAAAAAACTTATGTCAGCATTTCGAAGGAATTTGTAAAAGATGAACAGTGAAAACCGCAAATTCGAAGAGTCAATAATCAGAAAGTTATGTGGGTTTAACCGTGGCCGCGCAGTCCGCATGAATTCAACTGCGCGGCCACCAGTTCTCTTAAACGGAGCGTTGTAAAAGTCTAATTCCTTTTGCTAATCACTGACAGGATTTCGAAGAAAATGTAGATCATAAAAATAATGCCCTACTGTCTGTAGTTCACGACCTACATCACTCCAAAGTTTGGCCGCGCAGTCCGCACAAAGCGAACCGCGCGGCCACGAGTTTTTTTTAATAGACCTTACACGGAGCTTAGTAGAAGTCCCATTCTTTTTGCTAATTACTGACACCATTTCGAAGAATATGTAGACAGTATAAATAAATCCTATAATTAAGAACTACAAGACCTACAGAACTTAAAACCTATAATCGAAGGAAAAAATAGGGTGACCAAGATTTATAGTGTGTGAATCCAGGCTTTTTTCCATTTCAATATCATAGTATAAATATATCATCACTACACAATATACAAAGTCGCTTTTTCTGTCCCTCCCTATATCCCTATGTATAGATTTTAATGCGGTTTTTTTAATAGATAGTGATAGAAGAGGAAGGTTTATATGTATAATAATAAAATCCATTAAATAGGGGCTGTTATTTTTGATGTTTCTAACGTGATGTACAACGTTCGAAGTACTTCGCCCGCGCGTATTTAAACGTTTTTATAAACCTGTTCAGTAGTAGTTGCGCAAACACACACACACATTATTACAAACTTTCACGTTTATAATATTAGTAGGAAGTAGGATGCCTCAAAAAAAAGTATAGGGTAAAATAAAAGCTAGCTCGCAAAAGACAGATTTTTCATACTTTACATTTTAATTTTTTATTTATCGTGATATTTTGAAAAATGTACACTATATCTATATAAATTATAGCACATGTGTTATTCTGACATGTAAGCTATTTTACTGCAAAGTTTCAGAAAAATCCGTTCAGTAGTTGTTGCGTGAGAGCAACAAACACACACACACACACACACACACACATTATTACAACCTTTCACGTTTATAATATTAGTTAAATTATTAAATTATATGAAACATCTGTCCTGTCTGCGAATGAAAGGAATGCCAAAAATATAATATCTTCCTAAAGTGTTTATTTATAAAACTTAATTATTTTATAATGATGACGTTTACCTATTGCAGTAGTCCATGCGTTTCATATCCAAGATGTAAGCTGTTTTAAATAACTTCCTAAAAAAGTCACTGTGCGCTTGCGTTGGTATGTTTTCATTCGAGAGTATAGGTAAGCACCTACCCAGTTGCGTCTGTAGCGACTCCCAAAATGGCTACAATATCAGCGGGGAGGGGTCCCGCCCTGCCCCGCGGAGCTTGACTCTGTATAGTGTTTGTGTGTGTGATTTTGTTTTTAAATTCTGATTGCAATATGAAAACGAACTGTGATTGTTGAATTAGGTGATTTAAAGTATACTTTAATAAAACTTTATCTACTTACAAACTTATAATTTTATGTTATATAGGTACATGATGTTGCTCTCGTATATCTAGTGTAGTTTTTAAATAAGCTACTTTTTTTAGCTTATATAGTTATGATCTTAATCGTTACAACAACGAAAATAAGCAATTATTTTTTAAATTGTAATTATAAATATGAAAACGAATTGTGATTTTTAAATTATGTGATTTATAGTTTATAGTAATATTATGTTTTATCTATTACTTAAGAAATAGAAATATAAATCAATCGATGACATTTTTTTCTTTATATCCTTTTAATTAGCTTCTCTACTCAATTTCAAACCAAAAGACTAAAACTATTTGCATGTTACGATAAAAAGTATAGAAATATACGTGACAATGAAAACGTCTTATATGGGAATATCTCGTCAGCGCATCGTAAATCATGGTCACCCTTCTTTTAACTCTAGTTACAGGGTATAAGTTCTGTAACTCGCGATTTTCAAACATTAGAACTTCATTCATGATGTTTACAAATTCTTCGAAATCGTATCAGTGATTAGCAAAAAGAAAGACACCTGTACCAAGCTCCGTTTAAGCTCCACTTTAAGAAACACGTGGCCGCGCGGTTCGCTATTACGTGAGTGTTGTGGAACGAGAAGTCCAAACTTTAGAGCTATATTTTTACAATGTATTTTTTCTTCGAAATCCTATCAGTGATTAGCAAAAAAACTTAGACTTTTACAACGCTCCGTTTAAGAGAACTGGTGGCCGCGCGGTTCGCTTTGTGCGGACTGCGCGGCCAAACTTTGGAGTGATGTAGGTCGTGAACTACAGACAGTAGGGCATTATTTTTATGATCTACATTTTCTTCGAAATCCTGTCAGTGATTAGCAAAAGGAATTAGACTTTTACAACGCTCCGTTTAAGAGAACTGGTGGCCGCGCAGTTGAATTCATGCGGACTGCGCGGCCACGGTTAAACCCACATAACTTTCTGATTATTGACTCTTCGAATTTGCGGTTTTCACTGTTCATCTTTTACAAATTCCTTCGAAATGCTGACATAAGTTTTTTTTTTCTACGACATAGTGGCCGAGCAGTCGAAACGGACACGGTAGGTACTGTAAAGAGGTTGCATTGGCTGGGTTATCTATATTAATTGTTACAGTCCGAATATACTTTAAATTAGTTCTATATAATTTAAATTCGTTCTTACATTCATTTTAAGTTATAAAGGTCATTAAATTTTTCAAGATTTAGAGAAGAAGTTAGAAATTCAATATCTAGGAAAATAATAAATTATTTTAAGTCCGTAGACGAAATTGGAAAGGGTATGAAACTTGTCATATTAATATGGTTTAAGTCATCCAGCTAACAAATATGTTTCCTTCATTTGCAAAGCATAATTTTCTTTTTAAGTACATACATGTTTTTAGTTAGCTTCTTAAGCAGTCGGGTTATTTGATTTTATTTAAAAAAAAAAACACTTTTATATTTTTGTCGAGCTTGGTGCTTTTCACATTTTTATGTTTTTGGTGGGATCATTATTACACCATTGTTACGAACCTAATCATCGTCGTATGTGGAGTCTCTGTCTATCCTCTAAACCATGTAAGCATGATATGATGTTTGTTTAGACGAATAGAGGTATTTATGTTTGTAACTTAAACAACCTACTCTTTTTTAAATTCGGTTTCAATATAGTAGCAACCTTAGTGAATCTGTCAAGTTTGGCTGTCAAATTTCGAAACGGCGGGAGTGGCCCTTCTGTATACTCTCTATTTTGTGCTTCGGAGAAAATGATCGTTCCATTTTTAATTTACACGACAGATATGAGTTTACTATGGAATTTATTTGGCCGCTACACACGACAGATATGGATTTTCATACAACTTTTGCCGGCCGCTGCGCGCATGTATTTGGCCAGTACAGAAATTGCGATTTATCTCGAAGAAGGTAGTCAAAATAATGCTCAAATTTCCAAGCATGTTTGAGAAAAACACTTATCTTTTTCGAACAATCACTGGCGTGTGTTAACACTTTCAACGTGCCGAGCGTGTTGATCAAAATTTATTCCTAGGTCAGACAACGCACCTGGCGCTTTGAGATTATTTCTGTATTATTAATTTAAGATTCACAGAATGATTTTGGCCTACGTTAGTCTAGGTATGTCCGTTATAAGACAATTTTTATTTAAATATCTAGCTGACCCGATACTTTGTTTTGCCATAAAAAACACCAAACATTCATCTACCCTACCTATCCTACCAACCAATTCTTTTTTCTTATTTTTAGGGTTCCGTACCTCGAAAGGAAAAAACGGAACCCTTATAGGATCACTTTGTTGTCCGTCCGTCTTTCTGTCTGTCAAGACCCTTTTTCTCAGGAACGCGTGGAGGTATCAAGCTGAAATTTATATAAATACTCAGGTCTACTGTCCCTTAAAGCTGTGAAAAAATCAAACTTCGAAGCCAACGCAATCAAAAGATACAGCCGTTTGTTTATGCCGCAAATTTTCGACACTCGCAAGGGAATCAAAATCTACAGGATACTTCCCGTGAACACAGAATCTTTAAATTTGGTACGAAGCAACGTCTTATAGCACTGATAAAGGAAAAATTACGAAAACCGTAAATTTTCAGTTACATCATATAATAAAAATATGTTTAATAATTTTAAACATACTACCCCTTTCCTCATAAACGCGTAGAGGTATTAAATTGAAATTCATATCAAATATTCAGGTCTACAATACCTTTAAGCTGAGATTTGTACGGTACCATCGGTGCGCGAGTCCGACTGGCACTTGGCCGGTTTTTTTTTTTAAAACCTTCTAACAATAACAAACACAACAAAAAAAAAATAAGCGAAATCAGTCCAGCCGTTCACGCGTGATGCCGTGACCAAGGGAAATAGGGATACATTTTTATATATATAGATTTCAGAATTACATTATCGATATTGGTGATTTCGCCATCCACCGGCGGATCTTAACATTGACAAATTTCGGACACTCACTATAAATTGGTATTATATAGAATTTCCTAGTAACACCCCGGAGTCTGGACTTGTGCCCGGTATATGGCATTAGGTTCGTTCCTTAATATCCCATATATACTTAAGGACGCTATTACATTTTTCTACAAATAACAGTGCTTTTCAGGTACAATTTTAATGTATATGCAATCACAGATGTGAGGATATCATGGTCTTAATTTAAAGATAATATATTCAGCTCCAGATTGGCATCAGAAAAATTGCATGACATCATACAAAATTTTCGCACAAATACGTTTTGCCCATCACGATAATCGCAAAAATATTAAAAAAGTAGGGTCCGAATAGGTCCCAGTTTAGTTAATTTTACAGCATTTTTTATCTTCAAAATTATAAAAAAATTGCGGTATGTATAGTCCTTTACAGGTTCAGATAATTATTTTTTACCCAAATCAATATATATTTTAATTATTAGCTAAAATAAAAACACTTGCCGACTTCTTCATACATTTTGCACTCGAAGCTTATCATTCCGCGCTCAGAAGCGCTCGTGGTAGGACGAGCGTATCGCTTTTTTGCAAAAAATAAATACGATAAAAGTAATAGAAAAGATTGTAGTGTGCATGCGTGAGTCGTATGTCGTGATCGAAAGGAGTTGATATTTTACGGGACCGACATAATAGTACATTGTGATACAAGGGTGGAAAGTAGGTTATTGCAAACGAGCTGTCATTAACAAGCCCGAGCCGAAGGCGAGGGTTTTAATGACACGAGTTTGCAATAACCTACACACCCGTGTATCACACGACGTTTTTCAATACAGTTGTGGGAAATAGTAAAAACAAGTCAAAGAATTAAATTTTATTTTTCCATAAAATAAAATTAACGTAAGTCGCCATATATCTTTCTCGAGATTTTGGAGGCAAAATTTCATCTTGCGCAGTGTTGGCCTCAGATAAAATATCGGGTGGAGTTAATTCCATTTCATCACTTGTACTTGAACTCATATTAAAAAAAAAGAAATAATTTATAACGCAAAAAAAAAAAATTATACCATTCCTCCTCTAAAAAGCTTATTTTATTTTATACTGAAAACAGTGAAGAAAAAGCACTTTTAATCAGTGTTTTGGTGTTTGAATTTAGAACACCAATATAATATTCAAACTCCATCTCAATGCTATACAACCTCCTTGCGCATAAAATATTCGATACAAACTTAGATAGAGATACAGTTAGAGATAGAGATAGAGTTAGAGATCGAGATAGAGATAGAGTTAGAGATAGAGTTAGAGATAGAGTTAGATATAGAGTTAGAGATAGAGTTAGAGATAGAGTTAGAGATAGAGTTAGAGATAGAGTTAGAGATAGAGTTAGAGATAAAGTTAGAGATAGATATAGAGAAAGAGATAGAGTTAGAGATAGAGTTAGAGATAGAGTTAGAGATAGAGTTAGAGATAGAGTTAGAGATAGAGTTAGAGATAGAGTTAGAGATAGAGTTAGAGATAGAGTTAGAGATAGAGTTAGAGATAGTGGTAGAGATAGAGTTAGAGATAGAGAAAGAGATAGAGTTAGAGATAGAGTTAAAGATAAAGTTAGAGATAGAGTCAGAGATAGAGTTAGAGATAGAGTTAGAGATAGAGATAGAGTTAGAGATAGAGATAGAGTTAGAGATAGAGTTAGAGATAGAGTTAGAGATCGAGATCGAGATAGAGATAGAGATAGAGTTAGAGTTAGGTTAGGTTAGGTTAGAGAGAGAGATAGAGATAGAGATAGAGTTAGAGATAGAGTTAGAGATAGAGTTAGAGACAGAGTTAGAGATAGAGTTAGAGATAGAGTTGGAGATAGAGACAGAGTAAGGGATAGAGTTAGAGATACCAATTTTTTTTTTTACTACGAAAACAGCCTATACAGCCTATTCGATTTTTGACAAATGTTTATGTGAAAATAATGAAATTAAAACTGTTAATTCAATATATTAAACAACCATTTAAAAAACTTTTGAAAATTTTATGCTAAGACGTACGGACTCATTCATTTTGGCCTCGAATAAAATCCCATTTTATTTTAAGTATGAAAACTCCTTGCTACTAAACTTTTTAAATTGACTAAAACATTTAAAACTTAACTGCAAAACTAATGATCGAGCTCGTAAACAAAAGTCACGACCGCGTAATAGAAAGATGCCTATGCGAAAGATTTAATTTTCGAATCATAATTATAGCCTCTGAAAGTACGCCATATTTAACAACTGTATTGAAAAAGTATGTTTGAGTTTCCTTTTATTATTAGAATGTGATTTAGAAATTATGTTGGGTATGATCGGGATTTGGATATGTATTGTTAAGTAGTTGTTGACAAGGTTGAGAAATGGATGGGTTTAAGCAGCTCTTATTAAGGTTAGGATTTGGATGGGTAAGGTTAAGCTGGCGGCGGTGAAGGATAGAAGTGGATGGGTGGGAGGAGATTTATGATTTGAACCGGTTCGTATGTATGTATGTATAACGAATACGGGGTCAAACCAAAATACAAGATGGCGCCGACGAAAATTTGGCATCTTTTCGTCACAGGTATCATTGTCATGTTTTTTGGGGTCGCTTATATCGAATATGGGGTCGAAACCAAAATACAAGATGGCGCCGACGAAAATTTGACCGCTTTTCGATATGGGTGTCATTTTCATGGTTTTTGGCGTCGCTTATATCTATTATGGGGTCAAAACCAAAATACAAGATGGCGCCGACGAAAATTTGACATCTTTGCGTCATGGGTGTCATTGTCATGGATTTTGGGGTCGCTCATATCGAATACGGGGTCAAAACCAAAATACAAGATGGCGCCGACGAAAATTTTACATCTTTTCGTCATGGGTGACATTTTCATGGTTTTTGGGTAGTATGTCATTAGCTGATGCTCATTATGTAATACTCCAAAAATTTTTGGTGGTAATATTTTATATAATATGTAATGCAAAATGTTCAAGTCATTTTTAGGGTATCCCCTATTACTAAGACTCCGCGGTCCGTCTGTCTGTCTGTCTGTCACCAGGCTGTATCTCATGAACCGTAATAGCTAGGCAGTTGAAATTTTCACAGATGATGTATTTCTGTTGCCGCTATAATAACAAATACTAAAACAGAATAAAATAAATATTGGGGCTCCCATACAAAAAACGTGTTTTTTTTGCCGTTGTTTGCAATAATGGTACGGAACCCGTCGTGCGCGAGTCCGACTCGCACTTGGCCGGTTTTTTATTCCTTGTGACCGGAAATTATTTCGTTTTAGGTATCTACTTATTATACGTTGCGTTTTTTTTAAAATACCTACTTACTACAACAAAGTGAAAGCTAATTCTCTTTTCGAAAGTCGGTGTCGGTATCTATTGTTTTTCGTTTTTCGACACGGAAAAGTTATTATTTTCTCTTTTTAGTTTTTGTTGGTACCCCATATAGGGTAGGTATACTAAATAAATCTGTTAACCCCCTAAAAACGTACAAGCGTGATTTTATATTATGGTATGGTGAAAACAAAACATAACTATACGATCACACTAATCGCAGGTCATTTGCTATTTGTTATTGAAGAGTTCCATTGTCTATCTCCGAAGATCTTTATCATATCCTAATATATTATACAATAAAACTTTCCCTGAAAACACATACATTAATCGACGTAAACCCGATAGTATCGGATAAGTAGTTTTAAAGAAAATCGCGGATACATACGGGTCGAATAGATAAAGCACCTCCTTTTTTTGAAGTCGGTTGAAAATAATAACCTACTTTTTACGACGACGGTTTGTAACAGTTACCAAATGCATTTTCAAAGTGCCAACTAACCTTCCTGAATCAACTTCAATAAAATTAAAAAATAATAACAAGGACCAATATTATTTGAGTGATGTATAAAATCGAGCGCTCAGTAGTTTCAATGAGTGCGTGCGCGTAATGTTGTTGTGTGCTACTAGATACCTAAATTTGAGTTCGTCGAAAATGTAACAGCGTCCTTAATAGTACATTGTGTATTAAGGGCGGTAAGTAAGGAATTACGATCGAGACTCTAGTAGAAGCCCGAAGTCGAAGACTGAGGGCTTTCTGAGTCGAGGTTTATCCCGTATGAGGTAATTTCCGTACCGCCCGTGATACATACAATGTTTTTCATCACATTTGCGAGTAATAATTATGAATTATAGCTTTAATACACAAGTCAGCACAGCTGTTATTACGAAATACGTGAACTTTTTTTTAAGCTGTTGGCGATTTTTTGCCCACACCACAGATTATACAGTGTTTCGTTCAGAAACTTTAAGGGCAAATACTTACGTAGGTATACAGCCATGACTGAGTGTAAAAAGAATTAAATAATTTCGACGTTTTCATACTATAACTATTAAAATCGATTATTAAGAACATTAGTTGAGTATTTAAGTAACATGTAGCGAGATTGCAAAGAAATTCCAGTTTAGATAACATTTTAAGACAATTTTTCAATTGCGTGTAAACTCCTTGCTTGAACTTGCATGACCTGTGTGCTGTGCCATAAATTAAAAAAAATATTACTTACCGCCCTAGGGTTTCATGACAAAAAGAAATCCCGAGGGTTTTATATGGGGCATTACGGCCAAGTTAACCTGTATGTTTTGATACTGTTTACATGCAAGTGTGATGAAAAAATATTTGTGAAATGGGTGGGTGTGGAATAGGTGAATCTCTGGCTAACCATTCAGGGAATACCTACTGGCGTGATGTTATCTTACTTATTACTATCATACTTCATACTAATATTATAAATGAAAAAAGTTGGATGGATGTATGTTTATTACTCAATCACATCAGAAAAGGTAAACGTATCTGGATGAAATTTGGCACAGAGATAGATTAGTCTGGATTTTGATCCCGGTAATGTACCTACCCTTGGGATAGGTAAGCAATTATCGCGCGGGCGAAGCGAACCCGCTGGCGGAAGCTAGTAATATTATAAATAGATATATGGATAATTATTATAGTTTGGATGTGTGGAAGTATGTTTGTTACTCAATCACGTCAGAACGGGTAAACGGAGTTTTTTTTAAAATCTGATATAGGCTCTCGCTTGACCTCTATCTCACCTGATAGTAAGCGATGATGTGGTCGACGATTGAGCACGCTTACCTAGAAGTTATCTATTCACTCTTGACTTAAAGACCCCTAGATTGTAGCTATCGGGAAACACAGATTCCGGCAGGGAATTCCACTCCTTAGCCGTTGGATGAAATTAGGCCCAGAGATAGATTATAGTCTGGAATAGCACATTTTTATACCGGTATAATGTTCCCTTCCCATGGCGGAAGCTAGTATTAATAATTTAAAAAAAAAACTTACAGTATGAGCCCACCCAGCCATATCGCCATAAAGCATTCTGAAATGGTCCCCGATTTCTGTGTACATCTTTTCTGTGACACTCTTCTTGCCTTTCAAGTGTGGTAGGTAGTTCTGTGCAGCTATTTGGTACACGTGGGTGTCCACCGGCAGGGCTTCGAGGTGGTTTAGGGACATCAGGCAAATACAGTCAGCTACCTATAGAAACATAAAAAGTACATTGAAAAGCGAGACATATGTTAATAATATAGTCATATAGACATATGTCAGTATGATAATTTGTTAGTAAGAAAATATATTATGCTAAGAATTGACCTAACTCCAGACCCCAGCGTTGGACTTAAATCATGACAACTATATAGACATATGTCAGTATGATAATTTGTTAGTAAGAAAATATTTTATGCTAAGAATTGACCTAACTCCAGACCCCAGCGTTGGACTTAAAAATCTACTGAAAAAAAAATTGGAAAAAAACTGACTCTGGTGGCTTCTCATTCCTTTATTTACAATATATAAAAAATCAATATTTATCTAGCTCTAAACAACAATATCCCACTCGATGGGATAAGAAAAAATTTATTCATGCTTCTCTCTGTCTGTGGGACGCTGTTACATTTTCGACGAACTCAAATTTAGGTATCTAGTCACACACAGCAACATTACGCGAACGCACTCATTGAAACTACTGAGCGCTCGATTTTATACATCACTGAAATAATATTGGTCCATGATATTATTTTTAATTTTATTGGAGTTGATTCAGGAAGGTTAGTTGGCACTTTGAAAATGCAATTGGTAACTTTTACAAACCGTCGTCGTAAAAAGTAGGTTATTATTTTCAACCGACTTCAAAAGGAGGTGCTCTATCCATTCGAATTTTCTTGAAAACTACTTATCCAATACTGATCGGGTTTACGTCGATAAATGTATGTGTTTTCAGGGAAGGTTTTATTGAATAACTAGCTGACCCCCGGGGCTTCGCTCCCGTCAACTGGCTATCTACCTACCTACCCTGCCTATCCTGCCTTCCCTGCCAACCCTGCTAGCCCTGACTGCCATGCCTTCCCTGCCTATCCTGCCAACCCTGCCTACCATGCCTACCCTGCCTTCCCTGCCTACCTTGCCTACCCTGCCTTCCCTGACTTCCCTGCCTACCCTGCCTGCCCTGCCTTCCCTGCCTACCTTGCCTACCCTGCCTTCCCTGACTTCCCTGCCTACCCTGCCTGCCCTGCCTTCCCTGCCTTCCCTACCTATCCTGCCAACCCTGCCTATCCTGCTAACCCTGCCTACCATGCCTACCCTGCCTACCATGCCTTTCCTGCCTTCCCTGCCTATCATGCCTACCCTGCCTACCTTGCCTACCCTGCCTTCCCCGTCTAACCTGCCTACCCTGCCTTCCCTGTACAACCTGCCTACACTGCCTTCCCTGCCTACCTTGCCTATCCTGCCTAACCTGCCTACTCTGCCTACCCTGCCTACCCTGGCCTACCCTGCCTACCCTGCCTACCCTGCCTACTCTGCCTACCCTGCCTACTCTGCCTACCCTGCCAACCATGCCTGTCCTGCCTACCCGGCCAACCCCGCCTACAATGCCTACCCTGCTTACCCTGCTTACACTGCCTAGCCAGCCTAGCCTGCCTACCCTACCTACCCTGCCTACTTTGCCTACCCTGCCCAGCCTGCCTTTCCTACTTACCTACTATTTTTTATCTATCATCAATGGTTTTCTCAGCGCACTCTAAAGAATGAATTTTATACGCAACATTTTCCTACCTTGGGTTACATTATTGCAATTTTCATAAGGATCTCAAATTTTTTTGAAAATTTATTATCGCCTATGACACTCAGGAATAATGTAGCTTTCTACTGGTGAGAGAATTTTCAAAATCGGTTCAGTAGATCCAGAGATTACCCCTTACAACGTCACAAACCCACAAACTTTACCTCTTTATAATATTAGTATAGAGTATAGATATATTAGAATCTGATAAAGATCTTCGGAGATAGACAATGGAACTCTTCAATAACAAATGACATGCGATTAGTGTGATCGTATGTTTATGTTTTGTTTTACCATACCATAATATATAATCACGCTTATATGGTTTAGGGCGTAAACAGATGTATTTAGTATACACACTATTACCCAGTATGGGGTACCAACATAAACTAAAAAGAGAAAAATAATAACTTTACTGTGTCGAAAAACCAAAAAACAATAGGTACCGACACCGACTTCCGAAAAGAAAATTAGTTTTGACTTTGTTGTAGTATTTAAAAAAAAGTTAGGTACGTGAAATAAGTAGATACGAAATAATGTTTGGTCACAAGGATTAAAAAATGACTTGCACATTTTGCGTTACATGGAACATATTTTTTATTTTTTTTACTTAATGAGCAGCAGCTAACGACATACTACCCAAAAGCCATGAAAATGACACCCATGACGAAAAGATGTAAAATTTTCGTCAGCGCCTTCTTGTATTTTGGTTTTGACCCCATAATAGATATAAGTGACCCCAAAAACCATGAAAATGACACCCATGTCGAAAAGATATAAAATTTTCGTCGGCGCCATCTTGTACTTTGGTTTTGACCCCATATTCGATATAAGCAACCCTAAAAACCATGACAATGACACCCATGACGAAAAGATGTCAAATTTTCGTCGCCGCCATCTTGTATTATGGTTTTGACCCCATAATAGATATAAGCGACCCCAAAAGCCATGACAATGACACCCATGATGAAAAGATGTCAAATTTTCGTCGGCGCCATCTTGTATTTTGGTTTTGACCCCATATTCGATATAAGCTACCCCAAAAACCATGACAATGACACCCATGTCGAAAAGCGGCCAAATTTTCGTCGGCGCCATCTTGTATTTTGGTTTTGACTCCATATTCGATTTAAGCCACCCCAAAAACCATGACAATGACGAAAAGATGTCAAATTTTCGTCGGCGCCATCTTGTAGTTTGGTTTTGATCCCATATTCGATATAAATAAGCTACCCCAAAAACCATGAAAATGACACCCATGACGAAAAGATGTCAAATTTTCGTCGGCACCATCTTGGGTTTTGGTTTTGAGTTTTGACCCCATATTAGATATAAGCGACTCCAAAAACCATGAAAATTACACCCATGTCGAAAAGCGGCTAAATTTTCGTCGGCGCCATCTTGTATTTTGTTTTTGACTCCATATTCGATTGAAGCGACCTCAAAAATCATGAAAATTACACCCATGACGAAAAGATGTCAAATTTTCGTCGGCGCCATCTTGGGTTTTGGTTATGGCCCCGTATTCGTCATACACACAAACCGGTTAAAATCATAAATCTCCTCCCACCCATCCACTTCTAACCTTCACCGCCGACAGCTTAACCTTACCCATCCAAATCCTAACCTTACTAAGAGCTGCTTAAAGCCACCCATCCATTTCTCAACCTTGTCAACAACTGCTTAACACTACCTATCCAAATCCCGATCTTACCCAACATAATTTCTAAATCACATTCTAATAATAATAGGAAACTCAAACATACTTTTATTTCGGCCCGATGAAATATCAACTCCTTTCGATCAAGACAAACGACGACGACGGTACTCACACGCATGCACACTACAATTTTGTCTATTACTTTTATCGTATTTATTTTTTGCGAGAAAGCGATACGCCCGTCCTTCCACGAGCGTTTCTGAGCGCGGAATGATGAGCCTCGAGTGCAAAATTTATGAAGAAGTCGGCAAGTGTTTTTATTTTAGCTAACAAATAAAAAATATAATGATTTAGGTAAAAATAATTAGCTGAACCTGTAAAGGACTATATATAACGCAATTTCATATAATTTTGAAGATAAAAACTGGGACCTACTCGGACCCTACTTTTTAATATTTTTGCGATTATTGTGATGGGCAAAAAATATTTGTGCGAAAATTTTATATGATGTCATACAATTTGTCTGATGCCAATCTGGAGCTGAATATATTATCTTTAAATTAAGACCATGATATCTTCACATCTGTGATTGCATATACATAAAAATTGTACCTGAAAAGCACTGTTATTTGTAGAAAAATGTAATAGCATCCTTAAAAACATTTCATAATATTATTTTGACAATTTATATGACTTTGGATCAACAAGATGCTTATACCGGCCAGCTTTTGAAGACTGTAGCTACAACCGTTTGGCTGTAAAACCTGTGTTAGACAGACGACAGATGGATATATTATGAGAGACGGCAATACTCCGTTTGGAGTGGACCCTTTGGGTACAGAACCTTAAAAATACTTCTTTTCAATACAGTTGTTAAACATGGCGTACTTTCAGAGGCTATAATTATGATTCGAAAATTAAATCTTTCGCATAGGCATCTTTCTATTACGCGGTCGTGACTTTTGTTTACGCGGTCGTGACTTTTGTTTACGCGGTCGTGACTTTTGTTTACGAGCTCGATCATTAGTTTTGCAGTTAAGTTTTAAATGTTTTAGTCAATTTAAAAAGTTTTGCTACTAAACTTTTCATACTTAAAATAAAATGGGATTTTATTCGAGGACAAAATGAATGAGTCCGTACGTCTTAGCATAAAATTCTCAAAAGTTTATTAAATGGTTGTTTAATATATTGAATTAACATTTTTAATTTCATTATTTTCACATAAACATTTGTCAAAAATCGAATAGGCTGTATAGGCTGTTTTCGTTGTAAAATTGGTTTCTCTAACTCTAACTCTATCTCTAACTCTGTCTCTATCTCTAACTCTATCTCTAACTCTATCTCTAACTCTATCTCTAACTCTATCTCTATCTCTAACTCTATCTCTAACTCTATCTCTAACTCTATCTCTAACTCTATCTCTATCTCTAACTCTAACACTATCTCTATCTATAACTCAATCCCTAACTCTATCTCTAACTCTATCTCTAACTCTATCTCTGACTCTATCTCTAACTCTATCTCTATCTCTAACTCTATCTCTATCTCTAACTCTATCTCTAATTCTATCTCTAACTCTATCTCTAACTCTAACTCTATCTCTATCTCTAATCTATCTCTAACTCTATCTCTAACTCTAACTCTATCTCTATCTCTAACTCTATCTCTAACTCTATCTCTAACTCTATCTCTAACTCTAACTCTATCTCTAACTCTATCTCTAACTCTATCTCTAACTCTATCTCTAACTCTATCTCTAACTCTATCTCTAACTCTATCTCTAACTCTATCTCTAACTCTATCTCTATCTCTAACTCTATCTCTAACTCTATCTCTAACTCTATCTCTAACTCTAACTCTATCTCTAACTCGATCTCTATCTCGTTCTCTAACTCTATCTCTATTTCGATCTCTATCTCGATCTCTAACTCTATCTCTATCTCTAACTGTTCTCTATCTCTAACTCTGTTCTCTGCTCCACTGTTTTCAGTATAAAATAAAATAAGCTTTTTAGAGGAGGAATGGTATAATTTTTTTTTTTTTGTGTCATAAATTATATCTTTTTTTTAATATGAGTTCAAGTACAAGTGATGAAATGGAATTAACTCCACCCGATATTTTATCTGAGGCAAACACTGCGCAAGATGAAATTTTGCCTCCCTTATCTCGAGAAAAAAATATGGCGACTTACGTTAATTTTATTTTATGGAAAAATAAAATTTAATTCTTTAACTTGTTTTTACTATTTCCCACAATTGTATTGAAAAACGTCGTGTGATACACGGGTGTGTAGGTTATTGCAAACTCGTGTCATTAAAAACCCTCGCCTTCGGCTCGGGCTTGTTAATGACAGCTCGTTTGCAATAACCTACTTTCCACCCTTGTATCACAATGTACTATTGTTACCTTAGGCCCAATGCCATGTAGCTTCATCAGCTCTTGCTTGGCATCTTTATACTTCATGTCTTGCAAGCTGCTGAACCATTCCACTCCCCCCCACTCTACTATTTGAGCTGCTGATTTCTGTATAAACTTGGCTCTGTACCCAAAACCTAAGTTTCTTAGTTCAGCTTCTACCTGGAATTAACAAAAAGTTATAACTATGATAAATGGTATTAAATTCTGTAAGTGTGTTTAAAAACTCATTTAGGAATAATAATATAAAAATATAATGTTTTCTAACTCTAGATGAGGTCAAAGTGTCCGCCGGCGAGGCGAGGCGTGGATGGGATGGGCGAGAATTGAGAGGATAATGGGCAAAAATGTAAGGAGCTTGGTCCAAGAGCCTCCTCTGATGATGTGGGCAACGAAAGTATATACTTGTCATACTTGACAAAAGTACCTATATAAGGTTTAATTGAATTAAAATATTTTGATTTTATCTTTTTTTGATTTCAAACAAGTGTCCATAGTGGTGCATGTAAAGACAGCTCACTGTGGAGAGTCAGAGCGACGCGCACCGCTTCCGCTCCGCCCTGTGTGCATGTCGCAGTCATATTGTATAACACGCCGTATTACAAATAGGCACGCCCGATTGAAAAACGTCGCTGTTTTGAAATACGCCTACCTTTCGTTCAGCCGGATCGTGGTGGCGATACGTTCTACAAAGCGGCGTTCAAAGTTTAGCTTTATTGTCAGCAAGAAGCAATGTAGGGTGACTATAAATTTATGAACAACGAATTAGTCCAAGAGCGAGCGAAGCGAGCTCGGAAACGTAGGGCACTTCAAAAAAGGCTACGTTTTCCAATCGGGCGCGCCTATTTATAATATGGCGAGTTATACAATATGACTGCGACATTGATAAGGTAAAGAATCCTCGGACGGATTTTGATAACCTTTTGTCAGAATTATATGACAAGTATACGCTTTCATTTCCCTCAAGTCTCATCAGTGGAGGCTCTTAGATCACTTTTGCCCACTGTCCTTTGTAAGACAAAATTTCTATCCATGCCCTGCCCATCCCATCTTTGGTGTTAAAGGTCTAGATGCACGAAGATGTGCGAGGTGAGAATTAAAATATTTGTCAGTACAATATTGCACTATTTATTTACTTCTAGCACCAGCCATCGAGGACCCGAGAGGTATAGCGATGGACATCTTTCGGTATAAAAGGATGAGCGTGATTTTAAGACTCTGAAGTCCTGACATTATCTTGGTCTTCGAGGAAAAAATACATAAATACTTAGATGTCACATTAGTTATTTTGTACTACTTGCCCCTAATGAAGATAATTTCTCAACTTCTGGGAATGCATAGTATGTGTCTCCTTCATATTCACATATTTTTTCTCCATAGTGAGTACATAGCTTTTCTACCATAGTAGATATTCTGTAAAACAAACACATTTACTGAGTTCATACATTACTTAAGTGACTATAAAAAAAAACACTATATATGTGTAATGTGTGTATGTGAAAATATGCAAAATGTTTTGGAGACAGTCAGTTTTTAGGGTTCCATACCCAAAGGGTAAAAATAGGACATGGTCTGTCTGTTGGTCACTAGGCTGTATCTCATGAACCATGATAACTAGACAGTTGAAATTTTCACTGATGATGTATTTGTGTTGCCGCAATAACAACAAATACTAAAAACAGATTAAAATAAATATTTAAGTGGGGCTCCCATACAACAAACATTTTTTTTTGCTATTTTATGCGATAATGGTACGGAACCCTTTGTGCCAGAGTCCAACTCGCACTTGGTCAGTTTTAAATTATCCATGAGTTCCAGGACTCAATTCGTGAGTCAGGCAGTGTTATTGGATTTTTCCATCTTAGCTGTCTGGAGTCTGAACTCGGGGCTTAGTCAATAGCAATAGGCTCGCCTTCTAATTATATGGGCCTTAAAAAAACTACATAACTGGCGAAAGATGGGGGTATATTAAACAGGTGAGTTTTAGTGGGTGTGGACGGCCAAAGCCAAAACTATGAGTAATAGCGAAAAATAGTTATAGATCATATATAAAAGTTTGCTATATGCCATTACTTCCCAGAATGTGATCCTTATTAGCAACACTATCAAATGGTGTAATAATATTTTTTTTTTTTCAAAATCAACAGTTCTATGTGATTCCTGGTAATGAATATTGATTTTTCTAAATATCAATGATGCCATTTTAGTTTTCATCAAAATCGGCCTTGTGACTCCTTTGAGTGTTTACGCTACTCCTCATAGTTCGGATTTAAACATTCACTTAAAAACTCACCCTGCACGGTGCACCTCGGCCTAAGCTTTTAAGAAATACAGGCATGATGTTATGTAATGTGTAACAATAAAAAGTTCTAAGTTATTTTTCCAGAAAGCACAAATATTCAATATCTAAGTTAAGGTTAAACTAGTCGACGGCACGAACTATTTTGTGCGCGATGTTAAAATGCATGCTATCTCATCCCACAACACGTGCGACATATATAGATACTGTGATGAGCAGTAAGAAGCTAGTTCGCGTACGAATTAGCACTTCTGCAATCTTTTATCGAAATTGATGAAAATTTAGGACGAAAACGAGCGCGCGAAATTTTATAAACAGACCTTTGGGAGTCTAGATTTCATGAAAAAACTACTGAATGTATCTGATCAAAATAAAATTATTTGGATTGTTGAATTACTAATCTATCCCTGTATGGAGGCCGTTTTTTAATTTTCCTTCTTCTTATGGTATTTATTTGCGCCCAAAGATACGTTAAAATTAGTGTTGAAATATGGAACTTTCGACGCTCATAACTTTCACATATTTTATTTTTTTATTTTTTCGGTTCCATACAGGGCTAGATAATGATGAGACAAATTGATATCTTTTTTTATTTTGAAAGTACATCATCAAACAGTGGAGTAATCTCTAGACTACGTTTGTATGGAAGAATTTTTGACTTGTGTACCCTTAAGAGAAGCATCTTTATTTACCTTGATATGTGATTATTTTGGCTGCAAATAAACGAGAATAAATTCTCAACGGGTTCTTGATGTAGCATTCTTATACCGTAAAACTGTTGGCAGGCTTTCTCAAACAGTTTATCTTTCTCTGACCATTCTTTGTAATATTCTCCTAGGTTCAAATCTAGTCTGAAATAATCATCAAGTAACTTTTTAAAATCTACATCTTTGTTTTTACTTTTGCTGTTTTTGGATGTATTTGACTGGTTGTGTAAGGAGCCTATGACTTGATATTGCAGATGATCATCATTTTCACGTAATTTCCAAACGGTTTTCGAGAAAACGCCGATCCATTCGTTGTTTTCTTTGTTGTGTGTCCACCTGTAGAAGAATAACCGTTTATGTATATTAACTCTACTTATGGTGTTCTAATAAAATTATGTATCAACCTTCAGGAGTTCTCTGTTTCAAACTGATTCCTCAAATCAGGAAATTTAAAAAACAACATGCACAAAACACACCTAAAACTTTGACCGCCAGATAATGTTCCCATCAATTGCAGCTCCCGGAAGTTAAACAACAATTTATTCCAAGTCATCTTTACTTGTTACTTATTTTATTTCTTAGAACTTCATTGATTATTTGTAATTATCAGTATTTGCATTTTGTCACAGTAGTCTAGCGGCGACAGACAGGGCGCGAATTTTGTTAATTTGACAACAAGGACACTGACACTTAAACAGTGACACTGACACTGACGGATTGCCAATGTTGCCAGTTGTTTTGATCGCTAAATGTCTTGGCTGCTGAGGCCTTTAAGTAATTTTTTAGTTCTTTCTTTCGTTCTCAAGATAACTAGGCACTTGAAATATCAAACGACCTCACTCCCGCCTACCCGCGCAGCACCCCGTGGTCACCTCGTGAGCCAATAGATAGCGAGTGTCGAACGTCAGATTGACATTGACATTTCGGATGATATGTTTACCGATTCAATTGTTCAGTCCCGTACTAACCCAATAAGTGTTCAACTGTACCCAAAAAATGAGACTTCGTATACAGTTTCTCTTCAAATATCTTCTATCTCAGACACACTTTCCAATTACTTTCGACATTGGCATATTAGTCGACACCGGCTTTGCTTGTCATATAAAAATATAGAATCGAAACACATTCAATTATTTTTGAAGTATTTGGGAGCAATACCTATAATTCTCGCAAATCTTCTTGGCAGCCCTGAAGTTAGCTACAATGGCTAGTAGTAAATCTCATACAAAAACAGCACCTTTTCGTGCCTCGCGCTTCCGGTAAACCAACTTCAGGGCGAGGGCTATATCGAGTAAGCAAGCTGAGTAAGCTTCGCTGAGGTAGTCAATCAGTCTATCTGGCTAGCCCTTTTCCTAGTCAATATAACAATACAATTCTTATTGTTCAGTTGCGTAAACACTTGAAAAACAAAACTGCACTAATTTTTAACCGACTTCAAAAAAGGAGGAGGTTATGGCAATACGAGTCAGCAGATTGGGATGAGGTGCGACACTTTTTTGCGTCCTATCCTTGGCGGCATGTGTGCTTCTCCTCGGGTGACCCCTCATGCTGTGCTGACGTGGTTGCGGACGTGATTCGGCAGGGAATGGAGTATTTCATTCCATTCTCCGACAAACCGCTCGGTCACAAATCCCGGCCTTGGTATAATGCAGAATGCGCCCACGCTGAGGCTCGAAAAGAATCTGCCTACCAAGCCTGGGTCAAGGCCCGCGACCGCAAAGTTAGAGCGCGTAGGGTTCGCGCGAGGAAAAGAGCCTTTAATTCTGCCGCCAAGCTCTGCAAGCGGCAGGGGCGTAGCTACCGCCGTATCTGCCGTATCAATTATACGGGGCCCCCGGGCCACAGGGCCCCCCGACGTGCGTAAGCAAAAATTAATAAAAACTTCCCAATTTTTTTTTGCCTGTCATACCTGTCGCTATTATTGTCCATAGAGGCAGAAACTTTAGAAAAACTAAAGTCATCATCAGCTATAAATGGTTTAATAAATCAGTTTGCCGAAAAAAATAGCAAAGAGAGTGTATATTTAATTTGATTTGTTGTTAAAAATTTTGGAAAAAGTGACAGATCGATAATTATATGAATAAATATTTCTTTTAATTTTATACAAACAAATTTTTCTTTTGTGAGAATTCTTTACCTTTCATAAGGGCCCCGAACAATTTTTTATACGGGGCCCCGCCAAGGCACGCTACGCCACTGGCAAGCGGGTTCTGCGTCGGGCACGTTTTGACCATATTGGACGTATCGGGGCCAAGCTGGCATCGCACCCTCCGGGTAGTAAACAGTTTTGGTCCCTGTCTAATGCGGTTGAAACTAATTTCTGTCGTCCCACTTTACCTCCAATGCTGAAGCCTGATGGGTCGCTGGCTCACTCCGCAAGTGAGAAAGCTAATTTATTTGCATCTCTCTTTGCAAGCAATTCACGTCTGGCTCTAAGCAACCACCTATTATACCTCATTGTGACTCTTCGATGCCGGAGATCGTAGTTCACACTAAAGAGGTTCGGAGACTACTATGTAGCCTAGACGTGAACATGGCCAGCGGGCCTGACGGCATTCCAGCGAGAGTATTGAGGCAGTGCGCCTGAACTGTCTCCTGTGTTGACACGCTTGTTTCGCCTCTCTCTTGAAAAAAGAACGGTGCCGAAATCCTGGAAGCTTTCAAATGTACAACCATTACCCAAAAAGGGCGACCGTGCAGACCCTGCCCACTACCGTCCGATAGCCATTACCTCCATACTATTTAAGGTTATGGAAAGGGTACTGAACAGTAAGTTGCTGACCTACCTTGAAGACAATAATCTCCTCAGTGACCGTCAATATGGCTTTCGCCGGGGACGGTCAACTGGCGATCTTCTTGTGTTTGTCACGCACTGCTGGGGTGAAGCCATCGAGAAACACGGCGAAGCACTTGCCGTATCACTCGATATCTCGAAGGCCTTTGACAGGGTCTGGCACGCTAGTCTGCTCAGCAGCTTCCTGCTTATGGCACCCCAGCCGGTTTTTATAGCTGGATATCAGACTTCCTCAGTGAATGGTCGATCCGAGTAGTCGTTGACAGCCTTTATTTTACCAATTCTTCTTTTTTTTGAAAGGGTTTCCTTTCAGGTGGTCCCATGGATAACAGTACAGGATCCGATTGTGGGATCCTGCAGAAAACGAGGGAACTCCTCAAATATTTATATATAATAAATATTCTTACGTAAAACGATTTTGGTATTTTCATCAACAATGCAAGCATTTGCACTCAAAGAAACTATCATTTGATGAAGTGGAACTGATGAAGCTACAGAGGGTCACTGGAACTCTTTAGTGATAAGTTTGTCATAGATATAAGATATCTCGAATAGTTAACCGACTATGATGAAGCAATTCCTTATTAATAATTGGTACTGAAAATGGTACCATCGAACAGAAGGCACTAGAACTTCGAAATAAAACAATGCACCCTAATCGTTTTTTGGGCTTACTGGATTCGTCGTGAGATGTTATTTGTCAATAAATGATTTTTATAGTAACTAATTTGAGGTGCCTGCCTACCAAAACTAAAAAAGAGAAAATATAAAAATTATAACAAATAAATTAAACCGACTCATAAAGCAGTTTTGTTGCTTACACTGCAAAGCGAAAAATAAATTTCTATTCCGAAATCGGTGTTGAAAAATGAAAAACAATTTATTAACCATACAACATGCAAAAAAAAAATCAATAAATGGAGGATACATAATTATTCGCGTTCGCGAGCTAGCTGACCAAAACCAAATTTATCCTCCGACTGCACAGCATGATTTTCTTCTCGTTTAGTTACGTCTATTACGTGAATATTATTTACTCTAGGGAGAAAAATATCGAGTTCATACAAAAAAGTCCAGAACACCACACCGAAACGAAAACATAAAAAAAAACTAATAAAAAATATACTAACTACCGATTTGCAAATAAGAAAACTACCTTGTTTATTATGTCTATGAAAACTACTAAGTGAAAAATAACTTTATTTTTGGAAGTCGGTGTCTTTGGTAGGCAACATTTTTTTGCGTTATGGACACCGACTTCCAAAAATAAAGCTATTTTCACTTTGTAGTTTTCTTATTAGCAAGTCGGTAGATTTTTTTTTGTAATAAAGTTTTTTTTATTTTTCACTTTTTAGTTGTACCTACCTAATAGGCAAGTAGTTTAGTAAGGTACCTATAATGCCAGAATAGTTTACCCGAATATCATGAAACTGAACCTAACCGGTGAAATAAGAGTGTACCTAGGTGAAGTGTACCTAAATAGGCAAGTAGTTTAGTAAGGTACCTATAATGCCAGAATAGTTTACCCGAATATCATGAAACTGAACCTAACCGGTGAAATAAGAGTGTACCTAGGTGAAGTGTACCTAGGTGAACTGTAGACTCACCCGCTTAAAAGCCGAAATGGAGCTTCTCCAAAAGGAGAATGAGGAGCTCCGAGCGGACCTGGCCGGGCTCCGAGGAGCTGCGGCCGGGCTCGGCGGGACCAACGCCGGGCAAGCAAGCAGGTGGCGAGGGCCCCAACCCAGGTGGCAAGTCGGCCGCCCCAATCTCTGCCGCCTCCTGAGTATCCTGCGGCCGATGCCGAATGGCAAGTAGCCGGGGAGATTAAGAAGGCGGGTAAGGCTGCAAGGGCGGCCAAAAGGAAGCAGAGACGGAAGCGGCGCAAGGAGCGAAGCGTCGCGGCTAGGCTCCGCGCCCCGAATTCCGCAGCTGTAGTAATTACACTACAGCCGGAAGCGGAAAAGAAGGGTGTGTCCTACCGCGAAGTGCTCGCCAAAGCGAGGGTGGCGGTGAACCTACAGGAGCTCGGCGTCACTGAGGGCATCCGGGTGAGAGTCACCGCGACTGGGGCCCGGATGCTGGAAGTTCCCGGGGCGGACAGCGGCCCAACCGCTGATGCTCTGGCTGAAAGGCTCAGGGCGCCCCTAAATGCGGACGAGGTCCGAGTGTCCAGGCCCACCAAGTGTGTTGACATGCGCATTCTGGGCCTGGATGACTCTGTGACGGAAGAAGAGGTGGTGGCCGCCGTCGTCAGGAATGGGGGGTGCTCTGCCGAGCAGGTGAGGGCAGGCACCATACGCCCTGATATCACGAGGATGCGTGCTGTAACGGTGAGCTGCCCCGTCTCAGTGGCCCAAAAAATAGCCGGGGAGGGCCGAAGGCTCTTGGTGGGCTGGGTTGCCGCACAGGTAAAACTGCTGGAACCCAGACCTCTGAGGTGCTTCCGGTGCCATGTGGGTAACCACGTAGGAGCTCAATGCACCTCGGAGGTGGACCGCAGCGACCACTGCTTCCGCTGTGGTCAGCCCGGTCACAAGGCCGGCTCGTGCAATGCCACGCCACACTGCTTCGTATGTGCGGCAGCTGGCAAGACGGCCGATCACAGGGCCGGGAGTAAGACCTGCGCTCCACCCGTCACCACCGCAGCCACAGCCACCGCCGCCGCCGCTACCCCCACAGCCGTCGTCACGGCCGAAACCACCGTGGCAGGACCCTCACAGGGGGCTCGGGAAGGAAATGAAATGGAGTGCCAATAACGGACCCATTACGCCTCCTTCAGGCGAATATCAACCACTGCACCGCTGGTCAGGATCTTTTGCTCCAGAGCATGGCGCAGTGGTCGATTAACATCGCCGTGGTCGCTGAGCCGTACTTTGTCCCGCCCAGGGATGACTGGGTGGAGGACTTGAGCGGCTCAGTGACCCTAATTTCGTCGGCCGCCGCTGGTAACCCATCCCTCGAAGGTATCAAGAGAGGCCAGGGTTGCGTAGCAGCACGGTTTGGGGAGATTGTCGTTGTAGGGGTATATTTCTCCCCGAACCGAACTCTCGCCGAGTTCCACAACTCCCTTGCGGAGTTAAAATACGTCGTTGTCGGGTACCGCTCCCTTTCTGTGCTCGCCCTCGGGGACTTCAATGCCAAGAACGTGGCTTGGGGTTCCCGGTACACGGACACACGGGGCAGGATGGTAGAGGACTGGGCCCTGGAGACAGGCCTGGTCGTCCTAAACCGGGGTTCTGTCCCCACGTGTGTGCGGATGCAGGGTGAATCGGTGGTGGACATTTCGTTCGCCAGCCCTGCCCTGTCGCCACATGTCGTCGACTGGCGCGTCATGGAGGAGGTGGAGACTTATTCCGACCACCGGTATATCCAGTTCGAGGTCTCCGCCCAGACCTCGAGCGCGCCGGTCCGACAGAACCCCAGTGGTCAGCGGTGGGCGCTGAAGCAGCTGGACCGGGAGCTCCTCCTGGAAGCCTCAATCGTGCAGGCCTGGGTGTCATCACCGGACAGGCATGCTGACATCAACGACGAGGCGGAGTGGTTCCGGGAGGCCATGTCCGAGATATGTGACGTGGCAATGCCCCGGGTCCAGCCAGGACGCGCCCGGCGCCAGGTGTACTGGTGGTCGCCGGAGCTTACGGCTCTGCGCCAGGCGTGTGTTGCTGCGCGACGCCGGTACACCAGGCACCGCAGGCTCCGTAGCCGTCCTCCGAATACGGAAGCCATTGAGGCGGAGCTGTACGAGGGTTACAGAGTGGCGAAGACCACCCTCCGAGCGGAGATCAAGCGGGCCAAGGGACTGGCCCGCGAGGAGTCACTGGGGACTCTTAACAGGGATCCGTGGGGACGCCCCTACAAAATGGTGCGGGATAAACTCCGCCCATGGGCTCCCCCGCTGACGCAGAGTCTCCGGCCGCAGCTCGTGGAGAGCGTGGTGAGCACTCTGTTCCCTTCGCAGGGGGAACATACTCCCCCGCCCATGGCTCCACCTCTTGCGGTGCCCGATTCGGACCACACCGACGACGACGATGCTCCGGAGGTGACCGAGGTAGAGTTGAGAGTGGCGGTACGTAGGCTGAATGCAAAAAATACCGCCCCAGGACCCGACGGCTTACCTGGGAAAGCCTGGGCCCTGGTTTTAGAGGCTCTCGGGCCTCGACTAAGGGGGCTCCTTAGCGCATGCCTGGAGAGGGGCCAATTTCCACTTCGTTGGAAGACGGGAAAACTGGTCCTCATTAAGAAGCCGGGGCACCCTGCGGACTCTCCATCCGCTTACCGGCCCATCGTGTTGCTCGACGATGTGGGCAAGCTCTTTGAAAGAGTCATAGCAGACCACCTCGTCGGTCAGCTGGTACGGGTGGGGCCGGATCTGGCGGAGAGCCAGTTTGGTTTCCGCAGAGGGCGCTCTACGGTGGACGCCATCATGCGCGTGCGAGCCCTCACGACGGGGGATGCAGTGGCCCGGGGTGGGGTCGTCTTGGCGGTGTCTCTAGACATCGCCAATGCCTTCAACACCCTGCCCTGGAGTTGCATCAGGGAGGCACTCCGGTATCACCGGATGCCACCCTACCTCTGTCGCGTGGTCAAGGCCTATTTGACGGACAGGGCTGTCATCTACCCCGGTCACCAGGGAGAGTGGAACCGGCGAGAGATGTCGTGCAGTGTCCCACAGGGATCGGTCGTGGGGCCATATCTGTGGGACATCGGGTACGACTGGGTGCTGCGCGCCGACCTCCCTAGCGGCGTCAGCGTAGTTTGCTACGCTGACGACACGCTGGTCCTGGCGCAGGGGAGGTCGCACCAGGCAGCAGCCGAATTAGTGACACGCGGGGTTGCGACAATCGTCGAGAGGATCCGGCAATTGGGACTCTAGGTGGCCATGCACAAGTCCGAGGCCATATGTTTTCATGGTCCTCGGAACGCGCCACCGCCGGGTTCTCAAATAACAGTAGGAGGGGTTCACATCGGCGTCGGGTCGACGATGAAGTATCTGGGACTCGTCCTCGACAGCCGGTGGAATTTCGTGGAGCATTTCCGACGTTTGGCTCCCAGACTGGAGCGGGCCGGGGCTGCCCTCAAGCGGCTCCTGCCCAATCTAGGGGGTCCAAACGCCTCCTGCCGGAGGCTCTACGCGGGGGTCGTGCGGTCCATGGCCCTTTACGGGGCACCAGTGTGGGCGCGTTCCCTGAGGCGGCGACCAGCCCGCCGGTTGAACGCGTCCCAAAGGGTCATGGCAATTCGGCTGGTCCGAGGATACCGCACGATCTCCGGTGAGGTAGCGAACCTCCTTGCCGGATTGCCGCCATGGGATCTGGAGGCAAAAGTCCTCGCGCACATATGGGAGTGGTGCGAGGAGGCGAAACACCGTTGCCGCGACAAATCACGGCTCGGCGGTCAGAGCTCCGGCAGGATCTCATGGCGACATGGAGAGAGCGATTGTAGCAACCCAGCGCTGGGCACGCCACAATTGAGGCGATAAGGCCCCTCTTTGAGGAGTGGCTTGAAAGGCGCCATGGCGTCCTCACCTTCCGCCTGACGCAGGTCCTCACCGGACATGGATGTTTCGGGAGGTTCCTGTTCAGGATAAGGCGGGAGGAAACGCCCGGGTGTCACCATTGTGTGGATCACCCGGAAGACACGGTGGAGCATACGGTGGAGGTCTGCTCCGCTTGGGCGGAGCACCGCCGTGTCCTCGTTCGTGGAGGCGATCGGCGGTGGTGACCTCTCGCGTCCGGCCCTGGTTCAGGCCATGGTACGGAGCGAGAGGGCATGGGAAGCTGTCACCTCCTTCTGCGAAGCAGTAATGCTCGCGAAGGAGGAGGCGGAACGCGTGAGGGAGACGCAACGGAGACGCCCTCACGCCCCCAGCCGCCGCAGGAGACGTCTCGGGCGTCGGGCGTTGCAAGAGGATTTCCGGCCACCGTAGGCGCGGGCTTGCGGACGGCGAGCAGCGGGTAGCTCGCCGTCCGATAAGGACCAGGCCCGAGTCGACGGCGCGTAGTGTTCCACGCGCGCCTCAAAGAGATGTTAGCAAAACTGACGGGGTCCGCTAGGGCCGATGCCTGTCTGGGTCGCGGATAAATTTGAAAAAGAGTTACCGCGGCCCTGGCTCAAGCAACTGAAGGAACACGGGTGGGTTTTATTCAGTAAAAGTCTGACACGCCCTCCCGCTTCACCCAGAGCGGGAGAAGTCACTGGATGATTTCCCACCACAAAAAAAAAAAAAAAGGTAAACTGTACACATCTGCGTACCCCTTTAGAGCGTACTGGTTTGATTTTATGTTATGAAATGATATGAACAATAAACACACATGCGAATGCAGCAATCCCGAGAGATTTGCCGTTATTTATTGAAGAGTTCTGTTGCAGATCTCCGAAGTTCTTCATCATATCTTCAAATTAAAATGGTACCAATTTCGGAACATACTCGGATATCGGTGAACATACACAAAAAAAGATAAGAAACATAAAGTCAAACATAGAACCTCCTCCTTTTTGGTTAGTCGGTTAAAAAAAAACTATCCATAGCGGGGTCTCGAACCCGGCACCTTGGGCGTAGTAGGCCACCGCGTTTATCATTAGGCTATCCAGACGAGCAGTAGCAGCGGCAAAATTACGAACCACACACGACAACGTCGTCATTGGCATTAGTAACCTAAAACTTCAAACCTCATAAAACCTATTTTTTTTTGTCTCGTGGGTAATTTTTTTAGTAATTAGGGCTAAAATTTATTTTGGGTTAGTAATTAGGTCACGAATTATTATTTTTACTCTAGTCACACCTAAAATAGCCCTTGAATGTATGTCGTTGATTCGACGTATAGAGTTTATACTCCCTGCCTACCCTACTTGACTTGCTACCTACCCTACCTACCTACCAATATTTTTTCCTGGTGTCATTTTCCGCGGTGAATCTTAAAACCGCCATTCAGAAGCCTATAGTCGGTGTCCATAACGCAAAAAAATGGTGCCTAGTAACTTAGTAGTTTTCATAGATATAATAAACAAGGTAGTTTTCTTATTTGCAAATCGGCAGTATATTTTTTATTAGTTTTTTTTATGTTTTCGTTTCGGAGTGGTGTTCTGGACTTTTTTGTATGAACTCGATATTTTTCTCCCTAGAGTAAATAATATTCTCTGCAGTTGGGTAGGTAGGTAGGTATGATATGTAAGACGTAGGTACGAGTAAGTAGGGTAAGGCAGGCAGTTGACGGGAACGAAGCCGCGGGCACAGCTAGTATTAAATAAATAAATATAGCATTAGCCGCTTTTCCTATCCCCTGCGGCCGAAAAATGGTAGGAGGCGGGGCCATTGACCTTGAACCGTCACAAGGGGGCGAAGGGTGCAATACACGGGGTCGTCTGGCGCCCATGTGCAGGTTGGGTTCCTGGGGTGATCAAAGCGTACAGTGTTTTCTGGTACGCCGGTGATGGGGTTACACCGCAGAGGAGGGTCGCCGCGGCGGGTACCTACACGATGAATGCTAACGCGTGCCCGTGTTCCCGCCATAAGTGGCACAGGAGGACACCGTGAAGTTTTAGTGGGTTGGAATGCCACATAACTGCACTATATCTCCATGGTAGGGCTGTATACATGAGCATTTCTCCAATATATTATGTGTACCTAACTAACTGTTTTTCCCTAAAATAAATAAATAAACTCTAACTCGACAAAAAATTCGTCACATTTTGTTGAAATCACTTAATTTTTTGCAAACTAGCCAAATACCTAATAATATTTTTCTGACGTATCTAGGAAAATTGTGAATTATGTCGTCCCAGATACCGTCAATGTCAGCCGCGGCGGGTTCACGGTGAGTGCTATCGCTTGCCCGCGTGCAGTGCTGCCAACTCGTCTAAGCAAAAACGCGCTGTCAGCTCTTTAAAAACGCGCTAGAAAGCGCTAAATGGTCGCTGTTATAAAAACGCTTTATTCGGCGCCAAATACAAGCAAAACGCCCAATTATTTGAGACAGGGACGTATAAACGTATTTTTTTTATTGAATCGAAATATTATGTCATAAAAGAGTTAATGTACTACTATTATAATTATTTCATAATATAAAGGAAATAAATAGATTCACCATCGTCTGATTCTACTACAATTGCTTCTACTCCGAATTATATGGTTGGTCAGGTTGGTCTTGATCAGTTTTGGACTTGAATTTATATTCATCTGTGGATGAAATTTGCCTCAACACGTCGTTTAGATGTTGATAGTTTGCGAAATTACTTTTTTTTAAAAGAAGGTCTAAACTTTCAAAAAGCGCTAGATTTAGCGCTAGGCGCCAGAACGCGCTATTGAACAAAAAAAGCGCTAGATCTGGCGCTGAAAGTGCTAAGTTGGCAGCACTGCCCGCGTGTTCCCGCCATAAGCGGCACCTGACAGGAGGACACCGTGGCGTTTTAGTGGGTTGGAGCCCCACATAAATGCGCTATCTCCCCCTGGTGGCGCAGTATGCATGAGCATTTCTCGAAGTTAAAAAAAAAAACCGTCAATGTGATGTCGAACAACTAGACAATACAGAGACGCGTGTATACAAGCAGTGGCTATGACACGCATGAATCGTATCCTCTAGTCTCTGTAGTTCGGTTGTTTTGTTCAGGACTACTGAGACTAATTTTGACTCACTAATTCGGATATGACGTCGACGACGTTAGATTTTCGTTATTCGCGCCAAAGCTACTATTATTATATACTAGATTCGCGCACAAGGCGAACGCGGGTGGCTACGCGGGTAGACGGGAGTGGAGTCGATAACAGTCGATGTGCACAGATATTTGGCCCGTGTTGAAAGGGTGTAATAAAAAAAGACGCACTGGTATAATTTATTTATTGGCGAGTCAGACATTAAAATAAACTTATTTTCTAACATACATAAATATAGATCTTCCATATTTCTTAAGAATAAAATAGATTATATATGATATAATCAGATACCAGATATGTTGGTGGTGCGCGGGCTTGCGAGCTACCCATTACTCGCCATCTGATAAGGACCAGGCCCGAGTCGATAGCGCGTAGTGTTCCATGCGCGCCTCAAAGAGATGTCAGTAATAAATTACGGGGTCCGCTAGGGCCGATGCGTGTCTGGGTCGCGGATAAATTCGAAAGAGAGTTACCGCGGCCCTGGCACAAGCAACTGAAGGAACACGGGTGGGTTTTAGTCAGTAAAAGTCTGACAAGCCTGCCAAGGAGGATTTACCAACCAAAAAAAAAAAGATATGTTGGTGGTCCCTTTTCACTTTAGTATATAATACAAAATATCTGCACGCTATTTGCATTAGGCGCTTTCTCCAGCAAATTGAAAGATGTTCAAGGAAATTCTTAATCTATTGATCGATAGCGTTTAACGCATTATGTGTTACAGAGCTGTCAAAAAAAAATAAAAAAAATATGCATCCGAATTGATAACCTCCTCCTTTTTGGGATGTCGTTTAAAAATACCAAATAAGAATTTATTGATTAATTAATTAATTCTTTTATTGATCTTCTCTATTATCATATTATCTATTTCAATGATATTCTAGTAAACAGATACATTATACACTCGCAAAACAACCGAAAAAAGTGTTCCGCGCAGCAGCGGCAGCATACAAACTTTTCATTGAGATCCCTTCTGTTTTATGTACTTTGGTATCATAATTGGTATCACTTTCTAAATACACACGACGGCATTTTTTTTTTGTTTTTGTTTCAATAAAGCGTATCGCTCTTCGCCATGCGTGACATAGACTAAAGGCTATACGTCCCAATTAGGACGTATTCGAGTCTTCACAATGCGCGCGCTTATAACATATCTGTTTACTAGAATATCATTGATCTATTATGATATTAGAGACCAAGATTATTTTAAAACGGAGTGCCAAGAAAACACAAATTATGGCAAGATTCCTTTTTTAAGAAATAAAATATAATACAAAAAATGCACATTATACTTGTACTTACATATCTAACATTTACATACGAAACTAGATATATTTAATATTTAAATCGTAGGATAATAATTGTATTTATAAAATAACTTTATGGGCTCTATTTATACATTTATGTAGATAAGTACTAACTTAGTTTATTTCTATGAGCTCGACTGATCTAAATTTGGACGGTAATTTTATAAGTAGAAAATTTATAAAAGATACGGACTAGTGTTTATAAGTTAAAATAAAAGTATAGTAGTCACAGTGGATCTTTGTGTGTCTGAAGTTGGCTACAAGACCCTGCGCAGTAGCAATTTTTGTGTCAACGTTGAAGTAGAAGATAACATTATATAACTGCCTGTTTCTCTCGCTTACGTTTCTCGCATCGTCCTATCTCGCTTAGTAGCAGCAGTAAACTCGATGACAAACTGTATCTTGCGCAATGGTTCGCAAAGCCAACTTCAGAGACACAAGGATCCGCTATGACTACTGTACTGCCTGATTATTTTACCATCATCCAATATTTTTCCAGGCATAAATACCTATAATCTAAACCCCGATTTTTGAATTAAGTATTTGAAGTGGAGTACCTACCCACCTATCACGTTGCAACGAGCGCTTGTCACGGACTAAGTGAGTTGGAGTGCGCGCACTCTAACAGGTGTTACAAACAATTGAGTTGAGGAGTCTCCTCTAGTACGTAGTACATTTAACTCAATGCCTATTTGTCAAATTTACTTGAGCCTGAAAACTGTCAAAAATCATGCATGTATTCTCCAATGTTAACGCAGTACTAGCCGTGCGCCCGCTCGGAGCCAGAATATCAATATTCAACCACCTTTTGGGGAATTTTGTTTGCAAAATATACTTTGATTTACATATGCTATTTCATTTATGGAGAAATTCTAGCCATCAATTATTCTGTGTAAAAATATTTTTAATCATCCATCGTTTTGGAGGAGTATCCACAAGTAGCGCAAAATATTGTGTTGTTATTTTTTTTTTAGAAAACTATTAGTTAAACGAAAAACCCATGTTTCACGAATAATGTACATGAATCAATACTAAATATATTTTGTTTTCAAACCTAAACGTTACGAGACGAGACGTATTTCTTGCGGCGACCCTACATCTAGTTGGTATTGTTGATTGAAGCATGACAATGCAATATAGATTATAAAAGCTTTCATTTTTAATAGTTAATTTTTGTTCGCGATAAAAATATCTGGTTATTCTTATCTATTATAAACGCGAAAGTTTGTGAGGATAGATGGGTGTTTGTTACTCTTTCACGCAAAAATATATTTACAGAAATATAGCTTATACATCAGAATAACACAGTCTATAATTTATAAATATATTGGGAGAAGTACTAATAACACGCGGGTGGAGCCGCGGGCGGCAGCTAGAATATTATAAATGTGCATTTTGTACAGTGGCAAGTTTACTTTTACTGTGGAAGCCCGAACTCAACTTATATTATCCGAATCTAATAAAAGCAGATAAATAAAGCAGGGACTGATGCGTGTATATGTACTTAGTGTACCTTTATAAGTTCGGCTGAATGTTGCCAACCTTCTTCCTTTTAGTATCTATTTATTATTTTAGGCTATGACACGCATGAATCGTATCCTCTAGTCTCTGTAGTTCGGTTGTTTTGTTCAGGACTACTGAGACTAATTTTGACTCACTAATTCGGATATGACGTCGACGACGTTAGACTTTCGTTATTCGCGCCAAAGCTACTATTATTATATACTAGATTCGCGCACAAGGCGAACGCGGGTGGCTACGCGGGTAGACGGGAGTGGAGTCGATAACAGTCGATGTGCACAGATATTTGGCCCGTGTTGAAAGGGTGTAATAAAAAAAGACGCACTGGTATAATTTATTTATTGGCGAGTCAGACATTAAAATAAACTTATTTTCTAACATACATAAATATAGATCTTCCATATTTCTTAAGAATAAAACAGATTATATATGATATAATCAGATACCAGATATGTTGGTGGTGCGCGGGCTTGCGAGCTACCCATTACTCGCCGTCTGATAAGGACCAGGCCCGAGTCGATAGCGCGTAGTGTTCCATGCGCGCCTCAAAGAGATGTCAGTAATAAATGACGGGGTCCGCTAGGGCCGATGCGTGTCTGGGTCGCGGATAAATTCGAAAGAGAGTTACCGCGGCCCTGGCACAAGCAACTGAAGTAACACGGGTGGGTTTTAGTCAGTAAAAGTCTGACAAGCCTGCCAAGGATGATTTACCAACCAAAAAAAAAAAGATATGTTGGTGGTCCCTTTTCACTTTAGTATATAATACAAAATATCTGCACGCTATTTGCATTAGGCGCTTTCTCCAGCAAATTGAAAGATGTTCAAGGAAATTCTTAATCAATTGATCGATAGCGTTTAACGCATTATGTGTTACAGAGCTGTCAAAAAAAAAAAAAAATAATATGCATCCGAATTGATAACCTCCTCCTTTTTGGGATGTCGTTTAAAAATACCAAATAAGAATTTATTGATTAATTAATTAATTCTTTTATTGATCTTCTCTATTATCATAATATCTATTTCAATGATATTCTAGTAAACAGATACATTATACACTCGCAAAACAACCGAAAAAAGTGTTCCGCGCAGCAGCGGCAGCATACAAACTTATCATTGAGATCCCTTCTGTTTTATGTACTTTGGTATCATAATTGGTATCACTTTCTAAATACACACGACGGCATTTTTTTTTTTTGTTTTTGTTTCAATAAAGCGTATCGCTCTTCGCCATGCGTGACATAGACTAAAGGCTATACGTCCCAATTAGGACGTATTCGAGTCTTCACAATGCGCGCGCTCATAACATATCTGTTTACTAGAATATCATTGATCTATTATGATATTAGAGACCAAGATTATTTTAAAACGGAGTGCCAAGAAAACACAAATTATGGCAAGATTCCTTTTTTAAGAAATAAAATATAATACAAAAAATGCACATTATACTTGTACTTACATATCTAACATTTACATACGAAACTAGATATATTTAATATTTAAATCGTAGGATAATAATTGTATTTATAAAATAACTTTATGGGCTCTATTTATACATTTATGTAGATAAGTACTAACTTAGTTTATTTCTATGAGCTCGACTGATCTAAATTTGGACGGTAATTTTATAAGTAGAAAATTTATAAAAGATACGGACTAGTGTTTATAAGTTAAAATAAAAGTATAGTAGTCACAGTGGATCTTTGTGTGTCTGAAGTTGGCTACAAGACCCTGCGCAGTAGCAATTTTTGTGTCAACCTTGAAGTAGAAGATAACATTATATAACTGCCTGTTTCACTCGCTTACGTTTCTCGCATCGTCCTATCTCGCTTAGTAGCAGCAGTACACTCGATGACAAACTGTATCTTGCGCAATGGTTCGCAAAGCCAACTTCAGAGACACAAGGATCCGCTATGACTACTGTACTGCCTGATTATTTTACCATCATCCAATATTTTTCCAGGCATAAATACCTATAATCTAAACCCCGATGTTTGAATTAAGTATTTGAAGTGGAGTACCTACCCACCTATCACGTTGCAACGAGCGCTTGTCACGGACTAAGTGAGTTGGAGTGCGCGCACTCTAACAGGTGTTACAAACAATTGAGTTGAGGAGTCTCCTCTAGTACGTAGTACATTTAACTCAATGCCTATTTGTCAAATTTACTTGAGCCTGAAAACTGTCAAAAATCATGCATGTATTCTCCAATGTTAACGCAGTACTAGCCGTGCGCCCGCTCGGAGCCAGAATATCAATATTGAACCACCTTTTGGGGAATTTTGTTTGCAAAATATACTTTGATTTACATATGCTATTTCATAAATGGAGAAATTCTAGCCATCAATTATTCTGTGTAAAAATATTTTTAATCATCCATCGTTTTGGAGGAGTATCCACAAGTAGCGCAAAATATTGTGTTGTTATTTTTATTTAGAAAAACTATTAGTTAAACGAAAAACTCATGTTTCACGAATAATGTACATGAATCAATACTAAATATATTTTGTTTTCAAACCTAGCCGTTAAAAGACGAGACGTATTTCTTGCGCCGACGCGACCCTACATATAGTAGGTATTGCTGATCGAAGCATGACAATGCAATATAGAATATAAAAGCTTTCATTTTTAATAGTTAATTTTTGTTCGCGATAAAAATATCTGGTTATTCTTATCTATTATAAACGCGAAAGTTTGTGAGGATGGATGGATGTTTGTTACTCTTTCACGCAAAAAAATCTTTACATCAGAATCAGCTTTATACATCAGAATAACACAGTCTATAATTATAAATATATTGGGAGAAGTACTAATAACACGCGGGCGGAGCCGCGGGCGGCAGCTAGAATATTATAAATGTGAATTTTGTACAGTGGCAAGTTTACTTTTACTGTGGAAGCCCGAACACAATTTATCCGAATCTAATAAAAGCAGATAAATAAAGCAGGGACTGATGTGTGTATATGTACTTAGTGTACCTTTATTAGTTCGGCGGAATGTTGCCAACCTTCTTTGTTTTAGTATCTATTTATTTCTACAGGACTTCTTCAATAAATATAAAAACTCGTTTATGTTCCCAATTCAACTTTGCTAACAACCTCAAAGACAAAAAATACTATTAGCTGGTCGCTATTATATTTCTAATCCAAGGCAAGAACTGCGCTGTATCGGTGAACACTACATATTCGTCGAGGTTGCATGTGGCGTCTCCATTTTCCGCGCGGAGGGACACGGAGACTACGCCCCGAACCCGCCACTTGCCACCGTTAAACAGATACATGCCGCCCCCAGAGTCTCCTACGCATGGACCCGAGCCCATCCTGTCACCTGTCAAAGGAAAATTCAATCAAAATGAGCAAAAACTTCTACGGATCAACTGCAAAGAAAATTGATAAAGTAAGCTCTATAGAGTATACTCGAGCTCAACTGCTCAGTATACTGCCAGACCAGAGGCCATACTACGAAGTGCCAACAATGCCATCATGATACCATTGTTAATAAAAAGGAATAGTGCTTATTGGTCCTGTATAGGGCCCCAGATGGCAATACTTAGAAATGCCATCTGATACTGATTTTCAGCAGCAACTTGGAACTGCAGCCGAATTGCGTAAGTGAATTTGGCAAAGGAAATAGTTTGGAACCTTCACAAAAACGACTTTACGTATTGCATATTACACTCTGAAAAGGAAAGGAGATCTTTCCATGACCAATATTTTGACGTAGAATTGATTGTAAAGAATAATTCAATCCAATCATCGACTATGGGGACGTGTGCTACTTTGACTTGAACGCGGTCTTGCTTGACAAACTAGATAGGGTCTTGAACAACTGTATTAGATTCATATTTAATCTTCGGAAATATGACCATGTATCGAGCTTCAGGTCCGAGTTAAAATGGTTGCCCATTCGCCAGAGAAGAAGCTTACGCGCTTTGACCACGCTATTCTCTCTACTTAATTCGCCTACGCCTCCTTCCTATCTTATCTCTGGCTTTCAATATCTAAGTTCTTCACACGCTCGCAATCTGCGTTCTTCCAATAATCTCCTCTTACTCTGTCCTTCTCATACTACTGATTTCGTTCACTCTTCCTTTCATATCCAGTCCATTCTTTTTTGGAATGCGCTTCCTTCCGAGATCAGGACGGCCACCAGTCGGTACGCATTTAAGCGGCAATTGCGGATTTATTTTCAACACAAATAAGCAGGGTCATCTCACCTTCTTCTTATCTGTTACACCATAAATATATATAATATGTATATTTATATAGGTATATATTATATTCAATATATATGTATGTGTATTTCACCTATTTTAGCATAATAATTACTAGTTTTTTATTATTAAACTATGCACCGCCATGTTGTCTCTTCACCACCCTTGGTTGACTGGTAGAGAATGCCTTAGGCATTAAGTCCGCCTTTGTACCTTTGTGCATGAAGTCTAAATAAATAAATAATTGTTTTTTCAGTTTTAAGTAACCATTATACATTTTTTTATTAATAGCATTAGAAGACCATTAGTTGTAAGTAAAACAAAATTAAATTATGTCCTAATTATTTGGAAATAAATCATCAGGAGGATGATCGTACTCTTTCCAAACTAGTTTCGCAATACCGAAAAACGTGAAAGAAATGATTCTAACTCTTTGAAGGTTCCAAACTGTTTCATTTTCCGAATTCACTTATGCATTTCGGCTGCTGGTAATACTTGCGGCCATGGTATAAACAGGGCGTCTTATGACTTAATAGGTAGTAGTGGCTTAGTTGTGACGACCACCATTTACGAATTATGGGTTTAAATAAAGGCAAGACTACACTAAGTTGCTTTACATACCTGCACATAAGGTACTGTCGAAGGTAAGGTCGTGGAATAAGGCTTTGCTGGCCCTACAGTCATTGGTGCTGACTATAGGGATGTTCACCTTATGGGGCTCGCCTTGTTTGCCTATACCTCCAACACCCTGGTCACCCCAGCCGGCCACCTGTGGGAAGAACACATTGTTATAATCGGTAGGATTTGATTGTATTGTAGTAACACTTTATTCCAACAAAGTCTTTAAGTCAAGAGTGAATAGGTTGCTTCTAGGCAAGCTTGCTTCACCGTTGACCACATCATCGTTACCATCAAATATCTACCAGTACCCAGCATTTTCCCAACTGTGTTGGGCTTAACCAGACGCAGCTGAATTCGCCCGCTACCCAGCAAGCGGATTTATTTATATTTTTATTTATTTATTAAAACTTTATGCATAAGTACAAAGGCGGACTTAATGCCTTAGGCATTTTCTACCAGTCGACCTTAGGGTGGTGCAGAGATAAAACAAGGCAGGTGCAACTAAATGATAGGATGAATAGAGAAAAGAGTATATAATTATAAAAGAAAAAAAAAGGAAGAATAAATATATACTTAGATACATACATACATACATATAAACAATGTTATAGAGAATCCGAAACGAACAAATCAATTTTGTGATGATTCTGCAAACTTCTTGCGAATGTGCTCACGTGCCTTCAATTTGAAATAAAGCCGACTGGTTGCCATCCTGATGTTCTGAGGGAGCGCATTCCAAAGGGAGATTGCCTGGACAAAGAAGGACGAGTGGATAAACCCAGAGCGGTGAGAGGGACATTGTAGAAGACGATTATTGCTGGAGCGAAGATTCTGACTGTGAGCAGAGCAAAAGAATTGAACGTGAGAAGACAGATAAGAAGGAGAAGTAGGATTATCAATAAAAGAAAACAGGGTAGTCAAGGCCCTCAGCGCTCTACGCTGACGAATGGGTAACCATTTTAAAAGGGATCGATGTGGAGATACTTTATCGTACTTCCGGAGGTTGAAGACAAATCGAATGCAGTTATTTAGAAGGCGGTCAAGTTTATTGAGTAGTTCTGCATTCAGGTGATAGTAGCACACATCTCCATAGTCAATTATTGGAAAGATTAGGGACTGTACAAGCATGGCCTATATGTGAGCTGGGAGAAGATTTTTTAATCGACACAGCGAACGTAACGTTCCGGTGACCTTTCGGCTGACACTGGTTACCTGTTTGCGCCAGTCAAGGCAAGTGTCGACGAACAAACCAAGATCCTTAACCTCAGAGCTAAACGGAATTGGTACGTTGTCGAAGATTATAGGTGGAACAGTTAAGCCATCAAGCTTTCTCAAGCTATAGGGACTCCTAAGTATGATAGTGTTACAAGATAGGCCAACTCCATCTAGTAACGAGAGGAAGAACTAGGTAGTAACTAGAGGCGCCATCTAGTATTGAATAGCGGAACTAATGTTCTCGAAAGCTCGTGTCGAATGGAATTTTCCAAATGGTTCGAACCGAACATTCTGGATGTTTCTAGTCGCTTCGGGAACAATGAGTTCGAAAGTCGATTGTTCTGGAAGTTTCTCGAATTATCTAGAACAGTATGGAACGTTCCAGAAACTTCTTCCGTGCTATATAAAGAGCGGTCGGATTCGATTCGTGAGTCAGTTTCGATTGAGAAGCGATACAGAGCGATCAAAACGGAAAATAGTGCGAAGTAATAGAATTGTTTAAGTAGTGTTTTTGTAATAAACAGTGATTAATTGAAGTCTGCTGTTCAAATAATTTATCCCGGAACCCCAGCTCGTAACAAATTGGTGTCAGAAGTGCGGGATAAATTATGCCGGTTCTACCGAAGGAAGAAACGGAAGGGATGCGCACCAGGAGTCAGCGCCAGCAAGACGTAGACCAGAGGCGCTTTGGAGACGCTCCCTCACCGTCATCAAGTGGACATCGAGACTCCGCGGCTGCAGCGGAACCAGCTCAATCATCGGCGTCGCCTGACCTAGCCGCCCTTATGGCATTCATGCAAGATTCTCGTCGCTTGGAAGAGCAGCTGCAGCGCGACAAGGAGGAGCAGGTTCGCCGCTTGGAAGAGCAGCTGCAGCGCGACAAGGAGGAACAGGCTCGCTGTCAGGAGGAGCAGGCTCGCCGCTTGGAAGAGCAGCTGCAGCGCGACAAGGAGGAGCAGGTTCGCCGCTTCGAAGAGCAGCTGCAGCGCGACAAGGAGGAACAGGTTCGCCGTCAGGAGGAGCAGGCTCGCCGCTTGGAAGAGCAGCTGCAGCGTGACAAGGAAGAGCAAGCTCGCCGTCAGGAGGAGCAGCTCTTGGTGATTAAGGACCTCCGCGCAGCCATCGGTAAGGAAATGAAGGAGGTAAGGGACCAGGTCCAGCAGCAGGAGATCCGCATCGCCGAATTGGAGAGGATTGTTCGTGGGCTCAAATCTGGAGGAGAGGCCGTCGCACCTGCGGTAGTTGCGCTCTCGCCAGGTGGTTTTAAAGTGCCACCATTCGACGGCTCTTCGTCATGGTCTGCCTACAAGATACATTTCGAGGCCGTCATGAAAGCGAATAGGTGGACCAAAGAACAGGCCTTGACTGCTCTAACTTTGGGTCTTCGCGAGCAGGCCTTGATTGTGTTAGAGGCACTTGGACATGACGTTACTTTCGAAAAGCTTCTGGAAGCATTGGAAGCTAGATACGGCGACGCGCACCTGGAACATGTGTTTCGCGCCCAGCTAAAGGACAGATCGCAACGTGTTGGTGAAACCCTACAGCAGTGGGCTCTGGAGGTGGAAAAGCTGGTCCGGAAGGCTTACAAGTCTTCACCTGTGCTGATCGACGGGAATCTCGTACAGGTTTTCACGGATGGGATCCGTGACCGTGGAGGTTAGGGCTGCCGTAAGGCTAGGCCATTTTAAGAATCTTAAGAATGCCCTAGCCTACGCTTTGGAGGTGGAAGCTGTACGACGGGACGATCGAGCTCACCGCATAAGGCAGGTTGTGACTTCACCCCGGTGCTATAGCTGTGGAGAGAGAGGCCACATCCGGTTAAGCTGCTCAAAGCAAAGGAGTCCCCATTGCGGAAGTCAATCACCAGCAGCAGGAAAACCAGTAGACGCCAGGATTAAGTGGCAGTTAGTGGCTGGTGATAAAAGAGCCCCAAGGAACTCGATTTCACAAATTGTGTGTGAGTCACAATCATGTGACGGGAACGGAACACCACACAGTAATGCAGATGCTCTCTCGCGTAGGTCGTGTTCCGATCAATGTAAGCCCTGTGCCAGGCTAGAGGCTGAGCAGGCGACATTTGTGAAAATGTTGAGGACGGATCTTAGCGAAGATTGGAAGGGAATCTTGCAGAGTGGTCAGCAAGATGACAGAGACATAAACCCGATCCTCGAATGGAAGAAATCAGGAGCTCCGAGGCCTCACTGGAGTGATGTTGCAGCAACCAGTTCCATCACCAAGAGTTACTGGACACAGTGGGAAAGCTTGGTTATCCAGGATGGAGTTCTGTGCCGGAAATGGGAGAATGCTCGCGGTGACCAGTGTCATCTACAAATGGTCGTACCTAAAGTTAAAGTGCCGGAGGTCCTACAGCTCTATCACAATGGAAGTTCAGGGGGTCACATGGGAGTTAAGAGGACTTTAATGAAGATCCGAGAACGATTTTACTGGATCCATTGTCGAGAGGACGTTGAGGAATGGTGCCGCAAATGCACAAGTTGTGCGGCTTTGAAAGGACCACACATTCGTAGTAGAGGTGCATTAAAGATTTATGAGCACATCAGAGAGACCGGTCAACAGATGTCTGAGAGGATGAAGACCCGCTACGATCGGAAAGCGAACAATAAGGGCTTCGATGAAGGATCTCTTTTATGGTTACATAACCCAGCACGGAGCAAAGTAAAATCGCCTAAATTACAAGCAAAATGGGATGGACCTTATCGCGTAGTTACCAAGATCAATGACGTCACCTACCGAATTCAAAAGGGACCCCGAGGTGCTTCAAAGGTCGTTCATGTGGATCGGTTGGCCCGTTATCATGGGTCTAACAATGCTCGGGACGAGCATGTCTAAGAGGGAGGCAATGTTACAAGATAGGCCAACTCCATCTAGTAACGAGAGGAAGAACTAGGTAGTAACTAGAGGCGCCATCTAGTATTGAATAGCGGAACTAATGTTCTCAAAAGCTCGTGTCGAATGGAATTTTCCAGAAGGTTCGAACCGAACATTCTGGATGTTTCTAGTCGCTTCGGGAACAATGAGTTCGAAAGTCGATTGTCCTGGAAGTTTCTCGAATTATCTAGAACAGTATCGAACGTTCCAGAAACTTCTTCCGTGCTATATAAAGAGCGGTCGGATTCGTCATGAGTCAGTTTCGATTGAAAAGCGATACAGAGCGATCAAAACGGAAAATAGTGCGAAGTAATAGAATTGTTTAAGTAGTGTTTTTGTAATAAACAGTGATAAATTGAAGTCTGCTGTTCAAATAATTTATCCCTGAACCCCAGCTCGTAACAATAGCCTGACGATTATGATGAGCGGGTTGGAGAGGTAGTACATGAAGACTGGCTGACTCGACAATATGCAGGTATTTACGGATTTGTGCGACTGTCAAAGATACGTAGGTGATGGTTGGACTAAAAGCTTAACGAGGTTTCCGAAACAGAAACAGAACAGGAGAAGTCACCGAATATAATGGATGCTCATCCATTCACAGACTAACTTCGGCATGTGTTACTTAATGCTTGAAGATTGACGTTTGCGGCTTCTATTATTTAGCCAGGGGATCCTGTATGGCAACGCTTCCTTAAAGGTCGATCGATGTGGAGATACTTTATCGTACTTCCGGAGGTTGAAGACAAATCGAATGCAGTTATTTAGAAGGCGGTCAAGTTTATTGAGTAGTTCTGCATTCAGGTGATAGTAGCACACATCTCCATAGTCAATTATTGGAAAGATTAGGGACTGTACAAGCATGGCCTATATGTGAGCTGGGAGAAGATTTTTTAATCGACACAGCGAACGTAACGTTCCGGTGACCTTTCGGCTGACACTGGTTACCTGTTTGCGCCAGTCAAGGCAAGTGTCGACGAACAAACCAAGATCCTTAACCTCAGAGCTAAACGGAATTGGTACGTTGTCGAAGATTATGGGTGGAACAGTTAAGCCATCAAGCTTTCTCAAGCTATAGGGACTCCTAAGTATGATAGTGTTACAAGATAGGCCAACTCCATCTAGTAACGAGAGGAAGAACTAGGTAGTAACTAGAGGCGACATCTAGTATTGAATAGCGGAACTAATGTTCTCGAAAGCTCGTGTCGAATGGAATTTTCCAAATGGTTCGAACCGAACATTCTGGATGTTTCTAGTCGCTTCGGGAACAATGAGTTCGAAAGTCGATTGTCCTGGAAGTTTCTCGAATTATCTAGAACAGTATCGAACGTTCCAGAAACTTCTTCCGTGCTATATAAAGAGCGGTCGGATTCGTCATGAGTCAGTTTCGATTGAAAAGCGATACAGAGCGATCAAAACGGAAAATAGTGCGAAGTAATAGAATTGTTTAAGTAGTGTTTTTGTAATAAACAGTGATAAATTGAAGTCTGCTGTTCAAATAATTTATCCCTGAACCCCAGCTCGTAACAATAGCCTGACGCTTTGCAGGATTAACCGCCACACCGAACCGGTCGGAGCAGCCTTTAATCGTAATTAAATCCCGGTTTAGTACTTCGATCGCATCGGATAAGCTGTCAACACCTGACTGGCAGTAGATCTGTAAATCGTCAGCGTAAAGATGATACGCACACTGAAGCTCGGTGGTTATAAGATTAATGAAAATGGAGAACAAAAGAGGAGATAATATACCGCCTTGAGGGACGCTAGCTGCAAGGTCACACCACTCTGAAGAAGAGTCTCCAGCATGAACTGACTGCCGGCGCCCCCGAAGATCAGAGGAAAACCAATCCAGTACATCGTGAGAGGCCATAAAAGGATAGACAAAAGGACATCGTGCTTGATGGTATTAAAAGCGTTTGAGAAGTCGATTAACACTAAAGTAGTAACTTGAGTGTCCTCCATTCCCCGCCTTATATCATCAGTCACTTTAAGGAGAGCTGACACGGTACTGTGCCCGGGCCTGAAACCAGATTGAAATGGGTTAGTGAGGGAACTGTGGTATATGAACTGAGACAGTTGTTTATGAACACAGGCCTCGAGTACTTTGGACAGAAAGGGAAGGATCGAAATTGGACGAAAGTGGCCGGAAAGAGTGGGATTGGGAATCTTAGGCAAGGCTCGGACATGAAGTTTACGCCACAAGGAAGCGAAAACACCGGAGTAAAGAGAAAAGTTAATTATGTGGGAAATAGCAGGAAGAAGTTGATCCAAAGCAGACACGATCATATAACGACTGATGTTATTGCAGCCCACAGCTTTGGATTTAATAGAAAGGATTATCTTCTTGATCTCTCCTGGGTCGACTGGTGTGAAGACAAAGGGAGAAATATTGGGACGCGTCAGACCAGCAAGGTAGTCGATAGTTTGAAGTTTGGTTAGACTATCTAGCATAGGCACAGTAACAATAGAAACAGCGATTAAGATCGTCTAAGCAAATTGTCCTAGGAAGGTCTGAATGCCGCGATTTGCCGATACCTAGGGTCCCAAGGAATTTGCAGATATCGGCAGAAGATGACGAAGAAATGTTATTTAGAATGTGGCGTCGTTTAGCGTTGCGTATCATCTGATTACACCGATTCCTAGCTGTCTTGAACAAGGTCCACTTGTCCTCTGAGCGATCCCTTTTAATTATCCTAAATAAGCAGTCCCTCCGTCGCATTGCCATCCGGACTTCCCTATTCATCCAGGGGGCAGGTGGACGCTTCAACCTTACTCTCCTGAAAGGAGCACGAGTGTCATATAGTTTGATCACAGCATTGTTGAACACACAAACTTTGTCATCCACTGTAGCAGCTTCCTGCAAAAGTGTCCAATCAAGATTCGAAGCATCTTTTTGAAGTATCTCACTATCCATACGTGCAAAGGCACGCCTGTACTGGAACGTGGGTTTGGGTTTTGGAGGCTTAAGGACATAGGACAGGTAAATAAGGTCGTGATGAGAAAGTCCAGGGGCATCATGTTGACCATGCGAGGAAACTAGGGAAGGATTGGAGATGAGGATCAGGTCGAGCCAGGTATCTTCACTGACTTTATTATGATGAGCGGGTTGGAGAGGTAGTACATGAAGACTGGCTGACTCGACAATATGCAGGTATTTACGGATTTGTGCGACTGTCAAAGATACGTAGGTGATGGTTGGACTAAAAGCTTAACGAGGTTTCCGAAACAGAAACAGAACAGGAGAAGTCACCGAATATAATGGATGTTCACCCATTCCAGACTAACTTCGGCATGTGTTACTTAATGCTTGAAGATTGACGTTTGCGACTTCTATTATTTAGCCAGGGGATCCTGTATGGCAACGCTTCCTTAAGGTGAGTATACACTAGAGCATTTTTTTTAATGTAACTTTCTTCCGAATGGTACAATACCACAGACATAAATCTAACTAGATAACGCATGTCCCTCCATCTGTATGAAAACCAAGCGTGTCACTTTTTCACAAACAATTTTAAAACAAATTTACTTACCAATGAAAGAAAACATTTGCAATGCTTCGTCCAACTTTTCCTATACATTCTTTACAGCTCAATATGGCATAAAGAGGCATTTTTTCTAGATTTCGGTGGATTTCCGGTGCCGATAGTGCTAAATGAAAAGCTCGGATAACGATCATTGATCGTAACTTTACTCCGTTTTTTTGGCACCCGAAGTACATACCTACAATCGCATCATCTAGTTAGATTTATGTCTGTGTACAATACAATTTGTCTGTATGCTCAGTTTCCTAAAGCATTTCCATTTAATGTAACGTTCTTACGAATGTTCGACTGAGTTCGGTGAAGCTCACGGTGAGTGAAAACCTGTAAAAATTATTTTTACCTTGCGTTCATTATTGACATCGCTCCACGTCACACGCGCTCGTGCCTTTTCTCGATATAACATTACAACAAAACGCTCGTTTGTTTTAAAACAGGTTGTAACAAAACATCGAGTGTCATGTTCGAAGACAAGTGTGGTTCGAGTAAATTTAAAAACAGCGATGGTTCTGTTACAAGTAAATGCTCTAGTCTATACTCACCTTTTTTGCATAAATGTTAGTACCTGGGCGACCGAGCTCTGCCCGGGTGAAAATAGAGAAAACGACGTTTTCTAAAAATGGAACCTAGCTAGATCGATTTATCGCCCCCGAAACCTCCTGCATACAAAATTTTATATAAATCATTAAAATTTTAGTAGAACTTGATATATATTAGATACTTACAGTTCCAAACTTGCCCACAATTACCGAGAGGTCGGTGTTGCCAGCCCACAGACAAGCTGGACGGATGTACTGGTTGAATTTGACGGGTTTGTCCAGTGTCATAATCAGGATATCATCTGAAACAAGTACACAAATATAGTTAGTCTAGCCGCAGTGGGAAAGAAACTTATCTTGTCATTATCTTTCGCCGAAATGAGACATACTACACTGTCAAAATAACTGAGCACTTTGAGCTGTGTGGAGCGCCGTGCGGATATGCGGGAGGGTTTTGAACGAGTAGTACATGCACCTGCTTCAGTACTACAAATAAAATGTAGGCCGGGCTGTGATCTAGGGCCGTACAATAATGTGTAAACGCCATCATGATTTCGATTGCGATGTTAGCGCTATTCGGCCTGTAAGTGCCATCTCTCTTTCACAGTCGAACTATGATAGTTTTGCTTCGTCAGATTAACGAACGAACGAACGAACAGGAGTGGAAAAATATTTTTAAATATAACCAGAGATATAATGAAAAATATGCAGAGAAGCCACATTAAATGAGTTGCGGGGTCTCTGATATATAGTTGGTCATCGTATCTGGTATAACGTAATCCGTGATCCGGCAACGGCCATGTTAGCCGTAGAACCTATGACTTGAAGTAGACATGTCCTTGAGTGGATGCATTGACAAACACGTGTTAAGAGTAAACGGGGCCTTAACTATGGCATGTAATATTACTACTACTATTAAAACTATACAGGAACAAAAAATGATCCAAACAAATCAAGTTAATACTATCCCTGAGGAGATCTTCCTCAAGTTACCTGGTTATTTTGATGATCTTGCGACTGAAGATACCTAGACTACAAATGTTAACCGGATCGTGTTAATCGGGTTATCGTTCTTTGCAGGGTACTGAGCAAGTTAGACATCCTTAGACCGACGAAGAAGATTTACTCGTGCAGCTGTTAATACTAGACCTATGTAGGTGAATTTTTGATGACGATGATGTCGTGCCTTTTCGATGGCCACTACTAGGATATCCACTAAATAGTACGCGTTATAACAATCAATATAATTATAGGATTTATCCCTATAAGACCTATATGCTTTAACTTAATATATCAAATCACAAGCGCCTAGCGGTCCTTGGCTATCTCACAATTGTTGACAATTTATTCTTTCTCAATGCGAATTATGGTCTATCCATACTTTGGTTCGTAGTCATCTCGAGACAAGTGCCATTATATGGAATCCGCATGAGGACAAATATAGTCTCATGATCGAAAAAATCCAAAATAAATTCACTAGGTATTTATATTTGAAGCAATATGGGGTTTACCCATTCTACCCGTTGATGTATCCGAGTCTGTTTGTGTTGGGCATGGTCGGGTACACTAGGCTGGCGGTTAGGAGGGACGTCGCTTTAGTAAAATACGCGGCGAGAGTGCTGCGCGGGCTGGTACATCACCCAGATGTACTGGAGGCGCTGCGGCTGCATGTCCCGGATGGGTATGTGGGTGCGCGCCGCCGACCCACTTTGTTAGATGTGCCAAGGGCTAGGACAAATTTATTAAAGTTTGCCCCTTTGTCAAGGGCCGCGCGTATTATAAATAATATGCCATCGGAAGATTTGTTCCATAGCCTGCCGAAATTTGTGTCAGGAGCACAAAGGTGCATTGAAGGAGGCATACATATATGAATGGTTTCTTGATTTTTGTTATTTTATTTTTATTGTTAAACTTTAATGTTTCTACTCGTATATAGTGTATAACATTATTTATTATGTGGTATAACATTATCTTGGAAATACTGTAAGATATTGTACTTATTGGTGTCAAATAAATAAATAATATCAGGGTCGTGCCCGGGACGTGAACGGACGTGCCCCGTCAGGGGCTCAAAAACGGACGACCCAAACACGGACCAGTGACGGTGCTTCAATGCCTGGGCCCGGCCCTGTAACGTCCCGAGCACGGCCTTTACTCTTTCAAATAAACTACTTAAAACAAAATAAAGGCCATCCGATAAGTCGCAGTATAAATAAGTGCTCGTTCACACAGAGGTTCGTTTTACAAGTCTGCTTTATCGTTTACGTTTTTATTCGGCGCTGACGTATTTAGTTGTATGAACGAATTCACACACATGACAGTATTCAGAATCCAGTTTAAAAATACCGATCCAACAAAATATACAGCAGTCCGTTTTACAGATCCGCTTTATCGTATACATTTTTATTCGGCAATGGTATGAGCAAGTTCACTCACACAACAATATTAAAATACTGATCCGTTTTATCGCACGTCGATCCTTGTAGACAGTTGGTTGGTGTTAAAATTACCCCAGCACGCATCCGTTAAAACGGTAAGTCATAAGTCATTTATTTCTTAACAATATACATTGTGTAGAAAGTAATAAGTAAAATAGAGACAACACCATAAAAAAGTCCGATCGAAAAATACGTGTAAATAACAATAGTAATTGAAAACAGTTATCCAACATCAAAAGAAAAAAAAAAACATTTAAATAATAACAATAATCCAAATTCTGATTTAAAATCGTTCCAGCAAAGTAAAATTTAAAATGTCGAAAATAATAATTAATATAAAAATATCAATAAATTCACATTTATGTAATAACAAAATAAACCAAATTAAATCATTCAAGTCAAAATAAGAAAAATTAAATGACAAAACTAAAATTCAATAGCAAATAAATAATGTCACACGTCCAAGAAAAAAAAAAAATTATAACAATAATCCAATTTCCATTTTAAAATCATTCCAGACAAGTTAAAAATTAAATGTCAATAGTAAAATTCAATAATGCATATAAAAAGATCAATAATGTCACATGAGCAATAACACAATAATAATTATAATAATCCAAATGCCAAATAATACAAGTCAAAATAAAATTAAAAAAAAAAAAAATATATAAGAAAAATTCAATGTCAAAAATAAATGTCAATGGTATTTCTTGAGCAAAACAATAATGTATTGTAGATGCGGTGTGAACATCACCTCCAATAGGAACGGATCTGTTAAAAACGATCCTGGAAATACGTATGTACCCTAAGAATAACTTATTTTCCCTAATCACAGCTATGTTATGTATTGTTATATGTATCATCAAGTGGGCACTCATAACTTTTCTTTTAACGGATTATTTGAAGGTACTGTGAAAACTCTGCTTATCTAAAAGGCAAACTCTTTGCCTACAAGTCTGGCATCAGATAATTAAATAGTTTTGAAAGGGAATTGAAATTCGAACTCCTATACCTCCTATACCCCACCGACAAGATCAGAGAGAGCAGACTTAGATGGTATGGGCACATTATGAGACGTGAAGATAGCTACTCCGTGAAGACAATGCTCAAAGTCAACACCAAGCAATGAACAAGGGGCAGACCACCAGCCTCTTGGTGGACCACTGTCGAGAGAGACCTCATGGAGAAAAAATTGCCACCATCGACAACCCAGAATAGACCATCCTGGTGTAGACGCACAAGGAGGCCCGACCCCAAATAAATTGGGAAGGGGGCAGGAAGAAGAAAAAGAAGGTTTGTAACTTATGCAACCTCACCCGTTACAATACTCACTTTGAAGCGTGGCAGGATTGTACTCCTCGTGTAACTTGGCAGCACTAAGAGTTCTGGTGATAGTGATGTCGTCACTCCAGTCATTCAGGTTGTGTACGCCAACTTTTAACACTATGTCTTTGATGGAAGTCAGGGCGCTGCGACGTTGCATGCAATGGGCAGCTGAAAATTAAATAGAAAATTGCCAAATTTTTATAGGGTCCAATCCGGGAATACTGTTTCAAACAAAAAAAGAATCATCACAATCGGTTTACAATTTGACGAATATATCGCTGAACGGAGGGGGGATGCTCCTCCCTCCTCCCCCCACTTTGGCGACGCTCATGATGAGATGGCGGTCAATAGAGAAAAAATACCATATTACTTGGGTTTATTAAAACATGTTATGTAGTTTCTAACCGAAGCTCGATTACTCTCCAAAGCCAAAGTCGAAGTCTTAGTAACCACCAAGAAAGTCAGTTTAAAATGGGCTAAAAGTGAATGAAATAATGTTTTTTTTTTACAATTTTTTGTTGACATAAACAACTTTTATAGAGTTGATTAAAATTACTTTGATGTGGTTGTGTATTTGTTTTTGACAGGTTGTCAATAATAAAAACAGCCCGTCTCCGAGTATCGCCAAGTGGCTAGGTAGAAGACGATGAGGAGCACTGGGCCTTGGCAAGAGTGCAACCGAGGTGTGCAACATAGTGAGATCCCTGCCCCCCTGCACGTCGCCTATTTCAACAAGCTTTCACGCATTCGTAACAGCTCTTCCAATTAAGGCGTTTGCTTAAAACCTTCGGCTTTGACCAAAGCTTCGGCCCATTTTGATCGAAGCCGAGGATGGCCGAATTCGAAGCTGAAGGTTCGATCGGTATGGTAGATGATAGAGTCGCAGGAACAATACATAAGTTATGCACATTGAAACTCACCAGAAATAACATGACGATCCGACACAAGTGTGCCTCCACAGATGAACCGAAGAGTAGCCTGTTCAGTCTTGTATATAGCCACAAGCCAGGGCAATTCTCCTCTGTCGTAAGCTAGGCCGTTGTAGATCAGAGGAAGTCGGTTATTGCCCCCAGAAACTGTGCCACACTCTATCGCTTCTTCTACAGGAGCATTCGAGTTACGGTTTGGACTGGAAAGAAATGGGAGTTTATGTTATTTTCTTGTTGATGGTGACTGTAGGATGTACAGTCTACAGTGCAGATGAACCAGTCCTATAATGTTATGGGCTTATAGGTGAGCTAGTGGCTACACCAAAAATCCAAAGCGAACATTTATGCTGCCTTACATTCTTACTGCCAAAGTGCACGAGTGATTTAATAATAAAAATTATTGTAGAGTAGAACTAAGGAAATCAGAAGGTTGGTTGATTGGTGTTAGGTTAGGCTGTATCTCAGTTAGTGGCACTGTTTACGGCGCCCCAGTGTAGACGGACTCCCTGACTCCCCAGAACAAGACATAGTTGCCGAGACCGCAAAGAGTCATGGCCGTCAGGATAATACGCTGATATCGAACAATTTCAGCTGAAGCGGCCTTCACATTGGCAGGAACAATCCCGTGGGGTTTGGAAGCGCGAGTGCTTGCCGAAGTTTACCAACGAAGAGCGGGATTTCGGACGGAGAGCGGCAGTGTCCCACCGCCTGAAGTGGCGATGAGGTGGCGCAGAGAGGCGCAGACTGCCATCACGAGGCAATAGGCGGAGAGAGATGATATGCCAGGAAGTGCTCGAAATGAATTACTATTGCCAGACACACATGCGAAAGCAAGATTACAAGTTTGTAAAGATATAATAAATGCTATAAAATTGTGAAGTCCTTACCTAGCAGTAACCGGACTCGGTGACTGTTCATTCGGTCTGGTCACTGGAGCAGGCTCATACACAGGGGGTCTGTTCGTCACAGGTTCAGCATATACCGGAGGTGGAGGTCCTCGACTAGGCTCCTGGAAGACAGGCTCGTCATATTCGTAGGCTGGTCTGGACTGTTGGATTTGCGGCGACGGTGGCTGGTATTGCTGCGTCGGCGGTTGGTACTGTTGTGTTGATTGCAAGTATGGGTTCGTGTTGTTCACAACGTAGTCTGAAATAAGAATAAGGATAATTCATTACTTAGTTTAACTACCGCACCAATACATCGATCCGGACCCAGCTCCGAATAAAAACTCGCTTGTCCATCATATTATAATAACACATTCTTTCGTATTTTGGCCACAAAGCACTGCGTGTGTCGAAATTTTACGAAAATTTTGAAAAACTGATTGTGGCTGGGAACATCGAAGGCAAAAGATCGCGCGGTCACTCACCAACAGAAGGTATTCATCAAGTGAAATACTTGTCGTCCTCCAAGATTTGGGAGGATCATCCGCTCCAGATGCAACCCCCACGATGCGGATGCTGACCACGATCCTCAGACATGAGGAACCGACCAAGAGAGAGAGTACAGAACACTTAGAACGGCTCATGGTCTAAATCACCTACAATGTGGGTCCCGGAAATTGTCCAGCGAAATCACAGTAGACCCAGGCGAAGCGAGACGAGCTTTGCAATTGCACTAAACTGGGAGGCATAGAAATATTCGAAAGGGAGGCCTTTGTCTTGCAATGGGACCGAATGCGGACCCGTGTGGTGTATTGTGTATTAAGGCCTAGTCCCAGAGTAGAGGTCTGAATCTTAGTAGTGGGTACATTATATGGGCTGATTATGCTATATTATGAGGTAGGAAGAAATGTGATCGTATTAACAAAAGTCAAACACTGCTGAGAATTCCTGTGGGATTATAAAATAAAGAGAGGTCTATGCTGTGGGTGTAGTCGGCCAAATATTCATGATGATTTAATGTCTTACCATTACTCCAAGTAGGATCAATATTGTTGAAGGTAAAGATGTGAGCCGAGGCGTCGTCCTCCCCGAAGTGAATATGGTTCACCGTTGACTGTGGTATCTGCTGCAGTGATATCGGCTGGTGTTGTACCGGCTGCTGTGGTACCACCGATGGCCTTATCTGTGGTTGGTGTTGGACATTGTTGTATATTGGGATCCCACCTCCGTTGCCTTGTAGGAACGAAGTGTGCTGCAGGCTTAGGGTTGTGACGTATCCCGCAACGTCTGCAAAAATAAATGTTTATTGATTACTGATAATGTTGTTGGTTGGATAATGAATTGTTTTATACCTAGAATGTTAATAAGGCTAGATACGAGAATTTATAGGTATGTATACAGTTGTTTACAGAACAATACATTATAACAGTAGATAGTAAGGAATTTCTATGGCAAGGTTGTATGTATAGGACCCCGGCAATCCTCTAAAAATATTTTCTGTTTCATACTTTTTAGAGCGCGATTTTGCTGTAGTAGGATTTTAGTTTTTAATTTTATTTTTTTATTGAATTATCAAGCAGTCGGTAGAAGATTTAAATCAAAAAGTAACTCAGTTAACGATACTGCTTAGCTACTTGGATTTCTGATCTTTGCTTTCTTCTATACTCTATGTTCTATGAAATCTCATTCGACTTAAACGTAGCGTCGTAGCTAGTCCCCATCACCGACGACGACGTCGTGACATGGTGATGAGGACAAGCCCTTAGGCTGCGTACACGAAGTCAGCGGACGTGGGGCGGCGGCGGCGCAGCGCGACTACCGGCGCGGCACCGTATGTATGGTGCACGCCGCTCCCGGCGCCGCTGCCTTCGAGGCCAGTTCGCCGACAAGCCGCGCCTGCTGAGTTCGTGTCCGCGGCCTAAGGGCTTGTTCCATACTCTTTGACTCGACACAGTAGCTGACGTAGACTCTTACAAAATCTTTTTGATTAAAAGTTCAACCTACTACTAAAATTATGATAGGTAAACCCTGAGCGTAAATAACTATAAAATTTGAAAAAAAAAAGCCACTTTCATTGAATGTGTGGCGATTACATAAAGACACTCAAGGAAAAAGTTGGCGAAATTTGTCTTAGAACTAAGTACAATGACTACAATACTTAACTTTACTTGCGAAAAAGTAAGTAGTGGATTCTGTGTATCTATTTGAGTTTAAGAAATCCGGATTCCGGGTAGATTCACAGATGTATTGGATGGTTTGGAAAATAATAAATAATGAAACGAACAGGAATAAAATAAATAATACTGATTACACGCTTGAGACCACACACGGACTTATTAGAGATAACAAAAAAGTTGCGCAAGAATTTGTAAATTTCTTTACCAACATCCCAATTAAAACTACTGAAACCTTAAATTCTTCGCCCGCGCTTGCTTTTGGATTATTAAACGCGAACGTTTCAGCCTGCCCGAATGTATTTAACTTTTCACAGTTAACCCCATAACAGTAATAAAAGCTTTTAAGCAAATCAAGATCAAACCGACTGAAGATCTGTGGGGAATGTCCATCAAAGCTTGTACCTCCATTATTCAGACTATAGCGCCGTACTTAGCTGTAATTTTCAAATTGTGTTTGGATCAAGGAGTCTTTCCGGATCTAATGAAATATAGTAAGGTTATACCACTTTTTAAATCCGGGGACATTAAAGACACAAATAATTATAGACCAGTATCCGTGTTGCCGGTTTTCAGCAAGGTATTTGAGAAGATTATGCTTAATCAAATGCTCATTCATTTTAATACGAATAACATCTTGCATGATTAACAGTATGGTTTCACCAAAGGACGTTGTACAACTGACGCTGGTGTCACCCTATTAAAACACATCTTTAATGCGTGGGAAGAGTCGCGGGATGCCATGATAAATGATAAATGATTTTATTTCTGTAAGTTGGTTTGTACAAACACTTTTACATGTCGAACATATTTTTAAAACTAGATGAGGTCGGCGCTTCCTAGCTGACTACTCTGAGAAGAAAGGCCGAAACAAACTCAGAGGTCACACTCTCTTTTAAAGTCCTGACAAAATCTTGATTAGATCATGTGAAGACCATGTAGACTGATGTCTGAAATGGTCTTTTGAGGAAAGATCATGGGTATCTTCTGCGACCTGTCGAAGGCGTTTGATTGCGTTAATCATGAAACATTACTTCTGAAACTTGAGCATTACGGGCTAGGTCAATCAGCGTTAAGTTTGGTTGAATCTTATTTAAGTGATAGACAGCAATTAGTTCAAATAAACGGTGTGAATTCGTCGGGGTTAAACGTGAAAATGGGGGTACCCCAGGGCTGAATTTTAGGTCCTTTCTTATTTTTAATATACATAAACGATTTACCCCGTTTATTGAAAAACTGACACATCTTTATTTTTTTAAATAAATAGACGTACTTGTCAGGTTGAAGACGTAAATAACGCGCTACTAATTTAAATAAAATTTAAATTACTGCCAATATTTTAGTTTTAAATGGTAAAAAAACCAAGTGCATAAAATTTTCCTTGCCGAATGTAAAAAGTACTGATTGTGACATTATATTAAACAAGGAGAAACTAGAATTCGTCGATAAAACGGTTTTCCTGGGGATCACGCTAGACTCAACGTTACAATGGGGTCCTCATTTAATATCACTTGCAGGGCGGCTAAGTTCGGCAGCTTATGCTGTTAGAAAGATTCGTCAATTTAGTGATGTAGATACCGCGAGGCTGGTCTATTTTAGTTACTTTCATAGTATAATGTCTTACGGTATTTTACTATGGGGAAGGGCTGCAGACATTGAGTCAATTTTTATTCTGCAAAAACGAGCCATCAGAGCGATATACAATCTTCGCCGGCGCGATTCTCTAAGGGAACTGTTTAAGGGCATTAACATCATGACGGTTCCTTGTCAATATATTTATGAAAACATCATGTACGTGAGAAAGACTTTACATCTTTTTAGTAAAAACGGCGATAGACATAATTATATTACTAGAAATAGGGACCGATTAGTTCAACCAGGTTTCAGACTGGCTAAAGTAGCCTCTTCTTTCAAGGGGTACTGTACAAAATGTTACAATAAAATTCCTCCCCACATTCTAGAACTGAATGAGACGAAATTTAAAACTTGTATAAAACGCACACTATGCAGTCAGGCATATTATATATAAGTTGGGGGATTACATCACTGATAAAAATGCTTGGCTCAATGCTAGTCTTGCTCCACAACCACTAGGGCGCAAAAACAAGTGATATGCAGAACATTATTGTTTTGTAGAATTGTTGGACCTGCTGAAGACTGTATGAATATATTTGTATTATATAGACTCAATTTCTTTTAGTATTGTATAACTGCGCAGCACGTGTGTGAGTACTATGTACCCAACTGTAAATCTACCATTTGCTGTACCTTGGTGTCGTTCGTTGACTTGTGTTTGCCCTGGCAGTTGAGTGTGTCATGCTCTCTAAAATGTCTCTCTGATGGTGGCGCGTGTGTTGGATCATTCGGTTCCCTTCATGATGGTTGAGCTGGGTGGTGCCGATTCATGCGTCATGTTCGTGAACGGGCGCCGTCAGTTGGGATTGGTCTTAACTTAACTGCTTCGGATGCTAGTGTTTTTCTAGTACCTATTATGTAACTGCACAGTACATGTGTGAGTACTTTTAATACTTTGTACCTGTAAGTAGTATAGTATGTAGTGATTCTGGGAGCATTGTCCTCACACATATAAATTTATTAATGTATGTACTTATGTATCTAAATATTGTAATTTTTTTTTTTAAATATTAATTATGGAGTTTCTTGTGCGTTCTTCTCCATAACAAGCTACTTTCCGAATGCACGGTAGAATCAATTTTTATTCCTTGTAAATTTTAATGTATCTAACGTTCAAAAGTGCCGCTTTGTGGCCTAGTTGAAATAAAATATCTTTGTCTTTGTCTATTCAATGAGACACCCAGGTCTACAGGATTTACGTTATCTATGCTGAATGCTCCTTTCGTACTTGCAACACAAGGTTGTGCAATCGTATCTAGCTAGCTCTTTTTGAAGTAGGCACTTGAGATTTCTGTTGGTACGTAAACATACTAGAAAGTATTCATTAAACAATCTTTTTTGAAATTAGATTTTTTCGTATTCTTCTCAGCAAACCCTTTCATTTGATACCCATATCATGGCAGTGCACAAAAAGTAACTAGTCCGCCATCTTGGGCCGTCCACCATATTGGATTTAGAATGATGTCACTTAGCTAGCCATGCATTGTCATCCAAACTGAATGTGTATGCAAAATTTCATCTTAATCAGTGGAGGATTACTGCTTTAAAATTCAGTTTCAAGATATGACACGAAAAAACTTTAAAAAAAAATACCTGCAGGCCCATAGCAGATGGTGTCCCCGTTGACAGACAGCGCTGTGAGCTTGGGCAGTGGATTCGTCACGGGGAAGTTTACCAGGTAGGTGACGGAATGTCCCTGGTTGTACCTCTGCAGGAGAGTGTTACTGTCGTGTGCATCTAAGCGGCCCACGTAATTAGGCTGAAAAGTAAAAGAAAGAAAATATTAATATACACCAACTTTGCTCCCTGTTTATGGGAAGAAGAGATTCAGGAGACGCTTTTCAAAATTGCATCATAAAGGCTCCCTTGCACTAGGTCGACAGAACGACTTCAGTGAATAGCCGAACTCGTCCAACGACTCAGTGTAACCTCTTAAATTCACCGCCAGATCACAAAAAAAATATAAGTCGTTAACACCTGTCTACCAATGTATTGCAATTTTCAAATCCATATGAAAAAAATGTAAAGGTAGTGTCGCTAACACAATCAAAACAAACGTTTCGCGGTAAAGGGGCGTCCTTGATTTTCACTTGGCATTCAGTAACTAGTTCATATCTCATAAACGCAAGGACCGATTTACATGATTTATATGGATAAATTGGTTCTACGCCTATACCTTTCATTTGAGATCAAACTTATCAAAATATCTCAATAAACAAAAAAACATGTTTTCGTACGTACAGTTACGTAATCACTTAACTTGAAAACATGATTTTTTCAAATCGGATCAATGACCTTTATTTTTTTATTATCTGGCGGAGACTTTAGTTATCTAACTGCCTAGTTCGCCACCGAGTTTGACCAAATTCGGCATAAGTAGAGCTTTGGGAGTTGTTACTTGAACAGCCTTTACATCCAACAAAAAGGCCGTATTCGAAGTGCCCTGAAGTAAAGGAATTAACTTAAAAATATTCGCTTATCCTCTGAAATGAATAGGCCTTTTGCCAATGTCTTTGCAAATTTTAATGGTAGTAGCCTAGCTACTGGCATTTGCCACCCGGAAGTGCACTTGCTCCAACTTACCATATTATAAATTAGTCGACGGCTATTTTCAAGACTCTATAATTATAAAAAGAGTCGGTAACCATTTTTTATTTCTGGGTAGACGATTAGTTGGGTATGGTCATGGTAGTAGGTAATTACTGACCAGTAAAGTTATTGTCTTTTTTATCGCGGTTCATTGACCAACAGTTTTTGCTAATTTAAACTAGGTGTCGATGTGTATGTAGGTATTGTATAAACTCATCAGTTTTTATATAAGACGAATTGTATTATCACCTACAAAGTTCTTGTAATACATTTTAAATTTGTATGTGCTACAAATCAAAATATACTTGCTGTGGCAGAAACACTGATGGGACAGAAAAAATATCAACCTCTATGGACTCTACGGTCAGACTACGATCCTACCGTTCGCAAAATACGCGCTTGGACGTGGATACCAGGCTGTTATTATATGTATAATATGTCAAGGACTAATTGAATAATCAGTGTATAATGTATAATATGTCAAGGACCAATTGATTAATCAGTGTATAATGCCCGGGCAATAGGAATCTAGTGAAGTCAAATAGGGCAATGTCATGAATACTGATTTAAACTTCTATATGTATCACATTGTCTGGTCATTATGAATATTGCTACGTAACGGTTGGGCAATTCGATAATTATGGTCAATGAATTAGTCCAAGAGCGAGCACAGTGAGCTCGGGAGCTTAGATCACCCCGACACGATACGGTGGAGGTCTGCCCCACTTGGGTGGAACACCGCCGTGTCCTCGTGGAAGCGATCGGCGGTGGCGATCTCTCGCGTCCAGCCCTGTTTCTGGCCATTGTACGGAGCGAGAGGGCATGGGAAGCGCTCTAATCGCGGAGGACGAGGCGGAATGCGTGAGGGAGTCACAACGACCCACGCTCCTAGCCATTGAGGCCCTGGGCGTCGGCAGTCACAAGCCGATTCTCGGCTATCGTAGGCGTGGGCTTGCGGACGGCGAGTAATGGGTGGCTCACTGTCCGATAGTTTTAGTTATTTTTTATATTTATTTACATTTAAACATATAAGTGTTATATATTTTTATCACCTCTTAAAATCCTTTATTTTGATACCCCACGCGATGGGTTAGGAAGAAATAGTAGATTATTAACCAAGGGGATAAAGCAGTGTTTTCTGTCACGGGTGACGATTTAAATCGCGAGCGTAACGAAGGACTCGAGGTTTACTCCCGAGCGGAGCGAGGGTGTTAAAAACTTAAATCACGAGCGAAGCGAGGGATTTAAGACGAGTCCTGAGTGTAGCGAGGGTCTTAACAGCTTTATCACCGAGGAAAATACTCTACTTTTCGTACCATTTGCGAAAAAAAATACACAATAATAATATGAGATAAGCATTTATTAAAAATGAATTAAAATAAACTTAACGTTTATGTATTTGAAGAAAACAAAAACGCGGCAAATTCCTAGACTAATATTTTTTTGTCGGAAAAGCAAAGGCATCAAGCTCATACGGCCTCGTCGGTTTTCGTAATTTTATTTAATAATCATAACTGCATAATAAATGCGTATTCCTTTTTCAAAAAGATGTATAATGCTTAATATACAAACTCAATGGTGTAAACACAGATGTAGTTCAGTATAAATTTCGGTAAGTATTCCAAATTTAATCACATTCTCCCCCTAGAGGATGAATGAAATTCAGTACAATATTCTTTCCCTGTTTTTAACAGATTAAAAATGACTATTGTTATGTTCGCTTTTTGTGGCATAGAATGTCACTTTTTTAAGCAAGTGGTACGAAAAACCAATTTTTTCTATTTTTTTTATTTTATTCAACAGAAATACATCACCTGTGAAAATTTCAACTGTCTAGCTATCACGGTTCATGAGACAGCCTGGTGACAGACAGGCGGACCGTGGAGGGTAATAGTGATCGTAATAGGGTCCAGTTTATACCCTTAAGGGAAGGAACCCTTAAAACACATCTTATTAAGGCCCAATAAGTGATAGACATTATTCGGAAAGCCCGGTTAATTTAATTATTTCAATACTTTTTATCATATTGCCTATTCATATCAGGCATTTTTTAAATCGCCCGGGACATTATGAATAATGCCGTATTAATCACTTGGTCCATAACATATACATACATGTTCCTACAATATGTAGTATAAGGCTTAGATCGTTTAATAAAATCGATTATTGCTTTAATTTTACTCTATCATATTTCACAGAGGTCACTTTTTTTTTTAATGTACTATAGGCTCGCGCTTGACCACTATCTCACGTGATGGTAAGCGATGATGTGGTCGACGGTGAATCACGCTTGCCTAGAAAAAACCTATTTACTTAAAGACTTAAAGACCCCTAGATTTTAGCTGTCGGGAAACACAGACTCCGGCAGGGAATTCCACTCCTTAGCTGTACGCACAATAAAAGCGTTCCGTTTTGTGCGTATGGGTGGGATGGCCACCATGTACAGATGGCGCATTGCCGTACGTCTGGTAGTCCGATGATGAAACGGGCTAGGTGGAATTAGATCATGCAATTCCATCGTACACTCGCCGAAGTGTAACCGATAAAAAACCTACAAGGTGGCAATTCGGCGACGATGTTCAAGGCTCTGGAGCTTTGTCTTGACTAGTGCTTCACCACCGATGAGCCTCCTGGCCCGCTTTTCGATCGACTCCAGTGCATCAAGCTGGTATTTGGCGGTACTGGAATTTACTTTATAATTCAAGAATTTTATTGTTTGCGGATGACATGAAGATTCTGGGCCATCTACTAATGAGGATGCATGCCGTTTACAGGACGATCTGGACCGGTTCCACGACTATTGCGTTGCAAACAAGTTGGATTTAAATGTGTCCAAATGCTATGTATGTACATTTACTTGTAAGCCAAGCCCTGTTATGTATGATTACAAGATATCAAGCGCCTTATTAGCCAGAGTCAGCGTTATCAGGGCCTTGGGGTAACTTTTGATTTAAGCTTTTGTTGACGGACATATAGATAACATAGTCAACAAGGATATCTTCTGATTTTAAGAATATAAAAACTATGAAGATTCTTTACTGTGCGTTCGTCCGTAGCCACCTTGAGTATGCTTCTCAAATTTGGAATCCAATTTACAATGTATATGTTAATCGTATTGAAAGCATACAAAGACGATTTTTAAGGTACACACAAAATCGATCGAATACCTATCTTCCTAATTACTTAAGTCGGTGTAAAAAATTTCACACTCTACCTTTACACGAGCGAAGAAAATTCGCGGATCTTGCTTTTCTTTTTAAAATTATGAACGGTAGGCTTATTACGTATCTTTTGCAAGAGCAAAACGATAGCGATGTTTGCGCAATAATTGCTCTTCAATACAGAAGTTTTAGAGTTGATGGCGGTTTTTTTTTAAATAAGTGCATTAGGTAAACAACGAGCGATTAGCAGACGATTGTGTAGGACTTACCATACGTATACTGCAGGTAATGCCGACTTTTATGACATAAAGCGTTTGATCGCTATCGTTTTGCTCTTGCAAAAGATACGTAATAAGCCTGCCGATCTACTGACGTTCCTGAGCTGATGGGCAAGGTTGGACTGCGTGTACCGTGTGCATTTCTTCGGCATTCGCGTTTCCTTCATGTACCTAAAGTTGGAACTACTTACAAACAGAATTCGTACATGATAAGAGTTTGTCGTAAGTTTAATATGGTGTGTCGGGATGTTGATCTAGATTTATTCCATACCACGGGGTCTCATTGCTAATAAAGAAAATTTGGTTCAAATAAATCTCACTAGATGGCGCGACATGTACACTCAATTCAATAGAATTTTGTAAAATTATCATTTTCTGGAATTGAACATAAAAATTGTATGTTCTTGTTTAATCGACTCTCTTAAGTACAAAATTATGGAATTTTGGGCTCTTAATTCACATTTCAAAGATTATTTGAACGTATCATTTAAAATTGATGCCAATAGATGGCGCATTTTTAAATTTCTGTGGCATTCCATACGATTATTAAAATTTGCATTGTAACACATTTTGGTGCAAAAAAACTTTAAAAACGTGCATAAAAATACTATAAAACGAACCTTCATTGTATTTAAAGAAAAAAATATTCTCGAACCTAGTAAACCATTTTACTTGCAAATCGCTGCTAACACCATCTATTGCCGTGAAACGGGCTCGAACGCAATTGATGTACTTACAAAAATAACAAGATTAATCAGATGAAAAACGCCAGTTACGTCGGCACGGTTTCTTTGTATGGGATGAGGCATCTGTATGCTAGTATTATATTATCTGTGTCCATACTAAGATCAAGAATGTAAAGAATAGTTTGAGTAAGCGTTTCTTTGATATGTAGAATCCCTTTTCTGTTTCTATTTTTTTTTGTATTTGTTGGGCGTTGAGTCATATCTTATTTATTTTAAACTCTCGCTGACATGTATATTATGCAAATTTTTGATATTTGTAAAAACTTTTAATTGGCCTGCGTATTTATTTTATTAGCTGTAAGTTTTCCTAAGATTAATAAAAAAAAAAAAGCTATTGACTCGCACTTGACGACTATTTCAATATAAACCCGTAGCCAAGTTGACAATCTACAATCGATAACGCTAGTAAAAAACGAATCAATGTATGGGAAGGACACATCTGAATGTTAAGTGAAATGTTTTAAGCAATACAAAATCTTGAGACTTCCTTGTATTTATATTTTCGAGGTGGCTGTGTTTGTAAAGCAAAATCCAAGTCGTTTTGAACGCCTAGCTGATGTATTCCCAAGGAATAGGCGTGACAATAGCAAAATATGTCAAGTATCATGTCAAACCGCTTTGGTGCGCAACAGTGTTTATTGCATGGCCCCAGTTATTTACAATAGATTACCAAGTGGTTGGAAAGATTTAAATACAGTGCTGTTTAAGAGTAGACTACGTAATTATTTAATAAATAAAACGTACTACAGTGTGGCTGAATTTTTGACAGAGAAAAATGTATTTGTTGATTAATTGATGAATTGAATGATAATTGTAATGATATTGATAATTATTAATTGATCTAATGTACGATAATTGTAATGATAATAATAATTTAATTGTGATCTATTGAGTGACTATTGTGATGATAATGATTATTTATTAATTGATATACTGAATTGTAATTGTGATGATAATAATAATTTATTAATTGATCTACTGAATGATAATTGTAATGATAATATATTAATTGATCCATTTAATGATAATTGTAATATTAATTTATCTGGTGTTAAAAAGTAAGTACATGTTGCATAAATAATGTAAATGTTTGCATGCCGAATGGTAAAATATGGCTGAGCTTTGATATTATAACAACTATTGTATGTTACCCATATTTGCAAAATAAAATTCTATTCTATTCTATTCTATTCTATTCTAAGTCACGTGGTTAGACCAAACAAACAGTAGAATGAGATTCGATACGAAGCATTGGATTTTTTTCGGAATTGGAATCAAGTACTTGAGTATGTAGGTTCTAGAATAGGTAAGCGGGTACTCGTCCCACTATTTTTTTATTTTTTTTTATTTGTTCGATCTAGAAAAGTTAACAAAAAGTACCCTTATCGTTGATTGGAAGAGGGGCATCCAGCCATTCAAGCCGATCTCAACACAGTCATACAAAAAACATGAGTCAGTCAATACTAGTTTCCGACCGAATGGTCGATTTCTGGTCGAAGCCGAAGCCGATTAATCAGCTATCACCACAACACAGCACACAAGTTGAATAACCTTAAGGAATTCAGTTCAAGATTGGTCACCTTTTTGTTTTGTTTTTGATGTGGCTTTTTACTGGCGATGGCTACTGGCTGGGGTCGCCCGTTGCCTCTTCCATCGAACTCTCACGCATTCGTAACAATTCAATTTCGGCACTAGTTAGAAACCTACGGTTTCTGTAGTGCCGAAGGTAGTGTTTTTGGCTGAAGACGGAAGAAGCCAAAGCCGAAGCCGAAGGCTCGGTCGCACACTAATTAATGCTCACAACATAAGACGCAACATATTATGTTATTAGCATGCATGCATGCATGTTGTTATGTGTATTAAGTGCATATTATAGTTATCTTAAAAGCGAATATAGTATACTATAAAGTAAACCTGTACTAAGCTAGTATTATATTATCTGTGCCTGTACGAACCACTTAGGAGTCGACCGTTTATCACGTTATGTACACTACACAAAATCACGTATATTTTGTTCAAAACATCATCATCATTGTTCAAAATCTAATTTAATTCTGAAAAATTATTAAAGTGATAAAAATGGTTGACAACTTTTCTCTGTTTTGTAATCGCGCGTACAACGAAACAAATAATATACGTGATATGACACTATACCTTCCCCCCCCTTGATTTTTTCTGAACCCCCAACCCCCTTAAAGCCTCACGTGAATCGCTGACGATCCCTTAGGTGTGAATATACGCCACCAGTGAAGACTTGGATCATATATACATACGCCATACGTACCGTTTTGAACGGGACTGCCCCTTTTTTCGCATCGACCAACATACTACATATATACCATACCGAAGCAGAACACTACCTGTTACCAGTGCTGCCAACTTAGCGCTTTCAGCGCCAGATCTAGCGCGTTCTAGCGCCTAGCGCTAAATCTAGCGCTTTTTGAAACTTTGGACTTTCATATAAAAAAAGTAAGTTCGCAAACTATCAACATCTAAACGACGTGTTGAGGCAAATTGCATCCACAGATAAATATAAATTCAAGTCCAAAACTGATCAAGACCAACCTGACCAACCATATAATTCGGAGGTAGAAGCAATTGTAGAGATTATTTTAATTTATTATATTATATTAATAGAGATTCAGAAGATGGCGAATTAATTTATTACCTTTATATTAAGAAATAATTATATTACGTTATTATTTTATTTTATTATCACTAAACAAGTAGGTACTATAATGTATTATTAAAAAAATACGTCTAAACTTCCCTGTCTCAAATTATTGGGCGTTTTGCTTGAATAAAGCGTTTTTTTTTTACATAGACGGACAATTTAGCGCTTTCTAGCGCGTTTTTAAAGAGCTAACGGCGCGTTTTTGCTTCGACGAGTTGGCAGCACTGCCTGTTACGAACCTACTTAGTCATACACGTACGCCGGTTATGAGTACTGCGCACATGGCGTTTCCGAAGAACATCGCTTACATACATTCGGCAATTGAATTATATTTACAAAGATTAGTATAGCTTATATATATAACTGTGTTTGTTTATTACCTTTCACGACTAAACGGCTGGGCCGATTTCGATGAAATTTGGTATGGAGATAGTTTGAGACCCTGGGAAGGACATAGGAAAGATTTTATACCGGTAGGGTGTTCCGTTGGGATGGTTAAACCGTTTTTACGCGAAACCGCAGGCAGAAGCTAGTTCTTGATCATTTCAATCCATCGCCACCAAGTCAAGTATCGAGTTTACAGTTGTATATTTTAAGTAGATTTTTAAGTGACCATTTGTATTAAAAAGGCCCTTAAAATAATCAGGCTTGCAATAGAATTTGAACTGCATCTTGTACAACGTAGAGCATGTTTCTCAAAAATTTGAAAACCTCAAATTCTGCATTCAACTATAGCGTATTTTGATTTTATCGTCAGATAGGTAAATGTAACCAGTTACGTATTATTAACGGATCAATATAATTTATGAGTTATAAAACATGTTAAGGAAGTTACAAATTAACCAGTATTCTGTGTCAGTAGTTTTTCAAGTTTTGTTACGGACGAAAACTCTGACATTTGCAGAAAATTGTTCTTGATTACGATGCAAGTAAATGCAAGTTTAAAAGGACTGATCATGGCCTTCAATTGCGGGGCAGCGTGTAAGTCAGGTAGATACCTTGTTGGTTCACGCTTTTTATTCACGATGGTTTATGATGATTACCTTTGCAGCCTAGTTATTTTCAGGATTCCGTACCCAAAGGGTAAAAACGGGACATTACTAAGACTCCGCGGTCCGTCTGTCTGCCCGTCTGTCACCAGGCGGTATCTCATGAACCGTGATAGCTAGACAGTTGAAATTTTCACAGATGACATAAAAACATTATAAAATAAGTGTGGCTCCCATACAACAAAAGTGATTTTGTTGCCGTTTTTTGCAATAATGGTACGGAACCCTTCGTGCGCGAGTCCGACTCGCACTTGGCCTGCTTTTCAAAATATTGTTGCACTGTGCATTTAGTTAGCCTTTTGCAAGTTCAGGTTCTCACATTTTGTATTGCCTGTTTATGCGACAAAGCGTTTTCAAAGAAAATGTTATATCTGGCATAATTATTTTAGAAACAAGTAAAATTTAAAAATTTAAAAAACCCCCGACACATTTATCTTGCGAAAACATCCCGATTCAAACAGTAAAACGCCCATAACTTTTGAACGGCTGAACCGTTTTTTTTAAACATAGCTAAGAACACTCTCGACACAATCACCTTTCCAACAAAAAACTAAATCAAAATCGGTTCATCCGTTGAGGCGCTATGATGCCACAGACAGACACACAGATACACAGATACACAGACACACAGATACACAGATACACAGATACACAGATACACAGATACACAGATACACAGATACACAGCAACACACCTCAAACTTATAACACCCCTCTTTTTCCGTCGGGGGTTAAAAAATATATGACACGCGCTGTCGCACTGTTTCCTCGTGCCTGTCTGTGACGTGGCATTGTTGTATATAAATAAAAAAATACAAACTAGTTCACCTAGATATTCTAATTCTCCTACATGCCTGCTAATATCGGTATAGTTAGATGGGTTTAAGGCCAGCTCACACTGAGAAGCGACGCTGCGCTCTTTTTAGGATAGCGATACAATATAGAACTTTATCTACTTCGGTTTCGTTATATTCGAATTACAAAATTGACAGCGGTTTCATTATGATACCCATAACGACATCGGGTTGCATTATGCGAATCGTCATAAATTCTAAACCACAAGCAAAGACATTCTGAACATACAGCCAGGTAACTATAATACTATTTCGAAATCGAGACAATGTAAATGATTTTTTTTAAATGGAACAAGTTTAGAACAAAAGTATCGTATACTATTTGGCTGTTGCGGAACTACAAGAACTTTGCCTTATACCTAATAAAAACTAAATAAAAAAATAAAATAAAAGTGGACGCGGGCAAAATTTTCTAAGTGAAATTGTATTCCAAATTTTATTAAAAATGTCTTCAACATCAAGTGATATTGAAAATACTCCAACAGATATAACAAATAGAGCAGTTGCGGCTACAAATAATTTACTACCAGAAAAATCAAGACATGTATATGAGAAATGAAATACTTAAACACACTTCCTGAAATACTTATTTGTCTATATCTGTGTTTTATTCCTTCCTTTGTAGATAAAATCTTGTATGCAACTGTACGTTATTGGTCTTTTAATAACTCGTGCCCACCTAGTTTTGGTACGCGCTACGCTTGTACCGAAAAATGGCACTCGTATTAAAAGACCGTCCATAACGTAACAGTTGCATAAATAGCTATAATTACCACACAAAATGCAAAACATTTCAATGAGGTAATGAAACACAACGACAATATATATATCCTTTTTCTACGACAACGCTGTTGGCGTGGCTGAATTCTGGTCAAAATATATTTAATTTTGGAATAAAATTATCAATACGACGAAGAAGAAGAATGAGGTAATAGTTCGAATAAATTGGAATGCCGCGGGACCTATATGAATTCTCGCATTATTTAAGACTAGATGACGCCTCGCGGTTTCACCCGCGTAGTTCCCGTTCCCGTAGGAATACAGGGATAAAAAGTAGCCTATGTCACCCGGGGATAGAGTAGCTTCCCAACGGTGAAAGAATTTTTGAAATCGGTCCAGTAGTTTTGGAGCCTATTCGGTACAAACAATCAAACAAACAAAAAAATCTTTCCTCTTTATAATATTGGTATAAGAAGGGAGGAGGAGAGTACAGTTTTCAATGAGAGAATTTGAATAAATTACGCAGGCTTTATCTGAATTCTCATATTTCAATATGTACCTTTTCCTGTACTAAATTGTATCGCTATACATGCAGCGTCGCGTCGCGTTTCGGTGTGACCTAAACCCTAGCATCAAACATCACTCCTAATTTCAAATTCTATTCCGGGTGTTGTCTGACGTCGCTACTCATCATATTTCAATTAATAATATTCAAGGAAACGAGCTACTATAATGTTTTTTTGATATTGGGTACCTACTTAAAGTTTTTTGTATATTTTTTATTAAATATCGCCCTTGACACTAGGAGTTTCGCCTGTATCGAGGGTGCGTTTAAAAAAATATAAACTCACATACAAAAACGCTCAGAACCGGAACAATTATCTATTCGAATTATTTAGATCATAAACATATTTGTTCCGCGCGGGCACCGAACCCGCGACAGGTAGCGCAGCAGTCAATCGCTCAACCACTGCGCCAATTAACTTCTGCCAGGCCTGAGTAAAAGTCAGAAATTATCCAAAGGGAATGTACTACAGGGTTGATATGTATCCAGTATGTCTTGGTCCAGATTGTGGTGGGCCCATCTGCTAAGTTTCATGAAATTCTGTTCAGGGATTAAGACATAACCGACAGATACTCCTCACGAGATGAAGCCGCGGTAATTTAATAATAAAGTTGCTACCAAAGTGGCTAAACATCATTCAATAAAACAACATAATCCTGTTCTTAAGTTGCTCATTATGTAACATTTATCAAATATTATGATCATATTTTATCAACATTTGTTTATTAATATTTTTTTACCCGACTTCCGAAGGAGGGTAATGTGTTTATCAGTCTATGTATGTATGTATGTTTGTTCCTATGTGGCGTTCTAGAGACCAAACGCGTTGGCCGATTTTGATGATTCTTACGTCAATCGATTTGTCTTAACCCTGCAAGTGTCACTGGCTACATAAAAGTTGGAAAAGAAAAAAATGGCGGATTTTGGGCGCCATTTTGTGTGAGAATTTTTTTTTGCTTCCAGATCCATCGTGTGTGGTGTCAAAATAAAGGGTTTTTAGAGGTGATTTTAAAAATATATAACACTTATATATTTAAATGTACCTAATATAAAAAAAAGCGAACCAAAAAGTTGTAAATAAAAAAAGTTAATTAAAAAATTAAAAAACCCGACTGCTTAAAAAGCGAACTAAAAAGACGTAAACAAGAAGAAAATCATGCTGTGCAGTCGGAGGACACATCTGGTTTTGGTCAGCCAGCTCGCGAATATGTATCCTCCGACTGCACAGCATGATTTTCTTCTTGTTTACGTCTTTTTAGTTCGCTTTTTAAGCAGTCGGGTTTTTTTTTTTTTTTTTTTTTTTTTTAATGTCAGTGGATCAATTGTAAGGCAGTGTTTTAGTCGGAAGGCATTGAAGTGAACAGGGTTCCGGTTTGATTTTATTTCCGAAGGTAAAAATACCACAGTGCCTGGTCTTTTCCCCAAAAGTCCTGGCGCCTTCTGTAGGGTTACCTCTGTCAACAAAAAAAAAACCGGCCAAGTGCGAGTCGGACTCGCGCACCGAGGTTTCCATACAAACCTCAGCTTTAAGGGACAGTAGACCTGAGTATTTGATATAAATTTCAGTTTGATACCTACACGCGTTCCTGAGAAAAAGGGTCTTGACAGACAGACAGACGGACGGACGAACAACAAAGTGATCCTATAAGGGTTCCATTTTTTCCTTTCAAGGTACGGAACCCTAAAAAGGCACTGAAATGAGTCCGATACTGCCCTGACTGGCTCGTATGTGAGCTTTAGTGACCAATGAGTATTTCCAAAAACGCCGAAAAAAAAAGTTACTTATTGTTACATTAGCGTTCTTAGAAATATGTTAGTCAACAAAAAACCAAGATAAACTAAATAGACGAGTGAAACAGGTTTTAAATAAAAACAACCGGCCAAGTGCGAGTCGGACTCGCGCACGAAGGGTTCCGTACCATTATCGCAAAAAACGGCAAAAAATTACGTTTGTTGTATGGGAGCCCCACTTAAATATTTATTTTATTCTGTTTTTAGTATTTGTTGTTATAGCGGCAACAGAAATACATAATCTGTAAAAATTTCAACTGTCTAGCTATCACGGTTCATGAGATACAGCCTGGTGACAGACAGACAGACAGACAGACGGATCGCGGAGTCTTAGTAATAGGGTCCCGTTTTTACCCTTTGGGTACGGAACCCTAAAAAACTATTTATTTCAGATTTACGGAATCCATAGAATTTTAGTTACTAACCCTGTTTGTTTGTTTACTTAGAATTTTAGTTACTAACCCTGTTTGTTTGTTTTGTTTACTGCACTAAGTAAACAAAACAAACAAACAGGGTTAGTATCTAAAATTAAAGAAAACAAAAAGACAATTATTTTAGGAGTGATACTTTATTCCATTTTTTTAATTTTTTTAATTATATGTCTCAACGATTAAACCAATAAAATTCAGTTGTATGTACCTCTCGGTCCAATAATTTAAGACATGTATTTTTTTTATAATATACATTTTTCCAGCCAGAAGCAAGAGATAACAAAGACATGATTTATGCAGAAAACAACTCTTCACAAAGAAAAAAATATAAACTTTTCTTCATAGTTTTGTCCGGATAACTCTAGTAACATGCCTAAGATAGTGTTGACAACCTTGTCATCTGGCCTCTTGTCGTTTTGCACATTATGGCTTAAAATATAGTTATTTTAATGACCCGAAGCTTCTTATTAAGTTCATTAACAAGTTGCATTGTTTACTAAAGCCGTCCAAATATGCAGAACAACCTTTTAGCGGTCAAGTTACAAGATTTATCTGTATGCAGGGCTGGCACACTTTTGAAGCTCGAAAGACAACTTGTGAACGCACGGTCGCTTTGTCTTCACAATTTACATACCCTTATTCACATCGTAACATTTTTATTACGTCGTGGGAAAACCTTCTAAAGGTGCAGGACCTTGGGGACAAGTCCGGGGAGTGTGGGAATTTTACCTCAGCAAAACCATCCAGGTGATCTATAAGCATATGGGATACGGGCCCCGTTGATTTTTAAAATATCACTCCGTAAGAGAGATCTATGCAACGGTTATTAAGGCACATCCCTGGGGAGACTGCTAAGGGGTCTCCCCTAAACGACCCTGTGCATGGCAGCACTGTGTTATCGCCTTCCCTTGAATCTCTCAGTTTGGCAAACAGAATCTCCACTCTCAAGCACCCGTGAATTGCCATTTTTTTACAAGCTTTTGTATGCAACTTGCAATGTATGTAAGTGTGTTCGGGACAAATCTTCCAACTGAATTTCAAAGCCGTTGTCCTCCACCGATGAGATGAAATTTTGCATACACGTTTAGTATGGATGACAATGCATAGTTAGCTAAAGACGTAATTCTAAATCCTATATGGCGGACGGCCCAAGATGGCGGACTAGTAATTTTTATGCACTGCCATGATATGGGTATCAAATGAAAGAGTTTGCTGAGAAGAATACGAAAAAAGCATGTTTGAAAAAAGATTCACACAGGGATCGCTCACATGTTCTAACGCAAGCTCATCGGTCTAAGTTAAGTACCTATCTATGCGTATGGTTACGTAGATGTTATTCAAAATTTATGTCTAAAGTAATCGATGCCTTAATAAAATTCCTAATGTGTATTTGATATAGAATCAAAGCCGAAACGGGCTAGGAAATAATTCATCGTCATCGTCTTTAGTTAATAAATATAAAAATGCGTACCAGAAATAATGGATGTAGCGCGTGATTTGAAAAACGAGTGAATAATTGAAGTTATTTTTAATAGGATAAGCATAGAAAATGAACTTGACATAAACATTATTTCGGGTTTTTGAGGAAAGAGATTGTGGGTTTCTTTTATGCCGTAGGCTTCGTTCTAATAGAAAGCGATAGCCGCGCGATTGCGCAATCGACATATTTATTTGTGCGGAAAAACCGGAACGCGACTTCTTTCGGCGCGACGACGCGTTTGGGTTTTTTGAACAAATGATTGCGACGATCGCATATTCGCGCAATAATCGCTCGGTCGGGCTTTCATTAAAGGCAAAAAAAATAAATAAACTGGTTTTACGAGTTTCAATCCCAAGCGAGTATTACATAATCAAATAGTATATAACTAGTTATTCAAAAAAAAGGGGAATCCTTCTTGCCGAGGTGTAACCGTTCCAATAATAATAGTATATATATCTAACGGACCATCTTGAGCTTCTTGGTATTACCTTGGTCTATTTATTGAGGCAAAGGTTCAGCTGGCTGCCAAAACATTGGGGATCCTTGCGAAAGTGAGACAGTACTTTACGCCAGAACAGCTGCTCAACTTGTATCAAGCGCAAGTTCGGTCATGCGTGGAGTACTGCTCTCATCTCTATGATGGACCTGCCAAATACCAGCTTGAAGCACTTGAGTCGATCGAAAAACGAGCCAGGAGGTTCATCGGCAATGAGAAACTGGTTGAATTTAAGCTCCTTACTATTCCACAGGTAAACAATATTAACATTATTATGCTATAATCCGCTATTTGCCTTATCAGCACTGGAAAAAAGATATAACCGAACAAGTTTTGTAACTTTAAATTTAAGCAAACTTTAGTGTATTTAGTTATTAGAAAATAAACTTTAATAGAATAAATACAAAACTAATTAGCAAAACTCTGCTTTGTTGCTAGTAAGGCATAGTTCACAAGTCCCAATAATTTCGTAACCAGCAACCAAAACTGAAAACTAAAATTTTGTTTACTAGATATCACATTTTGACAACCTACAGTTTTAGTCCGTACTAAAACTGTAGGTCGTCAAAATGTGATATCTATGTCGGGGCGACAATGTGGGGGTCGGCTTCCAGTCTAACCAAATACCAGTATTTTACACCAGCCAAGCGCCAGCGGCTTCGTCCACGTGAATGTCGAAAATTATCACAAGGGAACATATACCCGAGATAAAAAGTATCCTATGTGCTAATCCAGACCTACCTACCTAGATCTTTGTACCAAATTTCACCCATCCAAGGACAGACCTCGGCAAACGTTGTTTAACCTTGAAGATCACTCCATACGGCTGTTATAACTTAGCCACGAGCTCTTCCATCCAATTTTTATCACGTTTGTATTTTGACAGCCCTAGAGTTTCAAGTTTCCTTTAAAGGGCACAAAGCCGCAAGTCCATAAATTTGTGTACCTGCAGTTAACACTCAATCTTTGAAGTTTAACGGTGAGAGAAACGAGTTCTAAAGATCGTTTTACCTTTTTACAATGCAATAATGAATATAACTGAAGAAAGCAATAAGGAAAAATGTGCATTTAATGATAAAGCAGGGGGAAGGAAGGCAAAACGGACCACCTCAGCAAGAATTCATGTAGAACAAAACAAATCGACTTCCAAAACAAAACTCTACAAAGGGTAAAATAACTTTCTTTTCCGAAGTCGGTGTCTTTGGTACCTATTGCTTTCCGTTTTTCGACACCGACTTCGGAAAATAAATTAATTTTTCGCTTTTTAGTGTTTTGTTTTTAGGGTTCCGTACCCAAAGGGTAAAAACGGGATCCTATTACTGAGACTCCGCGGTCCGTCTGTCTGTCTGTCTGTCTGTCTGTCACCAGGCTGTATCTCGTGAACCGTGATAGCTAGACAGTTGCAATTTTCAGTGATGTATTTCTGTTGAAGCTATAACAACAAATACTAAAAACTGAATAAAATAATTATTTAAGTGGGGGCTCCCATACAACAAACGTGTATCTTTTTGCCGTTTTTCGCGATAATGGTACGGAACCCTTCGTGCGAGAGTCCGACTCACACTTGGCCGGTTTTTATTGATCTCTTTTTAGTTTTCGTAGGTACTTAAAAATACCATGAAAATCATTTATAGCCAAAGTTAATCTCATGACGATTCCAATAAGCTCAAACACGACTAGGATCGATTTTTTATTTCGGAGTTCCAATGCCTACCTTCCGGCTTCTTCTTGATCATCAGATCAGTTCGAAGTTACTATTTCATCAGTACCATTTATTTATAATTATTTACTTCATCATAGTCGGTTAGCTATTCGATATATCTTATACCCGTGACATATTTAGCATTAAGGTGTACCAGTGGTCTTCTTCATCAGTTCCATTTCACCAAATGACACTTTCTGAGTGTAAATGATCGCGTTGTTGATAAAAAAACAAAATTGCTATATGTAATGATAATAATAATATTTCCAACAACCTTAAATAACATTTTCTCTTATTACTAATTAACTATTACTACTCTATTATTGGAACCCCACGCTGGGTAAAGGCCTCTTCTAGCTTACTCCACAATTTTCTATTTTTTGCTTTGTCTCTCCAATTTTTTCCTGCTACTAGAATTATTTCGCCTTATCCACTTGTTCCTTGGACGACCTCTTTTGCTTATTCCCGCCGGTCCTTTCCATGTTGTGGTTTCTAATGTCCATCTATTGTCTGTGTATCTCGCTATATGCCCAGCCCATCGCCATTTTTGTGTGCGAGCATGATGAAGTACGTCTATTAAGTTGGTTTTTGCTCTTATGTCTTTGCTTCTTATCTTTTGAATTTTTCTTATTTTTAACATACTTCTTTCCATCGCTTTCTGACAGTTTGTTAGTTTTGTTTTTATTTTTGTGTTATACGTCCATGTTTGGCAGCCGTAGGTGAGAGTCGGTAGAATACATATTGTATCCATTACAGTCTTCTTCAGGTGAAGGGGGAAAGTGCCTTTTAGAATTTCCTTTAGACTCCAGTATCTTTTCCACCCAATGTTCACTCGCCGTTCTATTTCTTCTTCCTCATTATTGTTACTGAATGATACTTGTTTGCCGAGGTATATATAGTTGCTTATGTATTCTAGTGGCTTGATATATGTATGCCTATAATATTAAAGGAGTTCCCTCGATTTCTTTGGGATGTTGATGATGTTTTCTTATCATGGTACCACCCTTGAAATATCTTCTTCCAAACAAAAAAAATAATCATCAACATCGGTTCATAAACGACGAAGTTATCCGCAAACACACATAAAAAAATATATATACGGTCAAATCGAGAAACCTTTTCCTTTTTGGGAAGTTGGTTAAAAAAATAGGCAGTCACGGAGAAGTGAATACTTAAAACTTTAGATTAGATTTTTAGATACTGTGCGATTTCGATAACCTTTGCCTTTCTTTAATATTTCTATAACCTTCTTTGCATGCCGCGGTACATTCTGAATCATACTGTTAGGACCCAGTAAGAGGCCACGTTTATTGCAGCATTAGAGGCATTTTTGAAGTCATCTGGGGTGCAGGTTAATGAACTTTTGGGGCACTTTAGTATATGGGACAATATATGTACAGGACTGAGTGTTTGATGGATAAATTTGCTGCGGCCTATTTGGGTAGGCAATCACTTCAGTGCTTGCCGTATCGGTCACGTCAATTCACGATCTAGAGGCAGTTGCTCTTTGGGGTTTTATTTTTCAATATGTATATATACCGACTCAGAACATATATTTTTCACAGAGCAATACTGCCTCATCAAGTCATCATCATCTTCGTGAAAGCCAGCTCAATTAATGTTCATGATTTTCAAGGAGGGCCATTTATACCAGCAGTGTCACTAGATTAGTGTAGCAAAGTATCAAACGTACAGTGAATGCATTTTCAACAGCCAATCGTATAACTTGACTTGCGTCTAATTTGTGATGTGTTGATAATATGTGTAGGGTCGTACACGGTCGTTGCCAGGTGTGGGGTCACTTGCACAATTATTTTGATGATGTATTATTTTTAGTCCGGAAAATTTATCACCAACCAATCCGCCTAGCCTTTTCCCAACTATATTGGGGTCGGCTTCTAGTCTACCCGGATTCAGCTGAGTACCAGTGTTTTACATAGAGCGACTGCCTATCTGACCTCCACAACCCAGTAGCTGGGTAACACGGTACCCCTTGGCTAGGCTGGTGTCAGATCTCAAGCTTCTGACTACCTACTCGTAACGACTGTCAAAGATCTCCAAATGACAGCCGGGACCAACGGCTTAACGTGCTTTCCGAGGCACGGAGGAAACTCGGTAGGTTGAAAAGGTTACCCATCCACTGACCGAACTCGTCAAGCGTTGCTTAAGCTTGAAGATTGACCCGTGCGGCTGTTATTATTTAGCCACGAGCTCCTCGGATTTAACGAAAAAATAAATACACGTGATATCTCACTATACTCCAAATTCCCCCTTGTGATATTTTGTGTTGTATTCGAACCTACCTCACGAACCTCACTTGATTAGTGGACGATCCTCTTACAGAAACCGAGAGTATGCTATGACACTAGAAGAATAAAATAAAACCGGTTTCAAAACCTGTAATAAATAATTGTAACAAGCCATTTAAAATAATACGTTTTGGCAATAAATCTTCTTACAAATAAAAAATGGCTTCATCAGCGATGACCTTTCTGTTTTGTTTGGCTCGTCCGGTAATGTACCTAGAATCTGAACTGTCGGTGATATTTTTATGTTGTGCTTGCGCAGATATATAGTAGTCGCATTATATAATAAAGCTAAATATCGGCTTGCCGCACTTGACTCGGTGGAAAGCAGAGCTAAGAGACTAATTGGTGACGTCAAACTGGTGGATGCCAAGCTTCACAGCTTAGCTCATCGCCGTAAGGTTGCCTGCTTGTCGGTCTTCTACAGAATGTATTTCGGCGAGTGTGCTCATGAACTCCACGACCTCATCCTACCGGCCCCCTTCGACCATCGTATATCTAGACGCACTGCGAGTTACCATACTCACCTAGTTGCCTTTCCACCAATTCGCACCAAGCGCTTTCAAACATCCTTCATAATGCTCACAGCAAAAGTGTGGAACTTACTGCCTGCGTCTGTGTTTCCGAACGCATACAATCCGAACTCCACCTCTTCAAAGTTAGAGTGAACAGGCTTCTTCTGGGTAAGCTCACTCCATCGTCGACTTTGTCTCTGTCACTTCTGACCTAGACTAGAGTCAAGAGCGAACCCATGATAAATAAAAAAAAAAAAAAAACTTCTTACATCATTACATGGTTTGAATTTAAAATATCTTTTTATTTCTTACGACATCGGCATGGATTGTTTTGCTTTCCCATAGGCGTCCCCCAGGCTCTTTCAATGACCACAGACGTGACACAACCTAGACCACACTACAGTGTAATACAGTACAAACATTTTCTTATTGACACTCGGCAAACTTCGTGTTTCGTCAGATGTCGGATTTACACCAGTTGCCCTTTGCACTTGGTGCAGACCGGACGCTCTCAATCAACTTGGAAGTATATATAGTTGTTAATACTCTTTTAACATAATGAATTTTATTTTAAAAATGGGAGGCCAGATAAAACTGTAAAATTACACGGAAATCAAAACAAAACAACAATAAAGTACTTAGTTCTGAATTCAAATGATTATACATGATCTAATTGTTGATGGTCTAATCAGATGTCCTGCCCATTGGAATTTTCAAATTGTGCAATGTTTGTGATTTTCATGGTTTATTTAGAAGACAAATCATTATAATAATTAATTAATTATATGCTCTATATTACGATTTTAACCGTTGAGTGTCTAAAACGTGGATCCACGCGAGACATAATGGCTTTTTAATTGTTTTGGTAATTAAGGCATTCAAGGATTAAGGTGCATTATTTATGAGTTTAGTTGAAATAAATGGTACCTACCCTTTTTTTTTTTTGGGGTGGAGGTATCCTTCTAAAATAATGTATGACGGATAATTCATCTAATATTTAATAATGTTATAATGTCAGACAGTCGGGTCATTAAAAGACATGCTGCATTTAATTCAATGGCATATCTTTAACTATTTAATTTGACCTTTTTTGTGTCCAGTGTTGTACCAAGTGCTGTTTTTGTGTCCATACTGTGCTGCGTTTTTATCGTGTAGATTTATTTCCTCATGTATTTCCTCCTACTGGGGAAGTAAAGACGTCACAACTATTTGGCAGGAGGGCTTTTTTTAAACCGTTTATATATACATGGACAAAAATATATATAATGTATAAAATGCTTAATTAATTATCACTTACAGCAAAAAGCCGGTCACAACTATAACCCTCCTTTTGGCTTCACCGTAGTCAGCTAAGAAAACTCATAACTAACAAAGTCAAATAAGGTAATAGTAAAAAAAAGCGCCTTCAGAAATGTTGGAAGTTATCTTCGCCATCTTTATAATAGGCTGGTTGCATTGATTTGAATTATGGCAGAACATCGTTGAGGAGTATTTTAAAGATACAGAATTTTTGTATTACAAATACAAAAATTCCAGTCTACACGAAAAGTTTTAATAGAACGAAGATGTTAAAATGGAAGGAATTAACCCTCTGCAGGACCATTTTTATACCAAATTTAACAGTTTTGAGTTTATTGCTAACAGACAGAGATATACGCAGCGACGAACTTTGTTTTTAACCCCCGACGGAAGAAGAGGGTGTTATAAGTTTGACGTGTGTTGCTGTGTTGCTGTGTATCTGTCTATCTGTGTGTCTGTCTGTGGCATCATAGCTTCTAAATGGATGAACTGGTTGTACTGATGTAAGGTGATTTTGTCGAGAGTTCTTAGCTGTGTTTGAATAAAATCAAAAGTTATGGGCGTTTTACTGTTTGAATCGGGGTGTTTTCGCAAGATATCGTGTCATAATTACGTGTTTAATAGATTACCGATCGAAGAGTATCTACTATGTGCTAGACAAATTATGTAGCATGAAATAAAAATGAGTCGGGGGCTTTTAAATTTTATAATATGTGGTGATAGTGTCTAATAAACAGGGTGTACCAGTGTTATCATATTTTATAACTGTTTCTGTCCAATAATAATTACGAAGATGATTTTACAGTGTCGTTTTATTTCTAACACGATATACGACGTACGCACCTCAGGAGTAGTTAAGATGATCAGTTTTAACATGAATCAAAAAGGCTTTGCTGTCTTATTTATTACTTATTCAAGGAAATAATCTCATGGGTTCGCCGGAAATCGACATCATTCATCATTCCATCTCGTAGGAAGGTGTGTTCGCTGATAACATCGTCGTTTATGAACCGATTTTAATGATATTTTTTTTGTTGGAAAGGAGATATCTCAAGGGTGGTACCATAATAAGGAAACTAGGATCTGATGATTGCATCCCAGAGAAATTGAGGGAACTCCTCAAATATTAAAGGCATTAATATAGCGATTATGGTATTTTTATCAAAAATATAATCATTGACACTCAGAAAGTGTCATTTGGTAAAATGGAGCTGATGAAGAAGACCAAAGATGGCCTCTGGAACTCCTTAATGCTAAGTATGTCACGGGTATAAGATATATCGAATAGCTAACCGACTATGATGAAGCAAATACTTATAAATAAATGGTTCTGTTGAAAATGGTAATTTCGAACTGATCTGATGATGAAGCCGGAAGGTAGGCACTAGAACTCCGAAATAAAACAATGGATTCTGGTCGTATTTGGCCTTATTGGAATCGTCATGAGATTTTACTTTAACTATAAATGATTTTCATGGTATTTGGAGTTATCTACCAAAACTAAAAGGAGATAAATAAAAAGCTTTTTAACAAAATAATTAAACCGACTTCCAAAACAAAACATTGCAAAGCGAAAATTAACTTTCTTTTCCGAAGTCGGTGTCGAAAAACGGAAAACAATAGGTAACAAAGACACCAATTTCGGAAAGAAAGTAATTTTTCGCTTTGTAGTGTATTGTTTTGGAAGTCTGTTTGATTTTTTTGTTAAAAGGTTTTTATCGTGTGACGATGTGGCCACCTCTGGTGTGAGAGTTAATTCAGCCTCCTCTGGGAACCCAACAGGCCTCTGACTTGACTATTGCTGACTCTCATTAGCTATATAAGTCCATGTTTCCTCACGATGTTTTCTGTCACCATTGCCTGTGATGTCCAAGATAAACTTAAAATGTACATTATGAATTTGAAAAAGTCACAATGGTGGCCCGGATTTGAACCCACCATTTCAGCACGAGACGCGAAGTCTTAGGTCTTTATTATAGTGTATATTAGTATGATAGGTATTGTTAGGTATGTTACCAGGAGGTTTTTATTATCTTTTATTTAACTTTGTACACACTTTATATTTACATTTTTTAATATTTCTTTATAAAAAACAAATCATTAAAAAAAAAACATTTAAAATATAACAAAAATGGTTGTCCACCGGTGTCGGGAGCAGGGTCCAAACTACCGGTGGTTAGGGCTCCAGAGACAGGAACCTCCTCACAATGCGAGCCGTATCGAGGAGTACTGCCTTCTGTATCAGGCCCTTGATCCAACCGTGCAGTGACAGCCTCGACAGATGGTCGTTGAGGCTCTTGGCCATCAGGCCGTTGGCCGTAGTGACAATCGGCACAATGATCGCCGAGTCCACATTCCACATGTCGACAACCTCGTGTGCTAAGTCGAGATACTTGATTTGTTTCTCTTTCTCAGCTTTCACGAGGTTCTCGTCATGCGGAATGGTGACATCGATTATCATTGTGCGGCGCGCTGATCGGTCTATCACCACTATATCTGGCTTATTAGCAACAATAGTCCTATCAGTGATGATAGACCGATCCCAGTGACTTGGTCATTTTTTTTTCGATTCTACTAGATTGTACTTCAAAGCAAGTTGCTGGTGAATAATCCTGGCCACTTGATTATGCCTGTGCAAGTACTCGCCGTTAGCGAGACGAGAACAACCAGAGATAATATGTCTGATGGATTCACCCGGACGGTGGCATGCCCGACATATGTCAACCGTGCCGTCCTTCATTATATGTCTCCGGTAGTTATTCGTCAGGATAACTTCGTCCATAATTGCACAGACAAAACCTTCAGTTTCCCCGAAAATTACCTTAAAATTACCTTTTATTATTATTATTTATTGTTAATTTGGTACCTTCCTTAACACGTCGGAATTACGACTGCACAAAAAAGAGGAGGTTATATTTTCAACTGTAAGTATTTTTTTGTGTATGTCCACCGGATCAATTCGATTATTTTTTTATTGTTTGCTTACTTGTTACTTCGAACCTTTCTTGGGACAAAGTCGTTGGAAATATAATAGCATAAATTATTGTTAGTATGTGCGTCAGACACCGTTAGTTTCACATTTTTCAAACAGAACTGACGTCATTTAACAATATGGGGAAACACACACTCCTTAATCTTATTAAAGGGAAGGAAAAATTACAATTTTGTACTAAAAAAACTTTCTTTCCTATTACGCCTTTCTGTTAGGGATAAAATGACAATTTCCTAAACAAACTAAAACTGTTTTCTGGTACGCTTGCTTAAAACATTTCACATAGTTGCCTTTACAATAACTGGGCTTTATATAAAAATCCGGCCAAGTGCGAGTTGGAGTCGCGCACGAAGGGTTCCGTACCATTATCGCAAAAAACGGCAAATCATCACATTTGTTGTATGGGAGCCCCACTTAAATATTTATTTTATTGTATTTTTAGTATTTGTTGTTATAGCGGCATCTGTGAAAATTTCAACTATACGGCTAGCTATCACGGTTCATAAGATACAGCCTGGTGACAGACGGACAGACAGATGGATCGCAGAAACTTAGTAATGGGGTCCCGTTTTACCCTTTGGGTACGGAACCCTAAAAACAAACTTATAACACCTTTCTTTTAACCGTCAGGGGTTAAAAGAAGTATATTTAGGGCGAAATTTCTCGGCTACATTACACTATTGTCTTCGATTTGGGCGTTAATTCCACCTCGACTGCAATGAAAAATGCTCATGTGTATCAACCGACGTTTTTTCAATATATAAAAAAAATATCACATAAACATAATATAGCCATGTTTTTATAAAAAGTTTACTCGATACATAGATAGCAGAGACAAGCAGCAGAAAAGTCTAAATATAATTAATAGCAGAAAGAGCTTTTCGTTTCCCTTTTTCCCCACTGCTCAACTGTAACTGCCCAACTGCGAACAGTTGTTGCCGTAGTTCGTAGTTTCGTAGCAAACAAAAGACATCAACGCGTTTGTACACTAAACATTATTTTTATGTCCTTTTCATAAGGCGTATTGTTGATGTGTTTTTTTTGGGTTCGTAATTGTCTAGTCAAGGTTTGTATAAAATAATTTATTTTTATCTCTGACCATGCTGATGCTCTGATGATGCTATCGACAGACTTACACAAATGACGAAAAATGCCATAAATGAATGCACGACAATTGTCAAAGACCCGAGGATTACGCCAGGCTCGCTGCGGTGCCGGAACCAAGACTCCCTACACAAAAAAGTCAAACAGTCTCCAGACAATTAAACGATAAAAATCAAATAGAAGCGATCCGAACACGAATTTACTTTTTTTTTTTAAATACACTGACCTTTATACCGGGCGAGCCCGAGGCGGATTGATATTTATAAACTGCATAGTAAAAATAAAGAATAAAGACCATTCAACGAGCATTACGCGTGCCTGTTCAAATAATAAACGATGACTCATTATTTGTAAATCTTATTTAGTTTGTTCCGAAAATAAACTGATGAGAAATCTGCAGTTATTTTATTTAGTTGTTTGTAATGTTTCCGATAGAAAATTATGGTTAACTCAACATTATTAATGTGAACTTTTTTAGCCGCGTTGATCGATATTACAAGCTTTTATTTATCTTGCAATGTACGTATGTAAGTGTGTTCGGGTCAAATCTTGCAACTGAATTTTAAAGCAGTTATCCTCCACCGATTAAGATGAAATTTTGCATACACGTATAGTTTGGATGACATTGCATGGTTAGCTAAGTCACGTCATTCTAAATCTAATATGGCGGACCGCCCCAGATGGCGGACTAGTTATTTTTTGTGCACTGCCATGTTATGAGTATCAAAACTAAAGAGTTTGCTGAGAAAAATACGAAAAAAGCTTGTTTTAAAAAAACATTTTTTAATGAATAATTTATTATTTGATAGTGGCAAAACTCAAGGGTTCGCGTCACCAACATGCTAAAGTGACATGTTACGTCCGTGAAACTGTAAAGCCGGGGCTACATAATACTGTGTTGTGTCTTGTATATTATAATGTCTTTATGGTGTTTCGTGGTATGTACGCTGAACAATCCGAAAATCTTAGAATCGTTGGAATTACTCATTCTAAACTGTGGGCTACTGTTGGGGCCGAGGGAGAGACTGTTTAAACCTATTAGAATTTGCTACCGTGTGTCCGGCTATTACTATCATTAATAGCATCTCTCAGTGGTTGGACATTTTTCCTGCTCTTTGGCGGAATTCCAGAGGGTGACAGTTAGTGGGTTGTCCTCTATGTAACTTGTGCCGGCACACAGGGCCGTTACTTGGGACTGGTCAAATATGGACGGGAGTATGTGTGTGATCAGTTTTCGAGGGGCGTCTCTGGGGGTCGTATTGTATGACTATCTTTATTACCTTAGGTTCAACCTGTAAAAATAATTGTATAATTTGTATAGCCAGAAATGAAGGAATGGGCTAGCGGAGTTCGGTATGACTATACAAAAACAAGAGATGTGTCTGTCTGTATGGAAAAATGGAGTTTACGTATTTATTTCTCCTCGCACTGGAATGCTTTGCAGTTAGCAATTACACCAATGGATCACAAACGTATAATAAACTAACTATAGGTCCATTGTGCCTCAAGATCTTTTCCTTCACCATTGTAGTATTATATACCTTAGCATGTGCATCGGGAGACATAGACATTTTTTCTAATACTCTGGGTAAATATAGGTCATTGAACCGTACACAGTTGCGTATTATGTAGGTGTTGAACTGCCTGCCTAGTAGTGTTTTGTTTACTGCTGTTTTTGTTTGTCTGTAGGCAATTTTTTTTTTCTCTCCTGTTTTTTCTTTGCTGTTTGATCTTTGTTTTTATTTAATTTAAATTCAAATAATGATAATTATTCGAGAGATACCTAATAATTATTATTAAAGTTATACCTATACCTATGAAACAATTTAAGTTTGCACTGATCACTGATTATTATTAAAGAAAGAAAAGAAAACTTTAAGTAATGATATTAAGTAAATAACTGTAACTTTAACTGCCATATTCTAAGTTGGGTATCCCATACTGTTTGATTGTTCTCTATTGCATGATGTGGTCTCCTATAATTGAGGAAGCACATAGTTTTTTTTTGTGTTCTGTTATTTTATATTATTATAGCATGTAAGGTGTATTCCTTGTTGGAGATCCTAATAAAATAAAATAAAAATATTATCTGTGACCATTGTCAGCAATTGCAAAGATAAACTTAGGATGTACATAATTAATTGAAAATTCACATTGGTACTAGCCCGTATTTGAACCCACAAGCTCAATTGCGAAAGGCGAGGTCTTAGCCACTGGGCCATCACGGTACAGTTATCACTGACATTGACATTTGGGGAACCCGGATGACTTGCGATCTTCTTCAAAGCTAAACATAAAAAAATCTAATGATTATTAAGTGGCACTTAAAATATTATTTTGTTATTTATAACAATCTTTGCTTAGGACCGATTATAAGAGTATCTTTTTCATGTGTTGTATATCTTTTTATATCTTCGGCAATGTTTATTTTTATTGGATCCACCTGATGTGCTGCTACCATTGTTTTTTACAAGTTCTTGAGTTTTTAACCGACTTCAAAAAGGAGGAGGTTCTCAATTCGATAGTATTTTTTATGTGTGTTACCTCAGAACTTTTAATAGGTGAACCGATTTTGATAATTCTTTTTTATTTGAAAGTAGTTGCTTTTCATGTGGTTTGATGAAGAACTTCGGAGATATACAACAGATATTTTCAATAAATGATGGCATCTCTCGGGATTGCTGCAATCGCATGTCTGTTTATTGTTTACGCCATTTCATAACATAACATTACGCCAGCCGGTACAGAGCGTACCGGCTGGCGTACGCTCTGTACCGGCTGGCGTGCCGAAAGGGGAACGTAGATGTGTCCAGTTCACCCTGGTACATTCACATTTCCCTGGTTATATTCAAGTTCTATCTTTAGTTAAAAAGTTTAAGTTATATTTTTTTTTTTGAATGACTTCTATACATATAAGTGCTATATATTTTTGTAATCACCTTTAAAAACCCATCATTTTCATACCCCATTCGATGGGTTCCGATGTATAAAAAAATTGCAACTCCTACATTATGGCGCCCAAAATTCGCCATGTTTCTTTTTCTTTAATGGCACATATCTAAGAACACTTGGGCGGCCAATACCTATCTAACGATGTCTTAATTATAAACATCCGTCAAGTAATTTGAAAGATATGAGGTAATAAAGAATATTACATACATACAAGATACGCGCGAAAAACATAACCCTTTCCTTGCAGCTGGGTAAAAAAGGCACATTGTTGACACTGTTTAATTGGCAGGTAAGTACTACTAGGTAGATAACCTTTTTTTGACAGTATTTGTTTTTTGTTTCAAAATATTAACTCATTGCGTGTTCAACAATACGTGTAGATACCTACCTATGTTGTTAGAGAAGGTCACTAAACCGCAACAAGGAAAACAATTTCGAATAATAAATATTCAAATTAAACTGATCTGTTTTTGTATACAAGTTATTAACAGTTTTTTACGACATTCGGTAGACATCATCATATCAATTCATTATATAATAACAGGAGCCGGCAATGTTTTTTTCGGACTATATGCCGTCGTGATTATTGATTTTTTCAACACACTTGCTCATAAAGTGGCTCTAATTTCACCGCAATTATGCACATAATGACACCTGTTATCAAACTGTGACTTTGTCATTCACAAGTGAGTTTTTTTTTTTAATTTATTGGTTGAGTTGCTTTGTTCTTAAAAAAGTATCGATACAAAAAAGATTGTGCTCAGTAGTACAAATGCAACACATTTCATGCAACTTTGTATTTAAATAGATAATTTCAACTTACGTGTTTAATAAAATTAAATAAAACTTTCACTCAAATATAAATTTTGTTTTTGTCTGTAATAAAGAAAACTTAAAATTCCCCATTTTGTACGTGGCTAAAACGCAATCCGCGAAAAGCCAAAAAAAAATGAACTCATTCCTTTTAGTCTATGGCCGATCGCCATTGTTAGATGCGCGCGCATAGGATAACTAATTAATTTTTCCCGCCATTGCGAAAAATTTTCACAACTCGTTTTCACTGTTGGAAATGATTTTATTGTATTATTTTCTTTACAAGTGTGTTGAAAAACGTCGTATGATACACGTGTGTATTGATGATTACCGTCGTCGGCTCTCTTAAGTTCTTCAATGGCGCCTCAGCGGTAATCACCAACATTACACACTTGTAACATAATGTACTATTTTCTGATGGAACTAGTGTTCTAAGATCCCAGAGCACCCATTGCAGACTTTTCTGATTCTTTCTACACAAAATGTGTGGGATTGACGTGTAAGTTGCCCTTAGCACGTGTAAGTTGCCCTTAGCACGTATAAGTTGCCCTTAGCACGTGTAAGTTGATCGTCGTCAGCCCGAGTAAGCAAGTTTACGTACGTTCAGGGTACATATTAACACTACTCAAACCCACACATGTTTTTGAAGAAGCAAATCAGAAACGTTTGTGGGCTCTGGGATCTTGCTCCATAACTCTATAGCTATTCCACTGACGTGATATATTAACTGTTGACACTTATTGCTGTCGATTAAAACCGGTTGCGGTTTCTGCGCCTGTGTTTGTTTTTAATATACTATATTTGTATTAAATATACAAAAGAATAAAATACTTTCGCTAAATCTATACTAATATTATAAAGCTGAAGAGTTTGTTTGAACGCGCTAATCTCAGGAACTACTGGTTGGAATTGAATAATTATTTTTGTGTTGGATAGTCCATTTATAGAGAAAGGCTATATAACATTACGCTACAACCAATAGGAGCGGAGCATTAATGAAAAATGTTGCCAGAACAGGCAAAATTATTCCTTTTTGAGAGCTTCCGTTGCGTGCGCTGCGTAATCATGTTCACTGTTCCTCTTTAAAAGTTCTAAAAAAAGTCCGCGACAGCATATCTCTATATTTTAAAATTGACTCACTATAACCTTTTTTATGGTAATCAATTTTTTTCATTTGCGAAGGAGTTTTATCAACATCTATACTAATATTACAAAGCTGAAGAGTTTGATGGATTGTTTGTAGTGTAGGTAGGTAATGGTAGGTAAATAAATACCCAGTTGACGGGAGCGAAGCCGAGGGGGTCAGCTAGTTTTACTATAAAATCTGCGAAGTTGAATTTAAAGTTAACAAAGCGGTTAGGTTGTTTTGTATTTAATATAATATAAACACGCTCTCAATTTTTCGTGTAGACAAAATCAAATTTGTTAATTTAATATTTATATATGTATTCATAGTTATTGTATTCCTTTTCTTTTTTGTTTACGAAATTGATTCACACACTGTTCCGTTGTTGTTGAATTAGGTATTTACCTGTTAATGCTTTTAATACTTTATACTTATACGTAGTATAGTATGTAGTGCTATTCTGGGTGCATCGTCCTCACATATATGAATTTAATAATGTATTATGTAAATACTAGCTGACTCGGCAAACATTGTTTTGCCATAAAAACACCAAACATTCACCTACCCTACCCTACCCTACCCTAACCTATCCTACCCTACCCTACACTAACCTACCCTACCCTACCCTACCCTACCCTAACTTACCCTACCTAACCTATCCTACCTAACCTATCCTACCTAACCTACCCTACCCTACCCTACCCTATGTCCGTCTCCTGGCTCTAAGCTACCTCCTCACCAATTTTCAGCCATATCGTTAAAGCCGTTCTTGAGTTATAAATAGTGAAACTAACACGACTTTCTTTTATATATATAGATTGAACATTTTTTTTTAAAGAGTACCCTAAGTATGTCATCATGAGTTTCTTGTGCGTTCTTCTCCATAACAAGCTACTTTTCCGAATGGGCGGTAGAACCAATTATTATTACTTGTAAATTTTAATTGGTGAAGTTCAAAAGTGCTGCCTAATAGCCTAGTTGAAAGAAATACTTTTGACTTTGACTTCGACAGCAAAAAATCACAATCGATTCCACATAAATCTATTCCAGTGTCAATAGGCGCGAATACTAGGGTGTACGGAAACATGAGTTTATATTGAATCCATGGTATTTTTTGTGCTTCGGTGTTACAAACCCCGAATATTAGTCCATATTACATCTCTCGTCATGTAGGCTCTCAAAATAAGGCTATACAATAAAGAGCGCCACGCAAGTGCGGTGCGGGAGCGAGACAAAGCATGGAGTGTGCCGTGTTTTGCGGGTATTACTTTTATGCAATGATATTCAAATAAACAGATTCATTATACACTAACAAAACAATTGAAAAAAGTGTTCCGCACTCACACTTTTCATTCATCTGACATTTCACTACAAGTCGAAAGGGATGGCTTGATAAAACCAACAAGAAAAAAGAGACAGCTAGTGTTTGTCACTTGCGTGTGAATGTAAACAAACAATATTCTGACCACCAATGTTGTTATCTTTTTCTAACCTCCAAATATCAGAATATTAGGAAAAAAAAGAAATAAATTAGTAAATTGAGGCGTATTGCGTACTTACATATGGTATGAGATCCCTTCTGTTTTATGTAAGTACATAAATGGTATCATAATTGGTACAATTTCTAAATACACACGCTGGCATTTTTTTATTTTGTTTTTGTTTCAACAAAGCGTATCGCTCTTGGCCATGCGTGACATAAACTAAAGACTAACGTTAAAGTTCACAATTGTGACCTATTCGAGTCTTCATAATGCGCACGCTCATAACATATCTGTTTATTTGAATATCATTGCTTTTATGTTTATGGTCAGGTTCTTTTTCAATTTACTCGTGCTTTTAGTTTATTTTTACTTTTTAGTCACAACATAATTTTGGGTAGTTAGTTATGGATACACCTCGCCCGTCTGCTTTAGATTAAGCTAAGTACATTATATGGCTCCATTCTAGCAACTAGATACCTTTTGCAAGCTCAGTGGTCTATGTCCACCGGATGAGCCATGTACGTGTTATAATTAGAATAAAAGTCGCCTCCAAATCGGCAGTACGTCTTTTATTTTCATCCTCAGTCAAAATCCTGAGAAATAATTAAGTTTAGTACCTAGTAAAAAGTTTCTCACGCTCCGAAACCAAAAGTGGCGCAGCCGGTAGGATTTCCTCCTAGAAATCCGTAGTTTTCGCGTTTTTCCGTCGTCCAAATTCGATTAGAAAAATTTGGCGTAAATCTACGAAAGCAGAGGAAATCCTTCGAACCAAAGAAATATTCTTTTGAATCGCGTGTGTGCAGAAATCATCGAGTATGGGAGTTGCGGGAAATTGGTGAGTAAATCTTTTCGCCAAACCTATGTTCCCCTAATCCTCCTATATTTTTCATAAGTTTTAATTGTTATTTTTGAGATCGAAACTTGCTCATCATAACAGTGTTTAGTGATTATTTAGTCATTAGTTCATATCTCCGTATGAAATTATATGGTCTTATCTCTGTTCAATTCTCAGAACATAAAACATAGAGTAGTGTTAATGTTAGAGAGTACACATTTATTTCGGTTAAGTATAATTTTTTTAATCTTGATTGATTGAATTCAGTAAAATAAACTATATTAACTGTGTATTCAATGAAAAGTAGTAGCTTTTAAGGAAAAACTATTTTTACAAAATCTTTATTTTTATAGGTAATAGAAATTTTCCAAATGTTATTTTCCAAATTTAGCCAGTATTTCGATTATCATAGTGATTTATAATTGTGTGGTTGTTGTATTTTAAGTGTGTGTAAATTTTAATAGAATTGTTTTAAAGCGAGCTGCAGCCTCTGAACAGTTCATTACTCTGTACTATAATCATGACGCCCACATCAGTTGCAATTGAGCCAATACCAAATGAAATTGTTCAATTAATTCCACTGTATAATGGATCACCATCGACAGTTAAACCTTTATTAGAGAAAATGTCAATACGTGGTTGATCGATTTAAGGGCGGTGTGGAACAGAATCTATATGTTTTTAATGTTTTAACGAGTAGATTGAAAGAGGATGCAGCTGCGCTCTTATCGGAACGTGAAGATATTGTTACATGGTCCGCATTAAGAGAATTTCTGATTCAACATTTTGGAGACCCCCGTAGTGAAGCGTGTATTAATATTGAATTAGAATCTTTAAAAGTTAATTCAGGTGAAAGCTTTTTAGACTTTTGTAATAGAATCCAAAATGTTTGCTCGTTATTAATGTCGAAGGTGAATACAATTGATGATATGGAATTAAGACGTGCTAAGTCAGCTATCTACAACAATACGGCTCTAAATTTATTTTTGTACAACCTTCCTGAAAATATGGTGCGTATCGTTAGGCTTAAATCAGCATCGTACTTGAAGAAGTCAATTTCATGGACCAATATAAAATGCGTAACCGCATTCATGGTAATAGTCAAAATTCGGAATCAAGTTCAAGGTCATCGACCCAACCAGTAGGGAACAAACCCGCCTTACCTTTTCAAGTTAAATTTAATGAGAATAATCCTCCAAATACACAAAGTAAGATACCTTAAACTATGGGTCAAGGTCAAGCATTCAAACCAGTATTCGAGTATCGTCCTCAATCGGGTTTGCAATTGCAACAGTTCGGTTATAGACCACTGCAACAATTTGGTTATAGACCACCACAACAATTTGGCTATAGGCCACCTCAACCGTTTGGCTACAGACCACCGCTACAGTTAGGATATAAACCACCACAACAATTCGGGTACAAACCACCGCAACAGGCTGGATCGAATCTTCCCCAGGTATTAAAACCCCAAAATCAAAACAGTGACGTGTCTATGAGAACAGCCCAACCTCAGCAGCAACACGTATTTAATTTAAATGAACTTACTATGAATGATTACGGATATGAATACGATCCCTATTGTGACGAATTTTACTATTATAATCTAACAAATGACTACGCAAATTACCTCAACTATTACTATGGTAATGAGAGTAACACGAACGATTCCAACGTACCTAATGACAAATTAGAACCAACAAATGAGAGTCAAAATGTGGATTTTCAGGCAAAAGCCTCGTTGAAGGACAAGAAGTCTTAGCACTAAATTGCGATCCTAATTTAAAGCTTCCCTACATTTACTTAGAAGAAATAGACGCAAGAATGATGATTGACACTGGTAGCATGAGATCATTCATAAGTCCTCAAAAGGCTCATCAATTTTTCAGTGAATATATTAAGAAAGAACATTTTCAAGTGGTAAGCACCCATGCTTCTAGTAGACACGATGAAGTAATGGAAATTCCTCCATTACCTACCTTTGTAACTAACGCTTGGCATAAATTTTATTTGTATGACGTTGACGCGCGATATGACGGGCTGATTGGTAATGACCTTTTATTACAATTAAACGCAGTAATTGATTTAAAGAACCAAGTGTTAACAACTAACACTACTCGTATTCCGATAATTAATAATAACTTGAATTATATAGTTGATATACCGTCACGAACAGAACAACGAGTTAAGTTACCTGTAAATCAATATGCAGGTGATGCTATTCTTGATTTTCAAGGATTCGAGGATGGTCTGCGTATGCCTAGCGCTATAGTAAATTGCGTAAATGGATACGCATATACAGTAATCCAAAATACTTCAGATAGTCCAAAAAAACTTAATATAAAACAACCCTTTACAGTGACTAAATTTGAAAATAATGAATGTAATATAAATTGTACTAAAAACAATACTGACACAGAGATAGATGAGTTACTTGAAGACAATTTGAGGAAACTCAGACTCGATCATACCAATGCCGACGCCTTTTCTAGGATTAAAATAAATGCTTTAGACTCTGATGATGAATCACTTGCAGTTAACGTTGATGAAAAAGATACAGAATGCCTAGATAGTATAGTTACGGCAAAGTCCACAGTTAAAAATACAAGAGAACGCAGCGATTCATCAACTATAACAATATCAGATACAAGTCAAACAGCGACTGCTAGTTCTGTAGAGTTTACCGACGAAAACATTAATGAATACCCTGTTCCATTTGAAACTAGTAAATCAGATACAATTCATTCAGCTTTAAACGAGTCCACTGGAATACCAATTTTACCCGAAGCTATAGACACTAAGCCAAATCAAATTTTAGTGTTCTCATGGCTCAAAAATGAAATGCAAGTGAAGGACCTCTCGAGGGACAAACAGAAAGTATTAGAAGTTTTCTTACCAATAGATAATACAGAATTGATAAAAGATTTTTTTGAAACAATACATTAAACCAAAATTGAAGTATTTCATTTATTTTGAAGAGGATGAACATCGCAAATTATTCGGTAATATAATCATTCGACTTTTTAGGAAAGATTTGATAATTTTTTATGAATGCACAAAACGAGTAATTTATGTAAATGATGAAGGAGAACAGAGAACTATAATAGCTAAGCACCATGAAGGAAACACATGCCATCGCGGCATCAAAGAGACATTAGTTAGGCTTCGTAGGAATTATTATTGGGATAGAATGCAGGAGACAGTAGCGGCAGTTATAAATACATGCGAGGCATGCCAGAAAATGAAATATGACAGAAAGCCCATTAAACCTATCTTACAGTTGAATAACGAGTTGATGAAGGATTTTTTAAGCTTACATAAAGTCGAACTTCATATTGGCACACCCAATAACCCAAACTCAATGGGCTTGATAGAACGATTTCACTCCACTATAATTGAAATATACAGATTAGCGAAGTACGAAAAACGATGTACCGATGCGGTATCAGTAATGACGTATTCGGTTATGGCTTATAATCATTCCATCCACTCTGTTACCGAACTCACTCCATTCGAAGTTGTTTTCGGACATACTGATACAAATAACCCGTTTAGCATAGAGTTAGAAAAACAATATTTTCAGAAAATGGTTAAGGATAATGCAAAACGAACCAGATTCATGTATACACATTTGACAGATAAAATGGTAGTAATAAAAGAAAAGCAGAAGGAAAGGAAGGGTGGTGAAACTGAACTTGAGTTTAATAAAGGCGAAGTTATTTCTGCGAAAGACGTGAACAAGCGTAAAAGTAAAGACAAACCAAGATACGTAAAAGCAAAGGTCAGGCTGAAAGAAATATTTTACCAATTCAAATAGGAGATAGAATTACTAAAACCCCCATTAAAAATGTAAAACGCCCTCAGCAGGTGGTGCGGCATCCTGTTGGTAGTGATGCCCTCGCTGGCCCTTCACCTGCAAAACCTTGAAGGAAACTCAGGTATATTTCCAGTAAAGGAAGGTCTGGCACACATTCAAACTGATCATCATTCATCATCATCATCATTTCAGCCGAAAGACGTCCACTGCTGGACATAGGCCTCCCCCAGGCGTCGCCACATTGACCGATCCCGTGCGTCTCGCATCCAGCGCCTTCCCGCAACCTTAACCAGGTCATCAGTCCACCTAGTGGGAGGCCTTCCAGCGTATCGTCTTCCGGTTCGCGGTCGCCATTCCAGAACTTTTCGGCCCCATCGGCCATCCGTTCTGCGAGCAATGTGCCCTGCCCACTGCCACTTAAGTTTGGCAATTCTTCGGGCTATGTCGGTAACTTTGGTTCTCCTCCGGATATCATCATTTCTGACGTGATCACGCAAGGAAATTCCGAGCATAGCCCTCTCCATTGCCCTTTGGGTGACTTTGAGCTTTCTGATAAGGCCCATTGTGAGCGACCACGTCTCGGTTCCATAGGTGATCACTGGCAACACACACTGGTCATAGACTTTTGTCTTGAGACACTGCGGTAAATTGGACGAGAAGATACCACGCAACTTCCCGAACGCCGCCCAGCCGAGTCGGATTCGACGGTTGATCTTTTTCTCGAAATTGGACCTACCCAACTGGACCGTTTGACCATTATGTCTAATAATGGTCTACAACTTCGAGTGTAGAGTCTCCGACCTTGATGGGAGTGGGTGTTACATGGGCATTCACCATGATCTTGGTTTTGTCCATGTTCATTTTAAGACCCACTCTTTCGGAAGCTCTACTGAGGTCATCGAGCATTTTACTGAGGCTCTCCATGGTCTCAGCCATGACCACTATGTCGTCGGCAAACCGAAGGTGAGTAATGTACTCGCCATTAACGTTGATGCCCAGCCCCCTCCAGTCCAGAACCTTGAAGACATCCTCCAGCGCAGCAGTGAACAGTTTCGGAGAAATGACGTCTCCCTGTCTCACGCCGCGCTGGAGAAGGATTGGTTTCGAGGTCTGATCCTGAAGACGGACTGACATGGTGGCGTTTTTGTACAAACACTTCAACACCTCAATGTACCGGTAGTCGATCTGGCACCGTTGGAGAGACTGCAGTACAGCCCAAGTTTCGATCGAATCGAAGGCTTTCTCGTAGTCCACAAACGCTAAACATAGAGGCAGGTTATACTCTTCGGTCTTCTGTATAACCTGCCTCAGCGTATGTATGTGGTCTACGGTGCTAAAGCCTTTTCGGAATCCGGCTTGTTCGGGGGGCTGGAAATCGTCAAACCTGCGCGCGAGACGATTCGTGATGACTCTTGAAAACAACTTGTAGACATGGCTAAGAAGTGAGATGGGCCTATAGTTCTTCAGCCGGGCATTGTCGCCCTTCTTGAAGAAGAGTACCACCACACCCCTGCACCATGCCTGTGGCGTTTTGCCCTCGAGTATGACGGAATCAAACAGCTTCTGAAGGGCCCTAAGGACCGGTTTGCCACCCGCCTTCAGGAGTTTGGCCGTAATTCCGTCATCACCCGGCGCCTTGTTGTTTTTGAGCTATTTCAGAGCCATCCTAATCTCGTACAGGCTGACGTCCGGGATATCTTCGGTATAGTGCCGGGTCAATCTAGCTCTTGGGTCGTTTGCTAGACTCGCAACGGGCTTGTTGATCGATGTGTACAACTGTCCATAGAATGTCTCGATCTCCCTTAGAAGCTCCGGTTTGGCGGATACGATCCTGCCATCGTCGGTCTTCAGTTTCGTGAGTTGGCTCTGCCCAATAGCCAGATCCCTTGCAAACACCTTGGAGCCTTTATTTCGCTCGATCGCGTCTTTAATACGCTCGGTATTGAATCGGCGGAGGTCTCTTTTCAAGGATTTAGAGATCTGTCTATTGAGCCGCCGGTATTTGCACGCCTCATCTGAAGACTGCAGGATCATCTCACGCCTCTCCTTCATAAGCTTGAGGGTATGATCCGAGAGCTTTTTGTTCCTATCTGTACGACGGGTCTTGAAAAACTTAGACCCGACCGTATGGACAGCTTCCACGAACCCGTTGCTGTATTCATCCACGGAGCTCCCTAGGCATTCGAAACGATTCTGGAGTTCGAGCTGAAAGCTCTCGGGGTTTTGGACCTGGATCTGTGTTGGCCGGAGCGTGGACTTCATCAGTCGAGACCTTTCAAGCTTAATATTAATGTTCAATGTGCCTCTTACCATGCGGTGATCGCTCCCGGTTTTTACCGAATTGATCACAGAGACATCATTGAACATTTGCTTCTTGGTTGACATGATGAAGTCGATCTCATTTTTTGTTGCACCATCGGGGCTCTGCCAGGTCCACTTTCTGTGTTCACGCTTTTTGAAGAAGGAGTTCATCATATAGAGGCCCTCCTTCTCCATAAAACTGGCTAGTAGGTGACCCCGGTGGTTCCGTTGTCCAACTCCAAATTGCCCCACTTGCAGCTCATCCTCGTCTCGTTTGCCCAGTTTCGCGTTGAAGTCCCCCATGACAACGGTGAAGTGAGTTTTGAAACCATGCATGGCTCTGGAGATATCCTTATACATGGTCTCTACCTCATCGTCGGGGTGTGCCGAGGTTGGGGCGTAGACCTGTATGACCTTCAGCGAATATCTTGAGGATATTCTGAGTATAAGGTACGCCACCCTGGTCGACACACTCTCGATTTTCACCACGTTGTTCACAAGGGACTTGTGGACGATAAACCCGACACCACCCTGGGACTGCCGGTCACCCTCTCGGAAATAGAGCAGGTTACCGGATTTGAGGATTATCGAGTCCTCCCCCTCTCTTCGGACCTCAGATAACCCTATAATACTACATCGCAACCTGCTCAATTCTTCCTCGAGTTCGGTGACCTTCTCGTCGGTCCGAAGTGTGCGCGTGTTGTACGTTGCCAGGTCCAGTCGTCGGTGATTGTTGGGGTAGCCGGATCTCGTCCGGAGATTCTTAGCACCCCTTGCCATGCCGTAGCCTCGACCACTACCGTAGTCGAGGGTAGGCAAGCTGCCGGGTACTAGGGGCCATTTTATATTTGTGCTATTCATTGGGGGGTTTTGCCATAATCGCCACGCTTGGCAGGCGGGTTGGCGATCGCAGTATGGTTGTTATAGAAGCACAGAGAACGCTGCTGCCCATTCTCTGGTTTGTATTCTATTTCAAACTGATCACTGGACTATAGTCAAGCTCATAAGCTTAGAACAGATTTATAATGATTTAAGTTACATATCCAGCAACTCCCAGAAAATTTGTAAACTTATCGATTGGAATGCATCATATTCTCAAGAATTCACAAGTAAGAAAATACATACAGAGTTTATACGCGATATAACAATAGAAAAATATCGATAACTAGTTCCGCAGAAACGTTCTAAAAGAGGACTTATAAATCCATTGGGTTCTATTATAAAATTAATAACTGGTAACTTAGACAACGATGATGCCGTTAGATACGAAGAACTTATTTCCAAATTAAATCATAATCAAATAATTACTTCAAAAAAACTAACGATCGTCTCCAAAATGTTTGATAGTTTCATCAATGTAACTGAAACAATAAATCAGAACACTGCATACTTTCATAATCGCCTAACAAAAATTGAAATTCTTCTAAAAGATTTATCGGCTAAGCAAAACAATTGGATTTTCTTAACTTACCTAACTGAATTATTTTCTGTATTCACAAATAGTTTCGTACTATCTTTGCAAGGCTAAGTGCAAGCTAAGTAAAGTAAATTATCTATACTACAGCAGTACAGTAGTACAGTAAGAGCAAGTTAAGTAAATTATCTATACTACATCAATCAATTGTGAATTCTACAGAATTATTATATCATTTAGAATTGATTTCTTACTCTGGTAACTTAGTGTATCCTCCATTGGAAACAAATTTATTGATAATAGAGGAGACCATTTGTGTAAAGTCATTCATTAAAGATAATCAGATTACATTTATAATGGCAATTCCACTTACGGATAACTCATCATATAACTATTTTAAGATATATTCCTTACCAATCTTTCATGAATTCGATAATAAAACCTTGGCTATTATTCCCAAATATCCTTACCTTTTGGCGAAAGGAATGAAATACTTACCGCTAATAAAATCATGTCGACCACTCTCTGCTGGCGATCAGTTTTTATGCAATGCAGATAATCAAGCCGTATACGTGTGTATATGTGGAGTTGGAACTTACCTGTGTAGAACAATTGATGAAATTCGAAGATGACCATACTCCTTGTAAACAACGTGAAATCCAAATTGAGAATGTCAGGGTCCAGCAAGTAAACGATGCTAGCTGGCTCCTTTATAGTAGATTGAGAACAACACTGACTAAGCAATGCGGTGAAGAGATCAGTAACCAACTTGTATTCGGCACTTACCTGGTGACCATTGACGAGCCTTGTGACCTGCAAATTTATGGAATTCACCTTCACCATCGTATTTCTGTGGAGTTGGAAGTTGTGGAGAAGATTCCCATAGTCACACTACCCCAGTTGCACGTGAATGTCTCTCTTTCCAAATCAAGTGTAGTGAATATGAAAGGAATCAATTTAGATGAAGTGAAATATATGGCCTTTTCGTTAAAGCATAGTGAAGTGATCGAAAGTGTTTTGAATGAAAAGGAAGACTATAACTTCAGTGAAAATTTAGAATACGTCACTTTAGGTTTAGTTATTTTTAGTTTTTTTGTATTCTTGGTTTATATAATCTGGCTAAAATCGCCGAAATGTTTATTGTTTTGGGCAAAATTGTCAGAAGGACTCTCAAATCGAACCTTCCGATAATTTCGCTCTTAGGGTCGGAGGAGTTATGGATACACCTCGCTCGTCTGCTTTACATTAAGCTAAGTACATTATATGGCTCCATTCTAGCAACTAGATACCTTTTGCAAGCTCAGCGGTCTATGTCCACCGGATGAGCCATGTACGTGTTATAATTAGAATAAAAGTCGCCTCCAAATCGGCAGTACGCCTTTTATTTTCATCCTCAGTCAAAATCCTGAGAAATAATTAAGTTTAGTACCTAGTAAAAAGTTTCTCACGCTCCGAAACCAAAAGTAGTTTATTTTTGTTTTATTATTATCTTACTGTATACGTATTTATATTATGTTCTTTGTATCTATTTTTATATACGAGTACACAACAGATTTGGTTTCCGTACGTCACGTCCTAGGCGACCACTGAAAATCAGCGCCGTGCTGTAGGTCCCCCACGGCACAGCATTATGCTGAGTGGAAGCCACAATCACGACATGCATCTGCCTGGCATCTTTTCACCCTATTTATTTTCTGTTATAAACAAAATGTAGGTATTATATGTTATTATTGTTTGATTTATTTCTCGTCTCTACTAACTTAATTTAAATACTGCTAATACTATTGTTAAGGGTTTAGCATAAGCATGTTCTTATACTGTATGTCGTTTTGTGACAAATAAACACTTTTTCTTTCTTTTTTTCTTTTATCTACCTACATTCTGCAACAACGAATGTATATTTCTTCGCGGGTACTTGCCAAACAGGTTTCGTTTCTCCGACACTCAAAATTTTATTTGAGAACGTTTTGTTGATCATACCTACTGGGCGGCGCGAGTTCGACAGGATTTTAAAAAATAAGACCCCGTATCAAAACGTGCTTTTAGCAAAACGACCTATGAGCAGAACGTCATATTCTCAAAATGACGTATTAGCACATCGTCCTATTAGGAAAATGCTCTACTGTCAAAGTACTACGGAAAGATTGCTATCGATTTTCGTCATGACTTATTCATTCTTATTGTACCCTCGTTATCACTAAACAATAGATTGTTTTCAATTCAAACGCGCATTACACTTAAAAAGCTGCCAGAACTGTTTTCTACCAGATCAGATCTTTACCAAATTTATATGGGACCACATAAGAATCACCAGCTTTCAAATAAAAAAGTAATCATCAAAATCGGTTCACCTAGTAAAAAGTTCTGGAGTGACACACTCCCTTTTTGAAGTTGGTTATAAAAATAAAATCATGTTTTCAAGTTACCTACATAAGGTAATGTTTATTTTTTTTGTTATCTGGAGGAGATTCTTAGTTGATATAAGAATTAACTAGCGATCCACCCCGGCTTCACAGGGGTAGTAGAGCCAAGGTCCCGTCATCTGTGCGAGACCTTGCTTGAATTTATTTTCGCGCGCGTGTTTTTTTATTTTGCGATAGCTCCTAAGATATTCATTGATTTATCAGTACCTGGGCGACCGAGCTCTGCTCAGCTGAAAATAGAGAACACGACGTTTTCTAAAAATTAAATCTAGCTAGATCGATTTATGGCCCCCGAAACCACCAGCATACTAAATATCATGCAAATCGTTGGAGGCGTTGCCGAGATTAGAATCATTTATTGCCAATAATGTAGGTATACATACTCGTATAAGTTGGTAATTTTTTGTAGACAGTCCCGGTACATTTTACCTTACGGCATGCAAAATTGTTCAGTTGAATGTAACAATTAAAAATATACTGTTATTAATACAACAATAATACAAAACATTCAGATCATAATGTCAACAAAATAATAAGTCATAACAATAGGTAATCAAAACAGTATAGATTAAAAATAATAATGTCAACTAAATAGTTAAATAAATGCAATTATAGTAAAAAAAAAATAGGAATAAAAGATAATAAATTAATAATTCATGTCAGCAAAATAATAAATTAAATGCAATCATAGTCAATTTGATGATTGACAAAATGATCATGTCAGAAAACTAATAAATTACAGACCATCATAGTAACAACATTAGAAATAAAAATAATCATGTCAACAAAATAATTAATTAAATGCAACCCTAGTCAAAACCATTAGGATTAAAAATAATCATGTTAACAAAATAATAAATTAAATGCAATTATAGTCAAAATCATTAGCAACTAGAAATCATAATGTCAACAAAATAATTAATTAAATACAATCATATTCAAAAACATAAGGAATAAAAAAAAAAATAGGCATGTCAACAAAATAATTAAAACAAACAAGTGGGTACATTTTAACTGATAGTTTTGTCATTTAAAAATTCTATAAGAGATTCACAGATATATATAAGAATTGCTCGTTTAAAGATATTAGATAGATAATGTATATGAAATGCTTAGGTTAACTAACGTATTTAAGTTGATAACGATTAATACTGTATTCGTCTAAATAGCTTTCCAATTGCCTCATTGTATGTGACCATTTTTTTAGAAGTTAGAATGGGTATACCGTGTAATATACTAAAAGACAGACATTACACATATGCCATCGCTGACTGTTCTGTAGACCTATAAAAGAGGAGTAATTCCACAATACATTATTTTGTTATACCTCAAAGGGATTAGGCAGCGTTTTCGATAAAAGCTCCCAGGCGGCTTGACTTTATCCGACATGTTCAACAAATATCGTCATATTTCAACGAATTTACACAAAAGCGTAACAAATTATACACCTAAACCTTCCTCATGAATCAGTGTGTCAGGTCGCGCGTTATTTTATCCGCAACAAATAGTTTTCTAACCAATGCACACTGTTTTTGTTTTTTAAAAAGCGTTGCCTCACACTAGGAATTTCTTCCTGTATCGTGGGTGCGTTTACAAACATATAAACTCACATACATAACACCCAGAGCCGGAACAACTATCTGTAAGTCATACAAATATTTGTTCCATGCGGGAATCGAACCCGCGACACGCAGCGCAGCAGTCAATCGCTCAACCACTGCGCCAACCGTGCGCCCGTACACTTTTATATATGATCCCTACATAATACTTCTGTAGATGACTGTAATATATCTGTCTTATCAAGAATCAGCCAAAAAACAGAATCTGCCGTAATAAGAATCTGCCCTAACCAGAATCTGTCCTAAACCGAATAATCCGTGAAAACATCATTTATGCCGTTCAGTAGTTTTTGAGTTTATCGCGAACAGACAGATAGCCAGACGGGGAACTGTTTTATAATAGTTATTATGTAGTGATAGTGATAATCATGAAAGTGCTAATGATGTAGTGCAGGACAGGTCTACAATAAACCCGCCCAATATCAACTAGTATATCTGTGGAAGCTTGTTATTAGCAATTTATTTATATATTATTGTTATTATAATGTTATTAGTCTGTAAGCTTTCCTAAAATTTAAAAAATAAAATAATAAAATATAATCTAAGCTATAAAAAACTTTTTAGTCGGGTGTCTTTCGTAGGTACCAATTTTTTGCGTTATGGACACCGACTTCAAAAAATAAAGTTATTTTTCACTTTGTAGTTTTGTATTTGGAAGTCGGTAGTATTTTTTTTCAAATAAGTTTTTTTTTTATTTTTCCCTTTTTAGTTGTGCCTACCTAATAGGCAAGTTAGTAAGGTAACTATAACGCGAGAATAGATTTCATGAAACTTGAACATAACCGGTGAAATGAGAGATCTGTGTACCCCTTAAGAGCGTACTGTCGTGATGTTATGTTATGAAATGGTATAAACAATAAAAAAGAATTTTCAAAATCGGTCCACAATTGACGGAGATATCGGTGAACATACACAAAAAAAAAAAAAATTCGAACATAGAACCTCCTCCTTTTTGGGAAGTCGGTAAAAAATACGGTTGCTAACTGAAGTTCTGCGAACAAGAAATGAGATAAATCCCATTTATGAGATACTGCAAATAATTGTCATATACGTCAATATTTTTATAAACCAACTATACATGATCACAGCTATTTTAAAAACTATCTGTAAAAGGCCTGCATGTGTTAAACATAATATGGTAATATTTAAGATTCATCATCATCATAATTTCAGCCGAAAGATGTCCACTGCTGGACATAGGCCTCCCCCAAGCGTCACCACACTAATCGGTCCTGTGCGTTTCGCATCCACCGGACGCCCGCAGCCTTGAGATCATCGCTCCACCTAGAGGGAGGCCTTCCAACGCCGCGTCTTCCGGTACTCCAGAACTTTTCGGTCCCAAAGGCCATCCGTTCTGCGAGCAATGTGCCATGCCCACTGCCACTTACTTACATTTAAGATTATTAAATAAAAATTAACAAAGTTGTAAAAAGTTAATCCCTTCGTCACTTTTGCTCCAACCTGTAGTATGCAGCTAAAAATTTAAGTGTAATATCAATCGAGGAATCGAGTCTCAACTTTAAAATATAGTAATGCAAATAACTATAATAGCAAATGTCGTGGTGGCCCAATGGCTAAGATCATGTGCTTGAAGTGAATTCGGCAAGGTGATGGATTTAACCCAGATTTAACCCCATCAATCGACCAAACACGTAGACGGAAATCCACAACGCGTCTTTCATCTCGCACATGTAATAAGACTGATACAGTCTTATTACAAAAAGCGGTTTAACTAAAAACCCAGATTTAAATCTCTATAAACTGCGGTTTAGACTAATTATATTACAAATCGTGGTTTAGCGATAAACCATAGACCATATCATGGTCTAACGCTAAACCTCGGTGGCCCCTAGTTTAACGATGGTCTAAATCGTATCTGTCAGTTTCTTTTTTTTTGGTTATAGCATCTTTTTCATTCTGTTGTTTTGTTTTTACCCAAAAAGGATATTAACATGGTGGATTTAATTGATATTGAGGATATTATTATTCCTGGTTACTCCAATTCTCAGATAGTTTTTTATTTGTTAGTCCATCACGATATATTATTATATATACTATTAACAAAGAGGTAATTGTTCTATTAGAGACTTAGATAACTTAAAATTCCAAAGCTAAATTAACTTTATTCAACTTGCGATGGTTTTGTTTCATGTTATGGATTCATATAACGCGCGAGAATGTTACGTTTCGTTACACGTACGTAGATGTATTATTAGTATTTAATACGACATTAAGTAATGTTCTTAAACCTAAACAAAACTGCAATCGATAAATAACTAATGTTTGGGTATATCCATGTAAAATAACAAAGTCTCAATATTTTTAACACTCCTAAACATCACCGATTCCTTTTCGTATTATCAAAACGTTTTCTTTTCTGTGCATACGGAACGTTGCAGTTGAATGATATTATGGTGAACGAATGATATTTGTATTAATCTGTGGTTGATTTATAGACATTTGTTCAAATGACGGTACTAAGAAGATCACGGTTTTTCTTAAGTTTTGTCATATGGACAAATTTAGACCATGGTTCTGCAGATAAGCCTGGACTTGCTATGACAGGTTTAAACCAAGGTTTATTGAGTTTTTTGCAATAAGACTGATAGAATTAACATAAGTTTGAAAACGTTAACCCATCTTGAGCAAGAGTTGTGATCAATTCTCGTGCCTTCTCTTTATGAGAAGACGACTTTGCCCTGCAGTGCCACAGTAACGATACTTAGGTATTATTTTTGTAAGCCTTGCCAAAACTACTACATCAAAAATGTAATGCAAGACTCACATTTATAACGGTTTTGGTACATCATAAACCCCTTTAAAGACGTCATGAAATCGGTTATGCTTCGCTTTTGACGTGTTAATTTTGAGGACATTCGGAACGCGTTGTAAAGGTGACGATCCAACAGATTTGCTTGCGGCTTGTGTTTATTTTTATGGCACACAAATCGACTCTTTTTACTTATTGCCGAATTTCGACACCATGTACACACATAAAAGAGTTAACCGCCACTTATTTACATAAGCTTAGTCACATTGGCAGGCAAATTAATAAGGATTTAGCAGACCAACTAATATTTTACAAGAAATTTGTGGAAATTGTTTATTCGGGAAAACCCTAGGCTATTTGCAAAAGAAAGAAAAACCGTATGAATTTCGTAATAATAATAGCTTATATCAGGGTTTTTACAAAAAGGACCTGTTTGTCGAGTACAATGACGACGAATATGAATAACGATTGGTTGATATGAACATTATTAATGGATGTGCTGGTTAACACGAGCGTTTGAGCAACATCATGACCAAGCAGGATAAAGATGTTATGAACTGACTATTAAATAAGCCGCATTTAAGTTTCCATTGGTGATAAACAGATGAAGTTTTTCGTGAATATTCTTATTAATATCATATTACAATCTGTCCCGGCGAACTTCGTACCACCTCAAACAAATGTATAGGCAAATAGTGTAACTCTCCCGATTTTGTTTTGAATTTCAGAATAATCGACAACGCCATTTACTGGCATTACCGGAACCAGTATTCAACGCTGTGTTCATTTTGGTCCGTGTTTTGTTTATGTCATGTGTGAGAGATGGCGTTGTGTTCGCAAAACTTATAGGGAAATGAACATTCTGCTTAATTTTGTTTTTCGTTAATATTGCCGATATATTAATAGTTATTCTGTTATTCGGAGCGGCGATAAATCAAACAAATCAAAGATCATGAAAATCGATCCAGCCGTTCTCGAGTTATAAATGATGTAACTAACACAACTTTGTTTTATAAATAAAGAAGGTTACCTAGATGAGACATACACTCAGCAGTGGGCGAAGTCAAGCTGTTGACAATGATGATTACAAAATTATTTCTTAGTTAACAGTAATCCGGTCTTTTGCAAAATCCCTAGGATTTTTTACGAAACATAAATGTTTGAATTATTCTACGAAACATTTAAATCAAAGACCCTTTGAAGCACACGATTTATTAATGTTCCCAGAAAACATAATAAACATCACCACTTAGATTGATTTATCTCCTAAGTTTCTTTGAAAAACATAATCCATAAAGTGTGTCATCCTTACTACATATCTTACTAATATTATAAATGCGCAAGTTTGGATGGATGTGTGTATGTTTGCTACTCACTCACGTCAGAACAGCTGAACGGACCTGGATGAAATTTGGCACAGAGATAGATTATAGTCAGCGAAGCCGCTGGCAGAAGCATGATGACTACTACACGATGAAAACTACTGAACCGATTTCGATGAAATTTGTTATGGATATAGTTTGAGACCCTGGAAAGGACAAAGGATAGTTTTAATCCCGGTACAGTGCTCCCTTGGGATGATTAATACTAATTTTTAACGCGGGCGAAGCCACTGGCTGAAGCTAGTATGATTATAAACGCGAGATGCAGATATCTTTTGAAAGATGCCTAATCTTAACGGAGAGAATCCCGTACCTCGGTAAAGATGTTAAGATGTTGTTCCTGCACAAGATTTATCTCCGGCCGTGTGGGATACACATACACAGAGTGCACCTGTGTTTGTTCACACACTTACTTGTGCACTATAAAATCTCCCACACCGGTGGTTCACCTATAAGTGACATGTTTACAAAGAATAATGTTTTACTTATTTATGTACCTATATGATTGTATGTAAGTTTTTTATCAATAAATAAAATAAATCAGTCTCCGCTGAGATTGGCCGCCATGACTAAAACCGGTCAGGAAATGTAAAATATCGTTTTCGTTGACGATTTTTAAAATAATCGAATATTAAGTTATATTATACGATTTATTTTAGCTCCTTAAGTGATATATAGGTAGCATTTGCTACAAGAAAATGTGTATATCGACCTCAGATATAACTTGATAAAATCAAAAAATCGATTATAAAACATAAACCACTTTATTTTATTATTTAAATGTCTGCAGCTGTATGACAAAAATTACCTAATGATTAAATCAAAATTATTGTGGTCACAAGTCATAGAAAAAAAAAATTGTGGTGTGTCAAGTTATTGTATAAGAAATTGTGGTGAAACGAGTACATAAAAGAACTGCCGGGTGAGCGCATCCTCTGTGATAGATAGGCTTGATACGCATTTTTTCACGGTTTTTGCTCCCAAGCTGTGATAAAAATGTGTGACTCAAGCATGTCACAGTAGACCGTAATCGCCCGCCTGCTAGAAGAGTAGCACTCGTTGTCAGCGTAGGCGATAGCCGAAATGTCAAAATGTACGAGATTAATCACGTGATTTTTTGATATCCCTTGTCAATCCTATACAATTTTGCCTTTCTTAACCGACTTCAAAAAAAGGAAGAGGTTCTCAATTCGTCGGAATCTTGTTTTTTAAATGTATATTACCTAATTACTCAAAAACGCCTTGACCGATTTCAGAAAATTTCTTTTATTTATAAGGGTATAATTTCCAGGTTGTCGCATCGTCATCGGGTCAGGATCTGATAATGGGATCTAAGAGAAATCGAGGCAACTCCTCAAATATTATCGCCATACTTACAGCGGTTTTGGTATTTTCATCAATAATGCAATCAGAAAGTATCATTTGGTGAAGTGAAACTGATGAAGAAGACCACGGATAGCCACTGCAACTTCTTAATGCTAAGTATATCACGGGTATAAGATAATATCTTGAATAGTTAACCGACTATGATGAAGCCAATACATAGAATTAAATGGTACTGATCGAAAAATTACTTTCTTCTCCGAACTCGGTGTCTTTGGTGCCACTCCTCAAAATATAACCGATAAAAAATCGTCAGGCTGGCAACTCGACGTAGATGTTCAATGCTCTGGAGCTTTGACTTCACCAGGGTTTCAGTAGGGCCCCTGTAGCACTGTATAAATATACAAACAGTATGGAAACTACCTATAAACGCTCGAAACGGCACACTCTCACAAACATGCGCATCGACGAGACCCCTAAGCGGCTCGCACTACTGACAGCACCGCAGACGCTGCTTAGGGGTCTCGTCGGTGTGCATGTTTGTGTGCGTACTGTTCGTCCATATTTATACTGTGCCTGGAGTGGCAATTCACGTCATCAAAGTTTTCACGGTGTCATGTTTACAGAATAAATTGACTAGATACTAAAAGACAACACAAAAATTAGCTGAGCCGACTCAAAATCATGTAACAGCCGATGGGCTGCCTAAAAGGACAACAACCTCTCATTTGAGTTGGATAATATGTCAGCATAGTTTTCTTTACATTACCTGACTTTTCAAAAGACAGTTGGACTTGCGGTAAACTTCAGAAATTCAGAGTTAGGTACTATTTGAGTTATATGTTTAGAAGAAAATAAAAAGAATGAGTTAGTAGTTAAACCAGAGTCAGGCAACTCCCAGTTGTCTGGAATTTTGCTGAACTGGAGCTTTTTGTTTTAAAATTAAGTTGCCTTTTATTTGTACCTACATTGTGTGTATCTGTGTGTGCCAAATAAACTAGTTTTCTTTCTTTCTTTCTTTCTAATGAAACGCATGTTGATATGTTCCTTATGATGTCTAGATTACAGTGGGTGTAATATTTGTCTACTTTTTGCCAATAATATATCTAAAAAATATACATTATTAGACTGAAAAGTTAAACTTCTACTTTACACAGTTCCTGTTCAGACTTTCAGACCATTGACAACCTATAATTGTGACAATACGAGTATAAGAAGTCCGATGACGTTTCTAATTTTACATGCCGCGATAACTTGTACGTAAGAAATTGAAAAATCATATTCATAATCCTAATGTATTACCATATACTATAACAACGAGTATCATTAGTAAGCATCGTACTTTGTACACACTTTATATTTACATTTTAAAATATTTCTTTATAAAAAACAAATCATTAAAAAAACATTTAAAAATATAACAAAAATGGTTGTCCACCGGTGTCGGGAGCAGGGTCCAAGCTACCGGAGGTTAGTGCTCTAGATACAGGAACCTCCTCACAATGCGAGCCGTATCGAGGAGTACTGCTTCCTGTATCAGGCCCTTGATCCAACCGCGCAATGACAGCCCCGACAGATGATCGTCGAGGCTCTTGGCCATCAGGCCGTTGGCCGTAACGACAATCGGCACAATGATCGCCGAGTCCACATTCCACATGTCGACAACCTCGTGAGCTAAGTCAAGATACTTGATTTGTTTCTCTTTCTCAGCTTTCACGAGGTTCTCGTCATGTGGGATGGTGACATCTATTATCATTGTGCGGCGCGCTAAACGGTCTTTCACCACTATATCCGGCTTATTGGCAACAACAGTCCTATCAGTGATGATAGACCGCACCCAGTACAACCTGACATGGTTATTATCGAGAACTGGGTCGGGCACATACTTGTAATACGGTACCTCAGAATCCACTAGATTGTACTTCAAAGCAAGTTGCTGGTGAATAATCCTGGCCACTTGGTTATGCCTGTGTAAGTACTCGCTGTTAGCCAGACGAGAATTTAGTTATTATTAAGTATGTTTATAGCATTGAGGTAATAATGTACTACGCACTAGAGAAGTCACTACACATCACTGCTGTGTTCTGTTCATGTGGGGTCGGCCGGCCGCACTTCACTCAGTTGCTTGCTAGATCTTGAGCGCCTATGTCATTGTTTGTTTTTAAACAAAAAAACGTTCAAACGCATTAAATATGCTGTCGTGTGTTTTAATATATTGCACTTATAATTCAACTAATACGGCGAAATGCATAGGAATAACTTTTCGTAAATGAGTAACTAGATAATCATTTTTAAATTGAAATATTTGGTGGACGCCATGTTGCCTCATTTCTCATATAGACTAAAAAATAAGATGTGACAATTTGTGTAACAAGTATAGGTAGAATTAGCTAACTTTGGTTTTTATAGCGGAAAATAACCTTAAATAATCTTAAGTATATTCAGAAAGGAACTGACTGTGGTTATTCAAATAAATAGTTTAACAAATTGGTAGTTATGATAGCTGGGTAGGTGTCTAGGGTAGGGTAGGGTATGTAGGTATCCAGTTGATGGGAGCGAAGTCACGGGGGACAGCTAGTACCTAAATAAAGGGACGACGTAAATTACTTCAAAGTCAGCGTTTAGCTTTGATATTCTTATGCAAAGCAAACAGGACGGTTAGTACTGAGACCTTACCGGTACTTGCTTGAACGATGTGCTGCAATGTACTATTCAGCACGAGAAACCATGGACGCGGGGTGGCCGTGAGAAAATCTCTAGATTATTTGAACCACATATTGACGTCTGGGAGGAACTTTTATCCGAATGGCAATGTAGGTGGGATAATTCCATCAAGGGCCGACACCTCCACCAATTCTTTACATCTGTTCACGTGCGACTGGCCATGACGTGGCTGGAGGTGGATCACTTTGTTGCCCTATTTCTCACAGCGCATGGTAACTTTAAAAGTAAATTATTTTCCTTCAAGCTAGTTGCCTCGCCTTTATGTCAGTGTTCTACATCTGACTGCGAATATGTACAATCTGCACATCATATCTTATGGGAGTGTATTCTTTGGCAGAATGAGAGCAATACAATGTTGAATAATGTACAGGCTGCATCAGAAGATATTCACTATACGGATCTTGTGATAACTAGAACAAATTTCCGTGCGTTCAAGCGTTTTTGCCATACCTATTTATTATTGGAATCAAATGTTAGGACCCATTAATATTAATGCTAATTCTTATCCGTGGTGCCAGGCAACTGGGCTTATCCCAGTTGTAAATGACCCTTTGTACCTATTGACCTTGTTTGTTCTGTCTCCTACTTGATATGGAGGGAACTGGAAATTTTTATTTTTTCCTACTCCTCCACTATTCTTTTCTGATTAATTTCGTTGCGGGATCCAAGACAGTTAAATTCATTCTCCGGGACTTCGTCGAGCTTCATTGCCTCGGTGCTTTTCTGGTGGTCGCCACTATTGATTCTGGCTTTCAGGAGTTGCAGAGATTTGGGAATAGTGCTGTGGGAATGTCCCAAAAAAGAAGTACATAAATATAATATTAAATTAATGTGCTATTTTATTAATATAATATTATAAAATATTACTTTACTAAGGTTATTTCAACTAATATTTTTTTTGAAAAAAAGTGTGAATTCTAATGACGCTTGTTAGGTATAAAGCTATGTAGGTACCGCTTCTGTAGTCAGTCAGCAGTTTAGTCTATATGAGTGACAAGTTGTTGCAGAATGTTAAACGAAACGCGTAAGCGCCATGAAAATCACGGCGCTTCCGTCTTTTTGATCGCGAGAAAACTATACCTTAGAAGCGCTCTAGCGCTGCGTGTTTATACTGTTTTGTTAGACGGCTAATTATTGTTTCAGCACTGCAGCGAAGTTTAGTTTAAACTCTTGTCAAAATGGAGCATGTCCTTTACTTAGGATAGCTTCTCTAGTACATGGTTTATAGCTGTCAAATCTGACTTGTGTTCTAAACATGTATCGTATGGTATAATACAAACAGTGACATTTAATATAAAATACGTGCTTTAAAACTTTCGCGATTTCGATTGTTTATTCATCGCGTTAAATTCCCTAAATTAATAAAATACGTGTTCGAAGCAATAAAAGATACACAACTAGAATCTCAGACTGTTTTATTTATTCAATCATTTATTTTTTTATGAAATTGTAGGAACATGACATTATTGTGTAATATTAGCTTCAAATCCTGTCGTATAATCCTGTTTCATAAATTTCAACTTAAATCTAATCTTGACAACAACAAAAGCAAATTTTATAAAAAAATATTGAAACCGGATACTTACTGTGTTATAATTACGTAATACATGCTAAAGAATGTTGCTAACAACAAAATAACTTGTTATGCCAGTAAAACACGTAAGAAATATTATTAATTCGGAAAAAAAATACCTAAATGTCAAGTTTAGCTACCTATGGAAACAAAGGGGAAATTTGTTACTGAGTAACTGGGTTGTAGGGGTCAGATAGAAGTTTATTTATTCAGACTTAATGCACAAAGATACAGAAGCGGACTTAATGCCTTAGGCATTCTCTACCAGTTAACCAAGGGTGCTGAAGAGATAACATGGCGGTGCACAGGTTAATAATAAAAAACTAGAAGTTATTATTCCTAAATAAATATACAAATTATATATATTTATGAAGTAAAAAAGAAGAAATTTGAGATGATTCTGCTTATTTGTATATTGAAAATAAATCCGCCATTTCCGCTTAAATGCATACCGACTGGTGGCCGTCCTGATCTCGGAAGGAAGCGCATTCCAAAAAATAATGGACTGGATATGAAAGTAAGAGTGAACGAAATCAGTAGTATGAGAAGAACAGAGTAAGAGGAAAGATAGAGGAGTTGTTGCATGTAAAATAGTTGAAAAAAGATTAGTCTAATTAACTAAGATCGGCTTAGCGTTCGGCCGGTTGAACATTTATACCCAAACTACCAGGAGGCCAGCATCATGAAGAAGTCTTGATATTTGCTGTGGTAGATCTGTGGTTTTTTGTATTCTTTTTAAATATTATTCTAAATTTGTGTGACACTTCAAAAAGCAGTTAGAAGTATTTTCTGACTGCCAGCATGCTGAAATGCTTCTTCGAATCTGCCTGTGTATCATTCACTTTCTTGTCTATTAATCGTTCCTCCAGCAATCCAAACCCCTGCCGTTTCTTTGGCTTTTTTTCATCCACATTTATACTCGTATCTTTAAAAACTCATGGGTGCAAGCCTGTTGCCACAAAGTATGTAAGCGGTGGAGTATTATATTATCTGTAGCGGTGGCTTTCTATTTTGTGATGTTGCCATCAACCTAGCATAAATCTGGATTGAAACATCAAGATAAAGACGAAAAAAAAATATTCTCGAAATAGATGCAGCGATTCCGGACATCATATATACAAAAGTCAAATTCTATCGTAGTCTAGACATAACCTTATGTAATTAATAGACATAATACAATTATATTTGCATTCATTTAGTTTGACATTTATTTAACCATTTATATAGTATTTTACAAAATGCGCGTTAACTCTAAGAAGCTTTTAAACTGTCATGGTCACTAACACTAATATTAACATTATAAGCGGGATATTTACCGTTTTGTCTCCTCATAAACACCCAACCGCAATGACTTCAGTTTATCCGTGATCATGGTGCTTGTAACAGCACCGAAATATCGGAAACTCGCTACAAACAGTAAACATGGTAAATATCCCGCTTATAATGTTAATATTAGTCTAAGAAGCTTGTTTAAAATCGTGCCTTTTTCAAAGAATATTTTTTGGAAGATATAAATTATTGTTTTTATATGTACAGGGTATAACGGCAAGATGCGATCATATTTTAAAAACTGCTTCTGCCCACATATGTGAACAACTTTCGCCAAGGATCTCATAAGAAACAGCAATAAATAAAGTGTTTACCAAACAAAGTTGTTGTCAGCTGACCTCAATTTTGTTGGGGAGGTATTTTGTTTTTTGAGAATTGTCTATGACTTCCTTGGAGAGAGTCGTTCATAAAAAGAAGCTCTGTTTCGGTGGTCATTGAAGAGGATACGGGTGTCTCTTTCACGTGCTGATGACCATCGGGGTGATTTTAGTAAGTCAAGAATCTCACACTGCCTGATCTTATCCCTATCAGTCAAACCGTCTTTTGAAGCCCTCCCCCTAAAATGAGATATACAAGTTATGTGAGGGTTTCGGGGTTTAAGACTATACAGGGACCACTTCCATGTACTGATGACCACCGGGTTGGTTTTGTAAGTTAAGATTCCCACACTACCTAGTCTTATCCCCAAAAGCCAAAAGGTCTTTTTGAAGGGACAGTACCTCCAAAAGGAGGTTTAATAGTTTGGCCTATTCATCTTAAATTTGTTTTAGAACACACTAAGGCCCAGTTTTTTTATCCCTAGATTACTCAACTAATGGTTAGGTAAATATGCTAACCAATGGTTTCAAATTTCGGTAAGACGCATTTATTAATCAATTGTTAGTCTAACAAATGGTCAAATGATGAATCCGACAACTTATTTGACTATTTGATAGACTAATAATTGATGAAAAACGCATTTTAGCGAAATTTCAAACCATTGGTTAGCATATTTAAGGTTGCATTAGTCGATCATTCTTCCATACAAACGTAGTCTAGTAGATTACGCCACTGTTTGAAGGTGTAAGTTCAAAATAAAAATGAAATGATAATTATATAAATTTGTCTCATCACTATCTAGCCCTGTATGGAAACAAAAAAGTATAAAATATATATTTGAAAGTTATGAGCGTCGAAAGTTCCATATTTCAACACTAATTTTAACGCATCATTTCAACCCCGCGCACAAAATAATTCGTGCCGTCGACTAGGACAATCTTAATCAGTGGTTCAGTTAACAACGGATCAAACAACTGGGCTTCAGGCCCACTTGCACGAAAAACTTAACTCTTAGTTAACACTTGACAGTTTGTCATACATTTGTCATATTGTCAATTCTACGTCGTGTTAGTAACTAACTTTGTTTTTTTTTTCTTGCAAGTGGATTTAATGGGGATATTACACTATCACATATCTAGGATCCGAGATTTATGAGTCATACTTATTAATGTAAACATATGAATCATATCGTCTTTCATAAAATATTTTTGTCATTTGTTTTTTGGATGGAATCCTATATATGATTCTAGATATATCATAGTGTAATACCCCCCTTAGTCCCACTTGCAAGAAAAACTTTCAGAGAAAAAGTGATGGTCAAAATGACAAAATTACAGGGATCGTTTAAGTGACATTTGGATAGCGCTTGGCATACATACCCATACATTTTTAACGTTATATCAACCAACACTTATCTTGAGTCTCAGATCTTATGTCGTTGGAGGTGCCCATCAAATACAGTCCATCAAGTTATGCTAATTTTGTGTATATGAGAACACAATATGTTGCTAGTAGTCGCGATTACGGTCGCACTGCAGTCTGTGTTTCTTGTTTACTTTTTAAAACAATATTCTTACATATTTTCCTGTACAGGTACAGTATTTATTTACATACGCACATATCAGTATTATAACGTACTGAATATCACATAATAATTTGTGATAATATTTAAAAAGGGATACCAATTCTATTTTTGAATTAGCCAAGACGAAAACTTTTCTGAATTAAGGTTTTTTTTCTTCAAATTTTTTTCAATAAACTTTAACCATTGGTCCGTTTGAATATTCCTCGGGAAAAACTTTGCGACATATTTAAAAAAAAATATGTTGTAATCAGTTGACTTATTATTATGTAATCAAAATTGGGTAAAACCATAGTGGTCAGCTGTTAAGGTTCAATTTGTATCTGTCGGCAAACGTTTACATAAAAACGTCGTAAGGTTTTGCAAAAACCAGATTTGTGTTTTACTTTTAAAGTAAATACATTTTTTGAGAGCGCAAATATGTTTTAATATAAATTTTACTAATTTAAATTATAACAAACAAATTACGAATTTGATATTTTATTTACCGTGTATTATAAAGTAAAAAGAACGAGTACTTACATTTATCAGTTTCGCTGCAACTGTAAAATTAACTCTTATGACTAAGGAAGACACTGGCGCCACTGGCCGTAAAGTAATTTTTCCGTACACATGCTGTCCATCATTTACAAAGTCAAACACACCTGGACAAGGAGTAGTGGAGTACTGGCCACACACAAATTGTAGACTAAAAACTAAAACACACAAACACACTGACTTCATATCCATATTTTTAAATTCCGAATTTTGGTTTGCATTTTGCGATTTAAATTTTGTTCTTAGCGACGTGTTTTCATGCCTCCGATTGGCGAAGGACTGGCGGTATAAACAAGATGTACGAGATGGATGAGTCATACAAAACAGATTCGGTTAGTCCTTGTTGTCCGTCGACTTTTGAACTCTTTATATTCTTGTAGTATGCCGTTGCCGAGAACAGTTTGTATTTGGTACGCGTTTCGGGTACGGTATTAAAAGAGAAAGTAGGGATAGGGGTTTATACAAGATATTGTTATGTAGTAACTTGTCTTGTACTTTATGTTGTAAGTATTTATGTAAATGTTTAACATCAAAACAAGTAAAAATATGTGAATCAATCTGCTTAGCCTTTTCCCAACTGTGCTGGGGTCGGCTACCACCACAACCCAGTAACTGGGTACCACGACACCCCCTGGCAAAACTGGCATTAGATTTTCTGTCTTCTGACTACTCTTAACGACTGTCAAAGTTTGGTGCGTATGGGTGGGATGTCCACTATGCACCGATGACGCATTGCCGTTCGTCATGTAGTCTTGTTTTAGGACAAACGATCTTTTCCATCACCGTTTTAGCCGCCTGCCTTGGCTTGTACCCACGTGTTTCAACTCAGTCAGGGCCGTAAACACTGGGCTACCAGTACTCTCTCTAAACACTTTATTTGTTTAAAATTCTGAAGATTTAAACGAAGCATTATTATTGTTTTAATTGAAGAGTACCCGTAATTTCTACAGCCTTGTTGGTTAAATGGTTGCAAGCGCGACTGAAGCGTGAGGTCCGGTGTTCTATTCCCAGTCGGGCAAGTGTTTTTGGGGTTTTCCATTAGCAATTTCTCAGTGGGAGCCCGGAGTTTGGAAGTTGGCAGTGTTAAAAATAAGCCCTTTCCTTAAGTTTGCCGTAAGTCATTACTTTACTGAATTTGATCCTTATTAGCGACATTATCGACTGGTGTAATAATACAGCATGTGTTTTTTTTTTTTCGAAGATTTTTCTGCTCATTTACATAAACCTACAATATTCGCTCTCTCTGTTTATAATATTATATAAATGTAGATATAAACCAGTAAAGTAAGATAACAAAAGCAATCTTGAATATTCATTCTATGTAAATACTTACGAGTTCGGATGTAGTGCGTAAGCTTCCCTACAAGAAGTATTACGGCTACTTCGAAACCAAAATTTCACGGACACGGATTGGATGTAGTACATAACCACCTGGTTCCGGCTGTCACTAAAATTGATATCTTTGACAGTCGTTACGAGTAGTCAGAAGACAGAAAATCTAATGCCAGTTTTGCCAGGGGGTGTCGTGGTACCCAGTTACTGGGTTGTGGTGGTAGCCGACCCCAGCACAGTTGGGAAAAGGCTAAGCAGATTGATTCACATATTTTTACTTGTTTTGATGTTAAACATTTACATAACAAGGTCACTTTGTCTCAAGATGGCGCAGTAATTCAACATTTTTAAGCTTGACTTCATAAAATTATCATATTCGTTATACTGCATGTATGAAACGTGCTTAGCATAAAGACTTTAACTTAGTACTTGATTTACAATGATATACCTATATTATACCTTTGCCAAACATTTATTTTACTTTTGACATAAGCACGCCTATGAAGTATCATAATATATTGACAGCAAACTATAGAAAAAAAAATGCAATACTTCATTGACGATGTTTTTTCGTTACAATAGTGAAACGAAATGCTCTTTAGCTCCGATATGTATCTATCGATTTCGATATTTATTAAGCCCACAGATGAATCAAAGATTATTCAAGTTGAATTGCCCATGAAAAATATAAAATATGTCAGTATAAATTAAATATTTTCATTTTATTTACACTAAATATTACAATTATAAGATTATGCAATTAAGGTTAATCTTCGCTCTCTTAGAATAAAAGTGACCTCATACAAAATTTCTGATTTTGCTATTAACCCAAATTATGAGCACGAAGAGACAGCCTATAAATCGGTCACTTAAATACTCAATATTATACCTTTTAAAGACTTTAGCTTCTTTTCCAAAAATTGCATTTTTGACTTAGGTCACTTTCATTCTGAGGGTAGCTAGGATTTCCAAGGGATGTAAAGTTGTATAAAACTTCCAATGGAGTAAAGTGAGTTGATCTTGGAACGTCAAATTTGTGTCGAAACTCGTGGAAAACTCTAACTAAAAAATGCCCATATGGCATTTTAAAGAAGTATGTTCGAAAATCGAACTGGCCACCATAAGCAGATCTGAAAAAATATAAAAAAGATATCTAAGAATGTGAAACAAAAGGCGATGTTTGGTGCTGTGATTTTCAGTGATTATTATTGCAATATTAGTGTTGACAAAAAAAGTCGAGCAAAAGCGATTTTACTCCAGATTTAATCAAAACAGGCGCTTTAGATATTACTAATGAATCTACTACCGGAAAAATCAAAACACAGATAAGAAAAAACAATGGAGAACAACACAACCGACTTCCGAAAAAAACACTACAACGTGAACGTTTGTAAATATGTTTTATATTTCCACTTTTCAGTTATGGTACCTAATGCGCAAGTTCTTTAGCAAGGTACCTATTTTTCTCAAAGGTAGGCCAGATTAGATTACCCGAATAACATAAAACTTGAACATATCCGGTGAAATAATGGGTGAAAAGTATTTTATCTACTTCGGTTTCGTTATATTCGAATTACAAAATTGACAGCGGTTTCATTATGATACCCATAACGACATCAGGTTGCATTATGCGAATCGTCATAAATTCTAAAACACACGCAAAGACATTCTGAACATACAGCCAGGTACCTATAATATTACTTCGAAATCGAGACAGTGTGAATGATATTTTTAAAAATGGAACAAGTTTAGAACAAAAGTTTCGTATACTATTTGGCTGTTGCGGCTAAAAGATCTTTGCCTTAAACCTAATAAAGACTAAAAAAAAAGTGGACACGGGAAAATATTTCTGAGTGAAATTTTATGCCAAATTTTATTAAAAATGTCTTCAACATCAAGTGATATTGAAAATACTCCACCAAATATAACAAATAAAGCAGTTGCGGCTACAAATAATTTACTACCAGAAAAATCAAGACATGTATATGAGAAATGTTATGAAGGTTTCCTGATATGGCGGGCACGTAACAATATTTGTCTATATCTGTGTTTTATTCCTACCTTCGTAGATAAAATCTTGTATGCAACTGTACGTTATTGTTCTTTTAATAACTCGTGCCCACCTATTTCGGTACGCGCTACGCTTGTACCGAAAAATGGCACTCGTATTAAAAGACCGTCCATAACGTAACAGTTGCATAAATAGCTATTACAATATTTATAATAATTCATATATAATAAATACTACTGCCAACTTCTTGCGAATGTGTTCTCGAACTTTGAATTTAAAGGTTAATCAGTTGGTTGTCATCCTGATATCCTGAGGGATAGTATTCCACAGAGAGATATACGGTGAATGAAGCCAGTGCGGTGAGTTGTACATTGAAGAAGGTGGTTATTTCATAATCGATGATTTTATTGTGATTGTATCGCAGATGTGTTGAAGGTGAGGTGCCAGATAACTAGGGAAATTGGGAGAGTCAAGAAAAGAGTACAATGTAGTTAGTGCCCTTTGTTCTCTGCGCTGGCGTATGGGAAACCACTTTAGACGAGATGCTATCTGACGCTGTCTGACGTCAGATGGCACGTCAGACTTCTCTTTCTTACCTACACGAAGTAAAGCGCTCGCATGGGTTCAAACCCACGACCTACAAGATCAATCAATCAAGATCGCAGCTGATACCACTAGACCACCACATCTCGCGGGCTATCACAATATAATAATATAGACTAGTTTTAAAGAAAACTACTAAATACTAAATTGGTGATGATCTTAAGAAGAGCTTCAAAGATATACAACAAAACTCTCTAATATACAACGGCAAATCTCTCGGTATTGCTGCAATCGTATGTGTGTTTATTGTTTACGCCATTTCATAAGATAACATCACGCCGGTACGCTCTATAGCGATACGCAGATGTGTACAGTTCACCATGTCAGTCAGACAGTCACTTTCTTCGTTAATATATATAGACAGATAATACTAGAAATCAAATAACGTTGTGTTGCCATCGACACCAACTGATGACTATAATTAGCTCCAAAACAATGTGTTTATACTTTAGGGATCAAGTACCTATTACTTACTTTTTATATTCATCTGATAAAATATTTCTTATCCACGGCAAGAACTGCAATGTATCAGTGAACACGACATATTCATTGAGATCACAGGTGAGGGCTTTGTTCTGGAGGGATATGGAGACGACGCCCCGGAGTCTCCACTTGCCGCTTTCTAGCAGGTAGAGGCCGCCACCGAAGTCTCCCTTGCAAGAGTCCGCGCCGTTTCGGTCACCTGTTAAAATAAATAAGTATGACAAGTTTTGTTTTTTTTAAAAGAATAAAAAAAATTAACCAACTTCCAAAGCCAAACACTGCAACTCGTTTTTCGACACCGACTTCGGAAAAGTAAGTTATTTTTCGCTTTGTGGCTGTTCTGAACCAAACCCTTAGTTGACTATTTGACATTTAATTGCAACACCATGTCAGTGGGCTGTCAACGATTTGACAGCTTTTGATTGACAGCTGACACTTGAAAAGGGTCGAGAAAGAAAATTTGTAGTGAGCACACGGTGAATTCGGGTTTTTGTTGAAATATATCTAATCGAGATGTGTTTCGCCCATTGTAATTGTTATTTGCGCCCGCCGGTCGCAATCGGCGTTGTGGGGCGCCCGTGAAGTCAGTTTTGAATATATTTCACGCACAACGAAGTGCTTTATCGGGGAACGTGTTCTGCCCGGTGGACGCCGGAGCCTTCGGTCCAGACAGCCATCAGTCTATCCCTTATTGTCCTAATATTATATATATTCTCCTATCCTTAATCTCACGGCACGATATTGATCGACCCCCAGGAGCCTACCGCAGGAATCCCAGGTAAGTGAATATAAACTAAGTGGTAGTAGTAGGAACCAGTATATCTCTCAATAAGGAGCGAACTCCCTAGCTTTCCACTGCTGCGTTACGGCAGTTTCGTGGGATACAGGTTCAGACAGGGGGATTCCCACACTGCTAATGGACCCCAGTGCTGAGCTCCTGGCTTGGGACCCGAATATCTGTATTTAACAGTGGCGTTGAACTTTCAAAATCGGTTGAATAATTTATTAGAGTGTTTTATTTTTCTCTTTTTAGTCTTGGTGCCTCATATTACCATGAAAATCATTTAAAGCCAGTGTACATCTCAAGACGATTCCAATAAGCCCAAACACGACTAGGGTACATTGTATTATTACGGTGTTCCAATGCCTACCTTCCAGGTTCATCAATAGATCAGTTCGATGGTACCATTTTCATCAGTACCTTTTATTTATAAGTATTCGCTTCTTATCTTACACTCGTGACATAGGAACTTATCATTAAGGAATTCCAGTGGCAATCTGTGGTATTCTTTATCAGTTCCACTTTGCCAAATGATAGTTTCTAAATGCAAGTGCTTGCCATTTTTATGAAAATACCAAAATCGCTTAATGTAAGCCTATAAAATTTGTGGAGTTCACTCGATTTTTAAATCGTGGGAACTTCCATCATAAAATTATGACCTGATGACAATGGAACCACCTTAAGAGTATACCTTTTCAAACCGAAAAATAATGTAACATCCAAATCGGTCCACAATTGAGGGAGAAATCGGTAAACATACATACAAAAATTATTCTTTTTTTTTTTTATCAAGCTTTTTTCGTATTCTTCTCACCAAACTATCATTTGATACCCATATAATGGCAGTGCATAAAAAATAACCTTCCCGCAATCTTGGGCCGCCTGCCATTTTGGATTTAGAAAGATTTGATTTTTTTCACTTAGCTATGCATGGTGCATTGCCATCCAAAGTGTATGTAAAATTTCATCTTAATCGGTGGAGGATAACTGCTTTAAAATTCAGTTATCTGGGGGCTCTAAACAAACGGCATTCGATACCAGCGAAGGCGATAGTCCATATGTCAAAATCTAAGGGATTGATCACGTTATTTTTATATATCGCTTGTCAATCCCATAGAATTTTGCCTTTTTCCAATCGCTATCGCCACGCTTTTGTTGAGTGAATGTCACTTGTCTATGGCTTCTGGATACTACTTACCAGCGCACAAGGTGGTATTGTTAGTAAGCTGGTGGAAGACAGACTTGCTGGCAATGCACTCTTTCGTGCTGACTATAAGGACGTGCAATATTTGGGGCTCATCTAGCTTGCCTCGTTTGTCCTTCGCACTTCGATCACCTCTTCCGCCCTCATGTGGAATGATTACATCGTAATAATCGACAAGAATTGTACGTTCTGTTTAATCCTCTTTTAACTGACGATTCATTTTAATAATGACAATGAATACCATACAGTGAACATAAAATAGTACATTGTTACCCTAGGGGTGAAAGTAACTCTTTAAGTAAGTCTTTAACTCAAAGTAAACACTGTGCTTTTCATTACGAACACAAGGAATGTAAAAATAATAACATGAATTAGCTAATTAAAAAATGAGCGTATTTTATTTTACATAAATCAACAACAACCTTTGGTGAGATATTTATTTAAAGTTCATGGTAATATTAGAACAGTTAGTAATAGGTTTTTCCGGGTTTGTATTTAATTGATATTTTCTGGGAAACTTGAGTTTCTACAGTATCCAGAGATTCTTGGATGAATGTTGGGGACATTGATATTTGTCTACTTTCTTCAACTGTTACAGTAATATTTTTGGATTGCACCGGCTAATCTTTTGAAGTGCTCGGTTGTGGAGAGTCAGTGGAATGCAGATTTATCATTTCTGTTACTCTGTGTGATATCTTAGTTTTATTTTCCACTGACTCTTCTATGTAGCCTTTAGCTACTTTACTCGACTTCCAACCTCCATGCCTTTTAAAGACAGTTAAATCAGCACCAGAATCGGCTAGCAAAGTGGCCGATGTTCTGCGAAAGCAGTGACCCGAATATAGATTTGAGTTTGGCAAATTAAGGTGGGTGATGGCTATCTCTTTTGGAATACTCGAAATCTTATTTTTGTCGATTGCCGCAGACCCTATATAATAAAACGGTTCGTTTCTATACCAATATACGGTCGTAATTATTGGAATTTTTCTATTATATTTACAAATTCATTTTTAATAACGAAGGTTCGGCCAACTTTTGTTTTAGTGCCACGTAACTTCACTAGTATTATAGCACCTTGTTTCTCAATGTCATCAACCTTATTTATTACTAGTTCGATACTTCTGTAGGCATATCTCTTTTATTGGTGTATAAAATATAGAAAGTTACAATTTGATAATGCGAATAACAATAATAGTACATTGTGTATTAAGGGCGGTAGGTAAGGAATTACGATCGAGGCTCTAGTAGAAGCCCGAAGTCGAAGACTGAGGGCTTTCTGAGTCGAGGTTCGTAATTCCCGTACCGCCCGTGATACATACAATGTTTTTCATCACATTTGCGAGTAATAATTATGAATTATAGCTCTAATACACAAGTCAGCACAGCTGTTATTACGAAATACGTGAACTTTTTTTTAAGCGGTGGGCGAATTTTTGCCCACACCACAGATTATACAGTGTTTCGTTCAGAAACTTTAAGGGCAAATAGTTACGTAGGTATACAGCCATGACGGAGTGCAAAAATAATTAAATAATTTCGACGTTTTCATACTATAACTATTAAAATCGATTATTAAGAACATTAGTTGAGTATTTAAGTAACATGTAGCGAGATTGCAAAGAAATTCCTGTTTAGATAACATTTTAAGACAATTTTTCAATTGCGTTTAAACTCCTTGCTTGAACTTGCATGACCTGTGTGCTGTGTGATAAATTAAAAAAATATTACTTACCGCCCTAGGGTTTCATGACAAAAAGAAAGCCCGAGGGTTTTATATGGGGCATTACGGCCCAGTTAACCTGTATGTTTAGATACTTTTTACGTGCAAGTGTGATGAAAAAATATTTGCTTACCTTCTTAACTAGGCATATTCCATCAGGCGCTTGGTTTAAAAAGTTTTTTACCTCTTGAGAAGTGAAAACTTTGGATTTTTTAATTTAAATCCATCAGATTGCCTTTTGAGAAACGATGTTAGACTCTTGAAATCCTTTCAATGTACATTGTGTTCAGTACTTAATATTGTCGTTAACATAGAATACGAGCTCCATAATGTTGAAGGTTTGTAATCTATACTCGTATATCAAAACGTTTTCTGATAACGATTCCACTTTTTTCTCAGCGCGCCATTTCATAAAATCGTCGTACGATTTTAGGTGTATTTGTTTTGATTTAGGTGGTAAAAGGTTTTCCACTACTGCTTTAGCCTCTCTTCTCTAATAAAATCAGGCCTTAAATCCATATCTGAAGCAGATGAACTCAATCAGTCGTATTAAGAAAAGCGGTTTTGCAAAAAACCCAGGTTTAAACCACTATAATGTACGGTGTAAACAAGGTTTAAACCTGGGTTTCAGTTAAACCGCATTTTGTTAACACAAATCTTTGCTATACGGAAGTATAAACAAAACTCTACAACTCGAAAAACAAATGAAGATCGGATTGCCGCTTTCCCGCATATGTCGTTTTTATTCTCTGCCTGGCCAGCTATTTAGCCATTATATTTCATTTTCATCATTGAAACAAGTAAAGTTTCAAAATTTAAAAAACCCCCGTCACATTTTTAACCCATACCGGAAAAAGAGGGGTCTTATAAGTTTTACGTGTATTGCTGTGTATCTGTGTGTCTGTCTGTGGCATCATATCGTCCAAACGGGTGAACCGATATTGATTTAGTTTTTTTTTTTTAAAAGTTGACTTAATCGAGAGTGTTCTTAGCTATGTTTGAATAAAATTGGTTCAGCCGTTCATAAGTTATGAGCGTTTTACTGTTTGAATCTGGGTGTTTTCGCGTTTTTAATATTTTTCAACACACTTGCTCATAAAGTGGCTCTAATTTCACCGCAATTAGGCACATAATGACACCTGTTATCAAACTGTGACTTTTTCATTGTTATTATTCACAAGTGAGTTGCTACACTGCTATGCATGCTTTACCTCTTCGAATATTAATTTATCGGAATAATGGAGATAAATAGTAACCAAATTGACTATTGTAAAAAAAAAAGCCTCCACGAAGTGATGCTCTTTCATAAGATGGTTAATTTATCAAACGATACATTTTATAAATCATCGGATAGATAAAATAGGTTCCGATAAAACTGAGTGTCAAAAAAATGGCTTGACTTAAAGGCCTCAGTAGCCAGGTCACTAAATTGATCGCGCAATAATTGTACAATTATCGCTACTTGCTGTTCCTTACGTAATAAGCCCGCGGGTCTCAATGGCGCCTCAGCGGTAATCACCAACATTACACACTTGTACCATAATGTACTATTATAGAACTAGTTGAAAGTAAATTATAATAAAGTATATTCTATAATTAATACTTAACTTTATGTTATTTCAATTTAACATCGTTGGCACATGTTAAAATATAAATTTGAAAATAGTTTTTTTTTATGATTTAACAGCTTTGAGATGAAAACGATTCTCCCCAGGGCTGAAAAGTATTACTTTCAACCCTCAGACAACTTCAGACCTACTTACCGAATATGAGTAATGAAAAGTACCTTAAACCATGATTACAGAAGCATGTCAAATAGCGGTTGACAGGATTTTAACTGTCTATACTAAAAACAAATTTCCGTGCGTTTAAGCGGTTTCGCCATTCCTATTACTGGTACCAAATGTAAAAGCCCATAATTTAGGACCCGTTATTATGAATGTCAATTTTAGTCCGATCGGCCATAGACAAAATAATGAGGTTTTTTTTTGGCTTTTCGCGGATAGCGTTTTAGCCACGTACTAAATGGGGAATTTCAAGTTTTCTTTATTACAGAGAAAAACAAAAGTTATATTTGAGTGAAAGTTGTATTTATTAAACACGTACAAGTTGAAATTATCTATTTAAATAAGAAGTTGCATGAAATGAGCAAGCAATAGGTACATTAATTTATTTGTACTATTGAGCACGATCTTTTTTGTATCGGACAAAGCAACTCAGCCAATAAATAAAAAAAAATAAAAAAAACTCTATAACTCACTTGTGAATAAGAGCAATGAAAAAGTCACAGTTTGATTACAGGTGTCATTATGTACCTAATTGCGGTAAAATTAGAGCCACTTTATGAGCAAGTGTGTTGAAAAATATATTATTATGGTTTTTATCGTTTGGCGACGAGCGCTATGCCCATCTAAGTTTCTGAACTCGAATGCCAAATGAGACCTGTTATTGAAGATAAAACGACCTTTGTGGTTTCTTTTTAAATTATTGGTTGTTACGACACGATCTCGTAGGTATCTTGGTACGGTCTCTCGGCTCTCTCGCTTGGTGGTAAATAATGAGAGGCTGGGCAAAAGTGTCCTGCCACAGTTTGCAGCGTGCGTCTGCCGGGTCTCCTGACAGAGGAACTACCGATTTGAGGAATCTTTTCTGTTTTTCAGCCGTTGCGTTCGTAGTTGTATCCTTATGTACATATGTGTTAGGCTTAAAGGAAGAAAATGCTCATGCAGCGAAAAATTCCTCAGTTTGTGTTGTTTTCAAATGTGAATATCGCGTTGTTGCACATTAAGAACAGTTCACATCGCGTTCTGGTGAATATAAACATGCCACAACGAAAATTCGTATTGTGGCTTTCATAATATTCGACCACAATGCGTTGTGGCAGTGAAGAAAAGTCAGAACTCGTTCTGAGCTCAGTTTAAGCTCAGAACGAGTTCTGGCTTTTCTGCATGCAAGAACATCGTGAATTCGCTACGGGCGAAATGGCGCCGATGACAATTTGCAATTTTTTCGTAATGGTTGTCATTTTCAACGTGTTTGGGGTGGCTAATAATAAATGTATTTGGTAAAAACCAAAATCAATATGGCGCCAACGAAAATTTGGCAATTTTTCGTCATAGATATTTTCGTGGTTTTTGGTGATGCTTTTTACGAATATGAGGTCAAAACTAAAACCCATAGGAAACCATTCGATTTTTTTGGATCTGACCCCTTTTGTTATTAAATGACACCCATGACGAAAAATTGCCAAAGTCTTGACCCCTTGAAGTGATCATAATTTTAAGGGTTCCTTTTTCGTTTTGAGGAAAGGAACTCTAAAAACTTTAACACAAAAATATGGTTTGTGGTCATTTGCGAGGAGCGCGCCGCAGTTTGTGAGCTCAAATATCAAAAGGACATACCTGTTTTTGTTCTGTATATGAGAGGTTAAAATTATAGCTTTGAGATGGAAAATGATGATTAATCTAAAACTTGTATATTTTAGGCGATGTTGTGATATCATGCGATCATATTATTTTAACCCAAACCTTCCAAATTGTATATTATGTTCCATTGTCATACAATGTGACAATCCTGCCAGCATTCTGGACAATTTTCCTTTTCACAGCGATGTGGACGAATTTTTTGATGCTCAATTATTTCCTCTTCCCTTTTTATACACACTTATCATGTACATTATTATAATAAGTTTGTATATATAGTTCGTAATATGTTAGTTACCTACTTAATTTCTGTTGTAAATAAAGTACAGTGTTATTATACAGTTCAATAGTCGACAGACCTATAAAATATATAGTATGTTTTGTATGGCTCATCGAACTTGATTATAGAACCAGTTTTTCGCTATTCAGAGGCATGGACACACGTTGCTAAGAAATAAGCTTTATTTAATTCATTAAAATTAAACCCAAACAAAGATTTATAAACAAAAATATGGATATGAAGTCAGTGTGTTTGTGTGTTTTAGTTTTGAGTCTAAATTTTGTGTGTGGCCAGTGTTTGAATGCTACTTGCCCAGGTGTGTTTAGCTTCGAAAGTACGAGTGGGAGCGTACACCACGGGAACATCGTTGTGTTGAAGCCAGATGACCAAAAGCCAGTGTCTACCTTAGAAGTGAGAATTAATTTCACGATTGCAGGTCCAATGCTCGTGAGTATTCTATTTGATTTCATTATTAATTTATTTTTAATCGACTATCCGGCGTTTGTAATCAAATCTCGCAAGTTAAATTTGACCCACTTCTCGGTGTTGGATACAGCTGAAATTATTCACATACGTTTTATTCTTGTGACAATGCAATTTTTTGTATAAAGCTTTTTTTTTTATATGACAGCTAGTTTAAAACATGTCCTTTAAAATAAGATTTAATTAATGTACATTGTTGATACTCAATTACCATATTGTTACCAGAATGAATACAGAGGCCATATCACAGCCCGCACTTCAAATCTAGTACGGAAGTATAACCAGGGGCAAGTACTCATGTACCGAGTTCATTTCCCCCCGACCGTACTACGGCAGCCAAAGGTGACTGCAGTGATTATCAATGGGGATACCATCTGTCATGGGCCTGGAGGTAAATAAAAAACTTATTCTTCTCTCATAACGTACAATTCCAATTATGAAATCAAAGATAGTAACTTAATAGCCCAGAAAATAAAGACATTCGCTGTATAAATAATCCTAGTTAAGGGCGCGGCGAACAAAGCTCGCAAATGCAATTCGAGCCGAGTGAAAAATTCATTCGGAGTATTGCTATCTCTGTTTGCACGCACACGCGGCGCGCCGTGCGTAGCCGTGTGTGTGTGTGAGCAGATAGATATCGCTACCTAATCATCCTATCGACTCGAAAGCCGGCTGACGCGAACGGCGCCCGCGTTCTTTTTAACCGACTTCCCAAAAAGGAGGAGGTTCTATGCTCAACATTATGTTTGTTTGTTTTTTTTGTGTTTGTTCACCGATATCTCCGTCAATTGTGGACCGATTTTGAAAATTCTTTTTTTTTTTGAAAGAGTTTGTTTCGAAATTGGTCCCATTTTAATTTGGTGAATATCTGATGAAGAACTTCGGGGATATACAACAGAACTCTTCAATAAATATTGGTAAATCTCTCGGGATTGCTGCAATCGCATGTCTGTTTATTGTTTATACCATTTCATAACATAACATCACGCCAGTACGCTCTTAAGGGGTACGCAGATCTCTCATTAGACCGGTTATGTTCAAGTTTCATGAAATCTAATTTGGCGTTAAAGTTACCTTATTATGTCTATTAGGTAGGTACAACTACAAAGTGAAAAATAAAAAAAAACCTTTTTGCAAAAAAATACAACCGACTTCCAAATACAAAACTACAAACAGTAATTAACTTTATTTTTTGAAGTCGGTGTCCATAACGCAAAAAAATGGTACCTACGGCAGACACCGACTTCAAAAAATAAAGTTATTTTACTCTTTGTAGTTTTGTATTTGGAAGTCGGTTGTATTTTTTTGCAAAAAAGTTTTTTTAATGTCTTATTTATGTAGGTACTTCTTTAAGAAACCTCAAACATATGTTGCTATAATAAATAATGAATGCAAGTATTACATATGCCTATTTAGTATTTACGCATAAGTAGGAATAGATAAATAACAGCGCTCTGAGCTAAGAATAATTAAAAAAACCGGCTAAGTGCGAGTCGTACTCGCGCACGAAGGGTTCCGTACCATTATAGCAAAAAACGGCAAAAAAAATCACGTTTGTTGTATGGGAGCCCCACTTAAATATTGATTTTACTATGTTTTTAGTATTTGTTGTTATAGCGGCAACAGAAATACATAATCTATGAAAATTTCAACGGTCTAGCTATCACGGTTCATGAGATACAGCCTGGTGATAGACAGACAGACAGACGGACCGTGGAGTCTTAGTAATAGGGTCCCGTTTTTACCCTTTGGGTACGGAACCCTAAAAACAAGGATTTTGAATAAACATTTGTTTTGTTATTCTGTTTAAAAATATAAATTTAAACTTGATAAAGTCGTGTAGGGTGACCATAAGTATATTATCGACTGAACGAAAAACAAAAAATACAATAATGGTAATCAGAAAACATAGTGTCAAAGATATATACACACTAAACACGCTTATTTTCTTTTTTTTTCAGTGTTTCTTTCTGAAAATTGATAGCAAAACGCGTTTTTTACATGATCGTCGTGGCTCTGTAAATATTTTGCAGTTTATTATGTAGTCGATTAGCTAGCCAGTTATAAAAGTTTATTGGAACACCCCAGGGTAAGGCTCACTGAAGTCCAGATAAAAATCCCAGAATAATTAAAGAAACTAGAACGAATTTGTCTTTTTAGTTTTAGTTTTTTGTCAAAGGAATTTTACAAAAAAGTCTAGCAAAAACTGGACCGAGGGCATAAAGCCGCACTTGTGCAGACAAGTCCAATCGCATGGTCACCCTACCCTGTGTGAGCCCAACTGGCCGAACTAACGTCACAGTGAGTAAAGAGGAGCAATGTAGGTAAGTCTTAGCGGTGTCCTTGAGATAATTACCTACGCCCGCTTTGTCTCATGACATGAATAAACAAACGAAAAAAACAAAGCTTCGTAAGTTGATGAATAGGTAGGTAGGTAGGTAAATACTAATTTATACAAAACTAGTTGTCCCCCGCGGCTTCGCTCCCGTCATCTGGCTACCTAACCTAATCTACCTACCTACCTACCCTACCCTATCTAGCTACCTACTCTACACTACATAAGTACATACATGATTGTACGCAACGCACGCAACGGAAGCTCTCAAAAAGAAATATTTTGGCCGTTTTTGCAAAAAACAACATTTATGCTCCGCTCCTACTGGTCGCAGCGTGATGTCTCTTTAGCTTAAAGCCTTCCTCAATAAATGGACACAAAAATAATTTTTCAATTCCGACCAGTAGATCCTGAGATTAGCGCGTTCAAACAAACAAACTCTTCAGCTTTATAATATTAGTATAGATATACTAAGGTACGTATTAATTTAACTTATTGTATTATGTCATTGGGAAATAGGTATTTCCTGTGAGAAACATCCCAACGTTCGGAGACCATGTCGGCAACCGAACCATATAGTAAATAATAACAAAGTCCGTAAACAACGCAAAGTTCGTCAGAAAGTAGATTACTCAATACCAAAGTTCAAATCACAAGGCAAATGTTCATAGCATAAGTCAATAGTGTCAAAAATATTAAAATAAGTACAATTTAGAAAATAAATAAACACGCATGTAAAACATAGTAATGTAATATTCTAATACTGACAACAAACAATCGACAGAACAATAGTACAACAAGCAGTGAAACACACCCGAATCACACCCGAAGTGCCCCGAACAAACCCCGTACGAACGATACACAAACACAACCGTGAACAGTGCGACCACGCACACATTGACATTTGCTTGACGCGACAGCAATAGCTAGCTATTGAAAATGTGTGATTAATTTGATGTGTTCCGTAATACCAAAAATTATTAATGAAAACCTAATGTTTTAAAAAAAAACAACGATTATTTGTAATTTGATAATATGAGCTATGTTCCTACTACGACATTATTATAGATATTGTTTTTTATAATACAGAAATATCAAACAGAAAACATGTCATTTACGCTGTAAAAATATACAAAATGGAATTCGCTAAAACTTCATTTTAGGTAAGAATTTAGAAAAAAAGAAGACGTAGGAACCTAGATAAATACTGTCTCAATCCGAATATCATCATAATATGGTGGAGATATGCTAAAATTACAAATAATTTTGGTATTACGTTTGTATGTACAATTCATGCTTCGCCGCGCTCTTAAGTACTTTTACCGGCATTATGTTTATTATGGTAGCAGATGTTGCCTGAAAATACCATAAAATCCAATAAGTAAGTAGTAGTTTTTAGTTTCCTTTATAAATGTAACTTATGGTGTAAAATAAAGTATATATTTAATAAATAAATAACAGCAAAAAAATATATCTCACATTACATTATGTTCGAAACTATTTTATTTTCTTATGGAGTATATATCAATAGGTACCGTTTACTTTATCTTATTCCGTATTTTAAGTAACTAATATAGACGTAGTAGTAGATATTTATTATTGTCAAAACAAAAAAAAAAACATTTCGGCTTATATCTCGTAAGCTAATGAACATTAGTGAATTCTATGTAGGACTTTTTTGTGCAAAATTGAACAATTTATAAACTTGGCATGAGCAAAAATTGCTGTAAAATTAAATCTTTACGGGAATTAAACAAAAAGCTGATTTATGGACATCTCAGACAACATTGCTACTACCATAATGAACATAAATCCGGTGAAATTTCCTAACTAGGTTTTTATTTAAGCGGATACGGCTCTGTATGTACGCTTTTGCAGTTGAACAATGACAGGCTTGGCTTGCTTGGTAGAGTAGATAAGCCTACCTTACCTCCTCCTTCAGAGGCGGCAAGGTGACGTGATCTTGAGGGAGAGCGCTACGGTGGTGTGGGTCCTCAAGGCAAGTCTGGTGGTGTTCCTACTCGGGATTGCCACACTGTTATTGGTCTAATTCTTTAAGAATTAGGCGTAACAAAAATCACCGGGCGAATGAAAGCAAGGGTGGCGAGATCATGCCCCTGGGTGTCCACCATCGAACAAAAGCAGATGGTGGATAGTAATGACCTCCCGCGTGTTTTGCCGTGCGGAGGGATGAAGAAAACCTGGTGGTTGAATGGAGCAGGTTGCATACAACACATCAACTTGGCCCGGATGTCCTCTCACACGGGAGGTTGTGAGCTCAGCAAGTACATTATGAATAGTCTGAAGGCTGTACAGGAGGTTGCAAACGAATCGCACAACCTCACAGGGGATTTTGTGCATAGGCTCAAATTGCCAGCAATCAAAGTGCTGCGGTAGCTGAGTTGGTGTCGCGATCAGCTGTCGAGGTCAATGTTAAAAGACTAGAGACGGACAATGCGGACTTAAAGGTTCGGTAACACAGACGCAGGTAGTGAATTCCACTCTTTTGCTGTGCGCATTATAAATGATGTTTGGAAGCGCTTGGTGCGGATTAGTGGAATGGCAACATTGGCAACTAAGGATGTTAACTTGCAGTGCGTCTAGATGTCCAATAGATGGGGGTCTTTATCAAAAATTAAATACCTAAAGAGATCTGATGATGGTCTTGTTTTTCCAGACGACGAAGGACTAGGCGATCGCATCACAAGGATAAGTCTCCGGCATATATTTACCGACAAGTATTACAAACCTGTGACGTCAAGACCCGCTACTGACGCGGTGATGAAGCCTGTTCAACATGATCCTTTGCCAGCGCCTAAGCCTGTAGTCACAGCTAGGTAAGTAATACATCTTTTACCTTTTTATTATGGACTGCCTCGTTGGTTTAGTCGCAAGCGATACTATGGTTAGCGTTAGAGGTCTATGGTTTCGATTGCCGGGTCGAGAAAAGGTTATCCATCTGGAACTTCACTGTACCAGCTCGCAGTCTGGATTTATCCTGGCTAGTACCCTATTACATGCGACTTAATATATACAACTGGTGAAATGTAGATGCATCTCAAACCCAACCTTTTGTGGACCTGTGTTGTGTGTTATGTTATTAGAGGTCGCCTAAGAAGAGCAGTATACTAGCGTATTACAAATCTGTTTAACGCTTAACAACCCACAAGTTTTTTTTTATTTCTTTTATTTGAGATGGGTTTGCTCTTGACTCTAGTTTAAGTCATAGGTGACAGACAGAGTCGACGATGGAGTAAGCTTACTGAAGTGTCTTTACACTTTTGTTTGAATGTTTCAATAAAATGAGAATGCTTCCATAGCTATTTAAAATACTTTTATTAAAATATATGACCTTAGTTGGTGTCTTCCAAGATGGTTGCTTTTTCCGGATGTTACAATAGACCAAGTGGCTTGTGAACATAGATATTCAATTTTGTGTTGCCATACTTATTTTCTAAATACATTACAATACCCCCCTCTTAAGTCCTTTATAAATCTAATCTTTCAGGAGCCTTAACTGTCCTTGAAGATCTCCTCAAAGAGGATTGAGGTACTGGTTGAGCCTCCTGAGTTACACTCTTATTACCGTCATCCTTATAACTAGAATTACTAGCATCATTAGAGCTATCTATAACTTCAGGAATTACATCTTTGAAATCCTCACATTTATAATTATCATTACTTTCAATTATTTCCTTATTGAAATCTCTGAAATCTTTAGCCTCATGATCTTTAAAGTTATTAGGTTTGATAAAAGCATTATTATTACTTAAATTAATAGGAATTTCTTTAGAGATTTCAGGGTTTTCACAAGGCAATGAACGTATTATCTGATTGAGGTGTCTTTTCCAAATCAAATCTACATTTAAAATTTTACACAAATAGGTTCTTTTACCTAAGACCTCATCTATAATAGCTTTAACAAAAACTTTCTTATTTGGATTTCTATAATCTCTACAATACACATATTCTCCCTCTGTGAAAATTTCTTCTCTCATATTATTATTCTTATTTATTTTATCTTTAGTCTTTTTCTCTTTTAAAATATCTAATCTAGTCCTTAATTTCCTTTGAAACATTAATTCAGCCGGGGTGTTACCCGTAATAGTATGAATTGAATTTCTGTAATGAAAAAGGTATCTGTTCATTAATGTTTCAAAGTTAACATTATTGTTTTTCTTATCTTTTAGTGCTTTACTCATACAAAATTTAAAGTTTTTTACAGCATTTTCTGCGAACCCATTAGTTGCAGGGTGAAAAGGAGGTGATGTTTCATGTCTTACTCCATTTTTTGATAGAAAATCTGAAAATTCCTTGGAGCAAAATACTGCTGCATTATCTGTTACAACTATTTTAGGTAATCCGAATCGACTGAAACATTCCCTAAACTTTTCCACAGTGTTATAAGCATTTGTATTTTTCATAATAAAGGCCTCTGGCCATTTAGAATAAGAATCAATTATAATTAAAATCATTTTACCATCAAATGGTCCCAAAAAATCAGCATGAACCCTTTCATATGCTGAGTTCGTCTTTGGCCATGAAATAATGTTTGCCTTTTTAGGTTCTGGCCTAGCTGCCATACAAATGTTGCAATTTTTAACAAAGTTCTCAATAGATTGATCTAAATTAGGCCACCAAAAATATGATCTAGCATTGGTCTTCATTTTCACAATACCTTCATGTGTGGTATGTAACTCTTTTAATAAATTTTGCTGTAACTTACAAGGAATAACAACTCTATACCCCCACATGATAACACCTTGATCAACATACAATTGGTCCCTTTTTTGTGCAAATGGTTTCAAAACTTCATCTTTAACATTTTTAGGAAATCCATATCTTATCATATTAAAAACAGAACTTAAAAGTGGATCCTTTCTAGTTTCAGACCTTACAACATTTAAATCTATAATATTTTGTTCCTCAACAAAGTTAATGTAGTCACACTCAGAATGATTAGTTATTACAGACTGTTCATACTCTAATGGAATCCTTGACATACAATCAGCTTGATTATTTTTACAACCTTTGATGTGCTTAAAAATATAGTCAAATCCTGCTAAATACAAGGACCATCTCTGTAATCTACCAGCTGCCATTTGTGGTAGGCTTTTATGCTCACCAAACAAAGCTTGTAAGGGTTTATGATCTGACCACAATTCAAATTTTGTCCCAACCAAATATTGGTAAAATTTTTGTACTGCCCAATAAATAGCTAACGCTTCTTTGTTTATCATTGAGTAACCTTTTTCTGCTTTGTTAAATACTCTAGAAACAAAACTAATTGGCCTATCCGTTCCATCGGGCATAACATGACTCAGTACAGCACCAATTCCATTTTGAGATGCATCACAAGTTAATCTTAATGGTTTAGATCGATCAAAATGTACTAAGACATTGTCAGAAATTATATCTTTCTTAATATTATCAAAACTTTGTTGACAATCTAATGTCCAATTAAATTTGTTATCCTTTTTTAATAACTCATACATTGGTTTGAGTTTTATGGAAACATTGGGGATAAATTTAGAGTAATAATTAACCATTCCAATCCATGATCTTACCTCAGTTACATTTTTGGGTGCAGGTGCTTTGGTAATGGCTTCCAATTTCAAAAGATCCTTCTTTAAACCTTCTTTTGAAATAATGTGTCCTAAATATTTAACCTCGGACTGAAAAAATAAACACTTATCTTTGTTTAATCTAATTCCAACATTTGCAAATCTTTTTAAAACTTCTTTTAAATTTTCTAAATGTTCTTTGTCATTGGCACCCGTTACCAAAACATCATCTATAAAATTAACTACTCCTTTGGTCCCCTGTAAAACTTTTTCCATCTTTGCCTGAAATATTGCCGAAGCAGGCTTGGTACCATAAGGTAACCTAGTTAATCTGTAAATACCTTTAGGAGTTGACCACGCCAGTAATTGTCCTGTTTCATTATCTAGCAATAATTGATTGAAGGCATTTCTCAAGTCAAGTTTTGTAAACTTCTCTCCCCCTTGTAACGCTGTAAAAATATCCTCAATTTCTGGGCAAGGGATGGTTTACATCTTTTAAATGTTTGTTCACAGTTATTTTATAATTAGCACATAATCTAAGCTTTCCATTTTCTTTTATAACTGGTACTAATGGAGTTCCCCACTTAGAGTTCTCTGTTTTTACAATAACACCTTCCTTTTCTAATTTTTGTAACTCTTGGTCAACTTTATCTTTAAAAGAATGCGGAATGGGGTGGGGTTTCAAAAATATAGGTTTTACACTAGTATCAACCTCTAATCCTACTTCCTCCCCTTTAATTACTCCCAATTCTGGCTTAAACACTTTTGAATACTCTTCTAATACATTTTGTAATGACAGTTCATCTACTGTATTTAATGACAATAAATGTTGAATATTAATTTTTTTTATTAAGTCTCTTCCTAATAAACTTTTTAATCCATTTTCTACAACTAACAAAACACATTTTAATTCTTTAGTTTTAATTTTTAATAAAATTGAAATTTTACCTTTTGGTTTCATAATCTCACCACTATAGGTTTTAAGTTCCACATCAGCTGGCTGTAATTTTACATCTGAAAACAAACTCTTGTATGTAGATAATGGAACACAAGATACTGCTGCTCCAGTGTCCAATTCCATCTGGAATTGTTTACCATTTCCTAAACAGTTCAGAAAAAATGGAGAAACATAGTTCACCCCGCTGTTGTGTACTGAAAAGATGTCAACATTATCTTCATTGACTTCCACGCTATGTGTATTCTTCTTGTTTTTGCAGATTTCTGCTAAGTGTCCAATTTTATTACAGATTTTGCACTTATATGTTTTATATCTGCATTTTGAAAAACTGTGGTCTGGCTTGCCACAATGTATACATGTAAGTTTTGTACTGGAACTTGAACTTTTCTGTGTCTTTTGGAATGTCTTTACCTTGACCACTTTGTTAACCGTTCCACCGCTGTTTCTATCTTTTATAGCCGATTCCTTGTTCAAAGCTGTTTCTAGCAGTTCCTCTGTGGTTTTGGTGATACTCTCCTCACACAGTCGCTCCTGTATTGGGCCTGATAATAGTCCCGTGACGAATTTAGTTTTAATAATTTCCTCCATGTGCTCTTCAAAATTACACTCCGATGCCATTTCTCTTACTCTTGCATAATATTGTGCGATTTTTTCACCCTCATTTTGCCTGAGTCTATCAAATTCAATTCGTTTTCTAAAATATGAGACTCTGGGTTTAAACCTAAGCTTCAGAGCGGCTCGTAATTCATCAAATGATTTGGTGGAGGGAAGTGCCGGATGCAATACGCTTTTTAATATTTTATATGTAGTTTCATGCAGTGATACTATTAATATTGAAGCCTTTCGCTCATTTTCAATTTCAGCTGCAATAAAATATTGTTCCAGGCGTTCCAGGAAACACGTTATGTCGTCACCTTCTTCAAAAGGTTTTATTACGAAGTTCGATGTTCTCGTCGCCATTTTGAAGTGTCTTTACACTTTTGTTTGAATGTTTCAATAAAATGAGAATGCTTCCATAGCTATTTAAAATACTTTTATTAAAATATATGACCTTAGTTGGTGGCTTCCAAGATGGTTGCTTTTTCCGGATGTTACAATAGACCAAGTGGCTTGTGAACATAGATATTCAATTTTGTGTTGCCATACTTATTTTCTAAATACATTACACTTACCCAGAAGAAGCCTGTTTACTCTAACTTTGAAGAGATTCGGGTTGAATTCATTCGGAAACACAGACGCAGGTGGTGAGTTCCATTCTTTCGCTGTGCGCATTATGAAGGAAGTTTGGAAGCGCTTGGTGTGAATTGGTGGAATGGCAACAAGGTAAGGATGGTAACTTGGAGTGCGTCTAGATGTCCGATTGTAGAAGAGAGCTGGTGGGATGAGGTCGTGGAGTTCTTGAGCACACTCACCGAAATACAGTCTGTAGAAGACCGACAAGCAGGCAACCTTGCGGCGATGAGCCAAGCTGTGAAGCTTGGTATTCACCAGTTCAATGTCGCCGATGAGCCTCTTGGCTCTGCGTTCCACCAAGTCAAGCGCGGCAAGCTGATACTTTGCTGAGCCATCCCAAAGGTGGCTGCAATACTCCATGCAGGATCGGACTTGCGCTTTGTTCAGGTTTAAAAGCTGTCCAGGCGTAAAGTATCGCTTCATCTTATTTAGGATGCCCAGTTTTTTGGCCGCAATTTGGGCTTTGTACTCAATGGAGGCGTCGAAGTTGAGACTGGATGTCAACTTCTTGCCTAGGAGCTCAAGCCGATCAGTCACTGGAACAGACGCACTCCGAAAAGTAGGCGCCTGATCGAAAAGACTCCTTTTAGCGGTAAAAAGACACGCCTGTGTTTTGGTGGCGTTAAAGGAGACCAGATTGTCATCACCCCACTGGGAGACAAGGCTTAAGGTCAAATCTGTCCGCTCTACCATAGTCTCTCTCAAGGAACGAACTTCATCCACGCTGGTTTTTGCGCTGGGCAGGTATCTCTCTGAAACAGTACTGTCATCTGCGTACCCAACAATACCAAACTCAAGTAGGTCATTGATGTGCAGCAGGAAAAGAGTTGCAGAAAGAACAGACCCCTGAGGAACTCCGGAATCAATAGCCATAAGGTCAGAGTATCAGCCGTCTATGACTACTCGGATCGACCGTTCTCAAATAAGTCTGATATCCAGCTACAAAAAAGACTCTAGTGTGTGTGTGGTGTCTCGCAGACTCAATTTTGCGTTCGTTTCCTAAAAACATAAGTATTTGTTTTATGAATTCATATTTTAATCTAATCTAATCGAAAGTATTTCTTATATAAATAATTTAATATTGAATGTTAAAAAACTAAAATTGGAACTCAACAATCTACAAGTGTCTGATCTATCAGAAGGCCGACGACTGACAAAATACGAAGTAAGCCGACAGGCATTAAGAAAATAGTAGTACTATGTCGTTGAATCGACATAGAGAGTTGACCCCTCTGGCATAGAGTGTACTTGACATTTCTTATAACAAATAAAAAAATACAACCAATAAAAATAAATTATATTAAATTTGTGGCAACGCAAAGATACAAAAAACATTTTCATTTTCAGAAAAACATTCTGAAACGTTTGTAAGTAAATGAGTAATACCTAAAGGTTATATACTGAATGAAGATGTTATAAAAGTTAAATAATAAATACTGTCTGCTGCATTCAAATTATCTTTGTTTTCTTTTGTAGTATGGGTTACATTTATGTGATGTGTCTGTTGGTCACTACTGGGTTATAATTTTGGTTTGGCTGGTTGATTAAGTGGCTAACTTAACAGTTACCAAAGAATATATACGAAGACTGCGAGTCTCCACACATTGGGTGCAGCCTAATCGAAAAGGTAACTTCGCTCAAGATCATCATCATCATTTCAGCCGAAAAACGTCCACTGCTGAACATAGGTCCCGGTCACGTCCGTCTCGCATCCAGTAGACGCCCGAAACTTTAACCAGGTCATCGGTCCATCTAGTGGGTGGCCTTCCAACGCAACGTCTTTGCTCAAGATGTTCTTTACCAAAGAAGGAAACTCTTACCTCAGGACCCGTGGATCTTTGATCACAGTAACTGTTAGTTTTGCTTTGCCCCACACCTGGTGCTGTTCCACCAAGATGCGAGACTAAAGCAAATTATTGAGTTTACACAAAACTAACATCTAGAACAGCTTCTAAAACCAATTTATATCTTAATTCCAGCCCAGATCACCTTTTACCAAATTCTCCAATCGCAACATATGAGTGCGGTGTAGTTTCCGGTGGCAACGAGAGGGTCCCCCTGATCAACAATGGAAACTTTTTCGACAGAGGAGAGATACCTTGGCTCGTAGCTATCTATAGAAATGTTGGGAAAAATCTTCAGTTTATCTGCGGAGGGACGCTCGTGTCTGATCGTCATGTTGTGACCGGTGAGTATAAGAGCCCCGCAAAGTACAGTCCTTTTATCGGTTTGGTCGGATTGAAAATTACATTTGTTCCAAATCGTTGTAATGTGCGCACTTGCATACTGCCTCGTACTGAATAAAAACCCTACCGAACGATCAGCTGAAAAAGTGTTCACAACACAAGCTATTCTGAGTAGAAATAAGTACCAGCAGTAACTCAAATGGTGACGTAGCAATGTACATGTGCATGTACTATATATCTTAGCATTTTTGATAATGAAAAATTAATTACCGCACAAGACGCCATTAGAATCTTTTGCGACCTCTCGAAAGCGTTTGATTGCGTTAACCATGAGACACTATTGTTAAAACTCGAGCACTATGGGATAAGGCATACGGCCCTTGAGTTAAATATTTGTAAGTCAGACAAGTTAAAAATCAGGTAAATGGCCTAAACTCACTAGAGTCTGAAATGGCAATGGGCGTACCTCAAGGCTCGATATTGGGACCATTCCTATGTTTAGTTCACATTAGCCCCGATTATTAAAAAACCAACCGAAGATGGTCTTATTTGCTGATATTTAAAATAGAGCGGTAATCACACAATCTTGATGATGTGAATAACACTACTCATCAGTTCCAAAATTGGTTCACGGCAAACAATTTGGTACTAAATGAAAAAATAAACACTTGTATTAGATTCACATTGCCGAATGTTAGAAGTAGCGAATCATATGAATATTGAATGGAGAAAAGTTGGACTTTATAAATAAAACAGTTTTCCTAGGAATCCCTCTAGATGACAAATTACAATGGTGTCCTCATATAAAATCTCTTGCAGATCGCTAAGCTTAGCCGCGTATGCTTTTAGAAAGATGAGACAGTAAACGGTAGAAAGGTCTATTTTAGTTACTTTCATTCGGTATTTTGCTGTGGGGTCGGGCGGCTGACATTGAATCAATATTTATATTGCAAAAGAGAGCTGTCAGAGCTATATATTATAGTTAAGTCACCGAGAATCTCTTAGGGAACTATTTAAAAAGATTAATATTATGACAGTTTATTGTAAATTCATTAATGAAAATATTATGTATTGTAGGAAAAATATATATATTTAGTAAAGTCAGTGATAGACACAATTGTAATGCTAGAAATAAAGATAAGTTCGATCAACCATCTTATAGATTAGCTAAAGTACACACATCTTTCATAGGGTACTGTGATAAATTCTATAACAAAATGTGATATATTAAAACTAAATGAAATAAAACTTTTGTTAAAAGCACACTTTGTAAACAAGCATATTACAAATTAGATGACTTTATTCAAGATAAGAATACTTGGCAACATGCTGGTCCTGCTCCATAGGGTAATCTTCAGTGTAGACAAAATCAAACTGGTTAATTTACATTATATTCATAAATTATAGCAATATTTTATTTTATTTCTTTTCTTTTTGTTTAAGATAATATTGACTCGCACACTGTTGCGTTGTTGTTGAATTAGGTAATTTACCTATGTTTGGAATATTTGAAATTAAGTGAGAACCATGTTCCTATTTATCAGATGAATGAATTTTCCTGGTAGTCCTTGTAATACTTTATATCTGTACTTAGTATAGTAGTATTAGTTTGGGTGCATCGTCCTCACGTATATGAATTAATGTACCTATGAAAATTGGCAGTGGACAGGGCACATTGCTCCGATGAAACGATGACTTTGTTAAGGTTATGGGAATACGCTGCATGCGAGACGCACGGTATCGGTCAATGTGGCGATGCCTGGGGGAGGCCTATGTCCAGCAGTGGACTTCTTTCGGCTGAAATTATATGATGATTTTTGAATTGTTCAAGTGTCTCTCAATTAAGTTTCGTACCCTTTAAAATAAAATCTCGTAATTTCTCCATGTTATTTTCAGCTGCTCACTGCATGCAGCGTCCCTCTGTCGTAACTCCCATGACAGAAATCGTGGTGAAGGTTGGTGTACACAGCCTAAACGACTGGAGTGACGATTTGACCGTCGTCAGGAAGCTGATGTCGGCAACTATACACGAGGCGTATAATCCTAACACGCTTCAAAGTGAGTATTAAGTTGGAACTAAATGCAATGTAACAGTCTACTACTGGACTCAGGCCTCTTTGATCCCACGGCATTCTACCGGACTTTTCGCTCCTCTCAACCAGCAGCTACCAGTCACCCAGTAAAGATCGTTCTAGTATTCCTCACTTCATGTTAGCTACAGAAGAACAGCTGATATTGACGCCACCATTGTTCCAGTTTTAAGTTCGGCTAACTGATTTCATCTTGATTTCCATAGTTTTTTCACAATTTGTTTGTTTTAGATGACCTCCTGATCCTCACACTGAGCAAACGTGTGAAGACCAATAGGTTAATTCAGCCAGCCTGTCTGTGGAGCGGTGACGTTGAGCTGTCACGCGTAGTCGGGGCTACTGGAGTTGTAAGTATACTATACTTTAGATCTTACTGTAGAAGAACTTGCAATAGTTTCAGAGTTCTCTGAAAGAGTTGGATAAGTGTATCAAGAGCAGAGGCGGCTCGTGACATTTATTTATAGGAGTTAACAAAAAAAAAACGTGAAACTAGAGCTTACCATTTATTTATTTTTTGTACAGAAAATTCATTCTGATCTGTTCTGTTCAGTATTTCTGTTCTGGAAACTTCATAAATAGCATCTAAAATGTCATTCTGAATGGTTTTAGACGTTTAAAAACGGACCTGCTGGATAAATGCTGTTTCATAGCCAAATCGATCTCGGACACGAAATCTTCCAAACCTCTATAGATTCCGGAATGCCGTGGATTCGTCCTAACCTCGTAAAACAACTTGAAATGCACCACGTTTAATACGGGCATTTAATAGAGCGTGTGTGTTTAATAGATTGTGTGGTATTTTACCAACGCCGTAAAATGTATCGATTTTCATCAACGCGTTCATTGAACTCTCTAATAGATTTTCGATACGCAGAATCGAGCGCTTTACGAAATTTTGAGTAAGAGCAATTTTAGGACCCTAGCAACCAGGCCATAAAAATTCATAAACAAAATTCAGGACGTGGTGGCCCCTTAGCTTTAAGTTCGAGACGCATTTCAAGAGCCTTTTCATATTTTTTTATAAAAGGCACACTGTATTGTTCCATTTTTAACACAAATATCGCGCAATACTATATTTAATACATAATTAAAAGAAAAGCTGCGAAGAATCTACATTCTACCGTAAAGTAACTGATTTCAAGTGTTTGTTTTATTGTTTACATAAGAGTGACAACGGCGCACAGGCAAAAGTCTCCCGCCTTGCGCGATTTGTCAACGTCGCGCGTGAGCGGCGCTCCAGATTAGGCTAATTGCCCATACAAAATCTTCTGTTTCACACGTCGTTTTATTTTTTGTTAAAAATTTTGTCAGATTGTTGTTAAGAATTCTTTCGAGTATTTTGGATAAAGAGCTAAGTACTGAGATTGGCCGATAGTTGGACACGTCGTCTTTGCCTCCTTTTGTACACTGGATGTACATCTGCACGTTTGCAAACTTTCGGAAATATACCCGAAGTGATGGAGCAGTTGCATATATGGGCAATGGAAGGAGCCAGGATTCTGCTAGATTGTTTTAAAATTTTTGCAGGGATGTTGTCCCAACCAGTTGCACAATCACCACGTAACCTGTGAATTGTACTTGTAACAAGTGACTCATCAACCAACGGAATAGTCAAAGAGTTAATTGGGGACGGGGAAGAGGATATATAAGAGGCTTGCCTGGTGGAGTCAAATTTTGATGCAAGGTTCTTTCCAACATTCACAAAATATTTATTGGCATTATTTACTGATTCGACAGGGGTTATAGAGGATTGTAGCAGAGCATTTGGCAAGTGTCTCTAGTGGCCGCTATGTGTGATCGATTTAATCACTTTCCATGTGGCTCTGGGATTGTTATTAACTTTAAGAAATTCGGTGTTCTCATGGGCACGTTTTAATTTGTTAAGAAGAGAATTACAAAAGTTGTGGTAGCGGGTATAAGAGGTTTTTAATATTGGATCATTGGGAGACTCCCTGACTCGTCGGTGCATTTTGTCGCGATTGCGAAGGCATTTTACTAAACCAGCAGTCATCCAAGGTTTTAGGACTATTCTCCTACTAGGAGTGCGAACAATTTTTGAATGCTTAGTTATGACAGCCTGTAGATCGGCAATTAAGTAATTGGACGCAAGATTCGGGTCTACAATATCAAGAATAGGACCAAAATCACAATTATCTAATTCATGTTTAATGGCCTCATAGTCATATCGAAGCGAGGTGTTTTTTGAAGGGGGTCTAACAGATTTGTTCATGTCAAGAAATATGGCTACAGGTAGATGATCTGTAATGTGGGTGTCCAAAACTACCACCCTAGCAGGGTATTTAGTTTTTATCAAGACATGGTCCAGACAGTTATTTAACCTTGTCGGAAAAGTGTGGGCAGGCAGTAAACCATGAGTTGCTGTGAGAGTTAAATACTCATCCGAATGTCGATCAACATTACCGGGTTTGATATCTATATTAATATCGCCTATAAGCATGATATTATTTTTGGATTTTACTGTTGATATTATTTCACTCAAACTAGTGTAAAAATTAGCAAGGTTTACATAGGATGGGGACCGATAAACAGCGATTATAGCTGTGTTATTATAGCAAGTTACCAAGCAGTTTGCATCTAAGATCAAAGGTTCATGTGTAGTACAATTAATTGTGTTTTTAATGTAGGTTACAACTTCGTCATTTTTTATTGGGTTGTTTTTTGTGGAGAATGAGGTATAGCCCGGTAAGATAGGAATGAGACCCGAAACCTGCAACCAACATTCAGTAAGAACTATAAAGTCAAAATCAACCTTCGTTACGGTTAACATGGTGACAAATTGGTCTAGATTCTTTTTTATGCTCCTAATGTTAACATGTATGATACGCACTGTACTCTCGCACTGGCCTTTATAAGTCAGGCATTGATCAGGCGTACATGTATAGGACTCAGCGATAAAATCGTTGTCTATTTCATGAGAAATTTGATTAATATTCATCATTTTTCGTTTGAGATAAAACTGATAGTAGGCTGAGTCGTTTATCCAGGGTTGAGACAACAGCTGGACCGCAGCATACGTAGGTTACTAAGGCATTCGTAAGTTGAAAGTTACTAAGCAACTCGTTAAAAGAATCTTTTGGGATGTGATGTTTTTTTTAAGGAACGGAGTCGGTGAGTGAGTGAGTGTTAAAATCGGCAAGTTAATCGTTGGTGTTAGCCATCTGATATAGACCCTAACCATAAAATACCCGAGAAACACTGGGCGCAAAGATAAGTACGCGCATAAACAGATCATATTTGGAGGTATCTGCATGTTTACGTTTGAATCATTAATAAAACTTGAATCGGTAGACGGTAAAGTCTAAAATATTAGAAATTGCGCGGGTATGCATAACAGTGTGTGACAAGACCGCATAGACTCCTCCAACTCTCGTGGACTCCTCTCGTGAATGAAGAGTGGACTGTATAAAAAGGCGGTTGGTTTTAAAGCCGTTATATTCAAATTACAGTAAACTGTACCGGACAAACATTTAGATTTTAGGAAGAGGCGTCGCCACCGCGCTGCGCACACACACTGATGCCGTGTGAGTCACGCAGCACCTGTGTGCAGCGTAGACGGCGCGCTCCGGCCGCCCGAAGTGTTGGGTAGAATTCCCAAATTTTTTTTTTTTTTTTTTTATTATTGATAGGCTTGCGTTTGACCACTATCTCACCTGATGGTAAGCGATGATGTGGCCGACGATGAAGCACGCTTGCCTAGAAGAAACCTATTCACTCTTGACTTAAAGACTCCCAGGTTGTAGGTATCAGGAAATACAGACTCCGGCAGGGAATTCCACTCCTTTGCTGTACGCATAATAAAGGAATTCCCAAAACGTTTGGTGCGTATGGGTGGGATGTCCACCATGTACCGATGACGCAACGCCGTACGTCTTGTAGTCCGATGATGGAACGAGCTAGGAGGAATTAGTTCATGCAATTCCAACGCACACTCCCCGAAATGTAACCGATAAAAAACCGACAGACTGGCAACTCGGCGCCGATGTTCGAGGTTCTGGAGCCTAGATTCGGCCAATACTTCATTGTCGATGAGCCTCTTAGCCCGTCTTTCGATCGCATCAAGTGCATCCAGCTGGTACTTGGCAGATCCGTCCCAGAGATGAGAGCAGTATTCCATGCATGATCGAACTTGCGCTTGATATAAGTTGAGCAGCTGTTCTGGCGTGAAGTACCGTCTCACCTTCGCGAGTATCCCCAATTTTTTGGAAGCCAGCTGAGCTTTTGCCTCAATGAATGGACCAAAATTGAGCGTCGATGTCAACGTAATGCCAAGAATCTCAAGATGGTCAGTTATCGGCACGGTCACACCTCTGAAAGAAGGAGCCGGGTGGAATTGGCTCCTTTTAGCGGAAAAAAGACACGCCTGGGTCTTAGCAGCATTGAACTTGACCAGATTGGCATCGCCCCATTCGGAGACTGCCTCCAAGGACAGATTCAAGCGCCCAACCATGGCCTCCCGGAGAGACCGGATCTGAGGTCCAGTAGCGCGCGCGTTGGACACGTATCTCTCAGCTACAGTGCTGTCGTCTGCATACCCAAAGGTGCCGGGTTTTAGCAGATCATTTATGTGCAGCAAGAACAACGTTGCTGAGAGTACTGACCCCTGTGGGACCCCGGCATTAATATCCAGTAATTCAGACTAGCTAGGCTTCGTCCGCCTATATGCCAGTATGAATCTCTAATCGAAGCCAGCAATAACTGAGGGCCTGCATGCATCAGCTTTGTTACATGTTCAAATTCGAATAATAACTTCGTAAATTGGTGAGTAGACTGTAAAAGAATAGGGTGCTTTTTAACAAAAGCAAAAGTTGAATTTGCTAAGCGTCCTGCGACACGCATGATTTTATTATTATCTAAGAATAAGTTAAATTTTATAAGGTCGCTTTTATAAGGCAACTTCTGATTATTAATGAGTAATTCATACTCAGGAAAAGACTCAATTTGGCTTCTAATTATAATAATATTTAATGCATCCTGCAACTCGGCTTGTGATAGAAATTTACCAATAGAAGGAATTTTCTTACACAATTTAATAAACCTTAAAACTGTTGCTACACTACGGATCAGCCTTAAATAACTGTAAAAACGATTAAAATCGATGAATATATGATATTTACTATTATTGCTAACACTGGCGCTCAGTAAAACATGAGGTCGAGTTTCAGTCAGCTTTTCTGGCTCTAACGATTTATGTTGAGACGGCCAATGAGACTGGTCTTGCTTCAAAAAACTGGGACCACTCCACCACAAGTCCAAAGATTGCAGAACACTAATATCCACGCCACGAGATATTAGGTCTGCAGGGTTTTTGGCGGTTGGGATGTGTCGCCAAGTACAGTGTCCTGCCTTATCTAAAACTTCAGCAACGCGATTTCGCACAAATGGCTGAAGCTTAGAAGGTAACATCTGCAACCATCCCAACACGACGGTGGAGTCAGTCCAACAATGAACATGACTAAACTTTAGTCGCAGTGAACTAACAACCTTCTCGCACAAACGAGCTCCGACTACGGCGCCACACAATTCCAGTCTTGGAATGGTGGTCGGCTTAATCGGTGCCACTCGACTTTTAGCGGCTAATAACCGACTAAGAACCATGTACTCACCCTGATCATTGGCACTACGTACATAGACGCACGCACCATACGCACGCTCAGATGCGTCTGTGAATACATGTAGTTCCAGTGTAGTAAATGCATTACATATAACGAGTCGTGGAACACGATAATTATTAATAAGCGGCAATGCTTTAATAATAGCATTCCAACTAGCATTAAGTGCCGGCGCTAATGGCTCATCCCACGATAGCTTGTTTAACCACATTCGTTGTAAAAACATTTTCATTGTGACTACGCAAGGGGGTAAAAGTCCTAGGGGGTCAAAAATACGGGCTATGACATAAAGTATATCACGCTTTGTAACAGATTCCGTAGAAGCTAACGTTAGACTTGAAAATCCAAATTCGTCGGAACTAGAAAACCAGTCAAGGCCTAATAACTTATTGGGCTCATTAGATCCCATATCTAAATCTAATGACGACTGAAAAGCTCCTGAGACTAATTCAGGAACGTTGGACCTCCACTTTCTAAGCGGCATGCCAGCAGATGCTAGTGCATTGGTGACCTGTGTGCGGATAAACATAACTTCATTTAAATCATCAGATCCAGTCAACAGGTCATCGACGTAAAAATCATGCTTGATGACATCAGCAACCCTATTTCTGCTACATGAGGATGACTAACCCACAGAAACCGAAGTGGTCTTAGCGTCATTGGTTTGATAGACCATCCCTATTTGCTTGAGGCAGCGTGTAGCAAGAAATGGTGCACTAGCCGTACCATATGTGACGGTATTCAATTTATAAATCTTGACAGGGTCGCATGCATTATCACGCCACAGAACCTGTTGCAGGTACCTATCAGAGGGGTGGACGTATATACATCTATACATCTTCGCAACATCAGCTGACAAGACGAACTTGTGTTGTCGAAACCGTAGAAGTATAGATATAAGATCGTCGTGCACTGTAGGACCCACCATCTGCAAGTCATTGAAGGATACTCCTGAAGAAGTAGCACAGCTTGCATTAAAAACTACACGCAGCTTGGTAGTTGTGCTACTTTCACGCAGTACTCCGTGGTGTGGTATGAAATATCCACTGGGACTGTAATTATCCTTTTTTTCGGTCATATGTCCTAAAGTCTCATATTCAGGCATGAAGTCACGATATAACTTACTGAACTCGTACTTGGACTTCAGTCTGCGTTCTAGGGAATATAGACATTTAGAAGCCCTTTGGAAAGATTCTCCTAAAATAGAAGGATTTTGCTTAACAGGAATACGAACACAAAAATGACCGTTCTCTAAACGTGTCGTATTCTTGACGAAATGCTCCTCACACAACTTCTCCTCCGGTAAATAATGTGAGGATTGTGAATTAATCTCTACCAGATTCCAGAATTTTTCTAAATTGGTGCGAATTTTATTTAAATCACCGTTACTAGGGGAATCTGTTTGAGTAAAGTTGCATGAAATATTATTGGTCATTAATTTACCATTATAATAGGTAACCGGGCCAGAAACAATCCAACCTAACAACGTTTCACACAACACCTTACCAACTCCTAGTCTAATTCTCTGTGAACCAACCAAGTCCCAGAATAGTTCCGCTCCTATTAAGACATCTACTTCTGAAGGCTTGTAAAAAGTGGGGTCAGCTAAACAGATATTATCTGGTATATTCAGGTCAGAAATGTCGACTTCACGACAGGGCACAACAGTCGTTAATGAAGGCAAAACAAAACAATAAAACTTTGTAACATAACTATTGTCTAATGACGTCATTTTCACATGACATATTTTGCCTACACGAGAACTTACGTTATTAATGCCATAGACCGAACCATTTATCTGACTAGTATTTAAGTTAAGCCGTGTACATAATCGTTCCGTCATAAAACACGATGTGCTCCCACTATCAAGCATGGCTCGCACTATGTGCTCGCGATCATTGTGATCACATAATTTGATAAGAGCGGTGGACAATAACACAGCGCGTTGTTTACGCTCACTACATAACGAACTGAGGTCCGCAGACAAAGTTAAATTATTTGCACTCACATTAGTGTTAGTGCTAGCCACGGCGTCAGAGGGTGATGACGTTGATACGGAATGGGACGAGCTACCGTGTGATTTGTTGTCATTATTGCAAGAATTCGCCGTACCTTTATTTTCCGATGAATGAATCAAAGTGTGGTGTCGGCGCTTACATATCTTGCATCCCGGCTTTTTGCATCGGTTAGCAAAGTGACCTGCACGAAAACAGTTATAGCACACTTTATAATTAGGTATTAATTTGAGTCGGGCGTCTATGCTAAGTGAAAGGAATTGTGAACAACTACTTAAAACGTGATCAGCTTTACAGTGCGGGCACAGCTTACTTATTTCAGTGCTGGAATTATTAGAATCTTGTGAAACAACCATAGATTTCATCTTATTTGTATTTGAACTAAGCTTAGCGGGGTAGGGATTACTACTTTTTCGTGTTGTTTCCAATGTTTCTAACAATTCAGCTCGAAACCGAATGAATTGCATGAGTGCAGCGAATGTTATTGTGCTATCTTTGTCTATGCGACCTTTGTGCTCCTCCCACTCACGATAGGTTAATTGATCCAGCTTTCGAGTTACTATGAATATTAATAAAGTGTCTCAATACTTGATGGGCTCATCTAACGATTCCAACGCACGGAGATTTTTATTAAGTTGGTCAATCAATCCTTTCAACGCAACAGAGGACTCCCTTGAAATAGCATTCAAGTTAAATAAGGATGACACATGATTTTGAACTAACATCCTTTTGTTATCGAAACGATCACAAATAAGCTTCCAAGCTGTATCGTAATTGCTTGCGGAAAACTCAATCGCATGGATTACAACAGCAGCAGATCCTTCCAGGGACGCTCGTAAATAATGGAATTTGTTAATTTGATCGATTTCATCATTACAGTGAATGAAGCTAGTATAAGTGTCACGGAACTCCAACCAATTGCTAAAACTCCCATTAAATTTAGGTAATTGTATTGTGGGCAACTTAACAGGCTTACGTTGACTGATACGGGTACATTTTCACTAATGCTCGACTCAATTTAGTTGTTATATTTACATAACAGCTCCTGTGCCCTAGACAGTGCTTTATAATATTGTGAATCAAATTCAGTACGCTCAGAGAATTTAATTTTAACATCTTCTACCAGACATTCCAATCACAACTGTATCTCATCGTAATGCTCATACAAAGAATCGATTCTTCCAATTCGTAACTGCAATTCCTTGACCTCACAACTGGTTAACTCCTTGTCACTGGATGCATCAAGGTAATTGATGAATGCAGTTAAGCGTCCCTTGATACTTCCTCGTTTTTTGACTAGTTCTCTTTCTTCGGACATACTGGGAATGGAATGTAGTCAACCTGGAATCAGTGTAATAACAACTTAGGTATCTTTCTATACAATACTTAAATAACTTAATTAAAGCTACCTACGTTTAGCTACTACGGTATAACAATTTAATCAACAATGTTGATACTGTAAATATGTAGTGAATTCTACCTGTTGTAAACATGATGTGAATACAAAATGAGATTTTTAAAACTTCTATTTAAACTACAATTCCTCATAACTTGAACACTAAATTACCTAACGTCGAACTTTAGAGAAATACATTTAAAATAATAATCAATTAAATTGACTAATACGGTTTAATTAACTGAATAACTTGACTTTAAGACTTGCAATATCCATCTAACACCAACCTACCTATTAATAATTATTTAAATGAATAGTTGACTAAAATATTGCTATACAATTATAAATGTAGCAAATATCTACTGAACTTAATAAGAAAGAACATATAATCGTATTTGCAAAATAAGTATCATCAAATATGATACGTACTAGAAAACTATTCACAATCCAAATAGGTAAAATGTTTGAACAATATAGGTATTTAAAACACTAACCTTTTAAATCCATAATTATGGTTAAATGCCTAAGTACTACCTGAACGAGTGTTGGGTGATGATATTTTAACTAAAATATTCTTAACACCGTAAATTTGCTTGAAGTCCTTTGTTCACAGTCACGTTGCCGGCTTTTAACCTCCTCGGCAAAACTCCACGGTAATTATTATCCAAATCCACAGATTTTAGCAAATCTTCATGTGATTACCAATCCGGCTCGAAGGACCAAATTGGGGAATTTTAAGTGACTCATCAAGGAAACTCCAAAAATGCTGATATTTAGTCAAACATGTATTGTCTCGATGACGAACAAAAATGGAAGGGGCTGAATGACAAGCAAGTACAAAAATCCTTACATCTAATTACAACTAATGAACACGCAACGTTGATTTGCTCATTCTAAACGAGCAGGCGTAGGCTCGAACATCACCATAGTCGATTATAGGGAAGATTAAAGTCTGCACAAGCATAGCCTTTGTTTTTGCAGGCAGAAAGTTTCTCAGACGATACAGGCAACGCAAGGTCCCGTTGACTCTTTGACTGATACTTGAAACCTGACTTTGCCAGCCTAGCGTCGAGTCAAGATGTAGACCGAGATCTTTTACACTAGGGCTGATGGGGATAACGGTACCATTAAAAATAATAGGAGGAAGATAGCTAATCCCCACCCGACCCATCATGCGAGAGCTCCCGATCACAATGGCCTGACATTTTGAGGGGTTTACAGACACCACAAATCTATCAGACCAGTTCTTGACAGCGACTAAGTCCCGGTTCACATCGCCTATAGCGTCCGACAAACCATTCACCCGCGCAGATGCATACAGTCGAAGGTCATCGGCCTAAAGATGATACGAACACCGAAGACAGTGAGTTATAAAATGTATGAAGATGGAGAATAACAATGGAGAAAGAATACCGCCTTGCGGAGCACCAGCAGCTAGGTCACACCAACTCGATGAACTCTCGTCAACGCGAACCGACTGCTGACGTCCCCGAAGATAGGAAGAGACCATTCCAGGGCCTCGGAAGAAACCATAAGATGTGAAAGGATAGAAAGGAGAATATCATGACTGACGGCATTAAAGGCAAAACGGATGCAAAACGCACAGAACTAGTTTATGTGGCAACGCTGAAATGATGGTGATAATGATTGAGCTAACAACTTCGAATAGGGATCTTTCTTGGGTAGAAAAATAATAATTCTATATAGTTTGTCAGTGAGATTATCAAATAATATTGTATGGGACCCGTATTTTTAGCTTTAACAAATAAATAAAACTGACAAAGATAAAGCGCATCAAAGTTCAGGAGTGGGGGCTTGTGACGTCACTTTGTCAGTATAAAGTGTAGTATACCGTGACGTAACAAGATATGTCAACGCACTGTATCACCGTATTTTTTTGTTAACGTGGCAAAAGAAAAAATACTTGTTCAATATTTTCAGGTTATCTAACTGACGGTCTCAATATATATTTTTTTCAACTACCCCATTGTTGCCCCTGATGTGTGAGTCCGCGGCATTTTATTCATACAATGCGCGTTCCGTCTTCAGTTGAGCAGTTGTAACGTGAACGCACTGTATCACCTCACTTCATAAAATATAGCTTGATCTCTGCGATAGCTGTCAGTATCAATACAGTAACAATATCGTATGACAGGCTAACAATAACGTATACGTCAGTTTGACATATGTCGTTGTGATCAAGTTATCTTTTATGAAGTTTAGTAAAAAATAAACTATACTGTGCTTTTCGTAGACTAAACTGATAGCTGCCAATGAATGTGCTTTTTTAAATGTTGCGCTGTGTATAGTGTTGTAGGTAAGGCTCAATCATAAGTGATTCATCGAATCGATGTGTACTCTTCAATTTAATTTTACTAATTGGTGTAAATAAATGCTTTTATGAATACACACGTAATATATGGCGCACGGTTGGCGCAGTGGTTGAGCGATTGACTGCTGCGCTGCGTGTCGCGGGTTCGATTCCCGCACGGAACAAATATTTGTATGACCTACAGATAATTGTTCCGGCTCTGGATGTTTGTGTATGTGAGTTTATATGTTTGTAAACGCACCCACGATACAGGAAGAAGTTCCTAGTGTGGGGCAACGTTTAAAAAAAAAAAAAAATTTTTTTTTAAATATTACAGTATTCATACACATAGTACATAAACTATTATTGTGTTAAAAAAAAACCGGCCAAGTGCGAGTCGGACTCGCGCACGAAGGGTTCCGTACTATTATCGCATAAAACGACAAAAAAAATCACGTTTGTCGTATGGGAGCCCCACTAAAATATTAATTTTATTCCGGTTTTAGTATTTGTTGTTATAGCGGCAACAGAAATACATCATCTGTGAAAATTTCAACTGTCTAGCTATAGCGGTTCATGAGATACAGCCTGGTGACAGACAGACAGACAGACCGACGGATCGCGAAGTCTTAGTAATAGGGTCCCGTTATTACCCTTTGGGTACAGAACTCTAATAAGAAATCAACAATAAAATAAATGCGACATATAAAAATAAGTCTGACATAAATGAGTAGAAACAAAATAAGGGCCGCTTGCTGCTTCATAAATGTATTTTATTTGCCGTGAAATGGTTTAATTTTTTATCTACTTCGACTTTCGATCACTCAGGATAGTCAGTCAGGATACGACCCTATTTTTATGTAACGATAAAGTGACAACCCCCCAAATGTCAATTTGGTCTACGAAATAAAAAAAACAGAGTATAAGCGCTTAGTACTACAGCGGCCAAAGGTTCCTTCGGCTATCTTCGGATTAGCCGAATGAAACGGGTTCAATCAGGGTTCAATGAAGATCTTACTAAAGGGAGTGACAGAAGTGATATCATGTCCGTCACTCATATTATTAGATAACCGATGAAACCATGGATGTTATGAAACCATGATACCATGGTGCGTATAACCTCTAGAAGATTACTAGTAAAATCACACGCACTTGAACCTAAATTATTAGAGTAACATAGGCTATAATTGCTGATTCAGCAGTGCTAATTTGAAGTAGAAAGTTACGCAGATGAGACGAAAGGCAATGGATAAAGTTCAATTTACTAATTATGCCACATACCTTTGAAACAGCGATTCCCATGCAGATGCAGATGGATGTCACGTTCGGGAAGTTCAGCTCACACACTAGGTACACTATGCTGGCCAGCGGTACACAACACAGTAGGTTTAGATAATACAGATAATACTTTCCATGTAGGTTCAATTAAGAGGTTTGGGCGAGATGATGCGTGATTGATGGACGTGCGCGCACCCCAACCGTGGTTGGCAAGAGACTCCCGACGATCGCCGGCGGCCCTCGGTCGTGGCGGCGGCGTAATGACCGTAGCGCCACCGCGCGGCTTATCACCAGACCAACGATATGTGACACTTATTTAATAAATTGGAACTATTAAACCAATGCTTCTCAATCGCCCTATGGTGGTGTAATAAAATATGAACTATAAATTAGGAAGCGTAACCATTTTCCACGGCTTGAAAGTTCCCACTTTCGAAACACAAAGGAGAAGTAAATAAAGTTGCAGATCATCACAACTCTACCAAAGGTTATGAGAACTCTAAAGTTGCGACTCTCTATTTTAAATAAGAATATTTAACTAACTATTCTACGCGGTAGTTAAATCTAATACTGCACATTCGTGCACGGTAAAATTAATTATTAATATAACGATACTTATTGCGTTGGCAAAGGGCACAACTTTACTACCGGGCGACTCTGAAGGATCCCGCTTTTAGTCTTTACCGATGCGACTCTACAAACTCCGTTTTTATCTGGAAATATTTCTGTGATTACTCCTAACGGCCAATGCATTGGCATCACATTGTCCTGCATGGAGGCGACAACCATACCGACCCGTATTAGATTGGCAGGGGTGTTCCATTTCTGTTTGGATTGTAGGGTGCGCAGGTACTCTTGGCGCCACCGCTTCCAAAAAGACTGGACCATTTGGTCAGCTAATTCATAACGCGAAATAAAATGTAACCGCGTTTCATTGACTTCGCGGGCGGGGAGAAATAAAAGAGGTTTCGTATGCAAGAAGTGCGCCGGCGATAATGAAGTGGGCTCTGACGGATCCGAGCTGATCGCATACAGAAGTCTCGAGTTTAATAAAGCTTCTATTTGAATTAGTAAAGTGTTAAGCTCATCAAAACTAAGAATTTGCTGACCGATGACTTTGCAGAGATGCGTTTTGACACTCTTTACTTCACTTTCCCAACAACCACCAAAATGTGGAGCTCTACAGGGAATGTTTTTAAGTGTTATTCGATGTTCTGCAAGTTCTCTTTCCCATAAAGGGCGATACTCTTTAGCCAAGAATTGGTAGAGATCTCGTAGATAGGATTTGGCTCCAATAAAATTGGTAGCGTTATCTGTGTAAATACACTGAACCAGTCCTCTACGCGCCAGGAAGCGTTTAAAAGCGGACAGAAAGCTCGCAGTGCTAAGATCAGAGGCAATCTCAGGATGCAGATCACGAGTTGTCAGGCATGCAAAAAGGCAGATATACGCTTTCCTCGGTTTTTGACCTCTAGCACGTATCGACGTGATCAAGAAAGGTCCCGCGTAGTCGCAACCAGTTTGAGAAAAAGCCTTAGGGGCCGACTCAACGCAAAAACGTGGCAAATCCGCCATTATATGAAAGGTAGGTCGCGGCTTTGCTCGAAAGCAAAGGTTACAATTAAAGGTAATGTGACGTGCAATGCATCGCGCGGACAGGATCCAATATTTCTGTCGTAAGATAGATACGAGCAAGGTTGGCCCTTTGTGGAAATTTTTCACATGATAGTGGGAAACTAATAGTTCCACTATAAGATCTTGACGCGGAAGAAAGATCTGATGACGCGAGTCAAAATCTAGCTCAGAGTTTGCTAGGTGACCTCCAACGTGGATAAGTCCTTCGTGGAGGAAGGGACTTAGCCGTTGTACTGACTTAGAGCACAATTTATTGCGGGCTAAGCGATCGAGATCAACTTCAAAATTAATCCTCTGCACAGATCGCCACACAACAAATTCAGCGAACTCTAGATCAGACGCGGTAACGGGCCCTCTAGGGAGTCATTTGATAAACTTATAAACGAAGCAAATGGTTTTTAAATATTTCAACCATGACGAGAATCTAGTAGAGCGAGCGTATAAAATGTTGTCGGAAGAAGGACTTCTGTCCGAGCATTCGTGCGACAGGTAAAGCCACGGGCTTCATTTCGGGAATCTCTTGCGACTCGCCTGAAACGAATGGTTTTATCGGCCATTCAGCGCGCGGAAGTTTAAGCCACGGCGGTCCATTTAGCCACAACGGATGATGAACTAATTAAACAGGCGTTAAACCGCGAGAGAGGCAATCACAAGGATTTTCAGATCCTTTCACATGGAAGAAGTGATCTGCCGAAAGATTCTCATGAATCTTAGCGATACGATTGGCTACGAAGGTGTGCCATCGATGCGGTGCGGAATGAATACAACTCAAAGTTACAGTTGAATCCGAGAAAACTACGACTGCCTCAATGGCGTGCCGAGCTACGAAAAGATAATATACTCGCTTTATCACAGTTGATAAGAGAAATGCGGCGCATAACTCGAGACAAGCTAGCGAAACTACTTTCAGTGGCGCGACTTTAGATTTCGGACACACCAGCGAAACGACGATAAAAAGCCTAAAAATTAACAAGATGTTAAAAAGGTCAGCCTGAAGGACTGGACCTGCGTACAGGATATCATTGAGCAAGGTACCGTTATCTGTACTCGCACTGGCATCTAGGACCACGCGTAGCTTAGTGGTCACTTTATCCTCTCGAATAACAGAATGGTGAGGAATATAGTAGTCCATTTCTCGCTCCTTACAATTTCGTTTGGGCTACCCACATCCAGGTAGGATATTCTGCACCAAAGAAATATAATTGTTCTGTAGATAATCCCGTATGACGTCATCATAAAGAAGATTGACGTTAGGACGCTTCCTACTTAAATCCCTATTTAAGTTTACGTTCGAGGCTATGGAATCTCTTGCGAGCTATATCAAAAGAATTTCCTAACGCTGACGCGTCTGTTTTCAGTGGTAAAGCTGCAACATACTTGCCATTTGGAGCGCGGGTAATTGTGCTACAATAAAACTCTTCACAGTGTTTATCATCCACACTCCCAATGGACGAAGCAGTAACATATTCAATCTCCCAAAACTTACAAAGATCGAAGTTATCGAAAGAACTCGCAAAGAAAGACAGAGTGTCAGTTGAAGGTTCGATAATAGGTGCTTCTCCTAGAAGTATGTAGCCAAGCATAGTCTCCAATGCATCGGGGCAACCGGGTGCGCTGGTTACGGGGCCGGGTTGCAATAACTTAGCGAACAACGTGACTCCAAGTAACATGTCAATATTACCTGGCACACCCCAGCTGTCATCAGCGAGTAATTTAGGATCAATATGCTTCAATTCGGCAGTATCTATAGCACCCAGAGAAAGCTGCCCGGTTATCTGATCCAAGACTAGAGCGTCAATTCTATACCTAGGCCGCGAGCAAAACCGTGAGCTGAACGTAAGATTCACTGAGCCGCGAACGGGCTGCGATGTGCCACCAATACCACGAACGGAAGTTATTGAGTCCGTATGTATAGTTAGACCGAGCATATCATCATTTTGCGACCCAGGATCCAAAAGACATCTAACCACCTCGCCCTTACTCTTCCTACCCGCCACTAACACCTTGGCAGTAGCCAGCACTTCGGTGCTACGTGTGGCCTGAACTTGAGCAGAAGAATGCGTACACAACGCCACACGATCAGAAGTAGCTGGGTTGGCCGCAGAAACGGAGGCTGGGTCGCTAGTGGGCGCCAGCGCAGGGGCTTGCGTCGATTGCTCAAAATGCAATAAGGAATGATGCTTACCGTTGCATTTCCTACATGTTGACTTAGATAGGCACTTAGATACGGTATGTTGGCTACTTAGGCAGTTAACACATCTGTTATTGTCTTTTACAAACTTAAATCTATTATCCGCGCTCAACTTTTGAAACGCTTTGCACGTATACAAGTTTTTATGCGTGGATTGACGAAGCCACAAACAGCCAAAACCAACAGCCAAACACCTGCGAGACCTTAGATGTGGTGCTGGGTCTACCTGCGGGGGCGGGCTTAGTTGCCGCAAAAGAGATACGATATAAAATTTTTACTTGTTCACGAACAAACTTTACGAAATAATCATAATCCAACTCTTGTTGATTACGAAGCGACATTCCAAAATGATTTACTGTATCTGAGTCTATTAACTTAAGACCCCAATGAATAAATATATAATCATCCAAGTTATGTATTTTTTCATCACACTTGCACATAAAAAGTATCTAAACATACAGGTTAACTTGGCCGTAATGCCCCATATAAAACCCTCGGGCTTTCTTTTTGTCATGAAACCCTAGGGCGGTAAGTAATATTTTTTTAATTTATGGTACAGCACACGGGTCATGCAAGTTCAAGCAAGGAGTTTACACGCTATTGAAAAATTGTCTTAAAATGTTATCTAAACAGGAATTTCTCTGCAATCTCGCTACATGTTACTTAAATACTCTACTAATGTTCTTAATAATCGATTTTAATAGTTATAGTATGAAAACGTCGACATTATTTAATTATTTTTACACACTGTCATGGCTGTATACCTACGTAAGTATTTGCCTTTAAAGTTTCTGAACGAAACACTGTATAATCTGTGGTGTGGGCAAAAATTCGCCAACCGCTTAAAAAAAAGTTCTCGTATTTCGTAATAACAAAAGTGCTGACTTGTGTATTAAATTCATAATTATTACTCGCAAATGTGATGAAAAACATTGTGTGTATCACGGGCGGTACGGGAATTACGAACCTCGACTCAGAAAGCCCTCAGTCTTCGACTTCGGGCTTCTACTAGAGCCTCGATCGTAATGCCTTACATACCGCCCTTAATACACAATGTACTATTAATTGTTTGATTCCCGCAACCGTAGAAATTAATTTATCGAAACCTTGTTCAATATTAGCGGGTCCGAACGACTTCAATGAGAACAGTTGATTTAGATAATTAGTGGCGAGCGCGCGAGTATCCAGGTACTTTGCGATAAGCGCATCCCAGACAACGCGGTAATTATCGCCAGAAGGTACAATACCTACTGCCACATTCCTAGCCTTTTCCTTTAGACAACTCAACAGATAATGAATGCGATCAGAATCTGATAAATCTGCGTTCGTATGTATAAAACGTTTGAAAGTCTCATAAAAGAACGGAAAGCTCTGAATATCACCGTCAAAGGCAGGCAGCTCAATTTTAGGTACCTTTATATGATGAGCATTAGGGCTCTCTGTCGGGCTAGGTTCCTTGGAAACATTTGATTCAGTTAATGAAGCTAAAGTAATTTTTCATCTCGCCGACCAACTCATCAAATGAATGTAAGGCACTATAGCTTACTTCGCACTTTGGATCCAATGTCAATTTTAACATATTTATCTCGTCTCTCTCGTATTTTGAATTCGCTACGTTGGCCGTCAATTTGTTTAGCCTGAGCAATAAAAGAATTACGTAATCATTCTGTTGTTAAAGATTCTGTTGAATCCAAAATCCTTTCTGGAAAGTTAACGCGAAATACGAGTCGCGTTTGCTTTCCAAGAATCTAAGTTTAACCTTGTCCGTCATGGTGAAAAGAAGTTAAAATATGGAAACAAAAAAAAAACAACAAATCTTTATCTTTTACGGAACCCGCGTACAAAGTTTGAACCGCGTGCAAGTAACAAAGTCTAATACAAATAAAATAGTAAGCACGCGTAATACCTTATGAACGTACCCTTCTACCTATATTTATGATAAGCTTAGAGATACCTACAACCCGATAATTAACATTTATGTCGGATGCGATGGGATATTTTTCTTTTCCTTTTGTACTACTTCTATATATATGAGATTAACTTACTCAATACATAGAATATGTACAGATTCTTAACCAACAATAAGTTAAGTGTGAAACTTAGAAACAAGTATGGTACTTATTTCCGTAAGCGATGCGATTGTGTTCGTAACGAAATACCTTCGTAAAACACAATAAAATTCCTAACAAGTAAATACGCAGATGACCATTCGAAGTAAGTTATCTAGTAAGTACTACGTTTACAAAGTTAGGTGCGGGGGTGATATGTATAAATATACGGCTGTTTCCTATGAGGAGAACTAAACTCGTAAAGTTTATACAAAACTATTATTTAACCTGAAGGTTCCTATCGAAAGATCAAGTTACCTTAAAAAATAAAATAACAAGCGACGCAATGATAATCTGATTAATTGCAATAATTAATCAAATGCGGTTGAGTCTAGAATTATAAAAAATACCAACTCGTGCAATACGAGTATAGTAGGCATTTACTTAAGACTGCACCGTGCAAAATAATTCAAAACGATCGTTATAGGGATATAATCAATATTATTACCATAATTGCGAAAAAATGTAATGAACACCACAATGAATGTGTTAACGATTCTATGTTGGCAAAAATAAAAAATATTGTCTAGTTTAAATAACAAAAATACGTGAAGTTAGACAAAAATCTTAAAATAGCATGCTAGTGTTTTAATGATTTTTGATAGTAAACTGTTGAATTTTTTCACAATCTTTAATTCATATTAATCTCTAATGGTCATACCACAATTTAGTGTTTTAACATTTTCGAAATGTCATTTGGTTATTTTTGTGTTCTTTTTTTTCTTAATTGTCGCGCTGTTTTGAATCATACGCAACGTGCACCTGTCGTCAATTCAGTCGTCCACGAGAGCTCGGAGAGAGGTCACGTCTCATCGTGGAGCGACGCGCCGATAACGATAATTCGCGATCTATTGTGTACGTATACATTGCCGCAAATAGTTGAATAAGGTAAGTCATATTTTTTTATTTTTGTGTAGGAATTTTTATGCATACCTAACATTTACTTTTTATATTTTTACTATTCAATACATATTACTGTTTTTGTTTTTAAATATTTTTTTTAGTGTATATATTGTCTATCTCATAAAAAGTATGTATTTCTATTTTTTTATTTTATTTCCTTTTTAACCGATTTTCAAAAATGAGGCGGTTTTATGTTCAGCTGTATGTTTGTTTTTTTGTGTATGTTTATCGATTTCATAAATTGTGGACCGATTTTGGAAATTCTTTTTTTGTTTGGAAGAGTACGTTCCATTTAAATTTGGTGAAGATCTGTTGAAGAATTTTGGAGATTTGCAACAGAACTCCTCAAATAATTACGGCTGATCTTTCAGGATTGTTGCAATCGCATGTCTGTTTATTGTCATATGTTCATAACATAACATCACGCCGGTACGCTCTAAAGAGAGAGGTACGAAGATGTGTACAGTAAACCCTGGTACACTCATTTCACCGGTTATGTTCAAGTTTTATGTTAGATTTTTTTGGAAAAATGTTTTATCTAACATAATGGCGAATGTAGGTAATCGATTTTTTCAATTGTTTCTCAAATATTTGATATTGGTATCGTTTAATGGGTTTTTACGGATGCCGATTGCAAATCAGACATTCTTTTTAAAATCCAAGATGGCGGATGCAACTTTTTCTCAAACATTCGATATGGGTATCGTGTAATGGGTTTTTAGGGATGCCGATTGCAAATCTGACATTCTTTTTAAAATCCAAGATGGCGGATGCAACTTTTTCTCAAACATTCGATATGGGTATCGTGTAATGGGTTTTCAGGGATGCCGATTGCAAATCTGACATTCTTTTTAAAATTCAAGATGGTGGATGTAACTTTTTCTCAAACATTCGATATGGGTATCGTGTTATGGGTTTTAGGGATGCCGATTGCAAATCTGACATTCTTTTTAAAATCCAAGATGGCGGGTGCAACTTTTTCTCAAACATTCGATATGGGTATCGTATAATGGGTTTTCAGGGATGCCGATTGCAAATCTGACATTCTTTTTAAAATTCATGATGGTGGATGCAACTTTTTCTCAAACATTCGATATGGGTATCGTGTAATGGGTTTTTAGGGATGCCGATTGCAAATCTGACATTCTTTTTAAAATCCAAGATGGCGGATGCAACTTTTTCTCAAACATTCGATATGGGTATTGTGTAATGGGTTTTTAGGGATGGCGATTGCAAATCTGACATTCTTTTCAAAATCCAAGATGGCGGATGCAACTTTTTCTCAAACATTCGATATGGGTATCGTGTAATGGGTTTTGAGGGATGCCTATTGCAAATCTGGCATTCTTTTTAAAATCCAAGTTGGCGGATGCAACTTTTTCTCAAACATTCGATATGGGTATCGTGTAATGGGTTTTTAGGGATGCCGATTGCAAATCTGACATTCTTTTCAAAATCCAAGATGGCGGATGCAACTTTTTCTCAAACATTCGATATGGGTATCGTGTAATGAGTTTTGAGGGATGCCGATTGCAAATCTGGCATTCTTTTTAAAATCCAAGTTGGCGGATGCAACTTTTTCTCAAACATTCGATATGGGTATCGTGTAATGGGTTTTTAGGGATGCCGATTGCAAATCTGACATTCTTTTTAAAATCCAAGATGGCGGATGCAACTAATTCTCAAACATTCGATATGGGTATTGTGTAATGGGTTTTTAGGGATGGCGATTGCAAATCTGACATTCTTTTCAAAATCTAAGATGGCGGATGCAACTTTTTCTCAAACATTCGATATGGGTATTGTGTAATGGGTTTTTAGGGATGCTGAATGCAAATCTGACAATCTTTTTAGAATACACGATGGTGGATCACATTTTTCTTATAATTGTGAATTTATTTTATTTTTGATCTATCACAAGAAACAATAGTAGTTAGGTATCTATGCTACTGTTTTTTTTAAGAGATATCAAAGAGTAATCAGCAAGTTGCTTGCAACTTGCGCACCGTGCACCACGAGACCTTAAGTCTAGTTTTTGTATGTACTACTGGAATTCGCACTTCCCCCAATATGATTATAAATTAAAGGCTATTTATTATTCTGAATTCTGATGAATGGAAACTTCTCATATTTATTATAGTTTATACATATAACTGTAAGTTTACAGTACCGTTTTTATTACTGTTTTGGGACTGTATGTTTCCAGTTCTAAGACATGCTTTTTGACTACTTACAATATTCTTATTTTATTTCAGTATTCTTCAAAACATACGGATTCATATTCAATCATTTTGATAGAAGAAGAAACTAAAGATAAAGACGAGATCATAATATATGGCAATAGAAGTGGGTTTCACATGATGCAGTTGAGCTGACTAGAAACACAAGCTACCCATTAAGGTACCGAAAAACAGTTAAAAATATACTTCGTTTGGTTACTGGCGCTGTAAAACATATACATATATGCGCAAAATGACAAAACTTTTCTCAAAAAGTTCTGGATCTGAAGCTGGGTTTGTTGAACGGGCCACGTGTTTGGAAATCATAGACCATGCAAATCTTATTATTGCAAAAAACTGACCGAAGGGAAATCATCGACAGAAGAAAATCTGATTTCAACGATGAAAAGTAAAGAGGGGCTTTATATTTTCAGCCATATTAAAACTCACTTCCAGACCGATGAATAATGCTACAAGCTTGATGCATAATGCATAGAGCAACATTACTGAAATTTTGAATGGTATCATAGCGAAGTTTATTGGCGGAAAAATAATAAATTACTCAGGCAGGCAGACATACATATGCTGGAAGATGTGCCGCATCTGTGGTCTCATTCAATTCGAGACAACCACTGGCATACCCGAGTATAAAAATATTACTCAAGTACTAACAAACTTATAAAACATCTCGAAACCAAGAGAAATACCAAAAGATTGGCGTCAGCAAAACGCAGAGTACATAAATCGTATAATTTAATTTATAATTAATTTCTGGAAAAGAGACAAGGAAGGAAATATTAAACAAAAAAAATCCATAATTGATTCTTCCAAGCACAAGGACAACTTCATGTTACACAAAGAAAAACATGCATATTTGCAGTTTGGACTGAATTGGACATGAAGGTTGAACTTATCGAGGAAGAATAGAATTTTGGTCTAAAATGGAAGAAAAATTTAAACTTTTTATTTTGATTGCTTAATGCCGGAAATCCTTGTTCTCAGTTAGATAGGCAAATGAAACTCAGGGAATGAAATCTCAATGAAAGATCAATGAAAAGGAGAAAAAAAGATTCGAAACGAACACTTGCAACTGAAGAAACAACAAAACGCAAAAGAAAAGCGCAATAAATCGCATGGGCACGTTATTCCGTTATGCACCAGTGGTGGAAAATAACAATAATGTTTTTAAATGTGATTGATATTACCCTTCTTGTCTCTTTTCCAGTTTTTTTATAATCTTTTTTATCTTAACCCCACACAAATTTTGGTCATCTGGTGACAACTTTGTATGAAAAATTTAAATTCTTTTTTTAAAAATGTCTTCGACTTCCCTGGAGAAAGTTGTTCATTTACAGAAGCAAAAGCAATTTTTAAAATATGATCTTTCCGTTACATCCTGTATAATAAATATACTACGTTTCCCTGGGCTTTTTGTAAAATAATACGCGCATTAGTTAATTATAGTTTTTTTATTACGGTCTGGTTTTATTATACAATATACCTACCCATCTACAGCTACTCCCCTAGCTTACCTACAAAGTCTACAAACCCAGTAAAATGCCCCGGCCTACAACCCACAAAGCCAAAATTTCATCGCAATCGGATAAATATTAAGGGAACGGTTATTGTATTACTATAGTACAATACAACCAAACATAATTTTTTATATAATATAGATTATAAGATTTAATTATGGGCTTTATGTACATATAAAACCATCTAAATAATAAATATTCGTCATTTCAAGTCACTCAATACAACGACCCAAATTTTAAAAATCTTTAGTTACCAACTTTTGTCATGCAACTGCAAGCGGGGCTCGAGCGAACTTGTCATTGTGTGCGTGACGACGCACACGACTAGCGCGCTGCAGTAAATACCTATTTGCCGCGCGCATCTTTTGCTCGGCCCAGTCTTAACGAACCAACAGTAGTAGTGTATCGTAAAATAACAATCCATGTCATTCATTCAGCAAATCTCGATTAGAAAAATATATAAAAGTTTCCAATGCGTAAATAAAAATTAACCGTACGATAACAAGAACTGGAATATTCCACAGTCACGTAGGCCAACATGACGAATGTTTTAACAGACTACCCACAATTTTCATACACGAACAAAACAATATGTAATTACGCCGAAAATTAACTGATTTATTAAATAAACTTATTTAGCGATATGAATCAACGTTGATATTCAATTAAATGTATTTTTCGGAGTTTCAATAATGAAATTAAAGATTTACGTTAACAAATAATTTGCCGGTAGAAAGTTCTACACGCAAGGCAGCCAGCCATATTCCCAACGCAATAGAGGCGAGAATTGTGTGATGATCTGCAATTAATGTGGAAATTTTTTTTGGCTTAAATTTAGACTTTTAGGACTTAAAATTAGGCTATAAATAGGCCCAAATTTAATTTATCCGGCTCGAAGGACCAAAATGGTGCGTATAACCTCTAGAAGATTACTAGTAAAATCACACGCGCTTGAACCTAAATTATTAGAGTAATCTAGGCTATAATTGCTGATTCAGCAGTGCTAATTTGAAGGAGAAAAGTACACAGATGAGACGAAAGGCAATGGATAAAGTTCAATTTACTAATTATGCCACATACCTTTGAAACAGCGATTCCCATGCAGATGCAGATGGATGTCACGTTCGAGAAGTTCAGCTCACAGACTAGGTACACTATGCTGGCCAGCGGTACACAACACAGTAGGTTTAGATAATACAGATAACACTTTCCATGTAGGCTCAATTAAGAGGTTTGGGCGAGAAGATGCGTGATTGATGGACGTGCGCGCACCCTAGCCGTGGTTGGCAAGAGACTCCCGACGATCGCCGGCGGCCATCGGTCGTGGCGGCGGCGTAATGACCGTAGCGCCACCGCGCGGGATATCACCAAACCAACGATATGTGACACTTATTTAATAAATTGGAACTATTAAACCAATGCCTCTCAATCGCCTTATGGTGATGTAATAAAATATGAATTATAAATTAGGAAGCGTAACCAACTCATATTATTAGATAACCGATGAAACCATGGCTGTTTTCGTAATTAACAATAAATATAATTTATAAATTAGTTGATATGAATGTGACTTGCCAATAAATAAAATAAATTTGTGGTTGCTTTTTGTTTTATTTTATTCTTACCTATACCTATACTCGTAAAATAAATGGTTTGAAAGTCGACATAACCGTAGGGTTGTGCGAAATATCCCCCTATTAAATAGTATTTACTGATGAAAATATTCAAACAGCGAAACCTTCTCGATTAAGTTGGGGTTGGCTTCCAGTCTAACCGGATTCAGCTAAGTACCAGTCATTTATATGAAGCGACCGCCTATTTGATCCCCACAAGCCAGTAACAAAGATTATAAAAAAAAAGCATCGGGACCAACTGCTTATCGTGCTTGTCGAGGCATGGAGGACCCTTTGTATGTTTGATATGTATGGATGTAATGATATGCGCGGGGCGCAATAATACGACTGTCTGGTACTGAGCTTCGTTTATTACTAGCAAAGATGGAGCATGCGGGCGCGCGCGGCGGCTCACACACATACGTGTCGGCACACACGCACACGTATACGTGGCTGGTCGCTTATCCACAGAACGACTTCGGTAATCACTGTTTAACCTTAAATATCGATCTGTGAGGCTGATATGATTTAACTATGAGCTTCTTATATACTCCTTAATTTACGTCTAAGTCACTTGTTCCACCGCTGACGATCAGCGATCAGAGCTAGGAGTTGGCGAGCAGCGAGAAACTAGTGCTTTTGGGCGACGGGCGATTACTAGCACCACTCACACGGGCGGTCAGTCCTGCACGCGTTGGTTGGTTGGTCTCTCTGCGTAAGTACCGACCGCCATGCGAGCATCGCTGAGCGAGAACTTGTGTTGAGAGAGTACTCGCCGACAGTGTGAACAGTCAGCGATCAACGATTAATATAGTTGTATCTTTTATTGACACGGGTTCTGTATCTTTTGTCCGCGAACTCAGAAGCGAGCGCTACATGCATACGTGCCGGTCGATCCGAACTTTGACTTCGAACTTTACCGTCAGGCGACTATGAGTTTTAACTGGCTTGTTGGATGATTAAGGTTGCTTGCCAAAATCGTCCTATAGGACTACAGAAAGAGCCAATCATTCGTCGCTCAGACGCAAGGAAACACGTCGCTAAGAACAATTAAAAGCAATATGAATAGATATAGTTTTTAATATGGATATAATGTCAGTGTGGTTGTATGTTTTAGTTTGTAAGTTTAAAATTTGTTGGTGGCTGCAACTCTCCGTGTCCTGGTGTTTTCGACTATGAGTTTGATGGTGATGATATATACGGAGTTATCACTGTGAAGCCAAAACATGACCAGCGGCCGACATCTGTCCTAGAAATGAGACTTAATATAACGATTACATATACTACTGGGAGTATCCATTTTATAAGTTTTTAGGTATAATAATTGATTTCGTCTAAAATCAATTCTGTATGTATAGTGCTATTAAGTACAAAGTATTACAGGTAAATTTAATCATTAATTAAAATAACTACGGAAAAGTGTATTCCTGCGTATGAACTATTTAGTGGTAAAATGAGAAACTTAAGCGGATTTCTTAGATTGTGACGACTATATCTTACCTAATACTAGCTTCTGCACGCGGCTTCGCTCGCGTAAAAAGTGTTTTATCATCCCAAGGGAATAAAAACTCAAAATTCTATGTCCTTCCCAAGGTCTCAAACTATCTCCATGCCAAATTTCATCTAAATCGGTTCAGTAGATCCAGAGATTATAACCTCACAAACTCACAAACTTTACCTCTTTATAATATTACTAGCATTCCGCCCGCAGCTTCGCATGCGTGGACTACGCGATATTGGCTGTTTGGTTTTTTCCAGTTCGATTTCGGTGGGATATTGCAAATTATTATTCAAACATAGTTTTCGGCCCGCTTCTTTGTTCGCGTATACCACAAAATTTGGTCATCTTTATTATTTTATCGATTTATAAAAAACGGGCCAAGTGCGAGTCAGACTCGCGGATAAATGATAAATGATTTTATTTCTGTAAGTTGGTTTGTACAAACACTTTTACATGTCGAACATATTTTTAAAACTAGATGAGGTCGGCGTTTCCTATCTGACTACTCTGAGAAGAAAGGCCGAAACAAACTCAAAGGTCACAGTCTCTTTTAAAGTCCAGACAAAATCTTGATTAGATCATGTGAAGACCATGTAGACTGATGTCTGGAATGGTCTTTTGAGGAAAGAACCAGCCAGATTGAGTGGACCTGTCCAGTCAGTGCACGCATTTGTCAATAACCGAGCAGCTCAACTCAGAATTTAAGGAGCTCAACGATTCGACGAACAATACCAAAGAAAGGACATTCGGGTAGGCCGCATAAACTACTCAAACTGCCAGACCATGATTAAAAACTAAGATAAATTTAATTAAAAACAAAAAAAAAAAATATTATCCACATAGTCTTCACATTCACAATAATTAAAATAAAATAATATAATACTTTAAAAAGTAAATATTCTTGTCATTGCAAGAGAAGAAAAAAATATATATTTATAATAACAAAATGCATAGTGCAAAATATAATAAAAAAACAAAATTAATTGGAGCAGCTCAATCCCAAGCCTTTTTGTCCTTAATGTAATCTTTTGTTGTATAAAACGCTTTCTGGCACAACTTACGTTTAATGAAAGATTTGTATAAAAGCGTACACATTAACATCTAAACGAGCCACCTATTTTCTTGAGCCTTGTTGTAGGTACTACAAATTTGTGTTTGTTCCTAGTATTTATGTTATGGATATCACTGTATTTTTTAAACAATTTTATATTTTTATGGGCATATAAAAGATTTTCATAAATATACTGAGAAGACACAGTCATTACATTAATCTCCTTAAATTTCTCTCTGAGAGAGTGTCTCGGGCTTAATTTATAAATTGATCGAACAGCTCTTTTCTGCAAAACGAAGATAGTCTGGATGTCGGCGGCATTTCCCCACAACAGAATACCGTACGACATTACACTATGAAAATAGCTAAAATATACTAAACGGGCTGTCTCTATGTCAGTTAAATTACGAATTTTTCTAACAGCATATGCTGCGGAGCTTAGCTTCTTTGACAATTTATCTATATGTGGGCCCCACTGAAGCTTAGCATCCAAAGTTAAGCCTAAGAATACTGTGCTATTTTCAGGATTCAATTCTTCGCCCTTTATCAACACATCGGTTTTCACCTGCCTAACGTGAGGTAGGGTAAACTTAATGCATTTGGTTTTTTTTTCATTAAGAAGTAAATTATTAACATTGAACCAGTGAACTACTTTTGAGATCGCGCTATTTACATCGTCAGTAACCAGCTGCTGACGTTTAAGTTTAAACAAAAGTGAAGTATCATCCGCAAACAACACTATATCATGGTTATCCTTTATGAGGTAAGGCAAGTCATTAATATAAATAAGAAACAAGAAAGGACCAAGAATCGAGCCCTGCGGGACTCCCATTGTTACCATAGATCCAGGAGATCTTTTTCCATTAACGTCAACGGTCTGAATCCTTTTACTCAAATATGAAGTAAGAAGATCCAGAGCGCTGTTCCGGATCCCGTAGTGGCGGAGTTTCCTGATTAGCGTTTCATGAAAAACACAATCAAATGCCTTGGACAAATCACAAAAGATTCCCAAGGCATCGCACTTATCTTCCCATGCATTATAAATATGTCCTAAAAGCTCAACACGGCAACGGCATCAGTAGTTGAACGACCCCTTGTAAAACCGAACTGTTTGCTATGTAATAATTTATGTTTATTAAAAAATCTTTGCAATTGCTCTAAAATTAATTTCTCAAATATTTTGCTAAACGTAGGTAGTACTGAAATAGGTCTATAATTTGTAGGGTCTGATGTACTACCTGATTTAAACAAAGGTATTATTTTACTATTTTTCATAAGGTCAGGAAACTCCCCACAGTCGATACAATTATTAAAGATAATAGCTAAACTAGGTGCGACAATGTCAATAATAGTCTTAGCAACTTCTACAGAATGACCCCACAGATCTGCAGTCTTTTTAACATTTAAAGTGTGAAAGGTTTTAACTATGTCTTTACAAGTAATATGTTCAAAAAGAAATTCCGAATTGCAAACATTAACATTTCCTTTTAGCAAAGACTCAGCAACAGAAGGTGATGAGTTTAAGTATTTAGTAGTTGAAATGGGAATATCTGAAAAGAAATTTTCAAAGGCCACTGCGACTTGTGAGTCTGATTTTATGATGTTGCCATTAATAGACAGGCCGTAGTCAATATTTCGGTTACCAGATCTTCCTGTTTCTCTATTAAGAATATTCCAAGTCGTTTTAATAACATTACTACTGTTTTTAATCTTCGAGCTCAAATAATGCAACTTGGCCAAACAACAAACTTTTTAAATAATATTGAATAATTTCTAACATATAAATTAAATTCAGCAGTGTTTACATAAGTCCTTTCACTGTACAGCTCATAAAGCCGTGTTCTACTTTTATGAATACCAATGGTAGCCCAATCACTGAATGATGCGTTACTATTAACAGAGATAGTCTTTGGAACAAAGGTCGAATTAAATTGTTTACAGTATATACTAAAAAAATCATCATATAGATGATTAGGATCAGCATCAATTGACAAAATTGGTAATTTATTAATGAGTTTAACTTTAAAAGCTGCCAAGCGACTTGCAGTTTTGGGGTTAACAGTGATATCCTTTTTAGCCACTTTGTTGTTTTGGTTTGGTATAGTAATCCTCTGCCCGCAATGATCACAATCTAGTATATTTATAATTTCTTTGTGGACTGGTATAACATTAGTATAAATATTATCTAAGCATGTAGCACTAGTTGGGGTTATTCTTGTGGGCTCCAGAAATAGGTTTACAAGATTGTAGGACTGAAACAGACTTATTATTTTACTACAAGAACCTGAGTTTTCTAATAAATTAACATTAAAATCACCACAAGTGATAATGGATTTATTCGAGTTACAAATCTTGTGTAACACTTCATCCATTACCTTTTCAAAGCAGTCATACAATCCTGAAGGCGGTCTGTATACGCTTAATACAATACAAGCTAGAGCGGACTTTCATTCTGGAGGTCTCGTGGGATCGATTTTTACGGGGATATACAAATAGTGGAAGTTTTGTTTTCAATTTCAGAATCATACTACCACTTCGTTTTCAATTTCAGAATCATACTACCGACACGATAGAAAATGAATACAGGGTGGCCCAAAAGTTATCACCCGAGGTTGTAAAATGGCTGTAATTTGTTTTTATGAATTTAAAAACTTTGTTTCTGAAACTTTTAGAGGCATTGTAATCGTTTAAACTCAAAGACATACCTAGTCAGAGGGTATCAGTGGTACTCGAGTTATAAAAACTGTTGCCCACCGAGCACATCCAGTAATCATTCACATAAACTTTAACACCCCTGTGAGATATTTAATTCAAAAATTCCTTAAGTACGTTTTTCTTTAATTGTATTGAAATCCATAAATACTAAATTGCAAGTTATTTTGATAATAAAGAATTTAGTTTTCATACAAACTTGAACACCCCTTTTTACCCCTAGGGATGAAATCCTTAAATTATTGTTTCTTTAATTGTATAGAACAGCAGATATACTAAATTACAAGTAATTTTGATAATAAACAATTTAGTTTTCATACAATTTTTAACACCCCTTTTTACCCCTTTAAGGGATGAAATTCAAATTAACCTTAATTATGTGTTTCTTTAATTGTGTAGAAGAGCAGAAATACTAAATTTTAAGTTATTTTGACAATAAACAATTTAGTTTTCATACAAATATAAACATCCCTTTTTACCCCTTTAAGGGATGAAATTCAAAAAATCCTTAAATACATGTTTCTTTAATTGTATTGTAGAGCATAAATACTTAATGCCAAGTAATTTTGATAATAAATAATTTAGTTTTTGTACAAACTTTAACACTCCTTTTTACCCTTTTAAGGGATGAAATTCAAAAATAGCTTGAAAACGTATTTTATTATTTTATATTTAAAGGCTAAATACCATATTTAATTCATTTCAAATAAAGAATGACATAGTTACAAAAATCCTTTCTTAAATGACACCTACAGTCTAAAATCAACATCCTCTAAATATTTCAAAACTTCTATCATTAGTGGTTTAGGCTGGGCGTTGATATGTCAGTCGGGACATTGCCTTTTATATATATATGTATATAGAGATAAACAAAGCCTAAATTAAACCGGCCAAGTGCAAGTCGTTCGCGATGACGGTAACAGGAGCACGTCGGATGATGTCGTTGATGTTCGCGTGCTGCCCACTCACCCGCAGCTAGCAGGCACGCACGCTCGGAAGGAGTTGCAGATGTGCCAATTAGGGTTTTCTTGAACTGCTCTGCAGAGCGGCTCTTACCAACGTCTCAGGAATGATGGTTTGATAGGTGGGTTGGAATTCGGGCAAATGAGTCTCCACGCATCAACAGCCTTGGTGAAGAATGGCACATCACAATCAACTTTAAGTTAGTTTTTAATTTGTTTATTTAAGTATATTATTTATGTAGTTATTAAGTATTTAATACTATGAACATAAATAATTTAATCTCCTGAATAAATATTTTACCATAGAAAAAGAATATAAATGCGAAAGTTTAGATGGATGTTTGTTACTCGATCATGGCAAGACGGATCTCGATGAAATTTGGCACAGAGACAGATTATAGACTGGAATAGCACATAGGGTACTTTTTATCCCGGAAAAAAATAACAGTTCCTGTGGGACAACTATCCACATTTACGCGGGCGAAGCAGCTGGCAGAAGTATTAAATAAATAAACCAGTTTGATTGTTATTAGGGTTCCGTACCGAAAGTGTAAAAACGGGACCCTATTACTAAAACTCCACTATCCGTCTGTCAGTCACCAGGCTGTATCTCAATAAACCGTGATAGCTAGACAGTTGAAATTTTCACAGATGATGTATTTCTATTGCCGCTATAACAAGAAAAAGTAAAAACAGAATAAATTAATATTTAAGTGGGGCTCCATACAACAAACGTGATTATTTTTGCCGTTTTTTGCGGTAATGGTACGGTAACCATCGTGCGCGGGTCCGACTTGCACTTGGCCGGTTTTTGTCTATACTCAAGATTGCCCTATGGAGCAACCTACTGTTTTTTTTGTCGCCTTTATTGTACCACTCCAGGGTACAGGCCTCCCCTAGTCCTTCCATTTCTCTCGGTGTTATGCTTCATCTCGCCAATTCTCGAGGAAGTCATCCATGGCGTCCCGTCATCTTTCCCTTGGTCTTCCGCGACCCTGTCTAACTGCATCAGGGCTCAAGTATTGCGAAATACGGACCCACAGCTTAGACGGCATTCGACAGACATGGCCTGCCGAGTCCCTCTTCAGTATTAGGATACGAAATGTTTTAGTCGTAGCCATAGAACAATTAAATGATGACAGCTTGGCGGGTTGCTAAAGACGCCATTAATCATATTTTCCTTAAAATCACAGCAATGACGCGCATGGTTTTAACTTACGGATATCAATGCAAGGTAATAACACATCACATTATGTATTTTGAAATTCCTCAATGGCGTCGAGGTTGTATTTACTATTCCATTCGGTGGCTCAGTAGTTTTTGGCTATGTATTGAAAAATAAATGTTTTCACTAGACCTTTTTCTATGATGTTTTATATCAATGATTCCTATGAGCCGTCGCGTTGGACCATAACTTGGTCGCTCTAACAAAATAATGTCTAGGCTTGTTTATTTTTAAATCGAGGAAGGAAAACTACACGCTATAAAAAAACTTTTTGCAAAAAAATACTACCGACTTCCAAATACAAAACTATAAAGTGAAAAATAACTTAATTTTTTGAAGTCGGTGTCTTTCGTAGGTACCATTTTTTTGCGTTATGGACACCGACTTTTTTATTTTCACTTTTTAGTTGTACGTACCTAATAGGCAAGTTAGTAAGGGAACTATTTCGCCAGAATAGATTTCATAAAACTTGAACATAACCGGTGAAATGAGAGATCTGCTTACCCCTTAAGAGCGAACTGGCGTGATGTTATGTTATGAAATGTTATAAACAACAAACAGACATGCGATTGCAGCAATCCCGAGAGATTTGCCGTTATTTATTGAAGAGTTCTGTTGTATATCTCCGAAGTTCTTCATCAGATCTACACCAAATTAAAATGGAACCAATTTCGGAACATACTTTTTCAAACAAAAAAAGAATTTTCAAAATCGGTCCACAATTGACGGAGATATCGGTGAACATAAAAAAACAAACATGAAGTCGAACATAGAACCTCCTTTTTGGGAAGTCGATTAAAAATAATAGTGTTAAGTCGATTGTGCTTCAATTACACAAGCCATATAATTAGCCAAGTAAATATTTTAATGAATAATAATAGCAGTTCGTTACTGTGTCGCGGCAGGGCAAATATCTAGTCACATAAAGTACATGTTTTTTTTTTTACTTCCTACCCTAGGAATATCTGCCAGTATCGTGGCTGCGTTTACAAACATTAAAACTCAATGTAAGTTGGCGATTTGAAACTTATATTAATAGACTGTAAGTCGAGATTTTCTGACTATGTTTTCCTTCACCGTCGTTAGCAATATCAAAGATAAACTTAGAAAGTGCGTATGCATTTAAAAAGACACATTGTTACATATCTGAACTTGACCCCACGACCTCAAGCACGAGAGGCGAGATCTTAGCCACTTGGCAACCTAATGGAACGTTACCAAATTTATTTTACAAATTCGCATATGGGTCACAATATCCATAATTAGTAACAAATCGATGGGTGCACGTTTTCTCACTCGGACTTAAGCTGAACAGAAATTGAATTTTATTGAGGTATTAACTGAGTTTTATTTTCAACAGGATGATCTGAGAAAATTAATTAGTGAGCACATTAAGTCGAGCACGGAACAGTTCCAAGAAGAGGTAAGTGTAAAAATGTATAGTCGGTAATAGCTGTTACCACCCTGCCGTTAGCCGACCCACTAAAAGTTAGAAGAAGATTTTGAACATACTGCAATTAGCAGTAGATAAGTAATATTCGATACGCATGAGCCTATCGAACTAGAACGACTTGTTCAAGGTAGACAAATATATAGAATACTTATGGAAATATCATATTTAACACGTAACGTTGTTAAGCGTTTGATTACTGTTTTGTCACCATGATGGACTTGTTAATTTCAATATTTATTAAGTTGATTTGGTCTAGTGGTTGCTTCAGTGAACCTTTGTTAACATGGTTAAACTAACCTTCCACTTCTTGTTGCTTTATGTTTAGAATATTCAATTGAATTGAAGTATAGTCAAGGTGATTGATGGAAACAAGTGTTCATTCCGGAGTTTATTTTGGTTTATTAATGTCGCATACACGTAAAATGACTTAGTAACAGAATAAAATACAAGCTTAGCTTACTAAACGTGACGTCTTATTGCACCGGCAACAGTCATATTAAGGATCGGAAAAGCATGCCTTTCAGTATATATGTTAATATATTTTTTTATGAATTAAAAAATATTTATATTAAATTAAAGTAGTTAATTTAAATTAACTATTTAAATACGACCTAGTCAAGGCTGCGGGCGTCTGGTGTATGCAAAAGGCACAGCACCAATTAATGTGGCGACGCTTGGAGGAGGCCTATGCCCAGCAGTGGAAGTCTTTCAGCTGAAATGATGCTGATGATTTACATACAAATAACAAGAAATGAAAACCATTAATGATTATCAATAACGTTAAATTAAAAAATTGTTCGCAATTTAGTAAGGCAAGGTAAACATGTTCGCGCGTAATCTTTGCAATTGTGCGTAGACCGGCTTTAGTTTTACTATCACGGTTCATTTTTATTTTCCTACCCTTAACCTCAGTAACATTTGATTACCAGTTTTATAAGGAATAAGCATATTTGTCTTTCAACTACCCACTTATTACAAGTTAGGCGAAAATATTACCAATTTAGAAATTAATATTTGTAGAATGTGTCTATAGTTCTTTACAATAATGTAAACGTTAAAATTGAATATATTCTAAATTGAAAGCAAAACAATAATATTCTTGGCGCAGGATTTGAATTCGCATCTTGTTCGCTTCAGTCTTATACACGAACAACGAGACCAGATCTACTTGAATAATATTATAATAGTTAAAATAAGCTATATAAAAATAAACAATATAAATAATAGTATTAGTAGCAATCACACTAATTATATTACGATACTCCGATAAACTTTTAGTCTTACAGCATAAAAATCAAAATCAAACAACAAATAGCAATATCCTAACGCTAACGTTTTAAAGATCAAATTTGCGTATCTGTATTATTATTGTATTTGTTCATCGAGTAGCGCTAGTCTGATAAACTCAGACAAATTAAATGATCCTTGATGTTACTGGCGGAGGGTTAAAATTCGTCCGTTTTTAGGGTGGTTCAGCTGTTACCATCTGTACATACTTTCCTTTTATTTCTTCCTTTTCTAGTAAAAGTTTATTTTCATTTTGAGTTTATTTCCAGAGAATCTGCTGTTTCTATATCTGCTAGATACGTATTTTCTTATATAAAATGTTTTTTTTTACACGTGAAACATAATTTTCGAAGATGGTAATTCTGCCTAGTTTACGTATTAATTTCTTACAGTATCTCGGCGACTTTTTAATGATTTAATCGATTTTTGGCCTCCAAAAACCCCTTTATTTGCGAAATATTTAGGGCCGTTTTCGAGAACTTGATTACAAATATAATGTTACTGTAACTGCCCGAACTACGTTAAAACTTAAGTTTTACCGATAAATCGTAAGATTTACCAAGACTTAGGGCCGGTTTCTGAAGTAGACGTCACATCTCAAATTAGCTGACAATTTGTCACTAATTAACCAGCCGTCAGTTGTCAGTGAGTTTCTCAACACTTCATCATCGAGAAATTACGTAATCGCTTGTTACAATAAATAATCGGCATGAATTTATTTCGGTTGGCCACCCTAGCTGGTATTCATTCACTTCATTCGCTACTATAACGTTAACAGTAACTTTAAATAGTATTTTATCTTGAGCGGCAGGGTTGGTTTAGCCGCCAAGTTAAGCAAACCTTACCAAGGACGATTTTTTACAACACTTAGCAAGGTTAGTCTTTGGATGGGTGGCCAACATTTTTTTTTTTGGTTCCTTTGTTTTGGATGGCTGACTCCGCCAGGGTAAGCAACACTTACCAAGGTCAGTCTTGGGATGGGTGACCAAATTTTTTTGGTTCGCTTGTTTTTGGATGGGTGACCCTGCCAGGGTAAGCAACACCTACCAAGGTCAGTGTTTGGATGGGTGACCACTTTTTTTGGGTTCGCTTGTTTTTGGATGGGTGACCTTGGTAGATGGTGTTTAACCTAGCGGGGTGAATTTAGGATGGGTGATCAAAATTTTTGTGGTGATGGTCACCCATTCAAAGACTGACCTTAGTTAGTGTTTCTTAACCTGGCGGGGTCACCTATCCATAAAAAAGCGATCCAAAAAAAAAAGTGGTCACCCATCCCAAGACTGACCTTGGTAAGTGTTGCTTACCCTGGCGCGGTCACCACCCCAGCCGCTTCAAGTTAAACACAAACCTATCCAGAAACTGAACTTGTAAGTACTAAGTACAGGATACAGTCAACACTGACCATCGAACCTTCCTCACGCGCATTGGTGTGAGGAAGGTCAGTAACAGTTTGTTTTTTTTATTTTTATTTACATAAATACAAAATAACTATTTTTGATAATTGTGAAAAAGTTTTTAATATCCTATTTTTTTTTAATCTTTGTAATTAAATAATTGCTCTAAAGTACCATATTTTTTATAACTCAACTCATACCATAGTTTTTGCCGACCCCTATTATCTTTTTATCGTTATATAAGCCTTTAATATCATAATATTAATTTTAATCTGTGAATAATCGACCAATTTCCAACAATTATAAATTAGGATCGTTAACAAGAGATTAACATTGAAAAAGGTTCTCAGAAACCCAAAAATGCTTTAACATGTGGTTAATTCGTGATTTTTGTCAAGTGTGACAAATTGTTAAACGCTTGTCACATTTGGGTGTTGAGAAACTGAAAGTAGAATTAACAGGCGATTAATCGTCGAATACGTTAACAGCCCGATAATTGAGACCTGGGAAACTGGCAGTTAGTGGTAAAAGTCCAAAATGATCTATTATAATCGCTAATTTCGGGCTTTTACTAGCAAATTACACGGTAAATCTAAGGATTTACACACTATGATACGAAATGATGAGAACAATTAAGGACTGATTGATTAGCTCACTTATTCATTCATTAACAGAACTAACATGATTTTAAAACATTTTCTAATATTAACAGAAATGTTTTAAAATCAGATCAGTAAAGATATATCATGTTTGATTATGAAATTACAGACTTTAGACAGAATTTTAGACAAAAATATCTGGGCGAAATTCTAAGGGATCCTGAGGGTAAACGCCCGAAATAAGCGATTATCATAGATCATTACATTATAACTTTACCAAGTCTATACGGTAATACCTAAGTTTACTTACGGTTATACCGTATTTCGGGTATTTACAGTAACATAATCATACAAATATTGCTCATTCATTGCTCGTTTAATTTGATAGGATATGAAATTGGCGTTTTATGAGACGGGTCACTTTGAACTGTGATAACTTCGCTTTGGTTTATAATTATAACTTCAAATAAACTTTATAATTAAGGCATACTATTCCTTTTAAGAATAAATTATTCATTTGCTTCATTGGGTTTGTTTTTTTAGTGCCATGAACTAAGAAAAATTGTGTAACTTCTTTATGAGTTCCAACGAGTAAAAGTGCGTGTTGCGCCTAGCTCGTTCTATCATCGGACTACAAGACGATTAGCCATCGGTACATTATGGACGTACCACTCATACGCACTAAACGTTTTGGGAATACTTTCTTTGTGAGATAGTGGTCAAGCGCGAGTCTATCAAAAAGAAAAACTAAATGCTTCATAGAAGGCACGTAATATCAAGAGCTATCACGTTTGATTTTGCCGCTAGGGGCGCAGGTGTAGAGTGCGGTCACTGTTTTTTGGTTTTGTAGCGCGTATTTATTTACAATTTTTTTTGGTTGTGAATATTTTTCAAATATGGCCGTTATCAGACTGCCATTCATGTTCCCCCCTCACAAAAGCGCATTTTTCGGCAAAAGTGTGCTAGGTATGGCCACAAAAATATATAACAGTATACCAGCAGCTATAAGAAATAAAGAGTGTTTTGTATAAATTCCTTGTAGATAGATGTTACCACTCCATCACTTACTTTACTACTGATAAACAGAGGTATGACGATTGTGACTTGCCAATTAGACATTTATGATTTAATTTACTGATAAAGTGTGAATGTGTCTATTAATCTTAAATTGTAATGACCTGTTTATCTATTGGCATATTTTAAATTGATTTATTTTTTAATGTAATCTATTGACATGCCACCTTAAGTGTATTATTTTATTTATTATTGCTTGCTAATTTTTAATTTTGTACGGCGGATATTGGAAAAACATAGTACACATATTTTAACAATACTATCTGTAACCATACTATGTTTTACAAAATAAATGATTAATTGATTGATTGAAATCTAAAAGTTCATGTGCCCAACTTACAAACTGTAGAAATTGTATTCAAACTTTCAACCCCCTTTTTACTCCCTTAGGGGTAAAATCATCGAAATTAAAAAAATACAATTTATTATAATTAACCAAGAGCGTAAACCAACAATTTCAGATGTTTTATATTGGAAACCGATGAAATTTTACATAAAGTTTTTGCAAACACCAATAAATACATGAATTCTTCTTATCAAACTAGAGCGTAAATCTAAAATTTCATGTGTCCAATTTACAAACAGTAGAAATTTCATACCGACTTTCAACCCCATTTTACCCTCTTAGGGGTGGAATTACCCAAAACCAATAAATACATGAGTTCTCTTTATCATCCAAGGGCGTAAAATAAATTCACGTGTCACACTTAAAAGCGTAGAAATTTCACACAAACTTTCAAACCCCGTTTTTACCTCCCTTTAGGGATTTTTGCATTTTAGGGGTGGAATTTCCAAAAATCAATTAATACATAATTTTTTTATCAACTAAGAGTATAAATCTAAAAGTTCAGGTGTCCAACTGTAGAAAATATATTCAAACTTTCAACCCCCTTGTTACCCCCTTACGGGTGGAATTTCCAAAAACCAATAAATACATGAATTCTTCTTATCAATCAAGAGCGTAAATCCAAAAGTTGAAGTGCCCAATTAACAAACTGTAGAAATTTTATACAAACTTTCAACCCCCTTTTACCTCCTTAGGGGTGTCATTTCCAAAAAACCAATGAATACATGAATTCTTTTTATCAACCAAGAGTATATCAACCATATATGACTGGACATGCTCGGTTTTTTTTAACTGCATTTTCTCTTTTTCTAGCATAGTGGCGAAATAGAACCCTTGAGCTCAGAGAACTTGAGAATGTATAACGAGGGGCAAGCTATCAAGTACCGGATTCACATTTATGATAACACCACAACCGTGGCACCGTTGCTAAAAGTGGCTGCGATAAGCGTAAATGGAGATATCATCTGTTTTGGGCCTGGAGGTGAGGATTTGGTTTTTCAGGTTCCGTACGTTTGATTAAAAAAGGAAAGACCTGTAGGTCTCTGTCCGTCAGTCACAGCCGACAGAGTTGGAATTTATTACACTTCATATGAACCTCTGTTACATAAACACGATCGGACGTAAATAAATCATACCGGATATTTATTAAAACGGGTATAAATAAATGTGGGGGAGAAAATGAAAAATTAAAGTTTTCAAAATGCACCATGTTGATATATCAAATGAAGGTGAGGGTCTCAAATATATGGGGGGACAACGTAGGCCCGACTTATGACAATAAGTCGTAAGAAACTAAAAAAATAAAATAAAAAGATTATATATTATATAAAAAAAGTTAACAAATGTTAACTAGCATCTAGAAGGCCTACAATGTTCACATATTCACAAAACAATCGGTAAAAGAATCTATACAAAGGTAAAAAAAAAAAAAAAAAATTATAACAAGAATAAATTTAACATGTTGCACAAATTTTGTTATCAGTGCTGTAACTATTCTTAGCAAAGGGCTATAAAGATGATTGAAAACCATTGTACAAAGTCTAATTAAAAGAAGGAAAGAAAGAATGAGATTGAGAATAGTTAGAGACATCCACATATTTGTGCCGTTTGAGTCAATAATATCTCCAAGAACCCTAACGGATATCCCCCACAAGTCTTCAGTATTTTTTATATTGAGACTTTTGAACGCGTTTTTAATTGTATCAATACATATTGGTTTAAATTTAAAGATTGGTATGCCTTTAGTAAAAATTTCTTTAAGAAGAGCTTCAGCTAATTTAGATGAGGAAGGAAGAGACTTCGTAACCTCTAACGGAATGTTGGTAAAGAAATTTTCTAATGTCTCAGCGACTTCTTGCCTATCAGAAATGGTTTGATTAGTTATTTTCAAAGACAACTCATTCTGATCGCGTTGTTGTATCTTTCCAGTTTCTCTATTAATTAATTGCCACACAGTTTTTATTTTATTATTAGAAACACCAATTTTGTTAATTATTATTTGAGATTTTGCTTGAGCGCAGACTCTTTTGAATATTTTGGAATAGTTTCTTACATAAGTGTGAAAAACTTGATCGGAAGTCAAAGATTTTTCGTAATATAAGATATCTCGGCTTTTTCTTATGCCCACAGTGGCCCATTCACTAAATTTCGATTTGGAATTGTTGACTTTAACTGTTTTTACAGGACACGTTTTATTGAATTCTTGGCAAACTGTTAAAAACAACGTGCCGTAATTTATATTGGGGTCGTTTGAATCAAAACTGGCTTTACAAAGGTTGCTAAAAACATTATTATTAAATTTATTTTTAGTAAGTGGTCGAAGTGGTCTTAATCGAATTGATTTAGCTAGGTTAATTTTTTTATCTGACTCAAAAGATACTATTTGACCAGTATGGTCTGACCTAACGCCACTAATTAAAAACGAATCTTTTACTTTACAATTAGTGAATACATTATCTATGCAAGAAGCTGAAGTTGCTGTTATTCTTGTTGGTTCATTAAATAAATATTTTAGGTTAAATAATTTAAATAATGAAATGAGCTTACATTTTTCAGGCGAGTTGACTAACAGATCTATATTTAAGTCACCACAAACAAAAACTAATTTATTATCTTTGAAAAGTTTACTTAATAATTCTTCCATTGTAATTAAAAACAATGACAAGTTTGATGCTGGTGGTCTGTAAACGCACAAGACAGTATGTCCCTCGACCTCTGCACATGCTACTTCACACAAGCGATCAACAAAGTAAGCAGTGATATCCTTCCTTTCCTTATATTTTAAATGACTATTACAAAGTATCAGGGTACCACCACCCACTGTGGATCTGTTGTACGCGCTGGCAACTGAGAAATTAATTACATTAAACAACATCCTATCTGGTTTTAACCAAGTTTCACAAAAACATAAGATATCCATGTGGTATTTATCTACTAACAATTCCACGTCTAAAATTTTGCCGGCGAAGCGATTTATATTTTGATGATATAGTAAAATATTACTATTCGACTTCTCTTTTGTCGGCTCTAATCGTTTAAAGTATTATCAGAAAAACTGGATAATACTGTTAAATCACTAAACCTAGTCTCAGTTCAATTATCAATAACTGCGTGTATATTAAAAGCTAACAATGTAGCTAATAAATGTCGACTATTTTTGGGAAGAAACATATGGTTCCCAATCAAAACAAAATCACTAACAAAATTGTTGGTGTCAAAAAACAATAAACGGTCACTATGACGACAAGATCAAATATGCATCAGGTTATTCAAACAAGAAATGTATTCATTTTCATGAACAAGTAACTTGCCAGAATAGGGCAATGCACATAATATTAATTTGTCTTAACTTAAGTATCTTATCTAATCTTAACTTAAGTAGGGTGTCAATACCATTAACTATGTCCCTTTTTGTTATACTAAGGCTATTTCCGATAAGAAGTACTACTGTAGTTTGCTCATTAAATTGTGTCTGTTGAATTTTATGGATAAGCTAAAACGGTTATTTAACAAAGATCCAAAACCTGTTCCTAATCTATCAGAAAATACTAAGACATTACTATGACTATATTTCTTAATTTTATTATGACTACTTAGAATTGGACATTTAGCAATGGTATCATCCCCTGTAAGGTCTATGGTAATGGTGGGCGGCTCACACTCCAGTTTGGATGCATCCATTAGCTCATTGTACAGGTTACTGGTGTTAGAATTCTCTTCGCTGACTTTCAGCGAGTCGATGGAGGTAATGGTGTTATGAGCCTTGCACAATTCTGCTTCTAGTACAGATATACGCTTCAGTGCCTGGTCATGAGTGTCATGGCACTGCTGATAATCTGACACCAGTTGACGGAGATGGTGATGCTGGTCCAGTATATCCATATGCTGGGAGTGTAGTTCTGCAAGCTGGTTCTTGAGTTGAGTGTTTTTGTTCACTATTAACTCAATTTCTACTTCACTTTCTTCTCGTTCCCGCAGTAGCTTGCTGCACTCATTTCTAGATGAATCCTTTTCTTTCATATCACTCCTAACACAGTCTATCCAACTTTTCTTTGGCCTTCCTGTCCTCTCCACCCATCCACATTTATATTCATAACTCTTACGTAATATGTGTTTCATCCCTGCTCATCACATGTCCATAGAAGGACAAACGGTTTCCTTTCAACTTTTTTGTCGCTGACGCCACTTTCAAACTTCTTCCAATATACTAATTTCTCATCTTATCCATTCTCGTCACACATCCATCTCAAAATTCTCATCTCCGCTACATGCAATCTCTTTTCATCCATCTTTTTCACAGCCCAACATTCTGATCCTTACAGTATGACAGGTCTAATCACGGACCTATAGATTTTGCAAAATGGAATAGTCCAGCAGGCCAAAAAGACCTGTGCCATCGGCTTGCTAGATCTAGGGACAAAAAGGCGAGAGATGTTTGTCAGATAAGATGTATAAAAGATGAAGTTGGAATAGCCAGCGCATCGTACATTTTGTCTTGAGCTTTTGTTCTCGCTAATTCGCTTCAGCCACGGTTTTCTTGGCTTTTTTCCACAGCGTCATATTCATTCTTTTTTTTCAGCTTTGAAACTAGCTAGCTTTTAAATTATTTATTTTGTTATTTTATAATTAGAAAATAAATTATTTAAATTATATTTTGGACCTCCAATTGTAATAAATGATTATCATACACTCTTATTTTTTTAGAAATACCTGGTCATATCAATGTGGCGGTAACTCTAATAAGTTTCCATTATAAATCAGTACTCAATTCTGGGACGTTGGGATACATCTACGAAACTAAGGAGCATGGGGCACATGTAATTAATAATAGGTAATGAATAAATTTTAACACCTTTCATCACCATGATTTTTCTTATTGATAACAAGATCCAAGGGGCTAGCTAAACATCTGTAAAATACCGGGTGTGAAACCCGCATCATTGAACACAGAAAAAACTTGTTTTATTTTTAAATTACTGTAAGTACTCATTTCTTCCGTCCATCCCAGCTTATATCAGCGTAATAAAATTACTACTTATCCTGCTGTATATGTGTACAGTGACAGCGTTGGGACAAATAAACTTCAAACAAACAATGGAGTTCAAAGACAACGGTAAGAAAAATACTCAAATAATAATAAAAGTCAGTATTTTTTTAAATTAAGTACAGCCGCATCATATCCATTACACATGATAAGAACAATCTCAATAACTAGGTGACTAATATAATGCAGATCAAAAATGGTTCTTTAATAATATTGCCGCCCCAATAAGTGGTGTGTTAGAAAGTAAACCTGTGAATGAGGGGTTAGTGAGAATGGTTAGTATGGATGAAGTAAGAATAGCAGTAAATGGAATGAAGAATGGAAAGGCAGTTGGTTCGGACGGAATACCAGTTGAAATATGGAAGGTATTGCGTGGATATGGATGAACGTGGTTAGCTTTATTCTTCAACAAGTTGCTGCGGGAAGTGGCCTTAGTTCATTCTGAATTCATGAATGGTGCTATAGTTCACTGGTGCCCATCTTTAAAAACAAATGTGATGTGCTGGAGTGTAACAACTATAGAGGAATAAAGCTAATGTCACATAGTATGAAAGCTTGGGAGAAAGTTATTGAAAGGCGGCTGAGAGAAGAGAGTGAAATCCATTATTATTTTGAACCGTAGTGTAAATTTTGCAACATAAAATAAACTTAAAAGTTTAATCAAATTCTAGAGATTTTATAAAACCAATCGAACGGAACCAAGAACCAATCAAATGGAACCAAGAACCAACCAAACGGAACCAAGAACCAATCACAACGGATGAGTGTGGTGTGGTCGCCGGTGGTAACGAGAGGGTCCCCCTGATGACCAAAGGGCAGTTTTACGGGAGAGGAGAGATACCTTGGCTCGTAGCTATCTATAGGGTCGATGGGAATAATCTTCAGTTTAAATGCGGTGGGACGCTTGTATCGGATCGTCATGTTGTGACCGGTGAGTTTAAGACCTGTACTGCAAAATATGCTGTATGCGTGACTAACGCTCAACCCAAACTCGAAAACGCATATTGAGAGTTATTATAGCGTATTACAAATTGATATTAACGAGCTCGACTTGAGTTAATAATTATGTCAAGATGAATAATCATCTGGCAAACTCATTGACATTTGACTGCTCAGTTGAGTATGTTCATTTAAAAAAATAACAAGCATGAGTCATGCTGCGGAATACGAATACGAAAAACGGGCCTCAGCGTTAACTTACTCTACAATAAAAGTCGATTATCGGCCCAAGTTAAAAGTCATCAATTTCTGTGTTTTTTTCAGCTGCTCAAAATATATATAGATATATATATATATATATATAGTATAGAGATCGTGGTGAAGATTGGTGTACACAGCCTGCACGGCTGGAGTGACGACTTAACCGTCATAAGACAGCTCATAGCGGCGACAATACACAATGAATATGATTCTTACACGCTTAAGAGTGAGTATATTAAGATAAACAACAATATCTGTAAAAATCTACTATTGGAAACAGACATTTTAGATCAGAAGAACAGCTCCTGCTTATGTCATCTTTATTCCAGTACGAGAAATTAATGCTGATTTAGGTCCGGCTAACATATTATCTCATCTCCTTTTATTTGCTTATTCTAGATGACATCGTCATACTCACACTGAACAGACGCGTCAAGTTCAATAGGTTCATCCGCCCAGTCTGTCTGTGGAGCGGTGACAATGCGCTCTCAAACGTGGTCGGGGCTACTGGAGTTGTAAGTACTTGATCCAAGATCTAATCTTAGGAACTCTTCCGATCTTATCTTCTGATCTGAAGGTATCTCTCCTCTCCCGTAAAACTGCCCTTTGGTCATCAGGGGGACCCATTCGGGGCTCATCTTGCTTGCCTCCTATGCTCTCTACGCCTTGACCCCAGCCGGCCACCTGGAGAAAGATAGTTATAATCAATACGATGTTTGCATCATCATAACAGGCACAAATGTTTGGTTGGCTCAACTGGACTGTCAGCTTAACATTATCGTATTTTTTTCTAATAGAATTCTAGTGATTGTAACAGATCTTCCATAAGCAACATCGTAAGAACTAATCCTGATATCGTAATTTTTACTTACGTCCTTTTATCATCGAAAAAATTTGGCTCCATCATGTTGCAAGGCGTCACTCCATTCTACGATGGCAATTATTCGAGCTTCGTTGATTACCATCGGCGATCATGAAAACAAACTACATACCCGTCTCTTGTAGTCTTTGGACTGTTGATAAAAAGGATTGCCGAGACCTTTGAGAGTATCGTAAATTTGTTGCAGTTAGATTGCGTAAGTTTCTTTTGTTCCTGTTTTTTTCTGGTGTATAATAAAGCATACATAAATAAATAAATAAATAGGCACCATAGACAGTCGATCGTTACGACTGTGATTATTTTTCATCATCATCATTTCCGCCGAAAATCGTCCACAGCTGGACTCACATTGACCGATTCCGAGTGTCTCGCATCCAGCGGACTCCCACCACCCTCATCTGGTCCAATCCATCAGGTCATCTGTCCGACTGATGGGGGTCCTTCCAATGCAGCTTCTATCGATTCGCGGTCGCCACTCCAGAACTTTTCGGCCCCATCGATCATGCGTTCTGCGAGTAATGTGCCCTGCCCACTGGCACTTGAGTTTTGTATTTTATCTGGCTATATGGTAACTCTGGTCCTCTTGCGGATCTCTACGTATCTGATTCAATCGCGCATGGAAACTCCGAGGATAGCCCGCTTCATTGCCCTTTGGGTGACTGTAAGCTTTCTGATGAGGCCGCAACTTCCCGAACGTTGCCCAGCCGAGTTGGATTCGACGGTTGACCTCTTTCTCAAAGTTAGGCATATATAATTGGACCGTTTGTCTAATCAACCGCCATTTTTTTTCTATCTCGCTTCCACTCTCTCACCTCATTCACTCATCTATACGTTCCATTCTACTAATGAATTTAACGTTTCAGTACACGGTTAACTTTAAATCACAAAATCAAGACTTGGGAAACAAAATATCTCTGTTAGAAAAGCAGTCGGCAGAAGGCATGAAATTTATTACGATTTTAGAGAATAAAGTAGAAGAAATGGAAACAGGTAAGGCCAACTTCGTGATAAAATATGTGCCGAAATTAGCTGGAGAAACTAAATAAGAAGTTATTGGCTTAGTTATGACCCTGTCCAAAGGTGACCCTGTTCCGTAAAAAAAATTAAATCTAGCACATGTGTAGAGTGCAAGGAATTCTACAAAAATAAAATGGGATTATTTTGGATGTGGTTTACATCCAAAATAATCCCATTTTATTGTTGTAGAAACTGGATCCAATCTTATAAAAATAATTACAAAGCATAAAATAACTTTCTTTTCAAAAGTCGGTGTCTTTGGTATCTATTTTTTTTTCTTTATTGACACCGACAAAAAGAATAAGATAATAAAAAAGGCAAAGGCGTTCAATATAAAACCTAAGTCCAAGCTATCAAAAATGCAAACCTCTCGGTTTTAAGTCCCAATATGACCTCTGTCCTTCTGTCTGAGCATCAAACGGCTAAAAGGTCTCGTTTGTAATACTCTTCGGTCTTCTCTACAGTACAGAAAATTATTTTCAATAACACGACCTAAATATTCTTTTTTCTTTGTAAAAGTTGAAATTTTCCAATTAGTGTCTAATTCGTATTCACGAGCAACATTTAAAACAAGACTGATATCTTGACACTTTTTCATCTTTAGCGAGGACTACAATGTCATCTAAAAATATTGAATCTGTTTCTGTAGCAATTAATTCTGTAAATATGATGTTAATGAACCTACTGAGGTATTTTATGCATTAGACAGACCAAAACGTGCTTGTAAAAACTCGCTCGTTACAGCTCGCTTTGCCCGTCTGGACTACTAGTCACAAATAAAGTGTATTTCACAGAGTCTTCATTTACGGGCAAATGAAAAAAAAACATTTTTCAAATCCAATGCACTAAAAACTTTTGATACACTCAATTTATCAATATGATCATCTATGACTGGCATGGGAAACTCATTTTAGCACCCCTTGCCATGCCGTAAACTCGACCGCTATCGTAGCCGAGGGTAGACAGGCTGCCGGGTCATGGGGGCGATTTCTTTAGTATGCTTATCATAGTTTGGGGGGCTTTGCCATAATCACCACGCTTGGCAGGCGGATTGGCGATCGCAGTACGTTTGTTACAAGTGCACAGAGAACGCTGCTGCCCATTCCCTGGTAAATAAGTCCCTTAATTGCTCTCACGACACCCACGGGAAGATATGGGATGGTGTTATTCTTTACGTCCGACACCATACAGTTATTTTTTTTATAAAAATCAAGGGATGTGGGCCCAGTTTACCATTGTAAATTTTGAAATGGGGCAACTGGGCCCGGTCCCAGTTTCATAGTGGGCCAAATGATCCCTAACCCGAAAAACTAAGTAAATAAGACTGCATCAATGACTAAGTTTGGCCAAAATGGTATTTACGTCCATTGTAGCGGCGTCGATTTTAAAATTATTTACACAAATTGTACATAACATGAAATGATCAATATTTAAAAAGCAAAAAATTTAAAAATGTTCATGGTCGTGAAATACAGCTCAGAAGTTATATCATTTAAATAGTACTAACTTGGTCTCCACCCAACATGTTTTAGAATTGAAATAATGTCAATAGTAAGACAGGTGATAATTATCAATGAACAATAATATTACCGAGTTTTTAAAACTACCTTCATTAAAAAAACAATTGTTTTGGGTATGGACCTCATATATAGCCTGCCCCAGTGTGCGGCAGCGCGCCGCTGCTACGGTTCTACACTCGTCTCGAATGCTACGAGCAGAGCATAGCGATAAGCCCCCTAGCCCATAAAGTCACTCATCTACAGCTTACGAATAATTCTGCCATTCGGATGGCTTATATTCTACATTTGGTACAGAACCCTAAATTTGCGAAGTCCGATAAGTACTTGGCCAGTTTTAATCACTGTCGGACTCATCATCGCTGTCATCATCATCAAAATCACTCTCCAGTACCAGATCTCTGAAACTTTCTTTTCGTTTTTCGAGTTATAGGTGACATTGAAAATGTCTAAAAACAATCTTTTGGTAATCTCGGCTGCCATAGACGAGTTAAAAATAAAATTAACAGGCTGCTATGAGACAGGCAGGCAATTTTTTTTTTCATAAAAATGCGCTCAGGCCACATGTGAGGCGCAACATGTCTGAAAATGAACTTTTTCGTAATAAAATTACGAAACCTGTGTGCATTTTTAGTATCAGAAATATGAAACTTCTTCTTATTTTTTTTACATGGGGGAACATAACACTCAGCACTAGGACAACAGGGTCTACCGGAGTATTACGTGGCTCTAGCCCAAGACATGTACCACAGGAGTAGCACAAAAGTGAGAAGTTGAAGAAGGCTGGAGTGAGCAAAACCTTTGAAGTTAAAATTGGCGTTCATCAAGATTCCGCGTTGAGCCCACTTCTCTTCAATCTGGTAATGGATAGTCCTTACCAAAGATATCCATCATTGTGTTTGTTATACGAAGAGGACATCGTACTCATTGACAAAAATGCGCAACCACTGCAAATGTGACTAACAGAAAGTAGGCTTCGTTGGTATGGCCACGTGAAGAGAAGTCCTGAAAACCACGTGGTTTGGCAAACCCTTGCAGAACACAAAGAAGAAAAGAGGAAGACCTCAAGCCACATGGTGGTCTACAGTAGCTCGCAACTTGGAACGAGCCCAACTTACAGGACAGACCATCCTGACGCAACAGAATGAGGAGAGCCGACCCCGAATAATGGTATGAGACAAAGAGAAAGAAGAAGAACACTGCGACGTTTCTGGCCGGTACTGCCAACCCGGCCTGTTTCAGATTCATGGAGACTCATTATTTTATACGGTCTTAACCGTAAAACATTGCAACATGGTTTAGGTCGGGGGTTCTCTTAACATGAGTAGGGTATTTAATAAAAACAATAAATGTACGGGCAGTAACTCCGTACACTGAGATGTTGTATGTAGGTGGACGAATCACACGGGATGTGTACAGGAAATAAAATCACTGTTATGTGTCCGTAAATGATTGACGTTTATTACTTAAAAACATTACATTATATAATACAAACAGTAGGTTACTAGTGGTGGGCGCAATAGCCTAGTCAGCGAATGTACACAAGTAATCGGTGAATTACCAAATGCTTGTACAGGTAAAAACTAAAACAATACATATCATGTGGCGATGCTCGTACAATAAGTCTATATGTGAAAATATTCAACTGCATCCGGCTAGATTGGAAGATGACCCCAACATAATCAGGCAAAGGATAGGCAGATTGACAGTATTATTCATATGCTATATATACATAAATAGATGAATATGAAATTTGCCATCTACCTTCAATCATCTACCAAAACCAATATTTTTTTATAAAAATTGGTGTCAAAGAAGGATACAATAGAACTGTCTTTTTTTTTCAATCCAACCTGTTTGCATAGCAAGCAAAAACAATAAAATAATGAACTAGAGCTATAAAAAACACTTAATAACTTTGAGGAAATACCTCTTTGATAATTTTTTTACGTAATATATTTTGGTGAGAATGTTACGGGCAAAACTTAGCTTGTTAGATTTAGGTTCGGGGTCATTCGGCTCGCTATGAAACTGGGACCAGGGACCACTAACATCATTTAAAAAAAAATGAACGCTGAGCCAATATCTCTTATCCTTTTTTTAGACTAAGATCCCACTGCGAAAATCTGCTTTTGTAGGTATTTTTGTTTTTGATTATCTAAACATAATGTTCATGAATGATACTGATGATGAGGGTTGCCCGGAATTATCTAGCCTCAATTACCTTAATTACAATTTGAAAAAAAAGGGATGTAAAAGACATGAAAAAATTATGTTTCAGCTTTCAGTTAACCGCAATTTGTGTACCACCATAGGATCTCGCCCTGATGTGGCACTGATACATGCCTTAGTATAGACCATCTGGGTATGGTGATGTAATAAAATCGGTCAAGTGCGAGTCGGACTCGAGCACCGAGGTTTCCGTACAAACAGCTACATTCACCAAAATAATTACGTAAAGATAGTTTGTAAGGTAAAATTTTCACCCTCCTCACCAGCTAACTCAGGGGTAGGTGATCAGGATGAGACAATTGCAGGGATGATTTCGCCTGAGGGTCGACAGAAGTAAAAGTCTTTCTATTTGGTCAACTAGTTTAATATTCATATCAGCAGCACTACAGCTTCATAATTTATACATATTACACTTACTTGTGTATGGGCTATAATATACCCTTAAAACATAGTACCAGATGTATGATATCTCAATCAGCACCGTTCCTCTGTGCAGTTGGCATCCAGTTTCTCACTGGTCAAAATATCATGGGTATTCGGAGCCTGTTGTTGAACACTGTAGCTGTCACTCTTATTTGTAGCTTTTTTTCAATCCAACCTGTTTGCATAGCAAGCAAAAACAATAAAATAATGAACTAGAGCTATAAAAAACACTTAATAACTTTGAGGAAATACCTCTTTGATAATTTTTTTACGTAATATATTTTGGTGAGAATGTTACGGGCAAAACTTAGCTTGTTAGATTTAGGTTCGGGGTCATTCGGCTCGCTATGAAACTGGGACCAGGGACCACTAACATCATTTAAAAAAAAATGAACGCTGAGCCAATATCTCTTATCCTTTTTTTAGACTAAGATCCCACTGCGAAAATCTGCTTTTGTAGGTATTTTTGTTTTTGATTATCTAAACATAATGTTCATGAATGATACTGATGATGAGGGTTGCCCGGAATTATCTAGCCTCAATTACCTTAATTACAATTTGAAAAAAAAGGGATGTAAAAGACATGAAAAAATTATGTTTCAGCTTTCAGTTAACCGCAATTTGTGTACCACCATAGGATCTCGCCCTGATGTGGCACTGATACATGCCTTAGTATAGACCATCTGGGTATGGTGATGTAATAAAATCGGTCAAGTGCGAGTCGGACTCGAGCACCGAGGTTTCCGTACAAACAGCTACATTCACCAAAATAATTACGTAAAGATAGTTTGTAAGGTAAAATTTTCACCCTCCTCACCAGCTAACTCAGGGGTAGGTGATCAGGATGAGACAATTGCAGGGATGATTTCGCCTGAGGGTCGACAGAAGTAAAAGTCTTTCTATTTGGTCAACTAGTTTAATATTCATATCAGCAGCACTACAGCTTCATAATTTATACATATTACACTTACTTGTGTATGGGCTATAATATACCCTTAAAACATAGTACCAGATGTATGATATCTCAATCAGCACCGTTCCTCTGTGCAGTTGGCATCCAGTTTCTCACTGGTCAAAATATCATGGGTATTCGGAGCCTGTTGTTGAACACTGTAGCTGTCACTCTTATTTGTAGCTGACCATATTTATTCTATTATTTATTTATATTAAAACTAGAGGACGCCTCGCGGTTTCACCCGCGTAGTTCCCGTTCCCGTGGGAATACAGGGATAAAAAGTAGCCTATGTCACCCGGGGATAGAGTAGCTTCCCAACGGTGAAAGAATTTTTGAAATCGGTCCAGTAGTTTTGGAGCCTATTCGGTACAAACAAACAAACAATAAAACAAACAAAAAAATCTTTCCTCTTTATAATATTGGTATAGATAATCCTAATGAGTCCTGTCAATGGGAAAAATGCAGGATTAGCATCATATAAGCACATGTTCCACAAGCATGAAAATATAATTTAATTCAACTAATACTCACAGCGCTTGCTGGCACATTATATTTTTATATTTAGTTCTGTTTCCCTGTCGCTTCCGAGTCATTTTGATTGATTAGATCAACTTTCTCTTATAGGAATTTTTCGTGACCTCCTCAATAAGAATTATCAATGGAAAGCAAATGTCACTCTTGTCAGCCATAGACATTGAGCGTTTATCGACCCATAGTTATAATCATAGTTACTAGACCTGTCGTTTTTATTTATAAATTGAATTGTGTGTTTTATTATAATATATATTTAATACACACAATTCATATTTACTTATTTTTAATCAATTTAGTATATTTCAACCGACAGTAGCGCCATCTGACAGAATTGCACTAGAAGCAATTACAATTAAGAAAGAAAGCTAGTAAGAGATTCACGCCTTTGACACTAGATGTCGTTATTCTATATAACAATATAAATAATTGTTACAAGTTTATCTCATCTGTGCGCGTGGCGCTATGTTTGGGTAAGCATGTGTGGGTGGTTGTTTGCTCGGACGACGACTGCCGCGTCCCTGCCACACAAATGCATAATGTATAATTACAAGCACACGCACAGCGCACGTAATGATAAATATTATCACCAAATTTGAAGTTCTTGGGTCAAGGGGAAAGGGGAAAGGGGTTCTGAACAAAATTTGCAAAAAAAAGCTGAGTTTGGTGGCTTCTCATTCCTTTGTTTAGCAATTTTTTTTAAAACAATAAATACAGTATTTATCCGCTCAACAAGTTTAAACAACGATTCAAATTCAAATTCAAATTCATTTATTTGCCAGAATGTAGGTTTACAAAGTATGATCTTAAATCTATGAAGGTCCCTTTACATTCTACCATTAAATATGGTGTGCAAATATTTACTTTTAGCTTGTACTATCATCTAAACGTATCTTTAATAAATTAAGTGAATAGACAGTATTAACAAAGATCTCATGCATTAGGATTTTTATAGGACAAATAAATTAATTGATGTCAGAGTTACATTATTATACTAATGTCAGTTCAATCAATGTCAAATTAAGAATACAATTAAAAATACAAACAACAAGTCAATTAAAAATACGATACTCCATTCGATAGGGTAGGTTAACCATTTTTTCATACCCCCACTTTTGCTGTATGGAAGTAAAAATTATTTTTTAGTCATTTGTGTGGCTTTGGGTCAACAAGAAGCTTATACTGTAAACATTTGAAGCCTGTAGCTCCAACGGTTTGGCTGTAAAACCTGTGAGACAGATGACGGTCAGACATACAGACAGACAGACACATTAGTGACAGCAATAGGGCTTTCTTTTTAGGGTTCCGTAAAGTCCTAAAAAGAAAGCATCGAACATAGATCTAACGAAAAGGATTAACTGATTCTTGGTTAACGGGAAGTACTTTATAGGTTTACATTCCCTTGCGAGTATCAATATGCGGCGTAAAAGGCCTTATGATTGCGATTTTTTAAATATTTAAATGTTATACCTTTAGGCGTTCCAGAGAAAAAGATCTTGAAACACGGACCTTAAGGGTTCCTTTTTTTTTCATTTTGAGGAACGGAACCTTAAAAATCACCAAACAATGCCCAATTTAATATGTATGGTTAGTAAAACGCTGTTTGGAGTTATAGGCCCCGAATACAAATGATGAGTTCAAAAGAAAAAACCTATCAGAGATAAATTTGATAATTGCCGAAGATAAAATAAAAAACGTGCCCTCTTCTTCCTTTTTTGGGTTTTTACTATATCACAACGAGCGGACCTAATGATTGAACCTGACAAAAGTTTTTCCGTTTCGTCAAAAAAGTTACAAAATAAAATATATCTTGGTAAAACCCGTGTGTGTCATTTACATTGGTTTAGACTTTATAGCCAGATTTCGTCACGTGACGTCACGTTTGCCTGGGGCTCTAGATAAAGTTTCATTATATCAAAGAAAGTTTCTCGCTATCAAAATATTATATCACTAGATCAAAATTACTTAATCACACTATATAATATTTTAAAGACGAAAGTTTGTGAGTGTGTTTGTTACTACTTCACACTCAAACCGCTGAAAGGATCTATATGAAATTTGGCACAGAGATAGATTATAGTCCGGAATAGCACATTGGATATTTTCTATCCCGGGAATATGTTCCCTTGGGATAGCTTTTGACATTCACGTGGGCGAAACCGCTGGCAGAAGGTAGTAATATTATAAAGGTGAAAGTTTGTGAGTGTGTTTGTTACTACTTCACACTCAAACCGCTGAACGGATCTAGATGAAATTTGGCGCAGAGATAGATAAAAGTCAGAGATAGTACATATGATACTTTTTATCCCGGAAATTTGTTCCCTCGGGATAATTTTCGACTTTCACGCGGGCGAAACCGCTGGCAGAAGCTAGTATCTGCCTCGTTTATCGCTCTTTATATATAAAGTGAAAACCGGCACAAAATCCGTAGTGTTTAGAAGAAAACCTTTTTTACATAAAAATACAACCGACTTCCAAATAAAAACACTACAAAGTGAAAAATAACTTCAATTTCGGAAGGCGGTGTTCCTGTTCTCGTTTCTTCGTTTTTTGATACTCACTGCCGAAATTGGCATTATTTTTCACTTTGATATGTTTTTATTTGGAAAGATTTTTATGTAATTTTATTTTTATAGGTAATGTTCACTTTTTAGTTGTGGTAGATAATGGACCAGTTCTATAGTTCGGTACCTATAATACTCAAAGTGATGCCAGAATAGATTAACCCAGTAACATGAAACTTGAACAAAACTGGTTGAATGAGAGTATACTAGGGTGAACTATACACATCTGCGTATCCCTTTAGAGCGGACCAGCGTGATGTTATGTTATGAAATAGTGTAAACAATAAAGTGACATGCGATTGCAGCAATCCCGAGTGATTTGCCGTTATGTATTGAAGAGTTATGTTGTATATCGCCGAAGTACTTCATTAGATCATGATGAAATTTAAATAAAAAAGGAAACATCAAAATCCGGTCACCTAGTAAAAAGTTCTAAGGTAGAAACCGCAGAAAAGCAAGATACAGACATGGATTTTGTTTTATACTATTTAGAGATTAGAGAATATAATTATGTTGAAAAATTAAATTTAACGCCAAAAAAGTCGCGTATTTAGATTTTAATATACTTTTCCTTAACAATCAGCTCTGATAGAAAGAAGGTTATACAAAGATAGACCCTTTTAGTAAAAACCTTAACAAAGATTATCTATAACAAACAGTCGTAGTCAGTAATTTTGTACCAATGTTTGCACCACTATAAAACTGTTATGTATGGCTCATCATTTATGTATTATCAAAAAGGCAGTTCTTTGCCAATCGGAGACATGGCAACACGTTACTAAGAACAACTTTTTGAATTAAGAACTTTGTAATTTAAAAATATGGATGAGAATTCAGTTTGTTCGTGTGTTTTAGTTTTAATTTTACTATTTGAGCTTGGCCACTCGGATTCTCCATGCTCTGATATATTTGATTTTTATACTGACGGGAGAAGTGTGTACGGGCAAATCACTTTGCAGCCAGTTGAGACGGTGTCGTCTTTAGAATTAAGAATCAGTTATACGGTTCAAGCTGATCTAGATGTGAGTACTCTTTCTGTAATGTTTCTGTGTTAAATGTGGACATTTGTCAGTGTTCTTTGGTATTGCTAAAAAATAGGGAACTAATAAAAGGAATCCTAGTAGAAAGGAACCTTCCTACATTACTACATTATGTAGGTCAGTAATGATTGTGAAATGAAAACCACACGCCATAGAAGCCCATAATATTGTAAATGTGTTTGGTGGTAGTTTTATATTTGAATATTTAATTAAATAAAAGAAATATGCACATAATTAACAACTAAACAAAACTAAATTATATTTACTTATACTAAACCTTACTACTTACATAATATACGTTTTTTTGTTTTCTATTTATTTAATCCAATATGTTACATTTTTATTAACACACAACACCTGCCAAACTGCAAAGTAATTTGTCGGTGGTAGATTCTCGTGGATTTATGACTAATCTTTGTTTGTTTAAACAAAAAAACTAAAGTTGAAACTATGGCTCTGCTGGCAAACACTCCATATGTGTATACAGAGTAGTTACCCATAAAACCATAGATTCCACATGCACAGCTACTACACCCAGCGGCATGCAGCCAACGAACGTCACGAGATCACCCCTATTCTGTATTTGTTAATCAAACTTAGTACAAGTGGCATTGGCCGACCGAGGCCGCCGAGGACCGCAGCAACTACGGACACATTGACATGTAATGTTGTAACGTGAAGTATATTATGTAAATGGTATGCATTATGTATTATTTGAATATTTGCAAGTTTGTTAGTCAATCAAACCTCAAAACATAAATAATTTTCGCACCCGACTCCACCATGGCCTGGATTACGTCATAGGATTTTCCCCCTATTTTAAATCTATATTTTCCTTTAATCCAGGGTGATTTGGGCAGCATTGTTACTCCTGACGGCGTCCTGTACAAGTATAACAGGGGAGAAACCGTCAAATACCGGGTTAACTTCCCCGTGACTAATCCTCGACCAAAAGTGACAGAGATAGCTTTGAATAGTCAGATCATCTGCACTGGACCAGGAGGTAAATATAGACTTTTTTACGATGTTGTGTGGCCAAAAAACCTCGCTGTGGGTCTTCGGGTTCCAGTGATGTGCCACAGATATAAGCACAAAATAAACCGCACTGGTATTCTTTTAACCATTCAGATCACATACTTTCTATACTTATAAATATTTATTAATGCAAACCGGGCAGTCCTATTTGGCACTGGGATGCAAACGTCAGCCTGCTCTTTATATTTTTAGTTAGGTTTTGTTTTGAAAATTCATACCGAAACAAGAAATACAAGAGTGCATCTTCGAAGGTAGGATAGATCTTTTTTCATACCCCTTGGACATTGTCAAACATTTTTACCCCTAAATAATTATATTTAGATTATTACAAGGAGTAAAATTTTATACATATATACATAAACTCAAGCCTTTTTCCTATGGGGGTAGGCAGAAACTACAGAACGCCACCTGCTACGATCTTTACATACTTCTTTTGCTTCACTCATGTTCATACATCTAGTCATACACATACGCTGGTTATGAGTACTGCGCACCTGGCCTTTCTGAAGAACATCACCAATAAAAGGTCTATGTATGTCTTTCTAGGGTTTCCCGGAGTTTCCATTCACTTAAAATTGTATATTTATTATGTTTATAAAAGATATTTATACTCTAGAATGTACTAAGAGGTCTATGGTTGTTTTAAAATATCCAAAAACTTAATCTGTAGTTTGATGTTGAGGAAATAATGACAGTTAATCCTAAACATAATTTCTGAGAACTTGGTTGTTGCCAAAACACGTTTTTGAAAAAAACTCAATTAAATTTAAATGTGAAATTACCTGTTATTTTGACCTTCTAAAAAAATTGGGCAACGAGCGATTTGGAATTGACCACCGACGGTTTTTCTGCCTTGGTAGGTATATTTTTTTCATTTCAATGTTTACATTTTATTTAATGCGAACGCAGAGCAAAGTTTGTTGTAAAGGCTTTTTGCTAATTTCTAAAACACTGCAATAAAAACTTTGTGTTACAGGAAAATTAAATAATGTCTTTAGAGATGTTTAGTAGTTAAGCTACCACAGTTTTTTAGAAACCAGTAAAATAAATTTACAAACTAACTTAAAGTGAAAAGATCTTCCGTATGGTACGTATTTACGGAACCCTCGGCGAGCGACTACGTTGTTACAATTATCAACTCGGTTTTGACCATATCTATAAATAACTTCTTTTTTTAATTAATAAAGATAAGCGTTGCATCATCGCATCTCTTTCATTTTTATGTAGTCTTCAGTGATCACGCTTTATGTCTTGTCAGCATCTCAATAAAAATACGGATCACTTCTTATTTTGAATTAATAAAGATAAGTGTTGCATCATCGCATCTCTTTCATTTTTATGTAGTCTTCAGTGATCACGCTATATGTATTGTCAGCATCTCAATAAAAATACGGATCACTTCTTATTTTAAATTAATAAAGATAACCGTTGCATCATCGCATCTCTTTCATTTTTATGTAGTCTTCAGTGATCACGCTTTATGTCTTGTCAGCATCTCAATAAAAATACGGATCACTTTTATTTTAATTAATAAAGATAAGCGTTGCATCATCGCATCTCTTTCATTTTTATGTAGTCTTCAGTGATCACGCTTTATGTCTTGTCAGCATCTCAATAAAAATACGGATCACTTCTTATTTTAAATTAATAAAGATAAGCGTTGCATCATCGCATCTCTTTCATTTTTATGTAGTCTTCAGTGATCACGCTATATGTCTTGTCAGCATCTCAATAAAAATACGGATCTGTTCTTATTTTAAATTAATAAAGATAAGCGTTGCATCATCGCATCTCTTTCATTTTTATGTAGTCTTCAGTGATCACGCTTTATGTCTTGTCAGCATCTCAATAAAAATACGGATCACTACTTATTTTAAATTAATAAAGATAAGTGTTGCATCATCGCATCTCTTTCATTTTTATGTAGTCTTCAGTGATCACGCTATATGTCTTGTCAGCATCTCAATAAAAATACGGATCACTATTTTTTTTAATTAATAAAGATAAGCGTTGCATCATCGCATCTCTTTCATTTTTATGTAGTCTTCAGTGATCACGCTATATGTCTTGTCAGCATCTCAATAAAAATACGGATCACTTCTTATTTTGAAATAATAAAGATAAGTGTTGCATCATCGCATCTCTTTCATTTTTATGTAGTCTTCAGTGATCACGCTATATGTATTGTCAGCATCTCAATAAAAATACGGATCACTTCTTATTTTAAATTAATAAAGATAACCGTTGCATCATCGCATCTCTTTCATTTTTATATAGTCTTCAGTGATCACGCTATATGTCTTGTCAGCATCTCAATAAAAATACGGATCTGTTCTTATTTTAAATTAATAAAGATAAGCGTTGCATCATCGCATCTCTTTCATTTTTATGTAGTCTTCAGTGATCACGCTTTATGTCTTGTCAGCATCTCAATAAAAATACGGATCACTTCTTATTTTAAATTAATAAAGATAAGCGTTGCATCATCGCATCTCTTTCATTTTTATGTAGTCTTCAGTGATCACGCTATATGTCTTGTCAGCATCTCAATAAAAATACGGATCACTTCTTATTTTAAATTAATAAAGATAAGCGTTGCATCATCGCAACTCTTTCATGTTTATGTCGTCTTCAGTGATCACGCTTTATGTCTTGTTAGCATCTCAATAAAAATACGGATCATTTCTTATTTTTAATTAATAAAGATAAGCGTTGCATCATCGCATCTCTTTCATTTTTATGTAGTCTTCAGTGATCACGCTTTATGTCTTGTCAGCATCTCAATAAAAATACGGATCACTTTTTTTTAAATTAATAAAGATAAGCGTTGCATCATCGCATCTCTTTCATTTTTATGTATCTTCTGTGATCACGCTATATGTCTTGTCAGCATCTCAATAAAAATACGGATTACTTCTTATTTTAAATTAATAAAGATAAGCGTTGCATCATCGCATCTCTTTCATTATTATGTAGTCTTCAGTGATCACGCTATATGTCTTGTCAGCATCTCAATAAAAATACGGATCACTATTTTTTTTAATTAATAAAGATAAGCGTTGCATCATCGCATCTCTTTCATTTTTATGTAGTCTTCAGTGATCACGCTTTATGTCTTGTCAGCATCTTAATAAAAATATGGATCACTTTTTTTTTTAATTAATAAAGATAAGTGTTGCATCATCGCATCTCTTTCATTTTTATGTAGTCTTCAGTGATCACGCTATATGTCTTGTCAGCATCTCAATAAAAATACGGATCACTTCTTATTTTAAATTAATAAAGATAAGCGTTGCATCATCGCATCTCTTTCATTTTTATGTAGTCTTCAGTGATCACGCTTTATGTCTTGTCAGCATCTCAATAAAAATACGGATCATTTCTTATTTTAAATTAATAAAGATAAGCGTTGCATCATCGCATCTCTTTCATTTTTATGTAGTCTTCAGTGATCACGCTTTATGTCTTGTCAGCATCTCAATAAAAATACGGATCACTTCTTATTTTAAATTAATAAAGATAAGCGTTGCATCATCGCAACTCTTTCATGTTTATGTCGTCTTCAGTGATCACGCTTTATGTCTTGTTAGCATCTCAATAAAAATACGGATCATTTCTTATTTTAAATTAATAAAGATAAGCGTTGCATCATCGCATCTCTTTCATTTTTATGTAGTCTTCAGTGATCACGCTTTATGTCTTGTCAGCATCTCAATAAAAATACGGATCACTTTTTTTTTTATTAATAAAGATAAGCGTTGCATCATCGCATCTCTTTCATTTTTATGTATCTTCTGTGATCACGCTATATGTCTTGTCAGCATCTCAATAAAAATACGGATCACTTCTTATTTTAAATTAATAAAGATAAGCGTTGCATCATCGCATCTCTTTCATTATTATGTAGTCTTCAGTGATCACGCTATATGTCTTGTCAGCATCTCAATAAAAATACGGATCACTATTTTTTTTAATTAATAAAGATAAGCGTTGCATCATCGCATCTCTTTCATTTTTATGTAGTCTTCAGTGATCACGCTTTATGTCTTGTCAGCATCTTAATAAAAATATGGATCACTTTTTTTTTTAATTAATAAAGATAAGTGTTGCATCATCGCATCTCTTTCATTTTTATGTAGTCTTCAGTGATCACGCTATATGTCTTGTCAGCATCTCAATAAAAATACGGATCACTTCTTATTTTAAATTAATAAAGATAAGCGTTGCATCATCGCATCTCTTTCATTTTTATGTAGTCTTCAGTGATCACGCTTTATGTCTTGTCAGCATCTCAATAAAAATACGGATCATTTCTTATTTTAAATTAATAAAGATAAGCGTTGCATCATCGCATCTCTTTCATTTTTATGTAGTCTTCAGTGATCACGCTATATGTCTTGTCAGCATCTCAATAAAAATACGGATCACTTCTTATTTTAAATTAATAAAGATAAGCGTTGCATCATCGCATCTCTTTCATTTTTATGTAGTCTTCAGTGATCACGCTTTATGTCTTGTCAGCATCTCAATAAAAATACGGATCATTTCTTATTTTAAATTAATAAAGATAAGCGTTGCATCATCGCATCTCTTTCATTTTTATGTAGTCTTCAGTGATCACGCTTTATGTCTTGTCAGCATCTCAATAAAAATACGGATCACTTTTTTTTTTATTAATAAAGATAAGCGTTGCATCATCGCATCTCTTTCATTTTTATGTATCTTCTGTGATCACGCTATATGTCTTGTCAGCATCTCAATAAAAATACGGATCACTTCTTATTTTAAATTAATAAAGATAAGCGTTGCATCATCGCATCTCTTTCATTATTATGTAGTCTTCAGTGATCACGCTATATGTCTTGTCAGCATCTCAATAAAAATACGGATCACTATTTTTTTTAATTAATAAAGATAAGCGTTGCATCATCGCATCTCTTTCATTTTTATGTAGTCTTCAGTGATCACGCTTTATGTCTTGTCAGCATCTTAATAAAAATATGGATCACTTTTTTTTTTAATTAATAAAGATAAGTGTTGCATCATCGCATCTCTTTCATTTTTATGTAGTCTTCAGTGATCACGCTATATGTCTTGTCAGCATCTCAATAAAAATACGGATCACTTCTTATTTTAAATTAATAAAGATAAGCGTTGCATCATCGCATCTCTTTCATTTTTATGTAGTCTTCAGTGATCACGCTTTATGTCTTGTCAGCATCTCAATAAAAATACGGATCACTTCTTTTTTTTAAATTAATAAAGATAAGCGTTACAAAATCGCATCTCTTTCATTTTTATGTAGTCTTCAGTGATCACGCTTTATGTCTTGTCAGCATCTCAATAAAACTATGTATTACTTCTTTTTTCAGACAAATCCTCAAACGGAGTCATCTCAAATCCGACGCTCCAGGTAACGAACTCTTATGGCGTGGGCGGGTCTCCATCATACAAAAGATTCCAAAATCAGCCACAGACGATATTGGCGCCACAGCTAATACAACATACAACCAAGGACTATACATCGGGCTTTATACAGAATATTAACAATCGCTTTGGTATAAGTGACAGTGGTAAGAGAGTGCCGGTCGATTCTGTAAAAAAAACTCACCGCGAAATTTATATGAAGCGACTTGTTATTCCAACTGCTGTTAGGGATTGACAGCTCATTTCATCTCAGTTATCACGGTGAGATTGTTAGAGAATATCACCAATGGTTCATGATCTTTAAAATGCTATATATATAGAATTTTAAACTTATATCTAGATAAAGAGACATTATATCAGTGACAAAAGACCAAATATATGAAATTGGCTTCGTGACACATTTTGAACTTTTCACTGTCACTATTGAAAGCAAAAAAGAAAGAAAATTTAGCAAAAACTTAAAGGCACAAAAAAAAGTTTTCTGGACCAATGAAACAAAAAAGAAAATCATTAATAATAATAGAATACTTAAATAATAATTGCTGATAAAATGTCAACCAACGTTACTCATGTAAAGTGCAGCTCTCTTAACTAATATTTCAACCTTAAGATAATATCCATAAAAATAGTAACGTTAATCCGTCTGCCTGTTTGTTTCTACTGGGCCCAAAATATATGAAGAGTTTTCGACGATAATCGAGAAGAACAAGGACCTTTGATTGGATTAATATGAAACTTAGCACACGGGTACACAATGCCTGTAATATCCGACTTTCACGCGATAGAAGACGCTGGCAGAAGCTACTAGTAGTTGTTAAAATCAACACACAGACCAGACAGTATGACGGATCCGTCTTTAAACATCACAATTGTCAAAGCTAAGACCATTGATATACTTACTCAAGCCACAACCGTTTTGTTGTTTCAGCTAGTTCACCTTTCCAGTCATTCACCGACGATTCCCAACACGACTCGTTCTTTGACGATGCCCGAAGCAAATTCTTCGAAGACTCTCGACGCCAATTCTTTGAAAATTCCCAACACTCTTTGATCGACGATTTCTTTGCGAGCCAATCCGGAGGGGATTGGGTCTCCAAAGTGATGCAACCAACGATTAGAACTAGTCCACCTAAGCAGTATTCACGACCGGTGACGACGCAGCCTCCCCGGTGTGTATAAATCTGCTATAAGTAGGCCTTTAATACACGGTGAAAATAACTGTACACTTCGTTGGATTGCGATGCTACTCCCGCATACCCGCGCGGCGCCCCACGTTCGCCCCGTGTGCTAATAACGAGAGTCGAAAGTCAGAGTGATATGACACCGCCAGATGCACAGTCATTTTGATCGAGTACTGCCATCATCCATTTTTGTGCATCGCCTATCTTTAGAGAAGGTTGTTCATAGGGCAGAAGCAGTTTTAAAAATATGAGCCCAACTTTTCGTTACTTGCATTCTGTATATACTATTAAATATTTTAGTAGACTTAACACCATTAACTTACTGTGCTTTTACAGCCCTGTTCAACGTTATTCTCCATCCACCACGACGGATGAGTGCGGTGTAATTGCCGGTGGCAACCAGATTCAAAAACTGGTCCACAAAGGCATGTCTTACGAGAGGGGACAAATACCTTGGCTTGTGGCTATATTTAAGACTAAACGAAAAGGACTTGAATTTATCTGCGGAGGCACGCTCGTATCGGATCGTCATGTTGTTACCGGTGAGTTTAAGATTTCATAACTTACTGCGTACATGACTCCATCAACATCATTCTCTGTCCGTTTTTGCTTGTATACTTTTTTATTTATCGGCAGTTTCGCGATTGACCACTATCTCGTCAGATGATAAACAATAATATGGTTGCCTAAAAGTAACCTATTCACTCTCAACTTAAAGGCCTCTAGGATTTAGCTATCAGGAAATAATGACTCTGGCTAGGAATTCACGTTTTTTAACATCGTTCTCAGATTTATCATCATCATCAACATCAATTAATATGTAGAAATATACAAGGTAAATATTGCCAAAAAAATAGCCAGTGTCTTAAAAGCTAACCAACAGAACCCATATCCAGTATTTTTGTCTATTTAGTTGTGCATGCATCTCGTAAAATGTACTAAACCAATCTAAATAACTTTTATACATAAAAATTGTGCGTAACTTGAGGTATTACTTGGTTTTTGTTTCTTCGCAATCGGTTCACTCTATCAAAAGTTAGATGAATTCAAAGTGTTCAAGAAATAAAATATCACAACACACGCAATTCGTATTTATTCGCATTGTGCATTGCATTTGACGTCATTTTCTGAAAGGCGTTGTTAAGATTGTCCACGGCAGAATGACCGTTGAAAAAACAATTGGTAGGTAGGTAGGGTAGATAGCAAGGTAAGTAACCCTACTTAGGCAGGTAGGTAAGTAGGGTAGGTAGGTAGGTCTTGTTAAGCAGGGTAGGTAGGTAGGTGAGTACGTTAGGGTACTGTAGGCAATTGACGGGACTGAAGCCGCGGGCACACCTAGTATTAAGTATTTTTCCAACAAGATGTATATACCTAACTAGCCCGCATTACAGTTTTCTATTCCATCAGTAGTGTATTATTGGGCATTCTAGACCACCTATCGCTTCCTACGGCTCACTTTGTTCGCCTTCGTCGCTTTCGGTGGAATAGAACGCCCAATAATACGAAAAGTTTATCGATGGCTTACCTCAAATTCAATCCTCGGTTTATTTAATTATACTCACCAGCTTAAATCAACTATAAAGCTTTATACGTTAACATAATCAGGTATATATCGGAATGAACCAGTAACCTAAAATTCAGGACAGATTGTCTCATTTCTCTCCACATACTTAAGGATGGTGCAATGCCGCTTAGGATAACACACATACCCGTTTCGTGACCAGATTGGCTCAAGGAAATCTGAACTTTAGGATACCGCATACATTAAACTAAATTTAGGACAGATTGTCTCATGTCTCTCCACAAAAGTAAAATAGCGCACACCCTTAGGTCCACACACATTTTTTTCTGTGACCAGTTTGGTTCGAGGACATCTAAATTTAAATTTAACACATTACAGACGATACAACCTTTTACATCAACACGTAACAATCAAGTGGTAAGCGTGGTCATACGGATTACAGATAGTCGATCCTTGCCATGCATGCATAAAGCTAAGGCACGGATACACTTGTCAACGGCAACCGGATTAGAAACGTATCTCACATTATTCATTCTAGCGTAAAGACTGTGTGTAAATCCGTTGCTGTAGACTCCGTTGACGGTATCCGTACCCGGTTGCTACGTAGATGTAAATGCTACGTAGCTTTATATATAAGTATGCTTTGTTAGTTCGAATCAGCAAAGTTCAATATCAATGTAATGCACACTTTCCACGTGTACACAAATTGCATTCCATGCATTTATATTGTATAGTAACATGACTATCATGTTGTAAACACTAAATTTGTTTTATAAAGAACTTCCTAAATATTATTTTCGTATTTAATTCTAAAAGTTTGTAATCGGTTCTAGTTTTAACGTGTTTCATTCTTCTAGGTACTAAGATTATACATTTTTTTATATGATATATTTTGTATCAAATACGCTATCTGTCACTTGTCATCGAGTGCGATCTAAACTGTTATAAGTAAGATCACCTTGAAAAAAGAGAACACTGTGTACATTAAGATTATTTGGGATAATAGGAGGACTCGAGTTATTATTGATAAATTGAGCAACTATGAAACCATAACTCAGACACGTGCATTCGATTCCCACACGTCACAGTGCATTGGATTCTTTAATTGCGGGTTTAGGTGATTATTTAATAGTACGAATGAAAATGTTATTAGTTTGTCGAATGTCGAAATATCGAGTTTAACTGCAACTTAACATTATCGAACACATGGATTGGATTGTATGTATTACAAAATAGTATGTTTTTCTCAAAATAGTTATGATTAATTATTAACTACTTCTGCTTAACTGTTTTTAGTAAACAACTATGTTCACAAATTTACTTTCAACGTCGAGAGAATTCAAAAAATCTATAATATGCACCTACCTACAAGAATTAATTTGACTGTTGTTAGTTTCACCTCTCACATTAACTTAATTGTGAAGTAAAAAAAATCTCAACAAACATACATCAATTATTAAATTAATTATACATATTAATTTAGTTATGAATCACAGGGTAATGAATCGGGTTCACTTTGTCGGCTTTATTTTTCAGTCCTTATGAACAAATTGCAATTTTGCAGAATTGGTATACAAACAATACGGTTCAATATGACGTAAACATCATATTTGTTTTTTACAACTGTAAGACAAGTACTTAGAGTTTAATATTGAAATAACCTATTTTCTTGCTGAATTAGTATTTTTTTGTGTATATAAACGAATTAATTTTAATAAATAAATTACATTCGCTCCAGAATCTTCAAAGTGACAAGTAGTACTAGCGGTGCTTTAAAATCGACTTTCTAACATGTAAGTAAGTAATTCATAATTTTAAATATGTACCTAGTCATAATGCTCAGCTACGGACCTGGTTTTTGCCTGCCGGCTGTTATGAACTTATGATTATCATGTTTTATCTTTCCATTGCGACTACTATTCAGCTACGGACCTGGTTTTTGCCTGCCGGCTGATGTTACTGTTATCATGCCCTACCTATCCATCGTGACTGCTACCCAGCCTGCCAGCTGATGTATTGATAGTCTTAATTAAGTCACAGTTGTTAGTTACAAAATTAATTTTATGTGTTCCATTTCAGGTCGGACTCCGATTCAGAATTCCATACACCAACCGCAGCTGTAGCCGAGGTTGCGAAGGTGCAACCAAAGAAGAAGGTGGCGAAGCGCAAAGCTTCCGAGAGCACCACGCCATCAGAATCGAAATCAAGGTAATTTTGTGTTATTGCTTGTTGTGTATGTTATATCAATTAAATGTTATACACAGATATACGTTAAATTATAACTGTAACGCAGAAAGCGCTGAAATCAATTTCCGATTATATTCCTTGCAGGAATGTTTACAGTTAGTTCATGAGGTATTGTTATTGAAATTATTATAACAAGATATCATGCTTTTTGTCCTAGTAGATTCTATCCCCGTACACAGATGATGCCCTCAATTCTCCATAAAAATAAATGTAATTTTGTGTTGTGAATGTAATAAAATGTTAAATTGTTTACAGTAAAAGACGCAGCTCGGGCTCGGACCTCTTTGGCTTCGAGGACTACATTCCCTCGTTGACCTCAGTTGGAGACTTCGGTTCAACCCTCATCAGCCGTGTCGCTAACGGGAAAGTGCGGCGAACGGTGGACTTAACCGGGGACTTCTATGTGGAGGTAAAAGTCTACAACAAGGCCGATGTTGCCTCCACCCCTAAAGAGGATCGGTGGAAGAAAGCCTCGGTGGCTCTAAAAGTGCAGCTTAACCGCAACACGCCGCAGTGGGATGGTCTACAAGTTTTTATGAGACGGACTCATGAATTATTTGACAATTCTGAGCCCGTCTTTTATAGTGATAGTATAAATAGAAAATAAATATTTAAGTTTTGGGGCACCAGGTCTATATTCTATTTAGCAGACGTCTATCATAATCGCAATAATAATAATATATAGCAACAACTAATAGTAAGTCTAAAACTATTTTAAGCTAAAATGCCTTTCTGTACTGTTTGTAATACCTCTGTTGAGCGCAGTCACTGGACAGGTCACCTACGTAGTACTAATCATAAAAACAAAAGTATTTTGCCTTTTTGCGAAGGTGTTGAAATAATACATTCTGCATTTCGTAATCGTATAACTTCTTATAGAATTGTCGATCCGTCTGAGAATTGTTCGCTAGAACCATTTCTCAATAATATTTGCGACAAAATTAAAACGCTTATTGACATGTCTCTTAAAGAACACACTTGTCTAAAAGTTAATTTTGAATATTTTGCTTTGTTTTTAATGATTAAAAATGATTCTCAGGAGATTAAATCATTTGCCACAAAAAACTTTACTCTGCATCAGAATTATGAATTTGATTCATTATTGTCTCAAGTCAAAAACACTTTAACAAAAAAGATAGAAGAAATTCAGGATCGAGATAGTGGATGGACGTTCTTGAGCAGTTCTCATTTGGAAGTCAATGTTAACAAATATCAACCTTTGCGCGGTTCAGGCTTTATCGAATTGCCTTCTTCAATAAAATCGAAAAAAGCATGCATTAATATCCACAATAATGATGAGTATTGTTTTTTTTGGTCTGTTGTTGCTGCTTTATATCCAGCCAAAACTCATCCCGATAGAGTATCTTCGTACCCGGATTTTCGTAACGTGTTAAATGTTAAGAACATATCATTTCCAATGAATTTCACAGATATTGCGCGGTTCGAAGTAAATAACCCTGAAATTTGCATTTACATTTATGGTTTAAAAAATAATACCATCATAGGACCGCTTTACAAACCAAAAGCCTTGAACGGAAAGGTGATTCATTTACTTTATTTAGAAAGAGATGATTTCTCACATTACTGTCTCATTAAAGACTTGCCGCGACTTGTTAAGAATCAATTAACAAAACATCACAGTAAACTGTACTTTTGTGACGTTTGTTTAATGTTTTTTAATTCATACGACAATCTTAGTTCGCATAGTTGTGGAGGTGTCGCCACTGAACTACCTCCAAAAGGTTCGTTCATACAATTTGAAAATTATATTAGAAAGCAAATTGTACCATTTGTCATATACGCAGATTTTGAAACAATGCTAGAGCGGTATGAATCTTGTGATCTTGACCCCTCTAAGGCAGGTACTGTTACACGACAGCGACACGTGCCTGTAGCTTTCGCTTATCATATTACGTGTACGCTAGATGAAAGCCATAATCGTTTCGTTTCTTATCGCGGTTCGGATTGTGTATTAAATTTTGTGAAGTCTATTTATAAAGATGCACAACAAATTCATGATATGTTAAAAAATAATGTTCCTATGATTTACTCAAATGATAATGCTCGCGACTTTGAAAACGCGATAAAATGTCATATTTGTGAACACTTCTTGTTCGGCGATAGGGTTCGCGATCATTGTCACTTGACTGGTAAATATCGTGGTGCAGCTCATAGTTATTGTAATATGCAATACAAACAACCGACATTTTTGCCAGTATTTTTTCATAATTTGTCCGGATATGATTGTCACCTTTTCATAAAAGAATTAGGCGAAGCGCCTGGATCTATAAAAGTGATACCTAAAACAAAAGAAAACTATATTTCATTCACGAAGTATATTCCGATTTCCGATAGTGAAAGTATACAGATACGGTTTGTAGATTCTTTCAAGTTTTTAGGAACAAGCTTAGAAAAGTTGGTTAGTTCAATGAAAAAACAAGAGTTTAAACAATTACAATCTTATTTTTCTAATAAAAAACAATTTAATCTACTCACCCGTAAAGGAGTGTATCCATATGACTATATGTCTCAATGGGAACGTTATGAAGATACGTGTTTACCCTCTAAAAAATATTTTTTTAACTCCTTATCTAATGAAACAATTACCGACGAAGATTATGAACACGCTCGGTCTGTTTGGTCAGTATTTAATATTCAAAACATGGGTATGTACACAGATTTATATCTCAAAACAGATGTTCTATTGTTAACAGATGTTTTTGAAAATTTTCGAAAAACTTGTAAATTACATTACAATCTCGATCCCGCGTTCTATCTTACAGCACCAAGTCTATCTTTTGATGCAATGCTTTTAAAAACAGGAGTTAAATTAGAATTAATTAGTGATGTTGAAATTTTTAGAATGATACAAAAAGGTATTCGAGGTGGTGTTTGTATGTGTTCCAAAAGACATGTCAAAGCCAATCATAAATATTTAGATACTTACGATCCAACTCGTCCAAATTCATTTATCATTTATTTAGATTGTAACAATTTATATGGTTATAGCATGTGTCAATCCCTACCCTATTCCGATTTTAGATTTATGAATAGACATGAAATTGATTTTTTACAATTGAACTTAGCTGATATCAGTGATACCGCGGAAAACGGATACATTCTTGAAGTCGATTTAATATATCCAACGAATTTGCACATGGAACACAATGACTTTCCTTTTTGTCCAGAAAAATGCCTACCACCTGGTGGTAAGAATAAAAAGTTAATACCAAACTTGTACGATAAATATCACTATGTTATTCATTACGTACATTTAAAAAAATGTTTACAGTACGGTTTAGTATTGAGAAGGATCCATCGCGCTATTATATTTAAGCAAAGTTGTTATTTAAAACAATATATTGATATTAACACTCAGTTACGTCAAAAAGCAGAGTCAACGTTTGAACAAGACTTTTTCAAATTATTGAACAATAGTATTTTCGGAAAGACCTTGGAAAATAATGAAAATCGAATAGAAGTAAAATTAGTTAACAAATGGTGTGATTCAAACAATAAAACGAAAAAGACCACTTGTGCTGAGAAATTGATAGCTAGTCCATATTTTCATAGCGCTTCTGTTTTTTCTGATGATCTAGTGGCAATCCAAATGAAACCTGTGCGTATAATACTTAATAAACCAATATACATAGGTTTCGCAGTATTAGAATTATCTAAGACTCATATGTACGACTTTCATTACTCTATCATAAAACCTTTTTATGGTAACCGAATTGAATTGTGCTATACTGACACAGATAGTCTTGTGTATGATGTACAGAGTGATGACGTTTATAAAGACCTCAAGCTCCATTTTCTAAAATATTTTGATACCAGCAATTATGACTGTAACAATGACTATAACTTACCAATTATTAATAAGAAGGTTCCAGGACTGTTTAAAGATGAAATGGGTGGCAACATTATCAAAGAATTCGTAGGACTGCGCTCAAAACTTTATTGTATTAAAATGTTAAATAAAACAATTAAAAAGGCAAAAGGTACAAAAAAAAGTATTACTAAAAATTTTAATATGTTAGATTATAAAAATGTTTTGTACAATTGCAATGTTATTCGCAAAAAAAATGTATTGTTTAGGTCAATAAAACATGAAATATTCACACATGACGTAAATAAAATAGCACTTTCAAGCAATGACGATAAACGATTGCTATCGTTTGATAAAGTTTCTACTTTAGCCTGGGGTAACGCAACTATATTTATGTAATGCATTACCACAATTGAAACGTAATTACATTACATACATTTTAACATGTTTCTTATTGATTGTAAATGGTAAATAAAACTTGTGAAGTTTAAATGCAGAGTTTGATAATATTACGCAAGTACTAGACAGACACCTATTAATTTTACAGTACATTCACATTACATGTGTCTGGACCTCGCTTAATAAGCATGTAAAAATATATATTCCCTTGGTGTCCCAAATATTTGTTGCAAACTTACATTTAATTAGTAATTAGTTTAAGTAATATCAATATTATAAATTAGGATAATTATCGAAGGTCAGAATAGGTAGAGTATGTTTATTATTCTGGAATTTCAGAAAGAGACATCATACAGTCTAGAAGTTTAGGAAAATATTCTCTGCCAATTCAGACCTGATAATTACTTACAGGTTACTATGGTTACTATAATTTTCTTTTATTTGTATTAATTAAATACATACTTAAATAAATCGTATTTTACTATCATAATTATATTTGTTTAATTTCCATTCCTGATGACAATGCGCATCGCGCTGCCTGGTATGAAATATAACACTAATCAGGTGCTCGCTCACGTCGCTTCATGCTGCACACGACATACCTGTTCGTACTTGTTGAAACATGAAATTGATTAAATACCATAGGTACTTGTATTATTTAAAACATTCTTTTCATGTCCATTCCTGATTGGTGACAAAGAAACAGGTTCCAACTTGATAAAACATGTAAGGTCCATTTTTGATGACAAAGCACTCATAGCTCGAAGTTTGCACGCGCGGTGTAGAATTTGACGTTGACCAGGTGCGCCTGCACGAGCTTGAACATGTTGAAACATGAAATTGAATCACAGCGTAAGGCTTTATGGAGTCTAATTACATATTAACCGCGTTCCACAGTAATATTATTGTGTAGAACATACATCAGTAAGCAGTCTGCCGGAGCGGTCATATCTCGTCAAATAAAAACGAAACGAATTGTAAGTATTGTACAAGTACCAATCTACGTATAACTTTATTTCATCATTTTGTTTTATGAAATTATAATTAATTATTATTTCGATTGTTTCAGATCATTGATAATGGATGATTCACCAGATGTTATCGACTTCTCACAATACGCTCAAGGTTTTCCGACTCCCAGTTTAAGCTGGCATATACCAGATTTCCCAGAACAACAAATACCTGTCAACAAGGAGCCTAGAGCAAGACAAAACTGTGGACCTGTCAACAAGAAGCCTAGAACAAGACGAGAGGGACTAAAGCAGAAATCATCTCTGTCTACATGCCAATCATTCGTCATAAACAATGAGAAGAAAAAAGGTTTAAGACTTATCCAGGTACAAGTGTTGGATATCAGTGAACAACCAGAACCTGCAAGTGACAATCAGGACGTGGTAGTGTTAAGTGCGCAGTATGTAGTAACTGAATCGGTGGACCATGTTATGGAGGAGACGCAATCGTTAATTAATAAAATATCAAAAAAACTTGGTGGGGACAGTTGTTATTATTAACTGGTGTCATTATTCTGTAAGTACCTACTTTATAAGTTAATGTGTAAGATTTTTTGTATTAAACAATAATAAATTATGTAAGTAATATTGTAGTTATTAAGGTATATTTATTTGTTTTCTTATTCTTTAGTCTTTAAGCATCTTAGGTTTTTAAGTTGTATAACTTTTGAATGTATAAATATCAAATAATGTAGTTACGTTTTATTTTAATTAACTTTTTACATTTTATCCTGTACATAGTCTAAAAATATTGTAATGTAGTTAATATTAATTTCTTTATTTAATCTAGTTAGGATAATATTCATACATCACAAGTTTGTAATTAGGTAGGTACGAATAGTAAACATTAAATAAACTATGTAGGACGGTTATCATTAGTTTGTAATAATTGGAAATAATGTAAATAAATCTATTTTGTTTATAATTTAAACTGTGTTTTATTTTGTATACTCGAACTCTAAATTAGCTCTAGTGTAATGACACAATAATAGGTTATTCGTAGTTAGTTTTTTATTAGATTAATTAATTTAACATGTATTTGAAATTTTATAATAAAATTTATAAGAAATATCATTTTGCTATAGCTAATTTATAACTAGTTATGTGGGTTACCTTGATTATTAAATAAAACACTGTAAGGTAGATAAATATTTTTTATTAACTCTTCAACACAATTCTATTTAAAATAAATTAAATACAGACATATTATTATCAACATACCATTTTTTAATACACACTGCATTATTTAATGCACAATTAGCTTTATGGTTCACACAATTAAAATCAGTTTTATTTATACAAAACTTTTTTTTTAATGTCGCGAAATTAGGACACCCTTTCTCGCCTATGTCAATCACTTCACAGTTTACGCATAAATCTTTAATCCACTTAATCTTTTCCAAACCCTTTGTTATAATTCTTTTATTTTTTAAATATGGTAAGATAACGTGTTGAAACTCTCTGTAGTCTATGAAGCCCTCACGCCAGAAAATTCCTCGATTTTTTTCTAACCATCGTACTTGTTTCTTTTCTTCTTTTGTTAAGTAATAAAAGGAACACGGTGGTTTAACCAAGAACGTTTGAGTATGATTCTGACTTACGATGGCCACTTCTTTCACAATGAAATTATTAAATAAATCTTTAAATCCTTGGAGTTCGACGATGATGATGTCTGCGTTCATGATATCTTCTTCACAATGTTGCTTAATGGTTTGTATTCAACAATACAATCGTTGAGTATGAGACAGTATGCTGAAGTTTGATCTGGTATTTCCGAATCACTCTCAATTTCTACCCGCACATCCACAACAGGTCCAGTCTTTAGATTATCAGCTTGTCTAGAGCAATCGATTACAAACAGCGGTGCTAAATCTCTAAATTGTTTCTCGCTTAGTATGGGCTCCGAGCGACGTCCATAATACGACTGTTGAAATCTGGTGTATTGCTCGTATAATAAAGCGATTCTGTTATTAGCAAAATTCACATTTAAGTTTTCATATGGAAAATAGGTTGAATTGAGATACACTCTAACGTCTCGAATATGGCAGTGATCGAATTGAGACATGTCAGAATGTGCATTGTTTTTTCTCTTTGTCTGTAGACCAATAATAATATATCTTGGTTTTTCTATTTGAGATGAAGTTTTGATAGACCAGGTATGTTTTGTAGTTTTAGGCAAAGCTGGATATTCGTACAGATCCCAATTTCTGTATATCATTTGAAGTGGGCGATCTTTTTCTAATACTTTTAACAAACCAATTTTTTCTTTGTCCGATACTTTAACATGCGGTACGCGCCATATGATTTTGTTGATCTGAACATCATCTACTACTTCGCCAGTATTAAGTTTTACAGCGTTCAAATTAGTGTTACTTCGTAACAATATCAGTTCATGTCTACTATTTATTACAACTTTTTTAAAATCTTCTGCGAAACCGAGGATATTCCGAAGTGGTATAGAGGCAGAAAATCTTCCTCCATCGGTATTTTTTATGCCATCAATATTCCACCCCCAGGCATTAGACATTTTTGATTCACTTTCGTTCATCGAAATGAGTGATTTTATAGTTGTTGTTATACCTGCATTTTTTATTTTATCAATCTCCACTCCATTTAGCTCATACCTAATGTCTTGGAACAAGTAGAGTAGAGCATTGTTCGTGAAATTGACACTAGTAGCTTTGTCCTTCGTATCTTTTTTGCTAACGATAATAGTTCCTTCCAAATATAGGGTGCTAGCTGATGGTAATATGTATAAGTCCTGTTGGTTGATAGGTATGCGAATTTCATCGTTCCTGTTGAAACTTGTTACATAGGGCTTGTAGGAATGAAATTCGATTCCTTCTATAGTGTTATCGTAAGTCGGAGCGGATAAAACGTCTAAGATGTTCATTTTAACAATCCGATCGCTCTAAGGAATGCTTTATTGTCTTTAGTTAATTTTATTTTCTTCTTAGAGATAGGTCTTATTTGATAGGTAGCTCGAGCAGAACTGATATTTTTTACATGTTGAGACACATTTTTATTGTAGTCAATCATTTTTTTCTTCTAAGATGCAGATATACCTGCACTTCTTCACCGCGTAAATTGATTAATCGTTTGTTTATATCTAACAGTCTAATATGTATGCAGCTTATGTTGTTTTGATTGATTGGAAAGTATATTGCGTTCTTCGGGATTTCTATGATCCTGTATCCAGGTGGCACATTAAGGGCAAATTCGTGAATAATATGACTTGGTTCACCGTTTACATATGAACCGCTTACAATATCACATTCAATCCTGACAACGGTCGTAGGTAGAATGTTGACTGGAGACTGTGACACATGCCATTTATTTGCTTTCAAGATTTGTTTGTTAAATCCTAATAGTTTTCCAAAAGAGTCTTCTTTGATAAAATTAATGTCTTTTGTACAGAATATTGTAGTTTTTAAAGTATTATTATTGCACCGTAGTTTGATTGCTGCATCTTTTATTTCAGATTTTAAATAATCGCCGATATCTTGCAATTCATAAGTGCCATCCGGTATTTCAATAACTTCATTAAAGCCATAATAGAACTTATTATTACTTTTATCGATGTTTGGAATAGAATTAAATGTTGAAAAGTGTAATAAAGCACACTCATACTCTCCATCTAGTTGCAATGTATTAGGATAGTTTGTAGTTAACACTGACGAGTCTCCAGTTATCGACAAAGTGAGTGACATCTTGCAAATGATTGAAATGAAAGAAAAGCATATATTTTATAATACATTTTTATTCCAAAAAGTCCATAAATAATTTAGACACAAATGACCACAATTGACTGCGTTAAATTTTTGATATCTTGTATAATTATAAAACACATTACAATTTTTTAAATATTGCATCAATTCCATTGGAGGTTTTAAATTTCCATAGCTATCAAAGTATTCGCAGTGATTGTATACTTTAGCATAAGCTACCCAATGCGTTCCTTCGTTCTTAGAATCATCTAAATTAACGATACCACATTCAATGCGTTTCGGTTTCCGAGGTAGTCGATCCTTCATGTAGACCCCACGAAAATATGGGATGTCTCTTGAATACTTTTGAATGTCTACATTAGTTAGAGGGCGATTGGGTAGCATATTTTTCAGTTTTTTGAAGATGTTATAAACAATCCTTTACCGCTTTTATACGGCTTAATGTATAAACCCTTACCCAACACTAAAGCCTCCATAGCTTTATTATGTCGTTCTGTTTCTTGCAAATTTTTTTTGCTTGCTTTGTAATCATTGACGGTTTTTGCAATGCCAGCTGCACCACCAGCTAAAGTTCCTAAAGCCGATAAACCAGCGAAAATTGGAATTAAAGGTAGAACTCCTCCAGTCTTTGGTATGGGTATTATTCGGGGTACTCGAATTCGATGATGAATGTTTGGAAATAACTTTTTTGCGGCTAAGTAAGCTGCTTTTATTAAAGTCTTATTATCTTTGCGTTTGAGTTTCTTAATTTTTGATTTTATTTTTGAAACTAAGCTTTTAAATGTTTTAATGCCAGATCCAGACTTTAGTTTCGTTTTCATAACTTTGCTCACTAGCCAAGAGCTTAGCTTTTCACCTTTCCCTGCATCTTTGGATTCAAGTCTTTGTTTAGCCATGTTAAGTAGTTGTAAATCGGCTTTGTGACGATTTGATAAGTCTGTATGGTTTGTATACGCAATGTCGTGTTGCATGCAAGCTTCGTCTAGCTTATTTACACCTGGGTCACCTCGCGCTAAGCGTTTGCGAAGTTTGGTTCCTGGTCCGCAATAATTGTATCCTGGCAAATGAACTTCGAATGGTAGATTATTAATTATCCTGTTAACTAGTCCACCTCCTTGCATTACTCAAATTATAATGATAGGATTTCAAAAGAAAAATGGTTATATAATATATTAGTTCATTATTGCAGTTTTTTCAATCCAACTGTTTTCTGCACTATTTAGACCTAACCATTTGACATACAATTTATTTCCTTTCTTTTTCAAAACCTTTTCTATCAAATAAACATCAGGATAATTCGATCTTTGCAGTTCTTGTTCGTAAAACGCTCCTAATATGTTTTGCTTTCGTTGATCTTCTATGTGATATGTAACTGGTATGGTTTTATTTACCTTTTTTATAATAAATAATTCAGTTGACCAATTAGGAGTGTAACCTTTCTCAAAATTATGTTTGTATTTACTTATACGAACACAATCACCAACTTTGAATTTAGGCTTCCACTGAACTAAATCATGTTTGTAATTTTTTTTAATATTTTCTTTGATTACTTGTTCGTTACCTTTATTAACATCTACCGGTTTAAATTGAATAGTGCGATGTTTTGTGTTGTTATATCTCTTCAATGTATCTTCCAATGGTAGTCCTATCCACTTATAGTTTCCATTGAGACTAAAATATTTATATAAATTATTTTTTACAGTTCTAATCAGTCTCTCCACAATTGATGCTTTTTTAGTAGAAAACGATGAGTAGTGGTTAATGTTGTGCTTTTTCATAAGCGATTGAAAGGTGATGTTATAAAATTCTGTTCCCATATCAGTTTGTAAATTAACAGGTTTACGATGACTGTTAATCAATATTCTTTTAAATGCATGAGAAACATCAAGTTTATTTTTTGATTTTAACGGCTCTGTCCAAGCATACTTTGAGAAGCAGTCAATTACAACTAATATGTAATTATGACCTTTATTATATTTTCTCAGTTTCTGCATGTCCATAAGATCAGCTTGCCACAAGTCATCGATCCCCTTTAGAATGACAGTACGTCTAAGGAAATTTCTTCGTGCAGCTTTATGTATTTCATTTACTATTTGTTGTTTTGTCATTACTGAGATTTTCAAGTAATTTATCTACCTCTGCTTTAGTATAAAACTTATCTTGCAACTGAGTTGAAACCTCAAGTACCCTTGCTTTTAAAGTACCTTGAACTATACCCTTTGCATCTTTTATCATTTGAGAACGCAATGTATCAATCAGATTATTAAATTCTTTATGCATATTAGCATTCAATAGATCTACATAATCCTTGTTCACAGCCAGATTATTTAATTCTTTTAACGTGTTAGCATTCAATCGATCTACATAGTCCTTGTTCACAGCATCGTCTGCTTCTACTGGATTTCTAATTCCTCTCAGTTTTGATGTTTTTAAATCAAAGTCTCCGTTTTCTGATTTTAATAATGCATTTTCATTAAACTCAAATAATTCTGATAAACGCATTCTTTTGTGAATGAAGTGCCCGAATTTGTCTACGTTCATGTTTAAGGTGTATTGTATCGAGAGGTTGATAGTAAAATAAACACATTTTAAAATATTTATTTATTTATAACTTTACATTCACGCAATTCTTCAATGATAGAAATAATTTCATTATCTAATCCTGTGTTGCCAGCATCTCTAGATGCAATTAACAATTTCAACCTGTCCACTAATTCATTAGGGTTATCCCAGTACACTAAATCTACGTTTTTTCGCCACTTTTTTAGTAACGGTAGACCCTTTCCCTGAACTGTATTCTTTAGTTGAAAAAGAGGTTTAATAACTTGCAAATATTTTTGTCCTTTATTACTTTTTATTGGCTTACTTGACTCATAGTCTCGACGATGTGCATTTGTGTCAAGTAACATCAACTTATAATTTTGCATATCACTATCTGTAACCAAGCTTAAGTCCACATCTTTCTTAAGCAACAACTGTTTTAAACCAGGTGTATTTCGGTATTTACGTTCAGCCACGGTGATGTATTGATCGTTGATCGTTATGCAAGCAGAACCTAACATCAATTGCCCGCGGTCTTTTCTTACTCCAAATGGAATATCTGCCAACGCCTCTGAAGATACTGACCAGGATGACGTATCACAAGCTTGATTACTTTCAACTACTGATTCATAAGAAGAGTCACTGTTGATATCGGATTCATATTTGTCTTCATCATCATTATTTTCATTTCTTTCTGAGCTACCAGTTCCTTCTTTCTGCAAAGTTTCGTTAGTAAACGGAACATCAGCAAAATCATCACTGACACGCAGGAGAGGAGTTTGCTTAGCAGCATTAGCAATTAAGTTAAGTGGTTCTGTTACAGGTTTGAAAACAGATTCCAGTGCTTGTTTATTGTTAATCTCGGTATCTCTCATTTTTCGTACTTTTATCTTTACAGCTTCTGCCGCATCAACAATTTGTTTTTTTAATGATTTTTCCATATTGGTAAATAGGTCGTAATTGATTTAGCGTCGTAAGGTGAATAATATTGTTAGAAAGGTAATAGCCTTATATACTATATGTATTCGTGTTCTTAGTCAAAGACTACAAACGTGTCAAATTTACTTCTATAACATCCTTTGTTTTTTGAACAATCTTTATTAATTACAACATAATTGAAAGGTATACTCCATATTTTTGAACACATTTCACGAAATTCAATCCATGTCATGTCAGTGTTGACGTGTTCTTCATAAACATGTTTCATATTTCTTTCATCTTGTTTAAAAAGCACGATTAGGTTTGCGTTGTCTCTTACTAACTGTTTAGGGATTTTACTATACGTCTGATTTAGATAAAAACAATCGATGAACTTGTGTCTCCCCATAGCAAAATAATCACGTATATTACTTTGGTTTTCACAAGCAACATCGTCAAATACAATTACAGAATTCGGTTTTGCGGTCTGAACACTTAGTACTTGTTCATTTTCATGATATTTCTGAAATGAAATGTCTGGTACTCGTTGCAAGACTTTTTCTAAAAAAAGATACTTAGGTTGTTGCAAGGTTTTCGAATAAACATAAACATTTTGAAATCTTAAACCATTCTCGTGTATAAGAAGACCAATTATTAAATTAGTTTTTCCACAATTTGACGGGCCGCAAATAATGCATCGTACTGATTTAGGTAATAATTCTCCATGGCGAAAACCAGTCTCCTGAGAATGAACACAAAGATTGTTTACTTGTAATGATTGTGGTTGTTTTACAAATTTCATGGCAACTGGTTAAACGGTTATATTAATAATGAGTCAATTATTTTATTACACTGACATTTATAACTCATTGTCGCTAACTCGAACAAATGTACGAACAACATCACCATGGCTATCCTTCATTATAAGATAGTGAACGTTTTCTAAATGAGATTTCACCAAATCTTGCATCTGTCGCTGAAAGAAATCTTCTGTGTGGTTTGTATAGTTGTCCTGGTGTTTTGATGAATCGTTATCTGTATTTTTCTGATCATTTTGCAAAGCTCGAATAAATATAATCTTGCCGCTTGAATTCTTGATTATAAGTTTACAAATGTCTTTTAAATCAGATTTCACTGAGGTATGCATTGTAGTTAACTTAGTTATTTGTATTATGTTTCGTGATACAAAATCAACCTTCTCACTACAAAAGTAAGAATCGAATGTAGCGCTAAATTACTGCAAACAATTATTTATACGTTCTCCACCCACAAACTTTATAGATAAATTTATGTTATTGGAACATTCTAGAAAACTTTTTGTTTCAATCGTAACCAAACGAGTTTTAAAAAGTGGAGCAGCGTCCAAACCACAAACGTTGTGGAATAGGCGTCGAACCATTATTTTACTGCATTACTGCCCTATGTAAGATTTCATTTATATTATTGGGAATTCTATTCCACCGAAAGCGACGAAGGCGATGAGGTAAGCCATCGATAAACTTTTCGTATTATTGGGCGTTCTATTCCACCGAAAGCGACGAAGGCGAACAAAGTGAGCCGTAGGAAGCGATAGGTGGTCTAGAATGCCCAATAATACACTACTTCCATCAAACCCTTCATCAGACCAGAAGTCATTTTTACACCATCATCAGATGGTTGACTCTCCATAAGGCGTAGGCAGTTTTGATAGGGAGTCACCAAAATCTTAGAAATAAGTAATTACTGATTAAAAACTAGTGTTCGTGTCGTTTCTTGCACGTTCTTTTCCATAGAAATGTTTCTAAGCTTCTAAATGTACAATTAGTTTTATCTTTTGCTTGACAATTCAAATGTGCCTTTTAATGGTTTAATTGAAATAAATAATTTGAGATTATACTCTTCGTCTTTTTGGTCTGGATCTTTATAGCCTTTATTAAACTTTTCTTGTCCAACTATTGACCCAATTGCTTTGAGTTATGTGTTTTTTTCTTTTTACTTGCAGCGGCCCACTGCAAGCAGGATCGACAAAGGTCTACTAATAACAAAGACATCGTCGTCAAACTTGGAATACACGACCTGAACGACTGGAGTGATGACTTCACCGTCACCACGAAGATTTTGAATGCCACTTTGCACGAGTCTTATGATAGTTCTAAGTCGTTAGAACGTGAGTTTAGAAAAAATATAATTCAATCATGTACATCATCATCATCATCATCGTGATTTCAGCCGAAAGACCACTGCTGAACATAGGCTTTCCCCAAGCGTCGCCACATTGACAGCAGATTCTTGCAACCTTAACCAGGTCATCGGTCCACCTAGTGGGAGACCTTCCAACACATCGTCTTCCGGTTCGCTTTCGCCATTCCAGAATTTTTCGGGCCTATCGGCCATTCGTTCTGCGAGCAGTGTGCCCTGCCCACTGCCCCTTAAGTTTCGCAATTCTTCGGGCTATAACGGTGACTTTGGTCCTCCTGCGGATATCCCTAATTCTGATGCGATAACGCAAGGAAACTCCATGCATAACCCTATCCATTGCCCTTTGGGTGACTTTAAGCCTTCTAATGAGGCCCATTGTAAACGACCACGTCTCAGTCCCGTAGGTCTGGCTGAACGTATTTGTGTGAAACTTGGCTTACCTTTACCTGGATTAGGACATATTATAATACTTTTTATCCCGGTGTAATGCGCCCTTGTTCTTGATTATTTGCTTTTTTCAGATGACATTATGGTGCTCACACTGAACAAACGCGTCCAGTTCAACAGGTACATTCGGCCAGCCTGTTTGTGGAGCGGTGACAATGCGCTCTCAAACGTGGTCGGGGATACTGGAGTTGTAAGTACCAATATATGAAATCAAAAACCTAATTCTAATCGACCTTTTAAGAATGTGTGTACTCTGTGGCAGTCACTAATTCTTCTCTTCATTGTGATATTTTTTAAGACTGGACCATACTTATAATCATCTGGTTACGGAGATAGTTGAAGGTTTGAAAATGTTAGAACTTACCTAACTTTATGTAGGTACCCCACAACTTGTGTACGTACCGCTGCATTCAGTCACAAGCAGAATATTTTGTATGCGTTACATGGAGAACAACAAATAATAATTATGTGTATTTTTACCTGTTTTTTTTATACATATTGATCAGATCTTTTTTCATAATAGGTTTATGATGGGGTTTGTAATATTTTCGCAGGTGGCCGGTTGGGGTGAACGCGACACTAATATAAACCAGCAAGAAGAACCCCAATTGGTACGCATCCCTATAGTCAGCACCAAAGATTGCAGGGCTAGCAATTCTTTCTTCCACCAATTTACTTACGCCACTACCTTGTGCGCAGGTATGTATTCAGTTTACACTAGGTATCAATAGGGATATGCATGACAGTATAAGTTTTTAAGCTGACATGTTCACAATCATTAGAATTAATATTTGTTTCGGGATATTTACAATGTATATTTAGATTTTGGTTAAGAGTTCGATATTTCCAAAATCTAAATATACATGGTAAATATCCCGAAACAAATATTAATTCTAATACATGTCAGTTTTTATTGGCTGAATAAAACTCCCTTACTCTGACACTGGCTCCTACCCTACCGCTTGTAGTTGTCACCGGCTAATTGTAAAAATCATTAGAGTATAAAATATCTCGAAAATAATCTATCGATATATTGTGAACAAATAATACAACCAATCAGTGCACCACTCTACAATCTATCTGTTTTGAAGAAACCATTGATATAGTACCTACCTATGTTTTCGCTTTACTTAATACATCTATGGATGAAACCGTTAAATTCATAAAAAAATGTAAAGACGTCCCTCATTGATCGGTTTGATGGCAGTACTTACACATCAGGCGACTGTCATAGAGTTTTACAAATTATGGTATTTTTTAGGCCAAGTTAAGCAACCCTTACCAAGGTCGGTTTTTGGATGGGTCAGCGTTTTACCTGGAGCAGCTGGGTTGGTCTGTGATGATGATGTTGACGTTCGTAATGATGATTTTCTTAAAGATGATGTTCATGATGATGAATCTCGAGTTATTTCACAATCTATCAATTTCCACAATTATCCGGTGACATAGGCACGATACGAAAATATTTTTCGAAAAGATTTGTAAAAAAAGATTTTTATTCACTTGGGCACTTGCCTACCTGTATCAAATATAAGCTCCAGTCTAGTCGTAGAAAACGGCGTTTTCGAGAGAGTTGGATATAATTATTGTTTAAAATTATTGTGATGATTACGTCACGGTTCACGACAATAACTATACGTATATATGACGCCACAATAATTATATCGTACTCTCTAGAAAACGCCGTTTTCGAGAGAGTCTGATATAATTATTGTATAAAATTATTGTGTTATATTGTTTTGTCTCTGTTAATGGTTTATGAAAATAATGGCACTTACTTACATAAACCTGAATCTATGAACCAGAAGTTCATTTTGACATTTCACTTTGACAGGTGATCGAAACGGTGCGGGCCCTTGCGCCGGAGACTCTGGTGGCGGCCTGTATCTGAAGGAAGGCGGCAAGTGGAGACTCCGGGGCATCGTCTCCTTGGCCCTCCAGGGTGATAGTGGAGGCCACACCTGTAATCTCGTCGAATATGTTGTGTTCACTGATTCAGCGCAGTACTTGCCGTGGATTAGAAATATTTTATCTCAAAAATATTTCGATTAATATTATTGTAGTGTAGTAATTTTAGACTGATAAGTACACTTTTACACATTACCTCACGAGTGGTAACACTTGGTCTACGATAATTGGTGTTACTGGTATGCAAACAATATACACTGTTAGATGGTCGGATAACCCGAAAATAATATTTATTTATTTATTTAAAATATAGCACTGCCACATTACATGCATTACAAATCGTCAAAACAATCTTAACAACTATTCGACCAAGGTTTTAAGTACCCTTTACGGTAGAGCGACCGTGAACCAGAAGTTGTCTAGAGCCACTTTTATAGAGGATCGGACTCCGTCACAGAAAAACGATGGAACCAGGCTGTTTTCGTAATTTAAATAAAATAGATATAATTCGTAAATAAGTTGATTTTAATGTAACTTGCCAATAAATAAAATTAATGTGTGCATGCTTTTTGTTTAATTGCTATTGGTTTTACCGTTAAGGTTGCCTTATTTGACGGCACGCACTATTTTGTGCGCGAGGTTAAAATGCATGCTATCTCATCCGACAACACGTGCGAAAGAGATAGATGATGAGATAATAAAAAAATAAAAATAAAATAAAGTTTATTGATGCTTCAGTTTACATAAAAGTTTAGTGTTTGGAGCCTCCTTTTAAGCAAATAATGCCTGTGATAGGAGCTCCGCTCTTCCATAATATAGCAATAATTAATAACACTATACGTACAAGTAGTTGGTTAAAATAACAAATAATTACTAAAGATGATGTTGAGAGTATTTCTCGAGTGTGGAAATCTGTGCGTAGTCAAACTGTGGGGGTGTTAGTGTGTGTGAGGGTGAGTGTGAGAGTGTAGTGAGGATGTGTGTGTGAAAGTATATGTGATAGTGCATTTGCTAATGTATGTGCTCTAGAAGTGCCTCCGTGTCATCGTAAGTAAGTGTCTTAATCCAATTGGTTAAGATTTTCTTACATTCAAAACTATTTTTTTTGTATATGCATATTTTTTTGTTTATTTTATTATATAGTTTAGCAGATCGTTTATTAAATTGCCTGGTGGCAAATATCGTTTTGGTCTGTGGGATTTGTGCAACAATGTCAGCCCTTCTTTTCTGAGATAAAACTGGGTCATACGGAGGGCTTTGTGATTTTTTAAGACTGTTTGTATAATATAAAGTTTTCTTATGGAAAGAAGGTCACTAATTTTGTATAAGATCTCAGTGGGATATCTTTTGTTTTTAAAATACATGATCTTTATCAGTGCTCGTTGGGCTCGCTCTACAACTATAAAGTTGGTTTTCACTGCTCCTCCCCAAATAGGAATACAGTATAGCAAAACTGACTGAACCAGCGCCAAGTAGATCTCATTTAGAACATTTCTGGGGCGGTCTCGATTACTGGTCATTTTTTTTGGTACAATATGCCGAAGTGTCTTAAAAATCCAACTCAATCTCCTAACCCTATTTGTGACTTGTTCAAGATGTGGATGCCAGGATAGCCGTTGGTCAACAATCACGCCAAGATATTTTGTCTGTGTTACTTTTTTAATGCATGAACAACTACAGTCACTGGTTTTTGCATCTCCACAAGTGTGTATTTTGAGATGGAGATCCTCACTTGGTTGACTACTATTTTTAATGCTGAAACATATGTAGTTAGTTTTGGTTGTATTTAAAGTAAGTAGGTTATTATTTAGCCAGTTGGCTACTTTTGCCATTCCCATCTCAGCTTTGAGTTTAACGTCTTGCCAGGAGTTCCCAGAGAAAACGATAGCAGTGTCATCTGCGTAGGAGAAAACTTTTGCGTTGTTAATGTGCATGTTGCATAGATCATTTAGATATACGAGAAATAACGTGGGACCAAGTACGCTACCCTGGGGAACGCCGTAAGTGAGCTCAGCATCTCCACTGATCAGTTCTCCCACCTTGACTCTCTGCCTCCTAGATGTGAGATAGTCTTCGAGTAACTTCAGTGGGATATCTCTTATGCCAGCTTTTTCGAGTTTATTGACAAGGACAGGGACAGAGACGGTGTCGAAAGCCTTTTTTAGGTCCAGGAACACAGACAGGCATTTATAGCCAGCATCAAGTAGTTCAGTTACTAGAGAACTCAGTGCAGTGACAGCATCCTCGGTGGATAAACCTTGTCTAAACCCAAACTGGGAGTGGGAAAGTAAATTAAATTTTGTAAGGTAATTGATTAGTCTATTGTTAATTAATTTTTCTAGAATTTTTGAAATGGATGGCAAAACAGATATAGGCCTATAGTTGTTCATGTCCCCCCTGTCCCCCCCCTTATAAACAGGAGTTATAATTGATTGTTTTAGTGAGATAAGCAGTAAGAAGCTAGTTCGCGTACGAATACACACTTTTGCAAATTTCAGCGGCATGGATGATGATTTAGGACGAAAACGAACGCGCGAAATTTAATAAACAGACCTTTCGGAATATGGATATCATGAAAAAACTACTAAATGTATCTGTTCAAAATATTATTTTTTTGCATTGTTGAACTACTAATCTATCCTTGTATGGTGATTGTTTTCCTTCTTCTTATGGTATTTATGTGCGCCCAAAGATGCGTTAAAATTAGTGTTGAAATATGGAACTTTCGACGCTCATAACTTTCAAATATATTTTTGCTTTACATTTTTGTAGGGCTAGATAATGATGAGACAAATTAATATATTTTTTTATTTCGAACGTACACCGCCAAACAGTGGAGTAATCGCCAGACTACGTTTTTATGGAAGAATGATCCAATAGGGCAACCTTAACAGTCATCAGATACTCTAGACCAGCCTTTCCCAAAGTGGGCAATAACGCCCCATTGTGGGCGCTGCAGGCCTAAAGGGGGGCGGTAAGAGACCCAGAAAAAAATGGAGGCGTTGTGTTGAGACCTGGGGGGTGATTTGTAATTTCATTTAGCTAGGAGGCCTCTTAGACACCGACTGCATGAGCTCTCGACTCTCAACTACAACTTGTGAACATCGACTAATATTAGTTAAGAGATTACTCAAACTCGGTTCGATGTTTCTCTCCGCGTAGTTCATATATCTGTCTTGTTTTATTGAATATATAAAATAAAAATCATGTCAATCGGTCGCTCCGTTTCGAAATGAAAGTAGATACAAACAAACAAATAAAAAGGCAACATACATACTTTCGCATTTTAATAGTTATTAGTACTCCTAGATAGGTAATTTTTGTAGATAGTAGACCGCGGGCAATCATGTTTTAACAAGTTTTTGTTAAATAACACAATAATTGATTAATTTAATTTTAAGTTATAGTGCTTTTTAAGTAGGTGGAAAAATGGGGGCGCTAAAAAATAATTTATTCTCAAAGTGGGCAGTAGACAAAATAAGTTTGGGAACCCCTGCTCTAGACAAAGACATTTCTGTCAGCGAAAGAGATGTACCAAATGCCAAAATGTAAGGGATTGATCAAGTGACATTTCGATAGCACTTCCCAAACTTTTATTTACTTGTTCCAATCGCTATCGCAACGCTTTCATTGATAGAATGAGACTTTTATTTTTCTCTCTTTTTTAACCTTTTAACCTTGCCCCAAACTAAGAATTTCTTCCTGTATCGTGGGTCCATTTAAAAACATTTAAACTCATATACACAAGACACCCAGATCCGGAACAGCTATCTGTAGGCCATACAAATATTTGTTCCGTGCGCAAATCGAAACCGCGACACGCAGCGTAGCAGCCGATCGCTCAACCACTACGCCAACCAAAGTCTCCTGACCAAGTGACAAGTGACGTCACGTCACTTGTCACTTGGTCAGGAGACTTTTCCATATAGTATTATTGTGATGCTGATGGGAGGATAAAAATATATAAATATGAATTCTCACCCCGGCTTTGCCTGAGTCATAATAATTTATAGCCGATAACCATCTGGGATAATCTACTGTTCAAATGATGAAAGATTTTTTCAAATTGGGTTAGTGCTTCCAGAGATGACCTGTCACAACCGAACAAACTCATAAAATTCGGACTCTCTTTTTATTGATCGAGCAAGCGCGATGCGCTAGCGAAGCATCTCCGTTTCAGCTTGGGCATAAATTAATTTGTTTGTTCAGATGTCCGAATATCCCGGCTGTTCTCCTCTAAAGGACGCATTTTTCAACCGATTCCTTTGAACATTTGTGAGCAGGTTCGATATTTTATTTTTTAATGATTCAGAAAAACTCGCAAGGTCTACAGCTCACAAAACCACAGTTATATTTAAAATTTAAGATAACAGTAACACGTGACGATCTTGAAGGTCAGGTATGTAATGGGGTGGGCATCCATTGCCTGATACCTAAGACTCGTCCGACCTCAAAAAGCACGCCAATACGTAGGTGTCGGCTGTCTAATGGAGATATTTTACAGTCTCGGTACAATAATCAGATACCGAAAAATATTTCTAAGGGATACCTATCTTATCCAGTTACTTAGTATTGGAAGTCAGATAAGCATTCGTTTCAAGTAAAATACTGGTACACAGCTGCACTCAGTCACACTGGAAGCTGCACCAATATGACGAGGGCTATCGCGTTCGAATTTGCTGCTAGGGGCGCTGGTGTAGAGTGAGGTCTTCAAAATGTCAAACGTCACCGGTTTTTTGGCTTTTACCGCATGTTTATTTACTACTTTTTTATTGTTGGGTACATTTTCCAAATATGGCAGATTAAAATAGGTACGGGTTTTACCAACCACTGCTTTAATAGTTTTATGTTACAGAAAAAGGGGCTGCGCAAAACTGCGCCATACTCGACGTTACATTTGATCGCGTTTCCGCGGCATTAGGAATTATTAAAATTCAAACGCGCGTAATAACAACGTTTAAGAGCTGTATTGATAAACAGATACAGAGTCAAGGATAAGCAGGGTTATTAACTACAATAAATTTAATAGTTCAAAATTACTAGCAACAGCCAAACGCCGGGCTTCTTCTAAAAAATTCTTCATGGAAACGTCCAAAAGCTCGGAATCAAATCCAGGACTCCATGCTTAGAAGTTGCGCTAACCAACGCGGCAGTTAGCACAACACACGTCTACAACTTAGCCGTGCTACTGAGGAGCGACGCGTGGCTCATTTACACTGAGTCGTCTACCGAGGTGAGTGTCGAAGATGACTCGGCTTGCATGCATCCGCGACGCTCGTTGCTGAACTTGGAAAACTTCGGCTACGGCCGTCAGACGACTATGCGTTTTATAGAGGTCATCGGGCAACTTCGGCTGCCCGCTAATGTCGTCTATTGAACTACTGTGAGAGCCAGTCCTTCGCTAACCGGAGGCAAGAAAACACGTAGCTTAAAACAAGTTTATTAAATCGAAAAATGTGAATATATATATTTTTAAATATGGATATAAAGTCAGTGTGGTCGTATGTCTTAGTTTTAAGTTTACATTTTGTTTGGGGCCGGATGTCGGATTCTCCGTGTCCTGGTATTTTTGACTTTGAGACTGATGGAGATGATGTGTACGGGATTATCACTGTGACAAAAGATGATGACCAGGAGCCGGTGTCTGTCCTGGAAACAAGGCTTAATTTTACGGTTATCAATCGAATGGTGAGTATCCATTTTACCGGTTTTAGATTTTCAAGAAGAGATAAAAATAACGGGCTCTCATTGCAGAAATAAATAAAAATAGAAAGTTTTTAATCTAGAATATTAAGTGACTAATGACACCAGTGACTAATGGCAAAGCCGCGTGAATCCAGTGGATATGAGACGCACAGTATAGTGCTCGCCAAACTTCTGGGCCACTCTGAAGTTAGCTTTCCGATGTGCAAGGCACGAAAAGGTGTTGTTTTTGTATGAGATTTACTACTGCGCAGCCATCGTAGCCAACTTCAGGGCGGCCAAGAAGTTTGGCGAGAACTATATCGATCAGTGGTCCAGCAGTGGACGTCTTTCGGCTAAAATGATGATGATGATGAGACTAATGGTTACAGGTTGCTGCGATACTTAGACGGAGCTAAGTTCCATTTTTGATAGACTTCACAAAAAGGAGTAGGTTGTGATTTATTTCTGTCATTATGAGACTGGCGAAACTTAGAGCAATTTCCTGGCGTAGTAAGAGAACTAATAATTTGAATTCTGGCGAAATATTTTTTTCTTTTCTTTCTTAGAAAAACCGTTATATGCCAACCGTAACCGGTTCCGTTCCCAAAACTGAGACACGTGTCATTTGATGCCAGCGATGACGATGGTTGAAATGCCAAAATGTAAGGAATTGATCGCGTAATAGCGTAATATTTCGATAGCGCTTGACAATCCTGTACATTTTTGTATTTTTATCAATCGCTATCGCCGTTTATCAATCGCTATCGCGTCGTAACTGTCGATGTGATCATTAATTATGCCAAAAAATGTCTGTCTTGAGTTTATAATGTTCTTATTGTGCCTCGTCGACCTCACATGACTTACCGAAACCAAACTGGTTTACACATAATATTATTATGATTTGTAGCTGCTTAACTTAAGTCAAAGGACACAAAAAAAACTAATGTACCTATTGCGGAAGCTGTAGGATTGTTTATAGTCACTCGTTAGTTCTGGATTATCACAATATTTCTTTAATTTTTTCGACCACCATAGTTACATTACGGTAGCCAAATTGTCCCATCTTTAATTTATTACACACAAAAGAATAGTATATTATGCAACTAGTGAATAAAAGACGGATTTAATGCGAGGGCCATAGATGAAGGATTCTAACGACTGAATCACGACCGTAGGGAGTGATTCATAATGATTGAATCACGAGCATAGCGAGTGATTCAAGTGTTAGAATCATGAGCGACGCGAGTGATTCATGGCCCTCGATATAAATCCGTTTTATTCAAGAGTTGTGTACTATATTTTATACCATGACTACGAGAAAAAGCAATATTGAAGCGGCACAAGGAATAATAATAAATAAATGGGTTTATTACCTGCAAAATTTACAAAAAAATAGTTAAACCCTGACCCTTGAGCTAGGTAACAGCACTTGTGTTTCAATCTCTATCTCTAACTCTAACTCTAACTCTATCTCTAACTCTATCTCTATCTCTAACTCTATCTCTAACTCTATCTCTATCTCTAACTCTATCTCTAACTCTATCTCTAACTCTATCTCTAACTCTATCTCTAACTCTATCTCTAACTCTATCTCTAACTCTATCTCTAACTCTATATCTAACTCTATCTCTAACTCTATCTCTAACTCTATCTAAGTTTGTATCGAAAATTTTATGCGTAAGGAGGTTGTACAGCATTGAGATGGAGTTTGAATATTATATAGGTGTGTTCTAAATTCAAACACCAAAACAGTGATTAAAAGGGGTTTTTTATTCACTGTTTTCAGTGAATAAAATAAGCTTTTTAGAGGGGGAATGGTATAAAAATAATAACCTCTTCAAAAGTGTACTTCCATAACAGAATACGTAAGTTATGAGGAGTTAAGATGCACCACTATAAGCTTCTCTTGTCACTGGACTCCAATTCGCCTTAGCCCGTTTTATAAAAACGGAAAATATATTATTCTATTTTAATTTTCAGAATAATGACAGAGGCCGATTAGAAACTCTCAGCTCACATAGCGTGAGAATGTACAACCAGGGGCAAGATGTCAGGTACCGGGTTCGCTTCCCCGTTATCGACCCACTGCCAAAAGTGACTTCGTTAGAAGTCAATGGAGACGTCATCTGTTTTGGGCCTGGCGGTAAGAACTTCGTTTTTACTACTATGACACTCCTGTCCCAGAAATAATGGACGCTTGTGAAGAAACCCTTTAAATCAAATTATTCAAAAAGGCTCATAAAACCAGTACCTATCTCCAGTCGACTAATCAAAATAATTAATCTGCCTTGCCATTTGCCAACCATGTTGGAGTCGGCTTCCAGTCTAAGTGGATGCAGCTGAGTATCAGTTTTTTTTTTCTTTTTGTCTTTGCCCCACTCTATGAATTTCTTCTTGTATCATGGGTGCGATAACAAATATTACAAAGACTTAAACTCACATACACAAGATCCGGAACAACTATCTGCCGCGACACGCATCGCAGAAGCCGATCGCTCCACAACTACGCCAACATTATCGTCAATTTTACATAGAGTGAGTGCTTATCTGTCATTCAAAACCCAATAACTGGATAAGACGCGTACCCCTGGCAAGATGAGTGCCAGATTTTCTGGTTTCTGCCTACCCTTAACGACTGTCAAAGATGTAAAAATGCCAGAACCAATGGCTTAACATGCTTACTGAGACAAGGAGGAGTCTTGCAATGTAATTTTAATAAAACTTCTCCGCGCCGCCCGCACCGCACTCGGCGGCATCATCGAACGCACCGAATCTGATGACGTCATCTGCACGCGCTTGTGTATAACTACAGCATTTTACTGAAATGCGGGACTTGCGTCGTGGATAGGTGCACGAGGCTGCATACGATTTCCTATTAAAGAATTATAAAATGCGATGACTGCGGCGCGTGCGGCTCCTGCATCTAGTTGCGCGTTTACCTTTAATCGACCTCGGCAAGCAAAATCTTGAAGATGGATTCTTATGATTTTATTATGTGGCCACGAGGTCCTCTTGAATAGTAAATAAAATTAAAAATATAATAATGTTTATCAGCTTTTTCATTTTTCTAGACACATCTGAACCTGGAAAACGCGTAACAAGGATAAATCTAAGAATGAGGTCGACCAGTGGTTCACCACTTAAACCTGTGGATTCGAGACCTATGTATGGCATGTATACAGTGACGAAGCCTACTCAAAATGACAAAACGCTGGCTCCTAGGCCTGTAGTTACGGTTAGGTAAGGTAATACATTGTAACCCTTTTATAAAACCATTTTAATTGCTTATTCCAGACAAATACTACAGTACCGAGTCGTTGGTTCAAATGGCTTGCTTAACATATGAATCACGAGATCCTGGGTCCGAAAAATTTTACGGTCCTTCCGACCCAAGCTTATTTTCGTGTACATAAAATTAAAATAAGCTTGTATTTCCAGAGGTTGGCTTCTTTAAATGCCCAGTACCTGGGAGAACTAGCTCTGCTTGGGTGAAAAACGGCGAAAACGAATTTTCCCAGATATGGGACCTAGCTTGATCGATTTATCGCTTCCAAAAACAATTTTTATCGAAATCGTTAGAGCCGTTTTCGAGAACGTGATTACATATATTTATCGTTTAAAATAGTATAGGATAAAATAAAAATGTTTTTACCTTTGTACTATCAATTTTAAGTTACGTAATACCCTTTCCCCTTTCTAGACAAGAAACCAGAGCTCCAAATTTTTTAGCAACTTCTGAAACAGTTGAGTGCGGTGTAGTCGCCAGTGGCAACGAATGGGTCCCACTGGTCAACAATGGTGACTTTTACGAGAGAGGTGAGATACCTTGGCTCGTAGCTATCTATAGGATCGTTGATGACTCTCTCCGATTTATCTGCGGAGGAACGCTCGTGTCGGATCGTCATGTTGTGACCGGTGAGTTGAGTACACTCACTTTTCAAAGTTGCAATAAAGCTTTCCCTTACTAACTAACTTAAAGACTATTTACCAATTTATGTTAAATATATTTATTTTATATAATTTTTTGCATTACCCACCCATGGTTTTTTTTTAATAACTTAGACATTTTTCATTTCCTTCTGGAACCAATTCTAATGCCCACAAAAGTAAAGTAGCGGACAGAAGCCAGTATTTTATGATGTCTTGCATTTTCTCTGGATTATTTTTAGCTGCTCATTGCATGCGGCGCCCTTCAGCTGTAACTCCCATGGCAGAAATCGTGGTTAAGCTTGGAGTACATCGCCTGAACAGCTGGAGTGACGAATTGATCATCACAAGGCAGCTTATGGCGGCGACGATACACGAGGATTATAATCCTAACCCGCTTCAGAGTGAGTATATTAATATGGACCTAACATCAACACCTCACCACACCAGTTTACTGCTAGGCACAAACCTCTCTGATCTTACGGCAATTTACTTGATTCCTGGCTGGAACCAGCTGATAACACTTGTCCTGAAAAGATCGCTTTTAGCTATAAGACCGCCCATTGTGTAACCCAGTGTAATGTTTTCTTCGTCTATACTTTCTGTAACTTATATGGTGTACATAATAAAGAGTATTCTATTCTACCACCTACCTTGCAAAGATCACTAGTTAAACTAACCACCCTCACTCTCTGTTAGCTACAGAAGTACGGCTCAAGCTAGTGCCATCATTGTCCTGGTGCAAACAAATAGGGTAAACGGTATTGTTATTGGCCAGTTACGCTACCTCAAGACACTATTAATAATACACAAAAATATAAAACGGGTAAATGTAAAGGATTTTTTTTTTAAATATACAACATTAACGTATTTATTAAATGGTATGGCTTACATACTCCTTTTCCATACACTTTTATTAATAAAATCTACATAAAGATACAAATATTGAATGATTGGTTATTGGCTACCATAATCACAATAATTGGCCATGTAAGCTTACAGTTATTGGCCATAGAAAACAAATTAATAATTAACCTTCTAGAAAACAATAACTACTAATTACTACTAATAAAAAAATGTTTTCATCATCAGAAAGCTCGGAATCTTCCTTGATTACATAACATTTATGCTATATAAAATCAGCGTATTCGTCATCATCCGGGATATTTTCTCGATGATTATTAGGTATACAGTGACTATGATAGTATTATTTATATAGCCATTCCTTGATGGCATCTTGTTCCTTATGAGTCAAATACGGCGTCGGTCCAAACTCCGATTTAGAAGTGGGATTTTTAAAGTTAAATTGTAAAGATGCCATGGGAATATTATATTTTTTGCAACTGCTCTCAAAGACATTGTTTTATTCTGAATGTTATAAATCGCCTCGTCTAAGGCTTCTTTGGTGTACATATAGCTGCAGAGAAACCACACCCCTAAAAAGGAAAAAAGGCGACATCTATGGGCAGGAGGATATACTACTACTTTTACGAGCGCCGCGTGCGCGCCATCTCTGTGGCTACAATGAAGTTAGTTTTCTGTAGTAATTGACATCGATTCCACAAGTAAGCGTGCAAGATACTCATTTAACAATATTTTTTTACGTTATAGGTACAAAATTGTCATGTGCTAACCAACATCAGCATATTTAGGCAGCCCCGGTGGTATACTACGATGTTTACGTGCGCGCCATCTTTGTGATATCAATGAAATTAGTTTTCTGTAGTTATTGACATAGATTCAAAATTATCATGCGCTAACCAACATCAGCATATTTAGGCAGCATTGTATGGCTATTAGCGGAGTTTTGCAGGTAGAGAGGAAGAAGGGATAATAAAAATTAATAGGTATATTCTTTTATAAAAAAAAATATATATATCAGGTGCTTAAAAGGCGGTATTTCAAAATAAAGGAGATTAACGTATATACGTAGTATTAATTATTATGTCCTTTATGTAATTTCTTTCTAATTTGTACATTTAAAAATAGTAGCCCACCGGTATCGGGAACAAAAAAAAACAGAACAGTATTATTCTTATGGTATTAATTAATATAGTAACCCAATTTAGATTAACAAATATTTATTTTCTGAAAAAATTGATATAATATTCAATATTTCAAAAGAGAACCAACACATTACTCACGTTTGAATCAAACAGAACAACAATTTACATATCTTGGATTTTTTTAAACTGTTTACAAAAGACAATTAACTATAAAAAACTTAACTGTAGCAAATGAATAACTAACATACTAACGCAGAGGGTAACTTTAATTCTATACTAATATTATAAAGAGGAAAGATTTGTATTAGGTCCTTACCTATGAAATTGGCGTTTTGTCGTACTGACCACTTTGATCTCAAATATCTGCTCTTTGGTTTGGAATTCCAATTTTAAATTTATACAGCTATTTGCACATACTTTTGTGTTTGGAAAACCGTAATTCATTAGTTTTTTTCCTCTTTTGGTTTTTTTTTGCGCCAGTCAGTTTGCAAAATGGAAAACTTAAAATACCGTGTTATTTACGAGTACGAGTTCCATCGTGGCACCAGTGCTGCAGAAACGGCTCGAAGGATCAATGATGTGTATGGCGATGGTGTCGCAAAAGAAAACACAGTGCTTTTTTGGTTCCAACGTTTTCGTTCTGGAAATTTCGACCTGCAGAACAAGCCCCGTGGACGGCCGGAGACCAAAGTTGATAATGAAGAATTGAAGGCTATTGTGGAAGCGGATTCATCGTAAACTACGTCCGAGTTAGCTGCAGGCTGCGGTGTTAGTGATAAAACTGTTTTAATCCACTTGAAGCAAATTGGGAAGGTGAAAAAGCTTGAAAGGTAAGAGACTGCTGCAAATTTAACAGCGCTTTAATTGGTAAGTTAAGTTGTCAGGACCTCACAGTGAACGATGGTAATATTTTATACAAAAAGGTTTTCTCAGTTGTTCAAACAGAATTCAATAACACTTTTAAGAAGAAAACTAAAACTATATGCCGTAAGTTTTTATTCAGTGACTGGGCGACTAAAGGAATCAGGAAAAGTAGGGAAAGACTTTACGAGCTGTATGGCCTTAAGCCTTATATAAACACTGAAACTTTTAATAAGTATGTTGCTACTTACTCAAGAATTTTTAAAAATTCATGTAAACTAGCTAAGGCTTTATACATTAGCAATAAGGTTAAATTCGCAGAAAATAAAATTAGGACGGTTTGGAAAATTATTAACAATGAAACAAACAGGAACAAAAGAAATAATACTGATTACACGCTTGAGACTACACATGGACTTGTTAGAGATAGCAAAGAGGTTGCTCAAGAGTTTGTAAATTTCTTTACCAGCATCCCAATTAAAACTACTGAAACCTTAAATTCTTCGCCGTCGCTCGCTTATGGTTTATTACACGCTAACGTTTCAGCATGCCCGACTGAATTTAACTTTTCACATATAAACCCAATAACAGTGATAAAAGCTTTTAAGCAAATAAAGATAAAACTGACAGAAGATCTATGGGGAATGTCCATCAAAGTTTGTACCTCCATTATTCAGACTATAGCGCCGTACTTAGCTTTAATTTTTAATTTGTGTATAGATCAGGGAGTCTTTCCGGATCTAATGAAATATAGTAAGGTTATACCACTTTTTAAATCCGGGGACAGTAAAGACACAAATAATTATAGACCAGTATCCGTGTTGCCGGTTTTCAGCAAGATATTTGAAAAGATAATGCTAAATCAAATGCTCATTTATTTTAATACGAAAAACATCCTACACGAGAAACAATATGGTTTCACCAAAGGACGTTGTACAACCGACGCTGGTGTCACCTTAATACAACCCAACTTTGATGCGTGGGAGGAGGGACAAGATGCCATAGGTATCTTCTGCGACCTGTCGAAGGCGTTTGATTGCGTTGATCATGAAACATTGCTTTTGAAACTTGAGCATTACGGGCTAGGCCAATCAGCATTAAATTTAGTAAAATCCTATTTGAATGATAGACAGCAATTAGTTCACATAAACGGTGTCAATTCGTCGGGGTTGAACGTGAAAATGGGGGTACCCCAGGGCTCAATTTTAGGTCCTTTCTTATTTTTAGTATACATTAACGATTTACCTCATCTATTGAAAAACAAACTGAACATGGTGTTATTTGCTGATGACACTTCTTTGATTTTTAACATAAATAGACGTACGAGTAACGTTGCCGACGTAAATAATGCATTGCGGCAAGTTCTAAATTGGTTCACTGCTAATAATTTAGTTTTGAATGCTAAAAAAACTAATTGTATAAAATTTGCCTTGCCGAATGTCAAAAGTTATGATTGTGACATTATGTTAAACAACGAGAAGCTAGAATTCGTCGACAAAACCGTTTTCCTGGGTATCACGCTAGACTCAAGGTTACAATGGGGTCCTCATTTAATATCACTTGCGGGGCGGTTAAGTTCGGCGGCTTATGCTGTTAGAAAAATTCGTCAATTTACTGATGTAGATACCGCGAGGCTGGTCTATTTTAGTTACTTTCATAGTATAATGTCTTACGGCATATTACTATGGGGAAGGGCTGCAGACATTCAGTCAATTTTTGTTCTACAAAAACGAGCCATCAGAGCGATATACAATCTTCGCCGGCGCGATTCTCTAAGGGAACTGTTTAAAGACATTAACATCATGACGGTACCTTGTCAGTATGTTTACGAAAACATCATGTACGTTAGAAAGAATTTACATCTTTTTAGTAAAAACAGCGATAGACATAGTTATGTTACTAGAAATAGGGACCAATTAATTCAACCAGGTTTCAGGCTGGCTAAAGTAGCGTCATCTTTTAGGGGGTACTGTATAAAATGTTACAATAAAATACCGCCACACATTCTAGAATTGAATGAGACGAAATTTAAAACTTGTATAAAACGCACACTATGCAGGCAGGCATATTATAGGTTGGGGGATTACATCGCTGATAAAAATGCTTGGCCCAACGCTATTCCAGCTCCACAGCCACTAGGGCACAAAAACAAGTGATAAGCAGAAAAGTTCTGAAGTATTGTTGGACCTGCTGAAGACTGTACGAATAATTATAATGTATATTTGTGTTGTATAAACTCAATTTATTTTTTGGATTATATAACTGCACAGCACATATGTGAGTACTATGTACTAACTGTAAATCTACCATTTACTGTACCTATGTGTCGTTCGTTGACTTCAGTGTGCCCCGGCAGTTGAGTGTGTCATGCTCTCTCTAATGTCTCTCTGATGGTGGCACATGTGTTGGATCATTCGGTTCCCTTCATGATGGTTGAGCTGAGTGGTGCCGATCCATGTGTCATGTTCGTGAACGGGCGCCGTCAGTTGGGATTGGTCATATCTTAGCTGCCTCCGCATGTTTTTAATTACCTATTTATTGTATTTTTAATTGTTTGTTTTACTCTAGACGCTTTTAAGTGCGTTTTTTTTTTTTTTTTACATCGTTCTCACATATATGTATTTTTCCTACAAGATTATTGTAACCAAATACTTGTAAAACACATTTATGTTTTTTTAAAAGAGTAAGTTTGGAGTTTCTTGTCCGTTCTTCTCCATAACAAGCTACATTTCCGAATGGACGGTAGAATCAATTATTATTACATTTAATTTTTATTTTTGACGTTCGAAAGTGCCGCTTAATGGCCTAATTGAATAAAGAAATTTTGATTTTGAATTTTGCGTTACATTACTCACCCGCACAATAATGAAGGGATTTTAAATCGAATCATTACCTATGATGAAAAGTCGACCCTGTACAATAGTCGGAAACGCTCATCGCAATGGCTGTACCCTGGCAAACCAGTCAAATCCTGCCCCAAGCGAAAATTGACTCAAAACAAATTATTTGTGAGCTTTTGGTGGACTAGTGCCGGTGTCGTTCACTACAGATTTCTTCAATCTGGCCAGACGATTACGGCGGATGTTTATTGTCAGCAACTGCTAACCATAATGGAAAATCTAGCTGCTAAACAGCTGATGCTGGTCAATCGCTCTAGGCCACTGCTGCTTCAGGACAACGCTAGACCACACACTGCACAACAGACGGCTACCAAATTAGAGGAGCTTCGATTGGAATGTCTAAGACATCCACCGTACTCCCCGGACTTTGCTCCGACAGATTACCATTTGTTTCGAAATTTGGATAACTTTTTGCAAGGGAAAAAATTCAACTCCGATGGAGCAGTCCAAAGCGCCTTCAAAGATTTTATTGCTTCCCGTCCAAATGTTTTTTTAGTAAAGGGATCAATTAACTGCCTAAGAGATGGCAAAAGTACATAGATAGCAATGGTACATACTTTGACTGAATAAATATATTATATTAAAAAAAACGACTTTATGTTCCTCCCTTACAAAACGCCAATTTAATTTGTAATGACCTAATATTTTTGTATGTAACGAATATACTTACCTACTGAAGAGGTATACTGAATATACTTACCTACTGACCTATTGAAGATAGGGGTGATACGTCCGATACACAAAAAGGGCTCACGTAATGACGTTAATAATTATCGTCCTATCACTATATTGTCTTGTATATATAAGATCTTAGAACGTTATATTGGTAATGAGATAAATAACTTCTTGCAAATAAACGGAATAATCAACAATAAACAATTTGGATTTCAGAAAAATAAGAGTACGACACTATTGTTGAGAGAATTTACCGATGAAGTAAATAGACACTTAAATGAAAAAAAAACATGTCTTGACACTCTTTATAGACTTCAGTAAAGCATTCGATATGCTCTGTAGCGATACACTGTTTGACAAGTTGTCACGAAATGGGATACAAGGGCCACTATTAGAATTATTAAAAAACTATCACACAAACAGATACAACACGGTTAAAATAAAAGATGAGTACAGTGCTAAGCTTCCGTCAACGCAAGGAACGGCCCAAGGTTCAATTATAGGTCCAACGGAATACTTACTTTACGTTAATGATATGAATAATGCTATAAAGTCAGATTCTTTATACCAATTTGCAGACGACACGTGTATTTTGGTCGCTAATAAAAACATCCAAGCTGCTCAGGAATCCCTACAAAGTAGCTTCGATCAAATGTGTAAATGGGCTCATGACGTAGGACTGGTAATAAACGCATCTAAAACTAAAATTGTTCACATACATTCATCACACAATAAATGCTGCACTATACCTACAGTTATAGCACATGAACACACTTGCTTACATAGCTCGCCTAAGACTTGCAAATGCCCGTTATTAGAAGTAGTTGATAAACACATGTATATAGGTCTAGTGGTTGATAGCCGATTCTGTTGGGGACCTCACAAAGACTACGTATGCAACAAACTGAGGTCTATCCTAGGTAAACTTAGCATACTGAAATATAAACTACCTTATAAAACGCTAAGGATGTTATACATGGCCCTAGCAGACTCGGTTATCAACTACGGGCTCAGCAGCTATGGGAGAACTTATCATACATACTTGACAGATATCTATAAGCTACAACGAAGAATATTAAAAGTAATTACGCCTAAACATATAAACAAGAAGTTCGAAAATAGTGACGAAGATCTTTTTAAATACTGTAATGTTATGAATGTGTTCAATAAAGTGGAATTTGTCACTCTTACTGAAATGAATAGACCGGAGCTGCTAATCGAAAAAACAAGATCTGACTTTCTTAGAAATATAAAACTTAAACATAAATACAGCTTACCAAAATACAATAATGTGTACGGGATGAGGGTTGCAGAATATTTGGTACCTCTTTTTCTTAATAAGCTTCCAGAAGACTTGCAAACTTTATACAAAAGGGGTTCGAAGGGTTGTAAGTACAAATTAAAACGTTTCCTAACACAGTCAAATTCCCAAATTAATTAATTCATCTTTCAACAAAAAATAATCAATGTTTTGAAAGTATTTTTATATGTAATTTAATAATTTATCAATGTTTATTATGAAAGCATGTTTTATATGTAATTTAATAATTAATATGTAATATTGTAAGCATTGCAATTTGTAATTTAATTTAAAATAAGCGGCGCGCCATCACACAGTTAAGCCCTGTGAGGTTTTTGTTGTGTGGCTGAAACCAATATTAAATAAAAAAAAAACTTAAAAACGACTGGACCGATTTCAAAAATTATTTCACCTTTGGAAAGCTACACTATCCCCGGGTGACATAGTCTACGTTTAGGCCTGTATTCCCACGGGAACTATGCGGGTGAAAACGAGAGACGTCCGATAGTTTTCTATAACTTCTAATCTTGATCTCATTACATTTACCATATTATTAAAACAAATTGCTATGGTTGCAAATCTTATCCTGGCTTGACGATGAACTTCGGTTAGTTATTTTTTTTTGGCGAGTTTATAATTATAGATCCCAGTTGCATGTAAATGTCTTCGGACAGAGGTAAGCGAAATGCTATGTCTTATAGCACCAGATCGGGTGGTTGTAAAATAATTCGTAGTTTGCCTATTCACATTATCACGATGACGGCTGGATTGATTTGTGTAATCAATCGGACGTAGCCCTTAGCTGTTACACTTCACTTCATCAGTACCTTGATACCGTCGCACCCATAAATGAACTGTGTTTCTCTATAGAGAAGTAAATTAAAAAGATAGATTTCTAATGGCAATAAATTCAAATATAATGCTTATATTTTAGATTCGACATTTAATTCTCGAGCAATACTCTTCAAAGTTTGATTTAGTTCCAAAAGGACGATTATTTTTACTTTTAAAAAGTTACATCATGTTATTGTAATTATAATTCGAACAACACAATCAGACGAGTAATTATGCTATGATGCTATGTCATGTTTTACTTAACAAAATTATAAGCTTACCCTCAATCTTCTTCATAATGTAATTTTTATAATATTTTATAAACGTCACGGTCGTCATTTTATTTTTTATTATTCATAGGCTCGCGCTTGACCACTATCTCACCTGATGGTAAGCGATGACGTGGTTGACGATGGAGCACGCTTACTTAGAATAAACCTATTCACTATTGACTTAAAGACTCCCAGGTTGCAGCTATCAGGAAATACAGACTCCAGCAGGGAATTCCACTCCTTAGCTGTACGAATAATGAAAGTATTCCCAAAACGTTTAATGCGTATGGGTAGGACGTCCACTATGTACTGATGACGCATTGCCGTACTTCTTGTATTCCGATGATGGAAAGGGCTAAGAGGAATTTGTTCATGCAATTCCAACGCACACTCCCCGAAATGTAACCGATAAAAAATGAATCACATGAATACGTGAAACATATCGATGAATTTCACAACTATGATAAGTGTCAGAATGGCGCGGCGGTATAGCAGCTTGACTAGTGAGTTACAGAATCCAGGTTCGAACCTTGCTTCGGCCTAACGTTTTTATAAAATTATAAAATTCTGTTGTGAGTTTTTAGAAATCTGTAAAAAAGTATAATGTTTGATAAATAAATACATTTGCAAGTTTAAAAATATCAATACGACGTAGGATGCGATGTACCTAGCGATCACTTGCATGAGCGCCGTCAGTTTTTTATTTCTAGTTGAATATCTTAGCAGTATCATTGATATCACAAAGATGGCGCGCTCGCGGCGCACGGAAACATCGTAGTATGTCCTTCTGTCGCGTATAGATGTCGCTTTTGATACATTTCTAGGAGTGAGAATTCTCTGTTGCATAATACATTATGATTGATGACAAAAAACCAAAACGAGGCTTTTGGCATGAATATTTTTAATTTAACCTGATAGAACAGAAAAATAAGCATGACTGACCTTATTGTTATATATAGTGTTGTTTGCGGATGATACTTCATTTTTGTTTAATCTTTAACGTCAGCAGCTGGTAACTGACGATGTAAATAAAGCGATCTCAGAAGTAGTTGACAAAAGCTCACAAATATTTTTTTTTGAGTCAATTTTCGCTTGGGGCAGGATTTGACTGGTTTGCCAGGGTACTGAGGGTACAACCATTGCGATAAGCGTTTCTTATTTATATTAATGATCTATATCCGGGAGATCTTTTTCCATTAACGTAAACGCTCTGAATCCTATTACTCAAGTATGAAGTTAGAAGATCCAGAGTGCTGTTCCGGATCCCGCACGGATGGAGTTTCCTGATTAGCGTTTCATGAAGAACACAATCAAATGCTTTGGACAAATCACAAAAGATTCCCAAGGCATCGCACTTAACTTCCCATGCATTATAAATATGTCCTAAAAGCTCAATACGGCATCAGTAGTTAAACAACCCCTTTTAAAACCGAACTGTTTGCTATGTAATAATTTATGTTTATTAAAAAATCTTTGCAATTGCTCTAAAATTTATTTCTCAAATATTTTACTTAACGTAGGTAGTACTGAAATAGTTCTATAATTTACAGGGTCTGATGTACAACCTGATTTAAACATAGGTATTATTTTACTATTTATCATTTGGTCAGGAAACTCCCCACAGTAGATACAATACAGATGTATAATGAAGATCTTTGACAGTCGTTACGAGTAGTCAGAAGCTTGAGATCTGACACCAGTCTAGCCAAGGGGTACCGTGTTACCCAGTTACTGGGTTGTGGTGGTCGGATAGGCAGTCACTCCATATAAAACACTGGTACTCAGCTGAATCCGGTTAGACTGGAAGCCGACCCCAAGATAGTTGGGAAAAGGCTAGGCAGATTGATTGGCCCTTTTTTTGTATTGAAAATTATTCCAGACTTCATAGTACTTGGCCTATGCCAATAACTGTGATAGCAAAGAAGCCAATAATTATAAGCCAGCGTCAATTCATTACTGAGAACCGGCAGAGAGAGAGAGAGAGACTTTACAGTCTTCGAAAAGTTAATGCTCAACCAATTGTTGCGTCATTTTTACAAACATTCAATCTTTCATCATCAACAGTACGGTTACACCAAAGGGCGTTGCACAACCGTTCGATTACGTTAACCATGATACACTATTGTTGTAACTCGAGCACTATGGGATTAGACATACAGCCCTTGAGTTACTTAGATCATATTTGAAAGTCAGACAACTTAAAGTTCAGGTAAACGGCGTAAACTCTCTAGGGTCTGAAATGACAATGGGTGTTGCTCAAGGCTTTATATTAGGTGCATTCCTCGTTTTAGTTTACATAAACGATTTGCCCCAATTATTACAAAATCAACCGAAGATGGTGTTATTTGCTGATGACACATCTTTGATATTTAAAATAGATCGGCGGTCACTAAATCTTGATGATGTGAATAAGTCTATTCATCAGGTCCTAACTTGGTTCACGGCAAACAAATTGGTACTTAATGAAAATAAAACCAAATGAATTAGATTCACATTGCCGAATGTCAGAAGTAGCGAATGCGACATCATATTGAATGGAGAAAAGCTGGAATATGTAAATTAAACAGTTTTCCTAGGAATCACTCTAGATGACAAATTACAATGGGGGCCTCACATAACATTTCTTGCGGGTCGGCTGAGCTCAGCCGCTTATGTTATTAGAAAGATAAGACAGTTAACGGATGTCGAAACCGCGTTTGGTCTATTTTAGTTACTTTCACAGCATTATGTCATACGGTATTTTACTGTGGGGTCGGGCGGCTGACATTGAATCAATATTTATATTGCAAAAGAGTGCTTAAGGCCTCGGTCTCGAATTCCGCGGGCAGCGGGGCGGCGGCGGCAGCGGAGCGGGAGCGGCAGGATCTTATGCGTATCGTCAAATGGACCGGGTCTCGAAAACAGCGGCGCGGGAGCGGCGCGGCGGGAGCTCTCCCGCGCCGCCGCCGCTGCCGCTCCGCCGCCCGCAAAATTCGAGACCGAGGCCTAAGAGTTAAGTCACCGAGAATCTCTTAGGGAGCTATTTAAGAAGATTAATATTATGACAGTTTTTGCCAATTCATTTATGAAAATATTATGTATGTAAGAAAAAATATAAATCTCTTTAGTAAAGTTAGGGATAGACACAATTGTAATACTAGAAATAAAGATTTCTTGCTCTTCCTTTTAACTTTAGACATTGGCAGAATAGTCGACATCGGCTTTGCTTGCCATAAAAAAAATTGAATAGAATAGAAATAAAGATAAGTTAGATGAATCATCTTATAGATTAGCTAAAGTACACACATCTTTCATGGGGTACTGTGTTAAATTCTATAACAAAATACCTTGTGAGATATTAAAACTTAATAAAAGAAAAATTAAAACAATAGTTAAAAGCACACTTTGTAAGCAAGCATATTACAGATTAGATGATTATATTCAATATAAAAATGCTTGGAAACATGCTGGTCCTGTTCCATAGGGCAATCTTTAGTGTAGACAAAATCAAACTGGTTAATTTGTATTATATTCATAATTATAGTAACGTTTTATTTTTCTTCGCTTTTTGTTTAAAAAAAATGTCTCGCACACTGATCCATTGTTGTTGAATTAGGTAATGTTTGCAATATTTGTAAGTATGTGAGAACCATGTTCCTATTCATCAAGTAAAGAAATTTACCATTTAGTGCTTGTAATACTTTATACCTATATGTAGTAAGTATAGTAGTTCTGGGTGCATCGTTCTCAAGTATATGAATTCATTAATGTTTGTACTTATGTAAATATTGTAAAAACTATTTTTTTTAAAAGAGTAAGTATGGAATTTCTTGTGCGTTTTTCTCCATAACAAGCTACTTATCCGAATGCACGGTAGAATCAATTGTTATTCATTGATAATTGTTAACGTTCAAAAGTGCCGCTTACATACATTTGTCTTTGACTGTTTACACAGCCCTAAACTTTATGACAAACGAATATAATGCCTAATTATATAACAAACGGTAAAGATTTATTTCACTATAAACGTATTTTGTTTTGGATTAATTGGATATAGTAATTGGCATAGGTGGCCAATTACTGTTATGCTATTTAAATTATTGGTGCAGTAATTGTTTATGTTATGACTTTGTCATTTTATACTTCAAATACACATATTATGCATTTCACTATATATATTTTACAGATTTTCAATCACTGAACTATGTAAATTAACTTAAAAATATCACCATTAAGTAATGTGGGTTGCTAGTTTTTCAATACCGATGTTGAAATGGGTAATAACTATGTAGGGGCCAATAACTATACCATTCCCCGCAGTATTAGACTGCTGTAAGTCCTGCATACTTAAAACTATCTCAAAGTTTATAATTTTTTCATAATTTGCTTGTTTTAGATGACATCCTGATACTGACACTGGACAAACGCGTCAAATTCAACAATTACATCCGGCCAGCCTGTCTGTGGAGCGGTGACACTGAGTTGCCACGCGTGGTCGGGGCTACTGGAATTGTAAGTACATTTTTTTTTTCTTTCGTTTTGGCAAATCCTTATTTAATGTCTTCCGCTCTGGGGGAGGCGGAGGGGTCTGTCAGACTCTTACTGACTAAAACCACCCTGGTGTTCCGTCTCACACCTACATCGGGGGTCGCGGGAACAACGATACTTCCGCAACCCCCGACTAGTGCTGGCCCGCCTCCGCGGGCCACTGCCCGCACTCTCTCACAGTCCAACCCCTCACTCCCCTCCCAACCCGAGGTGTGTTGGGAGGGGAGTGAGGTGTTGGACTCCCACCGCAACGTCTAAGAAGGATGCACGTGGAACACTACGCGCCAGCACCTCGGGTCCTGATACATGGGGGGTGACGGACGTCCTCGAGTCCGTTGCCCCTGGACCCACATGGGAGGGCTGGCTTTATCCGCCCTCCGCCAATGACCAGCGCGTCTACTGCGGATCGGGTTAGTGGTTGAAATCTCCCTATCCCTCTCCGCAGCGTCCTTCTGCGAGATGTCTGTTTCACAGAAGGATACCAACACGTCCCGGGACTCTACTCCACTCTACAGTTCGAAGGGTTAAGAGGGAAATGAAGTTTCCTCACTCGATCTAATCAGAAAAAAAAAGATACAGAACCAAGGTAATTAACATGGCCTGAGGATTTGTTATTTTTAACTAGATAGCCGAAAGAGACAAAGTTCTGCAGCGACCGCTTGCAGCATGGTCAGGGATGCAGGCAGCGGATGATGGTCATAATGACGATGTTTGAGATTTATGTCCATCAGTACACGGATGTTGGGTGGACAGTACAGTTCGGGCAACCCAATACTGTACCTGTGATGATGACAAACGCGTCATATCGATTATTACAATAGATCTTATCGCAGGTGGCTGGCTGGGGTGATCGAAGTGCGGAGGACAAACGAGGCAAGCTAGACGAGCCCCAAATGGTGCGCGTCCCTATAGTCAGCACCAAAGAATGTAGGGCCAGCAAGCCTGAATTCCACACACTTACCCACAATACCACCTTGTGTGCAGGTATGTATTTCGATTTCGACATCTAGTCAACAGTTGACGCTGTAATTTTTTTGTAAGTCCGTAAACGTAACTTAATTCAGACATTTTACATTTTTCTACAACAGGTAACCGAAAAGGCACAGGCCCTTGCAAGGGGGACTCCGGTGGTGGTCTCTACCTGCTAGAAGGCGGCAAGTGGAGACTTCGGGGCATCGTCTCCATATCCCTCCTGAACCAAGCCCGCACCTGTGACCTCAGCGAATATGTCGTGTTCACTGATACAGCGCAGTTCTTACCGTGGATAAAAAATATTTTATCTAAGAATTATTTTGACTAAACTGATTTTATACAAGAAGGAGTATATTTTTTTATTTGTAGGTTAAGTCACCTGCTTTACTTCAATGGTTTTTAATAGCGCTACTAAACCACTAATATAAACATAACTCTTTGCTTTGCAATGTTTGTGATTAGATCACCATCCACGATCGGAAATAAGAAATTACATGGGTGACGATTGGCTGAAAACGCCACACTCTCGACGATCGGCGTCGTGGCAGATTCGTGAGAGATGGTCCAAGAATATGAGTCAAATTTGCAATCAATGTCAAAAAAATCGATTTTGTGATCTTTGACCTTGGAATATCTGTAGTCGCGGACACCCTACGATAAGAAGGTTTTGAGACAAGTTTTAGGGTGTCAAAATAAAGGTTTATATAATTTTATAGCTGACTATCACTCATTCCAATGGCTGATCGTCCAGTCAGTTATATCAACGCCGGACTCTCTCAAGGGTCAGTGCTCTCGGCAACATTATTCTTGATGCACATTAACGATCTCCTAAAACCCGGAACCTTTGGGTACGCGGACGACAGCACTGTTGCTGAGAGATACGTGTCCGACGCACGGACTTCTGGGCCTTAGATTCAGTCTCTCTGAGAGGCCATGGTTGAACGCTTAAATCTATCCTTGAAGGCAGTCTCCGAATGAGGCGGGTCAGTTTCAATGCCACAAAGACCCAGCCGTGTCTTTTTTCCGCTAAAAAGAGCCTATTCCACCCAGCTCCATCTTTCCGTAGTGTAAACGTGCCGTTAACGGACCATCTCGCACTTTTTGGTGTTACGTTGACATCGACCCTCAATTTCGGTCCATTCATTGAGGCGAAAGCTCAGTTGGCTGCAAAAAAGTTGGAGATTCTCGCAAAGGTGAGACGGTACTTCACAGCTGAACAGCTGCTCAACTTTTATAAAGCGCAAGTTCGGTCGTGCATGGAGTACTGCTCTCACCTCTGGGGCCGGATCTGCCAAATACCAGCTTGATGTACTTGAGTCGATTGACAGACGGCCCAAGAGGCTTATTGGCAACGATGCGCTGGCCGCGTCAAAGCTCCAGAGCCTCGAACAGCGACGCCGAGGTGCCAGCCGGTTTTTATCGGTTTCATTTCGGGGAGTGTGCGACGGAACTGCACAATTTGATTCCGCCTAGCCCTTTTCATCATCGGACTACAAGACGTACGGCCATGCGCCATCGATTCATGGTAGACATCCCACCCATACGAACAAAGCGTTTTGCTAATACTTTCATTATGCGCATAGCTAAGGAGTGGAAGTCCCTTCCGGAGTCTTTGATCCCTGATAGCTACAACACCTTTAAGTCAAGAGTGAATTGGTTACTTCTAGGCAAGCGCGGCAAATCACCCATAATGGGTGATTTGCCATCCGACTGAGTGACGGAGAGCAGGCCATTTGCTTCGGTCGGAACCGATTTCACTGGTCCCTCTTTCGCAACGCCAAGGCTGTCAAGGCCTACTTGTGTGTGTTCGTTTGTCTGGCCTCCAAGGCGGTCCACTTGGAATTTATAACTGCCCCCAGCACAGATGCGTTTGTTGCAGCGCTAGTTAGATTTGTTTCCCGCCGAGGACTACCATCTTTGATCCGTTCTGATAACGGTACTAATAATATCTATCAGCGCCCTTAGCGCTGATAGATATTTAAATGAAATTTGTAATTATTTAAATAAGGATAAACAGAATTTAAGATTTGCCATGTCACAAATGGGCATTAATTGGCAATTTGACCTCCCAGTTTGCCCACATTGGGGTGGCATTTTTGAGGCCGTTGTAAAAGTGGCAAAAACGCATCTCCACCGTGTTATTGGTGAAACAGTTTTAACCTTTGAGGAACTTGTTACGGTATTTTGTAAAATTGAGGCCGTCCTCAATTCGCAATTGACGCATTTTGAATTGCTCCAACAGATGTCCCAAAGTGTCTGGCATCGTTGGTCTTTAGAATATTTGCATATTTTGCAGCAGCGCGTTAAGTGGACTGACAAAACTGACCCTCACAACGTCGGAGACCTTGTACTTGTTACAGAACCTGATTTGTTGCCTTTGTATTGGCGTCGCGGACGCATTGTAGATTTAATTAATGGGTCTGACGGAGCTCCCAGAGTTGCGGAGGTCATGGTCGGAGATTTGGTTTTGAAGCGAGCAGTGGTAAGTTTAGCACGCTTGCCCATTTATTAGCTGACATAACTCCTTATGTCCGAGATGGGAGGATATTTCGCCAGAAACGGTCCTCTGCTACTTGATACATTTTTGCAACACCATGTCAGTTAGCTGTCAGCGATTTGACAGCTTTTGATTGACAGCTGACACTTGACAATAGCCGAAAACGAAAATTTGTACCAAGCACACGGCGAAATCAGGCTTTCTTGGAATTATATGCTAATCGAGGTATAATGAGCCCACCGTGATTTGTAATAGCGCCCGCCTTTCGCGATCGGTGTTGAGGGGCGCCCGTGAGGTCGGATTTGTATATGAAGTCGATAATCAACACTTATCCAAAAACCTATTAGTAGCAAATTGTATTGTCCAAGTAAAAAATAATAATCGTATAAACGTATCTGTTGTCAATACTTCCAATGAACCAATAACAATCGATTTTGCCCTTCAATTAAACCTAGATCCCTTCGAAATAAACTCATCAACTCTAGTAGCTGCAATGTCTAAATTCCATACTCTTGATCGCACAGAGAGAGTCTTGGAGCTACTCCGTGTATCCCATCTTAACTCGGAAGACACTGAAGCATTGTTCTCAGTCTGTTCTCAGTTCTCTGACGTATTCCATTTACCTGATGATCAGCTAACTTCTACTGATGCGATTCAACATCAAATCAAAACCACTTCCGATAATCCTATACATGTCAAGACATACAGATTTCCTGAATGCCATAAGACGGAAGTCGAATCCCAAGTTAACAAAATGTTACAACAAGGCATCATAAAACCTTCTATGTCTCCATGGTCATCACCAATTTGGGTGGTACCCAAGAAGCTTGACGCTTCTGGCCAAAGACAATGGCGTGTGGTAATAGATTACCGAAAGCTCAATGACATAACTTTTTATTATTAACTTCAGCCCCATTACTAATATATCCAGATTTTTCAAAATCATTTCTCTTTACTTGCGACGCATCCAATTACGCGATTAGCGCTATCCTGTCTCAAGGTGACAGGCAAAGACAAGCCTAAATAAGAGTACTCTAAATAAGAGCGAGTGCAATTATAGCACAACGGAGAAAGTTTTGCTTGCAATACTCTTCGGCTGCAAAACATTTCGCCCTTATTTATATGGCAGAAAATTCCTGATCATTACTGATCACCGTCCTTTACGTTGGCTTTTCAACCATTTTGATCCTAGCAGCAAACTCCAAAGGTGGAGACTTAAGTTAGAAGAATACGACTATGAGATAATCTACCGCAAAGGAAAATTAAATAACGCTGCAGATGCATTATCTCGCTATCCTCCTACTAAACTCGTAAATCCTATAAATCCTATACCTGAACCCTCTAATCAGGATATGAACTTACCTGATCCCAATGAGTTGATGACTAACTCAAATAACTCTCCGATGATCCCTTCTGATGATCTTGTCCAACTTGAAGATCCCCTCATTCAACCTGAAAGTTTACCAGAATTAGGTAATCTAGATGACCTAGAAATAACAAATCGAGATAATAACTCACCTTTATCTTCCGCTGATACTTCAGACCTTCCAACACCTCCAGATGTCCCAAGTCCTAGTAGCTTCAGTACCTTAGATGGCAATTACTCGGATTTCCTTAAAATCGCTTCTAAAGACTTTAACCCAAATGTAACTATCATAGAACATAACCAAAGCTTATTTAAAACTGATAAGAAAATAATTATTATTCGTACATCCATAGACATGGATGAATCTGTTCCCTATATACAAGAAATAATATGCAATTTTCCTAACCAAGACGAATTTGCATTATTAGAAAGGTCGATAATAAAACATATTATTTCCTTTTTACTAAAGTTAATCACGTTGATACCTGTACTTATGAAGACATCTATAAAAGTCTTAAAGCAGTTAGAAATGCATTAATAATTACATTATTAGGTCAAGAAAATTCCGAAATAGCTATATCTGATTATAAAAATTTAAGGTACCGATGGTTAAAATACCATCTTATATCCACCGTTAAGCGAAATACCTAAAATCATGATAGAAAACCACGATTTACCTATAGCCGGTCATATAGGCCTTTCCAGGATGTTAAAACGCATACAAGAAAATACTATTGGAAAAATATGCGAACAGACATCGAAAATTATGTTAAAAAGTGTTCACAGTTCCAAACAAATAAAGCACTTATAAAAGTAAATCATGCTCCTATGCAGATAACTTCCCTCTCTACGCATCCCTTTGAGCGTGTAGCCTTCGATATAGTAGGACCATTACCCGAAGCTGGTAATGACAAATATAAATACATCCTTACACTTCAGGATGACCTTACTAAGTTTTCAGCTGCCTATCCAATTACCAACACTACGGCTATTTTCGTTCGTTATTTACGAACGAAATAATTGGCCTCGTTTCGTTTACACAGCTATGTTGGCCTATAACACAGCAGTCCATTCTACTACTCATTATTCCTCCTATGAACTCCTATTCGGTAATACCCTATATAAGAATCTGCCTAGCCTTTTCCCAACTATGTTGGGGTCGGCTTCCAGTCTAGCCGGATTCAGCTGAGTATCAGTGTTTTACATAGAGCGACTGCCTATCTGACCTCCACAACCCAGTAACTGGGTAACACGGTACCCCTTGACTAGACTGGTGTCAGATCTCAAGCTTCTGACTACTCGTAACGACTGCCAAAGATCTTCAAATGACAGCCGGGACCAACGGCTTAACGTGCGCACCGAGGCACGGAGGAAACTCGTTATGTTGAAATGGTCACCCATCCACGGAGCGTTGCTTAACCTTTAAGATCGACCCGTGCGGCTGTTATTATTTAGCCACGAGCTCCACACCCTAATACTAATACCCTATATACCAGACTAAATGAAGAAACGTCGAATGCTACTTACCCCGAATATGTCCGCATTCTTCAGAATAGATTAAAATATTCACGAATGAAAGCAATAGAACATATACAAAGATCTAAAACAAATTCCATAAATTATTATGACACGCGTACACGTCCAATCCAATATAAAGTTGGTGATTATGCAAATTTAAAAAATCATGTGCGCCTCAGAAAGGCTCTTTCTCCAATATGGAAAGGTCCTTACAAAATTGTAAAAATACCCAGAAATAACACCGCATCATTATTAATAAACCGGCGTCACGTCAAACACCACTTTGACGAAATGAAACCAGCTATCTTAATAACAAATAGTTAATCTACATTACTTCTTATTCCAGAATCGTTTACATTTATCCCATCTTGGCGTCAACTGATCAAGAATATATACAACAAGCATCAAACGACGCAGGTATATATTTCGACCCAATTGGCTCCTTAAAAATAACCGACGACACTTTAGATATTATCATACCGATAGTCATTTTCTTCATTCAGCCACACCTTGAAAATATTAAAGACATTTTAGGAACTTCCAAATATCTATGTAAACAAAGTAACGCTTTTATGAAGATGAATGTCATTACATGTTTCAACCGCTATCATCCCGTTATTCTGATATTGTTAGAGATTTTAACTCCATATCTTACCTTATGTCAAAGAAATATAAAAGGTCAGCCTGGTTTGGTGCATAGATACAGTAATTAAACATCTATTTAGAAATATGGACGAAGATGATGGTATTAAATACAGCAATGCTATTCAAGCTGTAGAAAATGATCAAACCAAACTGGAATCTCTAATGAAAGAAAATATAATGATCACAACATCAACATTTTCCTCACTTAAAGAAATTATTGATAAAATTGATGCAAATGAAGCAAACTTAGGTTATGCTATTGAAGCATTTCATCAAGATGTTAAAAACTTAACATTCATTTCTGATAAGTTATTATTAAGATCTAGAATATCTGAATTATTAAATATCCTAGAAAGTAGTTTGTTAACACTATCATTTAAGTTAGAAGATATTATTAGTGCTATAATGTTTAGTAAGTCTTATATTTTATACCCATCTATTATTACTCCAGAATAATTGTTTTCTGACCTTGTAAACAACTATAGATTCCTCCCTAGCTCTAAACAATTACCAACCCCTTTAATTTTAGAAAATATCCATATTTCAGAAAACATATCCGATGTATTCAGTTATTATGCAAATAAGAAAATTATTTTTGTATTGCAAATACCGTCAGTAACCGAGAGATCACAGAAAATGCCACTGGTATCCTGGGACTTCTCCCAAGATTCCAAGATGTGGCTGATGAGTTTTACTCCCGCGTCCGTTGTCGACCTACCTTTCGTGAAACCAAACTGTTGACTATGCAGGATCCTATTTGAATTGAAGTGAGACAACATCTGTTCCAGCATGATTTTTTCATAGATTTTACTCAATGCTGGAAGCACGGATATAGGTCTATAATTAGAAGGATCACTCTTACAGCCTGATTTGAAAATTGGTACTACTTTACTGTGTTTCATTAAGTCAGGAAAAGTGCCGCTGTCCAAACATTGATTGAATATGCCTGTTAGGACAGGAGCAATTGTATCAATAATATCTCCAAGAACCCTAACGGATATCCCCCACAAGTCTTCAGTATTTTTTATATTGAGACTTTTGAAAGCGTTTTTAATTGTATCAAGACATATTGGTTTAAATTTAAAGGTTGGTATGTCTTTAGTAAAGTTTTCTTTAAGAAGAGCTTCAGTTAATTTAGATGAGGAAGGAAGAGACTTGGTAACCTCTAACGGAATGTTGGTAAATAAATTTTCTAATGTCTCAGCGACTTCTTGCTTATCAGAAATGGTTTGATTAGTTATTTTCAAAGACAACTCATTCTGATCGCGTTGTTGTATCTTTCCAGTTTCTCTATGAATTAATTGCACACAGTTTTTATTTTATTATTAGAAACACCAATTTTGTTAATTATTATTTGAGATTTTGCTTGAGTGCAGACTCATTTGAATATTTTGGAATAGTGTCTAACATATGTGTGAAAAACTGGATCGGAAGTCAAAGATTTTTCGTAATATAAATGATATAACATATCTCGGCTTTTTCTTATGGCATTATTCTTATACAGTGGCCCATTCACTAAATTTCGATTTGGAATTGTTGACTTTAACTGTTTTTACAGGACACGTTTTATTGAATTCTTGGCAAACTGTAGAAAACAACGTGCCGTAATTTATATTGGGGTCGTTTGAATCAAAACTTGCGTTACAAAGGTTGCTAAAAACATTATTATTAAAAGAATTTAATTAATTTTTAGTAAGTGGTCTTAATCATTAAATTGCAGTTTATGATAACAATGGTTCACTATTGTATGTTTAGAACGGTTATTTAACAAAGATCCAAAACCTGTTCCTAATCTATCAGATTATACTAAGACATTACTTTTGGTGGGGTTCAAAGTTGTTGCAGTATGATCAATGGGTAAAGTAGTAGTAGCAACATGTTGTGTCATGAGAGATGGCGGAGCGGCAGCACACTAGTAGTTGTGAGGTTGTTAGTCAATGATTCGCAACCTCTCTGCATTATACTTCACCAGGTCCACTAACTCACAGGCCTCCTGCATGCGTTCACTCAACATCTGTTGACTACATTCATATTTACAAAATATTTTTCAATAATTCCCTTCAATAATTCCAATAATTCCCTTCAATAATTCCAATAATTCCCTTTCAAGGTTCTGAATTTCAACATCATACATTTGTGTACTAGTTTCTAATTTACTATTACATATATTTAATTGTTTTTTTAAGTTTCTTAAATATTTCCTAAGGTTAACATTATATTTGCAAACACTTTGAGTTTTTATAAGTTTCTTATATTTCTTAATACTTTTATTGATTTTAATATATTTTTTAATTTTATTATGACTACTTAGAATTGGACATAATTATATTGTGTCATTGTAAAATAAATTATTTTCAACTGAAAATTTAAATAGAGGTGTCGTGACACTGAGATTCACGCCACTATACAATATTCACTACACACTATACAACACAGAATTTACACTTACAGTTTTCTGGGTTTTTAAAGCGGGACGCCTGAATGTATTAGAGTAGATACGATGAGCAATGGCGATCTCTTTACTTTTCTTTACACATAAGTATGTATGTGTTACAAATATATAGTTTGAGTATGAGTTCTTCATTAACGTCAAACGGACAAAAAAGTTAGTTTATGGTCAAACTAAGATTTGCCTGACGGCTAAGCGTATTTCAAGCGAAAAAAAAAGAACGTATTTATTTATTTAGACTTCATGCACAAAGGTACAAAGGCGGACTTAATGCCTGTATGGCATATGGTTGGCTACATCATGGGTGGGTGATGCCAGCTTAGGAGGCTGGATCCAAGGTGGCTGATGCCATAAGGTATGACTACATCCTAGGCGAGTTATGTCAATTTAGTTAGATTCAAGACGGGTCATGTTCTGTAATCGTGCCTATTTCATATGGAATGAGTATTATGAAGGCTAACCACAATACACGTAGATAACGATATGATTTAAAGTGGTGTACAGCTTGGAGAGCGCGCTGGATCAGAATAGCCATATGGGCGCAAATCAATTAAAACTACCAAGTACACTGCTGTTGTAAAAAGATACCTCGGGGACCAGACAACTATCGAAATGTCAGTTTTAACAAAGTGCGACATCGATAGCCTTTAAGTTATTTAGCTGTGAAGATATGCAATGTTAACGTTAACACTGAACTGTTTTTGTAAAACTATAAAGGTACCTACATAAACAGTTTCGTAGGTGACCACACTCGATTGATGTAGTGGATTGTCAGATTTCCAATGTCACGAAATAGTACTCAGTTATTCGGGGACGTGTGACGTCTGCCGGGCAACGCTTAGCTCATGTGATGGATTGAGGCCTTGTCCCTGTCGCAGAGGGGAGGTTCGCTTTCCGGCGAATGGAGCATTATAGGCTGATTATGCTTATAGGAATAGTTGGAGTATAAAGACGCTGCCATTTAATTGGTTGGTTGTTCTGCCATTAGATTGGCGGGTTTTGCTACCATTCAATTGGTGGGCTGCTGCCATTAAATTGGTGGGTTGCTGCCATTAGATTGGCGGGTTTTGCTACCATTAAATTGGTGGGTTTTGCTATCATTAAATTGGTGGGTTTGCTACCATTAAATTGGTGGGTTTTGCTGCCATTAAATTGGTGGGTTTGCTACCATTAAATTGGTGGGTTTTGCTGCCATTAAATTGGTGGGTTTGCTACCATTAGATTGGTGGGTTTTGCTGCCATTAAATTGGTGGGTGGTTGCTGCCATTAAATTGGTGTGTTGCTACCATTAAATTGGTGGGTTTTGCTGCCATTAATTTGGTGGGTGGTTGGTGCCATAAAATTGGTGAGTTGCTGCCATTAAATTGGTGGGCTGCCGCCATTAAATTGGTTGGTTGCTGCCATTAAATTGGTGGGCTGCTGCCATTAAATTGCTGGGTGGCAGCTGCCATTAAATTTGAGGAATTGTGATTTCCATTAACATACATCAACTCACACTTTTTTTTATTTCCCAGTGACAATGTAGAAAATGTAACAAAATACGTCAAAAACTAAAATCACAAACAAGTACCCATGTCACACATACTAATGTCCACGTACTAACAAAATAATTATAAAAGTACACTGTAAAATTACAATTTTCAGAGATTTTGGTGATAGCTTTATTTTCCCTCATTAAATTGGAGAAAAATAGGAGGGTGAAGGGATATTGACAGCGTGAAAAAAAGACAATAATCTGTCACGTGAAGAACAAACAATATAATTATGATTACATTAAGCATACCAAAAATACATTATACAAAATGAATTAATATTAAATATATTCTTAATAAAATCATTAATGAGGAAGGGATGTAGTGTATCTATCTCACTCGCACGTTCACTTTGCCATCCCCACTTTCCCCCACACAGACATACACAATCTCGTGCGCACCACGTTAGTATTACGAGAGCCGCTGGCCAGAGTAGACGTGTTGAAGTGTGGTCATTTAGTGCGTGAACGAGCCTGTGAATTGCCCCATAGAACCGGTCACTACAATTAGTTTTAGTGGAAACAAAGTATTTACAATGCTTATCAACTATGGGTTTTACCTATAATATTTACACTATATTAAAGATCTATTATGTGTGAAGTAGGGTTTGCAGTGAATGTTATGTCTGGGGCATGTGTTTTAGTCCTCGATTTTGCTTCCACAATTTGTTAAACAAAATGAGACATAAACGTAGCCGGTATGTACTGGACGTCGCTCAGAACCCTGAGCAGTGTATGAGTGGTATATAGTATGTAAATAATACAGCAATATATACGTAAATCAAAACAAAATACGCCCCAGTTCGAAGAATTCAAATCCACAGTTCAAACGTTGACAGCCGGTACATGACTAAGTGAAATATCAATTGTTATTGAGTTATCACAATAAAAACTGGCCACAAACACTACGTGTGTTACTTTATACGTTGATTCTAATATAAATAAAGGATTTTTAACAAACTAAACACAATAAAACAATAATTTTTAAATTAATTAGTTACGAGGCCGTTTTTTGACGACCTGTCCCCAGTGTTGCCAGCCGCCAATCCATATTGCAACATGAGTACTGGAGAAATGTCGGAAAATATGGCAAAACTATTCCAGATGATGAAAACTGATCTCGATAAACAAACCGCCACAATTACACAAAATGTTACTAAGAGCATCATGAGCAGTATAGATGAAAAGTTTATACCTATCCTAGAGGAAAACAAATACCTTAAAACGGAGATAATGGATAATTCATTATAAATTTTACATTATATATTAAATAACACTCACCTATGCGTCGCAGGCGCCCTGCCAATTGTTGACAATCAGATAATTTTAAATACGTATACCACTTTGAAATATATTTAGCCAGTAACAATCAAACAATAGAGAACGCAGCCAATGCAAACTCGTCACAGTACTACGAGTATCATCAGGATGATCCATTTAGGTATGTTTTTATCTGAGTAAAAGATTACAAGGTCTAGGGTTATAACTAGGTCAAATTGCAATGCTAGTGTTTGTTATCTTTGAGTTAAAAAAATGGAGTTCCCAGTTTCCAAAACAAGCTATTGGACTATATACGTCGATGTTATGTATAGCATCATTTTATAGATAAAAAAAGTAAGTTTAATAGCAATAACTTTGATAAAAACGTAAAAACATGAGTGGAAACATCATTTCATTGTAAGCGTTCTCGACATAATATTGAAGTGCTTCTGCAAGAGTTAAGGCGCATGTCCATAATTATCATTAAGCTGGAAAAATGTTATCCAAAACTGTGCTAGTCTTTCTTGTAGTGTACTTTGTATCGGATCTCGCACGTAAGTATTCTAGTTTATTTTTAACCGACTTCGCAAAAAAGAGGAGGTTCTCAATTCGACGTATTTTTTTTTCTTTTACCTCAGAACTTGTTACTGGGTGAACCGATGTTGATGATTCTTTTTTTATTTGAAAGCTGGTGCTTGTCATGTGGTCCCATTTAAATTTGTTCAAGATCTGATGAAGAACTTCGGAGATATACATCAGAACTCTTTAATAAATGACAGCAGATCACTCGGGATAGCTGCAATCGGATCTCTGTTTATTGTTTACATCATTTCATAACATAACATCACACTAGCACGCTTTAAAGGGGTACGCAGGTGTGAACAGTTCACCCTTGTATACTCTAAATCCACCGTTTTTGTTTAAGTTTCATGTTTCTGGGTTAATCTATTCTGGCTTCACTTTGGAGAATTGGTCCGTTATGTACCCACAACTAAAAAGTGAAAAATAAAAAACTTTTTAACAAAAAATACACACCGACTTCCGAAATTGAAGTTATTTTTCACTTTGTAGTGTTTTTATTTGGAAGTCGGTTGTATTTTTTGTTAAAAAGTTTTTTGTTTTTAATTTTAATATAAACGTTTTCTTTGCTACGTACGTAAGTAAATATTTTTGTTACTATTTCTAAATTTACATCTAAGCCACAATGATGGTATTTCTATAAAATATTACCTACGTAATTTGTAATGATCATTGTGATGTATCCTGCATTTTATATTGCTTTTGTAGTATTATAAGTCCTTTAAGACAATTAATACTTGACAAGACTCAGTTTAGCGAAAGGGTGGTAAGCTCTCTGAGCCATCTCAATATGAATTAATTGACAAGCCATAAATACTCAGTCTTGTGTTTCTGTGATTTTCTACATAAAACCCTTCTCTTACACACCACATACATAGGAATTCTGATCCACAGTAAATAACCAACGACCGTCTTGACATTCCAAACTTGCTATCCTGGTTGATGTCGATACTTTTATATGGAGGTCCTTCATGATTCTAACACCGGCGTTCAATGAACGGCCTAGGCGTCCAATTAGTTGTCTGATTTAACCAGCTGCAGTTGTTTTTTATGTAACCAGTTTGCAGCAATATATATAGGTAGGAGATGGGCTTGATGAGAGAAACACTTTCTATGGTTGTCTTCGTTTATTTTGGCTCGTTAAACACCTTATACAATTTTTCATTTAAACCTCGTCGTTACTTTTTCAATCGTCCGCCATTCATTCTTTTTCTCGCTCTCTCCCACTCCTACCTCTCATTCATCCCTCTTACTTTCCATTCTACTACTAAATTTAATGTTTCATTTCACGGTTAACTTTAATTGTTTTAATTTAAAAGAAAATAAGCCCACAGTTCGGCCATTCTGACTTATAGTCTGACCTCAGACTATACGACGTTAATCTAAACTACTTACAATAGTTACCAACCAGTGTATTTAATTTTTTTATTTACTTCTGAGAACTCTCTTATACAACTGTTTAGATTCTAAGTTTTTTATCAAAATATTATGTGGAACTTGATAGCAATAATACAACTTGTTTGTGAAAGAAACAAAATAAACATACTTCTCAAAAAAATACAATGAATTTTACTTTCCAAGTTAGATAAGTACATACTTCTTATAGCAACAAAATTTCAAAGATACACCGACACATCAAAGATTAAGTTATACCACATCGTTAAGAAAAGATTTAACAAAGGTTATGCCCCTAATATACTTAGCATCTACCTATTACATTCTATTAGACAAAATAGGATGAGTAAGAGAATAACTAGTCTGACAGTGAGTACAGAATAAGCTCATGGCCACAACTTCATACAGTCTGTACCTGTTGAAGTCTTAATAGGTCCTTCCGCATTAAGGTCTACCCTTTGCACATGATATCTTCCTTTACCTACTTTCTTGACAACTTTATATGGCCCTAAAAATTTTGGTTTTAGTTTCATTACATTTCCAAATTGTGTTCTGCGAATGGTAACTATGTCTCCTTCTTTATATTCTTGTTCTTCTTTCCTTCTTTTATTAAATGATTTGATATTTTCCTCTTGTACTTTTAGAATGTGTGCTTTAGCTTCCTGTCTTAAATTATGTCGTCCTTCAATAAAATCTTGCCTGCATTCTTCTTCTATTAACTCCAAAATTGGCATATCTTCTTTCTGCTTCATTTTTGTTCCAATAAACAAATAAAAAGGTGAGGTATTTATTGATCTTTGATAGGTACTATTTAAAGCCCTTTGAATATGACTTACATACTTATACCAATGAGTTGGTTCCTGTACACACACAGAGATAATTACCCTATAGATTCGCTCGACTTGTCCATTGCCTCTTGGGATGCTTGTCGTGACAGTGTGATGCTGAATAACCTCTTGGATACAGTAATCTTGAAAATCCTTTCCTGTAAAGGCTGTCCCTTTGTCAGTGATAATTCTTGATGGATTTCCAAAATCTTTTTGATGAATTTTCAATTTGTCTAACTGTCTCTTTAGATGTTAAAGTCTTCGTGGAATATATCCAAACGAATTTGGTATAAGCATCAACAACAGTCAAAATGTAATTATACAATTTCTTCGTAGCATCCAATGGACCAAGATGATCACAGTGCAGCGTCTCTAATGGAAGTTCTCCTTTTTCTATTGGATGGAGGAACCCTTCTTGTTTTCCCTCCTTCTTACCCGCCAAAATACATGGAACACATCCAAATATTATTTTATCGATCTTCTTAGTTAAATCTTTTATGTAATAATCTTTTTCTATCATATCAATGGTCTTCTTCTTTCCGAAATGTCTAACTTCATGAGCTCTTCTTATAATTTCGGTGTCCATGCCTTCTGGTATAACTAATTTCTTCTCTACTCCTTTGTAAACTAAATCATTTTCAATGTAAAAATCTTTGTATTCTTTCTCCTTCAAAATATTTCTTATTAAATTTAAATTTTCATCTTCTTTCTGGGCTTTACATATTCTTGCATGCAATTCTGACTGTACAAGGTAAACATGTGGGTTTCTGCTTAGTGCATCTGCATGTGACATCTTCTTTCCTGACCGATGAACTATTTCGTAATCAAAATCTTGAAGGAACAAGACCCATCTAGCCACCTTGGTAGATATTTCATTCTTATACAATGTTTTCTGGAATGCTGATCAGTCAGTCACAATCTTAAAGTGAATCCCAAATAAATACTTTCTAAACTTTTTAATGCCTTCAACCACTGCTAAAGCTTCCAGCTCATAGCTGTGATAATTTTGTTCGGTAACACTAGTCTTCTTACTCATGTAATGAATAGGGTGCAACTTTCCATCTAGACTATCTTTCTGCAAAAGAATTGCTCCAAATCCATACTTTGATGCATCTGTATGCACCTCTGTATCCAAGCCAACTTCAAATATTTTCAACACAGGAACACTGCAAAGTTTAGATTTCAATATTTCAAATGCTCTTCTTTCTTCTTCTCCAAAGTAAAATGTCTTATCTTTCTTTAGTAATTCAGTTAGTGGTCTAGCTATAATTGCATAACTTTCAATATATTTGCGAAAGTATGATGTTAACCCCACAAAACTATGAACCTGCTTGGTTGACTTTGGTTCTGGAAAACGACCTACTGCATCAGTCTTACCAGGTGATGGTTTGACAGTTCCATTTTCAATTACATGACCTAAATATTCTACTTGTCTTTGTAATAGCTGACACTTTTTCCAATTAATTTCTAACCCATATTCTGAAGATACCCTTAAAACTAGACTGAGATGATCTAGAGCCTCTTTTTCATCTTTAGAGAGTACTACAATATCATCGATAAAAATTAAAACTATTCCCCGACCAACTAAATCTCTAAAAATTATGTTAATGAACCTACTGAAGTAGTTTGGACATATAGACAGACCAAAAGGTGCCCGCAAAAACTCGTATTGCCCTTCTGGACTGCTAGTCACAAATGAAGTGTACTTCACAGAGTCCTCATCTACTGGCAAATGGAAAAAATCATTTTTCAAATCTAGTGTACTAAAAACTTTTGATTTACTCAATTTATCAATATGGTCATCTATGACTGGCAATGGAAACTCATCTTTAACCATCTTTTGATTTACTTTTCTGTAATCTACGCAAACTCTAAAGCTACCATCTTTCTTCTTGACCAATACTAATGGACTTGCATACTCCGAATAGCTAGGTCTTATTATTCCCTTCTCCAACCACTCTTCAACCTGTTGCTTAACTACTTCTTCCTCTTTAATAGATAATCTTCTTGGACGCTGAGCAACTGGGATATCATCCTTCATAATAATCTTTAATTTGATAGGTGCCTCCTTGATCTTTGATGGCTTATAGTTGTCAATGAGCTCTTGAACTGCAGGGATCTGAGAAATTTGCTCCTCAGATTCGCTAGGTAAACTTAACAAACACAGACTGTAATCGTCTTGTTGTGGCATAAGCTTGACTGCACCTTTGTCTAATAAGATAGTCGCATTTACTAAGAAAGATTGACCTAATATGACCTGATAGGGAATAACACCTGATGGAACAACATAAAAACAGGTTTCAAAATTTTTATTATCAACTTCTAATAATGTTTTGAACTTACCCAGAGTACACACCTTCGGCGATCCTAGTCCTGTTAGTATAACTTTATCTTTGACGTATGCGACGTCACTTAACCCGAAAAATAATTCAGACGTTATTAAATTATAGTCACAGCCCGTATCTATTAACGTATCAACCGTAACACCGCACATTTTAACACTTTTCACAGACCTGTTCGTTTTGTTGTTGTTTACATTCAAAACATCAAACTGATTTTGACAGCAACGGCTTCTTTGACAACTGTCAACAGTAGTACCAACATCACAAGTGTGTCTGGTCGATCCATTCGGTCCGTCGTCGTTCAACTTGTTCACTCGTTCGGTGTTGTCACTACTACCAACATTATCGGTCACACACATTGAATTTCCAGTTCCGCTTGCTTTCTTTGTGTTTGATTTTGATGCATCACTAGGAACAACATGGCCGCTGCAATCTTTGCTTAGGTGACCGAACTTATTGCACCGAAAACATTTCACACCATTCGGACACTGACTGGCCAGATGATCCTTTTCACCACACTTAAAACACACACGACCGGATGGTGACGACCGCTTTTCGCCTGATGTTTTCTGCTTACTGTCACCGCTTTGTTTACTCGCACTGGCCGCACTATTTTTGCTATCGTTGCTTCTTTTCATCTTTGATTTCATTGTCTCGTATATTGAGAATTTTTCTTTCTGCACGCCGTACGATGTGATACCGTATAATATCGCCTTATTGCTTTCGTAATCATCAGTTATGCCGTCTACTATGTATTGTATAGCGATGTAATCGGGAAATTTCGCCCTTTTACCCAACTCCTTCATAATAAGCATGTACTGATACACAGTTTCGTCTTTCCTTTTCTTGCGGCTTGCCATGTATTCATGCATTTCTTTAGAATTTAGTGCGTCTGGAAATTCCTTGAGAACCGCCGTCTTTAACTCATCGTATGTCTTATACGTCTTTTCGGATTTAAGCCAAAATTCCGCAGTACCCACGAGCGATCGTCGAGCGATAATAAGCTTCTGCTGGGTGGTCCACCCAAATATTTCAGCATTATCGTCGATGTCGGCAGCCCATTTTGACGAAGAATACGTTCTGTCTTCGCCACTGAACTTAATTATACCGTATGTAGCATCCAGCGCCATCATGGCCGACGCTCCAGCCACCGCGGCCGTACCGATGCCGGTAGGTATTCCGGTATCGATACCCCTTATTTCCTTATCCACAGGCATCTTCTTGTGGAGATCTTCGTTTGTAGTGAATAGTAGCAGCCACCTCGCCGCTTATTACCCAGCTACTTCCTCGTTCGTCTTTCTTCTTTTGCGTACCGCGTATCGCGTGGCACACGCCGGCGATCCGCTGCAGGCAAATGTTTCCAGTCAATCCCAGACCAGCCTCCAGTTGTAGGAGATGGGCTTGATGAGAGAAACACTTTTTATGGTTGTCTTCGTTTATTTTGGCTCGTTAAACACCTTATACAATTTTTCATTTAAACCTCGTCGTTACTTTTTCAATCGTCCGCCATTCATTCTTTTTCTCGCTCTCTCCCACTCCTACCTCTCATTCATCCCTCTTACGTTCCATTTTACTACTGAATTTAATGTTTCATTTCACGGTTAACTTTAATTGTTTTAATTTAAAAGAAAATAAGCCCATATATATATATATATATATATCGTGTTTAAAATCATATTTTGTTTTTCACTGAAATCAAGAATCACTGAAAGAAAATATTTTTTAAGGATAAACAACAATAGGAACAATTTTGTATTTTATAATTATCTAAAAATATGTCTTGGAAATAATAAAATGTTGCTACTGTTTTTGTTTTCTCTTAGACGGACAAAGGGAAAAAAAGTTTTTCCGCCATGATTACACTTATTTAGAAACAATAGAAGGTTTTTATAAAATTCACCCAACCTTACGGACTTGGGCTGCAGCCAAACGAATATGTACATTTGAGGGAGCTAGTTTATTCTACCCAGAAACAAGTGATGAGGCCCACGCTGTGCTATCTTTTTGGAATAAAACCAGGCCTAATATAGGATGGATTTATATTGGGAGTTCGGACTTATTGAATCCAGGACTATTTGAGACGATTGATGGTACGTATAAAACTTGTATTTTTAACACGCTTTATTTTTTTTTTGATTGACATATATACGCACACGGCACTTTACATATCGTCGACAAGTACAGTTGCAAAGCTTGCCGTAAACTTGTCAACGACGATTGTTAAACGAAGTTTTGGTATCGCGATTCTAACAACTCTTGAATATTAGTTATCCAACATGGACTAATTTATAGTCCAAGAGCACTCGAAGTAAGATCGGCAACTTGGGGCACCTCAACATGGATTGGCAAGGTTCAAAGGGAATGACGGGAGCTAGAGTGAGTGACTAAAGCGAGCTAACGAACGAATTCCCTATCTTCCCCTTATGTTAGGTTGCTTTAAACCCTGCAGACAGAAACAGAAGCCCCGCGCAGTTGAAAATGGGCACGGGGCAACTGACGCTGCGTAAAATAAAATTGTAATATTAGTTAAGTAAGCGTTAAATCCGTTAAAAAAATAACTTATACAAGTATGTGTGAGGGTAAAATTTAACGGAATAAAACCAATGTATAAATTAGATAACTTTTAATCAAAACAGTATATTAGCTTCAGTGCCACAATTATTATTGCATCGTTTGGCAAATGAAGCTGGCTCGGATGGTGAAGTTTATGCGTGTTCACCTTGGTATACTGAGCTCTTACCCTTGGTTAGAGAGAGATGTTCCCATTCTTGGCCAGAGTATTTTGATAAAAGGTCTTTAACTAAAGGCATTTGGTGACGGACGATTCAGCCGTCTCTTCCACGGATGCTTTGGTTCAGCGAGGGAAGGATGATAAGACAGAAATTGTGTTGGCTTTGAGACTCCATTCTGGCTAAACACTGCTCAATAGTTTCGGACACATCACTTCTTGGAGTGTGTTCGTGTCGGGGTCCAAGACGATGACGTCAAGGTTATGCCAATAGTTTTTATGTAGGTTTTTATAATAGCGTTCTGGCCTAACTACTTAACATTTTTTTTATTGTTGTATATAGGCTCGCGCTTTACCATTATCTTACCTGTTGGTAAGTGATGTTGTGATCGACGGTGTAGCACGCTTGCTTAGAAGTTACCTATTCACTCTTGGCTTAAAGATCCCGAGATTGTAGCTATCGGGCAACACGGAAATAATAAGACCCAGACTCCGGCAGGGAATTCCAATCCTTAACTGTACGCTTAATAAAAGTATTCCCAAAACGTTTGGTGCGTATGGATGGGATGTCCACCATGTACTGATGACGCATCGCCGTACGTCTTGTAGTCCGATGACGAAACGGGCTAGATGGAATTGCATGATGAAATGCAACTGATAAAAAATAAAATAGGTACAAAAAGTTTTTAAGTTAAACGGTTTTATTGAAAAGAAAGATAACAACGTACTAAAAGCTAAAAAATAATTTTGTAAGTCCTAGGTGCAAGTCATCACACCACCCTCCTCATCAATCCAGGGCATTCAGAGGGAGATGAGATTCGAGCGCACGGTTGGCGCAGTGGTTGAGCGATTGACTGCTGCGCTGCGTGTCGCGGGTTCGATCCCTGTACGGAACAAATATTTGTATGACCTTCAGATAGTTGTTCCGGCTCTGGGTGTTTGATGTTTGTGATTTTATATGTTTGTTAACGCACCCACGATACAGGTGAAGTTCCTAGTTTGGGCAACGTTTTTTAAAAACAAAACAATAACTCAAAAATAAAATCGTGGGCAATGATATCAGTAGCATTCATAATTTTGGCGAGCGTGCGGATGGGTGGTTTTGTTTCATTGTATAGAGCCAACTTTGTGTTTAACTATTATGTGGCACTACATCACATCTCGATAAGAACTTACCATTCCTTGTAAACTTTATACTTAAAATATCCATTAACATTTTCAGGTAAGTTGGTCTCAGAACTGTATACCAGTTGGAAACCAGGTCAGCCGGACAGTGGTGGGAGTATAGAACACTGCGGCTGCCTTAACTATGGTGAAATGCATGACTGCGCATGCAATCTTAAGGTGACATTCATTTGCAAGAAGTCTCTGCAGTCACTAGAATGGAACTCTAACTGCAATATGTCCTATTTAGGTACGTTATTTACGTACGTCATTCAGTGTTAGAGTAAAGATAAGTGGCTGGTATTATTTTTCATTAAATCATGAGAACATGACGATATAATTTGAATATAATTTTATAAGAATTAATTAAACTGTTATCTACAAGCCATTTTCATTTCTATAGATTACACTTTTAACCAGGATACAGGCAAATGTTACAAACTGCACACAACTCCATTGAACTGGACCGATGCATATGCTGTGTGTCGCACAGAACAATCTCACCTGGCTGTGATCAACAATCAGATGGAAGCGGAGTATCTTGCAAACTTAACGGAGTCTTCATGGGATACCAGACTCGCAGAGAACTACTTTAGAGGAATATATCACTTGGGTTTCCATAACAAATTACAAGCAGGTTGGCAGACAGTTAGAGGTATGTTAGTGTTTGTAACGAGTTCCAAAGTTTACAAAAAATTTAACTAATAGCAGCATGACTGAATGACATAAATGACAATTTATGACAGCAAAAAGTTGTGGTGGTCATGACTCTCCATTAAACTGAAAGTCAAAAATGATGTACAGATACGTTGTTTATAATGATAAATATCTTTACGATGTGATTTATTTGGTTTTCCAGGAACACCGATGAATGTAAATGCCGACATCTGGTGGGACAACCACCAGCCAATTATAGATGAGAATTTGCAGTGCGGCTCAATGTTCTTCAACGGACGTCTAAACAGCATTAACTGTGTGACGAAGAGCTTCTTCATTTGTGAGCATGACGTAGACAGCTCAACCTTGGATCAAGAAGAGAAATATTATTAATGTATTATTTGAATAACTTATCATAATACTTTAATTGCAGCTAAATTATGCTAAATTATGAAATAAACACATCAACACGGTCTAGGGATATTTTTAAATAAGCGAATTACTATCAATGTGTTAATTATTTATATGACATGTATATATTTAAAAGATACGTTATTTAATATTCTACCATTTTTTAATAATGGTTAAGGTACTTCGATTAAAATTTCAGGATTTTATGGAAAAAAAATGAAGCACAGACGGAAACCATATATGAATTAACTTTTAATTTATGAGTAAAAACTGAAAGAAATAGAAAAATCATTTAATTTGTGTTTATAAACTTGAAGTTAGTAGTCTGAGAAAGCGCCCATGATGTTCATAACACATCGGCAACGATTCGGCATGCTCAGAACAAGGTTGTCAATGTCTTGCTGCGGAATATTGTCCCATGTCCTTCTGAAGTGCGCAAAAAGTTGATCTTGGTCACGCATGCTCAATGGGATTTAGATCTGGCGATTGAGCAGGCCAGTCTAAGGCCCTAACTTTGTGTGTATGTAACCAAGCTGCTACCGTTCTCGCCGTGTGTGCCCGGGCATTGTCGTGCATGAGCAGGAAATCTTGCCCCATTTGTGTTCTGTGGGGCAAGATTACGGGCCCCAGCACCTGTTGGACGTATCGTTCTGCCGTCATATTGCCCCGCACCCAAACGAGATCCGTCCGTCCTCCAAGACGAATTCCTGCCCAAACCATAATTGTTCCTCCTTGGTATGGGCTCCATCGTCCAGGAACTCGCCAAACACGCGTCCTTCGTGAATCTGGATGGAAGCCGAACCTGGATTCATCCGTGAACGGCACATTGGACCATTGCTCACGGCCCCAGTCCACGTGGTTCCGAACCCATTCTAATCGTCGTCCACGATTGCCTCTCCGTAAAGGTGGGACCCGGAGTGGTCTACGAGAGCGTAGATTGCTTTCATGCAGTCGCCTTCTTACAGTTTGGTCACTCACAAGCACTTGGTGTTCCACTCGCAGCGTTTGGACCAATTGAGTCGCCGTTGCATTTGGTTGAGCTCGCGCGCAGTAATTTGCAAAAATCGGTCTTGTCTGGGGGTAGTGATGCGACTTGGTCCCGGGTGCCTCTCCGCTTCTTCACCTGTGGCACGATAGCATGTCCACAATCTTGAAATTACATTTTGGTGGGTACCTATGGCATCAGCAACATTACGCTGAACAGACCCAGCTTCCAGCATTCCCACAGCTCGTTACATCTCCGCCCTCGTCAAATGTTGGCGTTGCATGGCTACAATACCTCAATTTTAACTTTATCTTTCGTTTAAAAATTAAAAAAAAACTGTAACTAAACGTAATTCGTATTGTTATCAAAATTTCGCACAAATGAAAATTCCCTCTCCTACATATCAAGACATTTTTATGCCACCGAAACAAAAGAATTTTCAAAAATTTGAATTTGGAATTAGTCTGAGATAAATTACAAACAAATCGGTGTATAAAAGATTCCAATGCGGCCAGTACTTTTCGAGTTATTTAATTGAGTATGAAATATCCCTAGACCGTGTTGATGTGTGTATGTGTTTTAACAATAAACATCCATTCTAAAATTGTTACCCTTATTTTTTATTTTTTATTCGCTTTGTTGTACATTGCTAGACTAGCTTGCGAGCATTGCCTTTGTAGAAAAGATGAAGTTGGAATGATTCTTTCTGATGATGAAAAAATATGGAGAGTTGGAAGGACTACTTCAATAAACCAGATAAACAATGAAAGCACCGAACACTGCTTTCACGAAAAGATAAACTAAATATTTATATTATTATAATTAATAAACTGTAATGCCTAAATTAAAAATATTTCAAAGGAAAATAAGTAGTAAGTAAATGAATATCAAAAAATATTTCGCTGATGAAGCAACACTATCAAACATGACAGTGCACAAGGGTTCCTAAAATCTTTCCCCTAGGTATATTCATTATTTTCTTAACGCGATTGGACTATACTACTATTATCTTACCAATAGTCTAAGTCTTGGGATAATATAACACTTTATCCGCGGGTGAAGCTGCTGGCAGAAGTAAATCTTATCTTACTAATTCTAATAAAGATGAAATTCCAGATTCACTATTTCAAAGGTTCTCGACATTTAATGAATTGAAACATGTCATTGCAAGCGGTTTATAAAAAAACTGTAAGACATCTCAACGTTCTTGCGGATCGTTATCGACACACGAGTTGAATGCGCGTCATGATCTTATAATAATGAATTTATGAAATTCTTATGTATGTAAGGAAAAATATACATCTCTTTAGTAAAGTCAGTGATAGACACAATTGTAATACGCGAAATAAAGATAAATTAGTTCAACCATCTTATAGACACAAAAGTAAAGTACACTCATGTATCATGGGGTACTGTGTTAAAATCTATAACAAAATACCTTGTGATATATTAAAGCTAAATGAAAGTAAATTTAAAACTTTAGTTAAAAGCACACTTTGTAAACAAGAATATTACAAATTAGATGATTATATTCAAGATAAGAATGCTTGCAAACATGCTGGTCCTGCTCCATAGGGCAATATTTAGTGCAGACAAAATCAAATTTGTTAATTAATCATTAATTCATAGTTATTGAATTCAATGTTTTTTTTTTTAAGAAATTGACTCACACACTGTTCCGTTGTTACTGATAGATGCTGTGACCGATTGCCCGTGTTCCCGCCATAAGCGGCACACGAGGACACCGTGGGGTTTTAGTGGGTTGGAGTCCCACATATTAACTGCGCTATCTCCCCGTGGTAGCGCAGTATGCATGAGGATTTCTCCACGCTAATAAAAAAGGGCAGGTACGGTAGGTAGGTAAAATCTATACCACGATAGTCAAATCAAAAGTGTTATATTCCTTATAACATCCTTTGCTATCCTATACTATTAAACGAGCAATATTTGTAAAAATATTTGTAACACGTTCTCGAAAACGGCTGTAATTTGTAATATAGGGATAATTTCGATAAAATTTGGAATATAGGGATTGCGGGGGGCGAAAAATCGATCTGAAATCCCCATTACTAGAAGCTAAAAATTTGTAAACACACATTCGCGTTCAAACACAACACAACATCACACACAGAAGCATTCTAGTACCACAAAACATTAGACAAGAGCGCTTTATATTAACCCGACCTGAAATATGCTTCTCTTTATATATTACATATAAAAGATTTTCATAAATATACTGAGATCATTACATTAATCTCTTTAAATTTCTCCCTCAAAGTGTCTCGGGCTTAATGTACAAATTGATCAAATGCTTTGGACAAATTACAAAAGATGCCCAAGGCATCGCACTTAACTTCCCATGTATTATAAATATGTCCTAAAAGCTCAACACCGTAGTTCAGTAGTTGAACAACCCCTTGTAAAACCGAACTGTTTGCTATGTAATAATTTATGTTTATTAAAAAATCTTTGCAATTGCTACGTTTAGTACCAACTAGAAGGTAGTACCTACTGAAATAGGTCTATAATTTGTAGGGTCTGATGTACTACCTGATTTAAACAAAGGTATTATTTTACTATTTATCATTTGGTCAGGAAACTCCCCATAGTCGATACAATACAGATGTATGATGAAGATCTTCGACAGTCGTTACGAGTAGTCAGAAGCTTGAGATCTGACACCAGTCTAGCCAAGGGGTACTGTGTTACCCAGTTACTGGGTTGTGGAGGTCAGATAGGCAGTCGCTCCATGTAAAACACTGGTACTCAGCTGAATCCGGTTAGGCTGGAAGCCGACCCCAACATAGTTGGGAAAAGGCTAGGCAGATTGACTGGACTCGCAAGTAAGTAGTACGGTTCCATGGCTTTTAATGTTCGACATGCCAACTCCTGATACGATTGCATCTTGTTTACGCCCGTGTAGTCCGTGTAGTAGTAAAATCGCTTAGCAGCTGATTCCGTTATCAAGTTGATTTGAGAACCTTGGTCAAGAAGAGCCCTAAGTTTTGTAGGCATTCCAAGGTAAAGTTTTGGAACTGTATGTTATGGCTGTAGAGCCAAGAGTCAACTGTGGCAAGTAGAACTTCGTTCACATTTCCAGCAACGTAATGTGTTATATGTTGCGCTACTGTCGGAACGCTTTTTAACCGACTTCAAAAAAAGGAGGAGGTTCTCAATTCGTCGGAATCTTTTTTTTTTTTTTTTTTTTATGTATGTTCTCCGATTACTCAAAGACACCTGGACCGATTTCAAAAATTCTTCTTTTGTTTGAAAGGGTATACTTTCTAGTTGGTCCCATAATCATCAAGTCAGGATCTGATGATGGAATCCTAGAGAAATCGAGGGAACTCCTCAAATATTATAGGCAAACATATAGTGATTTTGGTATTTTCATCAACAATGCAATCATTTTCACTCAGAAAGTATCATTTGGTGAAGTGGAACTGATGAAGAAGACCACAGATGGCCACTGGATCTCCTAAATGCTAAATATGTCACGGGCATAAGATATCTCGAATAGTTAACCGACTATAATGAAGGTAATACTTATAAATAAATGGTACTGGTGAAAATGACACCATTGAACTGATCTGATGATGAAGCCGGAAGGTAGGCACTGGAACTCTAATATAAAACAATGTATCCTAGTCGTGTTTGGGCTTATTGGAATCGCCATGAGATGTACTTTGGCTATAAATGATAATCATGTTAATTGGAGGTACCTACCAAAACTAAAAACAGAAAAATAAAAACTTTTTAACAAAAAATCAAACCGACTTCCAGAACAAAAAACTACAAAGCAAAAAATAAATTTCTTTTCCGAAGTCGGTGTCGAAAAACGGGAAAGAATGGGTAGGCTTAAAAGACACCGACTTCGGAAAAGAAATTTATTTTTTGCTTTGTAGTTTTTTGTTCTGGAAGTCGGTTTTAGTTTTATAGCTTCATGTAACATCGTATGATGCTTTTTATTGTACACCTTACATGTTATCGCGGCATTGCATTGGTTGTCGTTATTGCGGTACATACAATTCTCACAGACTTTCAGTTGTGCAATTATATTTATTTTAGCTTCTGGCGTGCATTTTTCTGTTGACTGGCTCGAGAGCTGTAATTTTTTTCTCCAAAAATAAAGCCAAGCCATAAGCTCGTCGAATGAAGGTAGCTCTTCGGCACTCCATGTACGAACTGTAGATTTCTGCATCCATTTATTCTGCAAGTATGTGCACCAAAAACGGATCCCACGTAGTGGTATCGACTCCGAGATTGTGTATGGCGTGAATCGTTTCCAAGGTCGTGTCGTGAAGGTTTTTGAGTTCTTGAGCAGAATGTTTGTGCGCAGTCGGCTGGCTTAAGATTATTTGAATTTGCTTTGTAAACAGCAGCTGTATGTTGTTGTACCTTCGGGTGAGTATATCGCAGCATGCGTCGTAGTTTTCAGCTGAGACGTTGAGACGCTGCACTAGGCGCTCTGCCTCAACTTTCAGTTTCCCCTTGAGGTGCTGCATTTTATGAGTCTTGCTCAACATGGGATTGTTGTTATGGATGTATGGATGGATATTGATGGCTTCTGAGTAGAGGTCCATGAAAGTTGGCCATTGAGCATAGTTGCTATTAAATGGAGAAATCTTCAATTTTGGTAGAGTTTGTTGTTGGTGATATGTATGACTGAGTTTTTGGTTGAGTTGTCTCTTGATGCCTTCGTAATTGTTTAATGCTCTGCGTACTCCTGTTCATAATCCACTTCCGTGCCGATCAGTAGATTATCTATTTGCCAATGTAGATGGTCAATAGTTTGCCAGCGCACCTGTATCATCTGCAGTTTGTCTTGTAGTTCCCATATTTCAGATAGAGTTAATGTCGATATCTGGTACGACTCTTGAAAAGGCTCGAAAGTTAGTTCATTACTGATTAATCAGTTCATCAGTTTTGGACAACATACCTTTCTCTTCCGTGCTGACATTGTGTTAAATAAAGATAAAGATAATTTATTTGTCCAAACATGAGTTCACATACAGTAGGCATGCGGGATGTTCAAAATATTTTTTTTTTTGTACTGACATGTTTTGCCTAGCGAGGCGTACAAATATATTTTACAATATTTAAAATTAAAGCATTTATGCTTTAGTAGCGGTAAAAAAAAAAACTAAATTTAAAATAATACAATTATGCAAAAAAAGTCAGGCATCATTAATTGTCAGAAAAGTAAAAAACAAATGTCAGATATAAAACAAAAAAATATCATACAACATTAATAAAGCAAACCAATGTCAATCGAAAAAATAAGAAAACAAAATACGGATTTATAAACATAGAATAGTGTGATATAAAATTAAACAAAAAACCATATTGATAATTTAAAAGAATGCCAACAACGTATAAAAAAATGTCATAATTAATTAACACATAAAATGTCAGAAAAGTGAATAATATAAAAATAAGTCAGATATAAAAAAAAAAGATGTCACAAAAAAAAAAAAATACGAAATTGATGGATTAAAAAAAATATGTCAAAAAGATAACATAAGTAATGTCAGATTTAAAAAAACACAATAGCATGCAGAATGTCATCTTAATTAAATCTTAAAAAATAAATAGGGATTAATGAAAAAAAATAGCGTCAAATAATATTACTATCGCTCAAGAAGTCACTTAAATGATAATAGCACTTGTCTGTTAGAAAACTTCGCATCTTTTTTTTTTAATAGATTTACCGGCAAATCTTTATAGGACTGTGGTATTTTATTGTAGATTTTGGGAGCCATACAAAAAACACTTTTTCCCAATAAAGCAGTCTTAGATGTGTGCAAGCAAAGTTGGCTATTGTCGCGTCTATTCCTGGGGAAGGTGTCAGCTAGTCGTGGAAATAGTCCGGGATTTAGTTTGACAAAAGTTACAATTTCAAAAATGTAAATTGATGGAAGGGTCAATAAGTTATGTTTTTTAAAATATGGCCTGCAGCTGTCTGTTACATTTAGATTAAACATAGCTCGGATGCACCGTTTTTGGGCTTTAAACGCTATTTCTTTGTCGGTGGAGTTTCCCCAAAATATGATGCCATAGCGTAGCAACGATGCAACTAGCCCATGGTATGCAGTTACCAATGCATCTGGGTTAAGTTCTGGGGCTAGTTTATATAGGGCATATGCCGCAGAACTCAGCCTTTTACTAAGGTATTCTATGTGTACCTTCCAGTCCAACTTTGCGTCTATCATAATGCCAAGAAATTTTGTGTTGTCAACTTTATTAATTACTGTGTCATTGTACATAGCTCTAATGTCATCTTTCGCCTGGGCCCGTTGTCTAAAATGCATAATGCTTGTCTTATCTAAGTTTATTTTAAGGTTGTTCCTGTCTAACCATGCTATTATTAATGTCAAAGATTGATTTATGTCACTTTCATATAATTCTTTATTGTCGCATGTTATCGTTATAGTACTGTCGTCGGCAAAGAGTGTCATGGGGTGTTCAATTGCCCTAGGTAAGTCATTAATGTAGATGATAAAAAACAAAACTCCCAGTACGCTGCCTTGGGGTACACCGTAAGTAGGTGTTAGTTCGTTTGATCTGTACATTTCTTCTGTCTTAGTCCTAATATTAATTCTAGCAAGTTATGTAAAAAATCATAAATTGCCATAGTTGTGGACTTATTTTGTCTAAACCCCTTTTGCTCGTTACTGAATATATTTTTCTTTTCAAAATATGCATACAATTCTTTATAAATATATTTTTCAATAATTTTAGACAATATAGGGATTAAGGCAATTGGTCTGTAGTTGGCCATGTGATCTCTACTGTTTTTTTTAAATAAGGGTTTTATTACAGAAACCTTTAGGGCATCCGGATAAACACCTGAACATATACAGAGATTTGTAAGGTGGCTTAGATGTGTGCAGATTGTTTCAGAAACATACTTTACCACCTTAGTAGAAATACCGTCATAACCCGTACTGTTTGTGGATTTTAGACATTTTACAATATTCAGTATGTCTGCAGGTATACTGGGCGCAACAAAGACTGAGTCTTTCCGTTTTATCACATTTGCCGTTACGTTACTGCCCGAGCCTTGAATAGGTTGGATTTTTTCTATGAAGAAATTGTTGAATGCATTGGCGATTTCAAGAGGATCCTCTGTTATTTTGTCATTTACATTTATACGGCTAATAGATTCTTTTGGTAAATTAGGTTTTGATTTGTTTATTATGTTCCATGTCATTTTAGATTTATTTGTAGAAGTTTTAATTGAGTAATTGTTTTGCGCACGTCGTGTCAATTTCATTACCTTTTTAAACCTTTTTGTGTAGTTCACAAAAAGTATCTTATTTGTCATATTTGGTTTTAATCTGAAACGCCAGAGCAATTGTCGTTTCTTTTTACTGCACAATTTTATACCGTGAGAAATCCATTTTGGTTTTTTAATTACGTTTATCGTTGTCAGCTTAAATGGGAAACAGAGGTCATAAAAAAGTTTAAATATGTCAAATGCGGTATTTGAATCATTCATTTCATATATTTCTGAAAACGTCAATTGCTTCAAACATTCCTTAAACTTAACCATATTCTCCACACACAAATCCCGCCGTCTTATGCGCCAATACTTTAAAATACAGGTTTTTTTACAGGACACTTAATAATTTGCGCTGTGTGATCTGATAGAGCAAATTCAATAACGTCAGTTTTACATTTAGCTTTAAAATTGTGTGCGAAATTGTCTATACATGTTTGGCTTTTAATTCTAGTTGGTTGGTTTAATGCTAATTTACGATGGAAATTTAGTAACAGACACTCGAATTCTAACACAACATTATTTTTCTTCATTACGTCTATGTTAAAGTCGCCCGCCATTATAACATGCTCATAATTTTTTTTACAGGTTATCCGTAATATTTTTTCTATTGTTTCATAGAAAACACTTAAGTTGTTCAGTTTCGGTATTCTATAGACACACAGAATTATAACATTAAATTGAATGAGCTCCACACCACAACATTCAACTACACCAGTTAGAGACAATTGAGCAATTTGGGGCACTTCTCTCCATTGATGCCCGTTTTTAATTAGAATACAAGCCCCACCTCGTTTACTTTCTTTCCTACAGAAAAATGATGCTAAATTGTAATTGGGGATATTTAAATGGCGTTCGTAACCCTCCATCATGAAATGCTCTGTAACACACAGTGCATCAACACCAATGTCCTTTTCCGCTAGTTCCTCTAAGCAAACAATTAGGTCATCGACCTTATTTAAAAGGCCCGCTATGTTTTGATGCATAACATAAAGACACTTAGTTACGAAAAAACTGTTTTTCGGTTTCCATTATGTGTGTTGGATCGTGAGATGTTAACGTAATTAGATTATTATTAGCTGACTTAGTGTTGAAGCATTGCATGTCATCGATTAAGGCTAGGAGACTAACAAAAATAGAACGGAAACCATAATTATTTACTTGACCAGACAGCCTGAAGAATGTATTATGATCATAATCAATAACCGCATTTGAGTCCAACACACTAGCATATTTGTAAGTCCAGACATCTTGACATAATGACTTGTTGAAGTTCATGACTCGCCAATTATACATATTTGAGTTCATGTTATATCTATATGTAGGTAAACAAAGAATAATGTTCGTATGAGTAATTTGACTAAGAATGTTCCGTAAGTTTACTATTAGTTCAGAGTAATTTTTACTTAATTTAAAGTCTTGTTCACCAATTAAAACAACACAGTAATCAGTCATCGTAAAATCCACGAGTTTTGAGTCAATCCCATTAAGTATCTCACCTATAGCTCCATCTGTAGCTAAATAATGACAAAAGTTGAATTTCTTTCCAACAGTTTCTTCCGCTATTGAGAGGACCTTGTTGTGTCTATTTGTACTCACAATGCACATTTTGTTTCGCTTATGATGTTGCGAAGAGTGTATCTCATTCTTGGTTTTATTTACGCTTCTTATATTCTTCCTTTCATTTATATTTGGATTAATTGTTGTAGTTAAATTGGAATTCCGCTGTGTTTTTGAGCATGTTACGTGAACTGTAGATTGTTTTTTTTTTGTGATTTAGGTGTACATTGCTTATTATGTTTCGAAATCAAGGATTTCCTTTTGCTAGGTGTCTCGCTTGTTAATTTTTGAGTAACTTTTTTCACTAAATCATGTTTTGTGTTTAGTTTAGTAACTGCATTTTTTAGTTCCATGTTTTCTAGCGATAGTCTACTAATTTCATCATGGGCTGAATTTAATTCGAGCTTTAGTTGGTCTATCTCACTTCTAAGCTCCTGTATCTGTGAGTCACTTTCTCCGATGGATATATTTGGAAGGCTGTTGGAGCTGCCATCTATCGTCAGGTTGATGGAACTACTACTATGATCCATAATATTAATGTCAGCTGTGTTGTTCGTTATCTTGACATTGACTACTTGTACCTTGTTTAGCCATGGCTTCGGTCTGTGTTATGTTCATCAGCAATGCCCATGTAGCTGTATAGAACTCTTTCACGGAGAGGTATGCACCATACTGAAAGTAATCGTGTTTGTTATCACAAAGCACTGTTAGTTTTTTGTGATTGTTGTCGAACTCATCCCACAATTCTTCTAGAGACACTAGCCGTTTTCTTGTGTACCCGCCAGTGTACCTTGTTTAGCCATGGCTTCGGTCTGTGTTATGTCCATCAGCAATGCACAAGTAGCTGTATAGAACTCTTTCACGGAGAGGTAAGCACCATACAGAAAGTAATCGTGTTTGTTATCACAAAGCACTGTTAGTTTTTTGTGATTGTTGTCGAACTCATCCCACAATTCTTCTAGAGACACTAGCCGTTTTCTTGTGTACCCGCCAGTTCAAATCTTCTGTACAGCTTCAGCAATGTTTTGTTGACGTTGTAGTAGCCTTCCATTGTAGTAAATGTGCAAAATAAACTAGGTGTCTGTTGTAATCACTGTCACTGGTAGAAGAATATGTAGTAGACATGTATATCCACTGGTTCTCTTAGTTCCGCGTGAGCAGATGCCTGTCACCAATATGTGCGTCTTCTCAACTTGACTGGTAAGACCCGTTTGTGGGAGGCCAGCCGAGCCGATTCGCTATTGATGAAGACACTTTCCCTCAAAAGATGTGGAGTCTTACCGCTGAGGTGATGATGTGTACAGGATAATACTTATGTGTTATGTGGAAGAAAACACCGAAATGTGTATTCACCAAGCAGCTTTATTGAACTAACAGTAATAACGGTAATGCGCATGTAATAATTAATAAAGGTAAACACCTGTGATCACGAGCGTCAGCATAAAATTGTCGAGCATGCTCGTACAGTGATCTCCAGACTAGACTGGGTACCAAGATAAGCTATGGCGAGACTGCTGTCAGATTTCATAGCTTCTGTCTATCATAACGACAGCCACGGGACCAAAGGCTGCAGAGGCATACCTATATATAAGACCGTATGTAATGGATGTTCGTTTATCCACAGTCCGACTTCAGTAAGCATTGCTTTACTTGGATATAATATCCTACTGTAAAAGCCCGAAATACGGTAAAACCTAAGATTTACCAAGTCTTACGATCTAAGCTATGATAATCTCTCATTTTGGGTTTTTACTAGCAATCACACGGAAAATCATTGAAATTACCTCAGAAACCTGTAATTGTTGAACTCACTGACAATGCTACAATATTAATTGTCAAAAATCTATACTAATATTATAAAGCTGAAGAGTTTGTTTGTTTGTTTGTTTGTTTGTTTGTTTGTTTGAACGCGCTAATCTCAGGAACTACTGGTTGGAATTGAAAAATTCTTTTTGTGTTGGGTAGTCCATTTATCGAGGAAGGTTATAGGCTATATAACATCACGCTACGACCAATAGGAGCGGAGCATCAATGAAAAATGTTCCAAAAACGGGGAAAATTTATTCTTTTTGAGATGCAACGTATTTAGAGTAGGTGGGCTAGCTTGGTAGGTAGCCAGTTGACGGGAGCGAAGCCGCGTGGGACAGCTAGTTATAAATAATTGGGATATGTTTGCGATAGGTGCTGCATGTTTACTAAAGCATTTTTTTTTTGCTTTAGTGAACAGCACCAATATGAAAGAAACATCAGCAATATGAAAGAAACGTACTACGTTGTCGGATGCTCTGGGCTCTGCTGAAGGCAGTTCCTGAACCAGCCACTCCAACCTAAAATACCGCAATCCACTTTAGAGGTCGGGCCCACTACGCCGAAGACGTCCTCAAAACATGGTGCGAGGACGACTTCACACTGGCCTGGCTCAAGGGGGTCATAAACAAAACACCGTCCCCGTTACCGGAGACCAGACTCACCGTTCGGCCCCAGGACGACATACCCAAGAAGGCATTGTGCATGCTGTATGTCCCCGAGAACAGCGAGGACACTTCAGACCTTCTCGGGATGTTGGCGAGGCAAAACCCTAATTTAAAAATTAACACCTGGACTCTGACACACGCAAGGGTTAGTCAAGAGCCACCGTGCACCTGTCTATACCTTCGTGTGCCGGAGGCCATGGTAAAAACCATCAAAGACCAGCAGAGGCGAGTATACTACCTTATGGGTAGTATATACATCCAGTTCCTGAAGGAAGGTGGAACCAAGGAGTATGCCGCTGTGCCATCAACCATAACGACCTCGACTGCGCCTGGGGCGGAGCTTGATCCGCCGCTGCCTGGGCGATCCCCGTCGCCTCTCTTGACGGGGACCGCTGGGGAGGCCGTGGAGCTGGCGACTTCCATGGCAGCGCTTGAGGTCGAATCAACTGAGGGATCAACACAGGATCCACCCTCGTCCGGACTAACTTCGGACGAGGACTGCTTGCCGCTGGAGAGGAGAAATAGGGACGAGGACAGCGATCCCTGCTCCTCTCCTTTGCGGGAGGACTAAGATCCTGCAGACCAACCACCAACACGGTCAAACTGCGTCGGCTACTTTACGCAGAGTGCTGGAGAACCAACAAGAGAAGACCATCGCCCTCATCCAAGAGCCGTGGATTAGAAGTGGCAAAATATGCGGTCTTGCTAACATCGCAGGTAAGTTGCCGCTAGACACCTCCGTAAGTAATCCGCGTACCTGCATATTGGTCCCAAAACATGTACCTAACCTTTTAATTAACGAATGCTGTTCAAGGTACCTGACAGCAACCAGGCTTTTCAGAACCGAACAAGAACGCCCAGACATTGTACTAGCCTCGGCATACCTGCCAGGCGACGCGGACGTGCCTCTACCAGAGCTCGCCTTGCTGGTGGAGCACTGTGAAAGGGAGAAACTAGAACTAATCATCGGCACAGATTCCAACGCGCATCACACGCTCTGGGTTAGTGTCAAAACCAACAACCGAGGTGAGGAAATGCTTGATTTTATTCTTAGCAATAACCCACCTTCATAAACGCAAGATCGCAAACAATAATAGCCCTAACTTTAGCAAATTTAGGTGTATCCAACTCCATCCAGGACTGGCATGTGTCCAATGAGATATCATGCTCAGACCATAGATGGATCCGTTTTACAATTAACTTCAACTAAACCACACCACAGCCAAGAAGGGTTCCTCGCAACACAGACCAATCAAAGTTTGTCAGACTTATAGGTACTGAACTGAGTAGGTTACCCTCTCTTCCGGCTGAAATAACGGTAACCAATATAGACGAACACGTAAACAAAATCACTTCCATCCTATTATCGAGCTATGAACAGTCGTGTCCCCTCACCTTACCCAGGAGAGGAATCAGGCGGTCCTGGTGGAGTCCTGAACTGGAGAGACACCGACACAAACTGAGAAGGCTATTCAATAGAGCTAGGAACACACGGTCGCCAGTAGACTGGGGCCGTTACATAACAAACCGCAAAACCTATAAAAAACTAAATCGCCTCCGAGGTAAAACAAGTTGGAGGCGTTTTTGTACTAACATTGAAAACAACAACCAGGCAAATAGGTTCAAAACATGTCTTGCTCAAGAGGCAGACCTTTTTATAGGATGCCTGAGAAAACCAGATAACACTTACACAACAAACGACGCAGAAACTAGCGAACTACTCCTAACTACCCACTTCCCGGGCTGCCAGATTGCTACCCAGCAAAGCTGGGAACCGTACAGGGAAAGGGCTACGAGCAGCTTAGACTGGGAGGTGGCGTTAGAAGTTATCGACAAAGATAAAATAACGTGGGCAATCAACACCTTCCTGCCTTTCAAGGCAGCGGGGATGGACGGTATCTTTCCAGCTCTGTTCAGATGGAGCGGTGGTCTGCTAGCTGATTACCTTGTTAAGGTCTTTCGGGCCTGTCTGGCTAACCGATATATCCCCTTGAAATGGCGCGAAGTAAAATTAATATTTATTCCGAAACCAGGTAGGGGCGACTACACCCAGCCCAAATCTTTTAGACCCATAAGCCTCTCCTCTTTCTTTCTAAAGACACTGGAGAGGCTGGGGGACAGGAAGATAAGAAACCAGATTTCGATACAAAAACCTCTGCACCCGAACCAACACGCCTACTGTGTAGGCAAATCAACTGAATCAGCGCTCCACAGCGTAGTCTCATGCGTAGGCAATGCTCTCAAAAACAAAAATCCAACCCTAGGCGCCTTCATTGATATCGAAGGTGCATTCGACAAAACTAACTTCACCAGCATCGGTCAGGCACTCAACACGCACGGTGTTGCGCCGACGCTCGTAGAATGGATTAAGAACATGCTAAAAAACCGTGCTATTCAATTTACTGTGAACACTACCACACGAGGAATCGTGAATAGGGGCTGCCCACAAGGTGGGGTGTTGTCACCACTTCTGTGGAATTTAGTCGTAAATGAGCTCATTGCAGAGCTCAACGCCAGCAGTCTTTACTCGGTAGGATACGCATATGACATAGCAATTCTAATCTCGGGGCAATTTGAGGGCTTCTTATGTGATCTCATGAGAAAGGCCTTCAAAATAATCGAGTGCTGGTGCACAAAGCACGAACTGTCGGTTAACCCCGTTAAGACGGAACTAATAATGTTCACTAACAAACTCTTGGACCGCATAGGCTTCCAAAACTTTTCAACACAGAATTAACACTTAAAGAGGAGGTCAAGTACTTGGGGGTAATTCTTGATAGCAAATTGCTCTGGAACAAGCATCTTGACTACAAACTCAACAAATGCACAATCGCACTCTATCAGTGTAAAAAAATGTTAGGAAAAACATGGGGGCTGTCTCCATGGATTACCCTCTGGCTATACACAGCGGTAATAAGAACAATGTTGGCTTATGGTGCTCTGGTTTGGTGGACTAGGACAGAACCATCACCCGACTCCAACGGTTCCAGCGACAAGCCTGCTCAGCTATCACCAGCTGCATGAGAACCACCCCAACAGCAGCCATGGAGATATCCCTACATATAACTCCCCTGGACCTGTACATACAGCAAGAAGCGGCGCTAGCTGCTATCAGGCTAATGCATCTAGGCATATGGGGCAAAAACCTCACAAGTCCACCCGATAAAATCCTGGACCGGGCGATTGAGTATCAACCTCTCATCGCTGCTCCGTGTGATAGAATACAAAAACAACCTATGTTCAACAAAAACTATAACATACAAACAATAGAGGAAGAAAGGGATCAGTCAGGATGTGCGAATCTACACAGATGGCTCAAAAACTAATAACGGTTCAGGTGCTGGCGTACACTCCCTTGACCTCAAAATTAACTTTCACATACCTTTAGGCACACATAGTTCGATTTTTCAATGTGAATGTGTCGCCTTAACACAAGCCGCAAAAACCGTAAAGGGTTTAGGTATCCAGAACTACGGAATCAGATTCCTATCTGATAGTCTGGCTGTGCTCAAAGCTTTAGAAAACAAACTAACCAACAACAAACTAATCTTTGAATGCCACCTCGCCCTGGAGAGTATATCAAAATCCAATCGAATCACCCTCCAGTGTATCAAGGGGCACAGTGGATCCCTAGGCAATGATGCCGCAGATGAACATGCGAAAAGGGTGTTAGTGCTAGGCCCGTACCCACTTATCCCCTTGCCTTTCTCGCAATTTCGTGCGTGGATTCGTCAAAGATCAACAGAATTACACAATAACAGATGGTCACGGGCTACAGACTGTAGACAGTCAAAAATGGCTGTGCCGAAAGTCTCACCAAAAAACTCCTCAGCCTGAGTAGAAATAACCTCGAAATAATTATAGGGACAATAACGGGCCACATCCTTCTTAACAAACATTTATTCAACATAGGCGCCACGGACAGCCCACTTTGCAGGGGCTGTTTTAACGCCGAAGAATCAGCCGCCCACGTAATCCTGGAATGCGAGGCCGTGGCTTCTCAACGCGAAGAAACCCTCCGAACAGTGAGGTCACTCCGTGAAGCGAGTGAAGCTCCCAGGAAGCTTCTGTGCTTTTGGGCGGAGTTGGGCTGGCTATGTTAGCCAATACCCCCACGTACAACGGACCAAATGGGAGTCTAAGTGCGGAAAAGGGTGCCTACTACTACTACTAAGTTGTCGGATGGTCATATTGCCTATCAGCTTTAATTAAATAGGTTGGGATGACTTCGGGAGGCTAGGATGTAGACACGAAGAGATACGTTGCGTTAGCTTTTTGGTCCATTTCTTTGTGAATCAAGCGTGACCGTCGGTGACAGGACCGCAGTGGACGATGCCACTTTTATTTTCATACCTGACAACGCGAAGCTTGACTACATAGCGTGGCTGTTGACTGAGCTGTGGAAGGACGCATGGCTTATTTACACTAAGTCATCTGCCAAAGTGCATGCTGAAGGAGCAAAGGGTTGCTTACTCAGAAGCGGCCGTGGCTTGCATCCGTACCGCTCGACCCGAACGTAAGCTGCGAATTTAGCCGTCAAGCGACTGTATGTTTATACTGGCTTGTGGGATAACTAAGGTTGTCCGCCAAAACCATCCTATCGTACTACTGTATAAGCCAGTCCTTCGTCACTCGGAGGCCAGGAAACACGTCGCTAAGAATAATTAATAAACAAATGAATATATTTTTTTAATATGGATATGATGTCAGTGTGGTTGTATGTTTTAGTTTTAAGTTTACAATTTGTTGGTGGCTGGAACTCTCCGTGTCCTGGTATTTTCGATTATGAGATTGATGGTGAAGCTGTGAACGGGATTATCTCTGTGAAGCCAAGGGATGACCAGCGGCCGGTATCTTCCCTAGAAATAAAACTTAGTATGACGGTTGTATGGAATATTGTGAGTATCCATTTTATAATGTTTTTGATATTTAAAATATAATAGACTAATAGAAAAACCATAGCCATGTAATAATAAACAACTCTCATTAATAAAAATCGTAAGTTTGTAATCCTATTTAGACCAGTCACTACGAATCTGCAAATTAAGTCAAATAATTTATTTCAATTAGACCTTTAAACAGCACTTTTGAATGGCAAAATATATAGTTACAAATTTATAATTTGAATCCGACTAGAATCAATCCTGTACGTACAGGTATAAAGTATTACAAGCAATAACAGGTAAAATAATTTATTAAATCAATGATAACGGATTAGTGTGTCCCAAAAATCAATACAATTCCTGTTTATGAACAGTTTAGTGGCAATACTAAATAAATCAACCAGTTTCTTTGTTTTTGTCTATAATCAAGATTGTCTATGGAGCAGGGCCACTGGGCCAGAATGATTCCGAGCATTTTTATTTTGAACTAGCTGACCCCCGTGGCTTCGCTCCCGTCAACTGGCTATCTATCTACCTACCACTACCAACCTACCCTACCCACCCTACCAACCGTGCCTACCCTACAAAAAAACAAACAAACTCTTCGCTTTATAATATTAGTATAGATGTTGATAAAACTCCTTCGCAAATGAACAAATTTGATTATACCATATAAAAAGGTTATAGTGAGTCAATCTTAAAATATAGAGAATTAATGCTGTCCGAGACTTTTTTTTAGAACTTTTAAAGAGAAACAATGCCATCATACATGATATTTGCGTAACATAAACCGTTTACGCAGCGCACGCAACGGGAGCTCTCAAAAAGGAATATTTTTTGCCCGTTTGTGCAACATTTTTCGTTTATGCTCCACTCCTATTGCTCGTAGCGTGATGTTATATAGCCTATAACCTTTTCACAATAAATGGACTATCCAACACAAAAATATTTTTCAATTCCAACCAGTAGGTCCTGAGATTAGCGCGTTCAAACAAACAAACTATTATAGATATAACCAAGTAATATTTTTGTTTACAAAGTGTGCTTTTAACTTAATTTTAACAATTCCTCACAACTGTATTTTCTTTCGACACCGAGATATGCTTCATCTCGCCAATTCTCGAAGAAGTTATCCAAAGCGACCCACCATGTTTCTCTTAGTCTGCCGCGACCCCGTATAGCTGCATCAGGGCTTCAGTATTGCTATATACGGATCCATAGATTAGATGGCATTCGACAGAGATGTCTACCGGCCCAGTCCCACTTCAGTTTTAGGATACGAAAATTCCATAGTGGTAGCCATAGAGAGCTTACAGATTGGTGGGTTGCTAGCGACTCGATTGGTCATATTTTCCTTAAAATCCAAGCGATAACGCGCTTGGGTTTCACTAACGCATATGAATACAAGGTAATTGCACAAATTACGTATTTTGAAATTCCACGAAGTGATGAGTAACCGCTTCAATTAATTAATATTATGGCCAAACAATCTAATAATTTTAAGTGGCTTGAAAATACACCTTAATTATATATTATTATTTCATGTGTTTTTGCAAAGTTAATACAAGTTTGATTGGATCTATTTCAAGAACCTCAACGGTATCACTATTTTATTTCAACAGATTGAAATAATAAATTTGAAAACAAAGCTATCAGAACTCCAAGTTGCCCAAAATAAACTCTTAAAAATACTATTCCACTATCCATATCTAACATCAACCAGTAAAAAAAGAAAAGACAAGAAAAGAAGAAGACAAAATGAATAAAGCAGCTATATATATTTACAATCAACAATGTATTTTCATCAGAAACATTCTCAACAAAAGTGTTCACTCAAACTTAACACTCGCCCAATATAAACAAATTAGTCAACGCAGCACACGGCGAGCAAGCTTGCTAGTTTTTCCTAAAATAAGAACTAACTAAATACCAGCTTGATGCACTTGAGTCGATAGAAAAGCGGGCCAAGAGGCTCATTTTCAATGTGATACTGGTCGAGTCAAGGTTCCAGAGCCTTGAACATCGTCGCCGAGTTGCCAGCTTGTCGGTTTTTTATCAGTTACATTTCGGGGAGTGTGCGTCGGAACTGCACAATTTCATTCCGCCAAGCCCGTTCCATCATCAGACTACAAGACAAACGGCGATGCGTCATCGTTATATGGTGGACATCCCACCCATACGCACAAAGCGTTCTGGGAATAGTTTTATTGTGCGTACAGCTAAGGAGTGCAATTCCCTGCCGGAGTCTGAAAAAAAAATCTATAGCAAAAAAATGCTAACTTTTGAAGGAGCACAACTATCACTTGCACCCTGCCCAGACGCAAGCGCCGCACGGCAATATCAAAATGCCGTATCGTACTGATATAATAAGTTACCGTCCTGTATAAAAAATCTTCATTCTTTCAATGCATTCAAGACTCAACTTAGCCAGCACATAATTGCGGATCGATCACTTCTGGAGAAATGAATGCATTGGATGGGTAACTATTAAATTGTAATACTGATGACGAACTTTTTGTAATCTATTGTATGTTTTTTAGTATTGTTCTCAAGTAAGTGACATATGTCTTAATTGGGAATAAAGTTTCTTTAAACCGAAATTACAAACGCTGAGGTTTTATTCCACTTCCATTCGGTGGTTAGTAACTATGTATAAAAAGTTTTCTGTTTTTCACTTGACAGTTTTCTACGATGTTTATGTTAAACAGATTTGTTTTTCTTTTTTGGTAGCTGTGTTGTGTTATCCACACAAATGTATGAAGAACTGACCATTTCATAATTACAAGAATTTAAATAATGCATTTTTATTATTACATCTTAAGGCTGAGTGACTATTCCTTTGCCTATTTCGTAAGTAAAAGCAAAGCGCTGTGACTGTGAAGCTGGCTGTCACAACACGCGCAAATTCGCAACCGACGCTATTTTTAACCCCCGACGGATAAAGAGGGGTGTAATAAGTTTGACGTGTGTACGGGATGAACCGATTTAGTTTTTCGTTTGAAAGGTGACATTATCGGCTCAACACTGTAGGCGATTGTTGTGGAGACCAATAACTTTCGAAATACCGCCGGAACTTACGCATTTCAAATGTATCTGAGCAAATTCTAAAATGTGTACCGTCGGGGGTAAAAAATAGCATCGTTTGCGACTTTGCGAGTGTTGTGACAGCCAGCGTCACAGTCACAGCGCGTTGCTTTTACTCACGAAATAGGCAAAGGAAAAGTCACTCAGCCTTAAGATGTAATAATAAAAATGCATTATTTAAATTCTTGTAATTATGAAATCGTCAGTTCTTCATACATTTGTGTGGATAACACAACACAGCTACCAAACCACCGAATGGAAGTGGAATAAAACCTCAGCGTTTGTAATTTATTATTGCAATCTGTTGAAATAAAATAAAAAGGTGATACCAACGGCACATCGTACGAAGCCGGCCTTTTAAACGTAACGTAAATTTTTGGCGTGAGATGTTCTTTGTTACCTTCCACGTTTCGCACCCGTAGAGCAGCACGGATTTGACACTGGACCCGAAGATTTTGAGTTTAGCCCTTCGGGTCAGTTTCCGCGATTGCCACACAGGTCTCAGCTGTGCGAAGGTAGCTCGCGCTTTGGCATTCCGTGAAGTGATATCTTCTTCAGTTCCTCCAGTCCCTGACACTACGCTCCCGAGGTACGTGAATTTGTGGACGCGTTCCACAACCTCTGTGCCGATTAACATCGGTGTAGAATTCTTCACACTTGTATGCATCTCCTGGGTCTTCCGGATATTAATTTTGAGCCCAGTTTTCACCGTCTCCTGGCGCAGGTCGTTCAGTTTCACTTGCATGTCGGCGTCTGTATGACTCAGCAGGCATAGTCCAGGTCTTCCAAGACGTTGGTCAATCCCCACTCAATCCCGCGACGTCTGTTATCGTAAATGCGCATCATGATTCCGTCGAGAACGATTATAAAAAGAAGTGGCGAAAGAAGCCCTGCCGGACACCAGCGTGCACTGCGATGTCCTCCGAAATGAGGTCTTCGTGAATCACCTTGCAGGAATATTTTCTGTAAATGCTCTCCAATAGGTGCACTATTTTTGGCGGCACTGCAATGTCCAACAGGCGGGACCAGATGCTGAACCACTTCAACGTATCAAAAGCCTTTTTGAAGTCGACAAAAGTGGGATAAATTTCCCTTTGCCATTCTGCTGCCTGCTCGAGAATGATACGAAGAGTGTTGATCTGGTCCGTGCATGAGCGGCTCGAACGAAAACCCGCCTGCTCCCCGCGCAGAATATGCTCAACGGCCTTTGACAGCCTATCAAGGACTATTTTACAGAAGACCTTAGAGGGAGTCGACATTAACGAGCCTCTCGAATTATCGCAACTACTGAGATCACCTTTCTTGAGCACGGTAATTAAAAGTCCCTTGTTCCAGTCGTCCGGGAGTTATTCAGCGGTCCATATCCTTTCAATTAAAGGCGTCAGCACGTTGACGGCGGAGGCTAAGTCGGCTTGTAGCATTTCCGCAGTTATAAGGTCGAGTCCAGGAGCTTTGCCTGCCTTCAAAGAGAGGATCGCTTCAGTCACTTCAGAGGCTGACGGTGGTTCCGTATCGATGTCGAGAGGTCGAGGTGGTCAGTGCGTCAGGTGTCAAAGATGCTGACAATCAGAAGATCTCCTCAAAGTGCTGGCGCCAGCGTTGCAGTTACCTTTCCGAAGTCACAATAAGCTGCCCCTCCTTGGATTTAAACGGGTTCATTTTAAGCGTTTCGGTCTTCGAGGCTTAATACAGCTATTTCAAGTTGCCGGTGTTCGCAGCGTGTTGAGCACGATCAGCAATATCATCAGCCCACCGCCTTCTGTACTGCGATAAATCGGCTTGTTGTGGCGACATGTTTTGATTTATTTGATTCTCAATTAGTAATTGTTAGGGTGACAAAGTTATAATGAATAATGGACATTCTGCGAGTTGGACACTCTGCGAACTGGACTTTATGCGAAATAGACATTCTGTGAACTGGACCTTCTGAGAACTGGACCTTCTGAGAACTGGACCTTCTGCGAACTGGATCTTCTGCGAACTGGATATTCTGCAAAATGGACATTCTGCGAACTGGACACTCTGCGATCTGGATCTTCTACGAACTGGACATTCTGCAAACTGAACTCCCTGCGAACCGTACATTCTGCGAACTGGACCTTCTGAGAACTGGACATTCCGCAAACTGGACGTTCTGCAAACTGGACCTTCTGCGAACTGGACATTCTGCGAACTGGACACTTTGCGACCGCTGAATATTTTGTGAATTGGACATTCTGCGCCTAAATAAATGGTCCATCATCATGACCCATCAGAAAAGGAAGTTGAATGCCTGGAACATAATTTTAATCTAATTATAGATATAAAGTTTAGTTTATGAGTGATGATAAGAAATTTTAATTCAAATTGAAGTGCAAGTACTGGTAAATTATCACTGCTATCTGGGATAACTTACATTTATTTATACTAATTTTAATAGTGATAATAGATTATAAAAAAATACTTGACATTAGAAACGAAAAGGGTATATATTATAGAATAAAATTCTATTACTAGCAAAAAGTTCAATAAATAAATCTGATTGTAAACATTTTGAGTTCTTTTTTATTGGCACATATGTATATAATGTCTATTTATTTTCCATAATAAACATATTAATCCGTTTTGCAGTCTCTGTCTGTCTATTACATTTTACGCTTAAACCGCTGAACCGATTTAGATGAAATTTTATGTGGAGATAGGTAGACTACGGGAATGACATAGGATTGTTTTGTTTCATGGTAATCATCCTTAAGGGGGTGGAAGTTTGTATGGTGAATTATTTTTTGTTATTTTTTTTTAAACGTTGCCCACACTAGAAATTTATTCTTGTATCGTGGGTGCGTTTACAAACATATAAACTCACATACACAACACCCAGATCCGGAACAACTATCTGTAGGTCATACAAATATTTGTTTCGTGCGGGAATCGAACCCGCGACACGCAGCGCAGCAGTCAATCGCTCAACCACTGCGCCAACCGTGCGCCCTAATTAATAACGCCTTAAGTAAGGCGGCCCACTCGCCTACAATATTAATAAATAAACAAATGGCTATTTGAAGTACTAATGCTACGCAGACGTAGAAGCGGGCAACAGCTAGTTACATTATATATAAATACACATTCACATGAAACAAGTCGTTTCCAATATGTTTTTAAATCCTGAGAAAGCCTGCAACTGTGGATAAAGTGTATATATATACCTATGTGCTATGCCATACTATAATTATACTCTGTGCGAAATTACATCCAAATCCGTTCAGCCGTTCTGGCGTGATTGAGTAACAAACATACATACACAGACACATCTATCCATCCAAACTTTCACATTTATTGTAAGATTAAAATCCAAGAAATTACGCGCAAAAATAGTCGCTTTTGGATTTGACAGATAAAAACGAGGCTGTGAGCCAGGCTGCGAGCATCTTAGTGCCAACTTGCTTGACGTTGAGTAGTTCTAACTCACGGCCGTCACAGTTTAGAGCGGTAGTGTCGCTATTCGCGGCTTAGCGAATACCAAACTGTAGTTTCGTCGCTGGCGCAGCTCTGCGCTCAAGGCTGTATCCTTAGAGAATAGCACCGAAGTTTGTAACAATGTATTGTAAAGTTTTTCGTTTTCCACTTAACAGTTTTCTACGATATTTATTTAATACAGTTTCTTTTTTTGTAGTTGTGTTGTGTTGTTCACACTCTTTCTTTCCAATCTCTTTTTTGAAGTGATGACTTTTTAGTCAAACGTACAATTTTTTATTATATTTGTTTTAGCTGTAAGTCGTCCATAATTAATAATTAAATAAACATTGATTACTATGAGTTGTAAGTAAACGATGTCTCGGCTTGTTTATTTGTCAGTTTATATTTTTAAATCGAGGAAGGAGGAAGGAAAACAGGACGCTAATTGTATTAGGTCCTAACCTTTGAATATGGCAATATCTCCTCTTTGGTTTGAAATTCCAATTTTAAATTTATACAGCTATTTACTCATGCTTTTGTGTTTGGAAAACCGTAATTCATTTGTTTTTTCCTCTTTTGGTTTTTTCTTTGCGCCAGTCAGTTTACAAAATGGAAAACTTGAAATATCGCGTTATTTACGAGTACGAGTTCCATCGTGGCACCAGTGCTGCAGAAACGGCTCGAAGGATTAATGATGTGTATGGCGACGGTGTCGCAAAAAAAAACACAGTGCGTTTTAGGTTCCAACGATTTCGTTCTGGAAATTTCGACCTGCAGAACAAGCCCCGTGGACGGCCGGAGACCAACGTTGATAATGAAGAATGAGACATGAATGGATCTATCGCAAACTACTTCCGAGTTAGCTGCAGGCTGCAATATTAGTGATAAAACTGTTTTAGTCCACTTGAAGCAAATTGGGAAGGTGAAAAAGCTTGAAAGGTGGGTACCTCATGAATTGAGTGCAGCAAACCGACAAACGCGCGTCGACTGCTGCGTTACATTACTCAACCGGCACAATAATGAAGGGTTTTTAAATCGAATCATTACCTGTGATGAAAAGTGGATCCTGTACAATAATCGGAAACGCTCATCGCAATGGCTGAACCCTGGCAAACCAGCCAAATCCTGCCCCAAGCGAAAATTGACTCAATAAAAATTCCTTGTGAACATTTGGTGGACTAGTTCCGGTGGAAAGTGGTTGAAAAAAAACGACTTTATGTTCCTCCCTTTCAAAACGACAATTTCATATGTAATGACCTAATAGTAATATTATGTCGAATTACCAGCCTCTTTTCATAAGCTACAGAAAAGGCACGAGCATTAGGCGTTAAGGTCGTTAAGGTCGTAGCTCACTTACACGATCCCGCTCTTACACCGCTCCCACCGCCAAGATACCCCTGAGTAGCTGATTTTAAAATGAGAATCACGTATAAACAAACGGCTAGACGTAATTTTTTGAAAAATTATATGTTAGGATACATCATTTTCTTCAAAAATTTATAATTTATTTTTGAGTTTTATTCATTTAACATTGTGTAATTAATTTTTTAAGTTATGTCTAAAACGGACACAAACACGACAATCACATCAAAACCGCTGGGCGTATTTTAATGAAATTGACACCATCTCAAAGACAATTTACTTATCTACATTTTGATTTGAGGCTTTTTATTTGAAGTCATAGAATAATAAGGAAAGTACAAAAATCTACTTAATTTTCGGCCGCGCGGGTGTGAAAAGTGTGCGCGTTTAGTTCCCTCAAGGTCGTTGGCGTTAGTCGTCGTCTTAAACGGAGATGACTGCTTGCTGTCCACGTGCCGACAGCTAGATGGCAACCAGCTGTCCACGCACTTACAGCTAACAGTCAACTAGCTTCCCCGCGCCGACCACTTTCGCCTTACCTTTTTCGGCAGGCTAGCAACGTGCTTCAAGCGAGTAGTCAGCGTGCGTACAGCGCGGGCTTGAAGCGCGCGGTAAGCGAGACGTCAGCTGTCGAGTGGTACGATGGCGATGAGCGAGCTTGCAGCGAGCTGTCTGCTAATTTGTGTTGTCGATGTAAAGTATGTCTACAGGGGTAGAAAATCACATTTCAATAAACATTATTTTGCCAGGTGGGAGCGGTGTCGTATAAGTCGGCTACGAAAGTCGAAAAGTCGTTTATCAATGCAAGTTGTCAATTTGAAACTTATATTAACTATAAGCCGAGGCTACCTCACGATGTTTTCCTTCACCGCTGTCAGCAGGGATATCCCAGATAAATTTAGAAAGTATATAATATAAAATATTAAAAATTTACATTGTTTCTTGTCCGGATTTGACCCCACGTCCAGATTTGTAAGCACAAGAGGCGAGGTCTAAGCCACTGCAACACCTTATGAAACATTACATTACGAAATAAATTTTACAAATTCGCATACGTCTCACAGTATCCATAATCGCTTACAAATAATCGATGGGTGCAGAAATCGGGATTGGATCTAAGCTGAACAAAATTGAACTTAATAGTGATATAAACAGAGTTTTGTTTTCAACAGGATAAGACCACCATTGTAAATATGAAAGAATGGTTAAGTCAGCATAGTGATTCGGAGCGGCTCAACATCGAGGTGAGTGTGAAGATGTACCTGCTTTCCTTTTATTTTCTCATTTTAACCGACTTCCTCTAGGTAAAGTTCATTTAAATTTAATTTAGGATTTGTTCCCGGAAAATCTTATGCTTCTATCTACTAAATATTTTCTTATTTAATATGTAGTAGGTAAATAAAAAAACCAAGATTTGATCAAATCTCTCAGGGAGATATTCAAATAACAATTCTGTGGAGTCATATTCGTAAAGAGACGTGAGTGATTTGATCAAATCCCTAAAACTTTTTGACACTGACCTCTAACATACAAGTACGCTGGACTTCATATTATCGATGACACAAGTAAAATTTCAAAATTTAAAAAACCCCCGACACATTTATCTTGCGAAAACATCCCGATTCAAACAGTAAAACGCCCATAACTTTTGAACGGCTGAACCGTTTTTTTTTTAAACACAGCTAAGAACAGTCTCGACACAATCACCTTTCCAACAAAAAAAACTAAATCAAAATCGGTTCATCCGTTGAGGCGCTATGATGCCACAGACAGATACACAGATACACAGATACACAGATACACAGACACACAGATACACAGCAACACACCTCAAACTTATAACACCCCTCTTTTTCCGTCGGGGGTTAAAAATGAAGACATTTGATTTTCGGCATTTTGGCGCTGATAGCACGTGACTTTAACGTGAGCGTCCATGGAACTAATATTAGAGATGGGACACGGCCTTCGGTAAAAAAATACTTTAATGGACTTTATTGATCGTGAGAATAATTTAAAACGTAAGAGAAAAAAACCCAGTTATTTTTATTATGATTCATTTTTAAGTAATAGAATAATTGCTGTAAAGGTTAACTCAAAAATATTTTCAGTCAGATTGGAAGCTATAAACTAGTGGATAGCGTGCTAGTAAAGTTATAGCGCATTACTGTCAGATCAGTGAGATTTAAACATGGGGATAGGCTAACAACTTATCCCTAAAACTAGTATATTTGAGCAAGTATCTCCTCGCTTAAGTACACTAGTTAGTCAATACCACTGACCTCTATTATACAAGTACGCTGGACTAAACATACTATATGAAATGACAGTTGATTTTTGTGCTGATTCAAAGCGCCCGCTCGAGCGTATCAGGAACTAAAATTGACACATTTAGAGACCTATCTCTAACCTAATTTTTAGAAATATCGGTAGTATCCTAATTAGTATTATATGTATATATTTCTAAAAATTAGGTAATACTAATATATTTGACTGGAAATATTATAATATTGTAACTAATATATCAGTATTAGTGATATTTTTAAATTACACTAATATCAAAATAGTAGTCTTGGCAAGGCGTATCACTCATTTACTGTATTGACTTCTCGTAGTATGTTGGAACTAAATATCACATATTGGTATTGGTGATGAATGTTAGGTATATGAATGCCTAATAATCAGTAATAATATGTTCAAAAGCGATGTGTAATACTAAATTCTGGAATCATCATCATGATCATCCACAGCCCGAATTCTGGAATAATATCATGATAGTTATAATTATATTAACAAATGTTTTGAAGTCAAATAATTTATTATCTGCATCTGAAACAGAGTTAAAGTCTTCACCTTGCTGGAATGCGATACCACTCTTATTTGCACCTTAACACTACAGAGACAGGATCTCAGCGATGATAGCGAGAAATACGTCCTTTGTAAATGATTATCCATCTCATTTATTATTATTATTGTATAAATGGTGTTCCCTTCACGAACCCGATGGGCGTCAACCGAGTGAATCCGAACGATTGTAAGTATTAACTAACTAGTGTGCGAGGAGATACTTGCTCAAATATACTGGTTTTAAGGATAATTTGTTAGCCTATCCCCGGTATTTAAATCTCACTGATCTGACAGTAATGCGCTATAACTTTACTAGCACGCTATCGACTAGTTTATAGATTGCAATCTGACTGAAAATATTTTTAGTAACCTTTACAGCAATTATTCTATTACTTCAAAATTAATCATAATAAAAATAACTGTCATAAAAATATTTTACCGAAAGCTGTGTCCCATCTCTAATATTAGTTCCATGCGACTCTCACGTTAATTCACGTTGCTATCAGCGCCAAAATGGCGATAATCAAATGTCTTCATTTTGTCATCGATAATATGAAGTCCATTACAATAGTTCGGATTCACTCGGTTGGCGCCCATCGGATTCGTGAAGGGAACATCATTCATACAAATATTTGCGTTCGAATGAGATGGATAATAATTTACAACGGACGTATTCCTCGCTCTCATCGCTGAGATCCTGTCTCTGTAGTGTTAAGGTGCAAATAAGAGTGACATCGCATTCCAGCTAGGTGAAGACTTATATCAGTTTTCAACTCTGTTTCAGATGCAGATATAAATTGTTTGACTTCAAAACATTTGTTAATAAAACTATAATTAACAATATATTATTCCAGAATTAATTGTAGGCACAGGAACGTGGTGATTGGTATAAGAAGAGAGAGGCCTGTGCTCAGCAGTGGGCGAAGTCGGGCTGTGGATGATCATGATGATGATTCCAGAATTTAGTATTACACATTGCTTTTGAACATATTATTACTGATTATTAGGCATTCATACAAAATTCATCACCAAATGATATATTTAGTTGCAACATACTACGAGAAGTCAATAACTGTATTGACTTCTCGTAGTATGTTGCAATTAAATATCTCATTTATTCATCTACTGAGATGAGTATGAGACATGATAAATGACTTTATTTCTGTAAGTTGGTTTGTACAAACACTTTTACATGTCGAACATATTTTTTTAAACTAGATGAGGTCGGCGTTTCCTATCTGACTACTCTGACTAGAAAGGCCGAAACAAACTCAGAGGTCACAGTCTCTTTTAAAAGTCTTGGTTAGATCATGTGAGTAATACGACAAAAAATATTATTTTTAATATTTTTTCTATACGCCTTGCTAAGTCTACTATTTTGATATTAGTGTTGTTTAAAAATATCACTCATACTGATATATTAGTTACAATATTATAATATTTCCAGGCAAATATATTAGTATTACCTATTCTTGAAAAATATCGGTATTAACCTATCTCTAAATGTGTCATTTAGTTCCTGAGACGCTCGAGCGGGGCGCTTTGAATCAGCACAAAAATCAACAGTCATTTCCTATAGTATATTTAGTCCAGCGTACTTGTATAATAGAGGTCATTGCCTAAATAGCATAGAATTTAAGTATCAATATTTTTCTTTTCCTACTGTATTCCCTCATATTGCAATTATTTTTCATTTAGCTTGCTTCGCTAACACCTGCAATCTTAATTTTCTTAGTACTGAAAGGCTTTGGCATAAGTCAAAAATTCAAGCTATTCAAGGTGCTAAAATTATCCTAAATAAAATTAAATTCAAATTCAATTTATTGCATCAATAATGTACATACAGGTGGTGAATAAAAGTTACAGAAACAATTATGGACTCTGTCGGGCACAGGAATGTTCTAGATATAGTCAGTGTCTAAGAGAGGAATAGCGCTCAATATTTTCCTTACCTATCAACATTTTAGTTACCTATCTATTCCCTTTCTATCTGTTTTTATTTGGTTTAATGCACTAATGCGTGTATTTTTATTTCTACGTTTAGTTATATTATATTATTCTTATATATTAATTTATTCGTTTAAATAGTAAAAATGATTACTACCTCCTAGAATTGTATGGTCCTGAGAGGGTTAAACTATTAACCATAGCACATAGATATCCTTTTTTTAAGGTTCCGTACCCAAAGGGTAAAAACGGGACCCTATTACTAAGACTCCGCGGTCCGTCTGTCTGTCTGTCTGGCTGTCACCAAGCTGTATCTCATGATCCGTGATAGTTAGACGGTTGAAATTTTCACAGATGATGTATTTCTGTTGCCGCTATAACAACAAATACTAAAAACAGAATAAAATAAATATTTTAGTGTGGCTCCCATACAAAAAACGTGATTTTGCTGTCGTTTTTTTGTGATAATGGTACGAAACCCCTCGTGCGCGAGTCCGACTCGCACTTGGCCGGTTTTTATTAAGTATGTTTTGGCTATAACCATTTGAAACCAAGCGCAAAATCGTTAAATATCCCTCGGGTTTTGTTATCTGTTATGTTTGACGTGACCGTTTTTTTACGCACGGGACCGATCTAAATGGCGACGTGGCTTTCGGCTCATATGATGATGATGATGATGTTTGACGTAAGGTCCATTTGAAAAGCAGCGTCAAGCACCTGTTTTTTTAACCCCCGACGGAAAAAGAGGGGTGTTATAAGTTTGAGGTGTGTTGCTGTGTATCTGTGTGTCTGTGTGTCTGTGTGTCTGTGTATCTGTGTATCTGTGTATCTGTGTGTCTGTCTGTGGCATCATAGCGCCTCAACGGATGAACCGATTTTGATTTAGTTTTTTTTGTTGGAAAGGTGATTGTGTCGAGAGTGTTCTTAGGTATGTTTAAAAAAAAACGGTTCTGCCGTTCAAAAGTTATGGGCGTTTTACTGTTTGAATCGGGATGTTTTCGCAAGATAAATGTGTCGGGGGTTTTTTAAATTTTGAAATTTTACTTGTTAACCTATGTATTAGTTGTCTCACATTTTGCTAAACTGGACCTATTTGGCTCAACCATGAGGTCCACCTTCTCTATTGTTTGCGTTTTATTTTATTTTTGTTTCTTTTCTACAGAAAAATTGTGTTTTTAGTTAGTGCTATATAATAATATAATATTTTCTTTCTATGACTGGCCGTCAGTGGAACACTAAATCTAACTCGCACATGACCGGTTGTTTTACTCGTTATCTATTCTATTTTCTAGGATATAGACGGAATAGAACCCTTCAGTTCAGAGAATTTGAGAATGTATAACGAGGGGCAAGCTGTCAAGTACCGGATTCAGTTGACCTATATCACACTCATGCAACCGCTACCGAAAGTGACTGCGATAAGCGTCAATGGAAATACCATCTGTTTCGGGCCTGGAGGTAAGAAGTTTGTTTTTAGGGTTCCGTACGTCCGAATGAAAAAATGGAAGACTTTCAGTATCACTTGTGAGTCTGTTTGTCCGTCAGTCGTAAATTTGCTCCGTATCTACTGGACCGATGCAGTTGAAATTTGGTACACGTAATATGAAAATATGTTACTAAAACGAGGACGAACGTAAATAAATAATACCGGATAATAAAACAGGTATAAATCTTTATAGAGGAGGGAAATTAGAAAATACAAAATAACAGTTTTTCAAAATGCACCGAGAGATATATCAAATGAAATGGTCTATTGTGAGGGTCTCAAATATATTATTTTCATAATTATAGAATAATTATTTACATAATTATAGTTATTTTGGATCACATCTATCCGTGCATTTAAACCAGTAAGAACCGTAGTGTTTGTACATTGAACTTTACCAAAAAAAAATTGGGTGCGATAAAAAAGAGCGTTTTTATTTTTTTTGTCTGTTGTGAGTCTACTGAACAGACTTGCAGTTTTTTTGCATTTATATTATTAACATAATCCAAGAAAACATTTGAAACATTTTTGTAGTTTGTCTACAACAATGTTTCAAATACTTATTTTGGAAGTAACTAATTATAAAATAATTTATGCCACCCAATGCACAATTTCTATCACTCCATTTCAGAGACTCATTACCCAAAATGAGATGGAAAGAGATCAATCTTGATGTGAAGGTGTTGTCATTGACTGGACGCACGCACCCAAGAAATCTCCGGTTTTTAAGTCACTGGCGCACTGATATTGAGTGGCGAGAATTGACTTGGTGGAAATTGTGCATTGAATGAATTATTGTGAATTGTTGCCAGGGGGCAACCTGAACCGTCTACGTCTGAGTAACTTGGAAGATATGAGTGACTTGACTTTCTATCTTGGCACGAATTACCGAAGGAGACTTGGAAGTATTTAAATAGACTCAGAACAAAAGACAACCGTAACAAAGACATCTTACCAGACATAATCCAGTTATCCAGTTTGGTTCTCAGTTTCGTTGATTAAACTTCTTAAGGAAAAGCATAAATACAGTACTCGTTTCAAACGGTACAAAAACCCTCGGGACTACGATACTTTTCTTTCCCTACGGATGCGAGCTGGGAGAGCTGTAAATGACTGTTTTAATGTTTTTTTATAGAAAGAATTGAGAGTGATTTGAAAATAAATGTAAAAGCTTTTTGGCGTTATACCAAGTCAAAAAAATCTTTCAGAGGTATTCCTAATCAGGTTTCGTGGGGTGACCGTGTTGGTGATAGTGGTAACAGCCTAGTAACTTGTCTCCAGGTTTCTCTTCGTCCAATTACAGTATGTATTCCATTGGCATTGCTGAAAGTGACGTTAGAGATAGCATCAAAAAGTTAGATCTTAATAAGGGAGCTGGTCCGGATGGACTATCTCCTATTTTTATTCATCTCTGCATGTTTGCTCTTATTGTGCCACTGCAGATAATATATAATAAATCCCTTAAGGAACCTTCCTTAGAATAAATCGGGCAATGTACCTACATTGCCCGATTTATGAAAAATCTCACACGTTATCCCCGTGCATAAATCTGGTAGTATTGACGTTACTAACTATAGACCAAACTCTATTATATCACAATTTGCAAAGATGTTTGAGGGTCTTATATATAATGCAGTTTATTCTCACCTCCGTCATATAATAAGTTCGAAGCAACATGGGTTTGTGTCTAACCGTTCTACTAAAAAGAGATCTAGTAAAAGAGATGTGTAACTTTAGTTTTTGGTGTACAATAAAGTATATTCTATTCTATATCTAACTTACTTATTTAAACTACTTTCATTGGTAACACCTTTGAAGCTAGGCGTCAGGTTGATGCTGTTTACACAGATTTTGCAAAAGCCTTTGATCGTGTTGATTACTCAATTCTTTCTTTGAAATTGAATAGCGCTGGCATTCATGGGTCTCTGTTGCGGTGGTTTGAGAGTTATTTAATTAATCGTTCTCAAATAGTTGCCGTGGCGGGATAGGAATCTGTACCTTTTTCTCCTGGTTCTGGTGTTCCACAGGGCTCTCAGTTGGACCCTTTGCTTTTTTTGGTATTCTTGAATGATCTTTTAGATCTAATAAATTGCAATTGTTTAGCAAATTATCATATAGATGGATCAATACTGAGCAGAGTATCAGTCATCCGTGATCTTGATGTACTCTTTGATACATCCCTGTCCTTCCGTGATCATGTAGATACTATAGTTGCTAAGGCTAAAACAGAGCTTGGCTTTATAATCCGCATGTCACAACCTTTCCGTAATTATAGTAGCATTATTCTACTATATAACTCACTGGTAAGGAGCAAATTGGAGTATTGTTCCACTATTTGGTCTCCCTATTTCTCAAATTATATTAATTATTTTGAATCAGTTCAGGCCCGTTTTGTTATGTATATATGTGTAAAGAATGGGATCCGAAAAGCTATACCTGATTACAGTGATAGGTTAAAAGGAAGACGGATCAATTCTGACTTACTTATACTGCACAAAATTATAAATATATGCGCAATTGATTAACTATTTAAGCTTAAGAGCTAGCTAACGTAGCAAGCGACATCATCGCATTTTTCAATTGCCTACATCTACCTTAAATACTAACTTCAATAGCCCTCTAACACGTATGGCAAGGCTATATAATGAAAGTTCCAACTTGACGGATTGGGTAATCCGTCAATCGATGTTTTCTCTATGAGTTTTTAGGAGTGGAATTCCCTTCCGGAGTCTTTGTTCCCTGATAGCTACAACCTAGGGGTCTTTAAGTCAAAAGTGAATAGGTTTCTTCTAGGCAAGCGTGCTTCACCGTAGACCACATCATCGCTTAACATCAGGCGAGATGGTGGTCAAACGCTAGCCTATAGTTTATAAAAAAAAAAAAAAGTTTTGCTTCATACAGACGTTCCCTATATAAACAGTGCGAACAATGTATGTCTATATAGCTCAATTTATTTTGTTTTTGTAGTGTTCTAGATTAAGGTCTACTGGACACACTTTTTCTCTGTCTCTAATATTAATTGTGTCAATGTCATGCATACCTGTTATTTGCATGGTTACTGAAATGCCGATGTTAGATGTTATTTTATTTGAATTGTAAGTGACAGTGCTTTTGGTATGCTTATCAATACATATAATAAATCTGTAGAAATGTCGTTTTTGTAAATCGAAAATATTTAAAAAAAAATAGCCAGGGTGTTAAAGGAGAACCAACAGAACCCATTTACGGCATTTTGAGATTTTTTTTCTGTTTATTTGTGCACGCATCACGTAAAATGTGCGAAATCAATGTAGATAACTTTTATACACAAAAATTGTGCGTAACATAACGTATTACTTAGTCTTTGCTTCATCGCAATCGGTTCAGTCTATCAAAAGTTATATGAATTTAAAGTGTTCAAGACACGGGTTCAAGAAGTAAAATAACGCAACATACGCAATTCTCAACTAGGACTGTTGAACTCCATATTCGATAGATGGCGTTGTGCGTTTCGCGTAATTTTCTGAATAGCGGTGTTAAGATTTTCTGCGGAAGAATGACCATAGAAAAATAATTGGTAGGTAGTTAGGGTCCTAAAAGCTCTCTATGTCAAATCAATGATATAATTTCAGGGGCTATTTCAAATGTGGCTAGAAAAAAAAATCAGGACTTAATAAACGAGACTAAAAAATACGTTATATGAGATTATAGGTCTCTAATCATACTAGTAATGTCAATGACGTTGACGTGCGTGCAATCTAGTTCGTAATTTCGGTGCCACTATTGCCTGTCTGAATAGCCTAATGATAAACGTGGTGGCCTAGAGTTCGAAACCAGCTATGGATAGGTTTTTTTTTACAGACTTTCCAAAAAGAAGGAGGTTCTAAGTTCGACATCGTTTTTTTTTCTGTTCACTTATATATCCGTCAATTGTGGACCGATATTGAAAATTATTTTTTGTTTGAAAGAGTATGTTCCCAAATTGGTCCCAATTAATAGAATAGATTATCCGAATAACATGCAACTTGAACATAACCGGTGGAATGAGTGTTTACCAGGATGAACTGTACACATCTGCGTACCCGTTTAGAGCATACTGACGTGATGGTATATTACGAAATGGTGTAACCAATAACCAGAAATGCGATTGCAGTAATTCCGAGATATTTGCCGTCATATTGGAGAGTTCTATTGTATATATCCAAAGTTCTTCATCAGATCTTTGCCGAATTTAAATGGGACCATTTCGGAATAAACTTCTTTCGAACAAAAAAATAGTTTTGCAAATCTGTTTATATATGACGGAGTTATGACGGAACATAAATAAATAAAAAATATATAGTCATCCGAAATGAGAACTTCCTCTTCCTTTGGGCAGGTGGTTAATAATAATGAGAACCTCCTCCTTTTTGGAAAGCCGGTTAAAACCACTACAAAGTGAAAAATAACTTTCTTTTTGGAAGTCGGTGTCCATAACAAAAAAAATTGGAACCCACTAAAGACACCGAAAAGAAAGTTATTTTTCACTTTGTATTGTTTTTATTTGGAAGTTGGTAATTTTTTTTTGACAAATCGTTTTTTATGTTTTCGTTTATTTGTGGTGTTCCGGAGTGCTACTAGATGGCGCGCAGCAAATCTGTCCTTAAATGTTTGTATGGAGTCGATATTCTTTTCCCTAGAGTAAATAGTATTCTGTGCAGCAAACGCTCAATCTAGGTAGGTAGAAAGGTAAGTAAGGTAGGTAGGTCTAGGTAAGTAGGGTAGGTACAGTTAGGTAGGTAAGTAGGGTAGGTACAGGTAGGTAGGTAGGGTAGAATAGGCAGTTAACGGAAGCGCAGCCGCGGGCACAGCTAATTACAAATAAATAAATAATGGGCAGAGCAGAACTCAAGTCTATATGCGATGTCTCTCTACAGAAAAGGACCTTCCGACTTTCATGGCATGTCATTTCAAGACTCCAACTAGCAAAAAAGTTTACCACCAAGCTCGATATAATATGGCGTTGTTCATTTAAAGCAGGTTTCTAAATAATTGCGGTGCTTAGTGTCGTCAGTTGTGGGGCAGTAGTTTGTCTCAGCTATATATTAACGACTTTCAGTTACTGTTCACCTGCAGAGGTCACGGTCACTGATTTGACCGAAATAGTTAACGATAACTTCGGATCACATTTTACATCCGAATAAAATGATTTTTTTCACAAAGTTGTCTAAGTTGTTCATAATAAAGGTAAACTACTTGTCTTAGACGCTCCAGGTGGCACAAAAAAGATCTACCGAACGAAAACAATTCTCACTGAAATCAGACGACAAGGAAGAAATAAATTGGCAGAGGCTTCTTCAGGCATCGCAGTCACATTACGCCCTGGCGGTAAAACGGCTCAAACTATGTTTAAAATCCTAATTGATTTAGACAGTAACGTAACACCAACATGTTCGGTAACACGAATTTGTGATAAAGCAAGATTGTTTCAGGATTGTTCTCTTATCGTTTGGAATGAATACACAAAAGCAAATTAGAAAGCCGTTGAGGCCATGTACAGGAAACCACGGGATTAACGCACATTGCTTTTCTCTGGAGATTTTAAGCAAACCCTTCCTGTCATAAGTCGGGAAACAAGAGACAGTAAAAAATCAGCAATTAAATCAAAATTTCTTTATTTAATTAAGCCAATAAGGGGCGTTTTTGAAAGTAATAATAATTGATTCAACCGTTCATTCGGAAATGTAGCTTGTTATGGAGAAGTACGGACAAGAAACTCCATTCTTACTCTTTAAAAAAAAAGTGTTTTACAAGTATTTGTTTACATCATTCTTGTTGGAAAAATACATATATGTGAGAACGATGTAAAAAGACGTGCACGTAAAAGCATCTAGAGTAAAACAAACAATATAAAATACAATAAATAGGTAATTAAAAACAGGCCGAGGCAGCTAAGTTATGATCAATCCCAACTGATGGCATTCGTTCACGAACATGACACATAGATCGGCATCACTCAGCTTAACCATCACGAAGGGAACCGAATAACATGTGCCACCATCAGAGAGACATTAGAGAGAGCTTGACACTATCAACTGCAATGAGATCAAGGCTTCATTTAAGCATTCTTAGCCTTGAATAGAAATGCTGCATATAATAATTAGCATGCGAGCTCAGCATTCACACGCCCATGACTGTTCCGATTTTTTGTTAAAGTTTGGAAAAGGTATCCTGTCCCTCCCTGAGGTGAGGAAAACGGTCAGGTGCCTCTCCCCGATACATTTTGCAGCGTCAACTCCTCCAGCGACGATCTTATATATTTTGTATTCGAAGACCTGTCAAGTATAACGGACCAAGAAAATACTTGGTTGTGTGAACGCGCTATACTGGCTCCAAGAATCCATCAAGCCGCATCAATGAAAAAAATGGCAGAAGTTATTGGGATCTTTTAACAGGGTCCTTAATCATGACGGCGCTACTAACTATCCAATTAAGTTTTAGTACTCACTTAGAGCAGGTGGTAAGGCTACCTTTTTTTTTTTTTTTCCGCGTTAGAAAATAGTTGGGTAAGGCTACCTGCTCTAAGTTCCTTCACATATAATCAAACTTATTATCGGTGTTCCGATAATTCTCCTGAGAAATCGAATCTATGCTTGGGTTAGCTGTGCAATGGAAACCAACTTAAGGTAAACTGCTCTTCAGAGAAACATTTTCAAAGCCGAAACTCTTACTGTGTGTGGCTTAGTGCTCGTTCACACATTGGTCCGTTTTACAGACCCGCTTTATCGTATACTTTTTTTCGGCAATGGCGTAGTTAATTGTATGAGCGAGTTCACACACACAACAGTATTAAAATACTGATCTGTTTTATCGGATCGAAGCTACGTGGGCAATGGCACGAGCCATTGCCCCCAGTAGCGACGGATCCATAAAAACGGTAAATGCGTTGTGAACATCACCTCCGGTAGCGACGGATCCGTTAAAACGATCCTGGAAAAACGGATTTTCTATTTATTTGTTTATATATACTTTATTGTACACCAGAAAATAAAGGAAGAAAAGAAACTTAAAATTAAAAAAAAAGTACAACGGTCGGCCTTATCGCATTCCGCGATCTCTTTCAGGCAACGAACTTCTTCTGTGTGAATGAGCCCTTTAGGCGAAATTGTTTTTATTTCGTGGATACCTCTCATGCCCAACAATTAACTAAACCCAGTTTAAGCGTACACAATTTCCGGTAGCCGCTTGCTTTGCGATGACCATAAAGACAATGGCAGACCCTAAAGGCCGGTGGTGTCGACCTAAGCTCTAAATTGTTTTACCCACGGCCAACTGTATAGACCGATAGCGCTAGGTTTTGAGGTTTCAAAAATATTAAAGTTGTTTGTTTTTCGCATATAGTTGCCGGACCATTTGCCCAACCTAATACCTTAGTTTGTGTCATCCTAGGTATTTGCATAGGTAGAAATTTAGCTGTTTGTCTTTTCGACCAGTATCGGACGAAAAGAAAATTAGAGATGAAAATTTTACTTTCATGATAATAACGAAGTAGTAACTGATGTACATAGGCATTTTGTGTCATCTCTGTCCACGGGAATCCTAATACTTAAACCAGTACCTAACACGTAGCCAACTAGCTCTAAAAGAATATTAAAGTAGGTTAAATAGGTATTACGCGTTTTAGAGTACTGATATCTGTTGTTTAAAATATTTTATCTACTCTCATATCGTAATATTCGAATTATAAAATTCAAAACGAGTTTATATTGGCATACTTTATAAACACAATACCGAAATTTAAAAATAGAATCTTATTATAACACTATTTCTCTAACAAAATAATGCTATAAAACAATTTTTTTTCTATTACGATACAGGACAAATCCAAGAAGTTAATCACTAAGGAGTTTCCATCAATATTTTTTTTGTAATGCCATTTTATAGTACCTATTATAAAAAGATTTGATTCCAATTTTAAATTGTCTATGACAATGCCCGCTTTAGACATAGCAAATTTTATTTTTATTCGCGCGAATTTTGTTTCCTTCTACCTGTTCATAGAGCTCAAAATATTCGGGCGAATAAAATTCGCGCCGTGGTGCGGTGGATTCTGTGGCAAAACACGGATTTCTTGCAGAATTATTTCCGCACGATTTCGTTACCGATGCGAACAAATTCATACAATTACATAGGTCGCAGAATGGGAGGAAAAAAATCGCGCGAATAAAGATCGCAGTGCGTGCTAAGCCTTAGCGCATGCGCGGTTAATGCGGTGATGTGCTGGGTTTTGGCGCCAGTCATACGTTTTGCAAGTTTTGCTGTACTGAATTTCATGAGTTATTTAAATTATTGTGTGTGAAATGTCTGATATCAGTGAATGTGAAGAAAATTTGACTCCGCCCGATATTTTAGATGCGGCGAAGGAAATTACTCTTAATTTATTACCAGCAAAGTCGAGAAAAGTATATGACAAATGCTATCACGATTTCATGGCATGGAAAATGCAAAAAGAGGTATTTAGTAGGTTCAATCCCAATTTATGAGTGTAGATAAAGTAGTGTATGAAACTGCACATAACTAGGTATTAAAACATTCGTGTGAAAGCTATTAAAAACCTCGCCTACGGCTCGGTTTTTAAACACACACTCATGTTTTAATACCCCTCATTATGCAACAGTTTCATAAACTACTATTGTGTCAAATTCATCCACGACTTTTAAAGATATTTTATTTTTTTACTACAACACCCTGTAAAATCCACAAAAGAAAATACAAGTTATTAGAGTTTATGTGTTTTTCATTATTATGGTGTGACAAAACACTATTCATAATTTGTGTCGTTTTTATCCACGAAATCGTATTATTCTAAAAAAAATATCTAGACTTCTTCGCACGAAGGGCGAGCGCGGGGATAAGCGCAGGCACAAGCGGCGCGGGTGCCGGCAAGCCATACGCGCGGCGCGTTTATGTGTTTACATTCGGTCTTTGCAAGTTGCAACAAAAAAGTGCGTGCGTTATTTATGATGTATTTGATTGATTAAGGCCCATTGCACGAAAAACTTAACTCAGAATTAGTTGCTAACACGAGATGAAATTGACAAAGGTCAAAGACAAAGGTTAAATTGACAATATTGTATAACAAACTGTCAATTTAACCTAGTCTTAGCAACTGAGTTAAGTTTTTTGCGCAAGTGGGCCTTAAAAGTTAGTTATGTATGAAGCTGTGAAAGACTAAAATGGAGATTGAATTTAATAAATGTGTTATGTCGACACCCAATATGAATAACATAGTAACTCAACATTGCATAGTTTTCAACACAGCTATTTTCTTTTTTTGTAAAGTTTATTTGCTTTATTTTAGGTTTCATGTTACTAATTTTAATTGCTCTTTCAGTTTTGATAAAACCACTGCAAGTATGATTTTCGCAATTTTACAATTTACAGATATTTAGCATGTTTAATATGAAAAACATTGTAACTACGGTTACAATAGAGTCTTGAAAACATTTGAAAGATTTTTTCTGTGAATATTATTGTACGATTACGAATTATACCGACAAAAAAAAAACTTTGTTAAATATTATTGTAAGCAACAATTACAATGTGTGTCAATGTTAGATTTAGATAAAAAGACATGTAAAGTACTATGGAAGAGCTAATAAACTCGTTTTTTAATTATTATTATAATTCAATTAATATTCACAACGCTTTGGGCTCTGGTGGACACAGGTCTGGATAAAATTATCTATGCCCGTGTCTACCGTTCGCACAGCGGCGATCAGGAGACAAGCAGGCTCACAGATTACCTCAGTTAAGCGGCTGATGCGGCACAGTAGTGGTACTCTTCCACCCAATTAATGATCCAGGGGGACTTTAATGCTCACCATCAGCAGTAACGTGGTTCTTCCCATACCAGTGCAGTAATCATGCTGGATGGGAAATGCATAAGCTTTCGTTAGCGGTAATCCGCCAGCTGGTTCGGGAGGCAACAGCAACGGGGGATGTTGATTCGCACACGGCCAATTGCTTGGACCTTCTGCTGACAATAGATCCAGGCCGATAATCTGTGTCGATAACTTCACCTTGGGAATGCGAGTGACGTATGTCAGAAAAAAGGCCTTCAACAGTGCTGCCAAGTCCTGCAAGAAGGTGTTGCAAAGGGCTCGGTTCGACCACATTGGCCGAATAGGGACATAACTTGCTTCTTACCCAGAAGATAGTAAAACGTTTTGGTCCCTGGGTAAGTCGGTTCAGTCGAACTTCTGCCATCCCTCACTACCACCACTGCTGAAACCCGACAGATCGCTGGCCCGCTTCGTTAAGGAGAAGGCAAACTTTTTTGCCTTAATCTTCGCGTCAGCATTCTGGTGATGCGCGGATGTATTCTTTCTCCTGGTGGATGTGAGACATATATGTCGGACATTCACATCCATCAAAAGGATGTTCGTATCAACCTCGACTTGAACAAAGCTAGTGATCCCGACGGGATGGGACGGGATACTTACACTTGTCCTTAAAACTTGTGCGCCCGAACTGTCTCCGATTTTGACACGTCTATTTTGCCTTTCGTGTGAAACTGTGAAAGAGTCGAATGCTTGGAAGTAAGCTAACGTACAGCCCGTGTCCAAGAAGGAAAGTTGAGCTGACCCTGCCAATTATATACCCATCTCTTCGTGTGCTTAATATTAAGCTCCTGGTATACCTAGAAGCTAATGACATCCTGAAGTGATTGCCAATACGGTTCTACAGGGTTTCTAGCTTATGCCGTTCACATCTGCAGTAAGGCCATCGAGAGGCGCGGGGAGGTGCTTGCCATCTCCTTCGATAACTCGAATGGTTTCTATAGGGTCTGGCACGGAAGCCTTATTAGTAAGCTTCCTTCATTCGGTCTGCCTGGTGATGGTATGTGTGATTGGATTGCAGATTTCTTGTGGGATCGGTCCATTCCAGTCGTTATCGATGGGTTCTCGTCTGACCAATTGGATATTTATACCGGGGTCCCTCAAGGGTTGGTAAAGTAAGTAAAGTGCTTGAAACTTGGCTATGCAGACGACAGCACTGTTGCTGAGAGGTACTGTTCCATCCTTGTCCTTTGTGAGGCTGTGGTGGAGCGTTTGAGCTTATCTTTGAAGCCAGTCTCCAAATGGGGCGATGCCAATTTGGTCTGGTTCTTTGCTGCTAAAACTCAGGCGTGTTTTCCTCTGTTAAAAAGTGCCAATTCTACTCGGCTCTTTCCTTCCGAGGTGTAAACGTGCCGATAATGGACCATCTTGTGCTTCTTGGCGTTACTTTTAACACGATCCTCAATTTTGATCCATACATTGAGGCAAAGGTTCAACTGGCTGCCATAAAATTGGGGATCCCCACAAAAGTGAGACGGTTCTTCACGCCAGAACAATTGCTCAAGTTGTGTCAAGCTCGTCAAGCGCTAGTTAGATGATGTATGGAGTACTGTTATCATTTCTGGGCCGGATCTGCCAAAAACCAGCTCCATGCACTTAAGTTGATCAAAAAACGGACCAAGAAGATCGGCAATGAGACACTGGTCGAATCGTAGCTCCAGAGCCCTAAACAACGTCGCCGAGTTGCGAGCTTGTCGGTTTTAATCGGTTAAATTTCGGGAAGTGTGCGATGGAAATGTACGATCTGATTCCACCTAGCCCATTCCATAATCGGACTATAAGACTTACGGCGATGTGCCATTGGTACATGGTGGACATCCCACCCATACACACTAAACATTTTGGGAATACGTAGATTGTACGTACAGCTAAAGAGTGGCATTCCCTGCCGGAGTTTGTGTTGCTCGATAGCTACAACTTAGGAGTGTTTAAGTCAAGAGTGAATAGGTAACTTTTAGGCAAGCGTGTTTAATCGTCGACCACGACATCGCTTACCATCTGGTGAAGAAGTAGTCTAGCGCAAGCCTTCCAAATATAAATGAAATGCATTCCCCCTATTGCAAAGCTTACCACGCAGTGGATAGTAGATCCTAGAGCAGTGATGGCCCAGTGGTAACGGACACAATTTACAAGTATGGTCGTGGATTCAAACCCAGGCAAGTGCTTTAATTTGTGTAATTTATTTCATCACTATTGTTCTCAAAACACTGAAGTAAAAATGCATTGCATTGCAATGCAAATCTAAGACATGTACGAGTAACATCCATCAAACCACATTGGTCCCACGTGGTGGATTTCGGCCCATTACCTCTTACAGAGAGGGGGCCTAAACGCACAATAGACCAAATGGGAGTTTAAGTTCAGAAAAGGGGGTCCATCTATCCTGTCCTATCCTAATGCTTACGACGCCTATCGTTTGCAATTACTTCTACACAAACGATAGGACACACACATTTTTTTGTATTATTCTTCTTACCCACATATCTGTAATATTGAATGAGTCTAAAAAAATGTTTATTTCATTCCTACTCTTAGGTTTTCTCCAAGACCATTTATGCTGATACTACTATATTCAATTGATGTACTAAAAACCTATTCTCGATGTCAACACTGCATCTTTCTTTACAATGATAACATTTAAATTAACTGTTTAGATTTAAGAAGAAAAGCATTGTAACTTAAAATTACAATATCATCATCATCATCAGCCTATTAATGTTCCCACTGCTGGGACACAGGCCTCCTCTCTGTGAGAGGGGATGGGCCGTAATCCACCACGCGGGCCCAGTGCGGGTTGGTGGATGTCACATGTCTTCGAATTTTTGGTTCTAGGACATGCCGGTTTCCTCACGATGTTTTCCTTCACCGTTTTGAGAGCAGTGGTGATGAAATAATTTACACAAAGTAAAGCGCCTGCTTTGGCTCGAACCCACGACCTACAACTTGTAAGTCGCGGCCGTTACCACTGGGCCACCATTGCTCTCAAATTAAATTACAATATAGTAAAATATAAATAGAGCAAAATTTAAAATGTATTACATTGTATGTCAATTTAAATTACTTTAAAACAAAGAAACCCTTGTTACCAAAACTTTTGTGTAGGTATTGGAACTTGATCGACAAGTATACTTTAGTAGAAACATTGTTCATTTTTAATTACAATAAAATTATTCCATTTTACAAATCAAATAAAATTATTAAATTTCACATTTTCTTATCCTTTATTTCTGCCTCTTAAATACGGTTAAGAGGCAGAAATAAAGGTCTGTCCTTGCTGTTTTCATATGACATAAAGTTGTACCAATGTGTAACTAAAGTTATAATGTTATTCAAATTGGGTGTTGATATGTGGATACTGGACGTTACATACAGTGATTGTCCTTTGTGAAAGGGGATTGTTAAAGTTCATAGAATCAAGCATTGTAAGGAATGACGGAAAAGCAGACTGTTTTAAGGACCGTGCTGAAATAAAACTACACCAATAATCACTATCACCACACAACAAAAATATCTAGTATATTTTTACTTCGTGTATTATTTGTCTTACTGACTGTAGGTACAATCGGCCAAATCTATATCTGATCACCGTAAGGACTATTTTAGCTTGCAGGGGTCGCCCGCTAAATTAACGCCGACATACTCATCAACCAATATTATCGCAGCATCGGGTGACTGTTTCTCTAGTACCTGTCAGCCCCTTGTTTTTGTAATTAAAAAAAGACGGCAAAAAATCAAACAAGTCATTTGGCTATGGTCGACGCAAAAAGGGCGGTACCTAGTACACTACCTAACTGAAGCGGGGCGCGGGATATCGAGATGCAGTATAATGAAATAGCGGTAGGTAGGTAGGTGTCGGCATACCTACCAACCTACCGCTTTCAGGTTTAAATTCGAAGCGAATCGAAGCGTCAATCTAAAATAATATTGACCACATTGACCGTCTTCTAAGCATTGACCATTGACATTCGTAGGTAATGAGATTGCAGACGCGCTGTGTACAAAATTAGCACTTCATTATTTTATCTCTATGGGTTACACATTTGTTCATTACGTAGCGAAGATAATAGTCAATCAATACTCAATATGATAGGTATGTTATTTATTTATGAACGCTTCGCATCTAAGAAGAAATTGTACCGAACGAACGAGTTTGCGTGCGTTTGCCGCCGCCGCGTCCGCCCGCTTCGACCGCAACCATTGTTTTTGTGTTTTATTCATTTTAATACTTACCGTGAATGAAAATGACACAAATTTACAATGTCGGTTTTTCATGCATTTATGATATTAAATAAGTGAACTCTAATGATTGTAATATTTTTTTGAAGCGTTTGTAGCTTAGAAAAACAAAATAATTAAAAATTTTAAAATTGCGTGCCCTAATTTGGCACAAATTTATTTAATAGGCATATGTAAGTGATCTGATAAAGGAAATAGTTATTTCATAAACTGTAATTTTTTTTTTGCACTATATTTTACATATTGACCCTATGTCAGTTTGCATTGGACGATTATGACACAAATTGGGTTTGCACACTCCGCAAACTATCCTAGATATAATACCATAAATATTTTAAACTTTAAATATTTTTTGCCCGTTTTGATTTGAATAAAAATTATCAACCACAAATCAGCGAATTACTGAAAATGCAAGTATCAGATCTGACACAAAACGCAATAATAACCTTCATAGGTACGACTGTATCCACAGGCAAGAAATAAGCAACTTTAGAATTTTTTAAACTTATGACATCAAAATAGCCTAGCGCTATCGGTCTAGTAGGTACATACAGTTCAATCTAGCAGTAAAAAAATAATTGTATGTGTTGTTGTATTGTTGCTGTTGTTTTTTTTGTTGTATATTGTGTATATTTTAGTCTGTGCTAAATATCGAATATATATTTCTTTCTTTCTTTAAAAAATTCCATAAAAAATTGGTCAGATGCCAAATGTTTTTTTAAATATTGCCTCGGAGAAAGTTGTAAATTTACATGATAAAGCGTCCAGCAGTTTTAAAATATGATAGAATATTTTCGTTACACTCCGTATAAGCACATATTTTAATGTATCTTTCTAATATCTAACTACTTTTTCAAAGCATATAACGTAAAATATGTCTATGGGAGATAGAAATATTTTTATTATTAATCTTTAACCAGTGCGTGACAAATCGAATGCCACGCGGATGAAGTCGCGGACAACAACTAGTATGTAATAAATCGCTCGTATTTTTTTTTAGAAAAACCTGGACGTATTGATAAGTTGGTAGCCCTGGTAAGTCTCCATCATAAGTCAATTCTAAATTCTGCAACGTTGGGATCTACCTTCGAAACTCAGGAGCAAGAGCCGAATGTAGCTTTTTTTAGGTAATTACTACGCTTTTTTAATTACCTTTCATCACCTCGTTTTTTTTCTAATTGATAACAATGTACAGGAGGCTAGCTTTACAGCTATGAATAACGAGGTACCGGGTCTGAAACCATGGATCTTTGAATACAGAAAAGAACTCGTTTTTTTTTTACAAGCTTTTATTTAACTTGCAATATATGTATGTATGTAAGTGTGTTTGGGTCAAATCTTGCAACTAAATTTTAAAACAGTTATCCTCCACCGATTAAGTCGAAATTTTGCATACACGTTTAGTTTGGATGACAATGCATGGTTAGCTAAGTGACGTCATACTAAATCCAATATGACGCAGGGCCCAAGATGGCGGTCTAGTTATTTTTTTTACACTGCCATGATATGGGTTTCAAATGAAAGAGTTTGCTGAGAAGAATACGAAAAAAGCTTGTTTAAAAAAATATATATTAATGAATAATTTTATTAAATTATTGCAAATTACTTACTGTAAGTACTCATCTCTTCCGTCATTTCCAGCATATATACTCGTAATTTAATCATACCACTTATGGTGTTATACTGGGATAGCAACAGCGTTATGACAAATAAACTTCAACCTAGCAATGGGGCTCAAGGACAACGGTAAGAAAAATACTCAAATAATAATAAAACTCACTATTTATTTAAATTAAGTACAGCCACATTACACACATGTTAAGAATAATCTCAATTAGTAGGAGACTAATGCAGGTGACAATTAATTCGTACGTAACGCTTTCTACAATAATATTGCTGCTTTGAAATTGAAATCTTATATCTTACATAAACTTGTGTTTGCTAAAATCTACACATCAATCATTTATATCATTAAATTTATTCACTCTAATATCACACACCGATTTATTTCTTCAACTGTCACAATGTTTCTTTAATTATTACAACTTACTTTACTGACTACGGAATATTGACTTATTTTCCTTAGTAATATTCAGAGTCTACGTGTGAAAGCGACAATGCTGTTTTTGCTGTATTGCTGTCAATTTTCACCATGCTCTTTCTGAGGTGAAAACACTTCACCAATAGACAGATGTTATCATTTTTGGTCAGAGTATTTTAATGGTGAGGTGATAAAAGGTCTTTAACTAAGGGCATTTGGTACAAGACGTTTCAGCCGTCTCTGCCACGCATACTTTGGTTCAGCGAGGGCGGGATGACTAGACAGGAAGTGGTGACGGCTTTGAGACTCCGATCCGGCTACATACCGCTCAACAGTTTCGGATTCATGATGCGCAAAGTTTATTCTCTCAATTGTGTTGTCTGAGGAGTTGTAGAAGACGTACATCACAGTGTTCGTGTTGGGGTCCAAAGACGTCAGGCTTTTGGCAATGGCTTTAATGTAGGCTTTTATAATAGCGTTCTGGCCTCACCTTTATCAGATGAGGCCAGAACTCTTATCATTGTTACGGGTAGGCTATAGTTTATTATAATTATAGTACCTAATCATTTCAATCCCCGATGATTTTATTCTGAATGAAATCATCGGGGTGACATATTCTATTAGGAAAAAACCCCGTAAATAAATAAAGATTAAAAAAATAGATATTTTTGAAACATTATTCAAACGACTTCCGGTCGAGCACTCGAATTAGCCGCCAACAATATGACCAGAAAACGAGATAGACTTCATCATAAATTCATAACAGATATATTCTGGGATGAAAAATATATTCAGAGATGTGTCAGTGATCAACAGGTTTAATACCGGCAGCGATCACAGACTTGTCCGAGGCTATCTGAATATCAACTTCAAGCTTGAGAGGACTCGTTTGATGAAGTCTAGGCTCCGAGCATCATCACATCACATCACATCAACAGCCTTTTAATGTTCCCACTGATGGGACATAGGCCTCCTCTCATAGAGGGAGTGGGCTATAATCCACCACGCGGGCCCTGTGCGGATTGGTAGATGTCACATGTCTTTGAATTTTTGGTTCTAGGACATGCCGGTTTCCTCACGATGTTTTCCTTCACCGTTTTGAGAGCAGTGGTGAAGAAATAAATTACACAAAGTAAAGCACCTGCTCGGGTTCGAACCCACGACCTACAACTCGTAAGTCGGGACCGTAACCACTGGGCCACCACTGCTCTCCCTGGCTCCGAGCATGCTTCAAACTACCTTGGGATCTGGAGCGTCCCATTCAGATCTGGGGGTGACCATATGCTCTTAGAGTAAGGTAATACAGCCAACTGTATGCATCGCATACATCTCGGCCTGATCCCGAAAATGAGCCCTAACTCACCCAGCCACCAGACTAGGCCGGGTTCCGAGGAGGATACACCACCATAGACCACATCCATACAGTGCGGCAAATTATACAGAAGTGCAAAGAAAATAATCGGCTCCTGTATTTTGCTTTTGTGGACCAAGAAAAGGCTTTTGACTCTATCGAGACCTGGTCTGTTTTGGAGTCTATGCAGCGAAGCCAAGTTGCTGTATGAAAATGCTACAATGGCCGTCCAAGTTCAGGACCAGCAAACTGAACACATCTTACTGCGCCGAGGGGTGAGACAAGGGGACGTAATTTCCCCCAAATTGTTTAGTAACGCTTAAGAGGATGTGTATAAGACGCTGGACTGGGAAGTAGTACATCTGACACTTGAGATTTGCAGATGAGATCGTCATGCAGCGATTCAGCCATCGCTGCATGAAAACCCAGGTTATGTTCAACCCATATGCCACTCTGGGACTGATTATAGTCAATGGCAGTGCTCTCAAGGCTGTTCAAAAATACGTTTACCTCGGGCAAATTCTGAAGTTAAGTAAAAAGAACTTTGAGAGGGAGGCTAGTAACAGAATACAGCTGGGCTAGGCGGGTTTTGGGAAACTTCGTCGATTCTTCTCATCGCATATTCCACGGAGCCTAAAGACCAGAGTCTTCAATCAGTGCGTCCTGCCTGTAATGACTAACGGGGCCGAGACATGGACACTCACGGTACGGCTAGTCCATCCGCTCAAGGTCGCTCAGCGAACTATGGAGAGGGCTATGCTAGGAGTCTCTCTGAGGAATCAAATCCGGAACGAGGTGGTCCGCAGAGAATCAAAGTTATCGATAAAGCTTATAGAATACGCAAGCTTAGGTGGCAATGGACCAACCATATCAGCCGTAGAACCGATGACCATTAGTGTAGACGGGTTCTTGAGTGGAGACCGCGAACTGGTAAACGTAAGATAGGACGCCCTCAGGCTAGGTGGAGTGACGATCTTCGCAGGGTGGCTTGTAGCAGCTGGATGAGAGTTGCCGTAAATCGAAGCAAATGGTGTGCAATTGGAGAGGCCTAATGTCTTGCAGTGGACTGCTCAATAGTAGTACACTGCAAGACATAGGCCTCTCCCATTGTGTATTTTGTGTATTATGTGGCAATCATCAGCCAATGCTGATGATGATGATTGCCACATATAATAAACTGCTAAATCCTTTCCAATCTGGTTTTCGACGTTGACACAGCACAACGTCAGCACTTATGCATATCACGGACGAAATCAGACTTGGCATGGAATTGGGCAAGTTGACAGTACTTGCTCTGCTTGACTTTAGCAATGCCTTCAATACCGTTCACTACGACATTTTGCTTGGCATCCTATGCTCTTTTAAAATATCACCTCAAGAAATTTACTGGTTTCGTAGTTACTTGTTTAGCCGCCGGCAGCGTATTTGCACTGATGAATCTGTCTCTTCCTGGTGTCACACCTCTGCCGGTGCCGCAGGGTGACGTTTTATGTCCACTTCTCTTCACATCCTTGTAGCTGCGTGTCGCGGTTTCGATTCCCGCACAGAACAAATATTTGTATGACCTACAGATAGTTGTTCCGGCTCTGGGTGTTGTGTATGTGAGTTTATATGTTTGTAAACGCACCCACGATACAAGAAGAAATTCCTATGGTGGGGCAACGTTTAAAAAAAATATATATATTAATAAGATTACATAATACAAAATGATTAAGTAATACAAGGCTAGAAAAAATGATAACTGAACTGTGTGGTAACAATGATGTTACTGCCTAAGATATTCGCATCTGTACTTATAATCTATGTCTGGATTGCACGCGTCCTTGTCCGTCCTAACGGAAAAAAATGTATTTACCAACTCTTTCTTTTTTCTAACCTTCAAATATCAGGAAAAAATTGAAATAAATTAGTAAATTGAGGTGTATTGCGTACTTACATATAGTATGAGATCCCTTGTGTTTTATTTACTTTGATATCATAATTGGTACACTATGTAAACACACACGAAGGCATTTTTTTAATTTTGTTATTGTTTCAACAATGCCTATCGCTTTTCGCCATGCATGACATAGACTAAAGACTATACGTCACAATTAGGACGTATTCGAGTCTTCACAATGCGCGCACTCATAACATATCTGTTTACTAGAGTACCATTGCTTATATATATTTTGTGTTACAATTTTTAAACATTATTATTATAATGAATTCAATAAAATTCTAGAGCTTTAGAAAAACCAATAAAATTGAACCAAGAACCAATCACAACGGATGAGTGCGGTGTGGTCGCCGGTGGCAACGAGAGGGTTCCTTTGATTAATAATGGTATCTTCTACGAGAGAGGAGATATACCTTGGCTCGTAGCTATCTATAGGAACGTTGAGGACACTCTTCGATTTATCTGCGGAGGGACGCTCGTTTCTGATCGTCATGTCGTGACCGGTGAGTTTAACCCCCGGTTTCCCAAAATTCGATTAACGGGCTGTTAACGTTATCGACGAATAATCGCCAGTTATCTGCTGTGATTAGTTGTTGATAATTCATTCATCCAATCATAGCAGATAACACGTGCTTGTCAATTTGTCACGTTAATTTTGCGATAATTTAGCATCGAGGAACCGGGCTTCAGTGTTCATTTATTAGTCATTTGTCATGAAGATGTCCCTTGTAAATTATTCTGAATATAAATAAGAACCACAGCAGTATAATAAGTCTCGTATCATTGAGAGCAGGGTTCCTTTTCATATTTGATAAAGAATCCTAAAAGGTTTCTCTAAAATAAGTAATTATTTCTTGTATGAAATACGTTATTTGTAATTCTTGTGCTCTACAAAAAAAAAAATATTTTCGCCCAAGTTAACATAAAATCTGTGATTTTTGGATTATTTTCAGCTGCTCACTGCATGAAGCGTCGCTATGCCGTAACTCCCATGAAGGATATCGTGGTTAAGGCTGGTGTACACAGCCTAAATAGCTGGAGTGACGATTTCATCGTCACAAGACAGCTCATGGCGGCGACGATACACAAGGAGTATGATCCTCTCACGATTCAGAGTGAGTATCTGGGGGCACGATGCAAGTTAAAGTTCTTTAATTTCATCATTCACTCACTCATTCAATCACCGATCATTAACATTCTTAGGTATCTTATCATCAGGTAAGGTATATCTAGTAGAGTCACAAGCTTCAAATTTTGAACACAATTCAGTGTTTAGCCTATAGAGCAAGGACAAACTAAAACATCCCGCAATTTGTTCCGTTTCCTAGATACACAAACTGGCTAAGTAACTTTGTAATCAATACATATTAGAGTTGAAACGGATATCCGTTAACTATCCGGTATCCGGCCTATCCGGCCTTGTTTTCACTATCCGGCCCAATACCGGATAGTAATACAGTATCCGGCCGGATACCGGATAGTAAAATTTAAATATTACAATAAAAAAAAGCTAAAGTCATAAACTTGCATTCATAAAATTGGTGAATGTCGTTTTATTTAAAGAATTTAAAGTAAGGCCGTAGTAGTAGGTACCTAATGAAAATAAAAATGAAATGACACATCGACCAAAATTTATTTATATTAATAGGTACCTAATAAGTTTGTTTACTAACAAAATCAGTTTAAGAATATAAGAATATTCATATTTTTTCGTTTTCATATTTTTTCGTTCAATTGAAGCAAAAACATAACCTCTAAAACTTACGTACCTGCCTTTTTTCCTTCACCACCTCGAGAAATTTTAGCCTGACACAATAAACATACCGCGTACTTGTTATCGTCACTGTTTAAATCCAAATATTGCCATATTGGCGATCGTGTTTTTGATGATGACATTTCTTGTTAATCTATCAGAATCCAAACATAAAATCACGACGACAAGTGATAAACAATGAAATAAACAACAAACGAACTGAGAAACAAACACAAACTGAAACGCGCGATAACACTCTCCGATCTCCGCTTACGTGCGACCCGAATGCGCCTGCATATTTCCGATCTCGTTCACCGCGCCAATATTCAAATCAAACTGAACTGAATGGCGTTGTTAAGATTTTCAGCGGAATAATGAATATAAAAAAAAAGTCGGACTCGCGCACGAAGGGTTCCGTACCATTATCACAAAAACGGCAAAGTTGTTGTTTGCACTAAAATATTTATTTTATTCTGTTTTTAGAATTTGTTGTTATAGCGGCAACAAAAATACATCATCTGTGAAAATTTCAACTGTCTAGCTATCACGGTACATGAGATTTAGCCTGGTGACAGACAGACGGACCGCGGAGTCTTAGTAATAGGGTCCCGCTTTTACCCTTTGGGTACGGAACCCTAAAAATTATAGGTTGTTAGGGTCCCTAAAACACGACCGCCGCGCCCCCGTGTGGGGACAACAGCAACAGCAAACCGGAGGGTCAACTCTCTATGTCGATTTAACGATATACCTTCAAGATTATGATATACTATATGAGATTTTAGGTATCTAATCATACTACTAATGTCAATAATGACGTTGACGTGCGTGCAATGTGGTCCGTAACTTTGCTGCCGCCATTGCCCGTCTGAATAGCCTAATGATAAACGTGGTGGCATACTACATTTAATGTTGCGAGATCGAATCCCAGCTAAGGATAGATATTTTTAACAGACTTTCCAAAAATGAGGAGGTTCGACAACATGTTTTTTTTTCCTCGCTATCGCCGTCAATTGTGGACCGATTTTGAAAATTCTTTTTTGTTTGAACATACTCTGTTCCCAAATTGCTGCTACAAAATGTATAATAACTACTCCTTAATAAATGACGCCAAGTCTCTGGGGATTGCTGCAACCGCATGTCTGTTTATACCATTTAATAACATAACATCACGCCAGTACGCTCTAAAGGAGTACGCAGATGTGTACAGTTCACTTTGGTACACCCTCATGTCACCTGTTATGTTTAAGTTTCATGATATTCGGGTAATCTAATCTGGCACTATAGGTACCTTACTAAAGAACTTGCCTTGCAGGTACCACTAAAAAGAGTTTATTTTTTTGGTACCAACCAAAGACACCGACTTCCAAAAAGAAAGTAATTTTCCATTTTGTAATGTATTTATTTGAAAAGTCGATAGTATTTTTTTGAAAATACTTTTTTATGTTTTGTTTCGGTATGGTGTTCTGGAGTACTACTAGATGGCGCGCAGCAAACCTGTGCTTACTTTTTAGGGTTCCGTATCCAAAGGGTAAAAACGGGTCGCTATTTCTAAGACTCCGCGGTCCGTCTGTCTGTCTGTGGATTTTAAAATTGATTGGAAATTAAAATGGGGCCAATTTGGGAACAGAGTATGTTCAAACAAAAAAGAATTTTCAAAATCGGTCCACAATTGACGGCGATATCGAGGAAAAAAAAACATGTTGTCGAACCTCCTCATTTTTGGAAAGTCTGTTAAAAATACCTGGTGGTCAGACGCGGGGTTCGTGAGTAACCCTCAAGCAAGTGAGCTCCTGTGAGCGAGCTGCATCTCCGGCACTTTCCTGGATAGAAAGAAGAGGACTACCCGTTGGATTAGTTTTCCGGCAACCCAGCTGTAGGCATTGGGTAGATGCGATGATTTGTATTCGAGAGGTGAGCGTGCTTACAGCTCCGGGACCATTCTGGAGAAATGGGAGCCAGCTTCTCTGGCGTCCTTAACGAGGATTGAATCCGCTAGCACCAACTGCGCTGGTGCCGGTGCTTGCACTAGTGCTGGCGTGCTGGGGTCCGTGTGGTGAGCGGCTTTATTGCTCCGGTACTACTCTGGACAAATGGTAGTGAGTAATCACGATGCGACTCATTTCTCTTGAGTACCAGGGGCGAGTGCTCTCGGAGGCGTGACCTACCGAAGATGGTCCCAGACACCTCGTAAGGGGTTGCCTGGTATAGTGTGCCGCCTTATATAACGTAATGTTGGTGAAGGTGGCCACTATAGGAAATCTCAGTAGTTTGATTGGGTCATGTCTGTCTGTCTGTCACCAGGCTGTATCTCATGATCCGTGATAGATAGTTGAAATTTTCACAGATGATGTATTTCAGTTGCCGCTATAACAACAAATACTAAAAACAGAATAAAATAAATATTTAAGTGGGGCTCCCATACAACAAACGTGATTTTTTTGCCGTTTTTTGCGATAATGGTACGGAACCCTTCGTGCGCGAGACCGACTCGCACTTGGCCGGTTTTTTTTGTATCAAGTCGATATTCTTCTCTCTAGAGTAAACCTGTGCAGCGATAGCTCGATCTAGGTAGGTAGAAAGGTTAGTAAGATAGGTAGGTCTAGGTAAGGAGGGTAGGTACAGGTAAGTAAGTAAGTAAGTAGGGTAGTAGGATTGGCAGTTAACGGGAGCAAAGCCGCGAGCACAGCTAGTCCTATATAAATAGACATGCAATATTAAGTAATGCGATTATTAAGTAACTTTTACAGTTCATACATTTTTCGTCACTTACACTACCTAGATAGGAACACAATAATGTCGAGTCGATAAGTAAAACCAAGTCGGTTATATTTTTGTTTGTTACCTTCTTATTAAGGTACCTACTAAATAAATAAACGAACTTGGTTTTACATTCGATCTCACAACTTTTTGTGATAGAATAACTGCATTGCGAGACTTGTGTTTTTTACATGTTATGTTTTTAATTGGTTCAGATAAACAGCAATACCTGTAATAGTCTACTACTGGACACAGACTTATGCTGTCTTTGTTTCAGTGCGAGAAATTAATGATGATAATAAATCCGGCTAACCCATTTCATCTAATTTTATTTGTTCATTATTTGCTTGTTTCAGATGACATCATGATACTCACACTGGACAAACCCGTCAAGTTCAACAGATACATCCGACCAGCCTGTCTGTGGAGCGGTGACACTGATCTGATACGTGTGGTCGGGGTTCCTGGAGTTGTAAGTACCTAATCCCGGATCTAATTAACTAGTCACGTGACCTAAGGTCCTTTCTTCTGTCGGACAAAGAATAGGCATGTTCATTTCATTCCCAAAAAGTACTTTTTTTTAATTTTGATCAAGACAACACAGATTGGCGCGCGCGCTTTTTGTCGTCGCACGCTATATATCCAAGCTATTCCCTGTTCTACGTCATCTTTGTCTTTATCGACGGAACCACCTGTTATCGATAAAAAAGTATCGATTGCAAATAAGTCAATTATGGACAAATTTATTACAAGAAGCTTCTCCAAACCATCTCATGCCGCAAAGCCCCCGATCGAGAGTGATGAAAGCGAACACGATGTATGGAATATACCGATACGATCTGCGCTCCATACAAGCCTCAAAACTGAAGTACCTTTGAAAACCACCAACAGTTTCAGTAAGTTATTAACTGGACATGTATCTCGCAATCCTTTTAGTAATTTGGTCATAATATCAAGTAAGTCGGGCAAAATCTGCCCTCTGAGAGCTATCTTCGCGTGCGCTGCCTAAACCGTTGGAAATTCGCAAATATAATGTACAATAGGATTGTTTGTCTTAAATAGTTCTAAATAAAAGTCCGCGACAGCATATATCTACCTTTTATGTGTAAGCCACTATGGCCAAAATAGTGAACCTTAAATACAATTAAATTGGATACTTTTTACAATGCACATTTTAGAATATTTATCAAACTCTTATGAAAATCGACACATTTTTCGCTTTAACTATTTAATGTAAATAAACTATGTCTTTTACACTAAGTAATTTGAACGCATAGTTTAAAAGTTATCACGATAAGATTGACTTCAATGGAGCGACAAAAATACGCGCGGCGGGTAAAGCGGGGGCAGGGGTGATGCGATCCAAGCAATGACGCGTCGGAATCCATCAGTTTTGAGTTAGACATCTGAAATGCCGGATACGCGTAGAAACAACAGCTAAAAAAAAAAATTGTCACGAAACTTTATGTGGCAGACCAAATTCCACGCGAGCGAAGCCGCGGGCAAAAGCTAGTAATATATAAATATAATAAAGGCGAAAGTCTGTGAGTGTGTTTGTATGTTTGTTACTTCTTCACGCTCAAACAGCTGGACGGATCTGGATGAAATTTGGCACAGAGATAGATTATAGTCAGGAATAGCACATAGGATACTTTTTATTCCGGGAATATGTTCCCTCGGGATAATTTTCGACATTCTCGCGGGCGAAGTCGCTGGCAGAAGCTAGTAATTCTATAAATGGTATTGATACAGCAGTTGACCAACTTCAAATTGCCATTCTAATGAGTCGCGAAATAAACGTTCCATCGAGCCCTTCATCTATTAAGCGCTACATCTTGCCATGACTCGTCAAAGACTTACTTTCTACTAAAACAAACGTAGAAAAATGCCTGCAAAAGAAACGAATCCTTTAACAAAGATGCCATTTAACAAAGATATTATAAACATTCTTAAAACTAAAATATAATACCAAATCCAAATATATAATGACAAAATATGGAATGACAAACTAGCCCAAATTGATAATCCATCTACCGATATCTGGACTATTGTAAAATCTCTAACCTATATACGAGTATAAGCCGTCAGTGATTCCTTCTTTAAAATATAAAAGTGGTCAGTTGACTGCATCCCTAGCTGAACAGTGCGAGGTACATGCTGACACTTTTGATGATTATATGAGTCTAACTATAAACTGGCCTAGTGATGATATTACGGAGGCTGCCGTCAATGAGTCATCAAACCAACTTGATAACGTTAAAGATTTTACTCCACAAAATCTTGAGCGTCCAAGAAAGGTAATCAAATCAATAAGAAATCTCAAAAGTCTTGAGTCTCCGGGTGTCGATGGTATACACAACTGCTAACTAAAAAATATTTCACGGTAATGTATTTATAACAAAAGTTTCTAATGGTTGTCTGGCAATTGGCTACTTTCATTCGGCTTGTAAAAGAGCCAAAATAATATAATTTCAGAAACCAGATAAAAATTAAGCTACACCAACTAGCTATGGACCTATAAGTCTAATCCCATTATTGGGCAAATCATTTAAAGAAATAATATCGTTGCGCTAAGTTAAAGCCACAAACCACCTGCTATTGCCCAACAATTCGGTTTCAGATAAGCTCATTCTACAGCACAACATCTGGCCATGGTCACGCACAACCTTAACATGGGTAAATCTACGTGTATGATATTGCTAGATTTAGAAAAGACTTGTGTAAGTTACCCAGGCGTATTTGACTGAAAGCTCTTTCTGTGTACATATCGGTGATACTGTATCTCAACCTAGACCTATACCTGCAGGAGTGTCACAGGGCTCCTTGCTGGGTCCTCATTTATTCACACTGTTCACTTATGAACAGTGTGAATAATGAGCCTGCTTGGGCATGTCCCTTAGGACATGCCCAAGCAGGCTAATACTCATCTTGCTTATTTTGCTGATGTCACAGCCTTATTTACGTCAAGCAAAGACACCGATTTCATATTTCACTAAAGCGAAATTAAAAATTAAATTCCACAAAAACTGCAGTCATAATATTTACAAGAAAGACGCCATTACCAAAAAGGCACATAATAATAGGTAATACGGTTTTACCATGGAGTATAACCATCAAGTACCATCAAGGGGTAATACTAGGCACCGTAGGCGCGGGCTTGCGGACGGCGAGTAATGGGTAACTCACGTCGACGGCGCGGTGTGTTCCACGCGCGCCTCAAAGAGATGTCAGCAGAACTGACGGGGTCCACTAGGGCCGATGCCTGTCTGGGTTCGCGGATAAATTTGAAAAAGAGTTACCGCGAGTTGACTCAAGCAACTGATGGCACACGGGTGGGTTTTAGTCAGTAAAAGTCTGACACGCCCTCCCGCCTCACCCAGAGCGTTAGAAATCATTGGATGATTTACCACCCAAAAAAATAAAATATAAAAGGGGTAATACTAGGCAATAAAATAAACTTGACAAAAATATCGATTTATCCCGGCCATGAACTAGGTAACTAATTTTCTTTTAATAAAGATTCTACTAACAAAAAAAAGGTGTTACATAAGTAGTGGAATTCCCTGCCAGACTCGGTTTAGCTACAACTTGGGAGTCTTGTAAGTCAAGAGTGTATAGGTTTCTTCTAGGTAAGCGTGCTACATCATCGACCACATCATCGCTTACCATCAGGTGAGTTTGTGGTCAAGCGCGAGCCTGTCAATAATAAAAAAAAATATATTGGGTTTCTATTTTATTTACTTTGCAGTGCCTCGACGCGAGTACTTTACATTGCATATACACCTTTTGTCGGCACGCATCGATCGACAATCTATCAAGATACGTAATTATGACCCATAAAAAGACCCCATTCGATAAGTAAAATGTGTTTTAAGAGTTTGTAACAGATTTCAATAAAAGGTGAAGGTCTCAATTCGTCTGATTTTTTTTGCATGTTTGTTCAGCCAATTGATATTTTTTTTTACCGATTTGGTGATACTTTTTTAACCGACTTCAAAAAAAGGAGGAGGTTCTCAATTCGACTGTATTTTTTTATTTTTTTGTGTGTGTCACCTCAGAACTTGTTACTGGGTGAACCGATTTTGATGATTCTTTTTTTATTTGAAAGCTAGTGTTTGTCATGTGGTCCCATTTAATTTTCATCAAGATCTGATAAAGAACTTCGGAGATACACATCAGAACTCTTTAATAAATGACGGCAAATCACTCGGGATAGCTGCAATCGCATTTATGTTTATTGTTTACACCATTTCATAACATAACATCACACTAGTACGCTCTAAAGGGGTACGCAGGTGTAAACAGTTCACCTTGGTATACCCTTATTCGACCGAATTTGTTTAAGTTTCACGTTATTGGGTAACTCTATTCTGGTTTCACTTTGGGCATTATTGGTACCTAGCCTATATAAATTGTGTAGTACAACTAAAAAGTGAAAAATAAAAAAAAACTTTTTACAAAAAATACAACCGACTTCCAAATAAAAAAAGTGAAAAATAACTTCAATTTCGAAAGTCGGTGTCAAAAAACGAAGAAAATAAAACAAGAACACCGACTTCCGAAAATGAAGTTATTTTTCACTTTTTTGTTTTTTTATTTGGAAGTCGGTTGTATTTTTTGTAAAAAGTTTTTTTGTTTGAAAGAACATGTTCCCGAATTGGTCCCATTTTTTTGTGGTATAATGACAGCACTCGCAGCTACGTTCTGCATAAGTTCAATGATGCATTACTATGGGTATTGTATCAGTCCTATAGGTCTTTACTATAGAACTAGCTCACTAATAAACTAAGATAATTAAGATTCACTATTAAACTCAACATAGCAGTAAAATATAAGAATTGCCATCGTAGAACAGAAAGATAATATAATCTTTATTTATATAAAAAAAACCGGTCAAGTGCGAGTCGGACTCGCGCACCGAGGGTTCCGTACAAACAGCCACATTCACCAACATAATTAGGTAACTAGGTCAACGGGAACTACCATATAGGCTTTCGATCCAAAACCTATAGGGTACTTCCGGTTGACCTAGAATTGTCATTTTTGGTTATATGCAAGGTCTTATACCACAAGTAAAGGGAAAATTCCGAAAAATAAAAAAGGTTGAAAATTATGGTAAATTTTACTACTTACAAGTTTTCGCGAAAATCTAAATTATCCCATATCTTTTTATCGTGTTGAATCAGGACATTGATTTGTATACACCTAATAGGGACTATAGACCTCAGTATCTGATAAAAAAGCCTGAGAAAATCGGTGGTGACACACGGACAGACGCTCAAGAAAGTGATCTTAAAAGGGTTCCTTTTTTACCTCAAGAGGTACGGAACCCTAAAAATAAATGAATAAATCTTTATTTAGATGAAAAGAGAAAATTATTCTCAAGCCCTTGGCTTGCAGTATGGTGGAGGGTGCAGGAGACGTAGGATTAGGCCCACTATCCACGGAAGCGTAGCTTCATAGACGCTTCAAAATACACCGTGCAGCTTGTACAGACCAGCGTACTGAACTCTGTGTACGAGGCTATTGCACGCGTAATTATTCTCAAGCCCTTGGCTTGCAGTATGGTGGAGGGTGCAGGAGACGTAGGATTAGGCCCACTATCCATCATTTATGATGATGCCGTTGAACAACGAAGACTTTATTTTGGCGTCTTAGGTGATTTCGAATGTAGTAAACATTCGAAGTCACCGAAGACGACGATTAGATAGTGGTAAAAAAAAAACTTTTATTTGGACCAAACATTTGTACATACATCATAAACCTGCCAAACTGCGTGACAGTTTGTCGGCAGGATTAGCGCTCGTTTTAAGAACATTTGGTATCAATTATAAACATCTAAGTAGGTAGATACAACTATTATTAGACGGCAAAAATGTTACGAGTATCATCAGCATTTCAGCAGCCCTTTTCCGCACTTAGACTCCCATTTGGTCCGTTGTGCATGGGGGTACTGGCTAACATAGCCAGCCCAGCTCGGCCCAAAAGCACAGAAGCTTCCTGGGAGCTTCACAGGCTTCACGGAGCGACCTCACTGTTCCGAGTATTTCTTCGCGTTGAGATGCCACGGCCTGGCGCCTATGTTGAATAAATGTTTGTTAAGAAGGGTATGGCCCGTTATTGTCCCTATAAATTATTTTGACGTTACTTCTACTCAGGCTGTCATTTCTTCTCTTTTAGTGAGACGTGGGTATACTTTTGGCAAAGCCATTTTTGACTGTCTACAGTCTGTTGCCCGTGACCATCTGTTATTGTATAGTTCTGTTGATCTTTGACGAATCCACGCACGAAATTGCAAGAAAGACAAGGGCAAAAGTGGGTACGGGTCTAGCACTAACCTCTCGGAGCCTTTTTTTGCAAGTTCATCTGCGGCATCATAGCCTAGGGATCCACTATGCCCCCTGATCCACTGGAGGGTGATTCGATTGGATTTCGATATACTCTCCAGGGCGAGGTGGCACTCAAAGATTAGTTTGTTGTTAGTTAGTTTGTTTTCTAAAGCTTTGAGCACAGCCAGACTATCAGATAGGAATCTGATTCTGTAGTTCTGGATAACTAAACGCTTTACGGTTTTTGCGGCTTGTGTTAAGGCATCGCATTCACATTGAAATATCGAACTGTGTGTGCCTAGCGGTATGTGAAAGTTAATGTTGAGGTCAAGGGAGTGTACGCCAGCACCTAAACCATTATTAGTTTTTGAGCCATCTGTGTAGATTCGTACTTCATTGGCTCCTGACTGATCCCTTTCTTCCTCTATTGTTTGTATGTTATGGTTTTTGTTGAACATATGTTGTTTTTGTATTCTATCACACGGAGCAGCGATGAGAGGTTGATACTCAATCACCCGGTCCAGGATTTTAGCGTGTCGACTTGTGAGGTTTTTGCCCCATATGCCTAGATGCATTAGCCTGATGGCAGCTAACGCCGCCTCTTGCTGTATGTACAGATCCAGGGGAGTTGTGTGTTGGAGTTGGGTGATGGTGATCGAGAGTTCTGTCCTCGTCCACCAAAACAGAGTACAGAAGGCTTATGGCACAGAGTAATCTTTGGAGAGAGCCCCCATGTTTTTCCTAATATTTTTTTACACTGGTAGAGTGCGATTGTACATTTGTTGAGTTTGTAGTCAAGATGCTTGGTCCAGAGCAATTTGCTATCAAGGATTACCCCCAAGTACTTGAACTCCTCTTTAAGTGTTAATTCTGTGTTGAAAAGTTTTGGAAGCCTATGCGGTCCAAAACTTCGTTTGTTAGTGAACATTATTAGTTCCATTTTTAAGGGGTTAACCGATAGTTCGTACTTTGTTCACCAGCTTTCGATTATTTTGAAGGCCTTTCTTATGAGATCACATAAGATGCCCTCAAATTTCCCCGAGATTAGAATTGCTATGTCATCTGCGTATCCTACCGAGTAAACGCTGCTGTCGTTGAGCTCTGCAATGAGCTCATTCACGACTAAATTCCACAGAAGTGGTGACAGCATCCCACCGTGTGGGCAGTACTCACGATTCCTCGTGTGGTAGTGTTTACAGTAAATTGAATAGCACGGTTTTTTAGTATGTTGTTAATCCATTCTACAAGCGTCGGCGCAACACCGTACGTGGCGAGTGCCTGCCCAATGCTGGTGAAGTTAGTATTGTCGAAAGCACCTTCGATATCGCTGAAGGTGCCTAGGGTTGGATTTTTGTTTTTGAGAGCATTTCTTACGCGTGAGACTACGCTGTGGAGCGCTGATTCAGTTGATTTGCCTGCACAGTAGGCGTGTTGGTTGGGATGCAGAGGTTTTTTATCGAAATCTAATTTCTTATCTTCCTGTCCAGCCTCTCCAGTGTCTTCAGAAATAACGGGGAGAGGCTTATGGTCTAAAAGATTTGGGCTAGGTGTAGTCGCCCAGTTTACTTCGCGGCATTTCAAGGGGATATAGCGGTGGGCCAGGCAGGCTCGAATGACATTGATGAGGTAATCAGCCAGCAGACTACCGCTCAATCTGAGCAGAGCTGGAGAGATAAGATGCCGTCCATCCCCGCTGCCTTGAATGGTAGGAAGGTGTTGATTGCACACGTTATTTTATCTTTGTTGATAACTTCTAACGCCAACTCCCAGTCCAAGCTACTCGTAGCCCTCTCCCCGTACGGTTCCCAGCTTTGCTGGGTGGCAATTTTAGCAGAAACAACCCACTTCTGGCAGCCCAGAAGTGGGTTGTTTCTGCGTCGTTTGTTGTATAAGTGTTATCTGTTTTTTTTCAGGCATCCTATAGAAAGGTCTGTCTCTTGAGCAAGACATGTTTTGACCCTTATTGCCTGGTTTTTATTTTCAATGTTAGTACAAAAACGCCTCCAACTTGTTTTTCCTCGGAGGCGAATAAGTTTTTATAGGTTTTGCGGTTTGTTATGTAACGGTCCCAGTCTTCTGACGATCGTGTGTTGAATAGCAGCTCTGTTGAATAGCCTTCTCAGTTTATGTCGGTGTCTCTCCAGTTCAAGACTCGGGGATGGGCGCATCCACGTTTGCAGTACTTTTTGAGTCGCCGTGAGCGAGAACTTTCCTTAGCTTTTCGGTCAGGGTAGTGTTAGGGGGCGCATCCATGGCGCGGTGCGAAGGGCCGATGCAGCGACATATGGAGCTGCGTCGGTCTCAGCTTCGTGAGGTCCTGGTGGTGGAATGGCGGGACAGGCTTTCACGCCCTACCGCCGGCCTCATTACCATCGAGGCGGTCCGCCCAGTGCTCGAGCGCTGGCTCGGGAGGAGGCACGGCTGCCTGTCGTTTCGGGTGACGCAGGTGCTCTCGGGGCATGGTTGCTACGGGAAGTACCTGTGTCGCATAAACAGGGAGCCGGACGCCCGGTGTCACCACTGCGTCGACTGCCGGGAGGACACGGCGCGGCATACGCTGGCAGAGTGTGCCGCTTGGGAGGAGCCACGCCGTGCCCTCATCTCTGAAGTAGGCAGTGACCTGTCGCTGCCGGCCGTAGTCGAGTCTATGGTCGGCAGCGAGGAGTCCTGGGACGCAGTGGTATCCTTCTGCGAAACAGTCGTCTCGCAGAAGGAGGCTGCGGAGAGGGAGATTTCAATCGCTAACCCAATCCGCAGCAGACGCGCCGGGCGTCGGCAGAGGGCGGACAACGCCCTCTTCCAGCCCCCCTAAATGGGTCCAGAAGCGACGGACTTCGCCCCCAACACATCAGGACCCGAGGTGGCGGCGCGCCCCTCTTAGACGTCGCGGGGGAGTCCAACACCTCACTCCTCCCCCAAATCGAGATTGTGGCCCGCAGAGGTGGGCCGGCACTAGCTGGGGGTTGCGGAAGTATCGTTGTTCCCGCGACCCCCAGCGTAGGTGTGAGACGGAACACCAGGGTGGTTTTTAGTCAAAAAAAGGGGGCGCATCCATGAACGCAGATAAGGTTGGGATTGCTTGGGACGCAGCCTGTTATGGTGCATCCCTTGCGGTTGCCTTCCTCATCGCATCCTTGGACGGGTCGAGACGTCGGGGACGTCGCTCGTTCAACAAGCGACTCCAGAGCTAATCCTTTGGTATAGGACCAGCTTAGTGAAAAGTAGACGAACCTGCACGCGACGGAAGATCGATCGACGAGACTGTATACGGCACGAGACTATGCCGCAACTCATCCCGAAACCCCACGCCACGCCGGCTGCCCCCTCCCCCACTAAACCGATCCTCGCTTTATATCCCGCTTATAGGATACCTCAGTCGGTTGATCGTGGGGTAGCTACTCCACGACCTCCCGTGTGAGAGGAAATCCGGGCCAAAGTAGTGTGTTGTGTACAGTCTGCTCCACTCAACCACCAGGACCCCTTCATCCCTCCGTACGGGTCCCCGCACACAGCAAAAACACGACGACGATTATATTGGGCGCATACATGTATAAAAAAAAAACTGCTGTAGATTGTTCGTAGTGACAAGAACATTATTAGATGATGATAGTACATTTCACTCATTCTATAGTATGTGTAAAACTACTTATCAGATCTTTTCCACTATCTGAACAAATTTCGCTGCCGTTGCCGCCATTTTTACAAAAAAATACACGTGGGACCACTCGATGTACGCCCCGCCGTATGACATGCAGTACGGCAGGCGTCAAGAAGCATGCATGCAGCGGCGCGAGCGCGACGCTGCCGCTCCGTCGACAGGGTTTCATAGTTTTGTATGTGCTGCAAGCTGGCGTACACCAAGCGTATGATGAATACACCTCTGCTTATATGAAGCTACGCCTCCGTGGACAGTAGGTCTAAGTCATTACGATTTTACATGAGGAAGATAACGATGAGCGGATAGTACAGTTGAGTCCACCTAATATTTGTGCCTGTGATGATGACGCACACATCGTATTGATTATTACTATCTTTCCTCAGGTGGCCGGCTGGGGTCGAGGTGAAGAGAGCATAGGAGCCAAGCAATATGAGCCCCGAATGGTGCACGTCCCTATAGTCAGCACCAAAGAATGTAGGGCCAGCAAGTCTGCCTTCCACCAACTTACCTTCAACACTACCTTGTGTGCAGGTATGTATTCAGATTACACTAGAAATAGTCAACATAGACAGTCGATCGTTAAGACTGTGATTTTTTTAGTAAGCCAGAAATCAGGAAAGCCGCCGGTTACCGACATAGTCCGAAGAAATGTGAAACTTAAGTGGCAGTGGCATTGCTCGCAGATTGGATGGTCGAGGGTGAAAAGTTTTGGTGTGGCGACCGCGAACTGGATGATCTGGCGTTGGAAGATATCCCACTAGGTGAACCGATGACCTGGTTTTGCGGCAATCTGCTGGATGCGATTAATGTGGTGACATTTGGGGGAGGCATATGTTCAGAAGTGGACGTCTTTCGGCTAAAATAATGATGATGATGAAGCTAAACTTAACTTGCGACATTTTACTATAACAGGTAACCGAAACGGCGCAGGGCCTTGCGAGGGGGACTCCGGTGGCGGCCTTTACCTGTTTAATGAAGGCAAGTGGAGACTCCGGGGCGTCGTCTCCGTGTCCGTGAAGATTGGGAAAGGAGCCCTCACCTGCAACCTCAACGAATATGTCGTGTACACAGATGCAGCACAGTTCTTGCCGTGGATTAGAAATATTTTATCAGAGAAATATTATGATTAAAATAATGAGATTATAGTTATTTGTTATTTTATACTGTTTGTCATAAAGCCACTGATAGACTTGAGCATTTACTTCATGACTTGTATGACCATTCTAGCGAATGTTAAAATAAACAGGAGCATTCTAGCGAGCGTTCTAGCGAGCATTCTAGTGATACGACAGTAAACTTGCTTCGAGGTTTTTGCCGAGCCGAGCTATTTTATCATTGTTCCACCGCGCCGTCCCTCTCAGTGAATGCTCAATTTTATCAGCACCTTCACATACACTAAGAGCGCGGTTACTCTTGCACTATTAAAATCAAATTTGCGTCATTAAACATCATCTCAATTTCCCATCCCATAAAACTCATTTCTATTCCCACTCCTTCTTTGTTCATGCAGTACGATTGTAGAAATCAGTTTCACCTAAGATCCGTGGCGCTCAAAGTATTTCTATTTTTAAGAAGCAAATCAAATACATTATCTTTCTTCCATCCTGTGATATTTTATATTATGTATGTATGTATATTTTATTATCATGTATTTTTTTTTTCTTCAATATAATTATATATTGAAGTGTTTAAGCACTTATTGTAATTCTATATACTATGTTTGTATTAGATAAGTTTTACAGTCTTATTATCTTTCCTTGTACTTCTACACACTGTGTCTATGTTTCTTATCCGAATCTCTTGTCGCAGGTCTGCTGGAAGAATTTTCTCTAGACATGAGCAGCACCTTTGTGCTCTTCTATCTTTATATGTATTTTCTCTTTTAAGTGTTTAATATTTACATAAATAAATATATAAAATAATTATTTTTACTGCTTATTGTTTTTTTTTTTAATTTTTGCTCCACAATAGGAAGTTTTCCTTTATTGTGGTTGCGTATAAACCATAATCTAGCCTTCATTCATGGTTTACCATGGTTAGAAACTCACAACAAACTGGCAACCCACAAATTACGGATAACTGAGAGCTGACGACCAAATTTTTCATGAAAATACTACTGAATGTATTTGTTTAAAATTAAATTATTTGCATTTTTAACTACTAATGTATTCCTGTAAGGTGACTGATTTGTAATTTTCCTTCTTTTTATGGTATTTATTTCGGCCCAAATATGCGTTCAAATTAGTGTTAAAATATGGAACTTTATTTATTTATTATATACTTTATTGTACACCACTTAAATAATTACAGGACAAACATTTATAAAGAAGTGTACAATGGGCGGTCTTATCGCACAGGGCAATCTCTTACAGACAACCTTTGGATGGACTGAACGAGAGAAGATAGACATAGGGCTATCGGTGTACAAAAACTATACTAAATAATATTACTTAGATATAACATAAAATACATACATAAAATAAATAATATACTTATAAATATCAAATATAGAACAGAGAAAGGAGAAGAATAGTTACAGAGAAAGGAAATGCTCCTTTACCATTTTATAAAATGAAGGTAATGTTTGCGCACGCCTTACCTCAATAGGTAATGCATTCCACAAACGAGCTGCTTGAACCGTGAAGAATTTGTCGAAGAAGGATGTGGAATGCATACGAATGCTTGGTTTTCCGATGATCTCAAGGACCGAGAATATGTGACACAGAGAAACTGAAAGCATTATTTAAGATAAAAAGGACTAGAAGGATTAAAGAGCACATTATATAGCAATGAAAGGATGTGGGCATTCCGGTGAAGGTGAATAGGAAGCCATTTGGGCTTGGTTCGAAATTCAGAAACATGGTCATACTTGCGCAAGCCGAATATGAACCTGATACAGAAATTTTGAAGTCGCTCAAGCTTGTCCATTTGGTCTTGGGTGAGATCGAGATAGCTGGCATCAGCTTAGTCCAGGATAGGGAGAAGAAGAGATTGTGCTAACGCAATTTTAGTGGTGATGGGAAAAAAGTTACGAAGGCGTCTCAGGGAGCCCGCAGAAGCAAACAGTTTACGACTGGCCTTTTGCAATTGTTTAGTCCAGGAAAGGGTGCTGTCGATGTAAATCCCCAGGTTCTTCACAGTTTCAGCTATAGGAACAATGGTGTGGTTGAAAGAAACCTGGGGAAGTGTCGCCCAATAAATCCTAGAGAACGTTCAGGCACGTCCCACAACAGCCTCTTGAGTTTTCGTCGGATTGATCTTCAGCCCAAACTCAGTGCTCCAGTCACCAATTCGAGCCAGGTCCGTATTAATAGTCTCAATAGCGTCTGATAACTCGCCGGGAGGGGCTTGAGTATAAATTTGGTGATCATCAGCATAAAGGTGGTAGAAAGAAGATAGCCGTTGAGTGATAAGATTAAAAAAGAGTGCGAAAAGTAGTGGAGATAAAACGCCACCCTGCGACACACCGGCAGAGGTGTGACACCAAGAAGAGAAAGTTTCCTCAATGCAAATACGCTGCCGGCGGCCAAACAGGTAACTATGAAACCAGTCAATTACCAAAGGAGATATACCAAAAGAGAATAGGACGCCCAGCAAAATGTCGAAGTCAACCGTATTGAAGGGATTGCTGAAATCAAGTAGAGCAAGTACAGTTAACTTGCCCCTTTCCATGCCTGACCTTATGTCATCCGTAATATGCACAAGTGCTGAGGTAGTGCAGTGTCCCGGATGAAAACCAGATTGGAAGGAATTTAGCAGCTTGTGTTTGGAAAGGAACGAGCTGAGTTGATGGTGGATACGTTTTTCAAGGACTTTGGATAGGAAAGGAAGAATAGAAATGGGACGATAGTGAGACAAAGATGCAGGATGAGATTTTTTTGGGTAGAGGAATAACATAGGCATCTTTCCAGGCTTGAGGGAAGACACCACTGGAAACAGAGAAGTTGAGGATGTGAAGGATAACAGGAAGAATGTCATCAAGTATGGGGATGATCATTTTACGGCTAACACAGTCACTGTTCGGGTCAATCACCGAACAATAATAACCATGTCAGCGTAATTGCGACACCGCGCTATATGCCTTGAATATTTTATGTATTACCTAAGTAAAATAGTCAGTACGCTTTCGGATAGCATATCGGGCGCGACTCAATCTCATCTCATTCACCTCATTAGTTTTAATCGTTATCCCATTTGAGTTACTGAAATATATCTATCTTTATAATCTTTAATCCTAGTTTATCTTTATCTCACCCCAACCCCGAACATTGGTCCTTCGAGCCATCGGAGCGGGTCCATTACGCGTGCATATATTTACAGTGCTGTGTGAGTGTCTCGCTTGGATCTTATTACCAGACCCTGGTAAATAGAACTGATCGGATTTATATCCCGAAAAGTTCACCATCCTGCTGATCCTGATTGAACCTGTGTATACGAAAGCATCGCGTCATCTCATCGCGCTGTTACTCCAGGTTTGTTCTTGCAAGTATCGCAAGGACATTTGATCTCCAAAGAAGCCTTCAGTACAAGTAAGGTCTCTTTTCCGTACGCAAAATACGCGCTTGGTCGTGGAGTTGCGGAAAACAGCCCGTTTTAACCTAAGGTCTCTTTTATATCTTTAAAATGTTGGAAATGGATGACATCTTAGCAACTCAACAACAACTTATCGAAGCCGTAGATAAGCTCTTCATCAACTTCAAGAAGGATGGTGCAGAGCGCAAGACCGCAGACTACTTACGTCGTCGATTAGCTGTCTTGGAACAACACTTTACAGAGTTCCATAATAATCACATGACTTTGATATCTTTTGGTGATCAATCTCATACATATTTCAGTACTAATCAATATGATCAAATGAAGGAGAAATATAACAACATTAAAACTATTATTCAAAGCTATAACCCTCTCGCAAACAGACCGCAAACCCCGGCATTGAAGCCTCCTTCGTTCCAACCTACGGCGGAATCTCAAACATCGAACCTCGCATCTCACGCTGCTTCTAAAACCCCTGCTCTTGAAGAGAGTAAAGCCGAAAGTCTCTTCAAAAAGCAGGCTACCAATTTTAAGGCTTTCTTGAGAACATCTTCCAACATCAACCTTGATCTCGTCACGGAAAAATGGGAGTTTGAAGACATCCTGAAGACGATACAATCCCGTTGGGCAGCTATTGATTCGCTACATTGGGAGCTGGACAACGAGTTTGGCGGAGCAAACCCCAAATACGAAGAGCAATTCACTCATTATGAGGAGTATTATAACAAAATCAAGAAAGACATCAATAAGAAAATGTGGTCCGTTGCGCATATTGAAAAATCTACACCTAAAATGGAGTGGAAACTACAATAAGTGGATTTCGTTCAAAGATCTTTTTACCGAAGCAGTGCACAACAACCCCTCTTTGTCAAATGCACAAAAGATGCAGTTTCTAAAGAGCAAGATCAAAGGTGAGCCCGAAAAATTGATCAAACATCTCCAAATAAGCTCCAACAATTATCCTATATGCTGGAATATGGATGATTGAGGCATCGTTATAATAATAAACGACTAATCTTCACATCCTACCTTAACAATCTCATGAATATCCCTGCAAACCAGCAACAATCATCTAATCATATAAAACGCATTCACGACACTACGTACGAGAGCGTGAATGCTATCAAAAATCTGGGAGTCGATGTGTCTTCCTGGGACCCTTTCCTGGTATGTTTACTGTCTCAAAAATTGGATTCAGATACGTACGAGGATTACCTACAAGCCTTAAAATCCCCACGAGAGTTGCCCGTCTTGGAAGATTTCCTTAATTTTTTGGAAACTAAATTTATGATGCTGGAAACTTCACGTAAGAAGCAAGAAAATTCCACGCAGAAATCATCCCCATCTCAATCCAACAATAATAATAAACCATCATTTACAAAGGGTTTCAATTACAAACGAAATTATAACAATCCCAAAACGAATTACTCAACAAACCAAGTTTCGCAATCGTCAAAGTCCAAACGCAAAATTAACTATCGCAAGCAATGCCCTATTTGCGATTCCAATGATCATCGAATTCATGCATGTCAAAAGTTATTGGAATTGCAACCTAATGAACGAAAAAATGCTATTGATAACTTGAAACTTTGCATCAATTGTTTACATTATCACGAAGGCAAAAAATGCCTGTCCGAAATAAGATGCAAAGAATGCAATAAGGAACACAATACCATTTTGCATGAATCTTTTACGTCACATCGATCAGGGTCAAATGCAGCCACGATTACGAAATCACCATCTCAGCAGCCAGAAACTAACACAGTTGCATCGCTTCATAGAGAACCCTCAGAAATATTGCTTGCCACAGCAATAATTAACGTACAAGCAGTGGACGGATCTTACCAAAAAATGAGAGTTCTTTTAGATCAAGGGTCACAGACATCCATTATTAGGGAAAGCGCAGCTCAGTTGTTAAGACTACCGCGACGGAAATGTAACGGATATATCTCTGGAATAGGCCAATAAGGAAAACAACTGTAAGGGCATGATTACCATCAAATGTTCGTCGTTGGTTAGCGATTTCACCTTTGAAACGGACGTTTATATAATGAATAGACTCATAAATAACTTACCCAGCTGTACCTTACCTAAGCCAGACTGGCCTACTCTTAACCAAATAACTCTTGCAGATCCCGAATTTTATAAAAGTAGGCCTATTGATATCTTATTTGGGGCAGATATCTATTCCACTATCCTCATGGACGGTATCTGTCGATCAGAAGGTGTGTTACCCATTGCCCAACAAACCCAGTTGGGATGGATCGTAAACGTAAACGTACCATTGCAATGTGACCCTAAATAATATCGAAGAGATTTCGCAATTTTGGGAAGTAGAAGACATACATGAACCTCTAGTGATATCAGAAGAAGATCAAAATTGCATCGAGTTTTACCAATCTTCGACCTCCAGACGAGCAGATGGAAGCTACGTCGTTAAAATACCCTTCAAAGAAGATTTTGAGAACAATGTAGGCGAGTCGAAAACAAAATCGATTGCTCAATTTTTCCAAATAGAGCGGAAATTAAGTAAGCAACCAGCACTGGCACGTGACTATAAAATGTTTATTTCTGAATACTTAGAGCTCGGACATATGACACCCGTTGCGCCACACATACAGCCGGGCTGCTACTTATCGCACCATTGCGTCCAACGATCTGAGTCATGAACTACCAAATTGCGAGTTGTCTTTAATGCCTCGGCAAAAACCACGAGTGGATACAGCCTCAATGATCTTATGTGCCGAGGACCCAATTTACAACAAGACCTTCAGAGTCTTATCTTAAAATGGAGACAATTTAGATACGCTTTTACAGCAGATATAGAAAAAATGTTTCGCAAAATCTGGCTACATCCCAATGACCAGAAATATCAGAAAATTATCTGGCGAAACCATCAATCTCAACCCTTAAAAGAATACCAGTTAGCGACAGTTACATATGGCACAAAAGCCGCACCTTTTTTAGCCATGATGACAATGAAACAACTGGCCATCGATGAAAGACCAAACTATCCGCAAAGTTGCGCTCCTGACATCCTAGAACACTCGTTTTACATGGACGATCTCATGCATGGTGAACACTCAGCGAGAGCAGCTAAACAGCTCAAAGCAGAGATGATCAGCCTCCTCAAATCTGGCGGGTTTAATCTCAGAAAATGGCGATCAAACTTGCCGGAAATAATAGATAGTTCTGATGCACCTCAAAAGGAAAACTTTGACTTTAAGCAACCGGAATCAACCAAAACATTAGGTCTTCGGTGGGAACCAAAAAATGATCAATTCATTTTTCATCCTATAGAATTTATCTCTCGAGACATCCTCACAAAAAGACAATTCCTATCTCAAATATCTAAAATTTTTGACCCCTTGGGCTGGCTAGCACCAGTCACAATAAAACTTAAGATCTTGTTCCAAGAATTATGGAAATCAGACCTGGCTTGGGACAATCCTGTCCCTCAAGAAATCGCGTTAGAGTGGAATACTATTAAGGCCGATCTATCCCATATATCTCAATTTAAAATACCACGTTGGATTCAAACCAGGGAAAAGGATATCATCGAACTCCATGGCTTTTGCGACGCCAGCACAAAAGCATACGCTTGCGTCGTGTATTGCAAAATACAGAGTGAAAATGAAACTCACGTGACCCTTATTGCAGGGAAATCAAAAGTAATACCGCTGAAAAAACCACAATCGATACCGCGTTTGGAACTCTGTGGTGCTCTCTTGTTGTCAAAACTTATGCGAAAAATCATCTTATCCCTATCGAGCTACAAGGTGCATGTTTATGGTTGGATTGATTCAACGGCTGTTCTAGGTTGGTTAAGTGGCGAACCGGAGAAATGGAAACCCTTTGTTGCGAGTCGAGTGAGGCTAATTACTGAAATAATCCCTAAAGATAACTGGAGTTACGTAAAATCCAAAGAAAACGCGGATTGCGCAATCCGCGGTTTACCTGCTGCTCAACTAGCCTATTATTCACTGTGGTGGCAAGGGCCCGACTGGTTACCACAATATAAGCCTAAAGAATCTCACAAGATGCCGATTTACACGAATATCACTAACGAAGAACTCAGAAAAAAAGAGGCAGTAAATACGGTCATTGTTAACCCCGAAAATTCAATAATCAATCAACTATTACCAAAATACAGCACATTAAGGAAAGTTACTCGAGTATTAGCTTACATCAACAAGTTCATCGACATTGTTGTATACAGGAAAAAACGAACAAGCTTTCTTACACTGCAAAATATAAAGACAGCAAGAGAAATGTTAATTAAACACGTCCAAAACGAATATTTCTACGAAGAAATATCACGGCTGAAAAAAAATGAACCACTAAATAAGAAAAGCCAGATTCTTAATCTCAATCCCATACTAGACAATAATCAAATGCTCCGTGTCGGTGGCAGACTTAAACATTTGAATCTCGATCCAGATATGAAGCATCCCATCATAATCCCGAATCAATCAAAACTGCCAGATCTAATCATAGATGAATCCCACGAACTTGTATTTCATGGTGGAGTAAAAATGACTACTGGATTTATAAGACACAAATACTGGATTCTTGGAGGCAACAGAGTCACAAAGAAAAGAATAAGAATGTGTGTCAAATATAAAAGAAATAATCCAATAGCACAACATCAAATCATGGGTGACTTACCTCCAGCACGATTGATTCCTAACAGACCTTTTTACCACACAGGAATAGATTATACCGGACACATCCTTATTAAGGCAAACAAAGGTCGTGGCATTAAAACCAGTAAAGGATATGTCGCAGTTTTTGTTTGTATGGTAACTAAAGCCATACATTTAGAAATCGTCTCAGATCTCACAGCGTCAGCATTTATTGCCGCGCTTCGACGAATGTCAGCTAGAAGAGGAGTTCCTGGGCACATCTATAGTGATCAGGGAACCATCTTCATAGGAGCCAACAAAACTTTAAGACAAGAGCTTGCCGAAATCTCCTATATCTTGTCGGATCAAGAAGTAACCTCGACAATCGCTGAAATGAATATTGAATGGCACTTTAACGCTCCATCATGGCCATCTGCTGGCGGACTCTGGGAAGCTGCAGTGAAGAGCCTAAAACATCATCTCAAGCGGGTCGTGGGCGAGCAAAAATTAACCTATGAGGAATATATTACCCTACTATCCCAAGTCGAGGCTTGTTTGAACTCCAGACCACTGTGCCCTCTGACAGAAGACCCTGAGGATTTGGACTTTTTGACCCCGGCTCACTTCTTAGCAAGTGGCCCCAACTTAACGATTTTCGAAACAGAGCATGATCTCAGAACGCGGTGGCACTTGACGCAACAAATCTATCAAGACATATGGGATAAGTGGAAGACTGACTACCTCTCGCAGCTTTCCACGAGATCCAAATGGCGACAGCAACAAAAGAATCTCAATCTTAATGACATCGTTATTATAAAGGACGACAACCTTCCACCAGGAAAATGGAGTCTAGGTCGCGTAGTAGCTCTGCATCCAGGTAGTGACGGACAAATAAGGGTCGTCACACTTAAAACCAAAAACGGGCTCTTAAAACGCCCAGTTGTAAAACTGTCCTTACTGCCAACAAATAAAAATGATCAAGATCGAAATGCCCCAGAGGTTGATAATAAACTGCCAGCGGCGAAGAAAAAACGTCCTATCTCATTTTCAGCAATGGTTTTATCTTTGACATTATTTATGCTGTCACTAATAAACACCACTCAAGCATCCTACAACTTCACCCTGCTGGCAAACAATAGTGTCTACTTCGACAAAACATCTAATATGCATTTAATTAGAGATGATTGGCATTTAATAGTCTATTATGACACAAACCCATATCAAGAAGGAATGGCGGCATTAATAAAGTATATCAAGTATCTCGAAACCTTATGCTCTACGATTAGAACACAAACACCTTGCGACGGCGTCATGTTACAACTCGAGCACGAGTTCGAAGAACTCAAACATTATGATAACATTGTCATGATAAATGACTCGTTTATGACTAATAAGAAACGTCGGCGACGCGGCTTGCTAGACGGAGTGGGCTACGTTGCAAACAGTTTATTCGGAGTGTTGGACCAACGATTTGCAGAAAAATATGAGAAGGATATAGACCTTTTAAAGCATAATGAAAACCATTTATACAACCTCTGGAAAAACCAAACGTCAGTCGTAGAAGCCGAATTTAATGTCATGAAAAGGATGGAGACTACTATAAACAAACATCACAAAATAATAAATCAATGGCTTAATTCTCTCCAAGATTCCTATAAAAATCTCGCTCAGCAAGTGCAAAACATAACCATCGTCACAGACTTCTTAACCTCGGCTTTCACTGCCAACAACTTGTTGTATACCCTACGACGAATCCAGGACACAATTTTAGATACAGTAACTGATGCTTATAGTGGGAAATTAGATTTTCACTTGATATCTCCGAAACAACTCAGATCAGAGCTAAACATAATATCAGCACAAATATCTGGCGACTTGGTAGTTCCTGTCGATAACTTCAATCTTAAAGATCTTTACAGCTTGCTCAAAGTAAGAGCCAAATACTCTAGAAAATACCTGATAATAGAAATAAAAATACCCCTGATTGAAAGGGATATTTACGAGGTATTCAGTCTTATCCCGGTTCCACGCATTGTGAAGGATAACAGGATGATGAAGGTCGAAACTATCTCTGAATTAGTAGCCATCAATATGAGAAAGGATTCGTACTTAACTATCACAGACACAGATCTGCAGTCATGCGTATTACAAAACCTTGTGACTATACTGTGTCATATCAGAAAGCCTATTCACCACATGAAAGATGATCATAGCCTTTGCGAGACGATCCCAGGCACAAGAACTTGTATAACTAAAACTACCTCGTGCAAGAATGACTGGAGAGAGTTAACATCAGAAAACAAGTATTATTATTTATGCTGCAATGAATGTAACGTCAAACTTCTGTGCGAAAACCAAGTCGAGGCGGTTAGGTTATCAGCTGCTGGTCTGTTGCGTGTTGGAGAAGGCTGTTTAGTAAAAACAGAAAACTTTATGATGTACTCAAACAAAAGATTGTCTAGTAAAATTAGTACAACGAAAAAGATTATCTCACCTGAAATATCACCAATTAATCACATAATAAATATAACTATGCCAGAAATCTCATATGAGCTTAATCCCAATAACTCAGATAACCTCAAGCAATTTGAATTCATTAAGAGAAGTCTTGAGGTCATGAAGCAGAGTGAACCTTTGAGCACTAATATCTCCTACCACTACGTCCACCAGTATACCGCTATATATCTCATCATAATGGGCATCTTGTTAATGGTGGCAGCTTACTGTTTTAAATGTTGGCGTCAAAGGCAACGTAAAGAAAATCGTTCCACTTCTGCAGCAGAGCGGTCTACAGCATCTGCGGCGACGGCGTTGCCATCTCCACACAACGTTGCTGATAGTGTTGTGATTGAGTGTAGTGAAATTAGGGAAAATGGGCAATCCAGTAGTAAACCAGTGAAAAGTGATCCTAAGCGATTAGCGCTATGTAGTGAGTGCTTACAAAAAAGGAAGATAGAGGTTCTTCACCGATCTTTCGAGTGTTCTCTCTTCCTGATTTACACTGTAGCGACTCTGTTTAATTCGTAATGTTACTTTAATCTCACCTTTTAACATAACTAACCCTACATAACTATTTTAGTATTAGTTTAACATTGTTTTCACCTTGTTAATATTAATTTCACTACCCATTTAACTATACCTATTTACTAACCTCATCTTTTTCTCCCTCGGGAGCATGTTCGGGTCAATCACCGAACAATAATAACCATGTCAGCGTAATTGCGACACCGCGCTATATGCCTTGAATATTTTATGTATTACCTAAGTAAAATAGTCAGTACGCTTTCGGATAGCACATCGGGCGCGACTCAATCTCATCTCATTCACCTCATTAGTTTTAATCGTTATCCCATTTGAGTTACTGAAATATATCTATCTTTATAATCTTTAATCCTAGTTTATCTTTATCTCACCCCAACCCCGAACAGTCACTACCAACAGCATTGCACAAAATCGATACTATCGATACTCTTTTTAACATCACAAGCGGTGAATTGACTTATGAAAAAAGGAGAAACATCAGGTACCGGAATGTTTGAACTTTCCACGCTCATAACTTTCTTGTTTCCATATTGGGCTAAATAATGATGAGACAAATTTATAACATTTTTAATAGGGGATAAAGTATGAAATTGCCGTTTTATTGTATTAGGTACTTCGAATTGACATAGAACTTTCATGGTTTGAGATTTTTGAGTGAAACTATTTTGCTCATGGTACCTATGAAATTCTTCATTTAAAAAATGTGCAACATTCGATTATCGATTTAAAATATTTTAAGGCTCAACCTATTTGGTCGAAGTTTTGGGCTCTATACTGATTATAATCCCGTGTTCATTGATGGTGGGTATACTCGTACTTACAATCATTCGTCTTTGAGATTGGTTATCGTAAAGGATAGCGCATACCACACGTACCTAGATTTTCTCAGTAGGAAACTTGCAATTCTCAACATAATGTTCTATATTACAAAGTTTGGTAAGTAACTTAACTGCAGATTGTTTTGGAAACCACATATCTGATATATTCAATAAAACAGCCAGTATAGAAAAATTGGCTTCAAGCTATGATACAATAATGTATAGAATTTATAAAACAAAAGTTATTCTAAAATCTTATGGCACTTCATTCAATTGTTCCATACTTTCCTTAAGCTCTTTAGCTGGGAGAACCTAGAAAAGGTACACGAACAGTTTTGGCTTCCATTGCCAAACATGTTTTTAGGTATGTTAAGAATTGCCACACTTGTCCAATCAACAAGATTTAATCAAGTTACCCAGCGTCCCATTGATAAAATACCTACGCATTTTCATACTGTATCTACAGTATGCAAATGCCTGAGGTATCCACGGTATCCAGGTATATGGATACCTCAGGCAAACTAACTGGCAATAAACTCTTTTTCAAAGTATTGTTTGGTAAAACATAAAGAGCTCCTGGCTAAATAAGCCGCACGGGTCGATCTTCAAAGAGCAACGCTTGCCCAGGTCGGTCCGTGGATGGGTTACCATCTTAATATACCGAGATATCTCCGTGCTTCGGTAAGCACGCTAAGCCGTTAGTCCCGGCTGCAATTCAGAGATCATTGACAGTCGTTACGGTTAGTCGGAAGCCTGAAATCTGACAAGTATTGTCAATGGGTATTGTGTTACCCAGATAATAGATTGTGGAGGTCACATAGGCAGTCGCTCCATGTAAAATACTGGTACTCTGCTAAATCCAGTTGATATGGAAGCCGACCTCAACAAAGTTGGGAAAAGGCTAGGCAGATTAATTTTTATTGATAAAACCTGTGATTAACCCAACTGAAAATGCTTTCGTAAACTGTCTGAAAGATTTTATCTTTACTTTTGGAACCCCCAATAGAACAATTTGTGATCAAGCGATCTCATTCACTGGCAAATAATTATGAATTTTGCCAAAACTGGTTAAAATTGATTACATTGAATCGCAACTAGTGTCTGTCGTGAAAATGGCGATGTCGAAAGGCTTATGAAAGTCCTCACTGAAAGTTTCACGGTAGTCGAAAATACCTCTCCAAGAAGCTGTAAGTAAGCCATTGGGGAAGTCCAACTTGCAATTAATTGTACATTTAATTAAGCCTTTGGACAAACTCCCTTTCAGCTTCTTATGTGTCGCGATCAATCGTATCCAGTTATTTCTGAACTAATCTATAAAAGGCAATTTCCCGACTGACATATCAACGCCCAGCCTAAACCACTAATGATAGAAGTTTGAAATTTTGGAAAGATTTTGAGTTTATACTGGAGGCGTCATTTAAGAAAGGATTTTTGGAAATTCATCCCCTAAAGGGGTAAAATAGGGGTTTAAAATTTGTATGAAACTATGTCATTTTTAATTTGAAATGAATGGGATGTGGTATTTAGCGTCTAAGTTTAAAATAATAAAATACGTCTTTCAGGATTTTTTGAATTTCTTTCCTTAAAGGGTTAAAAAAGTTTTTTAAAGTTTGTATGAAAAATAACTTGTATTTTATAAAAGATGTTAAACACTTGGACCTTATGCTGATCGGGAATTAGTTCAACTTCGTAATCGGTGATATTGTTTTAATGAAGCAACATTCACATGCTAATATGAAACTCCTTTCATAATGGTCCATGCGGTTCATCTAATATTCATTACAATGAGTGATACATTATAAAAGTGCACAGTACTGGAAATTATTAGTAGTATGTTTCTCACGAAAATCGGAGACTTGTTTCTCCAGCGTGCTGTGAGCTGGAAGAATCGCTAGATTCTGGAAATTATTATTGTTAATTTTAGTTAGTAACTTTTTGCCTCGTACGCGCCCGTAACATTCTGGCCAGGTGTTGGGCGAGTGCTTGGTAATGAGTATGCTATAGTTCATTTATGCCGCGCCTTATATAAGGCTTATTTATTTATTGTGATTAATGCCGTGCCTTATTGCAAGGCTTTTTACCGAGGCAATATTATCACGTTATTTTATGCCGCGCCTTCTTGTAAGGTTTATTACCGAGGCAATGTTTATGATTTGTGATAAATGCCGAGCCTTATTGCAAGGCTTTTTACCGAGGCAATGTTATCATGTTATTTTATGCCGTGCCTTCATGAATGGCTTTTTACCGAGGCAATGTTTATTATTTGTGGTTTACTCAGTACTTTAGGCCGTGCCTACATGCGAGGCTTTTACCAAGGCCATCTTTTGGTGATTATTCTTGTTGATTTATTTAAATTGTTTATCACCTAAGAAATTGTTATGTTAGAATGAACCACTAAAATTAAGAGTATATTAAATATCATCAAATTGGTATTCACGAGCCGTACCGGCTGCTCGTCAGAATGGCCGTGTGGGAGAAATAACTAATTCCTATTTTTTATAATATTTGAGTATCTTTCGAGTTACTTCCTGTTTAATAAGTTGGTGTATTGACTACGCGCTCCTTGCCACTGACAAGCAAGCCGAATTATAAAAGAGTGCGCAAGAGGTTTGATCGTTCAATTTTGGTTTGACTTCGGACTTTGAACGGTCAGGTACGTTTTGATTGCTCTTGATTTATTATTAATGTGATAAATGTGATTATGTTATGTACTGATGATTTACATTATTAATGTGCGTGTAGTTTTTACGCAGTAATTGGTGCGCAGTACTCATAACCGGCGTGTGTGTATGACTAGATGCATGAATGTGAGTGAAGCAAAAGAAGTATGTAAGGATCGTAGCAGGTGGCGTTCTGTAGTTTCTGCCTACCCCCATGGGAAAATTTTGAGGAGTTTATGTATGTATGTATGTAGTTTTTACGAAATAATATTGCGGCAACTATTTTACTGAAGTTATTATGCTGCTTTGAATATAATAATTATGGTCTAATTTATGCATTGGTTTTATTCCATTAACTTTTACCCTCACATTTTCTTATAACTCCACATTTTGTTGTTTACACTTTCACATATACACATCTAAAAAGAAAGGCCCCGTAGCAAATTCCCGACTCAAGCGTTTCCCTAATACATCAAAATTGTTACAGGATACTACTGGCCATTAAACAAAATTGTAAATGAATTAAACCAGGTTAGTATAAAAACTGGTTTGGAAATGAAACTGGAAAAAACTAAAATTATGTCTAACCGCAGTGCAACGCCCATCTTATAATAACACACCTCTCGAGTTTGTCAACCACTACATATACTAAGGAAAACAAATCTCCTTTGGTAAAGAAAGAAACACTGAAGAACTTAACCGAAGAGTGGTGATTACCTGGAACAAGTTCTGGCACCATAAGGAACTACTAAAATTGCAACTTCCGCTACCGACCAAGAAAATAGTCAAGGATACAGGACTTCTACCGTGCCTCACCTATGGATGCCAAACTTGGACCTTCGACCTCAAAACCAGGAACAAAATTCAGACTACCAAAAGAAGAATAGAAAGAAGTTGCCTAGGTATACAATTGAAGGATAAGGTAAAGAACGTTGAAATCCGAAAGAAGACAAAAATATTATGCAATGCCTTAACTTTTTGTTTGGAAGTGCCGTGAAGCCCGTTGCAAGGACGATAGATGGACTCTACGATCAGTAAAATGGTTTGGGCCAAAAGACACCAGATCAAGAGGTCGACCAAAGGCCAGATGGGCAGACGAAATTGTAGCGTGCGCGGGTGGAAGTTGGCTGGACAGAGCTAATGACAGAGAAGGATGGAATTCCTTGGGGGAGGCTTTTACCCGAACGGGGTCCATGCATTCAATAATTGGGTAGTTGATAATTAGAGCAAATAATAATTAAATTAATTACAAAATAGAATTTATAAATAGAAATCTGTTTTTTTTTTCGTTTTCTTTATAAAAAAAAAACAAAAAACAAAATGAAATCAAATTCATCTAAGTGTAATAAATGTAATTGAATATTACAGGTTAATAATTTACCAATTGTTATCGTTTAATATGTACTATGCATGGAATTAAATAAAGCTTTATTATTACTATGTCCTTTATTTATTCAATTTCTTATTTATCTACATTTTTAAATATTTTTATGAAATAAATTTAAAAAAAAACATTTAAAAATATAACAAATAGAGGCCCACCGGTATCGGGAACAGGGTCCAAGCTACCGGCGGTCAGGGCTCCAGAGAGAGGAACCTCCTAACAATACGAGCCGTGTCCAGCCGCCTAACGAGAGCCTCCTAAGGTGTTGGTCGAGGCTCGTGGCTATTAAGCCATTAGCTGATACAACTATCGGTACAATGATCGCTGTGTCGACATCCCACATGTCGATAACCTCGTGAGCTAAGTCAAGGTACTTGATTTGCTTATCTTTCTCGGCTTTCTTAGGTTCCACTATATCAGGCTTATTAACGATAATAGTTCTGTCAGTGATGATGGACCGATCCTAGTACAATGTGATATTGCCATCATCGAGAACTGGGTCGGGCACATACCTGTAGTACGGCACCTCCGACGCCACAAGAGTGTATTTCACAGCAAGTTGCTGGCTACAAGGTTATTATTATTATTATTACTGGCGATGATCATTCACACAACACTGGCGCTCGAGATAAAACTTGTAAGCTTAGACGAATGACCCGGACTCTTAACTTTCAACCATGGCCAAACAAGACTCATCATCATTCCTTCCTTTAATACATAGACTTAACCGACATGGAACATAGATTCAACTAAATCAACTAGACTATTTCCAGACTAAACTAGATAATCAAACCTTTGTTTTATATGAAATTGAAATTAACCATTTCTCTAATAAGATGGATAAGATTAGGTCTCAGCTAAAGACATTAGAACCCGGTCGCAGCAAAAGAGTTCTCATAGACGGTTAAGGATCAATTGTAAAAATCATAACTGGTAACTTGGATCAATCGGATGCCCAAAATTACAATAATGCCATTAAACTTCTAGAAAATAATGATGATAACATATTATCGGAGATAAATGAGCATATAAGTCTTAATAAAGTCTTAATGACCAGATGAGAATCAATAGAAACTTAAGATTACTTTTAGACGAGAAAGCTTCTGCTAAAAACGATCTTAGTTAGTCATCTTAGATACGCAAAGTTGTCTCAGTTGTTAACCATAATTAGCGATAAATCAGACGATTTATTTTTAGAGATAACTAGGATTGAAGATACCTTAGCTTTCATACGTGCATCGAGCATTTACCATAGTACTTTAAGCATAGATACTTTAGTAAACATGACTAAACGATTAAGATCTGTATTCGGTTCAAATCAATTGCTAGAGGCTGATCTAAGATAATACTATATAGTTATAAAACCTGGTTATAATTATACAGGAAAAAAAACCTTACTCAACAAGTATTCCATCCTGGTCTATTTACCAGGATCAGGTCCTCATCATTGAGTGCCATTGAGCAAATAAACACAACGCAAATAAGTCAACCTGAAACAGAAGTCATGGAAAAGGAAACTCAGCAACCGAACAACCCTTGTGAAGCAAGCGGCCAAAATCCAGCTCCACCTCCTTGGCAACTGGTCCCTACTCCCCACCAAAACAAAAAGAGGAAGATAAGTGCAAACCACCTCATCTTTAAAGGCTGAAGGCACTGTAACCAGTAACAGGTTCGAAAATCTAGGTCTTAACAGCAACCCAATCGGTGGAGGTTTATTTGGTCTTTTACCTAATAAACCTCCACCGATTGTGCTATAATGGAATACAAGACGTAAAAGAGCTTTCAAAACTAATAGAAACAGTAAACAACAAAGACCAATTTAAGCTTAAAATAATAAACAAAAATATATTGCATTTACTTCCGTGCAACACGGATGAATACAAGAAAGTTACATCAGTTATAAGAGCTAACTGTCTTATTGGATATACCTTCACTCCTAAGGACATAACAAAAACTAACGCATCTTCATCAAAAATCTCCACCAGAGCACTCCACATGAAGCTATCATTGAAGCTATCGAGTCTGCTGGCAACAAAGTGAGGGGTGAAATAGTCAATGAGCGATACGGACCTGACAAAAAACTAACCTCCACGTTTTTTGTCAATCTTGAACCAAGCAATGACAATCCAGCAGTTAAAAACATCACGTACATATACAACCAAAAAATAAAAATAGAAGATCCTCGAAAATCCAAAAGCATTGCCCAATGCCAACGCTGTCAAGAATATGGACACTCCAAGAACAACTATATGAGGCCATTTAGATGTGTCAGGTGCGGACAAAATCACGGAACTTCTGATTGTGATAAAAAAGACCGAAACACACCAGCCAAGTGCGCTTTATGCTCACGTGATCACCCCGCTAACTACAAAGGCTGCCAAATCTATAAAGAACTAATCGCTCGGCGACACAAAAATAACCCACAAACACGGAAGCCAATCCAGCCAATCACCATGCCAACTATAGCCACTGAGCCACGCCTTCCGCCCAGTCTAATCACCGAAGACCAAAATTTACCACACCAAAAGACATATGCACAAGCTTTAACTGGAAATGCCAACGCACCAACTACGAGAAACACAACACAACGAACTCTGTACTAGAGAATATCCTCCTAAGGCAAAGTGAAAAGATCGAACTTCTAATTCAACAAATAAGCTCCATGCTGGGTCTTATAACAACACTCGTCTCCAAACTGTCAAAATGACTTCACTACACATCGCAACGTGGAACATTAACGGTCTCGCACCAAATACACTTGAATTGGAAACTTTCCCTAGATGCATGCCTTATATCTGAAGCACATACGACTTCTAAAAAACGAATATGCATTCCAGGATATAGTGTATATTTCACATCAAACCCCGATGGTGGCGCTCACGCTGGCTCGGCGATTGTTATCAAAAACGATGTGAAGCATTACCTACTACCACCTTATTCAAGCAACTACTTGCAAGCTACTACGGTGCGAATAGAGGACTGCTCTGGGCACCTAAACCTCTCGGCGGTATACTGTCCACCACGTCATTCTATCAAGGAAGCCATGTTCACGGAGTTCTGCCAGACGCTAGGAAATCGATTCATAGCTAGTGGAGACTGGAATGCAAAGCACACATATTGGGGAGCCAGAACAATAGTAACAAGAGGTCGTGAATTGAAAAAAAGCGTTGATTCAAATAGACTGTTGCCACTCTCTACCGGTTAGCCGACATACCGGCCCACTGACACTCAAAAGACACCAGACCGCTTAGACTTCTACATCACCAAAAATATATGCCACCTGTATGTCTACGTGGAGTCTAGCCTTGATGGTTCTTCAGACCATACACCTGTTATTTTAATTACAAGCACAACAAAAATACATCGCGAAACAGAAAATGATAACTTGCATAATGAGAAAACAAACTGGGCAACCTTCCGAGCTTATCTGTAAACCAATATCTGCCTCAATATTTCCCTAAAATCGCCTGCAGATATTGATAATGCGTGCTTGTATATCACTAACTTGATGCAAGTGGCAGCTTGGTCTAATACTCCCGAAATGGAATCAACTAACCTTTATTTACCAATACCAGTTGAGACTCGTAATAAAATATCGGCAAAACTAAGGCTACGTAGAATGTGGCAGCTATCTCGCAACAGAGAGGACCGAACAAGACTCAACCGACCGATAGCAGATCTAAAAGCCTTTCGTGCTGAAGCAGCCAACGAATCTCTTAGGCAAAAACTGGAAATAATTTCTCCAACCGCAAGCGCTCACCGCTCCCTTTGGAAAGCTACGAAGGCTATAGGTCAACCACAGCAATGCTTACCTTCTCTTAGAACAGGCAACTCTTGGACACGTACTGACTCAGAAAAAGCTGAAGTATTTGCAGTCCATCTGGTCGAGGTATTTAAACCTAATGAAAGCGACGGCCCTGAAGATCCACAAATAGATATTGAACTAAATGAAGAGATAACACCAGGTGCTCCGCTGCGACCAACAGCGCCAAGAGAGATAGCCAGAGAGATATCCAATCTATCAGTAAATAAAGCCCCCGGTTTCGACCTAATTACACCAAGACTACTAAAGGAGTTACCCAGGAAATGCATTGTTTTCTTAACCAATCACTTTAATGCAACCTTCCGAGTCTGCTACTTCCCTTCTTTATGGAAAAAGTCGCAAATAGTGATGATCCACAAGCACGGTAAACCAATCAATGAAGTCTCATCATACAGGCCCATAAGCCTTACGCCGACACTATCCAAGCTCTGGGAACGCATCTTGTTGACTAGGCTAAGACCCCATCTTGAGGAAAAAAATGTTATACCCAATCACCAATTTGGGTTTCGCAAAAATCATTCTACAGTGGAACAAGTACATAGAGTCTACAACACTATAAGACAATGCCTTGAGAAGAAGGAGTACTGCTAGGCAGCATTTATCGATATCCAGCAGGCATTTGATCGTGTATGGCATAAAGGCCTATTGTACAAAATAAAAAATACCCTTCCGCCTTCAATCTATCTTCTGATGAAGTCTTACCTGAATGGCAGGATGTTCCAAGTCAATCAACGAAGCGCGCTTTCTTCTCTTCATACCTGCAGCGCTGGAGTACCCCAGGGCTCGGTCCTTGGTCCTGTGTTGTACAATATATTCACCCATGACCTTCTTCAGGCTCCTAATACAATGGTAGCGACATTCGCGGATGACGCCGCATTTCTTGCAACAAATAATGACCCAGACGAAGCCAGTAGAATCCTCCAAAACCAACTTACACTAAAAGCTTTGAAGCTAGACAGCTTTGCTGAGTTTTATATGTTACTTTTTGTAACGGACCCGCCCAGAAATACTCGGTACCTGTGAGATAGGGCAAAGGAGCAAAGCCGCGGTAAAAGGATAGTTTTGCAAAAAAAAACTTGAACTTGAACCTGCGTCCCTGAGCTCAATTCCCACACAGAGCCACACTTCGTCAGTCACACAGTTACCCTGTTAGTGCAAAGTTTGTGCGCTACTCTTTGCTAACTCACCAGGTAACTCAATTTTACTTCGTCTTGCAGAAGCTTTGCCTCGTGGATGCGGTGAGAAAACCCGCGTTTTTCTTTTATTTCGTTTTTGCTGGATTTTAAATTTGTACACTAAAGAGTGACTGGTTGAGCACATGGCGCGTAAAAGCGAGTGCCCCATATCTCACCATATCACATTCACTTTGAAAAAGAAACTGTGTCCAACAATCAATCTCGGTTAAATATCTAGGATTCTACTTGGACCACATATGACTTGGAAAGATTACATCAAGCAGAAGCGCAAGGAAGTAAACTATCGCTTTAAAAAACTTTTGTGGCTGCTTGGCAGACAGTCCATTTGTCTCTGAGCAACAAACTCAGGGTCTACAGCTCAGTCATAAAACCCATTTGGACTTATGGAATACAATTATGGTCCTCGGCTTCCAAGTCAAACATCCTTTGCCTCCAAAGAGCTCAAAACAACATCCTAAGGACTATGAGTGGTGCAGCATTGCCAGGTTCGCAACTCAAAGATTCATGAATACCTCAACATAAAGACTGTTATAGAAGAATCCAAACAGTACAAAGACAAATATAAAGATCTAATGAAACATCACCCTAACCCATTGACAAGTACGCTTCTCATGTGTAATCCAATTAACTGCTAAAAAGAGCAAATGTGTTATTCTAATAAGGAGAGTTAGGGCGACGGCGCTAACTCACTAAAACCTCTACATACTTCAACCCATCTGATTATAGTCCACGGACTGATCGCAGATTGACATATAAAAAATAAAAATGAATATTAAAGTCCCAATAATTTCCCCTGATAAGTTCGAATTAATTATATAAATTTGCAATAGTTCCCAATAAATGTATGTATACCTTTATTCCTCCTCACTCTTTCATTGCAACTAATGGGAAAGTTTTCAAGTACATAGAGGCTGAATACCCGAAGTTTAACCGGATTCATCTTTGCGTAGAGGAAGTCAACCATCAACCGACGAGAGGAAATCTAGATTGCATCCAAGGGTTCATTTTCAATCAGAGAAGTCATGCCAGCCCACTAAACTCACGCTGACCAAAGAAGCCATGGAGCAATTGGACGACAGACGCTATACACTCACTTTTCCACAACCAACCCAAACCGAGCTACGATGCGAGCGTCAAGAATTCATCTGTCTACGCGGAAGTTATCTCGCCACCATTCCGCAAAATGCTTACTACGCACTGATCAGTTAACTTATCATCAACACAAATGACCACATCAAAGGAAAACCGCTGAAAATCACTGAAATACCTATGAACCTGAACATTGCCAATGAATGTATCCCATATCTAAAGTTAAATTCACTACACCTGAAAAGTCTACAAGAAATCGAAGATAAAATCTTAATGCAGCAACCAGTACAAATCGATCACGCAAACCTGGAACAATTGCTTCACCATACGACTATACCACTATATGTCGTAATATTCGGTGCAACTGTACTAATAGTTACTCTCACCTTACGTCGGTATAATGTTTGCACAAAGCTCAGAAAACCACAATCACCAGATGAAAGCACTGAAAATCATCAATGCAGAATCTCCTACAATCAAGAAAAATGTTCCAGCAACATTCTCGCTGAAATTGCTCAAATAGTTGCTGTTCTGAGGGCACTTAACACCTCCCGTGTTAAGTGCCCTGCCACACCAAATCGGCTGAATAGCGACATCATAGCTAAATATGTACAACGAATGTTTCCAGACAAAATTGAAATACAGGGACTCTGGTGACTCGACGCCTCGTGTCACCGCGCCCCTACTTCCAATCTGCTGATGCCGCACCAGCGTTTCACAATCTTTCTAGAAATGTATTTTTAATATTTACTACGGTAATAGCATCGTCCAAGTCTAGATTTAAGATTGAATTGTAATTTCAAAGTAATTAAAGTTTTTTTATAATAACTTCGGTTTTTTTTAAGTCCTCCGGCTGTCATCTTCATAATTCGCCTAATGGCCTAGTTGAAATAAATATGTTTGACTTTGACTTTATTTTAGCTCCCAATTTATTTTATTTGGCATTTTTGTGTAGTATATAAGTTGCTTTATTATTCTCAACACTAAAATCGTACCTACTGGGTCGTAGTAGACGATTGACAGCTATAAAATGAAATAAATCCATTTTCTTTTGTTTATTTAATATTTAAAAAAAAACTATGACAGTCATGCTGCAGATATTTTTTTTTCCGTTTCATTAGCTATCCAAAAAGGTTCTTAGAAAAAAACTTAGATGAAAGGCTCCCAGAGGCCCTCGACAAGTGAGATTATATGACTGAAAGCGTGTCAATAGCGATTGTCAAAAAGGCAAAATTGTATGGAAGCCTCTGAGGCTCTAGACAAGTGGCATTCGATGTCAGCGAAGGTTATTAGATTTGTATTTCAAAATGTAAGGGATTGATCACGTGATTTTTCGATATCGCTTATCAACCCATACAATTTTGCGTTTTTGACAATCGCTATCGCTACGCTTTCGATGAAAGAATGTCACTTATCTAGGCCCATAATTTTCGTTATTTTTTACTACTACCAGGAGTAAAAAATAACGAAAATTAAGTGTCAAATTTATCACTTGGGTCAGAAAACAAAATAAATCAATGCAAATAGGTTCAAAATGACGTTTATTACTATTTTACAGAAAATCTACGATAACAAATTATGTTCCACGTGTTAAACCCCTTCTTATTTCATTTGCCGCATCGATTATTCTATTGGGATAAAACAGTCTATGTTACTCAGGAAGAACCTACAGTTTATATTGGTGAAAGAATTTTCAAAATCGGTTAAGTAGTTTTTGAGTTTATTCTTTGCAAACAAACTTATAAACAAAGTGAAAGAGTAATAAACATCCACCCATTCATCCTCACTTTATATTAGTAGTAGGATATATTTTAAATCGAATTCCGTCCTTTTAGCCTTTGATTTTGCTTTATGTTTTTTTAACATTCTTATTTTAACTTATGCGACTTACTATGTCAATGATGTGCATACACGCTTACACAGAATCTTTTCTGAACGTTCTTGCCTAGTATTAATATGTAAAAGAGTCATCGGTATGCCTTGTGCAAAATAAATGAGTAATGTGAGAATAATTTGTTCGACTCCAACAGGAAAGTTACGAATTTTGCCAAAGTCTGTCCCCCTTATTCGTTAGAACTTGCATGTATAACTTCTCACTGAGTATGATTAGTCAGAAGTACAGTGTTTTGGAATGTCACGTACGTCTCGTCATCACTTCTGAACTTAGATGCGCTTATAGCATTGAATTTTTTTATTAATTGGATAAAACAAAAAAATACTTGTCTACTTTTTGATAATCTTACTGACGGACTTAATAGTTTCTTTTTTTTTACCCAGAGATAATCCCTATTTAACCTTATTTAACGATCTCAATAACGCTGTACTTACTGCACCATTTCACTGAAACAGTAGGCTTAGTGCGACTTTTGTCTCGCGCTAAATCGCGTTAACGTAAACGTCAATTTGTACTGAAACTTGATAAGCGCTGTCTGGAGTCAGTAAGGGAAAATCTCTTTTTTTTAATAGAAACTGACATAAGAGATCATTTACGCGAGATTTAGGCGAGCGAGCATGAGTTAAATACGGAATAAACCCATAGTTTACTAGTTTCAGTCTGATCCGTAACTAGAAATTTTTATCCAATGTGCTGGGCTGAAACTACAAAGTCTTCCTTCTTTTGCCGTTGGTGAACTTCTACTTTAGCCCAGCAGGTTGCCTCGATAACAAAAGAATCAAATGTTCTTGAGGTCTTCAAAAGTCCAGTACGTATGTGGTGACCCACATACGTACTGGACTTTTGAAGACCTCGTCATCATCATCAGCGTTTTTAATATTTCCTCTGCTAGAACACAGGCTTGCTCTCTGTGAGAGAGGGAATGGGCCTTAATCCACCACGTGGGCCCAGTGCGGATTGGTGTATGTCACATGTTTTCGATTTTTTGGTTCTAGGACATGTGGGTCAAACTCACAAAAAACAGAATTATATAATTAATCAATATATTGCACAGATAAAACATTTCTTATCCACGTCAAGTATTGTGCTGTATCTGTGTACACGACGTATTCGTTGAGATTGCATTCGCTGCTTTCGTCGTCTGAACGGAGATACAAAGAGACGACACCCCGGAGTCTCCATCTGCCGTTTTCTTGTAGATACAGGCCGGCACCCGAGTCTCCTACGCATGGGCCCACGCCATTTCGTGCACCTGTCAAAGTAGAATGTCAAAAAGATAGTATATAAAAATATTCTATGTTCGTCAGAACACGCAAACTTTTTGAAATTGGTTAAAAATGACGTCTGTTGAGGGTTCCGTATAAAAAACTACATTCACCAAAATAATTAGGTAACATTACTGACGTTCATAAAGAAGCCTGGAATCTGACACCAATCTAGCCAAAGAGTGCTGTGTTACCCAGTTACTGGGTTGTGGAAGTCAGATAAGCAGTCGCTCCAAGTAAAACACTGGTACTCAGCTGAATCCGGTTAGACTGGAAACCGCCCCAATAGAGTTGAGCAAAGGCTAGGCAGATATATACTGACGTTCATAAACAATGAAAGAACCGAACATTGCTCCAACGAAGGGACAAAATTAACTTTGCTGTTAACATAAACTGTTCATATATCAATATAGGTCGCGGTCACTTTACCACCAGCAAATAAGTTAATAATATTTTGTTTATGTAGGTATAACTGTACAGTTTTCAGTTTTTTTCCTTTACTTGTAAGACATTGCTTCTTAGCAAATTTCATGATTCTAGGTCTAGGGGAAGTACCCTGTAGGATTTGATTCCCTTACGATTCCTCATTTTTGTATTATTATAGAAAGGCTCGCGCTTGACCTCTTTCCCAACCTATAGTAAGCGATGATGTGATCTTTTGATCGCGATGTTTTAGAAGTAATATTTTTTCCTAGTTCCAAGGGATTGCAGACCCTGAATATATCATATTAATTTCAATTTGATACCTTCAGGCGTTCTAGAGAAAAAGGTCTTGACAGATAGACATACAGACAGACCGACACACAGACAATTAAGTGATCCAATAAGGGTTACTTTTTTTCCTTTTGAGGAACGGAACCCTAAAAAGACATAAATTGTATTGAATTTATTTAAATCTTAATGCATACCTGCACACAACGTTTTATCAGAGGTGAGATTGTAGAAGGCAGGTTTGCTGGCCCTGCAGCGGCTGGTGCTGACGATAGGAACTAGCACTTTATGGGGATCATTGTGCTCGCCTATGCCCTCCTCGCTTTGTACACCCCAGCCAGCTACCTGAGGAAAGTATACACTGTTACACCGCATTTACACCAAGTTCACAAAATATGTTATGTCCACTAGTTTCGTTTACCGCTTACACCTTCAAGTTGTAAATATGTTGTTAAAAAAATTGTCGAAACAAAAAGTAACTCCGTCTAGAATAAAGAATAGAATAGAATAATGTTTTAGTTGCACAGAAACTAGGTATAAGATACAGATGTTATTATAATATTAAGTGATCCTTATAATTTTTACCTTAACTAAGTCATGCAAAACAGTTTTATTAAGTAAAGAAATCAAACTTAATTAAAACAATACAGGCATAACACAAGCATAGTACAAGTACAATGTCAAAATAAATTGAACTTAAGTTTATAAATATACATTATTAATTATTAGGAAGAATTCCAGTCGATGGCCTTATCATCCTTCAAGTCAGTCATCATCTTAGTCAGAAATGTCAGGATTAATTTGAGTATTCATCGTTTAAAAATTCGCAAATCGTGTAATAACATATAGTAGTCAACAATTCTGTAATAGTCCATTGTGTATTAAGGGCGGCAAGTAAGGAATTACGATCGAGACTCTAGTAGAAGGTTCGATAAGGATCGAGACTCTAGGCTTTCTGAGTCGAGGTTCGTAATTCCCGTACCGCCCGTGATACATACAATGTTTTTCATCACATTTGCGATTAATAATTATGAATTATAGTTTCAATGCACAATTCAGCACAGCTGTCTTTTTTTTAAGTGGTTGGCGAATTTTTGCCCACACCACAGATTATACAATGTTTTGTTCAGAAACTTTAAGGGCAAATACTTACGTACAGCCAGGACGGATTGTAAAAAGAATTAAATAATTTCGACGTTTTCATACTATAACTATTAAAATCGATTATTAAGAACATTAGTTGAGTATTTAAGTAACATGTAGCGAGATTGCAAAGAAATTCCTGTTTAGATAACATTTTAAGACAATTTTTCAATTGCGTGTAAACTCCTTGCTTGAACTTGCATGACCTGTGTGCTGTGCCATAAATTAAAAAAATATTACTTACCGCCCTAGGGTTTCATGACAAAAAGTTAACCTGTATGTTTAGATACTTTTTACGTGCAAGTGTGATGAAAATTAATTTTTAAAGACTGAAATAGCCTGTGTCTTTATTTAATCAGGTATTTTATTTAATATGATCGGCCCCAATAAAACACTTTTCTTTAATAAAGCGGTGTGATAACTACCAATATGTAACATGTTTTTATAGTGTTTCCTTATTGGCCTGATTCTATTATCGGATACTTTATTAAAAATATACTAATTTGATTTAACAAAGACAGCAATTTCGAAGATATAAAGAGATGGTAATGTTAGTAATTTCAGGGGCTTAAACATAGGTAGGCAGCTATCTTTTACTGTTAAATTACACATTGCCCTTAAACATCGTTTCTGAGCCTTGAACACATGTTCTCTCAGGCCGCAATTGCCTCAGCAATACCTATGCAGCTACACTTAGTTTTTTGGACACTTCTTCCGCTTGTGGCTTCCAAGTTAGTTGGCTATCTATAAACTTTTTGTCAATTATGATATAGATGTGGGATTTCTGGTGCAATTCGTTGATAAAAATGCATAACATTCGTTTTTGGAATATTAATCAATAAATTATTTTGGTCAAGCCAGTGTATAATATCAGTTAACGTATTATTTATGTTCTCTTCACATGTATTTCTGTCAAGGCATTTAATCAAATCAGTGCTATCGTCAGCAAAATGCACCATAGGATGTTCAATGTATCGTGGCAAGTCATTAATGTACAGTAAAAATAATAAAGGGCCCAGCACACTGCCCTGTAGTACACCAAACCTAATTATTCTAACTTTAGATAGAAATTTAATCTCACTCTTGGTTTTGAGGCATATTTTTGTGATCTCTGTATGCTGTTTACGGTTGTTGAGGTAGGATTTTAAGAGTTCAAGTACATTTCCTCTGATTACTATGGCATTTAATTTATTTACTAAGGTTTCGTGATCAACATAATCAAATGCCCTCGTCATGTCCGTAAAGATTGCAGAAACTGATACTTTTTTATGAATATTTTGCATTATTACATTTATCAGGTCATAAACGGCCATATTTATGCCTTTATTTTTTCCGAAACCCTTTTGTTCTGCACATAAAATGTCATATTTAGATAGAAAATTATTGATCGAGTCATAGAGGATTTTTTACTAAAATTGGTATTAATGCGATGTCTATAATTTGGGAGATCTACCTTATCGTTTTTTTTTAAAAGAGGTTTGACTATTACTTTTTTTAGGTTGTCCGAAAATACACCAGAGCATATATATATAATACATTTAGTATGTGACTATGTGAGGCGATATCAACCGATACGAATTTTACGACCTTCGTTGATATACCATCATATCCAGTGCTATGTTTATTTTTTAATTATTGTATCGCTCCAAAAACATCTTGCGGTAATACTGGATGCATAAACATTGAGTTTGGGAAACTTTTCAAATTCTTAGTGCCCAGTGGTGTCGTCATATTTGTATGTTTTTGGTCTATAAAATAATAATTAAAAGCGTTGGCAATTTCTGTCGGATCAGTAATGGTCTTATTCTGAATTTTGCTTTTGGAAATGGGTATTTATTATATATTACCTGCCAAGATGCTTTAGATTTATTGCTTGAGGTGTTAATAAAATAATTAATTTGCGCTTTTTGCGCTAATTTAATAATCTTCCGAAAAATGCGCGAGTAGTTTATTAAGGTGATTTTATTACAAATTGATGGTTTGCTTCTGTATTTCCATAATAAATATCTTTGTTTTCGACTAGACATACATTGACACACTCGGATGCCACGTAAGGCCCATTTAATGTTTTTATTTATCCTTACATTTACCAATTTGTATGTAAAGCAAAGTTCGTACAACCAGCAAAAATATTCCGAAAAATATTCGTATGCTTCATTAGCATTATTGGTTTGGTAAATTTCTGTAAAAGAAAGGCATTTAAGGTAACTTTTGTACGCAAAATACGCGTTTAGTCGTGGAGTTGCGGACACCAGCCCGTCTTAATCTAATCTAAGGTAACTTTTAAACCTAGTCATATTTTCATTGGATAGGTCTCGTTTTTTATCCGCCAATAATTTATTATATATGATTGCATTACCTTAAGTTCTAATAGTTGAGCAGTGAGGCCAGACAAGGCTAGGTCCAATACTTCTGATTTATACTTTAATTGAGAGCTGCGTGCAAAATTGTCTAAGTAAGTATTGCTACCGAGCCTGGTGGGTTGACGAAGTTCTAATTTAAGATTGTATTCCAATAGAGTATTCAAAGTCTAAACTCAAGCTATTTCTTTTTAACGTGTCTATGTTGAAGTCCCCAAACATGACTATTTTCTTATCAGAATTGGAACATATTTTTTTCTAAATAAGCTCAAATTTATTATAAAATACATTTAAGTTATTAAACTTTGGTGGACTGTAAATACATATTATTATTAAATTATGTTTTTTTAGTTCTATGCCGCAGCATTCAATGACATTAGCTATAGAATGTTGCGAAACATCCGAATGTTCTTTATAATCCAAACCATTTTTAATCAGAATACATGCTCCTCCACGTTTCTGTGATCGTCTTGAATAAATTGCACCTAACTTGTAGTTTGTAATATTCAATATTTTTAATGTCCGGCCATAATAAAGTCTCTTTTCTGCTGAGATAGATCTTGAATGTGAACGGTAAGCATGACAGATTTATTTAATAGTCCAGCAATATTCTGATGAAGAATGTTTAAATTATTGTACTGTCAACCGAGGTGTCAATAATTGATAATAGCAGAGTCAATTGGATAGTTTTTTTATGTCAATAATAAGACGTTAGAAAATATTTTCAAAAATGCGTTTTGTGCCCAGGCTGTTTAATTTGCCTGTGTGATTAGAAAAAAATTCAAAGAGGCATCACGATTTGTGTCAAAAAAATAAGCATAGTTATTATTAATGATGTCAAAGTAAAGTAAATTATTAAGTATTTCTACGCGGTAATTCTGGATAAGATTTCCTCTCACATACATTGGTCATTTTACAAACAATACAAAAAGACTAAATCGTGTGTAGGATTTGAACTCAGGTCACGGGATGCAAGGGCTTGTCATTAGACGCTAACGCCACGGCGACACTTACGTAGTAGAAGGAAATTGTTAGTCACAAGACTCCTCTGTGTAAAAGTTCGTTAAAAACGGGTTGCAGTTTAAATTATTTGAAATTTTTCTCACTTTGTGTTACATTTTTAACCGACTTCGCAAAAAGGAGGAGGTTTTCAATTCGAAGACATTTTTTTTATGTGTGTCACCTCATAACTTTGTACTGGGTGGACCGATTTTGATGAACCTTTTTTTTTCATTTGAAAGCTGGTGCTTGTCATGTGGTCCCATTTAAATTTCATCAAGATCTGATGAAGAACTTTGGAGATATACATAATAATTCTTCAATAAATGACGGCACATCACACGGGTTAGCTGCAATCGCATGTCTGTTTATTGGTTACATCATTTCATAACATAACATCACACTGGTACGCTCGAAAGGGGTACGCAGGTGTCAACAGTTCACCCTGGTATACTCACATTCCACAGTTTTGTTTATGTTTCATGTTATTGGGTTAATCCATTCTGGCTTCACTTTGGGCATTATAGTTAGCTAGCCTATATAACTGGTCTATTATGTACTACAACTAAAAAGTGAAAAAATAAAAAAACATTTTTACAAAAAATACAACCGACTTTCAAACAAAAACACTACAAAGTGAAAAATAACTTCAATTTCGGAAGTCGGTGTCAAAAAACGAAGAAACTAAAACGAAGTCGGTTGTATTTTTTGTAAAAATGTTTTTTTGTTATTCAATTTTTCACTGTTTTTGTTTGTTTTGTGTGTCTAACGATTGTTAACGAAGAATTTATTGTTGTTTACCTCCAATAAGTGTCAAAATTTTGTCCACATTTAAAAGTCATGTTAATATAGTTCATAGTAAATTGTTTGTTAAGATAACATTTTCACACACTTATTGAACTATTATCTTCACTATTACAGTGTCGTCCATTAAACAATTTTATAGAATTTTATAACAGGAGCACGATGTTTATTTATTTATTTAAACTTCATGTACAATGGTTATACATAGGCGGACTGGGATTCCGACGTTTGGCTCCCAGACTGGAGCGGGCCGGGGCTGCCCTCAAGCGGCTCTTGCCCAATCTAGGGGGTCCAAACGCCTCCTGCCGGAGGCTCTACGCGGGGGTCGTGCGGTCCATGGCCCTTTATGGGGCACCGGTGTGGGCGCATTCCCTGAGGCGGCGACCAGTCCGCCGGTTGAACGCGTCCCAAAAGGTCATGGCCATCCGGCTGGTCCGGGGATACCGCACGGTCTCTGGTGAGGCGGCGAGCCTCCTTGCCGGATTGCCGCCATGGGATCTGGAGGCAAAAGTCCTCGCGCATATTTGGGAATGGCGCGAGGAGGCGAAACGGCGGGGTGAAACTCCGTGGCCGCGACAAATCGCGGCTCGGCGGACAGAGCTCCGGCAAGATCTCATGGCGACGTGGAGAGAGCGACTGTCGCAACCCAGCGCTGGGCACGCCACAATTGCGGCGATAAGGCCCCTCTTTGAGGAGTGGCTTGAGAGGCGCTACGGCGTCCTCACCTTCCGCCTGACGCAGGTCCTCACCGGACATGGCTGTTTCGGGAGGTTCCTGTTCAGGATTAGGCGGGAGGAAACGCCCGGGTGTCACCATTGTGTGGATCGCCCGGAGGACACGGTGGAGCATACGGTGGAGATCTGCCCCGCTTGGGCTGGGCACCGCCGTGTCCTCGTGGATGCGATCGGCGGTGGAAACCTCTCGCGTCCGGCCCTGGTTCAGGCCATGTTACGGAGCGAGAGGCTATGGGAAGCTGTCTCCTCCTTCTGCGAAGCAGTAATGCTCGCGAAGGAGGAGGCAGAACGCGTGAGGGAGACGCAACGGAGACGCCCTCACGCCCCTAGCCACCGCAGGAGACGCCCTGGGCGTCGGGAGTCGCAAGCAGATTCCCGGCCACCGTAGGCGCGGGCTTGCGGGCGGCGAGAAATGGGTAGCTCGTCGTCCGATAAGGACCAGGCCCGAGTCAACGGCGCGTTGTGTTCCACGCGCGCCTCAAAGAGATGTCAGCAGAACTGACGGGGTCCGCTAGGGCCAATGCCTGTCTGGGTCGCGGATAAATTTGAAAAAGAGTTACCGTGACCCTGGCTCAAGCAACTGAAGGAACACGGGTGGGTTTTAGTCAGTAAAAGTCTGACATGCCCTCCCGCTTCACCCAGAGCGGGAGAAGTCATAGGATGATTTCCCACCCAAAAAAAAAAAAAAAAAAAGGCGGACTGGGATGTACATGTTTACATGGCAACTAGCGCCATCTACTCCTCTCTATCTGTTCTATCTGTTTTCACGCCTAAAATTTCGAACCAATTTTAATGAATTTTATATACAGATTGATAAAACCTTGGCGAAGGACATAGCTAAACTCCGGTTTTAAAAAAAAATCAGAAGCCTGTTCTTTATAAAGTATTAAATCCGTTAATTTCAGATTTTATCATCCAGGGAAAGTTCATACCTCCCCCAACTGCATTTAAGGACTTGCCATAATGAGAACCAACCCCTTTTGGTCTTTGATATTCTCGCAACAACGACTGCAATTAGATCTTTCTTATGGTACTGTGAGGACTCTGCTTAACTAGAAGGCAACCTACTTGCCTATAAAAATACTGGCAATTGGTATTACTTGAAAGGTAAATGAATTTCGAATAGAAAATAAGTGAATATGTTTTTGATTGTCAATTCTAGTGTAGCCGCCCAGAGGCGCCGGGTAGAGGTTGTTAAATAAATTACCAAATTACTTTTATAGTTTATATATTTTGTAAGAATTTTACAATATGCCTGCCTTCTGGGCGGCTACACTGAGCCTCTATCTGACTTCTTCAATAAATGTATAAAAGAGGCTATCTTCCCAGAACAACTAAAAATGGCGAAAGTAGTACCTGTGTATAAGAAAGGAAGTAAGTCTGATCCTAAAAACTATAGACCCATTTCTCTATTACCAGTGCTGTCAAAATTATTTGAAAAATTACTTAAAATTCGACTTTTAACACACCTTCGAGTAAATAGAGTTTTAAATAAAAGACAATTTGGGTATCAAAGGGGTGTTGGTACTTTAGACGCCATATATACGTTATTGGATGATGTGATAGGCAAAATTAATAATAAAATGAGAGTTGCAGGGATTTTCTTAGATTTAAGCTCTGCATTTGACACAATTGACCATGAATTACTTCTGACTAAAATGAGTCATTACGGAATAAGAGGAAATGCTTTGCGACTATTCTCGTCCTACTTAAAAAACAGGCGTATGTACGTTGAAATTGACAAAACTCAGAATAATTATAAGAAAAGGTATAAATCCAAAATTGTACGCATATCGACGGGTGTCCCACAGGGATCTATTTTGGGACCCATTTTATTTTTATTATTTATTAATGACTTGATTAATTATCTAAATAATATTTTACCGGACATTCAATTAGTAATTTTTGCAGATGACACAAATGCCATAGTGGCAGCCAATGACATGGTAGAGTTGACAAAAAGGGTAAATGCTACGTTAGAAGCATTTCATGTGTGGTTCACGGCAAATAAATTATTAATTAATAGTAAAAAGACTCAAATAATGTTATTTAAAACTACAGCCCGTAACAACGATAATTTAAATGTTGCCTTGAATGAAGTCGACATTGAGCTCGTAGCCGATGTAAAATTTTTAGGTATATATATTGACCAACTGTTAAACTGGAAACCAGAATTGAAAGCAATTGGTGCATCGGTGTCGTCTGCATGTTACGCTCTGAGAGCCCTGAGAAATGAAGTCAGTATAGAACAGATAAAGATGGTATATTTTGCGCTAGTAGAGTCAAAAATTAGATACAGCATACTTTTTTGGGGAAATAGTTATGAATATAATTGTAGAAGGGCTTTCATACTACAAAAACGTGCAATTCGTACTATGGTCCGCATCTCACAAAGGGAAAGCTGCCGACAACATTTCATCAATCTAGGCATACTTACCGTACCAAGTCTTTATGTACTAGTACTTTTGAGTAATATGGCCAAATACATACAAGACTATGAGACAGTTGAAGAACGGCAGATAAGGGTAGGCACCCGTAGACTGGACTTGAAGAATAACAATCTTACAAGTCATAACCTAAGAATTGTTGAACACAGTCCACGATACCAGTCTGTAAAATTGTTCAACAAGTTGCCTTTAGACATAAAAAGTGCTGTTTACAATAGTGCTTTCAAAATAAAACTAAAGAAATTCCTATTGAATAAATGTCTATATGCTGTAGAGGAACTGTAATTTTATTTTATTGAATTGTAATTTTATTGAGATGGTCAAGGGTTGTTAAATTTTATTGGATTTTGTTCTTTCTGATTTATTGTACTAATCATGAATTCATTATTTCTAATTATTTTTTTTATCTATCTATGCTAAATTATTTTATTAATTGTTTTAAATATCAATGGGCTATATTGTTTAATTTACTTACATGTTGCAATGAACTAATGAAAAAATGAAAATTTATTGTTTTATAATTTTTGATGTAATTTATGAAATTAAATTAATGTAATCTATTGTAGTATATATACTGTGATTGTGTGTAAATTCGGATACAAAATAATTGTTTTACGAATAAATGACTTATGACTTATGACTTAATACCAATTGCCAGTATTTTTACAGGCAAGTAGGTTGCCTTCTAGTTAAGCAGAGTCCTCACAGTACTTACAACGCCAGTAGCCCCAACCACGCGTGAGAGCTCTGTGTCACCGCTCCACAGACAAGCTGGACGGATGTAATTGCTGAACTGGACGCGTTTTCTTAGTGAGAGCATTAGAATGTTATCTGCAACAAAAGAAGAAATAGCATTTTGAGTGTGACGTACATTAGCTTGATTGCTTACTAAATCTTTTCGAAATATTAATACCCAAGTGTAACCAACACTATAATTACAAGACAATAATTATTTTAGGATAATTATTAGGGTTAGAAACGTACGGTGATGTGCCATCGGTACATGGTGGACATCCAACCCTTACCCGGGCCGATACGCACTAAATATTTTGGGAGTACTTTCTTTGTGCGTACAGCTAAGAAGTGGTATTCCCTGTCGGAGCCTGTATCTCTTGATAGCTATAATCTAGGGGTCTTCAAGTCAAGATTGAATAGGTTACTTTAAGGCAAGCGTGCTTCACCGTCGACCACATCATAGATTACCATCTGGTGAGATGGAGGTCAAACGCGGGCTTAACTAATTTAAAAAAAATTGATAATCGACATTTAGATAAAAAACGGACATTGTCATGTACTCACTCTCTAATGTGGAAGGATTATAGTCTTCGTGTAAAGATATAGCCACAAGCCCCCTTGAGGCGGTAAAGTCTTCACTCCAGTCAGTTAGGAAATGAGCTCCGAGTTTTACCACAATGTCTTTGATGGCAGTCTGTGCGGCACGACGCAACATACAGCTGGCAGCTGCAAATGACAATGCTACTTAACAAGACGTCTTAATCAGCATCTATATTGTCAACAGTTAAGAAGTAAGAAGATTCGAGGATTGGTCGTCACCAAGGTGTGGCAGAAGAGGTATCGGTCGTCCAGCGGTGAGATGGGCAGATAATATTGTTACCATCGCGGGTAGGACCTGGTCTAAACCAGGTCCTCCTCGCCTCTTCGGTCTCCAGGTCTTCTTGTACCAAACATGTGCTCCTGTGCCAGTTGAGACTGGCACAGAAACACGGGGTTTGGTACAGTCCGTGGACAAAATTGTTTAACCCACCCAAAATGGTCTAACCCACCGGCATATCTTGTTAAGCCATTTTAATCATTATCTTTTTGTCGTTAAAGTTGAAAATTGTCTGACCTACCCAACATTGCCTTACCCACGGACATATCTTGTTAAACCATTTTAATCATTATCTTGTTGATGTTAAAGTTGAAAGGCTTTTAACTGACAGGACTAAATTTACTAGCTAATCTTTAATTTCGAATGTTCACAACAAGTCATTGTGGCTTCGCGGTTCGAAGCTTCGAAGCTGGATTGGCGATGAACAACATGTGGGTTCGAAACCACATTCCACTTATTGCAAATTTATTTTATAATTTGTTTTCATTTATGATTTCTACAATATTTCTTGCTTAAGAAAGACCAATATGATTTTCACCTAAAACTTATCTTGTAAACGGTGGGTAAATAAAAATAAACAAAGTCCACAGATGAGTAGATTCAAAGTTAAATATATTTACTTCGTGGGGTAGATGGATATTAAATAGATCTAATTGACAAAAGTCAGTCTACCTACGCCTAATAGCAGTGACTGCGCACAAACATTTCTAAAACGTTGGCCGTTAATCTTGAAAGTATGTTTAACTAATTTGGTGTAATCAAACCGTCATGTCGCAACTTAATGACTATACAAAATATAAAATAATATTTTTATAAGAGCAGAATGTTAAAATCAGAGAGATTGGTCGTAGACTTATTATAGCGGTAAGTGCTTTAATACCCATTATATGTTACTCTTTAAAATTGACTTAGTAAATATGTAAAGACTAACAGATTTTTTATAGATGTGTGATAAGTATTTCTTACCGTGTATTTGGCTATTTTCCCATTACACCCACTCCTTACAAGTTACCTACACATTTTCATAAATGATAATTATATTTTTTTGTTTTAGAGAAATACGGTCAGGCTATGGCTAAGACGGTATGGAGAGACTGGAAAGAGACTGCAAGATAATTGCTCCATCCACCGTGCTGGCATTGTGCAGAATTGGTTAGCTGCTCAAGAAGGTGTAACAGTTATTAACTGGCCATCTAAAAGTCCCGATTTGAACCCTGTGGGGTCAAATGGTTTTAAATTGGGACACATCTAAAGTGCGAAATAAAAACAATTTGGCTAAGATCGTGTCGTCGACATGGGAGCACATGAGAGGAAAAGATTTGTGTTGGAACATGGTGTGCGGTATGCGTAGCCGCTTACAGCAAGTTATAGAAGGAGACGGTGCGCCACTCCGCTACTTACTAATCTACTTATAAGTATATTTAAACACCCTATGTAAGTAAATGCTCAATTGAATAAATGTTAAACCTTCAAAATGTTGCAGATTCTGTGGTGATGTTATTGTTATAAATGAAAATGCATTTTCTATTTAAATAACATGTTGATTCACTACATTTATACCATAACTGTAAAACATTTCACAAATTAATTATTTTTCTTGAAAACAAACTTCCAAGCATTAGCATACCTTTTTATAAATGTTTATAAATGGTTAGGTTTGAATATGTATATAAATTTATAAAATGTATATAAATTTTGTACTATGAGCATTTACTTACTTTATCTTACTTAAGTATGTTTTAATGAAAAATAAAAAAAAATCATTACTTGCAATGATTTTGTTTCATTTCTATACAAACTGCTCATTTAAAAATATAATACCCGACTTCGTTCGTTAAAGAAAAGTAAAATAAAAGTTAATAATTAAAAACAAAACATTGTGAACAAAAAGCTATATTTAGATAGTGCCTGGTTTCGAATGCAGACAACGATGAACGTCGATCTGCCAAATCAGGCTGTAAGAGTGATCCTTCTAATTATAGACCTATATCCGTGCTTCCAGCATTGAGTAAAATCTTTGAAAAATCATGCTGGAACAGATGTTGTCTCACTTCAATTCAAATGGGATACTGCATAGTCAACAGTTTGGTTTTACGAAAGGTAGGTCGACAACGGACGCGGGAGTAAAACTCATCAGCCACATCTTGGAGGCTTGGGAGAGGTCCCAGGATGCCATTGGCATTTTCTGTGATCTCTCAAAAGCTTTCGACTGCATCGACCACAACACACTGATCTGTAAATTACACCACTACGGAATTCGTGGAAAATCTGCTGATCTCGTGCTTTCCTATTTATCAAACAGACAGCAAAAAGTAAATGTTAATGGGGCGACGTCCTCCGGGTTTCTAGTCAAGATGGGCGTGCCCCAAGGTTCAATTCTCGGCCCTTTCCTTTTTCTTGTTTACATTAATGATCTCCCTTTTATGATGGCCAAATTATCGGATATAATTCTATTTGCTGATGATACTTCGCTAATTTTTAAAATAGATAGGCAAGATACGGATGTCATAAATGTCAACGAAAGTCTAATTGTTCTCTCAAAATGGTTCGCAGCTAACAATCTTTTACTGAATGCGAAAAAAACAAAATGTCTAAAGTTCTCTTTACCAAATGTACCACAACATGACCTAAACTTAAATCTTGACGGCAAAAATCTTGAAGTTATAACGGAAACTGTATTCTTAGGGATTACTATCGATTCAAAATTGCAGTGGGGCGCGCACATTAGAACTCTTTCGGGTAGGTTAAGTTCGGCTGCATATGCAGTAAGGAAAATAAGGCAGCTAACCGATGTAGCTACAGCTAGGTTAGTATACTATGCTTATTTCCACAGTATTATGTCTTATGGCATTCTGCTGTGGGGATCAGCAGCAGAAGTAGACTCAATTTTCATCCTACAAAAGAGGGCAATCCGCGCAATCTATAAAATGGGTCCTCGCGAGTCCCTCAGAGAAAAATTTAAAGAGATCGATATACTGACTCTACCTTCACTTTATATTTTGGAATGTATTTTGTATGTCCGTAAAAATCGGGGGCTTTTCAAAACTAGAAGCGACTTCCATAATTTAAATACACGCAGTAAGCACGAAATTGTAATACCCAAATTCAGATTAACGAAAACTAGCAAGTCTTTTCTTATAAACAGTATACGCTTTTATAACAAGTTGCCAAAGTCAGTTATAGAACTGACCGATGGAAGGTTCAAAAACTACATCAAACGTATCCTTGTTAAAAAAGCATATTATAAAATCAAGGACTACGTTGAAGATAAAAACATTTGGCCTTAGCTCCTTCTGCGCATGCAGCTTCCCTGGTAACTTGTAAACGGCACAAATATGTGGATATCTCTAACTATTCTCAATCTCATTTTTTCTTTCCTTCTTTTAATTAGACTTTTTACAATGGTTTTCAATCATCTTTAAAGCCCTTTGCTAAGAATAGTTACAGCACTGATAACAAAATTTGTGCAACATGTTAAATTTAGTCTTGTTATACTTATTTTTATTATTTTTTACCTTTGTATAGATTCTTTTACCGATTGTTTTGTGAATGTGTGAACATTGTAGGCCTTCTAGATGCTAGTTAACATTTGTTAACTTTTTTATATAATCTTTTTCTTTTTTTTTTAGTTTCTTACGACTTATTGTCATAAATCGGGCCTACGTTGTCCCCCCATATCTAAGTACTAATGCTGTAACATGGAAATATTGTAAAACCAAACCATTTTTAAAAGAGTAACCATGGAGTTTCTTGCCGGTTCTTCTCCATAGGAAACGACCAACCCGAACCGTGCTCATTTTGTCGACGTTTTATAAGTGCCCATGTAGGCCTATGTGAAATAAAAAAATTGATTTTGATTTTGATTTTAACCATAAGACTAACTGAACTCTTCTAATCCCTCTTGAAATTCGACCTTAGTTGTGAATGTTGTGATGTTAGACGCAATATTTTAAAGAATTTTGAACAATAGCGTATATTTTCATAAAGTTCATTATCGCACAAATAATACAAGCAGCTGTTAAAATAGATCACGACACTAGCTATTATCCGTAGACAGTTAGTGTTACTGATGCGCGATATTTTTTTTTAATCCGCCCTCGCCCTGGTTAGTTTTAGTAGTCGTGTTAGTCATTAGCCTTTCAACCTTAACGACAACAATATAATGATTACAATCGTTTAACAACATGATTTATCGAAATGCTTCGCGATAAGGTTCAAATTCGCTATTACTCAAGTGGGTTCAATATTGTTGGCCACAGACTGTACAAGAAGACAGAGTTCTATGCTCAGCAATGGGCAAAGTCAGGCTGTGGATGATGATGAAGAAGGAGGATCCGGATTCCGTAGTAGTGGTGTTGCCCGATTCATGCCTGAAGGAGAACTTGAACTAGAACGAACAGAAATTCTCAAAGCATCTCATTGATCTACCCTTGCATTATAATTAATGTGTTTTAAAAGTTCAACAGCAGCATCAGTTGTTGAACGACCCTGTGTATAAGAAGATTATAATATGGCTGGCTATGAAGGCTACAAGAGCTAAAGATGTTTAAAGATGTTTATGTTTGGATGTTTAAAGTAATTGTACTGTTGGTGTGCTATATAAAATGAAATAATTATTGTATGATCAGTAGGTGGTGGATTACGGCCCGTTCCCTCTGACAGAGAGGAGGCCTACGATCCAGCAATGGGAACATTAAAAGTATGATGATGATGAGATCAGTAGCCAGAAGTATGATGATAAAGTCGCAGGTAGACGCACCAGTTACAACATGTCGATCCGACACGAGCGTGCCTCCGCAGATAAATTTAATGAACTTCTTTTGTTTCGCATAGATAGCTACTAGCCAGGGTATGTCTCCTCTAGTGTAATTCATGCCCCTGTAAAACAGGGTGACCCCTTCGTTGTCCCGGGAGACCACGCCGCACTCAACCGTTTCAGATGATGCTGAAGTATTTGAATAACTTTTAATTGGACTGGAAAAGGGAAAGATATTACATTATTTTACACTGATACTTACAACGTTCTTTATTTTATGTAACTTTTACGAAGCAAGCGCTATGGGTAAGTAAGTACTAATGGACCTGTTCTACCCATTTAGAAATACAGGCGTGTTTTTAGGTTTTAACTAAGAAATAAGTTTGAATCGGAGGGGTTTTCTTCTTTTTTTTAGTAGCATCGTCTTTCGGCCCTTGTTCCATAGTACTTGGGTCAGTTCGGCGCAAAAAGTTTTCTTCTTCTGTTCCGTCCTGTCAATCGTCACGCTTTCACTGAGTCCTCTTTCAGGATGCTGTATCAAAATGTATCATGATGCTATAAAACATGCAAGTCAAGTTCCCGCATCGAGGACACAAAAACGGACAAGAAAACAAAAGGAACTCCATGGATCTAACTTACTCTTTGTTTCGTTCAAGGTCTCTTTATATCCACATGATGAATCGATGCCATAACTATTTCAGTTTATATTAAGCGGATGTTTGTCTATATATAAAATCATGTATTAATAATCATAGCTAATTATGCATTTTGTATATTTTTTTAGTTAATAACCTTTTGGGTTTCAATTACGTACTTACTTGATAACTGCTATAGAAAATGTGTTGTTTGTTCCCCTGTAAACAGGATTGTTATCGGTTTGTGTTGATTTTAATGGCTTCATAATCAGGTCGGTTCTAATTTTAACATCCGAGGAACTTGAAGAAGGCTGCCTCACATTGCTTAAGACTGGTCTATCGACGGTGGCTCTCCAATACGTGTTAGCATCGCAGATGACCCTCCCATTTAATCTCATCTCCCGCAACATCGGGGTTGTGTTTAAAGGATCGTATTGGACATAGAAGCGCACGACCAGCGGGTGATTAGGGTGAATTTGTAAGTCATCGTTATAAATTACGAAGTTTACATTATCCTGTGTGGTTGTGTTCCCTACCAATTGCTGTAAAGGAAACAATGACAATTTAACAAATTGCTTTCCACTGTTCACTAAAGGGTCGAATCTTGAAACGCCTTACTTTCAACATGAAAATATCATATTAAAGATATCATATCCACATTTTAACAAGGCAGTCATGCATCCTTATAATATACACCCCAGTCTTCAAAAATTAAATTAAAATATTTGGGACTGATCGGTTAAAAGTTATACCTTTTAAATGAATATGTTTATATTTCAGTTAAATATAATTTTTCATACATACTTACTGAAAGAAATTTGTAATAAAACTGTTTTACAAAAAAATACTACCGATTTCCAAATAAGAAAACTACAAAGTAAAAAATAAATTTATTTTTGGAACTCGGTAGTATTTTTTTGTAAAAAGTTTTTATTTTTCACTTTTTAGTTGTACCTACATAATAGGCAAGTTGTTAAGTAAGGTAAATGCCAGAATAGATTACCCGAATATCATGAAACTGAACATAACCGGTGAAATGTGAGTGTACCAAGGTGAACTGTACACATCTGCGTACCCCTTTAGAGCGTAATGGCATGATGTTATGTTATGAAATGGTATAAACAATAAACAGACATGCGATTGCAGCAATCCCGAGAGATTTGCCGTCATATATTGAAGAGTTCTGTTGTATATCACCGAAGTCCTTCATCAGATCTTCACCAAATTAAAATTTCAAAACATACTCTTTCAAACAAAAAAAGAATTTTCAAAATCGGTCCACAATTGACGGAGATACCGGTGAACATACATAATAATAAATAAAAAATAATCACACGAAGTCGAACATAGAACCTCCTCCTTTTTGGTAAGTCGGTTAAAATAATGTACCAGGTGAATCAACTAAATACACCGATTTTAAAGAGTCTTGTGTGTTATAAAATTGAATAATATAGACTGATAATGTGTCCACTAAATTGCGTAAAAATCAGTGGTGTGATAAACGAGAAAAAAATCCTATTTGTCACACTGTTGTTTTAACCTGGTGTGACTACGAGTCAGCAACGAATAATATAGAGTTAATAAAATAAAAATAAAATCTTACCCAAAGCTGTCCAAAGCCCAAAGCCGGTCTGTCCAGCACAATATTGAGCCACGTCGCGTGCAGGAGTTTGTCTGTAGACAAGATAGCGACTCCAGCCCACAAACCGGGCTCTATCCCGGGCGGTGCGTACCTGAACACACGGGGGCATGGCGATGTGAGCGTGGAGCCTCCGGAGCCACGCGCTAGCGATGGTGCTGCTAGCAACGTCACGACAGAGCACAGAGCTACGATCTGTTGAGACATAGCTATGTTATGAAGCAATTCTCAGGTACCGTTTATGAATTCTTCCTGCTGGTACCCTAGTTAGATGTCTTTATCTTCTGTTTCTTTTCTTGTAGTTGTTCTCTTATTAAGGGGTTTTAGTTTTCCTTTGTATGCGTCTGTTAACACAAAGTCCACATCGTGCATCGTGTCGTTGTGCGCAAACTTTGGAGCTTACCGTATCTATAGATCCACCATTTTGCACATAAATAAAAAAAAGATAATTCTCCCTTCGTTAGATAAAACCTCTATATACCTACGCAGCAAATTAAAATCTTTCTTCTCCACGTTTTAATAAGGTACACAAACTAACATCACTATCAATTCACAACACAACAACTGATTAGTTTCACAATTCTTACCATTGAGTTTTTTTTTGGTATCTTCAATACTTGGTACTTGTTGAGATTTTCACACAAATATAATAATATTATATTTATCGATTAGCGACGAGAGCCAATGCGACGTATTTTGTTAGAATGATAAAGAATAATTATGACTATTTGATTTGCATATGAGAGGTGAAGCATATAGCCACGGGAAGGAAAACGATGATTAAAACTAACCTGATGTTAGTGTGTACGCGGGCAACCTGTTTTTTTTTATAAGCTCCGATGACGGCATGAGATCTTGTATATCACGTAATAACGCTGTCCTATAGCTAGAGTGTCACTATATGACATTTGGTCGATTTTGAGTTTTAAATACCTCCGTCCGTGATCAGCAAAAAAATATATATCGATCTGTCTAGGCAGTATTTTACTAGCTTTTATTTACTTTCACCTGTCCCGGTTTCTATAATCATACCTTGCAAGTTAATTTTGTCGCACAATCCAGTTTATGTTTTCGTTAGCGCAGTGTTCGATGCTTTCATTGTTTATGACCTTCAGTTATGATACCTAATTATTTTGGTGAATGTAACTGTTTGTACGGAACCTCAGTTCGCGAGTCCAACTTACACTTGGCCGGTTTTCGAAACTCGCTTAAGATTTATAGTTTATTAACAGCTATGATTTTAATTTATTCGTAGCGTTTTTTTCGTCTATAACTCAATATATGATTTCTGATATAGTGACACTTTAGCTGTGTAGAAAGGCAGAATAGGTAGGGGCCCCAAATGTGGCCAATTCGAATATGTTGTTTAAGTAAGCTTTTATTGTTGATGACAGGTTCATTATCAACAAGGTTTTTATAGACACTGGCGCTAGGAGCATTCCGGATCGGAATCGCTATCACCATTGCTCGGCGTCACCTACTGCTATACCTACTAATACGATGTCTGGCAACTCGAGCACACTAATTCAAACATCCTACCAATAACTAACATCAACATTATAAGCGGGATATATACCATGTTTACTGTTTGTAGCGAGTTTCCGATATTTCAGTGCTGTTTCTTTGCACCATGATCACGGATAAACTGAAGTTATTGCGGGTGGGTGTTTATGTGGAGACAAATCGGTCTACCATCTTTCTTGTTCGTTGTTTTCGTGTGTCGGGAACAGAATCGAGTTGTGAGTGACAATGGTAGCGGTACCGAGTTCAAAAAACGAACAAGAAAGAGGGTAGACCGATGTGTCTCCTCATAAACACCCACCTGCAATAACTTCAGTTTATCCGTGATCATGGTGCTTGCAACAGCACCGAAATATCGGAAACTCGCTACAAACAGTAAATATGGTAAATAGCCCGCTTATAATGTTAATGTTAGTGTTAGTGACCATGACAGTTTAAAAACTTATATCCTACCAATAAGACTATAAAGTCTTTATATCTGTTAATATTTGACATCGCCTTAAATATTATTGCAGTAGGTAATGGCCGTTTTCGCATAGCACTGATTGGCAATTTTCTTTACATGCAAATAAGGGTAAATACTAAAACAGAAGAAGATTAAAATAATAGTTGTTTTGGACTGACTTACAGTCCAAAACAACTATTATTTTAATCTTAATATTTTTTAGATAAAATCTTTCTTATCCATGGCAAGAACTGCTCTGTATCAGTGAACACAACATATTCGTTGAGATTACAGGTGAGGGCTCCGTTTTGGAGGGATACGGAGAAGACGCCCCGGAGTCTCCACTTGCCACCTTTTAGCAGGTACAGGTCGTCACCGGAGTTCCCCTTGCAAGGCCCCGCGCCGTTTCGGTCACCTGTGGAAGAGAAATGTCACATGACTGAATTAAATTTATACTAACTTAAAAAAAATACAACGTGTACTGTTGACTGTAAGATGTTATTAAATAGTGAAATCGAAATGCATACCTGCACCCAAGGTCGTGTTGTAGATAAGTTTGTAGAACTCTGACTTGTTGGCCCTGCACTCTTTGGTGCTGACTATAGGGACGCGCACCATTTGAGGCTCGCCTAGCTTGCTTTTTGAGTCCTCTAAACTTCGATCGCCCCAGCCAGCCACCTGTGGAAAGATCATTAGTAATAATCGACAGGACCCGTGCGTCATCATCACAGGTTATAGGATTTGGTTGTCTCAACTGTACAATCAGTCTCTAACTTGGTTGATCATATCATAGGTTATCTTGATAGTGGTAGCAGGTGTCGGCGTCTTTCTTGACCTTGCCAAGGCCTTTGATACCGTATACAGGCCAATTCTTATCAAGAAGATGGAACGCTTAGGTACCAGGGGCATTGCCTTGGAATGGTTCACCTCCTATCTTACGGAACGCAAACAAAAGGTATGCCTTGGTGACTACGAAAGTGCCCCAGGGCAGTGTCCATGGTCCCACTCTGTTTCTTATTTACGTTGAACTTGGAGTTGGACAACGGCAAATATACGCTTACGCTGATGACACAACTATTATTTTCCATAGCGAATCTTGGAAGGAAGCCTACAGTGCCGCAGAGGCTTGAATGCAGAAAGTTTCCAGATGGCTGCAGCACAACATACTCACCAAAATTTCAAAAAAACTAAGGTTGTTAACTTTTCAGTAAGTAAAAAGACAGATGCCCTTGATAAACTTGCACTTAAATTTCACCAATGCAATTGTGACGCGGATCGTTTCTGCAGCTGTCCTGTCTTTGAGCGGGTTAAGTATATTAGGTATCTCGGAATTAACAAAGATCAACATTTGACATGGACAAAACAGATAGAATCAGTTACTGCTCGAGTAAGGAAGCTTTTGTATATATTAATTAAAAGACTGATATGTAGCTGACAAAAGTACTTCTACCTGTGCCTTATGTCAGTCTGTACCTAGTTACTGCATACTATCGTGGGGTTCCGCTGGAAAAACTTTTATGATTGCGCTCAGACACTCAGCAGGCGTGTAGAAAGAGCTATCCTAAAGATCTTTCATAGATTTGGAATCTGAAACCCCAATAATAAGTTATATCGGGTGACTAAAGTGCTTACGGTGCGCCAATAACTCAAGTTCCACAAAACTGCAGCTGTCACAGTGGTTACGGACCAGTGCTCGCGTAGAAAGCCTAAGTGGAATAGAGTCTCCAGCAGGATTAAATTTAACAACCAAGCATACAGCAACATATCGGTCCACATCTGTATGAGAAAGTCAATGTCAACAAACTAAAAATTCAACCCATGACCAAGTTTAGGTGCAAAAAACAACTTCTGGATTGGCTACTAGGACTTACCTATACCGAAACAGAAAACTTATTAGCAATTTAGTGTTAACACACCATATGACCATTCACACCATTGCATACACACCACCAAATACACACCATCGCATACACTCCATCACTTACATACCAGCACACTTACGCTTACACCTTTAGTTACCTTTCAGTTTTTGTTTAATGATTGAAACTTTGCTTTTGTTATGTATAATCAAACAATCATATTATTTGTCGAAAGAGACTGGATTCTGCGACACAGGGTATCCTTGTGCAAGCCTCAGTGTCACATCTTAATACTGTGACACTCTTTTATTGAATCAATAAACATCTTTTTTATCCAACTAATACGATCGCAATATCTTCGTTATGACGATCATGCGCATCCTGCACCCCTTACCATGCTGCAAGCGGTTGCTGCAGAACTTTTACCCTTTTCTGCTATCCGGTATTTATTTTTTTAAACCATGTTTCTGTTTCTCCTCATTTCTGATTCGGCCGTGTAAGAAACCTACATACCTCTCCATACCCTTTGCACTGATGACACTCATGTCTAACTCCTTCAGAGTCCACTGAAACTGTCACGAGTTCTATTGCCATTAGATCGTAGATCAGGTACTTACAACTCCAGTAGCCCCGACAACGCGTGGTAGCTCAGTGTCACCGCTCCACAGACAGCCTGGCCGGATGTACCTGTTGAACTTGACGCGTTTGTCTAGTGTGAGTATCATGATGTCATCTAAAACAAGCAAGTTATGAAAACTAATAAAAAATGAGATAGATTTAAGTGCTTACAGCAGCCTACTTTGTTTGCACTAGAACAATGATGGTACATACAGCAGCAGAGAAACCTCACCCCCTGAAATGTATAAAAAGTGACATCTATAAACAGAAGGATACTACAATGCCGAGGTAGATGGCGCTGCCTCTAGCCTAACGTAAAAAAAAAAGCTCTGTGTTAATTATATGTTTAAAAATATTATAACTGTACAGAAGTGAATAAAAATAAGTTAACTGATACAAAATTAACTAATTACTTAGTGACAGTGTTATCTCTGGGTTTAATACACAAACAGTGACGTTAAAACCAAAAAACTAATATTATCAAACACCGTAACTTATACAATAAAAACAGACAATAATAAGTGACAATAGCATTAAACCATATAATATACTTCATAAGACACTCTGTGATTCTAATATTTAAAACTGAGTGTAATAAAAATAATAATAACAAAGACTAAGTGAAAAAGTGATTAATACAACAATTTTCAACATCAACCGTCACCAAGACAAAGTTAATTTGAACGTTACACTGCCGCATAAAGTAATTTTGAACTGTGGCGCACCTACTCCAAAAATTCGACCAACAAACATAGTACATAGTTGGCCTTGTGGTTAAGACAGCCGCCTACTTTTGCCAGTTAACCTGCGTCGAATTTGAATGTCTGTTATTAAATTTCAATCTAACATTAGCTTTAAAACAACCAACCAGGATACATATCCAAACGTCCATAGACAATATCGCACATAACTTTAAATCCAAATGTAAAACTGAAGTGATTGAATTTGCACTTTCAGACCACAGCTCAAATAATAAAGTGCCCGGTGAAAAAAACTGCTATTTTAAAATATTGGCGTATTAAAAGACGTGATTTTAATGCAGAGAATATGAATAAATTTAAAGATATTTTAAAACAAGTGACTTTTTCAGAAATTTATGAAACCGATAATCCTAATGACGCATTTGACATATTTATTGACACGTTTAAACTATTTTATGACCTGTGTTTTCCATTTAAATGGACAACTATAAGGGTGATAAGGAAACCTAGATGGATATCACACGGCATAAAATTATGTAGCAAAAAGAAACGGCAATTGCTGTGGCGTTATAAACTAAAACCCGATATAACGAATAAGGCATGTTTCTTAAACTACAGAAATAGGTTTAAAAAGTTATGAAACTTACTAGACGTGCCCAAAACAATTATTCTATTAAAACCTCTACCAATAAGTCAAAAACTACCTGCAATATAATAAACAAGGCAAAACCGTGTTTCCCTAAGGAATCCATTAGACAGATCAATTTAGATAATAAAGTATTAAATGATCCTCAAGAAATAGCAAACGCATTTAACGACTTTTTCGTAGATAAAATTCAACCGATTCCATGTTCAGGAAATAATCCAGTCAATCTTGCAAAACGTCGAGATTTAATTTATGTTGCCCCGAGTATACCTATAGACATTAAAAACATTATAAAATCATTAAAAGCCACCAATAGTACAGGATATGACGGAATTTCCACGAAGGTAATCAAGTATGTATCTGACGTTATTTGTAACCACTTGAGCTATCTCATAAACATGTGTATCTCTTCAGGAGTATATCCAGATGCCTTAAAAGTGTCTATAGTAAAGCCGTTATTTAAAAAAAACAATAATGAACACATGGGCAACTATAGACCAATCGCACTCATTCCTATCATATCAAAAAAAATTGAAAAGTATATTTATAAGGAGATGTAATCCTACTTTGAGAAGAAAAACATATTAATCGATGCGCAAAAGGGATTTAGAAAAAACAGGACAACCAATATGGCTATTTATGACTTCTTGCATAAGGTAATGATAAAGATGGACGTTAGAATTGCGTTGCGCTATTTACTGTGATATGACGCAAGCTTTCGACTATGTAAACCATAACGTTCTACTGCAGAAACTAGAGGCATATGGCATAAGAGGCAATATACTTAGCCTTATAGAGTCTTACCTAATTAACAGAAAACAGTACACGGAAATAACAAAAATAAATATTAAGGCAAAAAGAGAGGAAATTTTCATATCTGGCGAACGAACGCCTATTTACGGTGTCTCACAAGGGAGCGTGCTTGGAGCACTATTATTTATCCTATATATCAATGACCTGCCTGATGCTATTGACTACCCCATGACCCTATTCGCAGATGACAGCACAGTGACTATAACATGTAATAATAAGGACGTTTATAAATATGACATTAAAGAAACTTTGACATCAATAATAGCATGGTTAGATAAGAATAATCTTAAAATTAATTTAGATAAGACGACGATAATGCATTTTAGTCAACGGGTGCTGATACTGACATTAAAGCACTCTACAATGGCACGGTATTAAATAAAGTCGATGACACAAAATTTCTTGGTAATGATAGACGCAAAATTTAACTGGAAAACGCATATTGAATATATAAGCAAAAAACTGAGCTCGTTCGCGTATGTCATGTACAAACTGTCTTCAGAACTTAGCCCAGATGCTTTGGTGACAGCTTATCATGGATTGGTGTCATCACTTCTGCGCTATGGTATAATATTTTGGGGTACGGACAGAGAAATAGCGTTTAAAGCTCAAAAGAGGTGTATTCGGGCTATGTTTAAGATACAATCGACAGAAAGCTGCAGACGATTGTTTAAAAAATACAAATTATTGACTTTACCCTCTTTATATATTTTTGAAGTTGCATCGTTTGTAAAGTCTAACCCCCAACACTTTCCACGTCTATCTGACACTTTTCCACGCAACAGACGTGACAATAGTCAACTTTGTTTGCACTCGGCAAAAACTGCCCTCATGGGGAAAAGCTTTTTTGTATGGCCCCGAAAATATACAACAAAATACCACAGTCATATAAATCTATGACAACAAATCAATTTAAAAAGATGATTCGAAATTTATTAACAGACAAGTGTTATTATAATATAAATGACTTTTTGACAGACTCCTTTTGAATGCAAGAATGTTTATATTATTGTTTAGATGGTATGTTAATCTTATAAAATTGTATTCTGACATTCAGGAATATTTTGTTTTGACATATTGTTTTAATTTCTTTACATTTTTATTTTACTCTTACATTTTAATTTCACATCCTTGATTTGTATTCTTGTTACGTCATTTGCATTTTACACATTATATATTTTAATATCCTGATTTTTTTTTAAATAATTTTGCGTTGACATTCTAGAATGATTATTTTGAATTGATTTATTATTTTAATATCGTTATTTTTTTATTATTTTACTCTGACATTTTAGAAGCATAATTTTGACTTATTTTAAATTATTGCCATTTGCACGACATTTATTTAATATTTTATTATTATTAAATTTGACTTTCTATTAATTTATATTTTGATTTGTATTCTTTATTAATATTTGCATGCCATTTTCCAAGGTAAACATGACGTTCTATAATTTTGTATCCTAACATCTCTTCATGCTGACAATTTGTTATGTATGTATGGTACTCATGTTTGAGCAAATAAAAACGATTTGATTTGATTTGATTTAATGTTTACGTGCGCCGCGTGCGTGCTATCTCTGTGACTTTTTATTGGCGCACCCAGCTGAGGATGTATGGTCCCCGCCTGACACGCTTCCAGAGCTAGCCGGTCACGTCCCAGACTAAGGGATCGTTATGTGTGTGTGGGCGGTATTGTAATGTGATACACCGCCCATGTAATGACGAAACAAGCGTCGCACGTGACTTGTGCCCGTTATGTGAATTTAAATTAATGTGGAGCCATGTTTGTTTGGCTTACAGTGTACATCATGCCTATATTAATCTAGAACAACGATGCACACCGTATTTATTTTATCTATAGAGTATTATTGTAGTAACGAGTCGCGTGTAGTGATGTGCGGCTCGCTCAAGCGTCAGTCCGGTAATGAGGCTGCGGAGAGACGAGTCTAGCTGTTATACTGCTGCGCCAATCTGTCACTTGACATGGTAGTGAAATTCATCGATATGTTCATGAATCATCCATCACATCATTCAAGTCTGCTGTGTCATTTATATTATAAAATAGACAATGAAGAAGATTGAGGGTAAGCTTATAATTTTGTTAAGTAAAATATGGCATCGCATCATAGCTTATTTACTCGTCTGCTTGTGTTGTTCGAATAACGACTTCATAGTTGTCTTATAATTACAATACAATTATGTCTCGATTGAGTAACTTTTTAAAAGTGAAAATAATCGTCCTTTGGGAACAAAATCAATCTTTAAAGAGTATTGCTCGAGAATTCAATGTCGACGTAAGTGTAATCTAAAATAAAAACCAATTTTTTTTTCCATTAGAAATCTAACTTTTTGATTTATTTCCTTATACAGAAACACAGTTCGTATATGAGTGCAACGGTATCAAGAAACTGGTGAAGTGAAGTGTAAAAGCCAAGGGCCACGTCAGATTGCATACACAAATCAATCCAGCCGTCATCGTGATATTGTTAATAGCCAAAACACGAATTATTTTACAACCACCCGATCTAATGCTATCAGACATGGCATTTCGCTTACCACTGTCCGAAGCATGCAGCTGGAATCCATAATTATAAACCTACCAAAAAAAATAACTAACCGAAGCTCATCGTCAAGCCACGATAAGATTTGCAAGCATCGCAATTTGTTTTAATTCTATTGTAAATGGAATAAGATCAAGATTAGAAGTTATAGAAAATAAAGATTACCCTCTCCGTTATTTGTATTGGTTTGACCCCACAAGTTACAATAAAGTTTTAAGTTATTTGTTTTTTTGTAAACAGTTTCGAAAAATTTCGGGACATGTAAATTGTTGTTGTTTGTTTCAACATGAGTGAGATGTTGGTTCTCTTGTAAAATTTTCATAGCTCCATTATCAGTTTTTTCAGTAAATAATTATTTGTTAATCTTAATTGGGTTACTATATTAATTAATACCTCATGAATAATAAATAATACTACGTATATAATACTACGAATCTCCTTTATTTTGGAAGATCGACTTATAAGCACCCACCTACTTCCCCTCAACCCGCAACACCCCTCTATAGCCATACAGTGCTGCCTAAATATGCTGATGTTGGTTAACGCATGACAATTTTCTATCAATAATGTAAACAATTATTGATAAATGGGTATCATGCACGCTTACTTGTGGAATCGATGACAATAACTACAGAAAACTAACTTCATTGATGACACAGAGATGGCACGCACGCGGCGCACGTAAACATCGCAGTATATCCTCTTGTCCATAGATGTCGCTTTTTATACGTTTCTATGGGGGGAGCTTTCTCTGCAGCTGTATGTACTAACATGACCCGTTCTCCTGTAGTTAATAAGGAGTAAGCAAGGCTAGGTGGAGCAATGATCTTCGCTAAGTAGGTGGTAGCAACTGGTTGAGAGCAGTCAAGAATTAAGTAATGCCGTACGATCAGAGAGGTTTTTGCCTAGTAGTAAACTGCAACAGGTGTTGCGGTTAGGTCCATCTTAAAATACTCACTCTGAAGCGTGTCAGGATCATACTCCTCGTGTATCGTTGCTACTATGAGCTGCTTTGTGACGGTCAATTCGTCACTCCAGCTATTCAGGCGGTGTACTCCAACCTTAACCAAGAGTTACGAAACCACCCAGAAAAAAATCGAGACTTCATATTAAACGGGCTTCTGTCCGCTACTTTACCTGCGTAGACATTACAATTGGGTCTAGAAGGAAATCAAAATCTGCATAGATCACCCCTTCATGTAAATGCTCATAACAAAATATAACCTTTTCAAGGTAAAGTGCTAATTTTCTGCACGCTGGTAGCATTTTTGAAGTGGTTTAGACCGCCATTGAATTCCTTAGCAATAATTAAAAAAAGGAATCATGCTGTCCGTGTTGGTGAATGGTACATATTTTGAGTACTATTTGTACTTATACTACTCAGAATAGTTTTCAGGGGGCAGCGTTATTTCAACTTTGCAAGTGACTGTACTGAATGTGGCGTCACGTATTGTGCAATTGCGCTAAATGTGAACTCAAGGTGCGTTCGAATAGTGTTAATTAAATATAAGTTGTCTCTCAAGTGGTGACACTAAGCGACAAACCGCTTTGCTACCCAATGGTTCCCTCTCTTGTCTACCGACCGTCGAGGACTTAACTACTTTAACTAAAATCGGCTATAAGTGTTCTAATAAGACTGTGACATAAATGTATAACCTGTGTTTTGTGGTGACAACAAATTAAAATACCATCAACCTACTGTTGAACTTTCACTTCATTCAACCTCACCTCCAAGAGACGCAAAAAGGGGACCGGTGAATATCTTCCACCTTTGTCCCTAAAACTCACCGGTCACAACATGACGATCCGACATGAGCGTCCCTGCGCAGATAAATTGAAGAGTGTCCTCAATTATTCTAATCCAATTAATCATGGCCTCTTAATACGACTCTCACTTGAAATTTCCAAACATTCCAGTTTGTGGATCCCCCCAACTTAGTGATGCTGAGGTTACCGTTTATCGCTGCTCTTGCCTTCCTTCCTGCTCGTGATCAACAATTCTTTGTCTTTTACACCTTCCGGTCGCAATGTTCTTGACCTGTCAACCGGTTTTTTTCACTCGCAGTATTCTTTTGTCTTTTCACTTTATTTTGGAACTTCTTTACATTTCTGGGCTGACTTGGTCACTGGGTATATAACCTATTGATATGTAAATAAAATGTTACGAAGTATATCAGTATAGCAGTTTCTGAGTTTTAATAATTAGTAAAAAGACATGCTTCACAAGAGAACCTTTTTCTAGGATAGACATCATAGAACGGTACGAAACAATTGAGTTTAAAAAAGGGTAACCCAACCAAAAGTAATAGGTAAAGAACCTATTACTAAAAGAACTTTGTAAATTGGTTGGTTTACCTATTATATAACAAAATATGATTTTGTCAGTGACACTTTAGCTATAGGACGGTAGAATAGGTATGGACCCCAAATGCGTTCTATTTCAATATTTTTATTAGTTGGCAAGTATGTTCATTATAAACAAGAGGCCCTAGACAATTGTCATTCGATGTTAGCGATGGCGTTGGTCGAAATGTCACGTGATCAATCCCTTACATTTTGCCATTTCAACCATCGTCATCGCTGACGTTAACTTACACTTGTCTACAGCTTCAGGGAGTGTGGGATTTTACCTCACTGAAACCACGCCGGTGATCACCATCAGCACGTGGAAGAGGCCTCAGGGGCCCTGTGAACTCTTAAAAGAACACCCCAGAACCCCACATATGCAACGCATGCTAGGGCACATCCCTTGGGAGATAGAAAAAGCGTCTCCCCTAGGTTACGCTGTGCCACCGTGCACGATATCACCGTGCCACCGTTTTTCCTGAAGTCACTGGATGAGCGGACAGAGTCCCCAATCCAAATGCCCACGACCCTGGGGTTCTGCCTGCTTATGATGCAGGCGGGGTTTCGGCGTCTTAGCCATCGGGCGGGATTGGCTCTCACATGGTCTCGTTCGGCGTTTGTTCGACCATCACGGTCTCACAGAAGGAGGCCATGTCCCTCTTATTTTCTGTCTCTACCAGCAAGACCCTCTGAATAGCTGGCATAGACAGGTCTCGCCCGATCCTGATGACCCGTACCTGCCACACAGAGGCCCACGCAGGGCACTCCTCACGCTTGTGTTGTGCAGAATCAAGGTCATCTCCACAATGGTGGCAATTTGCCGGTGTCTCTCGCCCAATCCTATTTAGGTACTCATTGAAGCAACCGTGTCCGGTCAGTCTGTAAGATTGCGTTATTAATTTTCAGCCCGGTTTCAAATGCGGCAAGACGGCTTTGAAAACGCGCTCGCGTGAAATTTGCGACTGTGGTAGCCGGTCGTGCCACCGCTCGCGCACGTATCGCCCTTCCTGCCGCCTCAGACTTACTACAGCGATTCCTAGCACGCTATCACCATTCTGGCGGATGGTGCGAATGCGATTGTAAACCCTAGCATCCATATTCACCAGAATTTTAAGCATACAAGTGCCAGGAGAGTTGCCGACCCACATTTTCGCTTAGCATTAATGAGCAAATTTCTTAACTTTAAAATAATGAGTAGATACTAAAACGTCAGTCAGTCCAAAACAACTATGATTTTAATCAAAATAATTCTTAGATAAAATATTTCTTATCCACGGCAAGAACTGCGCTGTATCAGTGAACACAACATATTCGTTGAGATCACAGGTGAGGGCTTTGTTCTGGAGGGATATGGAGACGACACCCCGGATTCTCCACTTGCCACCTTCTAGCAGGTAGAGGCCACCACCGGAATCCCCCTTGCAAGGGCCCGCGCCGTTTCGGTCACCTGTTGAAGAGAAATGTCACATGTCTGAATTAAGTTCAGACTACCTTAAACAATTTACATCGTGAACTTTTGACTGTAAGTGAAATCGGAATACATACCTGCACACAAGGTAGTGTTGTAGGTAAGTTGGTGGAAGTTAGACTTGCTAGCCTTGCAGTCTTTGGTGCTGACTATTGGGACATGCACCATATTGGGCTCGTCTAGCTTGCTTCTTGTGTCCTCTACACTTCGATCGCCCCAGCCAGCCACCTGTGGAAAGATCATTAGTAATAATCGACAGGACCCATGCGTCATCATCACAGGTATAGATTCCTTCAAGCATCGTAATCGTAATGTATCGTAATAAGATGCAGGGTGAATAAATAGGAGGCAGGAAGTGCAGGACGGGCCCTGCACTTCCTGCGTCCCTCACAATGCTACAAGCGGTCGCTCCATCACTTTTTCCTTTCTGACTATCCGGTTTAAAAAACAATTCTTCGGGTCGTTTCGATTACTTTGGTTATGCATCTAAACGGCTCATTTCTCCAAATCAAAATAAAATATTTTATTGCAACTAAACCATTTACTGGTGCCAGGTACTTTTTTTTATTTATTTATTGGTTATGGCACTCCATCGGATTGTTAACAGAAACAATGACAAAAATAATAATCTCAATTTAAGAATCTACAGCAAACTTTCCACGTATGTACATACAGAGCAATAACATCAATTAGAAAAAAAAAAAAACAATTAAAAGATACAAAATAAAAAATGTCAATAGTCATTAACAAGTAATCAATTAATAATAAATAATATACAAAACAGAACACATAATTCATCATTAATAATAAACGATTCGTCAAAAACCGGCCAAGTGCGAGTCAGACTCGCGCACGAAGGGTTCCGTATCATAATAAAACGGCATAAAAATCACGTTTTTTGCATGGGAGCCCCCCTTAAATATTATTTTATTCTGTTTTTAGTATTTGTTGTTATAGCGGCAACAGAAATACATCATCTGTGAAAATTTCAACTCTCTAGCTATCACGGTTCTTGAGATACAGCCTGGTGACAGACAGACAGACAGACAGACGGATCGCGGAGTCTTAGTAATGGGTCCCCTTTGGGTACGGAACCCTAAAAATGAAAAGATACAATAAGTAAAGAATTAGGCAATAATGGAATAAATAATTAATTAATTTCCTCAAGTTGTCGAGAAAGTTATCCTCGAAATTAAGCCAAGGTGTTGGGGAAGTTGTCAATGCCGTTGGTGCGAGAGTGGCTCTCATTTATTTATTTATTTAATACTTCATGCACACAAACGTACAGAGGCGGACTTAATGCCTTAGGCATTTTCTACCAGTAAACCTTTGGGTGATGCAAAGACAAGGCATTATAGGTTCTCATAAAATGGCTCAATGGCGCTGATCTCCCTAGGTTTGTTCGAGCTTGGGTGGGTTCCCGCATTGTCGAGGCGGGGGGGCTAAGTAACCGTGGCTTGGTCACCCACGGTGAAGCGAAGAACCCAAGGAGGGGCCGCTCGTCAGGGCTTTTGCCGATAAGCCGATGACGTAGCAGCCAACATGTAGGTTGCGGTGCTACCTAGGCGGCATCGCAGGCAGGCCGGGATATCGTATGGGGCCTCCCATACCCATACGATATCGCGGCTGAGAGTTGGAGGCCTCGGCGGGAGAGGAGTGCCGGTATTGCGGTGCGCCACTCTCCCTACCTTCCGCGGCCTGGACGGGGTCGCCACCGTCTGATGGCGGACGCGGTGGACCACGGGGGAGGAGGAGTGTCGGTATAGCGTTGGCCGCTCTTCCTATCCTCTGCGGCCGAAAAAATGGTAGGTGCCATACACGTGGTCGTCTGACATCCATTTGCTGGTTTGGTCCCTGGGGTGGTCACGGTGCACAGTGTATTCTGGTGCGCCGGTGATACTGGGGGTACTCCCCAGAGGAGGGTCCGGTGACGGACAGCCGCGGCGGGTTCGCGGTGAGTGCTATCGCGTACCCGTTTTCCCACCATAACTGGCACAGGAGTACACCGTAAAGTTTTAGTGGGTTGGAGTCCCACAAAACTGCGCTATCTCCCCGTGGTAGCGTAGTATGCATGAGCAATTCTCTAGGCAAAAAAAAAGTTTGTTCGAGCTGCGTGTGGTACAAATAAATCAACTTTACGGTCACACCTGGGTTGTCTACAGCGGGGGACAGATACATTTATGTCGTACAGAAGCCCAGGAACATCGACCAAGCCATTGACAATTTTGAAAAAAAAATGCGGTTTTCTAGGGTAGTTAGTTTGAATTAATTTAACCTCTTAGGTTAAGTAGCTCTGTGAGGACAGCTGTTTGACTTATATCTCAGGTACCTTGTAAAGCCTCTTTAGATACTTTCGATACGATCGATATGGACATTATAGGTAGGATTCCACACCTGCGATGCGTAGTCAAGAACAATTCTGACGAGGGTGGCGTAGAGAAGTTTAAGTGTGCGCACCGACTTAAACTCATGACAGATACGATGCAGACATCCTAGTATGTTGGTTTCCTTTTTGACGATATTGTCTACGTGTGGAACAAACATAAGCTGACTGTCGAAGCACACTCCTAGATCACAAATTGTGTCAAACCGCCGCAGTGTTAGACCGTTCAGAGAATAAAAGGATGGAAGTGTGTACTGTTTTTACAACCGTTGCCTCTGGTTGAGTTAATTTGTCTGTAGAACTTGACATCGTCTGCGAAGAGTGAACATTCACTGTATTTGATGAAGTTCACGAATACTTAATACAATATCGGACCCATATGAGAGCCTTGTGGAACTCCAGAAGTAGAATAATAAAAGGTAGACTGATGTCCCTACTACAACCCTCTGTGTTCTTTCAGTTAGATAGGATTTTAACCACCAGAGAAGCTGGCCGAATATACCGAGGTCTGAAAGTTTCTGATGTAGGATCTGATGGTCTACCTTAAACGAAAACAACAAATAAAACAACAACACATGGCATCAACTTGTGTGCGAAAGTCAACAAGTCTGCTGAGGTCATTGACATAAAGGGCTAGGTTAGTCGTGGTGGATCTTTTCGTGCAAAAACCATGCTGTTGAGAAGCTAGCTCTGTTTTGAAGTGCCATGTTAAAATGGGACACATCACGGATTCAAGACCTTCAAAAACAGTGATAAAATGGATATTGGGCGATAATTTTTAATGTTGTTCGTGTTGAGGTTTTATTTTGTCTGAGGGATTATTTGAACTAAGAATAATAAGTTCTGCCAGTGTGTGAAAATTTTACTACAATGTGTCATTATATATATTGGAAAATGATTTAAATAAATAACGAAGTTTTTTGAAGATTATGTGCCTTGTTATTGAAAGCCATACTTTAACATGGTAGCAGAGCGTAAAACTAGTAGTTGTAAAAGCTTGTTATTTGGATAAAAATAAGAAGATACTGGGTTGCGATCCACGTACGTACATATATTATATTTAAATAAAAAGAACAAAAATGGCGAGCGCTGCGGTGTCGTCGTTACTTTTCTAAGATCAGGGGGTTGACCATAAGCTCTTAGAGTAAGGTTACTTTGATATCGCGTAAGTGACAGATGTATACAAGTCACATACATCTGTCCCTTACACACACTCAAAATAACCTTACTCTAAGAGCTTATGGTAACCCCCCAGAATATGATTTTTGCATGTATCACAAGCAAGACACTTGGATACTGGTATATATCGATGACATTCTGATTATTGGTAATGGAGCAGATGATACTATCAAAGCACTAAAAAAGCAGTTTAATGCAAAGGACTTGGGAAACATACAAAGATTTTTAGGTATGGAGATTGAAAGAAACGAAAATGGTTAATTAATGGAGAAAATACTGAAGAAATTTAACATGACTGAATGTAAAGGAACGAAAACGCCTATGGAAATTAACTATAATATACAGATGAATGATGAGCAAATAATAGACATGCCTTATCGAGAATTAGTTGGAAGTTTGATTTATCTAACAATGACTTCAATACCTGATTTGACGTTTGTTGTGTCTTACCTTAGTCGATATTTGGATAAGCCAAACGCACAACTCTGGAAAGCTGGTAAGAGGGTGATTCACTATCTCAAAGAAACAAAAGATAAAGGACTTGTATTTAGAAAAACCATTGACTCTAACTTATATGGATATTCTGACGTAGATTGGGCTGGAGATAAAAATGATAGAAAAAGTGTGAGTGGAGATGGAGTAAACCCTATATTCTGGTTCTCATAGAAACAGTCTTGTGTGGCTTTGTCAACAGCTGTGACAGAGTACATAGCAGTTGCTGCCACAGCACGCGAGCTAGAAAATATAAAAGGTCTATGCGAACATTTAAGAATCAACTGTGATACAATATTATTTGTTGATAATGTAAGTGCCACCTCCATGTCAAAGAGTTACGAACTTCAAAACGAACTAAGCATATTAACATTAGAGCTCATTATTTAAAAGATCTTGTTGAAAAGAACATCATCAGCATTGAGTATGTAAACTCAAATGATAATTTCGCAGATTTAATAACAAAAAGTTTATGTAAAGAGAAATTTAACAATTTTGTCAATCAATTCTTGTGTTAGCGTGAATACTATTATAGTGATTCAGGAGGAGTTTTATTAATGTTATTTATTTTTATTGTGTACTAAGGAATAATGTTATCAAGTCAGTTAACATTGTCTTTGTTTATGCTACTATTTCAATTTCAATTTTAAGTTTGATTCTTAAAGTTAAATTTGAGGACTGTTGAGGTTTTATTTTGTCTGAGGGATTGTTTGTGGAACTAAGAAGAATAAGTTCTGTCAGTGTGTGAAAATGTTACTACAATGCGTCATTATATATATTGGAAAATGATTTAAATAAATAACGAAGTTTTTTGAAGATTATCTGCCTTGTTATTGAAAGCCAAACTTTAATATATAGGCCTATTGCATTCTTCCATTTAGAAGGGAATTCCGCTGTTTTAATTGAGTGACTTAATATTATTTTAATCGGTAGCGCACAGTTTTTAACAAATAATGGTGGTAAACCATCAGGTCCCGGACTCTTGCACACGTTTAATTGTTTTTTTTTTCTCAGAGAACACAACCAGACCCAAGCTTATCTGGGGATACACGTGGCCTTCTAGCAGTGATTCATGTCCTCGTGTGTCGTTGTCCGATGAGACGTAAGTTGAGGAAAAATGGTCTGCAAAGAGCTTGTAGACCCCGTCTCCAGTAGTGGCCATTAAGCTATCAAGCTTAATCTCAGACGGTATGTTATTAAACTGGAATCTTTTTGCTTTAATGAATTACCAAAATTCTTTGGGGTTTTGTGATAGGCCCGTTTCGATTTTCCCTACGTAGTCATTGTAGCTAGTTTTTATCAAAATATTAGCCCTTTCATCTAATAATCTATCATCATCATCATCATCATTTCAGCCGAAAGACGTCCACTGCTGGACATAGGCCTCCCCCAGGCGTCGCCACATTGACCGATCCCGTGCGTTTCGTATCCAGCGCCTTCCCACAACCTTAACCAGGTCATCAGTCCACCTAGTGGAAGGCTTTCCAACGTATCGTCTTCCGGTTCGCGGTCGCCATTCCAGAACTTTTCGGCCCCATCGGCCATCCGTTCTGCGAGCAATGTGCCCTGCCCACTGCCACTTAAGTTTGGCAATTCTTCGGGCTATGTCGGTAACTTTGGTTCTCCTGCGGATATCATCATTTCTGACGTGATCACGCAAGGAAATTCCGAGCATAGCCCTCTCCATTGCCCTTTGGGTGACTGAGCTTTCTGATAAGGCCCATTGTGAGCGACCATGTCTCGGTTCCATAGGTGATCACTGGCAATACACACTGGTCATAGACTTTTGTCTTGAGACACTGCGGTAAATTGGATGAGAAGATACCACGCACCTTCCCGAACGCCGCCCAGCCGAGTCTGATTCGACGGTTGATCTCTTTCTCGAAATTAGACCTACCCAACTGGACCGTTTGTCCCAGGTAGACATAATCGTCTACAACTTCGAGTGTAGAGTCTCCGACCTTGATAGGAGTGGGTGTTACATGGGCATTCACCATGATCTTGGTTTTGTCCATCTTCATTTTAAGACCCACTCTTTCGGAACCTGCCGCAGCGTATGTATGTGGTCTACGGTGCTGAAGCCTTTTCGGAATCCGGCTTGTTCGGGGGGCTGAAAAACGTCAAACCTGCACGCGAGGCGATTCGTGATGACTCTTGAAAACAACTTGTAGACATGGCTAAGAAGTGAGATGGGCCTATAGTTCTTCAGCCGGGCATTGTCGCCCTTCTTGAAGAAGAGTATCACCACATCCCTGCACCATGCCTGTGGCGTTTTGCCTTCGAGTATGACGGAATCAAACAGCTTCTGAATTTGCCGTAATTCCGTCATCACCCGGCGCCTTGTTGTTTTTGAGCTGTTTCAGAGGCATCCTAATCTCGTACAGGCTGACGTCCGGGATATCTTCGCTCCTGAAGTCGGGTGGAAAACCGGTCCTTAAGGCCGGTCCACAGGCATGGTGCAGGGGTGTGGTGGTACTCTAGAGTAGAGCTTCCGGAAGAGTGGGTCTTAGGATGAACATGGACAAAACCAAGGTGATGTTGAATGCCCATGTCACAACAACTCCTATCAGGGTCGGAAACTCTACACTCGAAGTTGTGGATGACTATGTGTACCTGGGACAAACGATCCAGTTGGGTAGGGCCAACTTCGAGAAAGAGGTTAACCGTCGAATCCGACTCGGCTGGGCAGCGTTCGGGCAGTTGCGTGGTATCTTCACGTCCAACTTACCACAGTGTCTCAAGACGAAAATCTATGACTAGTGTGTGTTGCCAGTTATGACCTATGGCTCTGAGACGTGGTCGCTTACAATGGGCCTCATCAGAAAGCTTACAGTCACCCAAAGGGCAATGGAGAGGGCTATGCTCGGAGTTTCCTTACGTGATCGAATCAGAAATGTAGAGATCCGCAAGAGAACCAGGGTTACCGACATAGCCCGAAGAATTGCCAAACTTAAGTGGCAGTGGGCAGGGCACATTGCTCGCAGAACGGATGGCCGATGGGGCAGAAAGGTTCTGGAGTGGCGACCGCGAACCGGTAGACGTTGCGTTGGAAGGCCTCCCACCAGGTGGACCGATGACCTGGTGAAAGTTGCAGGGATCCGCTGGATGCGGGACGCACGGGACCGGTCAATGTGGCGACGCTTGGGGGAGGCCTATGTCCAGCAGTGGACGTCTTGCGGCTGATATGATGATGATGATGATGATCACAGAGACATCATTGAACATTTGCTTCTTGGTTGACATGATGAAGTCGATCTCATTTTTTGTTGCACCATCGGGTCTCTGCCAGGTCCACTTCCTGTGTTCACGCTTTTTGAAGAAGGAGTTCATCATATAGAGGCCCTCCTTCTCCATAAAACTGGTCAGTAGGTGACCCCGGTGGTTCCGTTGTCCAACTCCAAATTGCCCCACTTGCAGCTCATCCTCGTCTCGTTTGCCCAGTTTCGCGTTGAAGTCCCCCATGACAACGGTGAAGTGAGTTTTGAAACCATGCATGGCTCTGGAGATATCCTCATACATGGTCTCTACCTCATCGTCGGGGTGTGCCGAGGTTGGGGCGTAGATCTGTATGACCTTCAGCGAATATCTTGAGGATATTCTGAGTATAAGGTACGCCACCCTGGTCGACACACTCTCGATCTTTACCACGTTGTTCACAAGGGACTTGTGGACGAACAACCCGACACCACCCTGGGACTGCCGGTCACCCTCTCGGAAATAGAGCAGGTTACCGGATTTGAGGATTATCGAGTCCTCCCCCTCTCTTCGGACTTCAGATAACCCTATAATACTCCATCGCAACCTGCTCAATTCCTCCTCGAGTTCGGTGACCTTCTCGTCGGTCCTAAGTGTGCGTGTGTTTTACGTTGCCAGGTCCAGTCGTCGGTGATTGTTGGGGTAGCCGGATCTCGTCCGGAGATTCTTAGCACCCCTTGCCATGCTGTAGCCTCGACCACTACCGTAGTCGAGGGTAGGCAAGCTGCCGGGTACTAGGGGCCATTTTTATTTGTGCTACTCATTGGGGGGGTTTTGCCATAATCGCCACGCTTGGCAGGCGGGTTGGCGATCGCAGTATGGTTGTTATAGAAGCACAGAGAACGCTGCTGCTCATTCTCTGGTTTGTCCCTTAGTCGCCTCTTACTACACCCACGGTAAGACATGGGATGGTGAACTTCTTTACGTCCGGCACCATACGGAACAGTCTAACACAATCTATATTCATAGTTATTGCAGGGATTTTAATATTTTTTTGGTTTTCTAAGTTTTTCCTTCTCGTTTGACAGTTTTATAAGAGCCCTCGGGAACCAAAGGGGGTACGTACTTAACAATTTACTCGTTTTTGGTACGACCTCAATAATTATACTATAAAGATGTTTTACTAACATCATTGCATTGACATCTGCAGACTCAACCAAACACGCATTCCAATTTATTTGTTTTATTCGCTCATTTTACAATGCATAGTTTGCTTTGCGAGAATGGTACTTTACAGAGCGGTTACATTTAAGTGAAGTAAAGTTGATATTTTTTTATAACAATGTCTAATGGTGATGAGAGTCTACAACCGACAGGGGAGTTTCGTGGACAAAACCGCCAGGAAAGTTACACAATATTAGATCGAGGGTTTTGTCAAGATGATTTCGTACGGGGTTCAGTTGTTCAAAATTATTAAGGGACAGACATTCAATAAAGGAGTAAACCAGTGGGTTATTATAGTTACTTGGTGTCGTCGATGTACGTTCAGTTCTGACCATTTAATAAATCCAAGGTAGAATTCGCCAGCCACTAAAGTTTGGTTTCCGGTTGTCTCGATAACAGAGGTTATCTTATCAAGGAACAAGTCGAGTGTTTGCTGTTGTACAGGTGGTGGAAGATAAATAGCGCAAATGTTAAGGCGTTGGGCCTTTTTTCCGTTTGCAACCTTCAGGCTTACCCATATGTTTTCTGAGTCAGTCTCAAAATGGGGCATGCGAACAGACTCGATTGATTTCAGAACAGCTATTAATACACCTCCACCCTTACTCTTCCTTGCCTTTGTCAAGTTTCTGTCCCTGCGGTATATATTGTACCTACAGTCAAGTATTTCCCCGTCGTTGATACTGTCGTCAAGCCATGTTTCTGTCCCTATAATTATGTCATAGTTTTTGTTACACGCGTTTAGCATAATTTTGTTCACTTTGGTTCTCATTCCACTAAAATTTTGATAATACATAGTGAATGTGGAAGTTTTAGTACACGGTTTTGTGCAGGCATAATTTTAGAGTTAGAGCAGCGCAACTGCTTCGAGGCTGCGTACTTGTTTGGCTGACGCCCCATCTGCTTTCCGAATAACGATCCGTCCATCTCGCACCCGAACTACTTTTAAATAATAAAAAAAATTAAGCTAGTTGCACATTCGCAAGCGTCAGTAGGTCTCTATGGAGAAGAACGCGCAATAAAGACGGACACTCGTTACCATCAATAAAATTTTATTACAAGTATTTGGTTACATTATTCTTGATGGAAAATAAAATAGTGTGAGAACGTTGTGAAAAGACGTGCAGGTAAAAGCGTCTAGAGTAAAACAAACAACCCCAAAATACAATAAATAATTAAAAACAAGCCGAGGCAGCCAAGTTATGAACAATCCCAACGAATAGCGCCCGTTCACGAACATGACGCATGGATTGACACCACTCAGCTCAACCATCATGAAGGGAACCGAATAATCCAATACCTGTGCCACCATCAGAGAGATATTAGCCAGGGCACATTCAAGACAACGAACGAAACAAACGATTTTTTTATCACATATTTTTGCGCCCTAGTGGTTGTGGAGCAGGATTAGCATAAAGTCAAGCATTTTTATTATCAGCGATTTAATCCCCCAACTTATAATATCCCTGCCTGCAGGCATGGAGCCGGACTCCGGCTCCATTTACCCTTCATTATGTGGAGCAAAACGCAGGGTGCCTAAATTCATATTCTTTGCCCTGAGCCTTGCTGAATACACTTACGCAATAAGGCTTCTGGTCAGTCATAGATATGAGAGAAATGTAAATTGTTTCATATTCTGTAGCAATTATATCTGGGATTAGGTACTTACAACTCCAGTAGCCCCGACCACGCGTGACAGCTCAGTGTCACCGCTCCACAGACAGGCTGGCCGGATGTGCCTGTTGAATTTCACGCGTCTGTCCAGTGTGAGTATCAGGATGTCATCTAAAACAAGCTAATCATTAATAAAATCTATAAAAAATGAGAAAGAGGTACGCAGAATTTCCAGCGGCGTACTTTGTTTGCACTGGAACGATGATAATAATAATAATAATAACGTTTATTGGTTCAAATAAATTATGTTAACAATATGAACACTGTCACTTAAACTAGGTTATGATACCTGTGCTATAAGCAACAGTAACAATTCGTGGTTGATCTATTTACTTAAAAACAAAATAATTGTGCAACAATCAAATCAAAACAAAAGTGTTTCTACACTTAAGAGGTTTTCAGTTTCTTGATAATTTAATACAACTAACAAGTTTTTAACTACCTTTTTAAATTTAAAATGCCGTATTTTCATTAGGGACACTTTTTTACTAATTTTATTGTAAATATAGGGAGCTATTATATAAGGGAATCTTTTTGCAAAAATTGTCTTGTGTGGAATGGTTTTGAATACAATATCTTTTCTTCTTCTATTATCTATTTGAGTGCTGTTATTCGGTAAATGGGTGTGTGCATAAATAAGATTGCGTAATAAAAACAATTGACGCACAGTGAGGACATCAAATTCCCTGTAAAGTCTTGCAGTAGGATATAGCCTTGGTTTGGACATAATTACTTTGATTGCCGCTCTTTGCGCTCTTTCAAGCTTGAGAAGAAATGTCTTGTGAGCCCCTCCCCATACAGAAATACAGCATCCCAATACTGACTGACAAAGTGAATAATAAATTATTTTCAGAACATTTAAATCCTCTATATGGCGTAGCTTTTTAAAAATGGGCATTAGTTTCCGAATTCTATTTGTCAGAAGTTCAATATGGTGATGCCAGTTAAGATTTTCATCAACCCAGACACCTAGATATTTAAGCCTATCAACTCGATCGAGCTGAGTACAATGGCACAAAGTGCTGCTGTTACTATGGCAGGTGTGGGCTCTTATTTTTATTCTATCTGTTGCTGGCGCCCCTGATTTTGTAATAGAGAAGGTGAGATATTTAGTTTTATTAAGATTAATAGTTAGCGTATTTTTATTGAGCCAGTATAGAATCTGCTTAATGCCACTTTCTGTAACGTCAGTTACTTCTTCCCAAGTTTTACCGTAAAATACTACTGCCGTGTCATCTGCAAAGGTAACAATTTTAGCATTATGAAGATGAAAGTTGCACAGTTGATTAATGTACATCAAAAACATTGTGGGGCCAAGTACACTTCCCTGTGGGACTCCATATGTTATTTGAGCTTCTTCACTTACATATGAGCTAATTTTTACACGTTGGGTTCTTCCATTTAAGTAACTAGTGAACATATCCAAGGCTATACCCCGTATACCCATATTTTCCATCCTAGCAAGTAGTTTGGGGATAGAAACAGTATCAAATGCCTTCGCAAGGTCCAAGAATACTCCAATACATTTAGATTTACTATCAAGTGATTTAACAACAGTTTCAGTCAAAGTTCTTAGAGCATCTTCTGTGGATTTACCAGGAATAAATCCAAATTGATTTTTTGACAACAATTTAAAAGTTCTTAGGTAATTTGTTAATCTTTTGTTTAACAGCTTTTCGAGTATCTTGGACATCGCTGGAAGGACTGATATAGGTCGATAGTTGTTGACACTGTCTCTATTCCCCGACTTAAATATAGGATGAATGAGCGCTGTTTTGAAAAGCTTGGGGAATACCCCCAAGTGGAGACTCAGGTTACATATATATGTAATAACAGGAGTCAGAACACTACTCGCAGCTTTTAGTAACCCATTTGAAATACCATCTATTCCTACAGCGCAATCATCTTTCAGGTTCATTATAATAGACAGTACTTCTTCTTCTGTATGATGGCATAAGCATTTCTCTTGAAGCTAAAATGGAGTGTGGACAGCTAGGCGGAGCAATGATATTTTCTAGGTAATAGCTGGATGAGAGCCAATGATCAAATAAAATGCTGTATGATCAGTGAGGCCTTTTATTTTCGTGGTGGACATCCTCATGGATATACTGATTAAAACCTCCCTGGTGTTCCCTCGCACACTTGTGTTGCGGGTGCGGTTGTGACTTCCACTAACCCGGACTAGTGCTGGCCCGCCTTCCAAAAGCTTTGTCCCGTAGAGAGGAGCAAGGTTTTACCTCCCACTTTAGCGCCGCCGATCAGTGGGGGGCGATGGATGTCCCCAAATCTATCGTCCCTGGACTCTTGAGGGGATGGAAGATGGCATTGTCTGCCCTGCGTCGTGACCCGGTGGGCCTAGTGCTGGACGGGAGAGTACAATCTCACAGAATGAGATTACCGCGTCCCAAGATTGCACTGCCGACCATTGACGACCACGGTCGGCAGCGACAGTTCATTTCCCACTCCCACGATTAGTGAGGCCTGTGTCAAGTACTAGACTGTTACAGTATGATGATTTTATTTATTTATTTATGTGTGTAATAATTAAATAAATAAATAATAGAGAAAAGAGAGAATACAGATAGATGAGCAGGTACTGCTTATTTCAGGCATGGGATGGGAAGTTTAGGTGGTGCTTAAGGTGGGATCTACACAGGACATCGGCAGGGCGACTGAAGGAGAAGTGATCGCGCAGATATTTAGAGTACGTAGGGTTAAACAGGAGACAATACTCGAGTGTTCCTGTAAAGGTGGATAGGGAGCCAATTGAGGACCTTACGGAACTGAGAGACATGATGGTATAGCTTCAGACCAAAATCAAAACGGGTGGACAAGTTTTGCAAGCGGTCAAGCTTTTTTAAAATCTCCTCCGTGGCATCCAGATAGCAGAAATCAGTGTTATCGATGATCGGCTGAATTAGAGTTTGATCTAGGTAGATTTTAGTTTTAAAGGGCAAGAGGCTTTGAAGGGATTTAACGAGTGAAAGGAAAAGTGCATCTTACGACTTACCCCATTTACTTGATCTCTTCGATAGAGATTACTGTCTATTAAGACACCAAGGTTCTTAGCAGTTTCGGTGTAAGCGATGGTTGCACCGTCAAGGGATAAAGGCGTCAAAGTGGATATGTCAAGAGCCCTGCAATTATATCGACTGCCTATGATCATAGCCTGGGACTTGGAAGGGTTGATTTGTAATCCGTAGGACTTAGCCTAATCACTTATACTCTCCCGGTCACGATTCATAGATAGAGAAAAATTAGGAGAGGAAACGCCACCCTGAGGAACACCAGCAGTGATATCACACCAAACAGAAAACATCTCTTCAAGACGAACACACTATGAACGACCCCAAAGATAAAACTCAAACCAGGTAATGCAGAGGAAGAGAAGTGAACAGACTGAAAGACCCGAGCATAATATCGAAATCCACTGAGTAAAACGCACAACTGAAGTCAAGCAGGACTAACACGGTGAGAGATTTATTCTCCATAGCCCAGCGCATGTTGTCTGTGACCTTCAGAAGTGCTGTTACAGTACTGTGCCACGGAAGCCAGATTGAAAATGACAGATAGCATTAGACGATAGGAATCTGTAAATTTAACCTTGGACGATTTGCTAAAGAACTTAGGAGAGGAAAGGAAGTATGGATATGGGTCTGAAGTGAGATAAAGAAGAAGCATTGTTTATTTTGGGAAGTGGTGTGTGCCTGTTTCCAGGCTGAAAGAAATGTGCCAGAGAGTAAAGCACTATATGTATATGTATATATATACAGGGTGGAATTTTGTAATGCTACCTGAAGGGAAAGTACTCTTAATACTGTAGATAGAAATTTTTACTCAAAGTAAACATTCCTTTATTATTGAAAAGAAAGAAAACTGCATAAAAGATTTTCGAAAATTCGCTAGCCACACCTGGGAATCGAACCGACTAAATGACGTCAATGATAATTATTAATTACTCACATAAGGATACAGATGGATCTTTGGAATTGATAAGTCCAGATTTCATGGATTTCCTTTCATTTAATTTATCAAGTTTGTTAGAGAGATTTCATCCTTAAAATTTACCCAAATAAAGTACAGGCTGTAATTTATTAAGATTTAAGTCGGTTCGATTCCAGGCTGTGGCAAGTGAATTTACGAAAATCTTTGAATGCAGTTTTCTTTCTTTTCAAAAATAAAGGAATGTTTTCTTTGAGTAAAATTTTCTGTCTACAGTATTAAGAGTATTTTCCCTTCAGGTGACATTACAAAATTACACCCTGTATCATATTATTAAAGCGAAAGTTTGTGAGTGTCAAGCGGCTCAAACGGCTGGACGGATCTGGATGAAATATGGCACAGAGATAGATCATAGTCTAGAATAGCACATAGGATACTTTTTATCCCGGGAATATGTTCCCTTGGGATAATTTACGAAATTCACGCAGGCGAAGCCGCTGGCAGAAGCTAGTAGTTAATAATAATGTGAAAGATTTTTAATCACAATACCACAGGTAGGAGTTACGGTCGAAAATGTATTATCATTCTCGAACACAGATTATCAACGCAAACAGCAGAGGAGGAAATAGCACGAAGTGATTTTTTGACATCGTCATCAGAGACAGAATTTAAATTAAACAGTGGGCAATTTGGTAACGGCAAATTGGAGAGTTCAATCAAGGTGGAAGTTCTTACTTTATAGGGTAGGCAGGTAGGAAGAGAAAAGTGCCTATTGAGAGCCGACATGTCGAAATCTTTACAGGTATTAGTAGATTTGCCTATACCGACAGACCTTAGAAATCTCCAGACATCAGAAGACTTCCGATCGACTACAGATTCGTGGAAATAGCATCTCTTAGCATCTCGACACAGACGAGAATAATAGTGATGACAGGTATTCCTGTTAAGTCCATCTTAATATAGGTACTCACTCTGAAGCGTGTTAGGATTATACTCCTCGTGTATCGTCGCCGCTATGAGTTTCCTTGTGACGGTTAAGTCGTCACTCCAGTCGTTCAGACGGTGTACACCAACCTTAACCACGATGTCTGTCATGGGAGTTACGACATAGGGACGCTGCATGCAGTGTGCAGCTGAAAATATCCAAGGTAATTTCAAGACTTTTAAGAGTATTGACTTAGGCCGACAATCAGCACTTTTAAAAGACTTTTTTTTGTGTCCGTGTTCGTATCATTGCTTCATAATGTTTAAAAATCCGTCTACTCGGCAGTGTAAAACGCATAATGCACGTATTTTGTGCTACACAAATTGCCTACTGCAAGTAATGACAAAGAAACAGTCCCCGTTTCTTTGTCATTACTTGCAGTAGAAAATTACTGGACCATAGGACCATAAACTTTTAAAATACTTGCCAAGTGCAGGGCAGTTCAACTTAGCATTTGAAAGTGGCAGGTTTTGTGTTTGTACCATGAGCATTTCCCGCTGACCTGCTAAATAGTCTCTGGTCAGTAAGCTGGCAGCACAGATTAAATAAAATTATTAAAAACTGACGTTCTAAAATACTTTAACGGTTTTACGGTTTTTTTTGCAAATGAAGCATGTTTTTATGATAACAGTTTTATTCCATGGAAAAAAAGGAATTTAACATTATTTATGAAAGCAGTAACGTAGCCGTATGCCTACGTAACTGCATACCAACCCGTGTGACTGCTTGTCCGTCGAGGTACCTTGTCATCACCTGCCTACCTCGAGAATAGAAGAGTTCCTGTTGCCTCAAGTTTAAGAGTTGCCAAAAAGCTCTAAAGAGGAAATATAACATAATAGAGGTATAAAAAAAATTGCCTAATAAGTTAAGTGAAAAAGAAAAATGATGATGAGATGAGGGCCTGAAAGAGAAACCAAAAGTTAGCCTGCGTACTTGTGCAAGTATGGTGTTTGAATTTTGAGAAGAAACATCGTGCCCACGTTAAAAAAAAATTGTGTGACAAGTGTGAATAGTGTCTGTGTGTCTACTTAAAAAACTTGAAACAATATTTTTTCACAAATTTGAAACATCGCATTTATTTTCGATCGCACTACGTTCATGTCAAACATATAAAAAATATAATTTATGAGGTAATTTTGAAATTCCAGTGGATAGTTTTTGTAAAATTTAAAAATTAGCCTTAGAGAATTAACTGAAAGTAAATATTTGTTTTGAGGCCGTGCCTGTGAGTGGTAGGCAAGGGCAATTAATAAAGTGCGGCTTTTGTGACTATCGCTTCAAGTCGAGTTTCTTACGAACAATTGGAAACCTTGTGGATTTTTTTGAATACTCACAGTGATATCGGTATGGGCTACATGTGCGATTGCAGTTCATACCATACATATCACCCATTGGTTTTTGATAAGAGCAGTTCGCGTAAAAAAAGAATGCTATTAAAACCTAAAATCAAATAGGGAAGCACAGCATTAAGTATAATATTATGATAATTACCCAGATAAATAGAAGTACCTATAAATTAGTACCTACTACCCTCTTGACCTCTTGTCACCTTCCAAAACTCAACCCAGAAAACAGCAAATCCTATGCTCAGCCAAAGTTAATAGGATAAATGCCTTCGATGAAATGAGGCCCAGATCGAACTCTTTTACCAACAAACCTACACCAAATAAATAATAGCAATTAACCGGTAAACGGAAGATCCAAACAAACAAACAGAAGAAATAGTTAGAAACAGTTTTCTCCCAAGCCAACTGGTCTTCGTGGGGGATAAAACCACAACCCTCCGACAACACAGAGAAACAACTGCAAAGAAACAAAAATATACGTCGCAGCCCTTAACGTACTCACGCTGAAAAATAAAGAAAATCTTATAGAAATAACAAATGCGTTAAAACAAATTAAATGGCATATCGTCGGCCTCAGTGAAGTAAGACGAATGGGAGAACGAATATTTTCTCAACCAGACTTCTTACTGTACCATATTGGAACGACGCCGAGCCACCATGGCGTTGGTTTCATCGTCAAAAAATACCTTGAAAAATCTATAGAAGGATTTATTGGAATCTCGGAGCGCATAGTAATGATGAATTTAAAGTTACCGGGATATAAAGATTCATGGTCTATTTTACAAATCTATTCACCAACAGAACAATTGGACCTGGAAACAATTGAAACAAAAAAATAAAAAAAAACACTATCCAAGAACATGCCCACAAAAACCTAATCGTCATAGGAGACTTCAATGGACAAATTGGAGCTAAGCGCCCAGGAGAAGAGACAGTACTAGGACCATTCACCTACAGTAATAAAATTAGAAGTAGAAATGGAGAAAACTTATAAACTTCACACTAGAAAATAACTTAACTATTTTAATCTCAGTATACAAAAAAACACACAGAAAATGTGGACATGGATTTTACCAGATGGGCAAACAAAGAATGAAATTGATTTTATAATGACTAATACAAACAACTGCTTTACAAATTTTGACGTCATTATCAAATTTAACTTCAATAGCAACCATAAACTGATCGGAGCTGAAATAAAATCAGTACAACCAAAGAAACCTAGACCGAGACTGGAACTAACAAAAAATTGGCTAAGCAAGCATCAAATGGAGCAACTAGTAATTACCCTAAGAGATAAGTTCACAGACTTCAAAGAGAACACAAAGACCGTGGGAACTCAGGAAAAATACGACTGGATAGAGAATACTATCAAAGTTCAATTACAACACATCGCTAAGATCAGATCTGAACCGAGACAATGGCTAACAACTAATTAATACCATGAAATTACAAAAGCAAAGCAGCAAAGAAACCAGCTAATCAACGCAAAAGAAGTAAAAGACAGAAGAAGGCATTTAGCGAAAATTAGTAAAGACATCAAAGAAAGTATAAGAACGGACAGGAAAAAGAGTAGAATGGAAATTATCGAAAAACATGTAACCAAAACGGGAGGTGTTAAAAAAGCTCATAAGAAATTAACAAATTCAAAAGAATGGGTCGCGAAAATTAAAAATGACAACGAAGAATGGAACCACAACAAAACAAACATATTAGGAATCGCCACATCCTTTTACAAATAAAAACATATGAACACAACACCGTTCGGGACAAAAACGATCTAGCGGAAACCTCAAATATAACATACTTCAGACTGAAGTAATAAAAGCCATAGATAGTCATCTCTTTTGACTATCTATGGCTTTTATTATGTATGACAAAGCATCAGGACCCGATGGTATAAACAACGAAATCCTAAAAGCAAAGAAGTTATAACACGAGTTCTCACTGACATGTTTAAACAGATATTAAATACACAAATTATCCCACGGCAATGGACAGAATCAAACATTATTCTTCTATATAAGAAAGGAGACAAATATGAATATGGAAACTACCGCTCTATCAGCCTTATGTCCAACATATACAAGGTATTTGCCAAGATCATTCTTAATCGGAATGAAAAATATTAAACGAACACCAACCCATCGAGCAGGCGAGTTTTCGTAAAGACTATACAACGATCGACCAATTTCACGAGAAGTATAAAGAATACCAATGTACCTACTACATCGCATTTATCGATTATAGCAAAGCATTCGATTCTTTGTTTCACGAAAAGATATGGGAGTCATTAAAAGAACAAGGAATTGAACAAAAATACTTCCGCTTAGTAAATAATGTTGAATACTGCGAGAATCTAATTAGAAAAGAAAGGTGAACCTTTCAGAGTAGGCAAAGGCGTACGACAAGGAGATCTCCTGTCACCAAAAATATTCTCAGTTGTACTAGAATTAATATTTAGACGTCTAAGTTGGGAAAATCTCAGTATTAATGTAGACGGTGTCTCATTGACCCACTTGAGATTCGCAGATAATACTGTGTAATTTGCAAAATCCCCGAAAGACATAACAAAAATGATAAACGAATTGGCAACGGAAAGCGAGAAGGTAGGGTTAAAACTGAACCAGGAAAAAAAAGAGTAATGACAAACGGAGAGAGAATTACTATAAACTTAGGAAACAACCAAATTGATTACACAGATGAATATATTTACCTGGGGCAGCTAATAACAGATGATAATCCGATGCGCAAAGAAGTTGAAAGAAGAATAACCAACGGCTGGAGAAGGTAAGGTAGGCTGGTAAGTGATTATGAAAAATAAAAACCTTAATATGAATATCAAACTATATAACACTTGCATACTACCAGTTCTCAGTTCTTCAGTACGGCAGCCAAACATGGGCCTTATCACAAAACACGACTAGCAAACTTGCATCATGCCAACACGCAATGGAAAGGAGCATGATGAATGTAAAAAAGTCAGACCGACTGAGAAACCGTGTAATAAGAAGCAAAACAAAGGTTATAGACATAACGTGCAAAATTAGAGGGCTTAAAGAAAAATGGAGCAAAATTGTGACACGATGGTATCCTAGAGAAGGTAAAAGGAATAAAATACTTAATGGTAAGGATAAGTTGTAGGTCAGCCTGCTGAAATGCTGTGCCGTAGCCACCGGAAGTTCGAAGGGAAGTTGCCTGTTCCTCCGAGAAGCACAAACAGGAGACCGACTAACGACACCTAATGTACAACATGGAGCAACCAAGGAGACGGCGATTGAAGAGTCGGAAAAGCTTCCTTGAGTCGACTAAAATAATTAAAGACGGCAGCCCCAGCGAAGCTCGCAAGAAACTGTGGCTCCTCAAATACCCACCTCCAGCTGACTATGTTGAGCTTGCAGAAAAGCTCCCAGCGGGCCATAAGCAGCCATGGCCTATCTGGAAATCCCTAAACTGATTACGAAGCCAAGTGGGCCGCTGTAGGCATAACTTGGTAGATGGGGGTTCTCCAATCAGCCACAGTGTGACTGTGGAACCACCCCACAGACGATGCCCCACCTCCTTTCCTGCTCCTTATGTAAAGACACCTGTACCATGCAAGACCTATGTGAGGCCAGCGCTAAGGCTATCGACGTGGCTGAATACTGGTCTAAGAAAATTTAGTGAAGGAATCATCGTGTTTAAGAATAAATCAAAACATAATAGAATGTTAATTTGCATTAGCAACATTTATAATTTTATTACTAGTTTTTATGTACTGGTAACATTACTTCGAGTAGAATCTTCTCTCTGTGACACGTAATTTTTGCTCTTGTGTAAAATTATCAAACTATTTTGGAAATACAGTTCACTGCTAAAAATCTAACCAGCATTTTATTATACAATCGACACGAAGAAGAAGGAGAAGAACTCACCGGTTTAGATCATGTGATCGCTGGCTGGCTAGCTACTTGGTGCGCTCATGGTACAAATTAGCATGACAGGTCATTTTCCGTCTAAAATTGACCTGCTATAAGAGTAAATGGTAGGTCCCTTATCCGTGCCAACCAATGGTTCTTACTATGAGTAAGTACCTAGGTACCTACCTATTAGGTACCTAGTCAAAATAATTGTCATTGCTGCTCCTTATCAACCGACGAAACAAAAGGAGGGAGGTTCTCAATTCAACATGATTTTATGTCATGGATCAAGTAATTAATCAGGGCACTACGTGCCCGGGCGATGTGAATCAACTCAAGTCAAATCGGGCAACGTAATAAATACTGATTGAAACTCCGTTATTCATGACATTGTCTGGTCATTATGAATATTGCTGCGTAACTGTTGGGCAATTCAATCATTAGTCCAAGAGCGAGCGAAGCGAGCTCAGGACTTAGAGCACCCCCACTGATAGGTTAGGTTCGAATTTCTCGCTCCGATACTTATCAGCATTAAAATAATTTGATAAAGTAAATAATTATTTTTATTACCCTGCCCATTAATGGACATTAATCAGAAAGCCCGGTCAATTTCATTATTTCAAAAGTTTTTAGCATATTGCCTTCTCATATTGGACATTTTTCAAATTGTCTGGGCATTATGAATAATGCCGTATTCATCAATTGGTCCATAATTTTTTTTTTTTTTCTTCTCAAAATATTTTTCAAGGGGCAGCACTATATCAAGTGAGTGTTGCAAGCACTTGAACTCACCGGTCACAACATGACGATCAGACACGAGCGTCCCTCCGCAGATAAATTGAAGAGTGGTCTCAATGATCCTATAGATAGCTACGAGCCAAGGTATCTCTCCTCTCTCGTAGAATTTCCCTTTGTTGATCAGCGGGACTCTCTCGTTGCCACCGGCAACCTCACCGCACTCATTCGTTGTGACTGGGGTATTGGAAAGACGGTGATCTAAGCTGGAAAGAGTAGAAGAGTAGAAGAGATGATTTAATTTAAAAAAATGCCTTTCCTATTCTTCAAAAAAAAGGCGGTTATAGACGTCTGTTTTATGTAAAGCCAATATCTACTTTTGTATTGCCCGGGGTTGCCAATCTCTGCAGCCTCGAGTGGTTATTGTGCTAAATACTTGTGTTCTTTAAAGCAGCGTCAGGCTCACAGCAAATCTATCTGCAGCTATGGGCAAGGTCCACGTGGCCTGAGGTAAACGTTAAGTTAAAAAGCCCATCTCTCATATTACCATAGCTATTGGTGCGAGGGAAGTTATAGGGTGCTCTAACATGTGTGTGCGTAAACACAGGTGCACTATCTCTTCCGTCATTCTCATAGCCCGATAAAAAGGCAACCTGAAACGATCGCATAGAGATCAGGCGTAGGACCAACAGTTTAACGTGCTTATATTAAAAAGTAAAATAAATGATTAGAAAAGGTATTATATTAGCTGCAAATACCTGCTTTGTCTTAGAGGCAACTGCTCCGCAGTGTTACCAGGTCTTGGATTTCCTAGATATCCAGCGCTTTGTGGTGGTGGTAACTTCTCCGCATTGTTTCCAGGTCGTGGATTGCTTAGATATCCAGCCATTTTTGGTGGTGGCAACTGTTCCCCAGTGTTGTCTGGTCTTGGATTACCTGGATGTCCAGCGCTTTGTGGTGGTGGCAATAGGTCGGCAATGTTGGCCAGTCTTGGTGAATAACCAGGATATTTAGTACTTTGTGGTGATGGCATCGGCTCCGCAGTGTTGCCAGCTTTTGAATTACCTGGATGTCCAACGCTTTGCGGTGGTGGCAATAGATCAGCAATTTTGACACGGTTTGAGTGACCAGGATATTCATTGCTTTGTGGTGATGGCAACGGCTCCGCAGTGTTGGCAGGTTTTGAATTATCTGGATGTCCAACGCTTTGCGGTGGTGGCAATAGATCAGCAATTTTGATGACATGGTTTGAGTAACCATGATATTCAGTGCTTTGTGGTGAAAGTAAATGGTTAGCATTGCAAATGATCATCCCATTCAGACTGATCGCCCGCAGTCGCGGGGTTTTGTTTTGAGGTTCAGTTTTCACAAAGAAATGCACTGTCACAGGCTGACCAGGGTAAATCTGCTTGTATTTGTTTTCAATCCTGAAGACTACGTTATCCAATGTGGTTATGTTATTTGCCCAGCCCTAAAAAGGATACAATGACAATTTAAAGAACAGCAATCCTCTGTTTACAAAAGGTTGGATCCTGAAACACAACACCTTATTTTTGTTGTCCGTCTAATAATACAAGTAAAGGAAAACTGTACATTTGTACCTACATAAAAAAAGCTACAAGTAAAAACAGTTTGGTAATCTGACCTAAATCGATGTTACGGGGCAACAGTTTTCTAACGTTAAAATAAATTTTGTCCCTCAATCCAGTTTATTTTCATTGTTTATGAACTTTCAGTAAAGTTACCTAATTATTTTGGTGAAGGTAGCTGTTTGTACGGAACCCTCAGTGCTAGAGTCCAACTCGCACTTGACCGGTTTTTAATAAAAACCTCAGCGGTGGTTAGTAACTCCGTACAAAATGATTAGTTCAAATTCCGTATACAGAATTTAAAGTTTCGTTTAATCAAGGCCTTTTTTTTTTAAATAAGGGCCTAGTGTCCAAAAAATCTGTTGCAATATCAAAATAGTTTAAATTATCGTGTCGTATCTACTAAAACTGCCTAAAATTGTTAAACACACAAATTTTGCATTTAGCTTAACTTAGCTTAGCTTGGTTGGTTGCAAAATTTCTAACACTAAAAGTCTGGTAGTTATTAGCTAAACTTAAAATTGTTTGCCGGTCAGTAATATTGAGCTTACCTACAGTACTCCAAGCGAAAAGACATTTTCATGGCAAAATTAAACAAATTCTCACCCGAAGCTGCCCAACGCCCGAAGCCGGTCTATCCAGCACTATGAGGAGCAGCATCGAGCGCAGACGTCTTTCTGTAGGCAATGTAACGACTCCAGACCACGAGGCTGGCTCTGGCCCGGGCGTTTCGTACATGAAAACGTTGGGACACGGAGATGTGAGCGTCGAATCCCCGGAGCCCTGCGCGAGTAAGGGTGCTGCTAGCAACACCACTACCGAGCACAGAGCTACGATCTGTTGAGTTTTTTTTTGTTATTTTTGATAGGCTCGCGTTTGACCATTATCTAACCTGATGTTAAGCGATGATGTGGTCGACAATGAGGCACGCTTGCCTAGAAGTAACCTATTTACTCTTGACTTAAAGACTGCCAGGTTGTAGCTATTGCTAACTCAGGAAATACAGACCTCCATAGAGAATTCCACTCCTAAGCTGTATGCACAATAAAAGTATTCCCAAACCGTTTAGTGCGTACTGATGAGGCATTGTCGATACTGAGATAGTAACGTTATATTTTACTTCGGTGAATCTGCCTGTCGTGTGCGCTCGGAAGCCTAAGATAGGCCGAGTAAATTTTCACTTTCACACCCACAAAAACAATGTGCACATGAAAAAACTTTCATAAATTCTACTTCCTACACGTTCACTTCACTTTTCCAACATCCCACACGTTTCGATAACACAATAAAATGGTTCACCATTATAATAAGGCTACAATAGATTTTCACTGTTCTTACCATTATGTATGAATGTTATTCAATGTTTCAAATATGATTTTACTGATGCCGACGAGCACTATCGTATATCAACCGGAGAATATGTAAAAAATTATACAAATATTTCTAAGCAAGATCAAGTTTATAGTTAAGAGCAGGAAAACGATGATTTTAAATCACGTGACGATAGTTTCGTGGATAACGTGTTCGTTATTTTTTTGTAAATTCCTCGCGGTGCCGTCAGAAACTTAGATAAAAACCTCAAGTATTGCTGAGTAAATAAGATAAGTATATCTTTTCTTTTAATTCAATATATTAATAAAAATATATTGATTTCAATATTATAAGAAGCTTCTAAATTAATAACTAACCTTTTTTTTAAAGCTTTTATATTTAAAAGCTTGTCATGTTATACAAACGTATGTGCAAAATTTCAGCTCTATCCAACACCGGGAATTGAGTCAAATTTAACTAACAAGATTTGATTATACACCGGATTAGGTGAAAGTAAATATAAGCTTAAGTCTGCCTTTGTACTTGTGCATAAAGTTTTAATAAATAAACAAAAATATATGTTTGTTCGTACTTAATGCGCTGCCATACCGTTAAACCGATTGCCATGACACTTTGTAAACATAGGTATTGCTTGCAGTTGCGCGATGGTTATGAGCATAGTGCAACGGTGGCCAGTCACTGGTCCCTAGTCTTTAATATAACATGTCGCAGGGAAATGATGAAAGCAGAGATTTGATAAAATCTCTTATGATCAATTTATGAAAGATGTTACAATAATATATCTGTAGTTAAATTGTGTTGTGTGAGTCACTAATTTTATTGGAGTTCATTGTGATTTTTTTATAATGATGATCACGTCACACATTAGGTTGTGTCCAACCTAATGTGAACCTGGCCTAAGCCGGGGTCGTTACCACTGGGCTGCCACTGCTCCCCCTAGTTTACTTATAATATTTTATTATTACCGGGCAGTCCGATACTACGACATTGAATTCTCGACCCCGGGACAACACTCACACATTCAGGTCTGCCCACGCCATTGTTGAGAGTTTCTCTCATTCAGTCGATTTGATTAGTCACCAAATTGTCATTTCTTGTTAACCGTCGGAAAAAAAAATAAAGACTTCGATTTTGAGGTAGTAACGTAACAAACAATCAACGAAGAGCAACCTAGCTACAAATAATTCTACACTTTAGTAGATACTTGCTGTTACCGGATAATTAGCAATCTTGTACCAGTATGGTAGAAAATGCCTCACTCTGGCCACCCTGAATATTGTCGTCTTCGGTCCCCCTATACTAAGCCTTGACAGCAATGACAGCTCGTCAGATAAATACGTGGGTATTTCAATAAAATAATGGTTTGCAAAAAATCGATAACTGTCAAACGCGATTTTCAATAAAGTTATTTCATATGTTTTTGCACTGCTCAGTCAGATATTTATCAGTTAAAAGTTCTTTAAAGCACTTATCTTCAGATAAAACAAAACTGACACTTTGTATTTATACTTTTACACGAAATATTTTATTTATTTCCGGGAGCGACACTGACAACAACAAAAGATTTTTTTTTTTTTTAGTTTCTTGAGAGAGATTTATTCTATGGGTCTGACGGAGCTCCCAGAGTTGCATAGGTCATGGTCGGAGATTCGGTTTTCAAGCGAGCAGTGGCAATTTAGCACGCTTGCCCATTTATTAGCGGACATAACTCCTTATGTCCGAGACGGGGATGTTTCGTCCCGATTTTTACTTGCAACACCGTGTCGGTGGGCGGTCAACGACTTGACAGCTGACACTTGACAGAGTGGAAAGAGAAAATTTGTTGTGAGCACACGCTGAATTCGGGTTCTTGTCGAAACATATCGAATCGAGATGTGTTTCGCCCATTTGTAATAGCTAATAGCGCCCTCTGTTCGCAATCGGTTTGTGGGGCGCCCGCGAAGGTGGTGTTGAATATATTTCAAGTATATCTATGTGCTTTTGTGGGAAACGCGTGTGTGTCTGCCGGAAGCCGGAACCCGGCCCAGAACGCGTTGGTGGTCCCATCCAATCATTGTCCTTTATTATATATATATGGTCCTAAAACCCTCGGCCAGGCGCGTGATTGAGCGAGCCCACAGGATCACCGCGGGAATCTCAGGTAAGAGTGCACAAATTGTTTTAGTAGTACCACTTCCCACCTGTCAGATAGGTACCAGGATATCTCCCAATAAGGAGCAAATCCCTAGCTTTCCACTGCTGCGAACCCCAGTTTCGTGGGGTACAGGTTCAGACAGGGTCCAGGAGACCCAACGCCGCTATGGGCCCCGTTTAACTCCTGGCTTGGGACCCGAAGTCCTGTATTTAACAAGTAGAGTGTGCTCCTCTGGGATAAAGCCTGTTTTCGTCTTAGGCAGCTTGAACCCCTCTCTTCACGCAATATTCTAAATAACTTCCTCGCTTCGCTTGGGCTAGAGTATCTCGTTACGCTCAGGGTTCAATATGTCGCCCGTGCCGTAAGACACTGCTTTATCTCTTTGGTGCATAATCTACTATTACTGTAAAATATACAAGGTGGGTTTGGACAGATCGAAATATATTCATGTAACAGCTTACCACCAAAATAAACTTAATACCAAGCAATCATTTTCTAAAAAACTCGATTACTATTCGAATACAACTACCGTTTTCATCGACAATATTTGAATTTTACATTCTGCTCATGTGCCATTGATTATAAATTAAAATCAGATATGGAATGTTCTGTTCGGCCAAGAACTTAAATGAGTTTGATAAATCAAACCTCATTCCAACAATTACATCTAAAGGTATAATCCCCGGCACGTAAGTTGGCAAGATTCGTTAGATGCGCTGAAGTCGTTTTTTAGTTCTCTTTGGTAGTGAAGCGGGGTGCGTCGAACGTTCCGAGCGCGTGATTGGTTGATCATTTGACACAAGGATCGACAGACCAATCGCGTCGCTGCCACGTTCCGCCCGCTCTATTACATGTGATGCTTGGTACGCTACTTACTTATCCCCACTACACCAAATCCTTGCCACCTTATATGCCGGGGACTATATTATTATCTCTTGCATTGGGTGCAATTTCGTGGTTCCGCCTCTTGGACCGACTAGTCGTAAAGGTAGTATTTGTTATCAATTGTATCACCAATACAACGTAATAAAAGGTATTAAAATGTATTCACTACCTTAAATCAACTGCATGCTTCACTAGCACCTGAGTTTCGTATATTGATCCCGACGTATCAGTATTGAGTACCGATTTATGACAGAGCCTCAGCAAAGCTACCATCCCTCTGATAGGTCCGTGTTTGTCTAGAAAAAAAAAGAACTAAGATAATATTTTGTAGTATGATATATGATTGGTCAAGACAGTACCTACTGGTATTATTAGAGACCCGTTTTAAATGTTTAATCAGTAATATTTAATCCAAGGAGTTTCTCCACAAGAGTCCCTTAAGGGCTGGGATTCTGGGTGTTCCATTCTGAGACACGAGTCTTAAGGTTTTATGAAGACCGTACTTGCAAGGCAAACTCGTGCACGAAAGGTTCTGAAGAATCTTTCTTTTAATTGTTATTATTAAACCAAACGAACAATATCTGTATCTTTTGTATTGGAAAGGTAAATTTTCATAAATTTTCTAATATAACTTTAAAACTATGTATTCAAAAATAAGAAAAGAAATCTTTATTCACATAAGAATACAATAATTCACTCGCATGTGAATATTAAAAAATACGAGATTGATTTTTGTTGTGAGTACACAAGTTACAGATATAGGACACTAAATAGTTCAATTTCAATTATTTATATATTTCAATTAGACCAAAAATAAAGACAATATATTTTTCGTTTGATGTTCAAACATTGAAGAAAACAAGTTACTGCCACAGACTAATATATTATATAGTTACCGTTACAACACGGACAAGCATAGCTGGATGTGGCTCAAAAACTATTTCAGCTAGTTTGACTAGTTTTGACAAGTTGTTTCTATCAGTGGTAATGAATTTGGATTATTCGAAGTCTCTTGGTAATTTATGTTTAGATCCTTCATATAAAATAGTTTTTCTTACATGGTTTGTTCGGGTTGAGTATAGTTGTAGAAAGTCTTGTTCACGTTTTATTGTAATTTTTTTTGTTTTTTAGTTCTCGTGAAGGTAATATTTGTGTGTATATTTATATATTTACTCCAGAACCAACGTAGATCAAACAGCTGTAAAACTAAAGTGAACCAAATCGTCTCAACCCCAATACAGACCGCGTCACCGCCAGCCATATAGCCAATATAGGGTTGTTACAGTAAGTAGCCAGAAAGATTGAGGAGCGCACTGTAGGATGCGCTTTGCGAGTATAGGTCCATTCCGTCTGAACTTAGGCCCCGATTACCAGGGTTGCCTATGCACAAAAAGAATAGGGCGCTGGTGTGTGCTTTGGAGTCGCTGCTTAAGAACATCTTTGAATCAATCATCTTTGTAGGCACTCAATCCTATATTGCGGGGCTGTTGCGGCATGTCATTTAGCCAACGTTAAGTTTCCAAACGAGGCTATTCGACCAAAGCCTACCCTACCAGCCGGGCAATGCAGAATCGAACGGCGTATCAATGGGGCCAGGGTACTCATTGGCAAACTATACTCTTTCAGGGCAATACACGACCACGTGTGATGCGCTTCGTGAGGCGGGCGTTTTCGGGGACTGGAGTTAGTCCCCTAGAATACATATCCCGTATCACGGAGCGCATCGACTTCCTGAAACAGAAAGTTTGTGCATGGGCAAACCGTATTCTGTGGTATAAGCGACGGGTTGACCGGTAATCGCAGAATCGCCTTCCTGATCAGAAGGTCTAAGTAGCAAAACGTCCAACAGCGCGAAACGTCTAATGAGCAGTAAATCTAATTAGCAAAATGACCATGTAGCAAAATGTCCAACTATCAGATGGTCTGTATAGCAGAACATCTATATAGCAAAAAGTCAGATTCTCAAAATGTCTGGATACTCAGGCACAAAATTCAAAACAAATTGCTTCGGGAGGGAATCGGACACGGCGTTATAATATTATGTACATACAGAGACAAACTCTTTAGTCTATGTACTCGTAGCGTACATCATATATTTTAATGGTGAGTGACACTTATTGTCATGAATGCTATTTTTACTATTTTTTATAGTTACAATAAAATTTAAAAAAGTAGTACTATATAAAAAATAGCATTCATGACAATAAGTATCAGTGACCATTAAAAAGATATGATGTACGCTACGAGTACATAGACTAAAGAGTTTGTCTATGTATGTACATAATATTATAACGCATACTATTATAAAATAGCATAACGCATAATATTATAAAATAGCATTCACGACACTTATTGTCATGAATGCTATTTTTATATAGCACTACTTTTTTTAATTTTATTGTATCGTTTGCTATTCATTACAAATACAATAGTTCTGGCTTCCAAATTCAAAAAATGGATAAAGAACAAACGTTTACTTTAATTGAAAGTCAAAAGAAGAAGCGTGTGCTGCTGCTGAATGGTCACAGGTACAAATTAAATATCACAAATAATGGAGGGTCAACTCTATGGCGTTGCGCCCAGCGCAATGAGTGTAGTGCATCTGTCACAATCAATAAAGACAACAACAAGATAATTCGTCACTTGTCAAGCTAATTTCTATAAAAACAAGACTAACATAGTGATAAACAAATGCAAGAAATTAGTTCGCCTAAAAGCAAACTGACCAGTTTTTTTTTAAGAAAGACTTTAAAAAAGTGTTATAAAAAGTTTGATGCCCAAAAAGTGTGCCTCTTTGAATTTTTGAAAAACCTTGGCAAAATCGAAAGGATATAAGGTGAATAAATGCAGGGGAAATTTTTGAGCCTGATATCCTAATAATATTTAAGAGGCTAATAGCTTTTTCACCCAGATTATTTTTAACCCCCGACGGAGAGGACCGTCGGGAGTTTTTGAAATTTTGAAATTTTACTTGTTATCAAATAAATTTAAAGTTATTTATAAAACTTTCTATCATGAGTGTACACATTTTATGAATGACTTTTTGCTATGTAGATGTTCTGCTATACAGACCATCTAATAGTTGGACGTTTTGCTACATGGACATTTTGCTAATGAGACTTACTGCTTATTAGACGTTTCGCGCTGTTGGACATTTAGCTACTTAGACCTTCTGATCATGAGCCCAGAATCGTATATTCCAGAGCGATGAGAGGTGTGTATACAGAACTTGGGAGCGACCTGAACAAAATGTGACAGACGTGTGCCGCCCGGATTTTACTCCAGCGCTTTATGGTTCAACTACACCCAGCGGGCCTACAGAGCTCTTCGTGTACAATACAATAACGCCTTTAGGATTCTGGTAAGGCTCCCCCAATTCTGCAGCGCGTCGGGCATGTTTGCTGACGCTAGAGTCGATGACTTTTCGACTGCGTCGGATTCGGGGGAGCGACAACGGAATCCTAAGGATGTTTTCTGAGAGGCCAGACTCTGAGGTGCTAGGGAGAGTCATCCAGCTTCACGTGACGAGATGACACTATTACAATAAGTTGACTAAGACCTTTGTTACCAACAACTATGGACATGTAATTAGTCTGCAATAAATGGATTTTATTTTATTTTATAAATACTAAGCTAATAAAAGCATGTTAATAAAAAAACTTTTTGCAAAAAAATACTACCGACTTCCAAATACTAAACTACAAAGTGAAAAATAACTTAATTTTTTGAAGTCGGTGTCTTTCGTAGGTACCATTTTTTTGCGTTATGAACTTCAAAAAATTAAGTTATTTTTCACTTTGTAGTTTAGTATTTGGAAGTCGGTAGTATTTTTTTGCAAAAAGTTTTTTTATTTTTCACTTTTTAGTTGTACGTACCTAATAGGCAAGTTAGTAAGGTAACTTTAACGCCAAAATAGATTTCATGAAATTTGAACATATCCGGTGAAATGAGAGATCTGCGTTCCCCTTAAGAGCGTACTGGCGTGATGTTATGTTATGAAATGGTATAAACAATAAACAGAAATGCGATTGCAGCAATCCCGAGAGATTTGCCGTTATTCATTGAAGAGTTCTGTTGTATATCTCCGAAGTTCTTCATCAGATCTTCACCAAATTAAAATGGGACCAATTTCGGAACATACTTTTTCAAACAAAAAAAGAATTTTCAAAATCGGTCCACAATTGACGGAGTAATCGGTGAAAATACACAAAAAAAAAAAAAAAAAAAACAAACTTGAAATCGAACATAGAACCTCCTCCTTTTTGGGAAGTCGGTTAAAAAGACAGCGCCATATATCAACAATTGAACGAACGACGACAGCAGTGGGAGTGCGGTACTCACGGCCTAGCGCACAAACTGCTACAAAATTGACATGCGCCTGCGACACTCTGCAAGCAGCTTAGTTAGTTGACCTACCAAGGCCGGGTGGTAAATGGCGGTGATGCAAGACTATATCAGCGGATGAAGACCATGACACGGTCCATTTTCTCCTCGAATTTCCTATAATAAACTTACACTGAACCTGTTTATTTCTAATCTATACTAATATTATAAAGCTGAAGAGTTTGTTTGTTTGTAATCTAATGTAATCTAATCTCACGAACTACTGGTTGGAATTGAAAAATTCTTTTTGTGTTGGATAGTCCATTTATTAAGGAAGGTTATAGGTTAACATCACGCTACGACGAATAGGAGCGGAGCATAAATGAAAAATGTTGCAAAAACGGGCAAAATTATTCCTTTTTGAGAGCTGTATCTAGGGTAGATGGGTAGGTAGGTAGCCAATTGACGGAAGCGAAGCCGCGTGGGACAGCTAGTTACTGTAATAAAGCTGATATTCAAGAGAAGAATAAAATATTATTATTCAGTTTGGATGTCACACCCTGATTCTTAAAACCCACAAAACATAAGGACACACCTTACACATAGACAACCCACAACCACATCAGTCACACAAGCATATCAGTCTACCCGGGACCACGGTCGTTGCAACACGGCCGAAACGTCGGGTGAAATAGGTAAATAAATAATCGAAATCATCGCGTTAAATACCCGTAGTATATTGTTACTCAACCCACAACACCTTCATATAAATAAATATTTAAAAAAAAACAACCGACTTCCAAAAAAAAAACACTACGAAGCGAAAAATAACTTAAATTTCGGCAGTCGGTGTTCCCGTTTTCGTTTTTGAACACCGACTTCCGAAATTGAAGTTATTTTTCGCTTTGTAGTAACTTTTTTTAGAAGTTGTTTGTTTTTTTTGTAAATAGGGATTTTTTTTTTCACTTTTTAGTTGTGATACATAATGGACCAGTTCTATAGGCTAGGTAGCTATAGCTATACTATTGCAGCCCATAGTGATGCCAAAAGTAGATTAGCCCAATAACATTAAACTTAAACAAAACCGGTGGAATTAGAGTATACCAGGGTGAAATGTTCATACCTACGTACCTCAGAGCGTACCAGAGTGATGTGATTGCACCTATCCCGGGTGATTTGCCGTCGTTTATTGAAGTTTTTGATGTTTGTCTCCGAAGTTTTCAGATTGTGATGAATTTATTATAAACACCAGCCAAGCTTCGACCACAAGTCAGCTTTCAAATAAAAAAGAAACATAAGAATCGGTTCACCTAGTAAAAAGTTCTGAGATAACAAACATCAAAAAAAAAACGGTCGAATTGATAACCTCCTCCTTTTTGGAAATTGGTGTAAAACAAAACCTATTAAAACTTATTACTACCACATTAATCTTCCCCTTAAGGTTGCTCTGGGTAGTCACTCTTCCATACAAACGTAGTATGACGATTACTCCACTGTTTGAAGGTTTACGCTCAAAATAAAAACGATATCAATTTGTCTCATCATTATCTAGCCCTGTATGGAAACAAAAAAGTAAAAAAACGCGTATTTGGAAGTTATGAGCGTCGAAAGTTCCATATTTCAACAATAATTTCAATGCATCTTTGGGCGGAAATAAATACCATAAAAAGAAGGATTATTGCAAGGAAAGTGGCATTATATTGCTATAATTCTTTTAGTAGTCGATTCTATGTAGGTATCCAAAATATCGAAAAACTCATAAAACCAAGATTGTGTCACATTTACTATTATTTCCAGAAGAGACACCGGCTCTTGGTCATCTTCTGGCTTCACAGTGATAATCCCGTTTACATAATTGCCATCCATTTCAAAGTCAAAAGTACTAGGACATGGTGAGTCCGAAATCTGGCCACCAATAAATTGTAACCATAAAACTAAAACATACAACTGCACTGACTTTATACTCATACTTTAAAATGTTATTTTACGTTTTTCGATTTAAGAAAAAAAGACAATAAAATTAGCGACGTGTTCTCTTGCCTCTGATTTACATTTTAATGCTGACACCTCTACTGTTAATTCTGTTTTATGCTTTTAATCTGCAAGTCATATTTTATTTGTTTTATATTTAATCTGAATGTTGGAAATGAAGTTTACCACTGAGTTAGTTTTGATTGTGATCTGAATTAGCTATGTACCAATGTGAATTTGATTTTAATGTCTCTTTTTTTTATTTTGACTTATACCTATTATTAATTTTGTTCAAATGATTAATGTAAATTACTGGTTTTGATTATTGTTTTATACTTTTTGACCTGCGCAAATGAAGTCTAATTCGGATTTCATATTTAGTGCCTTTTCTTTTTAAATTAAGTAAATTATTAGTTTTATTAGGATTTTTATGTAATTATTGTTTTAAAATTATTGATGATTTAATTTCTGATTCCCGATAAATTTTAACTGATGAAGTGAAGTTTGATGTATGATTTTGATTTTAATTTGATAATAATGTAATAATGTGGTTTTAATCTTAATTTCGATGTAATTTTTTTTTATTTTTGACCTGTATTATATATTATTAATTTTATTGTAATTACTGGTTTGGATTATTGTTTATGTTTTTGATTTTTAATGCTATTTAATTAATTGATAACATTGTGCTGTGTCACACAGAACTTACAATCTTGGGCCACCAAGACACAGGCTGTGCCTAGTTTGGGGCCCATGGCCATTTCCTTTGTGGTAGAGTACTTATTTCTATTGTATTCAATTGTGTGAATTGCTCTTGTAACAACTTGCGTGTGAACTTGCTCGAATACAGTAATTCGATAGGACAAATTTGGCGGGTAGCCGAAGTTGTTAGTCGCTTGACGGTTAAGTTCACATTCAAAGTTCGATTCAGCATCCAAGCAGAAGGTAACGGTCTTCAGAAAAAGTAACCCTTCCACCAAGCGCCTTCAGACGACTCAGTGTTAATAAGCCATGCATCCTTCCACAACTCAGCACGCTATAAATGCGTTGTCAAATATGAAAAGGAAAGCCTCTAGCCTCTCAAAGCATCCCCAGCCTATTTAATTAAAGCCGAAAGATCACTATCGAACCATCCGACAATTTTCTACGTTTCTTTATTTTTTTTTGGCTTTAGTTAACAGCACCTATAGCAAAACTTTCACTATCTTCTATATATATAAAAGCGAAAGGTCACTCACTCACTCATCACGAAATATCGAAAACCGCTTGACGTATAAAGATGAAATTTGCCAGGAAGTTTCCTCAAGTGACGTAAGTGCGCAATAAAAAAGAATTTTGGGAAATACCACCCGTAAAGGGGTAAAAAGTTTGTATGAAATTTCTACAGTTTGTAAGTTGGAAACATGAAATTTTAGGTTTACGCTGTTGTTTGATGAATTTATTGGTTTTTGGAAATTTCAGCCCTAAAGGGGTTTATTTATTTATTCATATAAAAATCACATTGTGTTCGAATTATGTAGTATATTATAGTATAATATGATACAAGTGAGCTAAGTTGCTCATTACACACGAGGCTGTGGGTTGCAGCCCGAGCCCTTGGCGAGGGCGTAATTCAGCCAAGCGTGTAATGAGCAGAGCTCACGAGTTTCATACGACGTTTTTCAACACATTTGCGAGGAAAGGAAAAACATGTATTGCTTATATCGTTTAATTATTAAAACAATTAGTGAACGTACAATTTTCAAAGAGATATTGGATTGATTTGGATGGCAATTTCACAGTCGGAGTTACATTGGTGCTTTCCACTTCTTTAGTAGATAGATACTTTCGTTTTCTTCATAAGTAAATGTCGGTGACAAAGGCATTTCGGGTTTCTACATCCTTTGTTGTAACATTATAAAGCTGCAAAGAAAACAATTAATTAGTTTTTAAGAAGTTATGCTCAGGTTACGCAATTATTTAGATACGTTTAGATTAATCATATTCAACGTCCAACGTCGTCGACCTTTGTTGCTAGGCACTGAATATCCGGAGCCTCTTTAAAAACGGTTCAACGTCGCGTCGGCTGGTGACAAAACATAAGATTTCCGACCAATATAATAATAATAACTTTATTTAAAAAAGCAGTTATTTGTACATTATTAATGGGTGAAAGCGGTTATGAACGTCAGATTCCAAGTAGGTCAGATTCCATGTACGTCATTTTCCAGCTAGGACATTTTCCAACTAGGTCAGATTTTGAGTCTGTAATGCAAAATACAGTCAGTATCATAATTTTCTGACATGAAATTAAGCCATCTAAATAAGAAATAATTTTATTCGTAGTAATTTATTTTCATATTACTATATTTCGACACCAAAAAAAAAATTCTCTTAAATTAGCATAATATATTCGGCAATGGAGCTCAGATTCCAAGAAGGTCTTTAGACTTTGTAGTGTTTATTTTTCTATCTTTAGGTCATACAAATATTTGTTCCGTGCGGGAATCAAACCCATTACCCACGACACGCAGCGCAGCTGTCAATCGCTTATGCACTGCGCCAACCGTGCGCCCATTCAAGTCAGATTCGAACAGTAGCATTTCTTCTATGCTTGAAATGTTGTGCTCGGAATCTGAGCTTAAAGATACGATACTTTGACTTTCAATTGAAGATAAAGTTCTGATTCGCTAACAGCAGCCGAATTGCGCAAGTGAATTCGACAAGGCGAAGGGTTTGAGCGCCATCAATTCGACCAATATCACATGTGAGATGAATGACGTGATGTGGATTCCCATCTGTGTGATTGGTCAATTGATAGCGGTCAAAACCTTTGCGTTGCCGTATTCACTTACGCAATACGGCTGCAGAACTGTCGCCCGTATCCTGTTCTGTATTTTCTCCTGTAACTTAATTTGGATGCTCTTCTTAAAAATTCGGATCAGTTATGTGCCCGTTTTTGCACTCTTCATTTAAAATTTTCAATGAGTCATCAAACTTTATGTCAACACTTCTAGATTTTTTTACAGGCTTACGTACCTCTTCATCTTGAATTTTTAAATAATTATATGGAGTTAACATACATTTAGTGTCATCATTTCTAGACTATAAAGTCCGTGCCACCAAAGAAATCTCGCAGATATTTGGCGATGAATATAATGTGAGTAAGTGTACCAGAAACCATTACTTACTCAAAATCTGACCTAGTTGGAAAATGTCCTAGCTGCAAAATGACGTACATGGAATCTGACCTACTTGGAATCTGACGTTCATTACCGCTTTCAATGGGTACTTAATCTATGATATGAACATGTAACAAATAAGGTTATAACAAATCTGTGGGTGTGGTTCTGTTTTCCCAGGTAAGTTGCAATGCAACCTGTGTTTAGGAGAAACAGTGCCTGCCCAATAATTGAATATCGATCAATGAATAACATGTTACAAAGTAGAGTTAAGGAGGTTAAACAATTTCAAGATTTTTCACAATTTTGATTAATTATGACTAAATAAGTCTTAATCTAAATTTGTGTATGTGAGTTTACTAACATTATGTGTGTGTTATGTATTTGTGTCTGTATATATGTGTCATCATCATCATCATCATATCAGCCGCAAGACGTCCACTGCTGGACATAGGCCTCCCCCAAGCGTCGCCACATTGACCGGTCCCGTGCGTCCCGCATCCAGCGGATCCCTGCAACCTTCACCAGGTCATCGGTCCACCTGGTGGGAGGCCTTTCTGCCCCATCGGCCATCCGTTCTGCGAGCAATGTGCCCTGCCTACTGCCACTTAAGTTTGGCAATACTTCGTGGTATATATGTGTAGTGCATGTTAATGTATGTGATATGTAATCTATGTATTGTGTAAAGTTGCGTCGTAAATATATTTCTGAGTTGATTAGCAACAATAAAAATAATTAAGGTACTATATAGGGCTTAACTTTTTGAAAGAATTTAAGAGATATTCTTCTGTCTCATCATAGGATTTCCCTAGGAGGCATGAACGAATAACTGATTTAAATTTAGAAGAACAGTTCATAAGCCGGTGAAGATGAGTTAATTTTGTTGTAGAGAGAAGGACCTAGGTAATAAAAGAATCTCTTTGTGTAGATGAAGTTAATCGGAGGAATAGTGCAAATGTTGTCTTTACGACGCTTTGTGATGGGGATAAAAGGTGTTTGTTGATGTTGCTTTAGCAAAGTTCTCATTATAAATAATTGCCTTACATTAAACTCATTAGAATCTTGATATAATTGATTTGTTGGGAAAAGTATGGGCCGAAAAATTGCTATTTTCAAGATTGCTCTGTGAGCCACTTCCAATGGCTTCAGCAAATGCAATAGAAAAATCTAGAAAGGAGGGTTAAGAAAGAGTCGAAGTTCACATGAATAGAACTAATGTTCTGGATAATTATCTTTAATTGCTTGGAAGGGTTAGTGACATAACTAAAGTCGTCACAATCTAAAATGTCCGTTGACGTTTCTTATTTTACATGCCGCGATAACTTTCTACGTAAGAAATTGAAAAATCAAATTCATAATCCTAATTAATTACTATGTTACCCATACACTATAACGTTTAATTATTATTAAGTATTTTTCAACACACTTGCTCATAAAGTGGCTCTAATTTCACCGCAATTAGGCACATAATGACACCTGTTATTAAACTGTGACTTTTCCATTACTATTATTCATAAGTTAGATAAAGAGTTTTTTTTATTTTATTTATTGGTTGAGTTGCTTTGTTCTTAAAAAAGTTTCGTTACAAAGAAGATCGTGCTAAATAGTACAAATGCAACACATTTCATGCAACTTCGTATTTAAATAGATAATTTCAACTTGTACGTGTTTAATAAATAAAACTTTCACTTAAATATAACTTTTGTTTTTGTCTGTAATAAAGAAAACTCCCCATTTTGTACGTGGCTAAAACGCTATCCACGAAAAGCCAAAAAAAAGATAACTCATTATTTTTAGTCTATGGCCGATCGCGCATAGGAAAACTGATTAATTTTGCCCGCCATTGCGATAAACATTTAACAACTCGTTTTCACTGTTGGAAATGGTTTTTTAGTATTATTTTCTTCACAAGTGTGTTGAAAAACGTCGTATGATACACGTGTGTATCGATGATTACCGTCCTTGGCTCTCTTAAGACCCTCACCTAACGGCTCGGGTCTCAATGGCGCCTCAGCGGTAATCACCAACATTACACACTTGTACCATAATGTACTATTATAACTGTCAAAACAGGCCTTTTATTTTTTGAAAAAATTAGCGCATTCTTCGGGGTTACAATTTAGTGTAGTAGAGACTGAGAGCTGATCAATATTGCTGATAATTCCATTTACATTATCCATTATAAAATTGTAGTTGTATGGGTGTACAAAATTGAGGCGTCATTATGTGATCTGTACATAGTTTATGTACGATACTTATTGCAGAGACATAAGAATAACAGTGTAAATATGACTCACTCAATGTCGTTGAAGGGAGAGTAGTAGTGTTACATTGAAGTGTAGTAGTGTTGGAATGAGATATTATTAGAATGTGTAGGTATGAAGAGTGAGTGTGGTTGTGGAGTATTGGATTGTAAGTGTAAATGGGTTGAGTGTTTTTATGTTAGTGTAGGTATTGTTGTATACATTCGCATTAAAATTATACACATGTAGTATGCAAACATGTTGGAAGTAGGAGCTTACAGATAGCACCCATGTAGAATCTAGTCATTTTTGTCTTAGTGTTCAATGTGTGCTTCACTTTCAATAAGCGTCGTCGACTGTCCTTCTGTTTTTCGTATGAGTACTGAAAATAAGAGACAAATGATTTATTTATGTATATATAAAACACTTAAAAGAGAAAATACAAATAAAGATAGAAGAGCACAAAAGTGCTGCTTATTTCTAGAGAAATTTCTTCCAGCAGACTGCAACAAGAGAGTTGGATAAGAAACCTAGACACAGTGTGTAGAAGTACAAGGAAAGATAACATAGTATATAAAATTACAATAATTGCCTAAACACTTCAATATATAATTATACTAGTTTTCCGCCCGCAGCTTCGCCTGCTTGGACTACACGATTTTGGCTTTTTTTGTTTTTTTTTGTAATTCTGGCGGGATATTGCAAATTATTATCCAAACATAGCTTAGCTTTCCGCCCGCGTCTTTGTTGGCGTAGACTACAGAATTGGCACAACGTTATTATTTTATCGAATTATAAAAATTACACGTAAATAGATATTAAAAAAAATAAAAAACTTTTTTAACAAAAAATACAACCGACTTCCAAATAAAAACACTACAAAGTGGAAAAAAAAAAAAAAAAACACTTTTTAGTTGTGGGTACATAACGGACCAATTCTCCAAAGTGAAGCCAGAATAGATTAACCCAGAAACATGAAACTTAAACAAAAACGGTGGATTTAGAGTATAGGGTGAACTGTTCACACCTGCGTACCCCTTTAAAGCGTGCTAGTGTAATGTTATGTTATGAAATGATGTAAACAATAAACAGACATCCGATTGCAGCTATCCCGAGTGATCTGCTGTCATTTATTGAAGAATTCTGATGTATATCTCCGAAGTTCTTCATCAGATCTTGACCAAATTTAAATGGGACCACATGACAAGCACCAGCTTTCAATTAAAAAAAGAATCATCAAAATCGGTTCACTCAGTAACAAGTTCTGAGGTAACAAACATAAAAAAAAAAAAAAAAACTGTCGAATTGAGAACCTCCTCCATTTTTGCGAAGTAGGTTAATGAGCATAAACTGAACTGTCATCGTGTTCTAAAAGCTAAAGCTGGACTTTCATTCCGGTGGTCTCGTGGGATCGATTGCCACGGGAAGTTACAAATAGTGAAGGACCACTTTGTTTTCAATTTCTAAATCCTACTATCCTATCCTACCGACACGATAGAAAATTACTACACGGTGGGGTAAAAGTTATCACCCGTTGTTCTTTGGCAGTATTTTTTTTTATGAGTCGACCACAGCAGTCTTTTGGCGGCCCGATGACGCTTCCAGCGTAAACTACGCACAATTTTTTTTGCCTAGGTATATGCTTATTCAAACTGCACTATCACGGGGATATAGCGCAATTATGTGGGACTTGAACCCCCTAAAACGCCACGGTATCCTCCTGTGCCGCTTATGGCGGGTATACGGGCACGCGTTAACACTCATCCATGAAAAACAACACACCATGCAGTAACGTTGAGCTGACTCTGTGTAATGACTCTTCCTGGAATAATCCAGGTGTATAAACATGGATTTTCTGTGTCACATAGATGATAATTTTGCTTATTCAAATATTCACAGAGCTTGCTCATGATGATTTTCGATGAAAAGTTGTCTTACTCGTAGTCGTGATTAAGAATGGCTTAACGTAGCGTTGGTTACTCGCGCTTGTAAGTTACCAGCTATATTTTGTATCTTCGTTTACTTCACAAAAGAAATAATAATAGCATCTTCCGATAGAGTGATGAGTTTTGCGCCATTCTGTACAGTCTAGATAAGGGTACTCCAATTAGTTTACGCTACGAAAAGTCGTCATCAGAAAGTTAGAATTTAATTGTGCACTTCTTTTCTTTGTATAGGTATCCCATTAGGGGTTTTTCTGTCTGGTGCCAAAATGATCTTTTACAATTTAAACAGCCCTTTTTACTTCTTTAAGGGATGAAATTCAAAAAATCCTTGAATTGCTTTAAATAGCAGAAATACTAAATTTCAAGTAATTTTGATGATCAACAATTCATTTTTCATACATACTTTAACACCACTTTTTACCCGTTAAGGGATGAAATTAAAAAAATCCATGAAAAAGTATTTTTTTATTTCATATTTAGATGCTAAATGCCATATTTCATTCATTTCAAATTAAAAATGACAGAGTTTCATACAAACTTTCATCCCCTATTTAACTCCCTTAGGGGTTGAATTTCGAAAAATTCGTCTTTATTTCTTGTCTTCATTATAAAAGGAACCTCTCTGTAAAATTTCAGCTTTCTGGGTCCAAGGATTTGGGCTGGGCGTTGATGAGTCAGTCAGTCAATCAGGACTTCTCTTTTTATTATTTATATATATTAAAGAAAAAAAAATACATAATAATAAAACAAAAAACAATAATGTGCGAACATGCATGTAAAGCGAGGGGATATTGTGGAATCCGTAGGAATTCAACTCGCGGATTCCATAAACCTGAGATCCCTCTCTCCAAACGAAACCTTTAAGTATTTGGGTATGTCGGAAGCGTTAGGTATCAGCAGTAGTGCTGATACCTAACGCTTCCGACATACCCAAGACATGAAGCAATCGTTGAAGGAACGCTTCTTTGGCCGCCTGAAGAAGGTATTAGCCTTCTTTCGGGCGGAAACAAGGTGCGCGCCTTCAACGGTTGGGTCATGCCGGTATTGATGTACCCTTTCGGCATACTCAAATGAACTCAAACGGAACTTGACGCCCTGGATAGGCGGGTCCGTATACTGCTGACTGCATACCGAATGCATCACCCACGATCGTCGGTCATGAGATTGTATATCCCGCGGAAGTGTGGAGGCCGAGGCTTTCTAAATGCCAAAAACCTCCACAACCGCGAGATATGCAATCTCAGGGAATATTTTCTACGCACCGACGTGGGTATGCATCAAGATGTAGTAGCAGTGGACAAGGGACTCACTCCACTCTCCTTGGCGAATGAGAACTGGCGCAAGCCTGTAATTATTGACACTAACGACCGCAGGGAGGTATGGCAGAGTAAGGAGCTTCACGGATGCTTTTTTCGGGCCCTACATGGGTCCGATGTTGACCAATCAGCGTCCGTAGCATGGCTGCGTTTCGGTGACCTCTTTGGGAAAACCGAAGGTTTTGTCTGTGCAATTATGGACGAAGTTATCATGACGAATAACTACCGGAAATTTATTGTGAAGGACGGCACGGTTTACATTTGTCGAGCATGTCACAGTCCGGGTGAATCCATATGCCACATTATCTCTGGTTGTTCTCGTCTAGCTAACGACGAGTACTTGCATAAGCACCACCTTGTAGCCAAGATTATCCATCAGCAATTTGCTCTGAAATACACACTTGTGGCATCGGAGTTGCCGTACTACAGGTATGTGCTCGACCCAGTTCTCGAGAATGGCAATATCACATTGTACTGGGATCGGTCCATCATCACTGACAGGACTATTGTGGCTAATAAGCCTGATATAGTGGTGGTGGACCGAATCGAGAGGCGTGCAATGATTGTTGACATAACTGTCCCGCATGACGGGAACCTCGTGAAAGCCAAGAAAGATAAGCAAATCAATCAATCGTATCTTGACTTGGCTCGCGAGGTTGTCGACATGTGGGATGTGGACTCAGCGACCATTGTACCGATAGTTGTATCAGCCAATGGCTTAATAGCCACGAGCCTCGACCAACACCTTAGGAGGCTTTCGTTAGGCGGCTGGATCAAGGGCTTGATTCAGAAAGCAGTACTTCTGGACACGGCTCGTATTGTTCGGAGGTTCCTCTCCCTGGAGCCCTGACCGCGGGTAGCTTGGACCCAGTTCCCGATACCGGTGGGTCTCAATTTTTTATATTTTTAAAGGTTTTTTTTTATTCTGTATGTTTTATAAAAATATTTAAAAATGAATAAAATAAAAAATTCAATTAGTTAATAAAGGAAATATAACATACATACATCTATATACCAATATTATAAAGAGGAAAGATTTTTTTATTTGTTTGTTTGATTGTTTGTTTGTTCGTTTGTTTGTACCGAATAGACTCTCTATAATATAAAATACTAGAGGACGCCTCGCGGTTTCACCCGCGTAGTTCCCGTTCCGGTGGGAATACAGGGATAAAAAGTAGCCTATGTCACCCGGGGATAGAGTAGCTTCCCAACAGTGAAAGAATTTTTGAAATCGGTCCAGTAGTTTTGGAGCCTATTCGGTACAAACAAACAAAAAAATCTTTCCTCTTTATAATATTGGTATAGATCACAGGATGGAAGAAAGATAGTGTTCTTTGACTTGCTTCTTGAAAATAGAGATACTTTGAGCGTCACGGATCTTAAGTGGAAGTGAGTTCCACAATCGTACTGCATGAACAGAAAAGGAGTGGGAATAGAAATGAGTTTTATGGGTTGGGAAATTGAGATGACGTTTAGTTACGTGAATTTTATTTTAATAGTGCTAGAGTAACAGCCTACTTAGTGCGTGTGAAAGTGCTGATAGACTTGAGCATTCACTGAGAGGAACGGCGTTGGAACAATGATAAAATTGCTCGGCTCGGCAAAAACCTCGAAGCAAGTTTACTGTCGTTTCACTAGAATGCTCGCTGAAATGCTCGGCTAAAACGTTCCTATTTATTTCAACATTCGCTAGAATGGTCATACAAGTCATGAAACGAATGCTCAAGTCCATAAGTGGCTTTATACCAAACGTCTAAAATAACAAATAACTATAAAATGTAATAGGGGTATGTGTAGAGAGATAAAGTAAACCCACAGTTCATGTAACAATAATTATATATTTGAACTATCTTAGGCAGAGTTACAATAACAAGACGAAACGTTGGGAAAATAGTCTAATACAGTATGTACAATAAAGTTAATAACAAGATTGGATACTAACTAACAGGGAAGGTTGAATATATCAAAAGAATCCCTACGCGCGTTGTATATCGCTTGAATAGAGTGCGGACCGCTAACGATACCAACACAGTCAAACAACCAAAGCCAAAGCCCAAGTCCAGCAAGAGGCGAGGTAATCTTGACCGACCTAAGTCGATACAGAGAGTACACTCGAAGTGTGCCGAACTCGAACTGCCGCTGCTGGCTTCTGAAAGGAGCTTTAGAGGCGGTTGTGGCCACGGCGGGGACGCGTTAGGTGTTGACTCGTTGGCTCGGCCGAACGGCGCGGTAGCAGTGATGTCACGTTGATGTTTTCGTCACGTTACAAATCTCATTATTTTAATCATAATATTTCTCTGATAAAATATTTCTTATCCACGGCAAGAACTGTGCCGCATCCGTGTACACGATATATTCGTTGAGGTTGCAGTTGCGGGTTCCTTTCTCAATCTCCACGGACAAGGAGACGAGGCCCCGGAGTCTCCACTTGCCGCCTTCTAGTAGGTAGAGGCCGCCACCGGAGTCACCTGTACAAGGACCTGCGCCGTTTCGGTCACCTGTTAAAGTAAAATGTCGCAAGTTACGTTTAGCTTCATCATCATCATAATTTTATCCGAAAGACGTCCACTTCTGAACATAAGCCTCCCCCAAATGTCGCATTGACCGCATTCAGCGGATGCCCGCAAAACCAGGTCATCGGTTCACCTGGTGGGTGGCCTACCAACGCTAGGTCATCCAGTTCACGGTCGCCACTCCAGAACTTTTCAGCCCCATCGACCATCCGATCTGGGATCAATGCCGCTGCCACTTAAGTTTCACATTTCTTCGGACTATGTCGGCTTTCCTAATTTCTGGCTTACTAAAAAAATCACAGTCTTTAAGATCGACTGTCTATGTTGACTATTTCTAGTGTAAACTGAATACATACCTGCACACAAGGTAGTGTTGGAGGTAAGTTGGTGGAAGTAAGACTTGCTGGCCCTACAGTCTTTGGTGCTGACTATAGGGACGCGCACCATACGAGGCTCATCTTGCTTGCCTCCTATACTCTCTACACCTTGACCCCAGCCGGCCACCTGAGGGAAGATTGTAATAATCAATACGATGTTTGCGTCATCATCACAGGCACAAATATTTAGTCGGTTCAACTGGACTATCCGCTCATCGTTGTCTTCCTTATGTAAAATCGTAATGACTTAGGTCTATTGTCCACGGAGGCGTAACTTCATAGACGCGTATTTGTCATACGCTTGGTGTACGCCTGCTTGCAGCACATACAAAACTATGAAACCCTGCCGACGGAGCGGCAGCGTCGCGCTTGCGTCGCTGCTTCGTACATCGAGTGGTCGCACGTGTAATTTTTTTGTAAAAATGACGGAAACGGTAGCGAAATTTGTTCAGATAGTGGAAAATATTTAATAAATAGTTTCACTCATTCTATACAATGAGTGAAATATACTATCATCGTCTAATAATTTTCTTGCCACTACGAACCATCTACAGTTGATATTTTTTTCTATATATGGATTCGCCCAATATAATCGTCGTCTTCGGTGATTTCGAATATTTACTACATTCGAAGTCACTGAAGAAGCCAACATAAAGTCATCGTTGTACACCGGCATCGTCACAAATGATTGAAAACGTACGCGTGTAACAGCCTCGTACACAGAGTTCAGTAAGCTGGGCTGTACAATCTGCACGGCGTATTTTTAAGCGTCTATGAAGCTACGCTTCCGTGGACAGTGGATTCTGCGTCATCTGCGCCCTCCTCCATGCTGCAAGCCCTCGCTCCAGAATAATTTCCTTTTTTCATCTTTCCGTTTTACGATGGCCAGAACTATACGCATCTTTTACAAGCTCGGCAAGAAAAATCAAAACTGCACAAGAACAGATTAAAACAAAGTTTTCTCCAAAGTCGACGGTCGCTCCTGGTCTCCAATTGCGTCTACAAATAATAAAGATTCTTAAGATCTACCAGCACACGACACGCTTCTTGATGCCACTACGTCAGAAATGCTGTGTATCCATAAAACTATAAAAGAAGAATTTATTGCCTGTGATAACATGATGGGTAAGGTTATACTTATACTCACTCATCTTGGTCAATATGTATGATAATATATGTGAACTTCGTTTTCTATACTGGAACGCTGATGGGAACCGATTTAAATTTTCTGAAGTTTTAGATTTAACCAGCGAATACCATGTGGACTTTATCTCAATATGTGAAACAAGACTGAGTAAAAACTGTATGTTAGATACGCCTGGATATAGTTGTTACCGATGTGATATTAAGGTTACACTAGTCAAAAATTCTTCCATACAAACGTAGTCTGGTGATAACTCCACTGTTTGACGATGTACGTTCAAAATAAAAAATGATATCAATTTGTCTCATCTTTACCTAGCCCTGTATGGAAACAAAAAAGTAAAAAAATACAATATTTGAAAGTTATGGGCGTCGAAAGTTCCATATTTCAACACTAATTTTAACGCATCTTTGGGCGGCAATAAATACCATAAGAAGAAGGAAAATTGCAAAACGGCCTCCATTATAGGGATAGATTAGTAATTCAACAATGCAAATAATTTTATTTTGAAAATATACATTTAGTAGTTTTTTCATGATATCTAGACTCGCAAAGGTCTGTTCAAAAAATTTCGCGCGCCCGTTTTCGTCTTAAATCATCATCCATTTCGCTACAAATTTGCAAAAGTGCTAATTCGTACGAGAACTAGCTTCTTACTGCTCATCACAGCATCAATCTATTTCGCGCGTGTTGTCGGATGAGAAAGCACGCATTTTAATCCCGCGCACAAAATAGTTCGTGCCGTTGACTAGGGGAACCTTAAGGGATCGAATGCAGTGATGTTCTGTAGACATCTCACCGTGACGACTTAGGTAAAGTGAGCTCGAAGTGGAGTGAGCTTTCAATGATGCTAGGGATTGCCAAATTTATTTATTTTCAAATCATATCGACAATCTGGTTTACCTATCGCATAGAACATTGATCTGTAATGTAATATAAATAAGGAGTAAAATCGCGTCGAGCGTCCAAGAGGTACCTACTAGTCGAGTAACCTCGACGACTATTTATATTACGAAGTTGCTTAAATATTTAATAGATTTAAACTTGGAAACGTCGGCACCAGCTTGCAGTAGAACCAGATATGGCGGGCATACCCAGCAACTTTCATTTTGCGAACCTTAGCGTTATGGAACCCATTAGTTAGATGCTAGTTCTTCTGATAGGTGATTTTCTACATACTCGGGCAGGCCGAAAACTACGACCTTAGGCATTTATTCATCTTTGCGAGAGAACGTATCATACGCAATGCTTTCTGAGCGGACCCCTCCTTCAGTGCTTGATGACCATCTTACACTTAAGATTTACACTTTGATATTATCCTTGTACTCCAGATGAAACCCTTTCGTGTAACGGGCAATCAATGTCTTCATGTATGAGTGTGTCCATTCGGGTTTCAGATGAATAAAAATTGAAGGTATCTTACCCGCTTTTTTGGTTGAAGTTGCTATACTGCTGCGGCTATGCGTTTGCAGAGGATTGCGAGATACATGTTCAGTTGATAACTTACTGAACCTGTACGTAGTGTTTACAGGTACTTCAGGTTTAAGTCTTGTATGGAGCGCAGATCGTATCGGTATATTCCATACATCGTGCTCGCTTTCATCACTCTCGATCGGGAGCTTTGCGGCATGAGATGGATTGGAGAAATTTATTGTAATAAATTTGTCCAATAATTGACTTATGTGTATTCGATACTTATTTATAGATAACGGGTGGTTCCGTCACTAGAGACAAAAATGACGTAGAAGAGGGGTTAGCTTGGATAACGTGTGACGACAGCAAGCGCGCGCGCTGAACTGTGTTGTCTTGATTTAAATTTTTAAAAGTACTTTTTGGGAATGAAATTAAAATGCCTATTCTTTGTCCGGAAGAAGGAAGGTCCTTAGTTCACGTGAATATTTGATTAGATTTGGGATTCAGTACTTACAACTCCAGTAGCACCGACCACACGTGACAGCTCAGTGTCACCGCTCCACAGACAGGCTGGTCGGATGTATCTGTTGAACTTGACGGGTTTGTTCAGTGTGAGTATCAGAATGTCATCTAAAACAAGCAAATGATGAACAATAAAAGGAGATGTGTTGAGATAGGTTAGCCGGACTTATTATCACCATTCATTTCTCGCACTGAAACAAAGATGGCATAAGCAGGAGCTTTTCTACTGATCGGGGAAGTCTATGTCCAGTAGAAGTCCGTAAAAATCGGGGGCTTTACAAAACTAGAAGCGACTTCCATAATTTAAATACACGCAGTAAGCACGAAATTGTAATACCCAAATTCAGATTAACGAAAACTAGCAAGTCTTTTCTTATAAACAGTATACGCTTTTATAACAAGTTGCCAAAGTCAGTTATAGAACTGACCGATGGAAGGTTCAAAAACTACATCAAACGTATCCTTGTTAAAAAAGCATATTATAAAATCAAGGACTACGTTGAAGATAAAAACATTTGGCCTTAGCTCCTTCTGCGCATGCAGCTTCCCTGGTAACTTATAAACGGCACAAATATGTGGATGTCTCTAACTATTCTCAATCTCATTTTTTCTTTCCTTCTTTTAATTAGACTTTTTAAAATGGTTTTCAATCATCTTTAAAGCCCTTTGCTAAGAATAGTTACAGCACTGATAACAAAATTTGTGCAACATGTTAAATTTAGTCTTGTTATACTTATTTTTATTATTTTTACCTTTGTATAGATTCTTTTACCGATTGTTTTGTGAATGTGTGAACATTGTAGGCCTTCTAGATGCTAGTTAACATTTGTTAACTTTTTTATATAATCTTTTTCTTTTTTTTAGTTTCTTACGACTTATTGTCATAATTCGGGCCTACGTTGTCCCCCCATATCTAAGTACTAATGCTGTAACATGGAAATATTGTAAAACCAAACCATTTTTAAAAGAGTAACCATGGAGTTTCTTGCCGGTTCTTCTCCATAGGAAACGACCAACCCGAACCGTGCTCATTTTGTCGACGTTTTATAAGTGCCCATGTAGGCCTATGTGAAATAAAAAAATTGATTTTGATTTTGATTTTAGAAGACTATTACAGGTATTGCTGTTTATCTGAACCAATTAAAAACATAACACGTAAAAAACACAAGTCTCGCAATGCAGTTCTTCTATCCCAAAAAGTTGTGAGATCGAATATAAAACCAAGTCCGTTAATTTATTCAGTAGGTACCTTAAGTAGGTAACAAACAAACAAATGAACCGACTTGGTTTTACATAATGAGTCGATATTATGTTGTTCCTATCTAGTTAGTGTAAGTGACGAAAAATTTATGAACTGTAAAAGTAACTTAGTAATAGCATATATTGCATATCTATTTATATAGGATTACAAAGTTGCTTAGCCAGTTTGTATATCTAGCAAATGCGACTGAAATTGCGGGATGTTTTAGTTTGTCCTTGCTTTATAGGCTAAATACTGATTTGTGTTAAAAAAATTAAGTTTGTGAGTCTGCTAGAGATATCTGATGATAAGATACCTTAGAATGTTAATAATCGGAGAGTGAATAAGTGACTGAATGATGAAATTAAAGAACTTTAACTTGCAACCCCAGATACTCACTCTGAATCGTCTCACGATCATACTCCGTGTGTATCGTCGCCGCCATGAGCTGTCTTGTGACGGTGAAATCGTCACTCCAGCTATTTAGGCTGTGTACACCAGCCTTAACCACGATATCCTTCATGGGAGTTACGGCAAAACGACGCTGCATGCAGTGAGCAGCTAAAAATAACCAAAAATCACGAGATTTTATATTAACTTGGGCGGAAAAATGTTTTTTTTTGTAGAGCACAAGAATTACAAATAACGTATTTCATACAAGAAATAATTACTAATTTTAGAGAAACCCTTTAGGATTCTTTATCAAATATGAAAAGAAACCCTGCTCTCAATGATATGAGACTTATTATACTGCTGTGGTTCTTATTTATTTTCATAATAATTTACAAGGGACATCTTTATGACAAATGACTAATAAATGTACACTCAGGCCCGGTTCCTCGATGCAAAATTATTGCAAAATTAAAGTGCCAAATTTTCAAGCACGCGCTAACTCCTGTGATTGGTTGAATGAATTTTTCGTCGATTACGTTAACAGCCCGATAATCGAATTTTAAAAACCAGGGGTTAAACTCACCGGTCACAACATGACGATCCGACACAAGCGTCCCTCCGCAGTTAAACTGAAGATTATTATCAACGACCCTATAGATAGCTACGAGCCAAGGTATCTCTCCTCTCTCGTAAAAGTTTCCTTTGTTAATCAAGGGAACCCTCTCGTTGCCACCGGCGACCACGCCGCACTCATTCGTTGTGATTGGTTCTTGGTTCCGTTTGATTGGTTTTACTAAGGCCCTAGAATTTGATTGAATTCATTATATTAATAATGTTTATGTTTGTAACACAAAATATATACAGGACAAACATTTACAAAAACAAGTGTTCAATGGGCGATCTTATCGCACGAGGCAATCTCTTACAGAAAATCTTTGAATGGACTGAACGATAGGAGGTGAATTTAGGGCTGTTAGTGTTAAATATCATAAATAATATTCATCATCATCATCATCATTTCAGCCGAAAGACGTCCACTGCTGGACATAGGCGTCCCCCAAGCGTCGCCTTACTTATCGGTCCTGTGCGTTTTGCATCTACCGGACGCCCGCAGCCTTGACTAGGTCATCGCTCCACCTAGAGGGAGGCCTTCCAACAGTGCGTCTTCCGGTACGCGGTCGTCATTCTAGAACTTTTCGGCCCCAACGGCCATCTGTTCTGCGAGCAATGTGCCCTGCCCACTGCCACTTAAGTTTGGAAATTATTCCTTGGTTCTCTTGCGGATGTCTTCATTTCAAATAATAAACAAATAATATTACTTAGACTTAATAACATAAAATACATACATACAATACTAAATAATACACTAATAAATATCAAATATATGACAGAGAAAGGAGAAGAATAAAAATTATAGTGACAGGTGACACTTTTGCCATTTCCTTATTCGAACCAGGTCTATATTTATCGTCTCTATTGAATCAGGTAACTCCCCGAGAGGGGCTTGTGTATAAATTTTGATATAATCAGCATAGGTGGTAGAAAGAAGAAAATCGTTAAATTATAGCATCAATAAAGGGTGTGAAGAGAAGAGGACATAAAATGCCACCCTGCGGCACCGGTATGATACCAGGAAGAGACAGATTCATCAGTGCAAATATGCTACCGGCAGCTAAACAGGTGATGAAACCAGTCAATTGCCGGAGGAGATATTTTAAAAGGGCAAAGGATGCCAAGCAAAATGTCGTAGTGAACGGTATTGAAGGCATTGCTAAAGTCAAGCAGAGCAAGTACTGTTAATTTGCCCAATTCCATGCCTGACCTGATATCGTCCGTAAAATGCATAAGTACTGACGTTGTGCTGTGTCCACGTCGAAAACCAGTTTGGGAAGGATTTAGTAGTTTATTTTATGTGGAAATCATCATCATCAGCCTATAGCAGTCCACTGCAAAATATAGGCCTCTCCAATTGAACGCCATTTGCTTCGATTTTCAGCAACTCTCATCCAGCTGCTACAATCCACCCTGCGAAGATCGTCACTCCACCTAGCCTGAGGGCGTCCTGCCTTACGTTTACCAGTTCGCGGTCTCCACTCAAGAACCCGTCTACGCTAACTGTCATCGGTTCTACGGCAAATATGGTTGGTCCATTTCCATCTCAACTTGCTTATTCTATAAACTATGTCGACGACTTTGGCTTTCTGCCGGACCACCTCGTTCCAGATTCGATTCCTCAGAGATACCCCATGCATAGCCCTCTCCATAGCTTGCTTAGCGCCCGACTAGCCGAACCGTGAGTGTCCACGTCTTGCCCCGTAAGTCATTACAGGCAGAACGCACTGATAGAAGACTCTGGCCTTTAGGCTCTGTGTAATATGCGACGAGAAGAATCGACGAAGTTTCCCAAACGCCACCCAACCCAGCTGTATTCTGTTACTAGCCTCCCTCTCAAAGTTGTTTTTACTAAACTGTAGAGTTTTCCCGAGGTAAACGAATTCTTGGACAACCTTGAAAGCACTGCCATTGACAACCATCGGTCCCAGACTGACGTATGGGTTGAACATAACCTGAGTTTTTCCAAGTTCATCCGGAGATCGACGCGTGCAGAAGAGTCAGCTAGGCCATCCAGCATCTGCTGCAAGTCATGCAGCGATTCAGCCAATATGACATTGGCATCAGCAAATCTCAAGTGTAAGATGTACTTCTTTCTAGTCCAGCGTCATAGACATCCTCTAAAGCGTTACTAAACAATTTAGGGGAAATTACGTCCGATGGTCTCACCCCTTGATGCAGTAGGTGTGTTCAGTTTGCCGGTCCCGAACTTGGACGGTCATTTTAGCATTTTCATAAAGGCATCTGCATAGACTCCAAAACAGACCAGGTCTCGATAGGGTCAAAAGCCTTTTCATAGTCCACAAAAGCATAACACAGGGCCGATTATAATCTTCGGACTGCTGTATAATTTGCCGCACTGTGTGGATGTGTTCTAAGGTGCTGTATCCTCCTCGGAACCCGGTCTACTCTAGTTACTAAAACTAGCGTACCTCGCGCTAAACTATTCGTGAAGACTCTTGAAAACAACTTATTTACGTGGCTAAGAAGCGAAATGGGCTTTTAATTCTTCAAAAGGATCTTGTCAGCCATTTTGAAGAAAAGAACGACCACGTTCCTTTGCCACGCTACTGCAGTTTTCCCAGAGAACATGACAGAGTTACTACCGAAGCTCGTTCTGTACCGGGTGTCCTCCCAATTGGCTGGACAAACACTTTCGACCCCAGGTTTTGCTCAATGGCTTTCTCTATAGAGAGCATATTGACTAGTCGGAGGTACCTATCGTTGAGTGCCCGCTGTTCTGACGAACTGATAGATTTTCACGTTGTTCCGTCATAAGCTTCAGAGTGTCCTCCGAAAATTTGGACTTCCCACCCGTACGCCGCATCTTGCAGAATCTCGTACCATCCTCCCTGCGGATTTTAACCATTTGGTTGAGGTCTTGCTCAACTCAATATGTGATTTTCACGGCATCAAATCGGTTCTCCAGGGAAGTAAGTTCGCCTAAGGGACAGATGTATACAAGTCATATACATCAGTCCCTTACACACACTCAAAATAACCTTACTCTAATAGCATATGGTCACTCTCCAGGCCGGATTGGGACGCTCTAGATCCTAAGATAGTTTGGAGCATGCTTGGACGGAGCCTAAACTTCATCAAACGAGTTCTCTCAAGCTTGAAGTTGATATTCAGAGAGCCTCGAACTATATAGTCACACATCCATTAATGAATATGTGGTCGACGGTGAACTACGCTTGCCTAGAAATAACCTATTCACTCTTGACTTAAAGACCCCTAGATTGCCCGTCACCAGTCTGCACCATTTAACTGCGAAATTTTGTTGGAATGGTTATACCGCTATTAGTCAGTTGTCGTCAGAGTGTCTTTTGTTGTTTAGCAGGATGCACCACGAGTAGGGGAGATTGACTTGGGGCGCTAAATTTAATCAAAATCTAATATTTGTGGTGAAGTGTTTTAACCTCAGAAGTGACTAAATAAGGAAAAGGAAAAGTAAGTCAATATTCCGTAGTCGGTAAAGTCAATATTAAGTTAAAATAATATTAAGAAACATTGTGACAGTTGAAGAAATAAATCGGTGTGTGATGTTATAGTCAAAAAAAATAAGATAATTATGATTGATGTGTAGATTTTAGCAAATATTAAGTAAGTATATATGTAAGATATAAGATTTAGCGCCCCAAGTCAATCTCCCCTACTCGTGGTGCATCCTGCTAAACAACAAAAGACACTCTGACGACAACTGACTAATAGCGGTATAACCATTCCAACAAAATTTCGCAGTTAAATGGTGCAGACTGGTGACGGGCAATCTAGGGGTCTTTAAGTCAAGAGTGAATAGGTTATTTCTAGGCAAGCGTAGTTCACCGTCGACCACATATTCATTAATGGATGTGTGACTATATAGTTCGAGGCTCTCTGAATATCAACTTCAAGCTTGAGAGAACTCGTTTGATGAAGTTTAGGCTCCGTCCAAGCATGCTCCAAACTATCTTAGGATCTAGAGCGTCCCAATCCGACCTGGAGAGTGACCATATGCTATTAGAGTAAGGTTATTTTGAGTGTGTGTAAGGGACTGATGTATATGACTTGTATACATCTGTCCCTTAGGCGAACTTACTTCCCTGGAGAACCGATTTGATGCCGTGAAAATCACATATTGAGTTGAGCAAGAGCTCAACCAAATGGTTAAAATCCGCAGGGAGGATGGTACGAGATTCTGCAAGATGCGGCGTACGGGTGGGAAGTCCAAATTTTCGGAGGACACTCTGAAGCTTATGACGGAACAACGTGAAAATCTATCAGTTCGTCAGAACAGCGGGCACTCAACGATAGGTACCTCCGACTAGTCAATATGCTCTCTATAGAGAAAGCCATTGAGCAAAACCTGGGGTCGAAAGTGTTTGTCCAGCCAATTGGGAGGACACCCGGTACAGAACGAGCTTCGGTAGTAACTCTGTCATGTTCTCTGGGAAAACTGCAGTAGCGTGGCAAAGGAACGTGGTCGTTCTTTTCTTCAAAATGGCTGACAAGATCCTTTTGAAGAATTAAAAGCCCATTTCGCTTCTTAGCCACGTAAATAAGTTGTTTTCAAGAGTCTTCACGAATAGTTTAGCGCGAGGTACGCTAGTTTTAGTAACTAGAGTAGACCGGGTTCCGAGGAGGATACAGCACCTTAGAACACATCCACACAGTGCGGCAAATTATACAGCAGTCCGAAGATTATAATCGGCCCTGTGTTATGCTTTTGTGGACTATGAAAAGGCTTTTGACCCTATCGAGACCTGGTCTGTTTTGGAGTCTATGCAGATGCCTTTATGAAAATGCTAAAATGACCGTCCAAGTTCGGGACCGGCAAACTGAACACACCTACTGCATCAAGGGGTGAGACCATCGGACGTAATTTCCCCTAAATTGTTTAGTAACGCTTTAGAGGATGTCTATGACGCTGGACTAGAAAGAAGTACATCTTACACTTGAGATTTGCTGATGCCAATGTCATATTGGCTGAATCGCTGCATGACTTGCAGCAGATGCTGGATGGCCTAGCTGACTCTTCTGCACGCGTCGATCTCCGGATGAACTTGGAAAAACTCAGGTTATGTTCAACCCATACGTCAGTCTGGGACCGATGGTTGTCAATGGCAGTGCTTTCAAGGTTGTCCAAGAATTCGTTTACCTCGGGAAAACTCTACAGTTTAGTAAAAACAACTTTGAGAGGGAGGCTAGTAACAGAATACAGCTGGGTTGGGTGGCGTTTGGGAAACTTCGTCGATTCTTCTCGTCGCATATTACACAGAGCCTAAAGGCCAGAGTCTTCTATCAGTGCGTTCTGCCTGTAATGACTTACGGGGCAAGACGTGGACACTCACGGTTCGGCTAGTCGGGCGCTAAGCAAGCTATGGAGAGGGCTATGCATGGGGTATCTCTGAGGAATCGAATCTGGAACGAGGTGGTCCGGCAGAAAGCCAAAGTCGTCGACATAGTTTATAGAATAAGCAAGTTGAGATGGAAATGGACCAACCATATTTGCCGTAGAACCGATGACAGTTAGCGTAGACGGGTTCTTGAGTGGAGACCGCGAACTGGTAAACGTAAGGCAGGACGCCCTCAGGCTAGGTGGAGTGACGATCTTCGCAGGGTGGATTGTAGCAGCTGGATGAGAGTTGCTGAAAATCGAAGCAAATGGCGTTCAATTGGAGAGGCCTATATTTTGCAGTGGACTGCTATAGGCTGATGATGATGATTTCCACATAAAATAAACTACTAAATCCTTCCCAAACTGGTTTTCGACGTGGACACAGCACAACGTCAGTACTTATGCATTTTACGGACGATATCAGGTCAGGCATGGAATTGGGCAAATTAACAGTACTTGCTCTGCTTGACTTTAGCAATGCCTTCAATACCGTTCACTACGACATTTTGCTTGGCATCCTTTGCCCTTTTAAAATATCTCCTCCGGCAATTGACTGGTTTCATCACCTGTTTAGCTGCCGGTAGCATATTTGCACTGATGAATCTGTCTCTTCCTGGTATCATACCGGTGCCGCAGGGTGGCATTTTATGTCCTCTTCTCTTCACACCCTTTATTGATGCTATAATTTAACGATTTTCTTCTTTCTACCACCTATGCTGATTATATCAAAATTTATACACAAGCCCCTCTCGGGGAGTTACCTGATTCAATAGAGACGATAAATATAGACCTGGTTCGAATAAGGAAATGGCAAAAGTGTCACCTGTCACTATAATTTTTATTCTTCTCCTTTCTCTGTCATATATTTGATATTTATTAGTGTATTATTTAGTATTGTATGTATGTATTTTATGTTATTAAGTCTAAGTAATATTATTTGTTTATTATTTGAAATGAAGACATCCGCAAGAGAACCAAGGAATAATTTCCAAACTTAAGTGGCAGTGGGCAGGGCACATTGCTCGCAGAACAGATGGCCGTTGGGGCCGAAAAGTTCTAGAATGACGACCGCGTACCGGAAGACGCACTGTTGGAAGGCCTCCCTCTAGGTGGAGCGATGACCTAGTCAAGGCTGCGGGCGTCCGGTAGATGCAAAACTATTAAAAAAAAAAAACTAACTAACTAATAATTATGATTGATGTGTAGATTTTAGCAAATATTAAGTAAGTATATATGTAAGATATAAGATTAAAATTTCAAGGCAGCAATATTATTGTAGAAACTTAGAAAGCGTTATGTACGACTTAATTGTCACCTGCATTAATCTTCTAGTAATTCAGATTATTCTTAACATGTGGAATGGATGTGATGTGGTTGTACCTACTTAATTTAAATAAATAGTGAGGTTTATTATTATTTAAGTATTTTTCTTACCGTTGTCCTTGAACCCCATTGCTAGGTTGAAGTATATTTGTCTTAGCGCTCTTTTTATTCCGATATGTCAGAAATGGTATGATTGAATAACGAGTATATACGCTGGAAATGACGGAAGAGATAAGTACTTACAGTAAGTAATTTGCAATAATTTGATAAAATTATTCATATTTTTTTTTTTTTTGAACCAAACTTTTTTTGTTTTCTTCTCAGCAAACCCTTTCATTTGAAACCTGTATCATGGCAGTGCACAAAAAATAACTAGTTCACCATCTTAGGCCGTCCGCCATATTGGATTTAGTATGACGTCACTTAGCTAATCATGCATTGTCTTCCAAACTAAATTTGAATGTAAAATTTAATCTAAATCGGTGGAAGATAACTGCTTTAAAATTCAGTTGCAAGATTTGACTCGAACACACATACATACATTGCAAGTTAAATAAAAGCTTTTAATAAAAATAAAACAATTTATTTTCTGTATTCAAAGGTCCGGGTTTTCAGACCCGGTACCTCATTATTCATAACTGTTAAGCTAGCTTTTTATCCCTTAATATAAATTTCAAAAACGTGGCGATGAAAGGTGCTAAAATGTATTAATTACCTAAAAATTGCTAAAGCGGGCTGTTGCTCCTGAGTTTCGAAGGTTAATCCCAACGGCGTAGAATTGAGTACTGACTTATGATGCAGACTTATCAGAGCTACCAACTTATTGACAGGTCCAGGTTTTTCTAAAAAAAAATATGATCGATTTATTACTTACTAGCTGCTGTTGCCCGCGACTTCGTCCGGGTGGAATTCTGTCACGCACTGGTTAGTGTTGGTTAATTATCCCATAGACAGATTTTACGTTGGTAATAATATACATTGAAAAACCGGCCAAGGGCGTATTGGGCCACGCGCAGTGATAGGGTTCCGTAGTTGCATAAGAATGCGGACTAAGAAGCGGGCTTGTTATTGTTACATATATGTACAAAAACAAAGAAAAACTATCACATTTTTTTACTTTTCCAAGTACATTTTATAAGTAATTAATTTTATTAATTACATCAATGAACATTATTTACAAAATAATATTAGAACTAAAATTAGAAAAAAAAATGTTCAATTACGGAGCGTCAAAAAAAATCGTCCACATCGCTGCCACCAGGAAAGTGCCCAGAAGGCTGGCAGCATTGCCACGTTGGATGGCAATGCTGTACCTTTGGCCAAAAAAGGCCAGCCCTCTGTTCTTGTGAAGAGTAGACCAACCGCTTGGCGATATCCCGAAATAATAGGTGTGCACTCGGACCCCATGGCCCTAGTGTTTCAACACCAAACGGCCCAAAAACATAATTACCAATTAAGTTGTTGTATTTTCGCCATTTGAGGTTTTCAGCACCTGCAGCAGCCGCCCCAGCGCAGCCCACCGTGCTAGGAAGATGTGTCGACGCAAGTTGCATCCCACACCAAAGACCTACCTAACTTCCATGGCATTATGGTCATACCATCTGGTCTCTTCCCATCAACGCGTGCCAGGCCATTGGGTTCTAAGATAGGTGGCGAGAGCATGACGGATGAGATAATTTATGCTAGCGTGCCGCGCAATCCGACCTTTACTTACTACAGGAAAGGCCATGGTGTCCGAGGCAGTCTACTGCTTCACCACATTGACAGCGATGTGGAGCCCCACAAGGAGCACCCAATCGCAGACATGTAGCGAGTCGGAAGGTTGTGTAACCTAGCAGAGTGCCTATGTTAGGCGATGGTAGTAGAAGCCAGCGGCCCGACTCCCACTCATCCAAAGCCAGCAGGCGGGCACGCTCAGCAGTATTGGTAGACGTATTAATAAGGTTATTCCGTGCCAACCTGCAGAGTGGCTCATCCCACTGTCTCTGGGAAAATGGGTTCTCGGGCCGATCCATATCCGGGCAAGCCACTATAAGTAATTATGAGAATTGCATTTAAGCATTTATTGCATTTTATAAGTTGGTTGAATTGCTAAGCCTACTTAGCTGTGATATTTTGTTAAATATACTACTGCCGTGAATTTTATCACATATCCAAATGCAACCATTTTGCAGGCAGGGGGCATAAAGCTTAATTTTACGCAAACGGATCCCTGAATCGAAAAATAGTTTTCACAGACACGTAATATTTTGGAATGGCCCATCCAACGATACCCCACACCATGAGATGGGCGAGAAAAACAACATCTCCACTTTACGTGTACAGGAGGAATAATATTTTTTTCTTTTTTTTACTACTTTGTCGGCGATTAATATGTATATCCATGCCAAATTATAGCTTTCTAGTAGAAAGAGTCTCTGAGCTAAGCTGCGGACGGACAGACGGACATAACGGGCTCCTTGTTGACTACGGAACCCTAAAAAGTAGTAAGATATTAGAAAGATACATTAAAATATGTCTTTATACAGGTTGTAAATCGAAAGGATGCGATCATATTTTAATAAAAAAAGCTTGCTGCTTTTTCATGTAAATTAACAACTTTCGTCGAGGTAGTCAAAGGCAATTCTCAAAAAATCATCAATCGTTTGGCAGCTGTCGTCAGCAGACCAACATTTTATGGCAGATATTATAAAAAAAAGAAAATACATTTATTTAGCACAGACTAAAATATACACAATATACAACAACACAACAATATAATCAACACTGGTGGTTACTGGGTTGTGGAGGTCAGATAGGCAGTCGCTCCATGTAAAACACTGGTACTCAGCTGAATCCGGTTAGACTGGAAGCCGACCCCAATATAGTTGGGAAAAAGGCTAGGAGATGATGACAACAATACAATCAACAACAACAACAACAATACAACAACACATACATTTTTTTTTTAATAATTGACTGAGAGATTGAACTGTATGTAACAGTTGGCCGTGGGAAAAACAATTTAGAGCTTAGGTCGACACCACCGGCCTTTAGCCCCTTGTCTTTATGGTCATCGAAAAGCAAGTGGCTACCGGAAATTGTATACGCTTAAACTGGGAGGCGTTTTGCCTAAGGGCTCGTTCGCACAGAATTAGTTCGTTGCCTGGAAGAGATCGCGGAATGCTATAAGGCCGCCCATTGTATATTTTCTTAGTTTTAAGTTTATTTTGTTCCTGTATTTTCTTGTGTACGTTCCTAATACAAGCAATGCCTTGCTTAAAAGGTGATCTCCAATACTATGTATCGAAATGCCCTTTGTAATTGAAATAAACAATAAAATATATATAAATAAATAAATAGAACATTCGTATTTCCAGAAACGTTTTAACGGATCCGTTGCTACTGGAAGTGATGTTTACACCGCATTTACCGTACCGTTTTAACGGATCCGTCGCTACTGGGGGTAATGGCACGTCCCACGTGGCTTCGATCCGATTAAACAGATCAGTATTTTACTAAAACATTGGATAGTTATTAGCATCGTCCTATTAAGGACCCTGTTGAAAGATGCCCAACAACTTCTGCAATTTTTTTCATTAATTCCAGCAGCTTAATCGTTTCTTGGTACCAGTTTAGCGCGTTCACGCAACCAAGAATTTCCTTTTTTTTTCGAATATTTCTTTATAACATTTTTTAGTGATTTAAGTTTTATTACTCACTGAGAGCAGGTTATATTCCTTCACACATAATTAAACTTAATGTCTGTGTTCCCATAATTCTTCTGAGAAATATTATCTATGCTGTGGTTAGCTGTGCAATGGAACCCGATTTAAGGGAACCGCTCTTCAGAGAAACATTTTTGAAGCTGAAACTCACTGGATGTGGCTTAGTGCTCGTTCACACAGTATTCCGTTTTACAGGCCTGCTTTATCGTTCGGCAATTGCGTAGGTAGTTGTATGAGCAAATTCACACACACATTAGTATCAAAATACTGATCTGTTTAATCGGATCAAAGCCAAGTGGGGCGTGCCATTACCCCCAGTAGCGACGGATCCGTTAAAACGGTACGGTAAAAATGCCGTGTGAACATCACTTCCAGTAGCAACGGATGGGTTATTGGACGATTCGCCCGAATTTAACTCGCCCGAATCGTGCGAATCGACCACTATTCAAAATATTCATTTTTCTGTGTCGATTCGGCTGAAGTTAATTTATCGGTGGCCGAATCGACCACTCCAAATTATTTAGTAGGCGATTCGCCCAAATTATATTATTATTCTTTATATTATTATTATTATTACACACATTTCATCACAGTTAGGGCGATAAAGCCATTTTGTCTTAAATGCTGGCACGCCGGCTTGAGAAAATGTCTTGACATTTATTTGGGACTCATTGTGTCTTAGTTGCTAATACGGGCGCACCCATTTTGTCACATTTTGACAGATGATTAAGAAAAATGTATCACTTTTGTTCGGAGGTGGTGATAAAATTTGATAGTTGAAAAAAATTACATTTGCCTGCTAATTACTAAATTGGCAATATTTTTTTTAGTGTGTGTGGTGTGTGTCAATGCTCGTCGGCCTTTGCCCAGCTGTGGGACAGTTACAGGATTATTAATTAATGTTATATTATTACATTTTTTTATTTATTTAAGTTAATCTGTTCTGGCTTCACTTTGGGCATTATAGGTACCTAGCTTATAGAACTGCTCAATTATGAACCACAACTAAAAAGTGAAAAATGAAAATCTATTTTAAAAAAATACAACCGACTTACAAATTAAAACACTACAAAGTGAAAAATAACTTCTATTTCGAAAGTCGGTGTCAAAAACGAAGAAACGAAACTTGAACACCGACTTCCGAAATTGAAGTTATTCTTCACTTTGTAGTGTTTTAATTTGTAAGTCGATTGTATTTTTTAAGATGCGATTTTGATAGTAAAATCGAAAGACTATTGAAAAACCGCATCAAGAACTGTAGAACTAACTGGATGCCATTATTATGTGGTGTTTATTTGAGAAATTCGATGAGATGCTTTGCTTTTTCATCCCAATTTTTAAAATGCGATTTTGATAGTAAAATAAACGGAATTATAGTTAAAACTTATCAAAAACTGTAGAACTATGCGGGATGCCATTATTATGTGGTGTTTATTTGTGAGATGCTAGCATTTGAGATGCTAACTTCACACACGTTTTTATTATACAGTACCGTCCGTGTTATAGTAACTGATGTTCATATTATGTGCACCAAAATTCAACTGCATCGGTCCAGTAGACACGGAGCAAATCTTTTCATTCGGACGTAGGGAACCTTAAAAACAAACTTCTTACCTCCAGGGCCAACACAGATGATATCTCCATTAACACTTATCGCAGCCACTTCTGGTAGCGGTGGCATGTGTGTGATATAGATCAATTGAACCCGGTACTTGATAGCTTGCCCCTCGTTATACTTTTTCAAGTTCTCTGAGCTGATGGGTTCTATGTTTTCCAATTCCTTGAAAAAAGAGAAGATGAGGTTTAAAACAAGCGAGCATGTGCGAGTTAAAGTGTTCCGCTGACGGCCAGTCATAGAAAGAAAATAGTAGTTTATGCAACGGTCATATAATAGGGGTTATTAAAACACGTTTTCACGTGAAAAAGTTATTAAGCTATTGCATAGCTTCTTTCGCGGGCCTTGAGCGCGGGGACCGAATCCAGAAATTCCGTAACGAAAAAACCTCACGCTCCCCACTGTCCATCAATGTGGACCTTATGCTAATGAGAATAAGGGGCTTTTGCTTGTCAAAGAAAAGCGACCTTATTTCAATGTGAATAAGGGTATTTTTGTTTTGTTTTTAATAAGGTTTTTGAATTCTGTGGAATCTGAGTAGTGAGGGGCAGGGGGGCGGGGGGGGAGATTTGTTGCACGTGTTTTCGATTGCCGTGTTGGTATTTTTAGAATGAAAAATTTTTTTGCGGGTGGAGGTAAACGGTTAAGGGGGGGGGGGTAAATCCTATCTTGTTCACCTGGATGAAGTAGCGGGGGGCAGTGGGGCAAATTTTTTGTCAGAAATGCGCTAACTCCAACCGTTTCTGAGATATGAGGGTTTTAAAATTTTTGTTAGTCGTAATTTTTTTGCCTTTTATCGGTCTCTCTGAGCTGTTTCTGTGACAATGGTGATCAATGTGGACCTTATGCTAATGAGAATAAGGGTCACTTTTGCTTGTCAAAGAAAAGCGACCTTAATTGAATGTGAATAAGGGTATTAAGGGTTTTGTTTTTTAGAGTTTTATTAATCGTAAATAAATGCGGGTTTGGCTCGCTACGTTTTTTGTTTTTTAGAGTTTTATTAATCGTAAATAAATGCGGGTTTGGCTCGCTACGTTTTCGAGTTTTTAACGTTTTTAATTTTTTTGACGCATTTTCCAGGACTGAATCTAGAATAAATGCTATGCAATAGCTTTACCGCGGCAGTCCCCGAGTGCCACACGACTTTTTTTTTCAATACAGTTGTTAAACATGGCGTACTTTCAGAGGTTATAATTATGATTCGAAAATTTAATCATTTGCATAGGCATCTTTCTGTTACGCGGTCGTGACTTTTGTTTACGAGCTCGATCATTAGTTTTGCAGTTGAGTTTTAAATTTATAAGTCAATTTAAAAAAGTTTAGTAGCAAGGAGTTTTCATACATAGAATAAAATGGGATAGATTTTATACGAGAAAAATTAATGATTCCGTACGTTATAGCATTGAATTCTCAAAAGTCTTTTAAATGGTTGTTTAATATATTTAATTACCAGTTTTAATTTAATTATTTTCACATCAACATTTGTCATAAATCGAATAGGCTGTATAGGCTGTTTCCGTGGTAAAAAAAATATGTCTGGTTGCAAAAACGCGCCATTTTCTGAAAATTTAATTTTTGTGTGTTTTTACTATTTCCCACAACTGTATTGAAAAACGTCGTGTGATACACGGGTGTGTAGGTTTTTGCAAACTCGTGTCATTAAAAAACCCTCGCCTTCGGCTCGGGCTTGTTAATGTCACCTCGTTTGCAATAACCTACTTTGGACCCTTGTATCACAATGTACTATTACATATCCACGAATATAAAGTACGTGTTTATACAACATTCTTTGAAATCATATTTGGAAAATTACGTTGTGAGTGTAGATAAAAAATAATATATAGCACAAAATAAAAACAAATTTTCTGTAGTAATAAAACGAAAACAACAGAGAAGGATCCAGTTTAGCAAAATATCAAACAACTAATGCATAGGTGATTAGCATAGGTGCCTGACGCTGGTTTTCAACTGAACCTTACGCCAAACATAGCAGATAACAAAACACGAGGGGTATTTAACGATCTTGCGCCTGGGTTCAAATGGTTATGTCCAGCCATACTTACGAAGGTATAGGCTATGGTTAATAGTTTAACCCTCTCAGGGCCATACAATTGTAGGTGGTAGTAATCATTTTAACTATTTAAACGAATAAATTAATATGTAAGAATAATATATAACTTAACATAAAAATATAATAATAATAATACTAATTAATAATTAATATAATATCTGTGGCTCAACTTGACAGACGGTTGCCAAAAAAATTTCTCTTCGTAATTTCTTACAATATATTTAATTTTAACTACCTAAATTCTAATAAACAAAATGAAACCAAGAAAAAAAAAAACTAAACAATAATATAATGAAAGCTGACCGAATTAACCGAATTACAACAAGAAACGAGAAAAATGGAATAGACGTCATGTTGACGCGAGCTGCAGCACGCAATGCACGCCCACCACCTCCGGCCTCGTCGCCCAGCTCCGCCTCGCCGCCGCCGGAACCCAGCCCCACCGTGAGTGCTGTGACATCGGCCGCGGCAGTTGCGTCGAGCTCGAGCGACGAGTATTTCTCGCCGCCGACGACACCACCACCTGCGCGTCGTCGGGGAGGACGCCGGCCGCCGGACCGCTTAAGACCTCGAGGCCTACCCGTCTCTGATAGGGTCCCAGCATCCGGCGGAAGTGTGCAGCGCATGAGATGGACACCATCCATCAATGAAAATGTCATGCGCGCATACTTTGGGGCTACAGAGGGAGGAAACAACCTGACCGCGTACCGTGTCCGGATGCTCTCTTTGTTTCAGGTGCTTGAGCCAGCCGTCAACGTTTCGGCCCAACGACTTTCGGATCAGGTGCGGGTCATCCAGCGTAATCGTATGTTGGATGATACTGTACTTGATCGCCTCCGAACGGAAATGGGTAACCGTGTCACTGCCCCATCGTCGCAGGCTGTGGTACCACCACAGTCAAACCATATTGCCATCAATGCTGACGTGGAGAGTAGTGACAGGGTTACAAACGTAAGTACCCAGTGCAATGAGGAATTGAGGAGTGCTTTGGAGTGTGCTATTCGGGATTATCGCTACATGCCACCCGAACTTAGGCCACGATTACCTCGTTTGCCCATGCATAACAAAAATAGGGCGCTGGTGGCTGTTCTGGATTCGCAGTTGTCAAACTATTTTGATGACTGCGAAGACCTCACTGATACACATTCGATTATGTACTGCGCGGCTGTAGCGGCATGTCATGTAGCTCATGTCAAATTTGCAGATGACAGAGCTACACGACCGAAACCAGCCGTACCGGCTTGGCAGTGCAGGATCGAACGTCGTATTGGTGGGGCCAGAGCACTCATCGGCAAACTAATTTGTTTCAGGGAGGGCAATAGTCGCCCAAGAGTGATGCGCTTTGTGAGACGGGCGTTTTCGGGGACTGATGTCAGCCCCCGAGACTATATATCCCATGTCACAGAGCGCATCGACTTCCTGAAGCAAAAAGTGTATGCATGGGCAAACCGTATTCGTAGGTACAGGCGAAGAGTGGAGCGATACACCCAGAATCGCACATTCCAAAGTATTGAAAGGTGGGTTTATCGGGCTTGGGAGCGACCCGACCAAGGTGTGACTGATACGCACCTGCCGGATGATGACGCTATGTTTTCATTCTGGCGCAGCATCTGGTCGGTGCCTGTCAGTCACACCGAAGGTGAATGGACTCGGGAGGTCGAACGAGCGTGTGATCCAATACAAGAAATGGGGGCTATCACGATCAGCCCCCAAGATGTAGCCCGTGCAGCCCGTCCGTTGCCGAACTGGAAATCTCCAGGACCGGACGGACTGCACAACTTTTGGATCAAGTGGCTACAAAGGTCGCACGCTCGTTTGGCATCTCAGTACCAGGCAGCCTTAGAGTCTGGTTCGCTACCCAAGTTCCTTACAACAGGAATAACCCACCTGCTCCACAAGTCTGGTGGCACCGCGGAACCCAAAAATTATAGACCAATTACATGTTTACCAACGGTCTATAAGGTTCTTACATCCATTTTGAGAGTAAAAATTAATAAACATGTTGACAATAACTCCATCATGTCGGTCTCTCAGAATGGATGTAGGAACGGGTCCCGCGGTACTAAGGAGCTACTCCTTATTGATATGGCCATTAGCCAACAGGTTCGGCGTTCCCGAAAGGATCTGTCGACATGTTGGATAGATTATAAGAAGGCCTATGACTCGGTGCCGCATACATGGCTCATGAGGGTGCTAGAATTGTATAAAATAGATACAACTCTACGCACCTTCCTGATGTCGTGTATGAGGCAATGGAGCACAGTCCTTCGCTATCCAGGATGTCGAAATATCCAGAGGAATAGCGAACCTGTAAGGATCGAGCGAGGTATATTCCAGGGCGATAGTTTGAGTCCACTTTGGTTTTGCCTAGCCTTGAATCCTCTAAGCATGATGCTGGAGAATTCAGGGCTAGGCTATCGGTTGAAGAGAGGTGGTCAGGTTATATCTCACCTCCTTTACATGGATGACTTGAAGCTTTTTGCCCCCAGCAATCTTCAGCTGATGGAGCTACTAAAGGTAACTGAAACTTTTAGTAGCGCCATCAGGATGGAGTTTGGTGTGGACAAATGTGCGGTCATGCATGTAAAGCGAGGGGAGATTGTGGAATCCGTAGTAATTCAACTTGCGGATTCCATAAACCTGAGATCCCTCTCTCCAAACGAAACCTATAAGTATTTGGGTATGTCGGAAGCGTTAGGTATCAGTACTATAGACATGAAGCAATCGTTGAGGGAACGCTTCTTTGGCCGCCTGAAGAAGGTATTCAATAGCCTTCTTTCGGGCGGAAACAAGGTGCGCGCCTTCAACGGTTGGGTCATGCCGGTGCTGATGTACTCTTTCGGCATACTCAAATGGACTCAAACGGAACTTGACGCCCTGGATAGGCGGGTCCGTACACTGCTGACTGCATATCGAATGCATCACCCACGATCGTCAGTCATGAGATTGTATATCCCGCGGAAGTGTGGAGGCCGAGGCTTTTTAAATGCCAAAAACCTCCACAACCGCGAGATATGCAATCTCAGAGAATATTTTCTAAACACCGACGTGGGTATTCATCGAGATGTAGTAGCAGTGGACAAGGGACTCACCCCGCTCTCCTTGGCGAATGAGAACTGGCGCAAGCCTGTAGTGCTTGACACTAACGACCGCAAGGAGGTATGGCAGAGTAAGGAGCTTCACGGACGCTTTTTCCGGGCCCTACATGGGTCCGAAGTAGATCAATCAGCGTCCGTAGCCTGGCTGCGATTCGGTGACCTCTTTGGGGAAACCGAAGGTTTCGTCTGTGCAATTATGGACGAAGTTATCATGACGAATAACTACCGGAGATTTATTGTAAAGGATGGCACGGTTGACATCTGTCGGGCATGTCACCGTCCGGGTGAATCGATCCGCCACATTATCTCTGGTTGTTCTTTTCTAGCTAACGAAGAGTACTTGCATAGGCACAACCTTGTAGCCAGGATTATCCATCAGCAACTTGCTCTGAAATACACTCTTGTGGCGTCGGAGGTGCCGTACTACAGGTATGTGCCCGACCCAGTTCTCGAGAATGGCAATATCACATTGTACTGGGATCGGTCCATCATCACTGACAGAACTATTATCGCTAATAAGCCTGATATAGTGGTGGTGGACCGAATCGAGAGGCGTGCAATGATTGTTGACATAACTGTCCCGCATGACGGGAACCTCGTGAAAGCCGAGAAAGATAAGCAAATCAAGTATCTTGACTTGGCTCGCGAGGTTGTCGACATGTGGGATGTGGACTCAGCGATCATTGTACCGATAGTCGTGTCAGCCCATGGCTTAATAGCCACGAGCCTCGACCAACACCTTAGGAGGCTCTCGTTAGGCGGCTGGGTCAAGGGCCTGATCCAGAAAGCAGTACTGCTGGACACGGCTCGTATTGTTAGGAGGTTCCTCTCTCTGGAGCCCTGACCGCCGGTAGCTTGGACCCTGTTCCCGATACCGGTGGGCCTCTATTTTTTATATTTTTAAATGTTTTTCTTTTTTGTGTGTTTTGTAAAAATATTTAAAAATGTAATAAATAAGAAAAAAGTTAAATAAAAGACATAATACTAACTAATAAACTTAAATTCTAACTACCTAAATTCTACAAAACAAAATTAAACCAAGAAAAAAAATACTAAACAATAATATAATGAAAGCTGACCGAATTAACCGAATTAAAATGACCGAATTACAACAAGAAACGAGAAAAATGGAATAGACGTCATGTTGACGCGAGCTGCAGCACGCAATGCACGCCCACCACCTCCGGCCTCGTCGCCCAGCTCCGCCTCGCCGCCGCCGGAACCCAGCCCCACCGTGAGTGCTGTGACATCGGCCGCGGCAGTTGCGTCGAGCTCGAGCGACGAGTATTTCTCGCCGCCGACGACACCACCACCTGCGCGTCGTCGGGAAGGACGCTGGCCGCCGGACCGCTTAGGACCTCGAGGACTACCCTTCTCTGATAGGGTCCCAGCACCAGGCGGAAGTGTGCAGCGCATGAGATGGACACCATCCATCAATGAAAATGTCATGCGCGCATACTTTGGGGCTACAGAGGGAGGAAACAACCTGACTGCGTACCGTGTCCGGATACTCTCTTTGTTTCAGGTGCTTGAGCCAGCCGTCAACGTTTCGGCCCAACGAGTTTCGGATCAGGTGCGGGTCATCCAGCGTAATAGTATGTTGGATGATACTGTACTTGATCGCCTCCGAACGGAAATGGGTAACCGTGTCACTGCCCCATCGTCGCAGGCTGTGGTACCACCACAGTCAAACCATATTGCCATCATTGCTGACGTGGAGAGTAGTGACAGGGTTACAAACGTAAGTACCCAGTGCAATGAGGAATTGAGGAGTGCTTTGGAGTGTGCTATTCGGGATTATCGCTACATGCCACCCGAACTTAGGCCACGATTACCTCGTTTGCCCATGCATAACAAAAATAGGGCGCTGGTGGCTGTTCTGGATTCACAGTTGTCAAACTATTTTGATGACTGCGAAGACCTCACTGATACACATTCGATTATGTACTGCGCGGCTGTAGCGGCATGTCGTGAAGCTCATGTCAAATTTGCAGATGACAGAGCTACACGACCGAAACCAGCCGTACCGGCTTGGCAGTGCAGGATCGAACGTCGTATTGGTGGGGCCAGAGCACTCATCGGCAAACTAATTTGTTTCAGGGAGGGCAATAGTCGCCCAAGAGTGATGCGCTTTGTGAGACGGGCGTTTTCGGGGACTGATGTCAGCCCCCGAGACTATATATCCCATGTCACAGAGCGCATCGACTTCCTGAAGCAAAAAGTGTATGCATGGGCGGAGAGTGGAGCGATACACCCAGAATCGCACATTCCAAAGTAATGAAAGGTGGGTTTATCGGGCTTGGGAGCGACCCGACCAAGGTGTGACTGATACGCACCTGCCGGATGATGACGCTATGTGTTCATTGCGACGGACCCGGAGACGTCCGTCGCCCCCCAGATATCAGGACCCGAGGTGGTGGCGCGTAGTGTTCCACGTGCGCCCCTCTTAGACATCGCGGGGGCAGTCCAACACCTCACTCCCCCCCAACCCGAGATCGTGGCCCGCCAGAGGCGGGCCGGCTCTAGCCGGGGGTTGCGGAAGTATCGTTATTCCCGCGATCCCCGGTGCAGGTGTGAGACGGAACACCGGGGTGGTTTTTAGTCAGTACAAGTCTGACAGACCCCTTCGCTCCCCAGGGCGGAGGACATCCAATGAGGATTTTCCAGATCAAAAAAAAAAAAAAAAGGTGAATGTTTGGTGATTTTATGGCAAAACAAAGTTTGCCGGGTCAGCTAGTATATATATAAAAGGTGTGTTTAGGGCAGGGCTCTTCTCCGGATATAGGCCTCCTCCAACTGTTTCATAGTTTTCGATTTGCCGCCTTCGACATCCAGTCTTCGCCAGCTGTGTTTTTAATGTCATCGACCCATCTATCTTTAGGTCTTCCTCTGTTCCTTTTTCCACTGGGTCCCTTCCATTTAGTGACTCGTTTAGTCCATCTCTTGTCTGTACTACGGGCGCTGTGACCAGCCCATCTCCATTTTGGCTGTTGCGCGTGACGTTCTGCGTCTATTAATTTTGTTTTCTTGCGAATATCTTCGCTCTTGATTTTATCGCTAAGCTTTATTCCTAGCATACTTCTTTATATAGCACGCTGGCACGAACGAATTTTATGTTTGGTTTTCTCTTGGAAAATCCAAGTTTGTGCTCCATATGACAGATATAGATATGGTAATAGACAGGCATCTACAACGTTCTTTTTAAGTTTTAATGGCAGTTTTGCTCTTAGGGTTTCTTTGAAGGTCTAGTATTTCCTCCAATTTATGTTGATACGACGCTCTATTTCATCTTCATGTCACGATTTCTTGAATGAGACTTGTTTCCCAAGGTACACATAATTGTCCACATACTCAGTCGGTGTTCCATTTACTATTATAGCCTTTTGTGTACTATTTGTGGAGACTTTTGTTTTGGATGTATTTAAATGTAAACCTATTTTTTTGCTGGCATTTCTTCCAATTGTTTTGATGTTTTTGCAAAGAGAATAATGTTCATCTGCAAATCGTAGGTTGCTTATGAACTCGGATACCATAAAATACAATATAAATAAATAAAAATAAAAAAACAATTAACTTAGGCTAAATTTTTGCCTAAAGGTGCAACACCACTATATGTTAATATAAATAAATAAATGTTCACCACCCACCAGCAGCACGGGTACAATACAGATATCAGATACATTAAAATAGAGAAAACATAAAATATATAGTATTACAAATACAAGAAAGCAAAAGCAATGCGTAGAATTAAACAAAAATACACAAACGTGCATGACTATATGTGCAAGAACAAAACGCAAAAAAACAAACAACAAGAAAAGTTTTACAAACACAAGAAACAAAAAAAACAGCATTGCGCTTAATGAAAACAAACCACAAAGGAAACTGAGCAAGAACAAAACGCACAATTAGCAAACACAACGTAGACAGAGTAAATTGTCTACGAAAGTTTACTCTGTCTACGAAACACAACATGGGACGTTTAAATTACAAATCTCAGACACACTTGTTTTCCAATTTACTTTGGACACTGGCAGAATAGTCGACATCGGCTTTGCTTGCCATAAAAAAATATAGAATAGAATAGAACATGGGACGTCACAATGACATTACATTTACATTGACAAACTTACGTCACAACTGACAGGCGACAGTGACAGTTACTAGTTGATAAAGTAAACACCATTGAACATCAACACAAGATTATCCCTCAACTTGACATTAATATAGATGGCCAAGCTATACCAGTTAAGGAACAGGCTAGGTTTCTGGGAGTTATCCTGGATTCTAAATTGTCAGGTGTGGACCACATTAATAATACAGTTAAAAAATGTGAGCGCTCAGTTTCGATTCTTAAGGCTCAGGCAGGTGTCTGGTGGGGGGCTCACCCATACACCTTAAAACTGGTTTACAATGCTCTGGTCAGAAGTGTGTTGGATTACTGTAGCTACTTAATTGAGCCATGTAATAAAGAAGTCCAGTCCAGGCCAAATGCCTTAGAATCGTAATTGGCGCCATGAAATCTTCCCCCATTAACGCTCTCCAGGTTGAATGTGCAGATCCTCCCCTTACCCTTCGTAGACAATACTTAGCAGATCGTTTCTTGTCAAAAGTTTTCTCCCTCTCATCCCATCCCTTACTTCCCATTTTGGAGCAAATCAACCTTTCTTTTAATGTCTCTTCTTACTGGAATAATAAATGTATTCCATTGATGAATAGGTACAGGGAGCTTAAACAACTCTCTTCGCCTGTTTGTCGATACCCTTCTCTTCCAGTATTTGCTTCCGCATATGAGGTAGTCCATTTCAAGCCAAAGATCGTCTTGGGCCTTGGTATCACTAAAAACTCCCAGGACGTAAAAGCAGAGTTTGTTTGGGCTATTCAGAGATACTGGAAGGGTTGGAATTTGTTCTATACGGATGCATCTAAATTATCATCAACGGGGTGTACAGGTGTTTCAACATACTTCCAGAACTCTAAAATAGCTCTGTTATTCCAATGTCCGCCAGAATCTTCAGTTTTTACTGGGGAATGCATCGGTATCCTAGAAGCCATCAATTTTATATTATCGCACAATATCCAAAATTCGGTTATTTTTTCAGATTTGCATAGTAGCATCCAGGATCTAGGACAAAATCAATTAAAATCTAAAATTCACAGCAAGATTATTGTAGATATACGTAATTTACTCTTCTCTTGTCACAACAAAGGTTTAAACATTGAAATAGTTTGGGTTCCCAGCCATTCGGGTATATATGGCAACGAGTGTGCTGACTCTCTGGCAAAATTTGCTACATCCAAACCTGTGGATAGAAAACACTTGCGCTCAGAAACCAAACTTAAATTATTCAGCTCGTGGTCAGCGGAGTGGCAAGCAAGCTCGAAACTCAAAGAGGCATATTATGCCAACATTCAACCTGACATCCAGCGGAAACCTTGGTTTTTCAAATGCCCTAAAATGTCTAGAAGAGCTGTTTCATCCTTGTGTGGGCTGAGACTCGGTCAATGCTGTAGTCCGGTAGTCCTAAATAAGATCCGTGTTCGTGACTCTTCCTTGTGTGAGTGCGGCCTTGATGATGGTACATTAGACCACATCTTTTTTTCATGTCCTTCGTATACCCACTTCTTTGACTTGTATCATATGCTTCCCAACATTAAAATCCCCCTCCCTATCAACTTCCATTCCCTTTTAGCAAATTTCTCTCCTAAAGTTATCAAACTCCTTTCAAAATTTTTAATTGACAATGACATCAAAATGTAGTTACTTGTTATCTACCACAAAGTTCGTCGGCTCATCTCACCACCGCGCTGTCGCCTCTACATAACACTGGAAGAATAGACAAAGTTCGACGGCTCGACTCACCGTGCTGTCGACTCTACATGACACCGAAAGAATCAAAGACCTTATACTGTAGTAAGAAATACGTATAAGGTCTTTGGAAAGAATAGCTCAATTCGACGGCTCTTGTCATTGCGCTGTCGTCTCTACATGACACTGGAAGAATAGTCGGCATCGGCTCAGTTGCCAAAGAAGAAAAAAAAAAAGAAAAAGAAAACATCAACACAAGCAAAATGACTTGAAAATAATGAGAAAATACCACCAAACTGTTAAAAATGATTGGTTAAATAAAAACAAAGTAAGTGGGTACTCGCGTGTGACAAAAATTACGCAATAAATATATGATCTACGACGTCCCAAGCCTATGATACAATGTGTTATTGTGATTAGATTTACCAACTATACTTTAGTAAACACATAGTCACTACACTCCACTTTGCACTCTACTATTGCCTCCCGATGCACCAGATGAAGCGCCAGCACTCTTAGGGTACCGTGTCAACAAGGGATTGAGCTCCTCCACCGCAGTAATCTTGTGCCGTGTACCATCGGGAGTTCTAACGACAATGACGCCGTCTTGTGTCCAGCATGCCGCCATCCCAAAATGCAAGCGCGCTTTGCTAAACACGGCCTGCCTACTACGGGTCAGGAACTCCTTAACTGTGACCGTGGAGCCCTTCAGTGCCGATTTTGCCTTCCACACAGCAGATAAATGGTCAACATTAACAAATCTTACCAGGATAGGGCAACTGCGTGTGGGCCCCCGGCTGGATGCCCCAAGTCTATGGCACCCCCTGATGGACGATGCAGTAATGTCGGGCAGGGCAAGCTTCTTGTTAATGATACCCAGCACCAGAGCCGGGCAATCCTCCCTATCAACTTCAGCAAAACCGGTGAAGATTAATGCTTTCCGACGAGAGCGTGTCTCCAATCCATCAACCACTCTGGTGCACTCTGTGATTTGTTTCCTTAGAAGTCCCAGCATAGCGAACATCAATTCTCTGAACGTCCGGAGCTGCTCTCGGGCTTTTGCCACAGTATCCTTTGCAGGTCCTGCACACTGGATTTGTGCCTCAAGCTCATTCATCTTCCTTAGGAAGCACTCCTCCAGGTTCTTCTGGGCTGACTGAATATCATCCAGGTGAGACATGTTGAGTGGAATAGCAACAAATTTTTCTTTGACAGGTGAAATATATGTTATGGCTGGCAGGTGGTGTTGTTTTAAGTGCTTTTTTACATTGACTGTTTCACCAATGTAAATACAACTGATTAGGTAGTTTAAGCAACTATATTACAACTAAAAACTTAATAAAAATACTTAATTATATTTTAAACCAATTTACAAAAATTGCTGTAAAAAAAAACGCGTCTTAACTTTTTCTACACCTACCGCCAAAAAAAACAGCTCTCTTCTATATTATTTGTGTATTCCTACAGACCTTGGTTTCCGTACGTCACGTCCTAAGCGACCACTTAAAATCAGCGCAGTGCTGTGGATCCCCCACTGCACAGCATTATGCTGAGTGGAAGCCTTCTTGCCACAACCAAGACATGCATCTGCTTTTATTTATGCTCGCATTTATTTTTTTGTCTTTTATTTTAGTTTTGTAACATAATTTAAGAACTACTAACACCATCGTTAAGGGTTTAGTTTTCAAAATCTTTTACCACTGTTCTTGTTCTTGAAATGTAATGTTTGTCTGTCGTTTTGTGGCAATTAAATATTTTTTCTTTCTTTCTTTCTTCTAAGACATGTGACATCCACCAACTCGCAGTGGACCCGCGGGGTGGATTACGGCCCATTCCCTCTCACAGAGGTATAATAATAGGTTAAATTTTTGAATTATGCCGAAGCATTTCAGTACTAAGAAAATTAAGATTGCAGGTGTTTGCTAAGCAAACTTTAAAAAAAATACAATATGAGGGAATACAGAAGGAAAAGAAAATACTGATCTAAAATTCTATGCTATTTATGCCATAAACAAATTATATCATCTTTTCACTAAAAAGGTTTAGGATTTGATCAAAACATTTAGTCTCTTTACGAATATGACCCCACAAAATTGTTATTTGAATATCTCCCTGAGAGATTTGATCAAATCTTGTTTTTTTTTCATTTTCCTACGACATAAGAAAATTTCTAGTAGATAGAAGCATCAGATTTTCCGGAAACAAATCCTTAATTAAATTTAAATAAACTTTCCCTAGAGGAAGTCGGTTAAAAGGAGAAAATAAAAAGAAAGCACGTCCATCTTCACACTCACCTCGACTTTGAACCGGTCCGAATCACTACTCTGCCTTGACCATTCTTTCATATTTGCTTCGGTTGTCTCATCCTGTTGAAAACAAAACTCTGTTTATATCTATAAAATATGTGTATGTTTGTATGTAACGAATAAACTTAAAAACTACTGGACCGATTTCAAAAAGCTACACTATCCCCGGGTGACATAGGCTACTTTTTATCTCTGTATTCCCACGGGAACGGGAACTACGCGGGTGAAACCGCGAGGCGTCCGCTGGTATCATCATAAAGTTCAATTTTGTTCAGCTTAGGCCCAAGTGTTATAAATTGTACATTTTCTGCACCCTTCGATTATTTGTAAGTGATCACGGATTCTGTGAGCCGTATGCGAATTTATAAAATTTTAATTAAGTAGTATTTTTTATTATTATTTTATATTTTTAACCGACTTCCCAAAAAGGAGGAGGTTCTATGTTCGACTTCAGGTTTGTTTTTATTTTTTTTGTGTATGTTCACCGATTACTCCGTCAATTGTGGACCGATATTGAATTTTTTTTTTGTTTGAAAAAGTATGTTCCGAAATTGGTCCCATTTTAATTTGGTGAAGATCTGATGAAGAACTTCTGAGATATACAACAGAACTCTACAATAAATAACGGCAAATCTCTCGGGACTGCTGCAATCGCATGTCTGTTTGTTGTTTATAATATTTCATAACATAACATCACGCCAGTCCGCTCTTAAGGGGTAAGCAGATCTCTCAAATTACCGATTATGTTCAAGTTTCATGAAATCTATTCTGGCGAAATAGTTCCCTTACTAACTTGCCTATTAGGTACGTACAACTAAAAAGTGAAAAATAAAAAATCTTTTTGCAAAAAAATGCTACCGACTTCCAAATACAAAACTACAAAGTGAAAAATAACTTAATTTTTTGAGGTCGGTGTCCATAACGCAAAAAAATGGTACCTACGAAAGACACCGACTTCAAAAAATTAAGTTATTTTTCACTTTGTAGTTTTGTATTTGGAAGTCGGTAGCATTTTTTTGCAAAACGATTTTTATTATTTTATTTTTTATTTGTAATGTATTGTTTCATTAGGTGGACCAGTGAATAAGACCTCGCCTCCGCCGCCGTTTTAATAATTTCATATGTAACTACTTTCTAAATTTATCTAGGATGTCGCTGACAACGGTGAAGGAAAATATCGTGAGGTAACCTCGACTCATAGTTAAAATAAGTTTCAAATTATCAACTTGCATTGATAAAAGGTTGTAGCCGACTTATACTAAACCGCTACCACCTGGCAAAATAATGTTTATTGAAATGTGAGCTTCAGGGCGTCCTCTGTAGACACACTTTACATTGTCAACACAAATTATCAGACAGCTCGCTGCAAGCGCGCTTACCGCCATCGTACCATTCGACAGGTAAGGTCTCGCTTACCGCGCGTTTCAAGCGGGCGGCCCGCGCTGTACGCTCACTGACTACTCGCTTGAAGCACGTTGCTAGCTTGCCGAAAAAGGTAAGGTGAAATTGGTTGGCACGGGGACAGCTAGCTGTAAGCGCGTGGACAGCTGGTAGTCTGCTAGCTGTCGGCGCGTGGACAGTGAGCAGTCATCTCCATTTAAGGTGTATATATTCCCAACGTTAACGCAGTACTGGTCGTACGCCCGCTCGGTGCCATATCAATATTGAACCTCCTTTTGGACAGTTTTGTTTGCAAAATATTCTTTGATTTACATATGCTGTTTCAGTTATGAAGCAATTCTAGAAATAATTTTTTTTGTGTGTAACAATATTTTTAAACATCCAAGTCGTTTTGGAGGACTATCCAAAAGTTGCGACAAAATGTCGTGTTGTTTATTATTTTTTTAAATCAAATCTATTCGTTACACGAAAAAACCATGTTTCACAAATAATGTACATGAATCATTTTTTTTTTTTTTCAAACCTTTACACCTAGCCGTTATTAAGGACTATGATTTTGAAAGTAGCCGTTTTACGGCACGTTGGAACGGAATCGTGTAAGTGAGCTACGACCTTGATGCTCGTGCTTTCTCTGTAATTTATGAAAAGAGCTTTAAGAAAAGAGGCTGGTAATATTATTCATTTAGTACATTATTGATAAGGCCAGCAAATAGGCAATTGCAGGTTGATTATGGGATTACTTCACTAATACGGGACAGGCAATTGCCAATTCCGCCGAGGCATATATTGTGCTTTTCTCAAAAAAATGCAGGGAAATAAAAATATTTTTTATTATACATTTAATTTATTAAAAGTTACAACAACATTGCTGGAGCGTTGTAATGTTCCAAATTCAAAACACGCTCCTGCGATGGATTTGATTTTCTTTGTCCGTAAATTCAATACTTCGCGTGTTCTTTTTTCGAAAATTATGACAATATTTCCATGCATGTTTGAGAAAAAAATATTTACTTGGATATCACCAGTGTGTTTGTGACGCACAGCCGACTAAATATAACTAAATTAACGTGTTGTTTTCCTTCCTCTATTTAAAAATATAAACTGAGGAATAAACAAGCCGAGACATAATTTACTTAGAACTCATAGTAATCAATGTATATTTAATTATCAATTATGGACGACTTACAGCTAAAACAAACAGAATAAAAAATTGTACGTGAGACTAAATAAAAATAGATTGGAAAGAAAGAATGTGAACAACACAACACAACTACAAAAAAAAACAGTATAAAATAAAAATCACATCGTAGAAAACTGTCAAGTGGGAAACGAAAAACTTTACAATACATTTTTACAAACTTCAGTGCTATTCTCTAAGGATACAGCCTTGAGCGCAGCACTGCGTCAGCGATAAATAAGCTAAGCTGCGAATAGCGACACTAGCTCTCTAAGCTGTGACGGCCGTGAGTTCAAACTACTCAACGTCGAGCAAGTTGACACTAGTTACGACAGTTCTTCATATATTTGTGTGAACAACACAAAACAGCTACCAAAATAGAGAAACATAAGGTACAAATAAAAAGAGAAAAATTACAAAAAAACAAAAATAAACAAAAAATACAACCGACTTCCAAATAAATACACTACAAAGTGAAAAATAACTTCAATTTCGGAAGTCAGTGTTCCTGTTTTGGGATCTTCGTTTTTTGACACCGACTTCAGAAATTGAAGTTATTTTTCACTTTGTAGTGTTTTTTTTGGAAGTCGGTTGTATTTTTTGTTAAAAAGTTTTTTTATTTTTTCACTTTTTAGTTGTGGTTCATAATGGACCAATTCTCCAAAGTGAAGCCAGAATAGATTGACCCAGAAACATGCAATTTAGACAAAAACAGTAGAATTAGAGTATACCAGGGTGAACTGTTCAACCTGCGTACCCCTTTAGAGCGTGATAGTGTGATGTAATGTTATGAAATGATGTAAACAATAAACAGACATCCGATTGCAGCTATCCCGAGTGATTTGCCGACATTTATTGAAGAGTTCTGATGTATATCTCCGAAGTTCTTCATCAGATCTTGATGAAATTTAAATGGGACCACATGACAAGCACCAGCTTTCACATGAAAGTTTGATCAAAATCGGTCCACCCAGTAAAAAGTTCTGAGGTAACACAAATAAAAAAATTAAAAAAATACAGCCGAATTGAAAACCTCCTCCTTTTTGCGAAGTCGGTTAAAAAACACTACCGACTTCCAACTAAAAACACTACAAAGTGAAAAATTACTTTCTTTTTCGAAGTCGGTGTCTTTGGTAGGTACCAATTTTTTTCATTATGGACACCGACTTCGAAAAAGAAAGTAATTTTTCACTTTGTAGTGTTTTAGTTGGAAGACGGTAGTATTTATTGTAAAAATGGTTTTTATTTTTCACTTTTTAGTTGTACCTATACCTAGACAACTTGCCTTTAGTAATGCCAGAATAGATTACCCGAATACCATGAAACTTGAACATGACCGTTGAAATGATAGTGTACCAAGGTGAACTATTTACATCTGCGTACCCCTTTAGAGCGTAGTAGCGTGATGTTATGTTATGAAATTGTATAAACAATAAACAGACATGCTATTGCAGCAATCCCGAGAGATTTGCCGTTATTTATTGAACAGTTCTGTTGTATATCTCCGAAGTTCTTCATCAGACCTTCACCAAATTAAAATGGGACCAATTTCGGAACATACTCTATCAAACAAAATAATTTTCAAAATCGGTCCACAATTGACGGAGATATCGGTGAACATAGACAATAAACACATAAAGTCGAACATAGAACCTGCTCCTTTTTTAAAAGTCGGTTAAAAATGAAGAACTATCAAAATCTAAATACACCGAAGACGACATTTATATTGGGCGCATCTATATAATATAGAAAAAAATATCAGCTATAGATTGTTCGTAGTATTTTGCCAGTATCTGAACAAATTTTGCTGCCGTTTCCGCCATTTTTACAAAAAAATATTTCACGTGCAACCACTCGATGTACGCCCCGGCGTATGACATGCAATACGGTGAAAATGGCGGATGTACAAAAAAAATATTTAAAAAAAACATGAAGTCGAACATAGAACCACCTCTTTTTTGGAAAGTCGGTTAAAAACAGTATAACATAAACATCGTAGAAAACTGACAAGTGAAAACCAAAAAACTTTACAATACAATACATAGTTACAAGCCTCCGAATGGAAGTGGAATATAAAAAAGGTAATATCTCAACGTTCCTGAAATAGATCCAATCAACTTTGCAAAAACACATGAAATAATAATATAATTAAGGTGTAGATTCAAGCCACCTAAAATTATTATATTGTTTGGCCATAATATTAATTACTTCAAGTGGTTACTCATCACTTCGTGGAATTTCAAAATACATCATTTATGTAATTACCTTGTATTTATATGCGTGAGTGAAAACCAAGCGGGTTATAGCTTGGATTTTAAGGAAAATATGACTAATGGCGTCGCTAGCAACCCTGTGGTGTGTGTGTGTGCAGTGGTAGCCATAGAGCTTACAGATTGGTATCTGTAAGCTCTATGGCTACCACTATGTATCCTAAAACTGAAGTGGGACTGGGGGTGACTTTGGTATATACCACTTTTTTTCGTTATGGACACCGACTTCGAAAAAGAAAGTAATTTTTCACTTTGTAGTGTTTTTAGTTGAAAGTCATAAGTATTTTTTTGTAAATAAGGTTTTATTTAGGTTTAGGTGTTATTTTTCACTTTTTAGTTGTATCTAATAGGCAACTGGGCAGGGCATGTCTGTCGAATGCCGTCTAAGCTGTGGGTCCGTATATCGCAATACTGGAGCCCTGATGCAGCTAGACGGTAGCGCGGCAGACCAAGGCAAATATGGCAGGATGCCTTGGATGACTTCTTCGAGCATTGGCGAGATCTCTGTGTCGAGAGAAAAAATACTGTTGTGAGGAATTGTTAAACTTACGAGTAAGTTAGAAGCACACTTTGTAAACAAACATATTACTTGGTTATATTTAAAATAAGAATGCTTGGAATCATTCTGCCTCCGTACCCTGACGTGTCAAAACTATCATAGTTCGACTGTAAAAAAGGGACAGATGTATACAGGTTATATACATCTGTCCCGTACACTCAAAATAACCTTAGTCGAAGAGCTTTATGGTCGCCCCCGTCTTTTTTTTGGGTGGGGGCTCATCCGATGACTTCTCCCGCTCTGGGTGAAGCGGGAGGGCGTGTCAGACTGACTAAAACCCACCCATGTTCTTTCAGTTGCTTGTGCCTGGGCCGCGGAAACTCTCTTTTAAATTTATCCGCGACCCAGACAGGCATCGGCCCTAGCAGGCCCCGTCACTTTTGCTGACATCTCTTTGAGGCGCTCGTAAACCTGGGCCTGGTCCTTATCGGACGGCGAGCTACCCATTACTTGCCGTTCGCAAGCCCGCGCCTACGGTGGCCGGGAATCGGCTTGCGACTACCGACGCCCGGGGCGTCTCGCGAAACAGTAATGCTCGCAAAGGAGGAGACATCTTTCCATGTCCTCTCGCTCCGTCATGGCCTGGACCAGAGCCGGACGTGAAAGATCGCCACCGCCGATCGCCTCCACGAGGGCACGGTGGTACTCCGCCCAAGCGGGGCAGACCTCCACCGTATGCTCCACCGTGTACTCCGGGCGGTCCACACAATGGTGACACCCGGGTGTTTTCTCCCGCCTTATCTTGAACAGAAACCTCCCGAAACAGCCGTGTCCGGTGAAGACCTGCGTCAGGTGGAAGGTGAGGACGCCGTGACGCCTCTCAAGCTACTCCTCAAAGAATGGCCTTACCGATGGTCATCCCCCTGGTCCTGCTCTATAGGACAATCTTGAGTATACGCAAAAACAATCAAACTGGAACGTTTATTTAATATTTCCACTAAACAGTTCATAAACAGGAATTGTAATGATTTTAGCGACACACTGTTCCGTTATCATTGATTTAATGAATTAATTTACCTGTTATTGCTTGTAATACTTTATTACCTATACACACAGAATTGATTTTAGTCGGCATCAAATTATATTTTTTCGACTATATATTTTGACATTCAAAAGTGCCGTTTAATGGTCTAATTGAAATAAATTATTTGACTTACCTTGCAGATTCGTAGTGACTGGTCTAAATAAAATTACAAACTTACAATTTTTAATAATGAGAGCGGTTTATTCTGACATCTCTATGGTTTTTCTATTAGTCTGTTATATCCAATGATATTCAAATAAACAGATATGTTATGAGCGTGCGCATTGTGAAGACTCGAATAGGTCACAATTGTGAACTTTATTAGTCTTTAGTTTATGTCACGCATGGCGAAGAGCGATACGCTTTGTTGAAACAAAAACAAAATAAAAAAATGCCAGCGTGTGTATTTAGAAATTGTACCAATTGTGATACCAAAGTACATAAAACAGAAGGGATCTACCATATGTAAGTACGCAATACGCCTCAATTTACTAATTTATTTAATTTTTTCCTAATATTCTGATATTTGGAGGTTACAAAAAGATAACAACATTGGCGGTCAGAATAATGTTTGTTTACATTCACACCCAAGTGACAAACACTAGCTGTCTCTTTTTTTCTTGTTGGTTTTATCAAGCCATCCCTTTCGCCTTGTATTGAAATGTCAGATGAATGAAAAGTGTGAGTGCGGAACACTTTTTTCAATTGTTTTGTGAGTGTACAACGAATCTGTTTATTTGAATATCATTGGTTATATCATTATCAAAAACATTATAAAATGGATACTCACATAGTTCCAAGCAATCGTCATATTAAATCTTATTTCTAGGACAGATACCGGCCGCTGGTCATCCCTTGGCTTCACAGTGATAATCCCGTTCAAAAAATCACCATCAATCTCATATAAGAAAATACCAGGACACGGAGAGCTCAAGCCACCAACAAATTGTAAACTTAAAACATACAACCACACTGACATTATATCCATATTAAAAAAAAAAAACATTTGTTTTTTAATTGTTCTTAGCGACGTGTTTCCTGGCCTCCGAGCGACGAAGGACTGGCTCATACAGTAGCAGTGCTGCCAACTCGTCTTAGCAAAAACGCGTTGTTAGCTCTTTAAAAACGCGCTAGAAAGCGCTAAATGGTCGCTGTAAAAAAAAAGCTTTAGGCATAGCACGCACAGCGATTTTGATTCGCGCGAATTATTTTCCGCGCGAATTTTTTAGTACTATTTGAGCGCGATTTTTTTTCCGCAGTGCGTGCAGCTTCATACAACTCCATAGGCCACAGAACGCGCGGAAATAAATTCGCGCGAATAAAATCGCAGTGCGTGTTAAGCCTTATTCGGCGCCAAATACAAGCAAAACGCCCAATAATTTGAGACAGGGATGTATTTTTTTATTGAATCAAAATATGTCTTAGACAAGAGTTAATACAATATAGTACTTGTTTAGTGATAATTAAATAAAATAAAAACGTGTTAATATAATTATTTTATAATATAAAGGAAATAAATTAATTCACCATCGTCTGATTCTACTACAATTGCTTCTGCCGCCGAATTATATGGTTGGTCAGGTTGGTCTTGATCAGTTTTGGACTTGAATTTATATTTATCTGTGGATGAAATTTGCCTCAACACGTCGTTTAGATGTTGATAGTATGCGAATTTTTTTTTAAAAGTCCAAATCTTCAAAAAGCGCTAGATTTAGCGCTAGGCGCTAGAACGCGCTATTGAACAAAAAAAGCGCTAGATCTGGCATTGAAAGCGCTAAGTTGGCAGCACTGTACAGTGGTACGATAGGACGGTTTTCGCTGACAACCTTAGTTATCCCACAAGCCTTTTCAAACATACAGTCGCCTGAGGGCTAAGTTCGCAGCTGAAGTTCAGGTCAAGCGTTACGGATGCAAGCCACGGCCGCTTTTGAGTAAGCAACCCTTCGCACCTTCAGCACGCACTTCGGCAGATGACGTAGTGTAAATAAGCCATGCGTCTTTCCACAGCTCAGTCAACGGCCACGCTATGTAGTCAAGCTTTGCTTTGTCAGGTATGAAAATAAAAGTGGCATCGTCCACTGCGGTCCTGTCACCGAAGGTCACGCTTGACTCACAAAGAAATGGACCAGCAAACGCAACATATCTCTTCGTGTCTACATCCTAGCCTCCCGAAGTCATCCCAGCGTTTTTAATTAATGCCATAAAGGTGACAGATGGCAATCCGACAACTTTGTTCGTTTCTTTCATACTGGTGCTGTTTACAAAAGCAAAAAGCTTTAGTAAACAGCGCCTATCGCAAACATATCACAATTACCTATTTATAATTTTTTGACAATTAATATTTACATTGTCAGTAAGTTCAACAATTACAGGCTTCTGAGGTAAATTCAAAGATTTACCGTGTGATTGCTAATAAAAACCCGAATTGAGCTATAATCATAGATCATTTCGGACTTTTACCAGTAAGACCTGCGGGGTGAGCTTGGCCTAACTACTGTGACATGGCTTGAGGCACAGATTTTATCTCAGTTTGGCCGATAAAGCCATTTTGTCTTAAGTGCTAGCACGGCGGCGGCGGTGGCGTGAGATAATTTCTCGACATGTGACAGCTTCTTGACGTTTATTTGGGACTCATTATGTCCTGTCCAAATCACCGTAGCGGCGAAAGACAATGGTAATTTCTATTGTGTCTTCAAATTAGCGGTTGACAGGTTGCTATTAGGGGCTTAATTTGTCACAAATGTCACATTTTGACAGATGATTAAGAACCTGTGCATGTTCGTTCGGAGGTGGTAAAAAGATATCTTCCTGCTAATTACTGCACCAAATGGCAATAAACTATTATAATTATGTTTTTGCCTGAAGGCAAGAGGCCCAAAGCAGGAAAATATGCCGGAGAAACATTCGGGTCTTCTATAACCTATATTTTCCGCCAGCAAAACCCACTTTGGAAAAACCTATGTGGGTTTATTTGTGTGAAGAACTGTGCGTGGACTTGCAGCGTCAAAAAATATTAAATTATTCTACGACTTATGCTTTCCGTATAAACAAAATAATAATCGACATATTAAATAAACCTAAGTAGAGCTATTTAGGTTTATTTATAGCTATATTACAATAATGGCAATTTAGATTGAAACCGCGAAAATAATAGGAAATTCGCTACTTATTCAAAACTATATAATAAAATTATTAACCTGAAGGAATTTTATACCTTTCAGTTTGTTTTGATAATGTGATACCAGAAGGAAAACTGCACAACTTCAATACTCTTGTATATTTACAGTATTCACATGGTAAGACATAAACTGCACAATAATAGACTTGTATTAATATTTTATCGCTCATGGATTACTCGACCAGAAAATTATCAGAAGACTCTCTGAACAAACGAAATCATGACACCTATCCAAAACACATAATATTTTTAAAATCTTACTTATAAAATATTTACAATCAGCCAGTACGTATATAAATAGGTGAAAAAACCAAACTTTACACAAATGCACGGAATAGTTAAAAAAACAACAATTCTAAAATAAATCAAAGACTACATGGCATACTTGTCCTTTGGATTTTATTTTTCTATTGATTTGGGGATTTGTTTTTTTTTTCTGATTTATTAATCAGACAAACAAATACATTATTATTAACCTATTACCGATATTAATTAATGTTTATTCTATTCTAAGAATAAAAGCTGAAAATGTCCACTGTTTTTTTTTATTCATATTATCCTACGGGTACATAATAATTATGTACATATTTCAAAACACTTTATTCATTTTATAAAAAAATACACCCGTTAAATGTAGAATGTAAGTCCCAACGTCCAACACAAACGTCGTGTCACATCCACAGTCAAAAGTAAACATAATATTACATCAACCAAATCTTCATAATGAAGTTACATAGGGGGAGATGGGGATGATGATGATTACGTACTCGTAGGGGGAGATGGGGCAGCCTGTACTTTTGAATTTTTCATTAAAATCATCACTCTATCTGAATTTGTATCAAAAACATGTAATTTTTGTAATTACACATGTGAGGCTATTATAAAGTTTAAAAAAAACTAATGTATGAATGTACCCCACATGCGGGGCAGATTCATACATGTGAAAAAATATACAAATTAAGCAAGAAATGTTAAATTATTTATCACAATAAAAGGATCAAAACACAACGCTCTCGAAATCAAAAGCAATTAGTCTCTATGAGAAACTATTACTAAGTAAAAAAGAGAACATAAATGTGGGTAGTTTTTCTTTTTACGGCACTGAAGTAACTTAGTTAACCTAACAATCTTTCTGATCAGTCAAATCAGTATTTAAATATTACGTCCTAGAATTAAGTAATATAATTCTTTCTTATGTATTGTAATTCATACAGTATGAATGTACCCCGCTTACTGCTGTATGAACCTACCCCATTAAAAGAAAATGAAATAAAAATATTCCTATAGTCACGCGTACACGCATGAGCCGTTCAGTTAATGCGCGCCTAACAACAGATATCTCTAGTGTGTGACAGTGTCCCTTGTATGAATCTGCCCCACTTCCCCCTTCAATGTATAGTTTGAAAAATACTTTAAAGAAATTAGCATAACTTAATCCTTAAAAGATAACCTACATTGACTACTTATTTACTACCTACTACGTTATCTAATTACGACTATGTTAACAAACAAATAAAGAAAAAGTAAGTCGTGTGCCGTTAACAAGTGCCGCACCGTCGTGTGTCAAAAATGAAATAGTTCCAATCAAAATTAAAAAGTTGTTTTACTGTATGAATTGCACACTTTTATATGTATTATTTTATTTGGTCGCCTATTCAGATGATATTTTTTTTGCCGCACTATGAAGAAAGCAACAAGAAAGGCATGTCGCGACTATAAATTATGTCACAAGGTTGACCTGTGCAAGCATTTATGACAAAATGTAAGACATGCTCCGCTGGTAAATCTTGGGTTTTACCGATAAATCTTAGGTTTTACCGTACGGGCTTTTACAGTAGGATCGATATTCAAGTATAAGCAAGCTTACTGAAGTTGGTCTGTGGACAAAATAACATCCATTACATACCGAAAGTCCTGTATGCCTCGGCAGCCGTTGGTCCCGCGGCTGTCGTTATGGTAGACAGACGCTATGAAATCTGACTCTCCCAGTTTACTTGTGTGGGTAACATATGCAGTCGCTCCATGTAAATTACTGGTACTTAGTTAAATCCAGCTAGACTGGAAGCCAACCACAACTTGGTTGTGAAGGATACACAGTTTGACTATTTTAGCAGCTATAGATGCACACAGCTGCAGGGAAACCCCACTCCCTAGAAGTGTATAAAAAGTGACATCGTCAAAAGGGGGTGAGGTTTCTCCGCTGCTGTATGTACTAATAATATAAATATTATAAAAATAATAATAGGGTCCAGATATCTCGCATAAAGCTACGAGAAAGTCGAAATCATATATTTTATTGAATAAGAATTAAATAAAACAAAACGGAAGCAAACATTAATAATTTATTTATTGGCAAATCACATTAATATGAACTAACTAATAAATTATATCTATTGTAAATTACGAAAACAGCCATGGTTCCATCTGTTATGTAATAATAATATGAGTGACCGAAAACACATCACTTCTGTCACTCACTTTGAGTTAGATCTTCATTGAATCCATTACATTCGGTTCTTCCGAAGATAGCCGAAGGAACCATAACCGTTGTCGTACTAAGTGCTTAGTATATCCTTCACTTGTTCACGCTACAACTGCTCAACTGGAGACGGTACGTGCATTGTCTGAAAGATACCGTCGCGCACACCAGAAGAAACAATTTGACGTTGTCAGCACAATCATGATCACTATTCAGCTTAAAGACGTCCACTGTTGGATGTAGGCCTCCCCCAGTCATCGTCACTTAATCCGGTCCTGTTAGTTGCTGGGGATCTATACAAAGTCACCTTCTATTGACGATAGTGAATGTCAAAATGGCACATTTGGTACCATGTAAAATTTCGTTAACGCATATCAAACCCACACGTTTGGCACTTAAATCAGTCGTTGGCCGAACGTAACGATAATTATTTTAATCGAAATATTTATATGATAAAATACTTCTAATCCACGGCAAGTACTGCGCTGTATCAGTAAACACTACATATTCGTTGAGGTTGCAAGAGCGGTCTCCATTATCATTCTGGAGGGACATGGAGACGACACCCCGGATTCTCCACTTGCCGTCCTCCTTTAGATACAGGCCGCCACCGGAGTCTCCTGAACAAGGGCCAGTGCCGTCCCGATCACCTGAGAAAGGGAAAAGCCAAAAGTAACGTCTGGTAGATTAATAAAGTTATAAGTAAGTAAGTATCTAAGGCCGGTTTTGTCAAAGGAAGAGGAACAAGAGAACAAATTCTCATATTACGTCAAATTATAGAGAAGGCTCGTGAATTTTACAATCCCCTCTTCATATGCTTCGTGGATTTCCGAAAAGCATTTGACTCTGTGCAATGGCGGAAACTGTAGGAAATTCTTTCAGATAAGGGTGTACCAGATCATCTAACGTACCTCATTAGAAGACTGTACGAAGACGGCACAGCAGCGGTTCGCGTGGACGGAATTGACTCAAGCTCTTTCAAAACAGAGGCTGGTGTTAGACAGGGATGCATTTTATCTCCCTTGGTTTTTAACATTTACACGGAGTACATCATGCGCATCGTCCTAGAGGGCTGGGACAAAGGTGTTTCTGTTGGGGGGCGCAAAATCTCCAATCTAAGGTATGCCGATGACACCACTCTTCTAACAACATCTAAAAAAGATATGGAACGTCTTTTAAACTGCCTGGAAACAAACAGCAATGGATTTGGACTCGCTATCAATCGTGATAAGACAAAAATGATGAGAGTGGACAGAGCTACAAACAACCAACCTAGTGTAAAAAGTATAGCCAACTGTGATGTTGTCCAGAGGTATATCTACTTGGGCTCCAGCATTGCTAACACCGGAGGCTGCGAAGACGAGATACGAAGACGTTGTGCTGTGACGCGATCTGCCGTCGAAAAGCTCACAAAAATCTGGAAAGATCGCAGAATAACCAAAACCACTAAAGTACGACTGATGCGAAGTCTCGTCTTTCCAATTTTTCTCTACGGAGCTGAGACATGGACATTGAGGCTGAAGGAAAGGAGGAAAATCGATGCACTGCAGATGTGGTGCTGGAGACGTCTGCTGCGGATTCCGTGGACTGCTTACCGCACCAATGTATCGATCCTAAAAGAACTTCACATCAAATAGAGATTATCGTCGACTGTTCAAATACGAATACTAAAGTTCTTTGGGCATATAACTCGCAATGAAGACTCAATGGAGCGTCTTGTAATCCAAGGCAAAATGGAGGGCAAAAGATCCCGGGGTCGAGCTCCAACCAGATGGGCAGATCTTATTAGAAACATCACCAAAGCTACGATGACTAACTGTTCCCACATTGCGTCCAATAGAACAATGAACAACAACAACCGAATGGCGACGCATGGCAAGAGCCATGTTGCATCAGGACCCACCCATGACCACGACCACTCTGCCAAGAGTGCCCGAATAAGATGAAGAGAAGTATCTAAGGCAGCCGTCGGCAACCGGCGGTCTGTATCAGGGCCGTGGCACCGAGCGGACCGCCGAATATTGTAAAATATACCAACATTCATATCTAGCCCTGTATTCATACGTTTTAAAGCCGCGTCGAATATAACTTAGTAAGTACTTACTTGTAACCGATATTACAAAAAGTACCTATGACTGATGTGATTTTATTAGTTTTTGTGGCCTGTACACACAGGTTTTATAGTGAAAGAATCTATATTGGCAGTAGCCACATCACTTTTTGAAGAAAAATAAGATGTTATCGCTGCTATTCAATGTATTCCATTGTCGGCAAGAAATAATACAAGAAAAACCGCTATTTTAGCGGCTGATATCAAAAGCACTCAGCTTGAACTTCTTCAAAAGGCATTTTGCTACGCCATAGCTCTTGATGAATCATGTGACCATCATGTGACATTGTTGATGATGAGCAAATGTCTATTTTCGTGAGATTTTTTTTATATTGAAAGTCAGATATTCAGGGAAGAATTGCTAGCATTATTGCCGTTGATTGAAAGGTCACACACAAGGAGAAGCTTTATTCAAGGCTATTGATGAATTAATTACATTAGTTATGATATAAAAAAACTTTTTACAATAAATACAACCGACTTCCATAGAAAAACAAAAAAGTGAAAAATAACTTTAATTTCGGAAGTCGGTGTCAATAAACGAAGATACCAAAACAGGAACACCGACTTCCGAAATTAAAGTTATTTTTCACTTTTTTGTTTTTCTATGGAAGTCGGTTGTATTTTTTGTAAAAAGTTTTTTTATTTTTCACTTTTTAGTTGTGCTACATAATTTATATAGGCTAGGTACCAATAATGCCCAAAGTGAAACCAGAATAGATTTACCCAATAACATGAAACTTAAACAAAACCGGTCGAATAAGGGTACACCAAGATGAACTGTTTACACCTGCGTACCCCTTTAGAGCGTACTAGTGTGATGTTAAGTTATGAAATGGTGTAAACAATAAACATAAATGCGATTGCAGCTTTCCCGAGTGATTTGCCGTCATTTATTGAAGAGTTCTGATGTGTATCTCCGAAGTTCTTTATCAGATCTTGATGAAAATTAAATGGGACCACATGACAAACACCAGCTTTCAAATAAAAAAAGAATCATCAAAATCGGTTTACCCAGTAATAAGTTTTGAAGTAACACACAAAAAAAAAAAAAAACTGTCGAATTGAGAACCTCCTCCTTTTTTTGAAGTCGGTTAAAAATGGTGTCGCTTTCAATAGACGAGGCCCCAGCGATGATTGGCAAAGCAAAAGTTGTATTAAAGAGATTCACGTGTAATATCGTATCAGCGCATATTCATCAGACAACCCTTTGTGGAAAACTTAGTGACAACACTGAAATAATTATTAGATATCTTGGTCAAGTTCATTAATTTTTGTTCTGGATATCGATAAAAAATTTCAACAGCTAAAAGCGTTATTTTCAACTAAACCATTTAGGCAGGCACTTTTGAATGGTTGGGTAGTCACCCGATGGGTCGAAAGAAAGTTGAAGCTATTTGCCTGTTCCTCCAAAACTTAGTTCTCTATTTAGTTCCATAAAATTTCTAAAATAATCAAAATTAGTTACAAATTTAAAGACTCCACATGAGAACTATGTCAAAAAAACAAGTCAAAATAAAGTTAAGCCCTGGCTCTCAAGAGTTTCAAATTTTCATCTGACGGCGATCGTTCACGTAGATGTCGAGTAACCGAGTGCATCAGCATCATTCAGCTCGAAGTAATAGTAGTATACAAAAGTAGTATACAGAAGTAGTATACATAAGTAGTATACAGAAGTAGTATACAGAAGTAGTATACAGAAGTAGTATACAGAAATAGTATACAGAAGTAGTATACAGAAGTAGTATACAGAATAGGATTACTGTCAATGACATCTCACTTCTTCTAGTTTTGTAGACATCTCACCGTGATGACTTAGGTGAGGTGAGCTTTCATTCCCAAGCATCAATGAAAATGAAAGATCATTCATGCTCACTTAACCATAGTTTTCACGGTCAGATTTTCATATTATCGACCAACTGTTATTTTAACCGATGCTAGGGATTCTACACACGTGCCAACAACAATGAGCCATTTGAGTGAGCAGAACATAGTCGTATATAACAAAAACATTATACTTAGACATAAAAAATTGGTAACAGCTGGCCGTGTAAGTTAAGGGTCATAGAGAATGTGTCAACTATGAAGCTTTACAACTTAACAACCAATAATTATACATTTAGCAATAAAATAAATTACATGCATACCAAGGGGTATGCATGTAATTTTTACTCCCAGTGTACTCTGAATACATACCTGCACAGAAGGTCGTGTTGTAGGTTACTTGGTGGAAAATAGAATTGCTAGCCCTGCAATCTTTAGTGCTGACTATAGGCATGCGCACCAATTGGGGTACATCTAGCTGGTTTCTATTAGTGTTGCTACCGTCACCCCAACCGGCTACCTGCGAAAATATTATAGTGTGTTAAAATAGAGAAGCTAAAGCCGTTGTCTACGCAATGCTGAGCAACAACAACAAAACATTGAGCTTGTGAGTGTATGCAGGCGTCATCATCATCATCAGCCTATGGCAGTCCACTGCTGGACATAGGCCTCTCCAATTGCACGCCATTTGCTTCGATTTTCGGTAATTCTCATCTAGCTGATACCAGCCACCCTGCGAAGATTGTGACTCCACCTAGCCTGAGGGCGTCCAAACTTACGTTTACCAGTTCGCGGTCTCCACCCAAGATCATGTCTACACCAACGGACATCGGTTCTAGGGCTTATATGGCCGGCCCATTGCAACTTCAGCTTGCTTATTCTTTGAACTATGTCGACAACTTTGGTTCTCTACCGGATGACCTCGTTTCCATAGCTTGCTGAGCGACTTTAAATTGATGCACCAGCCGTATCGTGAGTGTCCACGTCTCGGCCCCGTAGGTCATAAAAGGTAGGACGCACTGGTTGAAGACTTTGGTCTTCAGGCTCTGTGGAAAACGTGAAGAGAAGACTTGACAAAGTTTCCCAAACGCCGCCGAGCCCAGCTGTATTCTTCTATTAGCTTCTTTCTCAAATCAGTGATTTACTTGACTTAATGCCCTACGTCCCCTCGATGGGGCAAAGGACGTCCACAGAAGTCCTCCATTGCGATCGGTCTTGAGCTACACGCTTCACCTCGCTCGACGTCATACTGACGCTCGTCGCTTCCGCCAACACGGTGCGACGCCGGGTTTGACGGGGACGGCCACGCTTTCTTTTGCCTTGGGGATTCCAATCCAGCGCTTGCTTCGGTATATGATCAGAATCCCTCCGCAGCGTGTGATCAATTCAACTCCATTTGCGACGCTTGATCTGGCGGTCGATCGGGCTCTCGTGGCATTGCTCCAACAGCTCTACGTTGGTGATGGTCTCGGGCCAGTAAATGCCGAGTATGCGACAAAGACAGCGGTTGACGAAGACTTGGATCTGGCGTGATCTTCTTTTGTGACCTTTCGCACCCGTAAAGCAGCAAGGATTTATTTCCCCGTAGCCCCGCTGTCAACGCCTGTTAGAGCACATACTTGGGAGACCGAATAATTAATACTTTGCGCGACAGCACCGGATCACTGTGCTACCGTCTTTTCTGGAGTCTTTTGGTGGGTGGACAGAGTCAGCCTCACATGCCCTGCAGTACTTACAATGCCAGTATCCCCGACTACGCGTGAGAGCTCCTTGTCACCGCTCCACAGACAGGCTGGCCGGATGTACCTATTGAACTTGACGCGTTTTTCCAGTGTGAGTACCATAATGTCATCTGAAAAAAGGAAATTATCAAGAACAATGGAACATAATACCGGTATAGAACAAGCATCCCTTAGCCTAGTCAGTAGGCGTGTCCACACAGAGCGAGCAGACTCGCAAGGCATTTGCCGCGCGAGGAAACTATCCCCGAACGAGCGCGGCAGCCTCGGTATCGTCGCGAGGCTGCCGCGTGCGGCAAGCCCGAGCCATTATGTTCGGACGTTCAGTTGAGAATTAAGACATCATGGCACCACACGTACGTGTTGCGGTATTATACTCGAGCGAGGCACGAAAGAATATATGCGAGCGTCCAGAGTGCGCGCGGCAAACGACTGAGGCGCCTTTGAGCAAAACAAAAAGCCGACACTGAATGGCTCGGGCGCTCGGCCGCTCGCCCGCGGCAGCGCGCGCGCTTGCCTAGGCCAAGGCACGTCTACACTAACCGAGCTGCTTCGCGCGGCAAATGCCTCGCGAGGCTGCTCGCTCTGTGTGGACACGCCTAGTGAATTTTTCTTCTTTTTTTTCTTTTTTGGTATGTAAGGATCGTAGCAGGTGGCGTTCTGTAGTTTCTGCCTACCCCAATGGGAAAAAGCGTGAGTTTATGTATGTATGTAATTTTCCCTATTTTTTATTAGAGTGTAAATTATTTAATCACCACTGCTCTCAAAACGGTGAAGGAAAACATCGTGAGGAAACCGTGTCCTAGAACCAAAAATTCAAAGACATGTGACATCCGCCAATCCACACTGGGTCGCGTGGTGGTTACGCTCCATCCCCTCTCACAGAGAGGAGGCCTGTGTCCCAGCAGTGGGAATATTAATTTGCTAATGATTATTTTATTAGACTTTAATTAATCCTATAATGATACAAATGTAAGAAATTAACTGGTGAGAACGAGCAATGTCATAATTGGCTATTTGATAGATATTGCAATAAAATATGGCATGTGTTGGAAATGTTAGCTTGTAGGTAAATAATAAATGAACATTTTTTTTTTCGTCTATATATAAAATGCCAATATTAAATTTTTGGAAAACAAATTTGCCAATTTTTTATCTATGGAACAAATGCTCCAAAACGGGGGCGGCCATGATTGATGCATCGTGTGACGTCACATTTTAAACAACAAACAAATATTTGTTCGTCGTAGTCCGCGTCTGTTTATTAAGATATGGCGTCATAGCTCGAAATGTCACGTGACCGACTGTTTTCGCGCCCCTTTCAAATTATTATGGAAATAATTTATTTTTATTTTTAATAACGCTTTTTTATAGAAAAAGATATTTGTAAGAGGTATAAAATAAAATTTACAATTTTTTACAATACTGTCCTGAAATCTGTCAAATAGCCAATTGCCATTCTTTTAAACTTACGTTGAAGCGATCTAAAACTAATGTAGGACTCGTGTATAGTTGCATTCATAATCCTTCTGGTGACGGAGATATCGTCACTCCAGTCGTCCAGTGCGTGAATACCAACTTTCACCACGATGTCCCTGTCACTAAGATTGGTACTCCGACCCTTCTTGCAGTGAGCCGCTGTAAGTAAAAAAATAACAGTTTAACTCAACATCAAATTATTAAATATATGTTGACATAGATTTATGCATACAATTTCCGTTGACTATAAAAACCCGAACTACGGTAAAACCTAGGATTTGCGATTATCATAGATTATTTCGGACTTTTAGCAATAAGACTTGGTATATCCTAGGTTTTACCATAGATTGGGTTTTACAATCTATCTAAACATACAGGTTAACTTGGCCGTAATGCCCCATATAAAACCCTCGGGCTTTCTTTTTGTCATGAAACCCAAGGGCGGTAAGTAATATTTTTTTAATTTATGGCACAGCACACAGGTCATGCAAGTTCAAGCAAGGAGTTTACACGCAATTGAAAAATTGTCTTAAAATGTTATCTAAACAGGAATTTCTTTGCAATCTCGCTACATGTTACTTAAATACTCAACTAAAGTTCTTAATAATCGATTTTAATAGTTATAGTATGAAAACGTCGAAATTATTTAATTCTTTTTACACTCCGTCATGGCTGTATACCTACGTAAGTATTTGCCCTTAAAGTTTCTAAACGAAACACTGTATAATCTGTGGTGTGGGCATAAATTCGCCAACCGCTTAAAAAAAAGTTCACGTATTTCGTAATAACAGCTGTGCTGACTTGTGTATTAAAGCTATAATTCATAATTATTACTCGCAAATGTGATGAAAAACATTGTATGTATCACGGGCGGTACGGAAATTACGAACCTCGACTCAGAAAGCCCTCAGTCTTCAACTTCGGGCTTCTACTAGAGTCTCGATCGTAATTCCTTACTTACCGCCCTTAATACACGATGTACTATTTAAACAAGCATTTTGAATTGAAATGTATAAAATGTCAATGTCAATATCCAATGAGCCCTAACACGACGCTTCATCTTGTCTGGTCAAAGACTTGCTTTAGCCACTTTTCGGCTCCGTCATGAGACCAACTTCATGGTACCATAATTATTTTTTTTATTTCCACAGTTTTATAACTACGCCAAGTTTCAGGTTAATTGGAGCAAAAATTATAACTAGTTATCGGACACACATACAAAAGCAACGTAATAATAATATTTTTTTTTCAACACACTTGCTCATATAGTGGCTCTTATTTCACCGCAATTAGGCACTTAATGACACCTGTAATCAAACTGTGACTTTTTCATTGCATTCACAAGTAAGTTATAGAGTTTTTTATTTTTATTTATTGGTTGAGTTGCTTTGTTCTTAAAAAAAATTCGATACAAAAAAGATCGTGCTCATTAGTACAAATAAATTAATGTACCTATTGCTAGCTCATTTCATGCAATTTCGTATTTAAATAGATAATTTCAACTTTCGTGTTTAATAAATAAAACTTTCATTATAACTTTTGTTTTTCTCTGTAATAAAGAAAACTTGGAATTCCCCATTACGAACGTGGCTAAAACACTATCCGCGAAAAGCAAAAAAAAAGAAACCTCATTCTTTTAGTCTATGGCCGATCGCCATTGTTAGATGCGCGCGCATAGGAAAACTGATTAATTTGCCCGCCATTGCGAAAATTTTTTCATAACTCGTTTTCACTGTTGAAAGTGTTCTTTTTTTGTATTATTTTCTTCACAAGTGTGTTGAAAAACGTCGTATGATACACGAGTGTATTGATGATAACCGTCCTCGGCTCTCTTAAGACCCTCACCTAACGGCTCGGGTCTCAATGGCGCCTCAGCGGTAATCACCAACATTACACACTTGTACCATAATGTACTATTTTAACAGGATAAAAGAAAGAAACAAAACCTCACATGTGCAGCGCATGAGATGGACTCAAAGCATAAATGAGAACGTCTTGCGCGCATATTACGGGTCTATACAGGGGGAATTAACCTCATTGCGTACCGTGCAAGGATGCTGTCTCTGTTTCAGGAACCAACCATTAACGTCACGGCCCAACCATTATCGGATCAGGTGCGGGTCATCCAACTTAATCACAGGTTGGACGACGTCGCACTCGATAGGCTGCGCTCAAAAGTGCTGAGCAACCAAATCGTCTCAACCCGGAAAAAGACACCGCCAGCCACTGGTGTAATCCCGCTGCGGTACAATCATGTTGATGATGAGGCAGATGATAGGGATGCCACAGTAAGTAGACAGTGCGACGATAGATTGAGGAGCGCACCGGAAGTTGCGCTTCACGAATATAGGTCAACCCCGACTAAACTTAGACCTCGATTACCACGGTTACCTATACACAAGAAGAATAGGGCGCTTGTGTGTGCTTTGGACTCACTGCTTAAAAACTTCTTTGAAAGCAGTGAGAACCTCGTTGATACGCACTCAATCCTGTATCGCAGGTCTGTTGCGGCATGTCGTTTAGCCATTGTTAAGTTTCTAAAGGAGGCTATTCGAGCAAAGCCTGCCGTGCCAGCCTGGCAATGAAGGATCGAACGGCGAGTCGATGGGGCAAACTATGCTGATTCAAGGAGGGCAATACCAATACCAAGTGTGATGCGCTTCGTGAGGCGGGCGTTTTTGGGAACTGGAATTAGTCCTCGAAAATACTATGTCCCGTGTCACGGAGCGCATCAACTTCCTGAAACAGAAAGTTTGTGCATGGGCAAACCGTAGTCGGCGGTATACGCGGCGGGTTGACCGGTATTCGCAGAATCGCATGTTCCAGAGCGATGAGAGGCGGGTATACAGAGCTTGGGAGCTACCTAAAGAAAATGTGACTGACGTGTGCCACCCGGATGATATCGCCACGAGTACATTCTGTCATTCTGGCGAAGCATCTGGTCGGTGCCCGTCTGTCACACTGACGGTGGCTAGATGCGTGATTTCCGCTCGAACGGATGTGTGAAGATATACCATAAATTCCAAATTATCATCAAGCCATCTGATGTAACCAAAGCAGTTCATCCGCTTCCGATCTGAAAGTCTCCGGGGCCGGACGGACTGCATAACTTCTGGCTAAAATAGTGTAGCAGCTCACACGCGTACTGGCATCTCAAATCCAGTTTTGCTTATAGTCTGGGTCGCTGCCGCAGATTTAAAAACTGGTGTTACTTATCTGCCCCATAAGACAGGTAGTCACGCGGCACCCAAGAATTATAGACCTATAACATGTTTGTCGATGGTTTATAAACTTCTTACATCTCTCCTGAGATTAAAAATTAATGTACACATTGAAAGTAAAAAGTAACTCAATAATGTCCGCCTCTTAGAATGGATATAGGAGGCTACTCCTCATTGAAATGGCCATAAGTCAACAGGTTCGTTTATTCCATGCTGGATGGACTACAAGAAGACCTAAGACTCTTTGCCACATACATGGCTCATTAGGGCGCTGGAGTAGTACAAAATAGGTGCAACTCTACGCACCTTCCTTGAGTCATGTATGGGGCAATGGAAGAACGTCCTTCGATATCCAGGATGTCGACTGATTCAGGGCGATGAATATTAAGCGTCTATATGGATTAAGCGGGGGATATTTCAGGGCGAGAGCTGGAGTCCACTTTGATGCTGCTTAGCCGTGAAAGTACACTGCTGGAGAATTCAGGTCTAGTCTATCGGTTGATAAGAGATGGTCAGATCATATCTCACCTCCTTTACAAGGATGTTCTCAAACTCTTTTATCCCCAAAAAAATCCAACTGACGGAGCTACTGAAGGTAACTGACACCTTCATTAGCTCCATCAGGATGGTATTTGGTGTGGACAAATGTGCAGTCACGCAAGTAAACCGAGTGGAGATTATGGAATCCCAGGGAACTCCCTGATTCCATACAGCTTAGACATCTATCCCTGACCGAAACTTACAAATATTTGGGTATGTTGGAAGCGTTGGGCATTAACAGTGCTGACTATAACAACTACAACAACAATCACTACTACTGATGGAGCGCTTCTTTGTCCGTCTGTAAAAGGTATTAAATAGCATTTTGTCAGGCGGAAATAAGGTGCGCTAAAATGGACTCAGACCGAGCTCGACGCCCTTGTTAGAAGGGTCCGGACACTTCTGACTGCAAACCAGATGTATCACCCACGATCATCGGTGATGAGACTGAACATGCCGCGGAAGTGTGGGGGCGAGCCGTTTTAAATGCCAAGACTCTTCATAACCGCGAGCCGCGCAGCCACAGACATATCCTTTTAAAGGCTGAAGTGGGTATGAACCGGGATGTGGTCACAGTGGACAAGGGAATCAACCCGTTGTCCATGGCTAAAGAGAACTGGCCCTGTAGTTCTAACTACTTATGACCAAAAAGAGTTAAAGCTAGGCAAGGAGCTTCACGGGCGCTTCTATAGAGCTCTCCATGGGCCCGATGTTGATTTTTCAGCGTCCGTATCATGGCTAAGTTTCGGCGACTTTTTCGGGGAAACTGAAGGTTTTGCCTGCGCGATTATGAAAGAAGTTATCCTGAAGAATAACTACCAGAGACATAATGAAGGACGGGATGGATGACATGTGCCGGTCATGCCACCGTCCAGGTTAATCCATCGGGCATATTATCTCTGTTTGTTCTTGTCTGGCTAACGGCGAGTACTTACTTACACAGGAATAAACCTGACCACTTGGTCAAGATTATTCACCAGCAACTTGCTTTGAAATACAATCTAGTGGATTCTGAGGTACAAGTATGTACCCGACCATGTCACGTTGTACTGGGATCGGTCTATCATCACTTACAGGACAATTTTTGCCAATAAGCCAGATGTAGTGCTGATACTCCTCGATACGGCTCGCATTGTTAGGAGGTATGTGGAGCCCTAACCACCGGTACAAAAAATTTTTTTAATCACTGACATGATGGGAATACACTAGCACAATGATTATGAAGTCGCGTGTGCAGTCCACACGTCGCTGCTGAACATAGGTTTCCCCCAAGTGTCACCATATTGACCAATCCTGTATGTCATCCAGTGGCTTTCCGCAACCTTAATCAGTTCATTGGTCCACCGAGAGGGAGGACTTCCAACGCAACGACTTTCGGTTTGCGGTCGCCAGTCCAGAACGTTTTGGCCCCATCGACCATCCGTTCTGCGAACAACACTTATGTTTCTTCAGGCTATGTCGTTAACTTTGGTCCTCCTGTGGATATGTGTCCATTTCATGCAGTAACACAACGTTTGCGTTTAGTAACTTATGACCACTTAAACTCACCGGTAACAATATGACGATCCGAAACGAGCGTGCCTCCGCAGATAAATTCAAGAGCCCTACCCTTAGAAGAGAATATAGCCACAAGCCAAGGTACATATCCCCTCTCGTAAAAGCGGCCATTGTGGACCAGTTCTTGAATCTGGTTGCCACCGTAGATTACACCGCACTCATCCGTTGTTACCGATGGGATATAGCTGACATGTCGGCTGAAAAAGGCACAGTATATTAATTATATTGAATGTAAGCCATTATAATTATAGTAAAATATATCTTCTAGTGAAGTTCGTACATTGTGCGTGCAAGTAGAAATCTAAATATTTGTGTAAGCAGCACAATATTGATCCATTCCTAACTAGTGAGCCATCAGCCAGGACGTATTTATGCCGAAGCTTTTTCACCTGGGTCATTGCTACGTTGGTGTTGTTATGCAGTGCGAGCAACACGTTAGTAACACTAGTATATATGTTATTTAGCCATTTCTCATTTGGTGATGTATTGTTATTGATGTCTACTAAAATGACCATAGAAATTAAGGATTGTTCAATATTTTATAAGTGACTAGCGGACACCTCGCGGTTTCACCCACGTAGTTCCCGTTCCTGTGAGAATACAGGGATAAAAAGTAGCCTATGTCACCCGGGGATAGTGTAGCTGTAGTCCCAACGGTGTATTTAAGTTTATTCGTTACATACAGAAATACCAGAGATAATTTGAGATTAGAGATTGACCATTGGTGAGATTTGTTTTTTAATCAGAGATTGTCTGATAGAGATTGCCCTGTGCAAAAAGACCGCCCATTGTACACTTGTGTTTGTGAATAATTGTCCTGTATGTTTTTTGTGGTGTACAATAAAGTATATAATAAAAATATGCAAGCAGTATGGTTTTTTTGAATTTTTAAGTAACTTTTTTTATTTATAAGTTTTTAGATAACATTCTTTTTTCGAATTAGGTACATTTAAACATATAAGTGTTACCTATATATTTTTGAAATCACCTCTTAAACCCCTTTATTTTGATATCCCATAAGAACGGAATAAAAAAAAAATGGGCCGCCACAATATGGGCCCAAAATCCGCCATTTTTTAATTTTAATGTTGCCATTGACAATAGGTTAAGAGGAATCGATTGGCGTACGAATCATCAAAATCGGCCAACGCGTTTGGCCTCTGGAACGCCACATAGGAACAAACATACATACATACATAGACTGATAAACACATTACCCTCCTCCAGCAGTCGGGTAATAAATACAAATATTTCCTCTTTATAATATTAGTATAGATTACTTGTAATTGGCTGACAGTCATGTGACGGTGATCGGAACACCGTCAGAGCTTTGCCAAATGTCTTGTCATAGCAGATTCATACATACCGGGGTTCCTTCGTCACAGGTCGTGAATACTCCAGCTTAGATGGCAGCGAAGGTTTCCTTGTCTCATACTCCAGCTCAGGTGTAGGAGACGGTTTCTTCGTCACATATTCCAGCTTAGGTGGTGGAGTCGACTTCTTCGTCACATACTCCAGCTTAGGTGGTGGGGAAGGTTTCTCTGTTGGTTCTACCCACGGATTGGACTGGGATTGGGTCGTGAAGAAGAACGGGTGGAAAGGTGAAGTAACTGAAAAAATATATCGTTTTAATCTCATTGATAATTGTAAAGTTTAAAAAGGGTGCGTTTAATGAGTAAACGACAAATTAGTTCGCGTCAACACACAGCGTTCTTACGAGGGATACTGCGCGGTTGACCACAAATACCTGTCAGGAAACCACGTTGCGACATCAAAATTCGCTCCATTAATTTTACATCTAAGATTTAAATTCAAAGAACAAACAAACAACAGAAACAAATAATGTCCCGCATCGTTGTACTGTCTCGGTGTATTGCGTAAGTAAATTGGGCAAGGCAAAAGGTAAGAAAAATCGATCAATCAGATAAGACGGAAATCCCCATCGCGTCTTTCATCTCGAATGTGTTTGGCGATTTTTCATACTCACAAAGAGTATGAAAAATTCGACCTTTGCCTTGCGGAATTCATTTCGCAATAAGGCTGCAGGTCTTTCTCTATATTAAGTTTGTTGATTTCGGTTTATAATAAACTATATGAAAAGTAAAGTTTGAAGTATTAGTTAAGAGGCATGATGGCATTCTATCATAATATGAATTCATCGGTATTGGATCGTGGACACTAGGGAACTCCTCAAAAATGAGAATAGAAATTTATTTCTAATACCTTTGATTATATACTTGTCTAGATGCCACATTGACCCTACCTGAACGGCCCAAATAAAGTCTACTAAAATTGGTAGACTCGCTTCTTACTTACGTCAGTGTCATTTGAAACACCTAAGGGTAACGTGTTCACGAAAAATAATTAATTTTGCCGGTTTGAGCCGTCAGACTGTATAGCAATTATGTGGGAAAACCGTATAATAATACCAAGAGCACTTTTCACCGGTACATTTTGTTATTTAACCACTTTTATTATAAGAACACACGACTTTTAATTCGTTACTTTGTAGGTTAGTCTGATTTAGCTAGTGTTGTCAGTTTATTACTAGGGAGATTTAACGAAACTATGGGAGACAAAATACAAATAGCATTACATAATCTTTCGATCAGAAGAAAATTATTATTTTAAAAATTACATTATATATTTGATCAGTAAATGACAACTTACCTTAACGTAGCCCAGGCAATAAAATCAAAGAGAAATGTATTCCGAGAACAAACACAAAGAGATGGGTTTTAATCTATAAATTACTGTATATTTTTCATTGTATTTTTTTTGTTACTAAAATAAATGATACACTAATCTACAAAATTATTGTTTAATTTAACCTGTTTTGTTTAACTTTCATCATATTAAATAATGCAGAAAAGGTAGGTAAATAGTTTGGAGCAGAAATCCCTAAACACGCATACATTGACAGTTTGACAACAATAAGTACACGAGCGGTACTCACACATATCACGCAATTGAAGACAGTTTTAGCGCGTCGTTTGTTTGCATTGCTCTATCTAGACAAGTATATAATCAAAGTCTAATACTGTCAGGTTTATGTCAATCCCAAAACAAGGGAGGTACGTAACTATATCAAGCTCATGTTGGATGTGACTGGGCTTGAACTACGAAGAAACAAAGGAACAGCACGAATGTCTAGATTGAGTTACTTTTTTTTAAATAAATTCTTTCGCTTGACCACTATCTTTCCTGATGGTATGCGATGATGTGGTCGACGGTGAAGCACGCTTGCCTAGAAGTAACCTATTCACTCTTGACTTTAAGATCCATAGATTGTAGATATCGGAAAACAGACTGCTGCCGGCAGGGAATTCCACTCATTAGCTGTACGCATAATAAAAGTATTCCCAAAACGGTTAGTGCGTATGGGTGGGATTTCCACCATGTACCGAAGGCGCATCGCCGTACGTTTGGTACTCCGATGATGGAACGGGCTAGACGGAATTAGATCATGCAATTCTATCGCACACTCCCCGAAATGTAACCGATAAAAACCGACAAGCTGGCAACTCGGCGACGATGTTCAAGGCTCTGTAGCTTTGACTTGACCACTGGCTCATAGCCGATGAGCATCTTGGCCCGCTTTTCGATCGACTAAGGGTATTATTTCAATTCCATGGCTTTTTTGGAAATGCAAGATTGTAATGATTGATCACGTGATTTTTCGATAGTGCTTGCCACAGACATAAATCTAACTAGATGACGCGATTGTATGTACGTCGCGTGCCAAAAAACGGAGTAAAGTTACGATCATTGATCGTAATCTGAGCTTTTCATTTAGTATTATCGGCACCGGAAAGCCACCGAAATCTAGAAAAATACCTTTTATGCCATATTGAGCTGTAAAGAATGTATAGAATAAAAAAACTTTTTCACAAAGAATTCTACCGACTTCCAACTAAAAACACGTTATGGACACCGACTTCGAAAAAGAAAGTAATTATTCACTTTGTAGTGGTTTTAGTTGGAAAAAAACTATTAAGCAACTTGCCTTTAGTAAGGTAGATACTTATAATGCCAGAATAGATTGATTGTGTACCAAGGTGAACTGTACACATCTGTGTACCTCTTATAGTGTACTGCCGTGATGTTATGTTATGAAATGGTGTAAACAATAAACAGACATGCGATTGCAGCAATCCCGAGAGATTTGCCCTTATTTATTGAAGAGTTCTGTTGTATATCTCCGAAGTTCTTCATCAGATCTTCACCAAATTAAAATGGGACCAATTTCGGAACATACTCTATAAAACAAAAAAAAATAATTCAAAATCGGTCCACAATTGACGGAGATATCGGTGAACATACACAAAAAAAAAACATACAAGAAGTCGAACATAGTACCTCCTCCTTTTTGAAAGTCGGTTAAAAAGTTGGCCGAGGTATTGCAAATCTTTTCTTTCATTGGTAAGTAAATTTGTTTTTCAAATGTTTGTGAAAAAGTAGCACGCTTGGTCATAGACTAATATATTGGTTTTCATAAAGATGGAGGGACTTGCGTTATCTAGTTAAATTTATGTCTGTGGTCCTCGTCAATCCCATACACTTTTGACATTTTACTAATCGCTATCGTGACGGTTTTGTTGATAAATTGTCTAGTTATAAGGTCTTTGAGAAAGTCACTGGTCTAGAACCACAAAATATCTTACCACTGCCACTGCCATATGCATTGTTGAGACTCTGTACAAATGCCAAAGCATAGTCCTTATTTGTCTGTTGTATTCGCTGTGGCGTCGTCGGCCGTCGCGTCGTTGTTGGCACCACCGTCGCCTGATCTGAAAGCATTTTTATAATTTGCATTGAAATCAGAAATGGTTAAAATACTGTGTTTTATATTTCAAATAGAGGCCTAGAAAATATTTTGAATTTAATTAAAGCAAAGCATGTATTTGGCCCGGCTCTGGCTGTGGGGTACCAAAAGAACACTACTTGCTGTGTACTTTGTCGACAAGTTAACTTTAGTTTCGGAAGACTTATGCCGAGTTTTTAACGTACTGGATCGCGGTAACGTAAACATTCTCATATGTCAATTTGTATACAAAAACCGTTTTTCCTCTACAGTCACCATACGGCGCTTTTCCAGTTTCAATACAAATGCACGTTTACGTTAACGCGATTGAGCATGAGTGAACACTGTTATTTAGCATAGTAACTTACCATTGTCACCCATACTACCAAAACGATTGTTGATATTTTGTACAAAAGCCGCAATATAGTCCTTAGTAGTCTGTTGTATTATCTGTGGTGCTGCTGTTGTCTTTTTTATTATCTGTGGTGCTGCTGTTGTCTTTTGTATTATCTGTGGTGCCGCTGTCGTCTGTCGTTGAAGTTGGAATTTTTTGTATGGTGGGGGCCCGCCGCCAACGCCGTAAGAGTTCTTTAACTGGAGAGTCGGATGTGAGATGGCTCGCGTTGTGGGTTTATCTGGAATAATTAAGTTTTTTGGTATTTTATAATGTACTTAAAAAGTACGAAATGTAATATTGTGTTTGGGGTCATTGCAATGATATTCTAGTAAACAGATATGTTATGAGCGCGCGCATTGTGAAGACTCGAATACGTCCTAATTGGGACATATAGTCTTTAGTCTATGTCGCGCATGGCGAAGAGCGATACGCTTTGTTGAAACAAAAACAAAATTAAAAAATTCCATCGTGTGTATTTAGAAAGTGTACCAATTATGATACCAAAGTACATAAAACAGAAGGTACACACAGCATGATTTTCTTCTTGTTTACATCTTTGCAGTCTTGTTTTTTGATTTTATTTACAACCTTTTAGTTATACCTACTTTATTTTACGAATAGCTTTTAAACATGTAAGTGTTATTATAAGTTCCATTGCTTAAACCACTAGATTTTGATACCCATGTACGGAAGAAAAAAATATCCCCCACAATATGGTGCCCAAAATCCGCCATGTTCCTTTTCTTAACGGCACTTATCCAAGGACACTTGGGAGGTCAAAACCTGCCTAATGATGTCTTAATTATATAAACCCGTCAAGCAGTTTGAAAGATATGAGGTAATAATAGTACACACGAACGATCCTTTTTCCACTACCGGATGAGCTTACTTAATTAAATGCAAATAAGTTCCAACAACAATTTATTAAAAACAGCTTAAAATTAGTTTTTCGTTCAGACTAAAAACCACAGAATATATACACACAATCAACGCGCGCTTTTTTCAGAGGTAACAGGTTCAGTATCATTCTGCCGAATGGGGCGGTGGTAAAAGCGCGGGCGTAGCGGCAGAATGAGTCTACCAAAAGTAGCCAATTCAGTTACGTACTTTTTTTTCTTTAAATTGCAAATTGTTTCACTCGTTCTTGGCCGCCAAAAAGAAAATAATTACGTTGTAGTTACGTAATGATATCAAAACTCCAAACAAAAGTCATTTCGTTACTGTTATTATGTATTTTTTTTATAATGTTGTGTCTAAATGTTCATATTTCGAAACGAATTTCTTAGGCAATGTGTTACATAATAGACAAGGTAGTGAAAAAAGAATATTACATACATACAAACATACAAGATAGGTGCAAAAACATTACCCTTTCCTTGCAGCCGGGTAAAAAGTGTGCGATCTCGGGGCTCCCGATAGGAATAAAGTTCCTCACGCATTTTTTTTATCTCCGATGCACGCTTCTTTTAATTGTAATATTTTAATTACTGAGCACATTTACAACCGACATTAGACGACATTTAAAATAATTTTGCTATTATCAAATTTATATGCAACTAGCTTTTGCCCGTGACTTCGTCTGCAGATCATTAGAAACCTTGAATAGCCTATTTATTTATTTAATAGGCAGCCTTACTTGAGAAATTATTGGTTCACCATCTAAACTTCCACCCAAATCCTTAAGGGGGTGGAAAGGGGCTGAAAGTTTTATCAAAATTTAAAAGAGTATCCTCTATCCTTCCCAGGGTCTCAAACTATCTCCATATCAAATTACATCTCAATCGGTTCAGCGGTTTAAGCGTGAAAAATTAACAGAGAGACAGAGTGACAGATAGATTTACTTTCTCATAATATTAGTTCTAATGGCTGTACTAGAGACTTTCTTTTGGGAAATTTCCTCTTCTTTTTGAATATTTTTTAGATTTCAAAAATCTTTTTACTTTTTGCGATATTTGCAAAAAACCTCTTTTATTTTTCAAAAATTCAAGAACAAATTTTTTGCAAAAATAATTCGCTTTCTATTCCGAATCAAATGACACCTTGTTCATATTCTGCTGAGACTGCTGAAAAAAGTTGAACAGTAATTGTTGACTAGACTATTTACTCCGAGTGAAAAGATGTTTTAAGTCAAAAACAGTAGTATGGAACTAAAAGGTTTTATTGTTTTATTATTGATAGGCTCGCGCTTGACCAAAATCTCACTTATTTTTTAAACAAAATTGTATACTTAATAGTGCTAACACACGTCCGGATTTGGTACGGATTTGTGGGTGGAGTTAGTCCGCCCGTACCATATCCGAGCGTGTGTAGAGTGGTCCGCCGGACATTATTATTATTAATTGAGTCCACCTCCGTCCGCTTGTTTAAACATCGGAAATGGTCTGCTCCGTACCAAATTCGGATGTGTGTTTGGTTGTCGGTTGGTTGGGCCGTACCAACTACGACCATCATTGAAAAGGTCCCCGGTTTATGGGCGATCTACTGATTTTGGTTAGTCTCCCGATATTTTTACATTCAACTTAGTCATAAATAAGAATGGAATATAATGTTCCAAATACGGCAACACTAGGATTTGTGGGCGGAGTTAGTCCACCCGTACCATATCCGAGCGTGTGTAAGCAAGAACGGATTTGTGGGCAGAGGAAGTCCGCTCGTTCCATATCCGAGCGTATGTTACAGCTATAAAAATTGCGTTGTCACTAGAAACAAACGTCTGTGCAAATTCTAAACTCAATTGGAAACTGGGCGTTCAGTCAAATTTGCATGATTTGATTACAGGCACCGCGACAGGTACATTTAAATAAAAGGTTGTACAGTAGTCAGTCACAGCGGATCTTTGTGTCTCTGAAGTTGGCTCTGCGAACCATTACGCAAGAAACAGTTTGTCATCGAGTATACTGCATAGAGTAAGCGAGATAGGACAATGCGACAAACGTAAGCGAGTGAATGAGGCCGTTATACATTGCCGTCTTCTACTTCAACATTGACACAAAAATAGCAACTGCGCAGAATCTTGCAGCCAACTTCAGTGACACTAATATCCACTGTGACTACTTTAACAAAATCTATATTTACCTCCCGGTCCAGTGCAGATGATCTGCCCATTCAAAGCTATCTCAGTCACTTTTGGTCGCGGTGATATCACGGGGAAGTTAACCCGGTAGATGACGGTTTCTCCCCTGTTATACTTGTCCAGGATGTCGTCGGGTGAATCGATGCGTCCCAAGTAATCCTGGTTTAAAAGAAAATTTATATTTAAATAAGTATTAAGTAAAAAATATTGTTTTTATTTTGTACTCCTACCACCTGATTGTCCTTTTTAACCCAAAGGTTGACTGGTAGAGAATGCCTTGCTGCATTAAGTCCGCCTATGTATCACCATTGTACATGAAGTTTAAATAAATAAATCAGCTTTTTGAACTGAACGGAACTAAATGTAATATCGCTTGTCAATACATATCCAATGACCTCAAACAAAATAGTGCTAGATAGCGCCACCACTGCATCTCCTAAACCAGACAAGAATGTTTGGTTGAGGAGTTGCTATGGCCACCTTCCTGTTTCATCATGAAACCCGCTTCATAGTATTGACCATATTATTTTAACATCTCATAGTTACTACGTACGGTTACGGTACGGTACGTCATGTTTCAAGTTGATCGGACTGCCGGGCTGCTTTATGTTAAGTACCTTCCTTTCGTGTGTGTGCCCGGCAGTCCGATCAACTTGAAACATGACGTACCGTACCGTACGTACGGTTACGGTACGGTACGTCATGTTTCAAGTTGATCGGACTGCCGGGCACACAAACGAAAGGAAGGTACTTAACATAAAGCTTGTAATAAAAAGGAATAGAATAGAATGTAACTTTATTTCATTAGTTAAATAGATGTAACATGTTACTTATAAATAAAATAAGATTACAAGTGCGTTTGGTGTATTTTTGTTTTGGCGCAGTTTGTCCGGGGAGGGATCTTTTGCAGCCTATTACTACTCGTAATTCTTTTCACATACGGTATCTATACTTCTATATCTATACTAATATTATAAAGAGGTAAAGTTTGTGGGTTTGTGAGTTTGTGACGTTGTAAGGAGTAATCTCTGGATATACTGAACCGATTTTGAAAATTCCCTCACCAGTAGAAAGCTACATTATTCTTGAGTGTCATAGGCTATAATAAATTTTCAAAAAAATTAGAGATCCTTATGAAAATTGCAATAATGTAACCCAGGGTAGGAAAATGTTGCCTATAAAATTCATTCTTTAGCGTGCGCTGAGAAAACCATTGATGATAGACACAAAATTGTAGGTAAGTAGGATAGGCAGGGTGGGCAGGATAGGCAGGGTAGGCAAAGTAGGCAGGGTAGGTAGGGTAGGCAGGCTAGGCTGGCTAGGCAGGGTAAGCAGGGTAAGCAGGGTAGGCAGAGTAGGCATGGTAGGCGGGGTTGGCCGGGTAGGCAGGATAGGCATGGTTGGCAGGGTAGGCAGAGTAGGCAGGGTAGGCAGAGTAGACAGAGTAGGCAGGGTAGGCAGGGTAGGCGCGGCAGGCAGTGTAGGAAGGGAAGGCAGGTTGGGCAGGGTAGGCAGGGTAGGCAGGGTAGGCAGGGTAGGCAGGGTAGGCAGGGTAGGCAGGGTGGGCAGGGTAGGCAGGGTAGACTGGGTAGGCAGGGTAGGCAGGATAGGCAGAGAAGGCAGGGCAGGCAGCTTAGGCAGGGAAGGCAGGGTAGGCAGGTTAGACAGGGAAGGCAGGGTAGGCAGGGTCGGCAATGTAGGCAGGGAAGGCAGGGTAGGCAGGATAGGCAGGGAAGGCGGGGCAGGCAGGTTAGGCAGGGAAGGCAGGGTCGGCAGATTAGACAGGGAAGACAGGGTAGGCAGGGTAGGCAAGGTAGGCAGGGTAGGCAGGGAAGGCAGGGTAGGCAGGGTAGGCAGGGTAGGCAGGGAAGGCAGGGAAGGCAGGGAAGGCAGGGAAGGCAGGGCAGGCAGGGAAGGCAGGGTCGGCAGGTTAGACTGGGAAGGCAGGGTAGGCAATGTAGGCAGGGTAGGCAGGGAAGGCAGGGTAGGCAGGATAGGCAGGGAAGGCAGGGCAGGCAGGGTAGGCATGATAGGCAGGGTTAGCAGGATAGGCAGGGAAGGCAGGGTAGGCAGGATAGGCAGGGAAGGCAGGCTAGGCAGGGTAGGCATGGCAGTCAGGGTTAGCAGGATAGGCAGGGTTGGCAGGGAAGGCAGGATAGGCAGGGTAGGCAGGGTAGGTAGGTAGATAGCCAATTGACGGGAGCGAAGCCCCGAGGGTCAGTTAGTTCACTATATAAAGCAAGTGTGAGAAGTGTTTGATTTAAGATCCCATCAGGTCCTAGAACTGAAGTTACTTAAGATCTAGGAGTGACTTTATGAGTCAGAGCCTATGCTGACGGGGGCGAACCGATCTCTTGTGGAACGGTTTGCCTCTCTCCGATTTATTCCAGTATTCTATTTCGCCTATTCTGTTTGCAAAGAGGAATGGGTTGAATTGGCCATATCTCGAATACGCGGGGCCAGGATCTTCTAGGCCAGTGATCGTTAGTGATGTGAGTTTGTCGATCATATCGTGATGAAGATCCTGTATTCTGATATGCCATGGGTCCTGCCCAAGCATTTCCCAAAGTATTTTTGTTTCAGTGCGACGTAGGAAGTCACCAGCAGCTTTTAGTGCCATTCTGTATTGTCTTTCTAGTTTTACCAGATTGCTCTTGCTGTATCTCGGTAGGAGTTGTATGACTCCATAATCAAGTACTGGCAGAAGGCACGCCTGTATAACAAGCAGTTTTGTTTCAATGTTCACCCGTGATCGGTATCCTATAATCGAATTAAGGGCACCTCTTACTCGTTTTGCTTTTTCTACTCTTTCTTTTGTGTTTTTGTTCATTGATAGTCTCTTGTCCAATATGACACCAAGATATTTTACTTCGTTCTTATAATCAATCCTTTCGTTTTTCAATTGGATGTAGTTTCTATAACCGCTGTTTAGATTTCTTCTCCTCGGCCTTTTGTGGTAAAACATGATACACTCCGTTTTGTCCACGTCGCATTGGAAGCCCCATCTCTTGTAATAATCGGTGATTTCCTCCGCTGCCCATTCTGCACGCCTAGTGGCGTGATCTGGTTTCTCTGCTGCATTCAGAATGCACAGCTCATCTGCATATTGAGAAAGCATTAGGCCTGCGATTAGATGCTTTGGTATGTCTGCGACGTATAGATTAAAAAGTATGGGTCCGATAATCGAGCCCTGCGGAACGCCGTGTGGTACCTTTTATTCTGTTCCAATTGTTGTTCTGAATCTGCCTTTGGTGGTTCTATTTGATAGGTAATTTTCTATTATCTTTATAATGTTGTTACGGGCTCCAGCTTCATAAAGTTTCTTTATTAGTCCTTTGTGATTTATAGAATCAAATGTCTTGCTGAGATCGGTGGATATCATGGCCACACTGTATCCTTTCTCCAAGGCGTCAGTTATGCATTTGCCAGTTCTCAAAATTTGTGTTGCTGTCCCTCTATGATGAACGAATCCATGTTGATGTTCGGGAATCAGTTCGTTGCTTTCTGTATTTAATCTCGAGAGAATTATACGTTCGGCCCATTTCCCAAGGATGTTAAGAAGGCAGATAGGTCTATATGACTTAAGTTGTGTATAGTCTTTTCCTGGCTTGTGTAGGAAGATGCATGTGCTTTCCTTCCATCTCTTTGGAAAGTATCCGGTGTTGATAATGTAGTCCATTATTCGTTTGAATATGGCTAACATCGTATCACCTCCCAATTTAAGAAAGTCCGCCCTTATTCCGTCAGGGCCAGGTGCTATTTGGTTTCTGAATTTTCGGAGAGCTGTTTTTAACTCCGCATGTGATGTTGCCTCTAATGGTTGGAACGGTGTGTGTTTCGCCGTATTTTCATCTTCACGGGAGATATCCGACGTTTGAATAATGGCCTTGTCCATTAGATTGTCTATGATCTCCAATTCTGTGTTACAATTTTCTATGTGGGGTAGCCTTTGAGGGGTTTTTTTCATAGCTTTCTGTATGGCCCACACTTTCTTTCTATTGTCAGTTTTGTCTTCTAATACTTTGGTCCATGTTTCTTCTTTGTGTTTTTTCATTTTATTATCAGATGGCGTTTAACTCTATTATATTCTCGCCTGTATTCGCCATATCTATTTGTGAATCTTAGACGCCATGCGATATTTTTCACCTTGTTTCGGTATTCTATCAACTTTTGGATGTCATCGGGAAGATTTTCTCTGTTATTGATAGGTTTAAGGGGCGCACATTTATCCAGTGTCTGTAATATAGCTTTTTCAGTTTTGTGATCACATCGTCGCAGTCTGCGTCTGTTTCGATTTTTGTATCAGGGTCTAATTTTGTTGCTAGGGATTGTTCAAACTCGTCTCGTTTTTTCTTACTTGATTTAATATCTTTCAGATTGCGACTGAGTGGTATCTCGTAATCATTTTCCAAGTTGATCGTGGTTATCCATGATAACAATTACGAGGCCTCTATCATTTGACTGGCCGAGTAGTTGCATTTTCAAATTCATGTCACCTATTATGAGAGCGCTCTCTTCTCTAAGCAACTGCTCAAATTCATCCGATATTTCATTTTGATTCGGTATTGGGACGTAAGAAAAGAAAAGACTGATTTTGGCTTCGTTTAAGACGGCAATGTCTACATGATACTTCTGATTCAAATGTTTTATTTCAGTGAACTTTTTTCTAATACCCTGCACGTTTATGTGCAGGATTTTTATGTGTCCCGTACTGTAATAAAAAGGAGGAAATATCTTATGTCCTAATCCAGGCTGTGAAGCCAAAGTTGCAAAATTTGGAACTTGGTCTATCAAAATTTGTTTAAGTTTTGAAGTGTGATGGACACACAAACTTCCAAATTATCTAAACATCTACTCATACAGACTTTCCTTTATAATATTAATACGATTTCTTTTTTATTTATCTATACAGTTATAATTATAATATATATATATACAAGAGAAAGTATGTATGTATGTTCCTTATAGACTCCGAAACAGCTGGTACGATTTCAAAAATTCTTTCACCTTCGGGCAGCTAAACTATCCCCGGGTGACATAGGCTACTTTTTATCCCTGTATTCCCACGGGAACGGGACTTACGCGCGTGAAACCGCGAGGCGTCCGCTAGTAATCTATACTATAATATTATACAGAGCAAAGATTTTTATGTTTGTTTGTACCGAATAGGCGCCGATACTACAGGACCGATTTTAAAAAATATTTCAATTATGGAAAGCTAACGACGACTGCGACGCCTGGGGGAGGCCTATGTCCAGCAGTGGACGTCTTTCGGCTGAAATGATGATGATGATGATGATGGAAAGCTAAATTATTCCGAAGTAACATAAGCTATATTTTTTTTTTTAAATAGAGATTTATAAAAATTGCAATAATGTAACCCAAAAGCAGCAAAATCTGCCTATAAAATTAATTATTTGGCGTGCGCTGAGAAAACTATTGATGATACATAAAAATGTACTACATGATTAAAGTACTCATTATTACCTACAAGAAAATCTTCGAGAGAGTATATCTAAGTATCATAGTTAAGTCACAATAGCAGCTTTTGTATTCTAAAATTTAATTAGATCGCCGCCGCCCGGTAGAAACAAAAGTTGCTTACATTCGTATAGTAGTATTAATTCTTATTCAAATAAATAGTTTAACAAATTGGTAGGTAGATAGAATAGGGTAGGTGCTACGTAGGGTAAGGTATGTAGGGTAGGGCAGGGAACTTTGGAACCAACGACATGCTCATGAAGATCTGGGTCTAACCGCGACACCTATGTGCAGGTTGTGTGGTGAACATCCGGAACGCATGGAGCACCTTCTGTGCACATGCGATGCACTAGTGGTGGGCGTTGCGACGACGAACCGTTTCTAAAGACCGTTTTTTGTTCTGCGACGGTGCAACCGTTTTACGTCCTGGGCTAAAGCAGTCTTCGTTGCACAAACCTGTCTTCGAATAACTCCGTGCGATTTTTTATTTAACGCCTCAGAAAATACAGTCGAGATTCGAAAGCGAACTGAATCAACTACGACACACGTCGGTCGTCGCAGACGTCGCGTCGTCCTTTATCGTTCCACGTTCGTTTCGTTCACAAAATAGTTCTTGCGACGGTGAAACAGTTTTTAAGTCCGTCTTCGTTGCAGAAACCAGTCTTCGAATAAATTGGTGCGAATTTGTACTTTACGGCTAAGAAAATACAGTCGAAAGTGAATTGATTCAACTACACACAAACGTCGTCGACTCGTCGCGAATGTCGCGTATTGTTCCACGTTTGTTCATAAAGTAGTTCTTTCGTTCCGTTCTCCAAGTTTCGTTCTCCAAGACGTCTTCAAACCAGTTGCGACGAAGACCGTTTTCTGCAACCGTTTTCGTCGACGGGAAAACGGTTGCGTTTCGTCCGTCAAAATTACGACAACGACCCACCACTACGATGCACTGGCTGGTAAGCAAATGAGTTATATATAGTTATGTTGAGTGAGGGGTTGGATATCCAAAACCAGAAGACTATATCTCGGCTCATATTATCTCCTAGTCTCGTTGTAAAACTCATGAAAAGAATTTTCAACGAGATTGGGGAGGAGTAAGTTATATATGGGACAACAATAGATCCCAATGGGTCGATGTGTCCCAGTTATTTCTCGGCTTCTACAAGATAAGATAAGAGGTAGGGCAGGGTAGGGTAGGGTGGGTAGGTATCAACCTGTAGGTAGGGCAAGTGAGTAGGTTGGTAGGTAGGTAAGGTAGGTAGGTGGTATGTAGGTAGCCAGTTGACGGGAGCGAAGCCGCGGGGGTCAGATAGTTCTTATATTAATTAATAGGATTTTATAGCGTGTGGTTTTTAACCGACTTCCCAAAAAAGAGGTTCTCAATTCAGATTTTTTGTTTGAAAGGGTATACTCTCAGGGTGTCCCCATTTTATCCTTGACCACATGGAAATCGAGGCATCTCCTCAAATATTATAAGTAGGCATATAGCGATTTTGATATTTTTTATAACATGGCAAGCATTTGCACTTAGAAAGTATCACTTGGTGAAGTGGAACTGATGAAAAAGACCACAGATGGTCAGTGGAACTCCTTAATAAGTATCAAAGCCAAAGTCAAATATATCTATTCAACTAGGCCAATAAGCGGTACTTTTGAACGTCAAACACATTAAAATAAAAAATTTCAAGTAATAAAAGTTGATTCTACCGTGCATTCGGAAAAGTAGCTTGTCATGGAGAATAATGCACAAGAAACTCAATACTTACTATTTTAAAAAAAAAAATAGGTGTCTTACAATATTTACATAAGTATACACATAAATACATACATAAACTCACGCCTTTTTCCCATGGGGGTAGGCAGAAACTACAGAACGCCAACTGCTACGATCCTTACATACTTCTTTTGCTTCACTCACATTCATGCATCTAGTCATACACACACGCCGGTTATGAGTACTGCGCACCTGGCCTTTTTCAAGAACATCACCTATAAGGTCTATGTATGTCTTTCTAGGGCGTCCCCTCCCGGCGTTTCCATTCACATCTGCCTTGTAAATACATTTCGTTAGTCGCCTTTCATTCATCCTCTCAACTTTTAGTATAGTATAACTGCGCAGCACGTGTGTGAGTACTATGTACCCAACTGTAAATCTACCATTTGCTGTACCTCGGTGTCGTTCGTTGACTTGTGTTTGCCCTGGCAGTTGAGTGTGTCATGCTCTCTCAAATGTCTCTCTGATGGTGGCGTGTGTGTTGGATCATTCGGTTCCCTTCATGATGGTTGAGCTGGGTGGTGCCGATTCATGCGTCATGTTCGTGAACGGGCGCCGTCAGTTGGGATTGGTCTTAACTTAACTGCTTCGGATGCTAGTGTTTTTCTAGCGCTTATTATGTAACTGCACAGTACATGTGTGAGTACTTTTAATACTTTGTACCTGTACGTAGTATAGTATGTAGTGATTCTGGGTGCATTGTCCTCACACATATAAATTTATTAATGTATGTACTTATGTACCTAAATATTGTAAAAAAAACATATATTTTTTTTAAAAGAGTAAGTATGGAGTTTCTTGTGCGTTCTTCTCCATAACAAGCTACTTTCCGAATGCACGGTAGAATCAATTTTTATTCCTTGTAAATTTTAATGTAACTAACGTTCAAAAGTGCCACTTTGTGGCCTAGTTGAAATAAAATATCTTTGTCTTTGTCTTTGTCAACATGGCCAAACCATCTTAATATACTTTTTTCAATTTTAGTCACTACATCTTCTTTTAGACCACAACGTTGTCTTATTACCTCATTCCTCAACCTATCATTTAAAGTTACCCCACACATACTTCGCAAGGAGCGCATTTCTACTGCATTAATCCTACTTTCATGTCTTTTTTGCCATACCCACCCTTCACTTCCATACATAAGTGTAAAGCACGCTGTTGTGTGTAAGTATATACATTAATAAATTCATGTATCTCATTGGTATAAGATATCTCGAATAGTTAAGCGACTATGATGAAGCAAATACATATATAAATAAATGGCACCGATGAAAATGGTACCATCGAACTGATCTGATGATGAAGCCGGCAGATAGGCACTGGAACTCTGTAATAAAACAATGTATCCTAGTCGTGTTTGGGCTTATTGGAATTGAAATGAGATGTACTCTGGCTTTAAATGATTTTCATGGTAATATGAAGTACCAACGCTAAATAGGGTAAAAAAAAACTGTTTAACAAAAAATCAATCAAACAAAAAAAAAAAGTGGTCGGTTTAATTTTTTTTGTCAAAAAGTTTTTACAATCATTGTTACTTTAATGTTGGTATGTAGATGCCTATATAAAACACAAGCACACAGGAACAACGTCAACTACGTCACTTATAACATCCCTTTTTTCCGTCGGGGGTTAAAAAGGAACCGTAATAGATATATTACAGTTTACGGTACGAAAACACCCCGATTCAAACAATAAAACGCCCATAGCTTTTGAACGGCTGAACCGATTTTCATCAAACATATATTTTATGTTAAAACTAAATAATATTAAATGAAGACCTTGTAATTTCAGAAGGTAGGTAGGTTATATAAGTACGATTAAGTGTGAAAGCTGTTATTTAAATTAATTATTAACTCCACTTCAATCTTGACTGCAATAGTGTTTGTTGTATTTTTATAACAAAGTGTGCACCTCAAAGAGCCTTTTTTAACTTCTGTCTAATGCTATAGTAAATGGAGTGTAGCTAAGTACACTCTCGATAATGTCAACTTTCAAACAAAAAACGAATTCAAAATCGGTTCATCCGTTTAGGATCTCTGATGACACAGACAGATACACAAATACATATAAACACACAGGTACACACGTCAAACAGATAACACCCCTTTTTTCGTCGGTAGTTAAAAAGGAACCGTAATATACAAAATATACGTACACGCGCGTGCGTGTACGTATATTTTATCTATTACGTTTGTATTTCATCTTTTTTTGGTTTAAAGGTGACATTATCGAGAGTATGCATTATTAGCTTTGTTTGATGAAAATCGGTGATCGGCGATTTGGTTTAAAAAATATGATCGACATGTAAAAGTGTTTGTACAAACCAACTTACAGGAATAAAATCATTTAACAAACATACACACACTCACATACTCACAAACTTTCACCTTTATAATATTAGTTTGATAGTGTGATTTAAAACGAAAAAACCCCAAAGATTAAAATGCGCATAACTTTTGAACGGCTGCACCGTTTTTCACCAACACAAATAATCTCGACAGACGTCAGTAGCCTTTCAAACAAAAAATAACTAAATCAAAATCGTTCATTGGTTCCGTTTAAGAGCTGTGATGCCACAGACACACAAATACACAGATACACACAACAAACTTATAACACCCCTCTTTTTCCGTCGGGAATTAAAAAGAGAAATATTACTAGAATAAGTAGGTACTTACGCCTAGATCAGCTTGAACTGTAAAACTAATTCTAATTACTAACGATGACACCACCTCAATTGGCTGCAAAGTGATTTGCCCGAATATACTTTTTCCGTCAGTAAAAAAACCAAAAATATTAGGGCATGGAGAATTCGAGAGGCCACTGTCAAATAGTAATATTAAAACTAAAACACACGAACACACTGAATTCTTATCCATAGTTTTGAATTACGAAGTTCTTATTTCAAAGTTGTTCTTAGCAACGTGTTGCCTAGCCTCCGATTGGCGAAGAACTGGGCTTGTTGATAATACACAGATAAAAATGTGTCATACATAACAGGTGACTCAGAGATGGTCCAGCAGTGCAACAAAACGGCCACGACTCGAAGATCGTTGATTCGATCCCGAGCCTAGTTCCTTGCTGTAGATAGCCTATATTAAGGTATGTCTATGTCTGTATATCACAGCTGATTATTTCGGGAACAAATCTAATAATTGTATAGTGAATCGACACTAAAAAGGCTTTATTTTTTACATTTTTAGAACTGTTAATAGACCGATAGCGCTAGGTTTTGAGGTTTCAAAAATATTAAAGTTGTTTGTTTTTCGCATATAGTTGCCGGACCATTTGCCCAACCTAATACCTTAGTTTGTGTCATCCTAGGTATTTGCATAGGTAGAAATTTAGCTGTTTGTCTTTTCGACCAGTATCGGACGAAAAGAAAATTAGAGATGAAAATTTTACTTTCATGATAATAACGAAGTAGTAACTGATGTACATAGGCATTTTGTGTCATCTCTGTCCACGGGAATCCTAATACTTAACCAGTACCTAACACGTAGCCAACTAGCTCTAAAAGAATATTAAAGTAGGTTAAATAGGTATTACGCGTTTTAGAGTACTGATATCTGTTGTTTAAAATATTTTGTGTCAAATTCATCCACGACTTTTAAAGATATTTTATTTTTTTACTACAACACCCTGTAAAATCCACAAAAGAAAATACAAGTTATTAGAGTTTATGTGTTTTTCATTATTATGGTGTGACAAAACACTATTCATAATTTGTGTCGTTTTTATCCACGAAATCGTATTATTCTAAAAAAAAATCTAGACTTCTTCGCACGAAGGGCGAGCGCGGGGATAAGCGCAGGCACAAGCGGCGCGGGTGCCGGCAAGCCATACGCGCGGCGCGTTTATTTGTTTACATTCGGTCTTTGCATGTTGCAACAAAAAAGTGCGTGCGTTATTTATGATGTATTTGATTGATTAAGGCCCATTGCACGAAAAACTTAACTCAGAATTAGTTGCTAACACGAGATGAAATTGACAAAGGTCAAAGACAAAGGTTAAATTGACAATATTGTATAACAAACTGTCAATTTAACCTAGTCTTAGCAACTGAGTTAAGTTTTTTGCGCAAGTGGGCCTTAAAAGTTAGTTATGTATGAAGCTGTGAAAGACTAAAATGGAGATTGAATTTAATAAATGTGTTATGTCGACACCCAATATGAATAACATAGTAACTCAACATTGCATAGTTTTCAACACAGCTATTTTCTTTTTTTGTAAAGTTTATTTGCTTTATTTTAGGTTTCATGTTACTAATTTTAATTGCTCTTTCAGTTTTGATAAAACCACTGCAAGTATGATTTTCGCAATTTTACAATTTACAGATATTTAGCATTTTTAATATGAAAAACATTGTAACTACGGTTACAATAGAGTCTTGAAAACATTTGAAATATTTTTTCTGTGAATATTATTGTACGATTACGAATTATACCGACAAAAAAAAAACTTTGTTAAATATTATTGTAAGCAACAATTACAATGTGTCAATGTTAGATTAAAAGACATGTAAAGTACTATGGAAGAGCTAATAAACTCGTTTTTTAATAATTATTATAATTCAATTAATATTCACAACGCTTTGGGCTCTGGTGGACACAGGTCTGGATAAAATTATCTATGCCCGTGTCTACCGTTCGCACAGCGGCGATCAGGAGACAAGCAGGCTCACAGATTATCTCAGTTAAGCGGCTGATGCGGCACAGTAGCCTTCCACCCAATTAATGATCCAGGGGGACTTTAATGCTCACCATCAGCAGTAACGTGGTTCTTCCCATACCAGTGCAGTAATCATGCTGGATGGGAAATGCATAAGCTTTCGTTAGCGGTAATCCGCCAGCTGGTTCGGGAGGCAACAGCAACGGGGGATGTTGATTCGCACACGGCCAATTGCTTGGACCTTCTGCTGACAATAGATCCAGGCCAATACTCTGTGCCGGCCGAGTGACGTATGTCAGAAAAAAGGCCTTCAACAGTGCTGCCAAGTCCTGCAAGAAGGTGTTGCAAAGGGCTCGGTTCGACCACATTGGCCGAATAGGGACATAACTTGCTTCTTACCCAGAAGATAGTAAAGCGTTTTGGTCCCTGGGTAAGTCGGTTCAGTCGATCTTCTGCCATCCCTCACTACCACCACTGCTGAAACCCGACAGATCGCTGGCCCGCTTCGTTAAGGAGAAGGCAAACTTTTTTGCCTCTTTTTGCATAATCTTCGCGTCAGCATTCTGGTGATGCGCGGATGTATTCTTTCTCCTGGTGGATGTGAGACATATATGTCGGACATTCACATCCATCAAAAGGATGTTCGTAGCAACCTCGACTTGAACAAAGCTAGTGATCCCGACGGGATGGGACGGGATACTTACACTTGTCCTTAAAACTTGTGCGCCCGAACTGTCTCCGATTTTGACAAGTCTATTTTGCCTTTCGTGTGAAACTGTGAAAGAGTCGAATGCTTGGAAGTAAGCTAACGTACAGCCCGTGTCCAAGAAGGAAAGTTGAGCTGACCCTGCCAATTATATACCCATCTCTTCGTGTGCTTAATATTAAGCTCCTGGTATACCTAGAAGCTAATGACATCCTGAAGTGATTGCCAATACGGTTCTACAGGGTTTCTAGCTTATGCCGTTCACATCTGCAGTAAGGCCATCGAGAGGCGCGGGGAGGTGCTTGCCATCTCCTTCGATAACTCGAATGGTTTCTATAGGGTCTGGCACGGAAGCCTTATTAGTAAGCTTCCTTCATTCGGTCTGCCTGGTGATGGTATGTGTGATTGGATTGCAGATTTCTTGTGGGATCGGTCCATTCCAGTCGTTATCGATGGGTTCTCGTCTGACCAATTGGATATTTATACCGGGGTCCCTCAAGGGTTGGTAAAGTAAGTAAAGTGCTTGAAACTTGGGTATGCAGACGACAGCACTGTTGCTGAGAGGTACTGTTCCATCCTTGTCCTTTGTGAGGCTGTGGTGGAGCGTTTGAGCTTATCCTTGAAGCCAGTCTCCAAATGGGGCGATGCCAATTTGGTCTGGTTCTTTGCTGCTAAAACTCAGGCGTGTTTTTCTCTGTTAAAATGCGCCAATTCTACTCGGCTCTTTCCTTCCGAGGTGTAAACGTGCCGATAATGGACCATCTTGTGCTTCTTGGCGTTACTTTTAACACGATCCTCAATTTTGATCCATACATTGAGGCAAAGGTTCAACTGGCTGCCATCAAATTGGGGATCCCCACAAAAGTGAGACGGTTCTTCACGCCAGAACAATTGCTCAAGTTGTGTCAAGCTCGTCAAGCGCTAGTTAGATGATGTATGGAGTACTGTTATCATTTCTGGGCCGCATCTGCCAAAAACCAGCTTCATGCACTTAAGTTGATCAAAAAACGAACCAAGAAGATCGGCAATGAGACACTGGTCGAATCGTAGCTCCAGAGCCTTAAACAACGTCGCCGAGTTGTGAGCTTGTCGCTTTTAATCGGTTAAATTTCGGGAAGTGTGCGATATATAATCGGACTATAAGACGTACGGCGATGTGCCATTGGTACATGGTGGACATCCCACCCATACACACTAAACATTTTGGGAATACGTAGATTGTACGTACAGCTAAAGAGTGGCATTCCCTGCTGGAGTTTGTGTTGCTCGATAGCTACAACTTAGGAGTGTTTAAGTCAAGAGTGAATAGGTAACTTTTAGGCAAGCGTGTTTAATCGTCGACCACGACATCGCTTACCATCTGGTGAGGAAGTAGTCTAGCGCAAGCCTACCAAATATAAATGAAATGCATTCCCCCTATTGCAAAGCTTACCACGCAGTGGATAGTAGATCCTAGAGCAGTGATGGCCCAGTGGTAACGGACACAATTTACAAGTATGGTCGTGGATTCAAACCCAGGCAAGTGCTTTAATTTGTGTAAATTATTTCATCTCTATTGTTCTCAAAACACTGAAGTAAAAATGCATTGCATTGCAATGCAAATCTAAGACATGTACGAGTAACATCCATCAAACCACATTGGTCCCACGTGGTGGATTTCGGCCCATTACCTCTTACAGAGAGGAGGCCTAAACGCACAATAGACCAAATGGGAGTTTAAGTTCAGAAAAGGGGGTCCATCTATCCTGTCCTATCCTAATGCTTACGACGCCTATCGTTTGCAATTACTTCTACACATTTTTTTGTATTATTCTTCTTACCCACATATCTGTAATATTGAATGAGTCTAAAAAAATGTTTATTTCATTCCTACTCTTAGTTTTTCTCCAAGACCATTTATGCTGATACTACTATATTCAATTGATGTACTAAAAACCTATTCTCGATGTCAACACTGCATCTTTCTTTACAATGATAACATTTAAATTAACTGTTTAGATTTAAGAAGAAAAGCATTGTAACTTAAAATTACAATATCATCATCATCATCAGCCTATTAATGTTCCCACTGCTGGGACACAGGCCTCCTCTCTGTGAGAGGGGATGGGCCGTAATCCACCACGCGGGCCCAGTGCGGGTTGGTGGATGTCACATGTCTTCGAATTTTTGGTTCTAGGACATGCCGGTTTCCTCACGATGTTTTCCTTCACCGTTTTGAGAGCAGTGGTGATGAAATAATTTACACAAAGTAAAGCGCCTGCTTTGGCTCGAACCCACGACCTACAACTTGTAAGTCGCAGCCGTTACCACTGGGCCACCACTGCTCTCAAATTAAATTACAATATAGTAAAATATAAATAGAGCAAAATTTAAAATGTATTACATTTTATGTCAATTTAAATTACTTTAAAACAAAGAAACCCTTGTTACCAAAACTTTTGTTTAGGTATTGGAACTTGATCGACAAGTATACTTCAGTAGAAACATTGTTCATTTTTAATTACAATAAAATTATTCCATTTTACAAATCAAATAAAATTATTAAATTTCACATTTTCTTATCCTTTATTTCTGCCTCTTAAATACGGTTAAGAGGCAGAAATAAAGGTCTATCCTTGCTGATTTCATATGACATAAAGTTGTACCAATGTGTAACTAAAGTTATAATGTTATTCAAATTGGGTGTTGATATGTGGATACTGGACGTTACATACAGTGATTGTCCTTTGTGAAAGGGGATTGTTAAAGTTCATAGAATCAAGCATTGTAAGGAATGACGGAAACGCAGACTGTTTTAAGGACCGTGCTGAACTAAAACTACACCAATAATCACTATCACCACACAACAAAAATATCTAGTATTTTTTTACTTCGTGTATTATTTATCTTACTGACTGTAGGTACAATCGGCCAAATCTATATCTGATCACCGTAAGGACTATTTTAGCTTGCAGGGCTCGCCCGCTAAATTAACGCCGACATACTCAACAACCAATATTATCGCAGCATCGGGTGACTGTTTCTCTAGTACCTGTCAGCCCCTTGTTTTTGTAATTAAAAAAAGACAGCAAAAAATCAAACAAGTCATTTGGCTATGGTCGACGCAAAAAGGGCGGTACCTAGTACACTACCTAACCGAAGCGGGGCGCGGGATATCGAGATGCAGTATAATGAAATAGCGGTAGGTAGGTAGGTGTCGGCATACCTACCAACCTACCGCTTTCAGGTTTAAATTCGAAGCGAATCGAAGCGTCAATCTAAAATAATATTGACCACATTGACCGTCTTCTAAGCATTGACCATTGACATTCGTAGGTAATGAGATTGCAGACGCGCTGTGTACAAAATTAGCACTTCATTATTTTTATCTCTATGGGTTACACATTTGTTCATTACGTAGCGAAGATAAGAGTCAATCAATACACAATATTATAGGTATGTTATTTTTTTATGAACGCTTCGCATCTAAGAAGAAATTGTACCGAACGAACGAGTTTGCGTGCGTTTGCCGCCGCCGCGTCCGCCCGCTTCGACCGCAACCATTGTTTTTGTATTTTATTCAGTTTAATACTTACCGTGAATGAAAATGACACAAATTTACAATGTCGATTTTTCATGCATTTATGATATTAAATAAGTGAACTCTAATGATTGTAATATTTTTTTGAAGCGTTTGTAGCTTAGAAAAACAAAATAATTAAAAATCTTAAAATTGCGTGCCCTAATTTGGCACAAATTTATTTAATAGGCATATGTAAGTGATCTGATAAAGGAAATAGTTATTTAATAAACTGTAATTTATTTTTTGCACTATATTTTACATATTGACCCTATGTCAGTTTGCATTGGACGATTATGACACAAATTGGGTTTGCACACTCCGCAAACTATCCTAGATATAATACCATAAATATTTTAAACTTTAAATATTTTTTGCCCGTTTTGATTTGAATAAAAATTATCAACCACAAATCAGCGAATTACTGAAAATGCAAGTATCAGATCTGACACAAAACGCAATAATAACCTTCATAGGTACGACTGTATCCACAGGCAAGAAATAAACAACTTTAGAATTTTTTAAATACGGTCTATAATCGAAATTTGCAACTTCAAAAAACGTGTGCTCGCGGCGCACCAAACGAAAAACTACGATCTTCGGGACTTTTTTCACGTTCGGCTCTAAAGCCTAGCTTTCAGGAAATCCTGCATTCCATCTTACATTTTCAGGCTACGATTTTGAGAAGGTGTGTTGAGACTGGCTGGTTGTTAGTCGCTAGTGGGATTAGGTTGTAGGAGATCATTACCTAACCCCACCCGGTGGGGGGTGGCTGCGGCATGCTTGGACATCTTCGAAGGACCATAATTTGGTCCCTATAGGGTTTATAGAGCTGCGGGCTTAAATTGTTGCCAAATTAATAATCATATTTGTCGAAAACGCATAGTTTATGACTTTTAGAGCAAAACGACATAAAAGTCCCCAAATTTCGCAATTTTTCGCCTGGTTCGCCGTTAGCACACGTTTTTCGATTTTAGGAAGATTCTTTAAACACAAAATATTACTCTCTTTAAAATTCTCTTTTGTGGTAAGAGAAAAGATTTCTGGTCCGTTTTCCCCCGGGATCGAAAAAGGAAGTCTTTGCCCGACAATATGATAACCAGTACTAATTAATAGTTAAGTGACTCCATTTTCTTTACTTAGTCGCCCATTTCGTTGGTTGTTCGTGAGGTCTTGGCTAAAATAGCCAGCCTAGCAGTAGCACTAAAGCTTCTTTGAGGCTATACAGGCTTCCCGAACGACGTCGCTGTTCCGAGGTTTTTTGTACGTTGGAAAGCCACGGCCTCGCAATCTAGGATGACTTGGGAGGCTAAATTATCGGCGCTAAAGCAGCCTGTGCACAGTTATAATAATAATAAGCCACGAGCCTCGACCAACAGCCACGAGCCTCGACCAACACCTTAGGAGGCTCTCGTTAGGCGGCTGGGTCAAGGGCCTGATCCAGAAAGCAGTACTGCTGGACACGGCTCGTATTGTTAAGTGGTTCCTCTCTCTGGAGCCCTGACCGCCGGTAGCTTGGACCCTGTTCCCGATACCGGTGGGTTTTTGTATTTTGAAATGTTTTTTTTTTGTATGTTTTATAAATAAATTTATAAATGTAAATAATAAGAAATAGTTTGAATAAAGGACATAATAATAATAATAAAAACGTTTATTCATCTCCACAAATTACATCCTTATCTTAACTATTTACGTTGACAGATATTTTTACAAAAATTGTAATTTGTGGGCGATCTGGAGTCTAAATGTATTTCAGAACTCCAGGCCCCCCATTTCATCGATTTAAATAGAGATTGTCAACACAGAACCAACTAATACGAATGAGTGATAGTGTGTGTGTATGGTTCGCATGTGTGTGTGTGCGTTTATGTGTGTATACATGTGTGTGAGTGGTGTATGTATAATAATTAATAATTTATTGTACTTAATTATTATATAAATATATTTACATATAAAAACTATAATATTACTTACACTTGCACCCGCTTCACGATCCCCAGGCAACTATCCACTCCTAGCGTAATTAATCAATTTTCAAACAAGGCTAAAAGTTCAAATTAATATAAAAATTAAGAAAAGTAAGATTAGTGTAGTAGTGGGCTGTCTGTTGTGCCTATTTGGTTATTAGGGGTCGTAATTGTCCTATTTTTATTCTTCTGGCGTTATTTCTGCTTGGGCTGAGAAGTCCTTACAAACCATGAAGCCTGTATCCCCGAAGCGTTGGGTGCACCTAAAATAAATTCACCTTTTACTAGTTATGTTGAAGTTCCATTTAATGTTAATAATAGATTTAGAATCATGACTAGACTAACGAGTATTTTTCAAACATAAACATGTTTTAGAAACACCTATTTGACACGATACAATATTAGGCATAACATGAAATTAATATCCAAAACCCGACTAAATTAATAGTCCAACAAAAGAAACCGAACATCTCATTTACATTTCGAGTAGCTCGCATTGATAATTAATACAACTAGCGATCTGCCCTTGCTTCGCTCTTTAGCAAAGGCGACATACCAAAATCACGAGATTTCTGAGTACATATGTTTAATACTAGCCTTTGCCAGCAGCTTCACCTGCGTGAAAGTTGGCAATTATCCTAAGAGGACATTTTACCACTTAAGTTTGGCAATTCTTCGGGCTATGTCGGTAACCCTGGTTCTCCTGTGGATGTCTTTATTTCTGATTCGATCACGCAAGGCAATTCCGAGCATAGCACTTTCCAATGCCCTTTGGATGAGGCCAATTGTGATCTACCGCGTTTCGGTTCTGTATGTCATCACAGGCATCACACACTGGTCATAGACTTTCGCCTGGAGTTACTGTGGTATGTTAAATGAGAAGATATCGCGCAACTGCCCGAACGCTGCCCAGCCGTGTCGCATTCAACGGTTGACTTCCTATTGGACCAGGCAGAGATAATCGTCTACAAGTTCGAGTATGGTGTCTCCGATCTATATAGGAGTGGGTGTTACATGGGCCATTTAGCATGACCTTTGTATTATCCATGTCCATTTTAAGCCTACATTTCTTCATGCTACACTTTCGGCAGCCCAAGGAGCATTGAGGTCCTCCAAAGTCTTAGCCATTATAACCACTATATCGTCGGCAAACCAAAGGTGAGTGATGTACTTACTTACCATCAACGTTGATTCATGGTATACTCCAGTCCAAAACCTTGAAGACATCCTCCAGTGCAGTAGTGAATGATATCTCCCTATCTCACCCCCCACTGCAGAAGGATAGGTTATGAGGTCTGGTCCTGAAGTCGGACTGACATAGTGTCGTTTTCGTACAAACACTACAACTCCTCGATGTGCCGGTAGTCCATCTGGCACCGTTGGAAAGAATGCAGTACATATAAGCTTAGCAGAGTTATAGTCTTCGGTCTTCTGTATAATCTACCGACGCGTATGTATGGTATATACGGCGCTGAAGCGTTTTCGGAATTCGTCTTGTTCGGGAGGCTGGAAATAATCAAACCTACGCGTGGAATGATTCGTGAGGTATCTTGAAAACAGCGTGTGAGATGGGCGTGTAATTCTTAAGCCAGTGGGCAAGACACATTGCTCGCAAAACGGATGGTTGATGAGGCTGACTTCTGGAGTGGCGACCGCGTACCGGAAAACGCAGCGTTGGAAGGCCTCCTTCTAGGTGGACCGATGACTTGCTTAAGGCTGCGGGAACCTGCTCGATGCGAGACGCACAGAACCGATTGATGTGGCGATACTAAGGGAAGTCTTATGTCCAACAGTGGACGTCTTTCGGCTGAAATGATGATGATGATAAACATTCTACCGGGATAAAAAGTATTATACATTCTCCAAGCTACAATCTACTCGTATAAAAGACAATCTTCAAAATTGGTGCAGCTGTTTAGACGTGAAAACGTGATGAACAAATTTCGCGATTTTTATTTTTTCTTAGATTAAGATTTATTTACATAGATAAAAGTATATACAGTGTATAAAATACTTAAATAACTAAGACTACAAACATATACACATTAACCAAAAACTACTTACTAATTAAAAATATACTAAAATAAATATGGCGTCGAAAAACTGCTCCACATCGTTGCCCACTGGTAAAGTACCCAAAAGGCTGGCAGCATTGCCACGTTGTATGGCAATGCTTAATCTCTGACCAAGGTAAAAGCCAGCCCTTGGGTCACGCAAAGTGTCAACTAGGCGTTTGGAAAGATCTTTAAACAAAGCGTGAGCACTCGGACCCCACGGACCAAGAGTTTCAACCCCAAACGGCTCGAAAATATAACTACCGATGAGGTTATTGTATTTCCGTCGTTTGAGGTTCTCTGCAGCCGCAGCGGCAGCGCCAGCACAGCATGACGAACTCGGAAGATGGGATGGCGCTAGAGTATCGACACATGTGGAGTACCAACAGGGAGCGCCAAGACGTAAGGAAGCAGCGAGGCGGAAAGTAGTGTCGTCAAACAAGGTGCCTATGTTCGACGACGGTATTGCGTGAAGCCAGAAGCCCGACTCCCACTCACCCACAGCCAGCAGGCGAGCGCGCTCGACAGGAGTGGCAGAAGTGGCAATTAGGTGCTCCTGAATTGCTCTGCAGAGCGGCTCATCCCACCGTCTCTGGGAAGATGGGTAGTCGGGGGGATTACAGTTCGGGCAAGCGAGTCTCCAAGCATCAATAACCTCGGTGAATCACGGCACATCAAAATTAATCAGAATGGGAGCTAGGATATTCCTGATTAATTTCTCAGTACCGTGGGCCGAGGATATAAATGGCCGGTAAACTAATACTTTTAAATTTTGCGGATGCCGAGGCCTCCCATACGGATGGGAAGAGTAGCTTGAGCCCAAGCTCGGTCGTCCATGGCCACATTTAAAATTAAAGTTAATGAATGACGGATAATTTGGTCCATTTTTTCTAAAAGTGGAGGGTGCTTCCATAGATGAGAAGCACGAAGGAAATATGATAATTTGGGGCCAAAACAACAAAAGCGAATTATGGTGATGGCCGAATGCATGTTAATTTGGAGCAATCTTTCCGAAATGTTGTTGATTATTTTATTTTTTTCTCAATAAAATCGGGCAAGGAATCATCGAAGATTGGGGACCCAAGGACACGAAGAGAGCTTTTTTCAATAATTTTGATTTCGGGGGCTATTTCATTGAATTTTGAAAGTGTCACTTGTCTGTCGGTAGGTACTGTCAGATAAAAATAACTCACTTGGAAAAATTTAGATCCAGTCCTATAGAATGTAGCTGGTTTTTTAAAAAATGCAGGTCATCTAAAACTGTGTCTGCATCGCCTCCTAGGGTTCCATCATCGAGATACCATACGTTAAATTTTGAATTTAGCTGTCGAATAAATTATTTAAATAAAATAATGTGTAAAGGGTGTCACACAGACGGACGCGAAAAGTGACTTTATTTTATACTATCTGAAGTTAGATATAAAAGACGTTGATAAATGTAAATGACTCCGGGGATTCACAAACACAACATTTTTTGATAACTTTTTTGATTAAACGGAATAAAATTCGTCAGTATCTGATATTATATTTGCTCATTGCCAAATTGTAAAAACCCGAAGATAGGAAAAGCGAAAATTCTAACTCTTTTGTACCGTTGGTTATTCGTTTATTTTTTTAACTAAGTGGTCAAAACCCCGTTGCAGAAAGTTTCTTATAAGTATGATAATCAAAGGAAAATCTAAACTAGATATTCCGAGGCGGGGTGCTAAAGTTTTCGACCTCACTTCGCTCGCTCTCATATCCCTAATTCTCTTTATATCTAGCTTTTCTGCATACACCGATAAATTCAGTCCGTTTTCTGTACGAATATTAAAACCTATGATGATATACCTACGTAGTTCTACAAAATTATATAAGATACTAGCTGACCCGGCAAACTTTGTTTTGCCATAAAAACACCAAACATTCATCTACTAAATATCCTACCTACCCTACCCTACCTACCCTACCCTACCTACCCTACCCTACCTACCCTACCCTACCTACCCTACCCTACCTACCCTACCCTACCTACCCTACCTACCCTACCCTACCTACCCTACCCTACCCTACCTACCCTACCTACCCTACCCTACCTACCCTACCTACCCTACCCTACCCTACCTACCCTACCCTACCTACCCTACCCTACCTACCCTACTCTACCTACCCTACCCTACCTACCCTACCCTACCTACCCTACCCTACCTACCCTACCCTACCTACCCTACCCTACCTACCCTACCCTACCTACCCTACCCTACCTACCCTACCCTACCTACCCTACCCTACCTACCCTGCCCTACCTACCCTACCCTACCTACCCTACCCTAGCTACCCTACCCTACCTACCCTACCCTATCCTATCTCTCAAGTTGGATCGAACTGAACTGAATTATAATCGGTTAAGTGGTTTAGGAGTCCATTGAGGACAAACATTGTGACACGAGATTTATATATATTAAGATGTGACACGAGATTTATACATATTAAGATATAAATTTCTCAACACATAGGTAGGTATTGATTCTTTTTGTAAAATCAACTATTAAACAACTTCAAATGCGTCTGTCGTAAGAATGAAGATAGGTCCTATCCTATGCACAACATTTTCAAGCTTCAATTTCGTGAAAATGTTACTCCAAAACAATAACTAACTACATATTGTAATCACTGTGACCGAAACCGCTTTTTATCAATAACACAGAATGGAAATACACTCTTTTGCAAAAATAACGGGCACCTAAGGAAATTTACATTCTAATGTAAATTTCCAATTGTCGATTTGAGTTAATTAAATGAAATTTAATTGTTTGACGTAGTCTGTATACTCATAATCGTGTAAATTAATACGCGAAGAAGTTAATTCTGGCACTTAATAAAAAATCGATGAATTCTTTAAAACCGATGTACACGGCCAAACAATAAAAAGTGGTCGGAAATAAAGCCAAGAAATTTGTTTTTAATTAAAAAAATTACAAATGTAAAATCCCTAATAACGATTGTGACCTCTTGCCAAAATCACAGCTTGAATCCTTCTGGGCATGTTTTCTACGATGTTTTTAATAACGTTTTGAGGAATATGGAAAATTTAAATAGGACTCTTCGGCAATGACACTTTTTAGCTCCCTCATGTTTTGTGGAGCAGGTTGCACTGATCTTAAGAACATCCCAGACATGCTCAATTGGATTAAGGTCAGGACTTCGAGCTGGCCAATGTAAACGACGGATCCCAACTTCTTACATGTACGCTTCCACGTCGCCAGAACGGTGCGGGCGAGCATTGTCTTCCATAAAAATGGAATCTTCCCCAAGTGCAGTCAATGCGGATAGTGCATATGAAATTAGGAGTTCCATTATGTACCGGTGTGCATTTAATGTTCGTAACTAACTAACTCCGTACGCCCCGTCGAATTAATTGGTGCCCAAAACATAACGGAGCCTCCGCACTAAGGAGTGATTTCTTCGAAACACACTTCCCCATAGAGTCCCCGTGGTCTTCGCAACACTCGCCGGCGTCGGTCCTCTCCACACAAAGAGATTCTAGCTTCATCAGAAAACAATACTTTATTCCAATCCTCTAGAGTCCATGAAGCACAGTTTCGAGCAACACGGTGCTCACGGAGTAATTTAGGGCCCAGAGCCGGTCGGTAACTCCTGATATTGGCAGCCAAAAGCCTCCTCCTGACCGTCCACAAGCTAACTTCTACTTCTTCAGGTCCACACTTGACGCCTTAAGATTCCGCAACGCCTGACTCACCAAAAAGTCGTCATCTCTTGGTTCTGTGCATCGACCGAACCGGGTCTTCTTTTGACCGAACCGGTCTCTTGATACCGTTGCTAAGTCCTCTGGACAGTTGAACGTATCACGTTTAGCCACTGAGACACGTAAGTTTGCGAACAAACTTCTACAAGTAGGGCTACAATTTTACCGGCCCTTATCGCTTTATCACTCATATCAAAAAGTAGTATTTAATGTAAAAAGAAAGATTAAATTGTTTAATTTGCAGAAAATATCCAAGAAGTTTTAAAGTTGTAGTTATCAGTAAAAAAATAGCTTCAACAATTCGCGCAATTAGTAAAGCAATTTTACACAATATTTTTCTTTTGTTAATTTAAATTTGGAACGTAAAAAATCATGCCAGGATGCTTCAAATAACATGGCAAGAAAGAGGTTTTTATTAATTTGACGATGTATTCAAATTAATAAAAACCTCTTTCTTGTTCTTCTTCATTGAAGTAGAGAAAAATCTGCCCGTTTTTTTTTTGCAAAAGAGTTTAATTTCTCCTCTCCTGAGCGAAAATCTGGATCCAAAACGATCGTTTGACTCGATTTTAACTTCACAAAATTTAAATCAATATTGTTCACGATTATAAGGAAATAAGATGATATAAAACAACCGTGGAATCCGGTTAGTTGAGTCATTTGTGCCCAATACAAAACATAACAAAATTAAAAGTCATATTTTACCTTGTTTAACCCCCCTTTGCGAAAATTTATCCGGACTTGTCGGAACTCGTAAGACAGGTTTTTGAAAGTGTCGAAACTATCGAAATTGATAAATCAACAACATTTTTGTTGAGGTGGAGGGGGCTGTCCACCCACAGCCTTTGGTCCAGACTCCGGAGGGTCTTCCAAATCATGAGAAGTATGTATTTTTCTACTTCGCTCGCTCTTACCTGCATCTAGTGTAAGTAACCTAATCAAACCTTCGGCTTCGGTCGGCCGTCTTCGGCCAAAAATACCATCTTCGGCCAAACCTTCTGCTTCGGCTAAAAGGGGCCTAAGTTTTAGCCGAATCCGTAGGTTCTACAAGTGCCGATACTCTGTGTCAATAGCACCTTTGGGTAGTTCCGACCACTGTCTGGTGAAGTCTATTCCGCGCCCGATCCCAACCCAAGAGGCACCCGGCGGGTTTGGCGGTACAGATCAGCAGATTGGGATGGCATGCGATCTTTCTTCGCATGCTATCCTTGGCAGTCTACTTGTTTTTCTTCAGCTGATCCTTCGTCGTGCGCGGACCCCGTGACGGATGTGTTGCGTCAGGGAATGGAGTACTACATTCCTTTCTCTGACGTAACAATGTCCAGCGTTGACCGGCCATGGTTTGGCGCCGAGTGTCATCGTACCGAGGCGTACCTGCTAATAATAAACTTATTCAAAAGAAAATTGATAAAAAAGAATTCAATTAAAAATAGCTATGTAAACTTTTATGTCCATGACTACCCCCGTACGGACCCCGACGCAAATCGCTTCCATATTTGGTAAATAATTACTACTCAATTAGTACCAATTAGTACTCGAACAAGAAAATTGGTACCTTAGAAGTTTTCGATAAAATCGACTTTGAAGGTGGTGCTGCGGTAGTCACGCTCCATTCAGCAGGACCACCATGAACGCCGAAAACGGAGGCATGCTACAGCAATTCTAAGTATACAAATAATTACTACCCATAAATGTGATATATATCGTAAACAAGTAAAATTTCAAAATTTAAAAAATCCCCCGACACATTTATCTTGCGAAAACATCCCGATTCAAAAAATAAAACGCCCATAACTTTTGAACGGCTCAACCGATTTTTTCAAGCATAGCTAAGAACACTCTCGACACAATCACCTTTCCAACAAAAAAAAACTAAATCAAAATCGGTTCATCCGTTGAGGGGCTATGATGCCACAGACAGACACACAGATACACAGCAACACACCTCAAACTTATAACACCCCTCTTTTTCCGTCGGGGGTTAAAAAACAGAACTGAAACATTTGTATTTACCGAGAAATCAACGATGATAACTTACGCTCGCTCGTTCAGCAGAACCACGACTTTGAATGTTGATTCCAAGTTTGAGGAGCCTGTCGCTTTCCTCAAACCTACATAGAAAATATGTCTCATCAAATTATCTGAGTGAAGGTCGATCTCCCACGTCTCTTAAGCTATAACGGATTTGTTTAAATAGGAACACGGTAGAATATGGCATGAATTACAACATGGGCCGCTTTTTAACCCCCGACGGAAAAAGAGTGGTGTTATAAGTTTGACGTGTGTTGCTATGTATCTGTGTGTCTGTCTGTGGCATCATAGCGCCTCAACGGATGAACCGATTTCGATTTAGTTTTTTTTTTGTTTGAAAGGTGATTGCGTCGAGTGTTCTTAGCTATGTTTGAATAAAATCGGTTCAGCCGTTCAAAAGTTATGGGCGTTTCACTGTTTGAATCGGGATGTTTTCGCAAGATAAATGTGTCAGGGGGTATTTTAGATTTTGAAATTTTACTCGTTATCCCGGTATTTACCCGTTAACATACTGTTTAAAGCTAGTTTGTATTAAAACACTTTGTTAATCGAAAACATACTTTAATATTCTTCTTAATATTCATTTTTTTTCAAAAATTTTACACATCCTGGTCCACCAACGTCTATTTACACAAAATGGGAAAATATTTCTAAAACTTCTCCTTACAAGTTAATACATGCACGAGGCATTGTTCTTTAAAAATTTCATAAAACATAGAATTTGAACTTAAAATGCCTACTTTCAACAAGATAGTGGGATATAATATAAAAAGAACCTCCTTCCTTTTGAAGTCGGTTAAAAAACAGAGATTCGAAAATAAAGGAAAATACAGTTCGAAGACCATTCCAACCGTAACCGAATCATATAAATTTTATCAAGACAATAGTCAACACAAGAAGTTCATAACACAAAAATAATATAAACTTAGGAAATCAGAACATTGTTACTGCTACGGAACCTCATGATGAATAAATACTTTTAAATATTGTCAATATATCATAGCTCAACACGTAAAACTGTAAATAGACAAAAATCCGTAACCTAACATTTATATCTTAAGACAACAAACTCAAGGCAGTTTTTATTCTAGTCCTAGTCTATTTTGACGAGAAACTCCTCGACTTCTAATTTCTGCCTCATGATGGCTGATAGCACCACTTCTGTACTACACACTACATTTAAAGTCTTTTCCGACTGTAGGAGATAGTACACGAGATGCAAATCGTTGGGCACAGTAAGTACTAGGTAACTGAAGTTCTTCTGATTATGCATCTCTTGTATGGAGACGTATGACCTTCGATTCTTCTCGACTTTACCTCCACATAGCTCTATCATTTCTGTGAGTGCCCCTCGGGAAGGTTTTACGCAGGGTGTGAGGAAGAATGTCACTCCTTCGAAGAGTTTCTTCCTCATCTCTCCGCATAGTAAAACTTCCGATATGTCACATTTGAACATTTTGTTGAAGGCTTCGTCTCGGAGGCCGTGCTTCGCTTCGTCTGCGAACTTGTTGAGTCTCTGGCTTTCGAGAATCCATTCTGGTGTGAGCAGATGTTTGACGGTGACGAGACTGCTGATCAGTTTGGATGTTCGGACGAGTTTGTCCATGACGAGGTGAGTCGCTTCGGCTGCTGACGAGACCACGAGACCGCCTAGTTGTCTGGAAATGGAAATAACATATTGTTATTAGTATTTTGGTTTAGCAAGAATTTGTTTTTGGACATACACATGACCGTTACCACTGTTACTTCTCTTAAGATTTACAAACTATATGAAAGTACAGTCAAACGATTTCTTTGTAATGGTTAAGCTTGGTTTCTATTAATTTCTAGAAACTACAGTACAACCGATGAGTCGAGGCTCGTCTGAAGTTAGCGACAAGTGGTTGCGCAGAACATACTTTACGAACCAAATGGCTGTTTTCTTTACGAGTGTATAGTCATCGGCACTTAACTTGGCAAGAGTCGTTAGATGCGCACAAGTCGTTTTTTAGGTCTCGTTGGTTACCAAGCGGTACGCGAGGGACGTTTCCCACCGTTCCGTGCGAGCGATTGGTTGATCAGTTGACACAAGGATTGACTGACCAATCCCGCGACCGAACTTACCCCCACTACGCCAAAACCTTGCCAAGTTACGTGCCGATAACCATACATGCGCGACGGCGGCGGCGTTCAGACGGGCCACGACTCATAGGTCGTACTGTACCACGATGGTTCTACCATGTAAGGATCCAAATTGAGATGGATGATATTTACATAGGAAGGTCCCAAAAGATCGCGGAAAATTTTCCTTAAAATACATACATATATTTTCTTTTTATGGATTTTTTTCTGGGATCTGTTGGACCTCCCCTCGTATCTACCTAAAGCTACAACAAAACCGAGACCTTATCCCATTACCACTAATTAATAAAAATAATTAATATTAGTAAGCAGTAACCTAATTTTGTATAAAGCATATTGATTAGTCTTCTTCGTGTACATGGTTCGAGTTTTCATCCAGTTCGATGCTGTAATCAAAATAGCAAAATACATACTTAATATCTACCTATTCTTAATGTTTCTAATTGATCTGATTCATTTAGGTGCTTGCCCAACTAGCAGCGAACGTACGTCTTTCGGCTTTAATAATGATGATACGAGTTTCCTCCGTGCCTCGGAAAGAACATGGTTGCCCTAGTCGACGGCAAGAACTATTATGTGCGCGGGGTAAAAATGCATGATATCTCATCCGACAATACGTGCGAAAGAGATACATGCTCTGATGAGCAGTAAGAAGCTAGTTCGCGTACGATTAAGCACTTTTGCAAATTTGTAACGAAATGGATGATGATTTAGGACGAAAACGAGCGCGCGATATTTTATAAACAGACCTTTGGTAGTATATCATGAAAAAACTACTAAATCTATATTTTCTGCATTGTTGAACTATTAATCTATCCCTGTATGGTGGCTGTTTTGCAATTTTCCTTCTTCTTATGGTATTTATTTCTACCCAAAGATGCGTTAAAATTTGTTTCAACACAAATTAATGTAGTGTTCAAATAAAAAATATGGAACTTTCGACGCTCATAACTTTCAAATATTTTTTATTTTTATTTTTTTGTTTCCATACAGGGCTAGATAATGATGAGACAAATTGATATCATTTTTATTTTGAACGTACATTGTCAAACAGTTGAGTAATCGCCAGACTACGTTTGCATGGAAGAATGATCGACTAGTGCAACCTTAAAGGTGAACGCGCACCTATCCGCGCCGCAGGTGCCGCACGCGCCGCAGTCATCGCATTTTATAAATCTTTATATGAAATCGTATGCAGCCTTGCGCACCTATCCGCGCCGGACGACCCGAATTTCAGCAAAATGCCTATAGGTATACATACGGATTCCACAAGCGCCTGCGGATGACGTCATCAGATTCGGCGCGTTCGATGCTAAACTAGCTGACCCGGTAAACGTTGTTTTGCCATAAAATCACCAAACATTCATTTTTTGACTTAATTGTATTTTTATCATACCTACTTAGGATTCTCACAGCGAGCCCGCAGATGTTTTATTGCGTGTTGTTTTCTGCCTTGGGTATCCGAGGATAACAATAGTTTATTTTAAGGTTCCCCTAGTCAACGGCACGAACTATTTTGTGCGCGGAGTTTTAAAATGCATGCTGTCTCATCCGACAACACGTGCGAAAGAGATTAATGCTGTGATGAGCAGTAAGAAGGTAGTTCTCGTACGAATTAGCACTTTTGCAATTTTTTGCGAAATGAATGATGATTTAGGACGAAAACGAGCGCGCGGAATTTTATGAACAGACCTTTGGGAGTCTAGATATCATGAAAAAACTACTAAATGTATATTTCCAAAATAAAATTATTTGCATTGTTGAATTACTAATCTGTCCCTGTATGGAGGCCGTTTTGCAATTTTCCTTCTTCTTATGGTATTTATTTCCGCCCAAAGATGCGTTAAAATAAGTGTTGAAATATGGAGCTTTCGACGCTCATAACTTTCAAATATTGTATTTTTCACTTTTCTGTTTCCATACAGGGCTAGATAATGATGAGACAAATTGATATCATTTTTTAATTTGGACGTACACCGTCAAACATTGGAGTAATCACCAGACTATGTTTGTATGGAAGAATTTTTGACTAGTGTAACCTTAATGTGAGGGTTCCTTGCCCAATTTGTTTATTGTTTTAGCTTTAAGAATTTAGCGTTGTAGCCGTAAGGTTTTTGTTGTGATGCCGACGATTCTTTTGTAAATGTTTAACTGTTCTATATTTAATGTGTAACCTTTGTAGCTATAAAAATCTTTGTACTTTTAGTTTGTAACGTGCCGCTCCGACCGTTTTTTTTTTTTTTTCCTGTTTGGAAAATCCTCGATGGATGTCCAACGCCCTGGGGGGGGGGGGGGGCGGAGGGGTCTGTCAGACTCCTACTGACTAAAAACCACCCCGGTGTTCCATCTCACACCTACGCTGGGGGTCCCGGGAACAACTATACTTCCGCAACCCCCAGCTAGTGCCGGCCCGCGTCTTCGGGCCTCAATCTCGGGTTGGGGGGGAGTGAGGTGTTGGACTCCCCCCGCGACGTCTAAGAGGGGCGCGCGTGGAACACTACGCGCCGCCACCTCGGGTCCTGATGTGTGGGGAGCGACGGACGTCCCCGAGTCCGTCGCTCCTGGACCCATTTAGGGGGGTTGGAAGAGGGCGTTGTCCGCCCTCCGCCGACGCCCGGGGCGTCTGCTGCGGATCGGGTGAGCGGATGATATCTCCCTCTCTCTCTCCGCAGCCTCAGAAGGATACCACCGCATCCCAGGACTCTTCGCTGCCGACCATAGATTCGACTACGGCCGGTAGCGACAGGTCACTGCCTACTTCTGAGATGAGGGCACGGCGTGGCTCCTCCCAAGCGGCACACTCTGCCAGCGTATGCCACGCCGTGTCCTCCCGGCAGTCGACGCAGTGGTGACACCGGGCGTCCGGCTCCCTGTTTATGCGACACAGGTACTTCCCGAAGCAACCATGCCCCGAGAGCACCTGCGTCACCCGAAACGACAGAGAGCCGTGCCTCCTCCCGAGCCAGCGCTCGAGCACTGGCCGGACCGCCTCGATGGTAATGAGGCCGGCGGTAGGGCGTGAAAGCCTGTTCCGCCATTCCGCCACCAAGACCTCGCGAAGCTGAGACTGACGCAACTCCATATGTCGCTGCATCAGCCCTTCGCCCCGCGCCCGCGCTTCCTCGCGCCACCGATACAGTGACGCGAGTACCTTCGCCTCCAGGTCCCAGGGCGGGGATCCTGCCAGTAAACAAGCCGCCTCGTAGGAGATCGTGCGATACCCCCTGATGACTCTGATGGCCATCGCTCTCTGCGGCTTCCGCAAAACAGCGATGCTGCCGGCCGTCAGGTCAGCCGCCCAGATCGGGGCCCCATACAGGGCCATCGATCGCACGATCCCCACGTAGAGCCGCCTACAGGCAGCGCTCGGGCCCCCCAGATTGGGAAGCAGCGTTGACAGCGCCCCAGCCGCGCCCAACAACTTGGGCGCCAGCCGCCGGAAATGGGGGCCGAAATCCCACCGGCTGTCGAGCACCAATCCCAGGTACTTCATGGTTGACTCGACAGCGATTCGAGCCCCCCCGACGACAATATGGGCATCGGGCGGTGGCGCCCGCCGGGGGCCATGAAAGACCATGGCCTCCGACTTGTTGAGGGCCACCTCCAAGCCAAGGCGCCGTATGCGGCTCACCACCTGTGAGACCTGTGAGACTGTACGAACTCCCCCGGGCGGTGACCAGCGTATCGTCCGCGTAACACGTCAGGTCTACGCCCGGTTGGAGTTCGCCCCTCAGCACCCAGTCGTACCCGATGTTCCACAGGGACGGGCCCAAGACCGAGCCCTGCGGAACACCGCACGACATGCGGTGCTGGTTTTCGACGCCATCACGTCCCACGTAGGTGACACACCTCTCAGCCAAATAAGCCCCGACGATGCGGCGGAGGTAGGGAGGCACTCGATGATACCGCAGTGCCTCCCGAACACAACTCCAGGGCAGAGTGTTGAAGGCGTTGGAAATGTCCAAGGACACCGCCAACATCACCCCACCCCGGGACACCCCGCTTCCTCCGCCAGGACTCTCACCTGCGATATCGCGTGAATGGTGGAGCGCCCATACCGAAAGCCGAACTGGCTTTCGTCCAGGTCCGGCCCCTCTCTGTATAAGTGGCTGACGAGGCGGGCAGCGATTATCCGCTCGAACAGCTTACCCACCTCGTCTAGCAGCACTATGGGCCGGTACGCGGACGGCGAGTCCACAGGGCGCCCCGCCTTCCTGAGCAGGACCAGACGACCAGATTTCCACAGAGTGGGAAACTGGCCCCGCTCAAGGCACGCTGTGAAGAGTCCTCTCAGCCAGGGCTCTAGCTCCTTCAGAGCGAGGGCCAACACGTGGCCGTGGATTCCGTCGGGCCCCGGAGCCACGTTTCTGGCCCGGAGCCGCATCACAGCCGCCCCATCTCTGCCTGTGTCACCTCCGGGACGCTGATGGCGTCCTCCTCTGCACTCTGCGGCCGTGGGCAAAGCCATCGGCGGCGGGATATGCTCCGCTCTCGCCGGGAAGAGGGCTGCTACTACCTCCTCCAGCAGCTCGGGTTGGAGACTCTCCGTAAGTGGAGGCGCGGCGGCTCGGAGTTTCCGTCGAACCGCTCGATAAGGGCGCCCACAAGGATCCCTGTCTAGAGTGTCCAACATCTCCTCCCTGGCTCGCTTCTTCGCCTCGCCGATGGCCAGCCGCAGAGTCTTCGTCGCCGCGCGGTACACCTCATACAGCGCGGCTTCTTCGTCAGGGACCCGACGACGTCTCCTTCGGTATCGGGTGTACTGGCGTCTGGCCGCTACGCACGCGACACGCAGTTATGCGATCTCGGCGGACCACCAGTACACCTGGCGCCTTGCTGACTGTGCGTGGACCCGGGGCATGGACGCGTCGCTAATTTGCGTCATCGCCCCGCGGAACCACAGCGCCTCCTGTTCGACGTCGACGGGTCCGGTTGTTGCCGACTCCCGGATTCTTGGATTCCGGACGCTTGCGCGCCCAGCGTGGACCGTCCATTTGCGGGGCTGGCGTACCGCGGCCGCCGGCGGTCTGGGTGGAGACGTCGAAACGGATATATCGGTGATCCGATAACGTCTCCACCTCCACGGCGACATGCCAGTCGCGGACACGGCTCGCGACAGCAGGGCTAGCGAACGAGACGTCCACTACTGACCCGCCCCGCTGTCGCACGCACGTGTAAACCGAGCCCCGGTTTAAGATGACCAGGCCGGTGGTTACTGCCCACTCCTCCAGCGCCTCACCCCTAGCATCGGTTACCGGGGATCCCCACGCCGAAGACTTGGCGTTGAGATCCCCTAGCAACAGCACAGGGCGAGGGTGGAGTCGGCCTACGATGGCACCCAACTCGACAAGGAAACTCTCGAAGTCGGCGAGACTCTTGTTGGGCGAAAAATAAGCACCAACTATGCCAACGCCGTCCGCGAGGGCGGCCACCCAGCCATGACCTCGGGACGGGCTGACAAGAGCCCCGCCAATAATGGCCACCAAACCGTCGAGGTCTCCAACCCAGATATCCCTGGGTGGGACGAAATACGGCTCGGCGACCACAGCCACGTGAATCGACCACTCTGCCATGCTTTGGAGCAAGAGATCCTGAGCTCTGGCAGAGTGGTTGATATTGCCCTGGAGGAAATGGTAGAGCGCCATTATGCGCAATCCATACCCTCCGCTCCATTCCTAGGCCGGGAGTCGGCCGAAGAGCAGCCAGGCTGACGAGGGGGTAAAGATCCCCCGGCAACCTTGGCCCTCCTTCTCCTCTTCTGCTGCTGCGCAGGTGCGCCACAGGCCTTTCCGCCCGCTCTATGCCCAGCGGGCTTTCCTGCAGCTGTACAGAGGCTGCAGTTTGGCGCCGCGGAGCACTGGGCCGCCTTGTGGCCGGGCTGACCGCAGCGATAGCACTGCTCGCTGCGGTCTGTTTCGGCGGTGCATCGTGCCCTGTCATGCCCAATGTCCAGGCAACGATAGCACCGCAATGCCCTAAGTTGCAGCAGCTTGACCCTCGCTGCAACCTACCCCACCAGCAGTCGTCCGCCGTTAGCGACTTTTTGCGCCGCCGCCACCGGGCACCGCACCCAAATCATGCCGAGCCCGGTAGCGTCGGCGCGGATATCGCCCGTTCGCACGTCCTCGGACGGACATCCGCCGGCTCGGGCGATGGCCGCCACAACCTCAGCTGGGGTCGTTGAGTCGTCCAGACCGTCGATCCGCAGCTCAGCCGTCTTCATCGGCCTGGACACCCGGACGTCCTCAGGATTGAGGACCTCCCGCAGCTTGGATGCTGCTCCGACCGTATCCCAAGTTTTTGACAGTTGCTTACATGTAAAGATATTCAGTCTCTTTCAATCTAGAGGAGCGAGCATTCTTGCTCTTTGTAATTTATCTATACCAATATTATAAAGAGGAAGGATTTTTTGTTTGTTTGTTTGTTTGTACCGAATAGGCTCCAAAACTACTGGACCGATTTCAAAAATTCTTTCACCGTTGGGAAGCTACTCTATCCCCGGGTGACATAGGCTACTTTTTATCCCTGTATTCCCACGGGAACGGGAACTACGCGGGTGAAACCGCGAGGTGTCCTCTAGTTTTTAATAAACTAACTCCAACATGAAGTAATTCAAGTACTCATTTTGCGATTCCCGTAACGCCGACATAGCTAAGTGACCAACCTACGTTCCCGAAAGATGATACTACCCACCTGACTATCGCCGCTAGCTTGTGCGTCAGATGCGGCGTGAGCGCTGAGAAGGCAACACGTGGCGCCAAGTGTAACGGCGGCGGTGCCACCGGGCGGGTGGGCGGCGGCACAGGCGACGACAGGCGCGGTCGCTTAGCTCGGCGCGACGTCGCCGCGACGCACGCCGCAGCGGCAGACCGCTTGGCGCGCTCGTGGGACTCTTGCGTTATGTTGATAGGCATCTTCCAGGCGTCTGTTGGGGGAAAGGTTGATTGTGAGATCAATTTTTTTTTTTTTTTTCTCAAACATGCTTGGAAATTTGAGCATTATTTTGACAACCTTCTTCGAGATAAATCGAAATTGCAGTACTGGCCATATAGTTGTAAGTTGTATGAAAATCCATATTTGTCGTGTATAGCGGCCAAATAAATTACATAGTAAACTCATATCTGTCGTGTAATTTAAAAATGGAACGATCTTTTACTCCGAAACATGGCAACCAAGGGGGTAACTTCTCAAAGGTTTAATTTAAATTTCGAACTGGTTTGCAAATAGAAAGCTGTTTATTGAAAAAAAAACAAATGAGCACTTCGCACTGCGATGTTTATTTGCGCGGATTTTTGTAGTATTATTCCCGCGTGATTTTGTTACTATTTCTCAAACATGCTTGGAAATTTAAGCATTATTCTGACAACCTTCTTCGAGATAAATCGAAATTGCTGAACTGGCCAAATACATGCGAGCAGCAGCCGGCAAAAGTTGTATAACGAACAACAATAAAGCTGGGAACAAATTATCGGACGCGGCTGACGGACGCGACTGACAGTCGCGACTTATAGAGTACCTGTGTAATGAATGTACATTACATTGTGCAAACTATCGGACGTAAGTCGCGGACGTGACCTTGGGCGTTCGGACGTCCGATAGAGATCTGGGCCGCTGGATGTTTTTGTCTGTGCACACATATCAGCCGCGGCAGTAAGTCGCGTCCGTCAGCTGCGACCGATAATTTGTTCCCAGCTTTATTGTTGTTCGTCATTGATTTTGACAAAATGAGTTCTAGGTACTACTTACTACTAGATTTAATTTGAGAAAAGTACTATACAAGCATTGGCCACAACTAGGCATTGATGGACTTACGTATGTGTGCCTCGGCTTCGCCTCGGCCCACATTTACACGTTCGTCCATCAATGCCTCTTTTGCTGGCCGCTGCAGTAATGTACTATATTCCAATGAGGGTTTTCAGGAAATTTCACTTCAGCAGTTGGCGCCACTTTGGCGAGACTTCTTTACAAGCTTTTATTTAACTTGCAATGTATGTATACTTTAAGTGTGTTCGGGTCAAATCTTGCAACTGAATTTTGAAGCAGTTATCCTCCACCGATTAAGATGAAATTTTGCATACACGTTTAGTTTGGATGACAATGCAAGCTTAGCTAAGTGACGTCATTCTAAATCCAATATGGCGGACGACCCAAGATGGCGGACTAGTTATTTTTTGTGCCATGAAATGGATATCAAATAAAAAAGGGTTTGCTGAGAAAAATATAAAAAGCTTGTTTTAAAAAAAGTATATTTATCGAATAATTTTATTTCCTTTAAAAACGCAACTTATGACATCAACATGACATTGACGTCAATTTAACAGATGTCAGAAATCATAAGGATTTGACATATGTTTGGACCTAACGTCTCAGTGCTGCCACAGCCTTGACCTGCACAATTAGTGTGCAGGTCAAGGCTGTGTGAATGCTGTGAATCCGGTGGATGCGAAAGGCACGGCACCGATCAGTATGGCGACGCTTGGGAGAGACCTATGTCCAGCAGCGGACATCTTTCGGCTGAAATGATGATGATTCAAATTTTTCCGACTAGTATGCAGCTACATGGACAACTCTCCTCATTCGCCACATAAGGCCATAAGGGGTCGTTCAAGTGTATTACGTAAGCGGATTTATTACAATTATTTACCCCTCCTCCCCCTTGTCAGCAAAAGTAAGCAATGCTCTAACCTTCCCCCCGCCCCCTCCTCTCCCATGCTTACGTTAACATTGGTACAGTAGTACCCAACTGATACGGCTTAGCGATGTACCTACGCAGAAGACAAATTTTCAAAGCGCGGGAATGCTATTGACCAATCGGCACGCTCCACGCATCGCGCTTTATTTTCCTGCACCGCTATTGGTCGCCAGCTGCCGCCATGTATGCGCGCGCCGCGTGGCGTGGTGGGCGCAGGCCACACAGAAATGGCGTCGGGCGCGGACATGGCACGGGCGGCTTTCTATTTCATTCAAATTTTATACAAAATGTATGGCAATAAAGCGCAATTTAGGACACACTGTACGAGTATGTCGTTGATCGGACGTGGTTATGACGCGCCATTACGGCGCCCGCGCCTGGTCAAATTGCGCTTTATTGCCATGCATTTTGTATGAAATTTGAATGGAATAGGAAGCCGCCCGTGCCATGTATGGCAATAAAGCGCAATTTAGGACACACGGTATGTCGTTGATCGGTCGTGGTTATGACGCGCCATTTCGGCGCCCGAGCCTGATCAAATTGCGCTATATTGCCATGCATTTTGAATGGAATAGGAAGCCGCCCGTGCCATGTCCGCGCCCGACGCCATTTCTGTGTGGCCTGCGCCTTAGTCAGCCGCCATACTTGCGAGTGAGACGGAACTAATAGCTGCAGTGTATTATGAACCTTATAGTAGTGATCTAAGGTTTATTGTAGTTTTAAGCGTTCTTTCGTTAATCTTCGGGACCATACTTTCTTTTCTGTGCAAACGAAGATTCACGACGCGCCTTATCAGTTGGGTACCACTGTATATACATTTTTCTTTTAATGTAAGTATTCTGTTTTTTTTATTGGCTCATGAGATTCAATTCCCCTACTCGGTTCTAAGCGAGTACCTAAACGTGTTAATTATTTGCGGTTCGTTTTCAAGCATAGACAATGTGTGGGTTGCCATAATGTGTAAATAAATTATTCATTACAAAACCTTTTTTTCGTATTCTTCTCAGCAATCCCTTCCATTTGATACCCATGGCAGTACACAAAAAATAACTAGTCCTCCATATTGGATTAAGAATGACGACTGACCATGCATTGTCATCCAAACCAAACGTGGATGCAAAATTTAATCTTTATCCGTGGAGGATAACTGCTTTAAAATTCAGTTGCAAGATTTGACCCGAACACACTTACATACATTGCAAGTTAAGGCGCTACTACCCCGAGCAAAACGCCGCGCTAGCCGTTTTTCGTGCAGTTTTTAGGAGCTATCTACTCGTTATTTAAAAAGAAATATCAACTAATTAAAATACATTAAATTTCTACATATTATTGATTCCAAAATGGTAGATTTCATTTATTTTTTATGAAGTATATGTTTCACTAATCTCCTTCCAACAAAACCATAAAAATGAGAAATAATAATTGATAGCATGCATCTCCTCGTAAAGTGTTCATTAATTAATGTTTGTACTAACACTAATGGATAGACAACTAAATAACGAAGATATTGTAAGTTTCTTTTTTTTTCAAAACACCAAAATTAGATTTTATAAAAAAAAAACTAAAATCTGGGCTAACTCATGCGCCACCAGTGTGCCGCATAGACCCCCCGCCCCCCTATAGTGCTTACGTACCTAATACTTGAATGGTTCCTAAGGAAGTGTGGCCCACACTGTCACTGACGTCACCTAGATCAAGCGGAGGAACTAATTAAAATACAACTTACTCATTAAATGTGAAACTAGACTGTAGTCCATTCGGAAAGGGCTCGTCAAGTTGAACTGTTGGTACTTGGCGTTCTCGATCTGTTGGTACAAACAAGACATGCATAAGTGATTATCTATGGTAGCCGAATTTACATCACGGAATTAGTGGCATGCACGATCAATTTAATTTCAAGAAACTTGATGTAGGGCTTTTGAAACTTATTTCGTTTTTGTCAAACAACGCGCGAAAGGAGATGTATCATTTTCGGCCATGAGATGTACATTTATCAAAAGGCTGATTTTTTGCATACAAAAAGTAATAGTTTTCAATTATTGCCATAATCTATTCAACATGGCGTCTCTCATAGTTGTCATTTCGATTTGGTTCTGAAATCATGTCACATCAAAGCATAAATAACGTAGATGTTAAATATGAAAGGTAAGTGTTTTTGTAGTAGTAAAAATTACTATTATTCTCATAAACATCTTTTACGACTAATATAAAAGGAAGTGTGACGATTTCATCGTTAAAAAATATTTATTTTACTCTTCTGAACGAATAATTCAAAATGATATTTTGTTTGACTACTGAGTAATGGTGGTTAATATAACGTAAACACAGATTACCTCCCAATAGATACCGCATGCCTACTGTTTTGTTTGATTCCGAGTTCACCAAATTTGACGGAAGGCACGGGTTGCGCGGGGAGTGACAAGTGCGCCGTGATTGGCTATTCAAGGTCACGGTACCGGTCGTAGTGACGGGACATGCACATTAAATGTCGATAAAAATATCGGTATTTTCAAACCGAATGGTATTTTATGTAAAATTTCTTAGCCGGTGATTTTATAATTACTTTAATAATGATAAAGAAAAACTTCGATCGAGAAAAGATTTTAATTTTGGCCAAAATTGATTTAATTAATTGTAATGCTACGTAAACAGGGCCGCTCTGAGCTTTTGTTATGAATAGAGCACAATTAGTTGAACTAATTTGTTAATTTTTAAATAATCAATTTTAACAAAATTATTTTATTCTCCTATATACCTAATTAAATATCGATCATCGATACTTTTCGATAAGCTAAAACGTATTTTTCTCAACATTTTTACTTCTGTGGGAAAAAGATAACAATATAATAATACCTTATGAGTGAAAGGGTCTTTCACAAAAGACATCAACGAGCGCTACTGTAAAGTGTGCAATTTTGATTTACTAACCATTATAACTTGACCTTTTTTAGATTGGTCAATATTTATTACTTTGCCTACTGGTGGAATGTTATCCCATATTTTTTTGAACTTGAAGGGCTGGTTGATTTTCCACACCATTTTACTGCACAATTCGTTTTTTTTTTAAGGCAAACCATTGATAACTATTTTTTAAACAGAATTAAAACTAGAAATCGCTTGCGTCCCTACAGCTCTAATGTCTGGTCGACACTAAAGAGATCATACCGTGCGCTGAGTTATATCAACCTAAATAGGACACATCAGCCTATTAAGACTGGTGCGCGTAAGTAGTCTTGTATGCGGCATCTATTGGGAGGTAATCTGTGAACGTAAAGCAGCGTTAAGCAGCGTGCTTATTATACATAACCAACCTTCAACCCCGCTTCATCTAATACTCCCAGTCCACCTCCTGTTTTCCCTTTCGATACTAACAGAACTTCATCTGACATTTGTCACATAGAAGTGAATGTTGATGCTGTGACCGGTTTACTTCGTAACTTGGATCCAACTAAAGGTGCAGGCCCTGATAACATATCGTCTAAATTTCTAATTAAATGTGCGCCTTCCATTGCCCTACCTATCTCAATTTTGTTCTCCATGTCTTTGACTCAGGGTGTTGTCCCCAAAGTATGGAAATCTGCTTTTATTACGCCCGTACATAAAAAGGGGGCTAAAACAGAGATTACTAATTATAGGCCTATATCCAAGCTGTGCATTATAGCTAAAATATTTGAGAGGATTGTCTATAACCAGTTATATCCCGCCCTTGCTAGCTCGTTCAACTCCTTTCAGCACGGATTTTTAAAAGGACGGTCTACCACTTCTAACTTGATTTTATTTAATGATTTCATTACGGATGCTATGGATAACGGTAAGCAGGTCGATGTAGTTTACACAGATTATAGCAAGGCATTTGATCGAATCGATCACGATACCCTGATAAGGAAGCTAAGCGACATGGGCATCCGTGGGGACCTCTTGAGGTGGTACTCCTCTTACGTTGATAATAGAACACAAGCAGTTGTAGTCAATAATTATATGTCTAGTTGGGTAATCGTGCCCAGCGGAGTGCCTCAGGGTTCGTTGCTTGGTCCTTTATTGTTTGTAATCTGTGTGAACGACATCGACCAGTGCATCCATTCATCCAAACTACTATGCTTTGCCGATGACATGAAAATCTTTGCCACTATTTCAACGCTCGAAGATAGACTAGCACTTCAGGCCGATTTGTATCGGCTCGAAGAGTACTGTCGGGCTAATAAACTTGATCTCAACCCATCCAAGTGTTCGGTGATGACTTACACTAGAAAACGTGCAGTCCTAGCCACTACTTATACTTTGGCGGGCCAGATCTTGCCAAGGTGCAAAACTATTCGTGACTTAGGCGTCCATCAAGACAGTAAGTTAATTTTTGACACACACATTGATGCAATTGTCAAAAAAGCTTCTAAACTTCTTGGGTTTATAATGCGTCTTTCTAAGTGTTTTACAGATGCTAAAACACTTAAAATACTGTATTGCACTTTTGTAAGAAGTCAGCTAGAGTATGCGTCTCAGATATGGAATCCACGTTATCATAAATACATTGACCGCATTGAAAACAACCAAAGACGTTTCATAAAATATCTTTGTTTTCATCAAAAGATTCCATATCAGTCAACCAATTATCTGGGACTCTGTAAAAAGTATCATCTGCTACCACTGGTAGAACGACGTAAGATTGCTGACTGTTTATTCTTGCTGAAAATTCTCAATAACAACATTGATAACCCCGAGTTATTGTCAAAATTTTATTTCAATGTGCCATGTAAAACATTTCGGTTTAATCCACCCATACGTGTACCTCATACTTCTTCGAATTATAGGCAGAACAGTTATATTGTGCGCGCAAGCAGAGATTTCAATGAAATATGCAAGGAGTATGATTTGGATCCATTCAAAATCAGTGTAAATTCGGCCAGAAGGTGCTTAAGCCTCAAATTTTTCAAGTAGCAGTAGGTTATATTGTTTGTTTCTGTTTTTATTAATTTATTGTTTTCTTTTTCATCAGTTATATAATTGCTTATTTAATATTTACATGTTACTTTCATTAAAGCGGTGAGTTTTTTGTTTTTGTGCTCACACCATAAATTATTATTATAAGTCTATACGTGAGGATTTGTAATTGGCTTTTTGTTGACGATGGTTTTCTTTTTTGTCTGTATTTATTAGCTGTAAGTCCTCCATGTACTAAAATAAATAAATAAAAATAAATAAAATAAATAACATAAAGCAAACGCTATCGTGGCACTCACTTGGCGCTATGCGCTATTTGCTTTATTCGTTATAACGCGAGACCGCGCAACGCATAAGCATAAATAAAGCAAGAAGCAGGTGGCGCCGGACGGGCGCGGCGGCGCGGCGACGGCCAGTCGTCGCGTGCTAGCTGCTTTATTTACGTTTTTGCGTTGCTGATTGTTACGGTCGCACGCGTCATTTGCAATCCCGCGCGGCTCACGTAATATACCTACGCTATTTTACTTCATGTTTTTTTGTTTATACAGTGATATTGACTTAGTATAATTGTGTAAGTAAGGACGATTGATTGAGAGATTGTGTTGTTGTTTAATCTTTTATTTTTGTGTGTGTATTAGTGGACGAAAATTTCTAAAAGAAATAGTGATTTACTGAAACGGTGAATTATTAATTTATTACGATGAAATGCTCCATTTTATCGTAATAAATTAATAAAAGCGATGTAATATTTTTAAGCATGCTGTCTCTCCAACGAGTCCAACGCTAGGGTAGGAGCTGCGAGTTAACAGTCACCGCGCTTTTGCTTTATTCCGTGCCCGAGCGCGGCAATAATGCGTGTAAAATAACGCGCTTAAAATATAAAGGTTATAGCACTAAGCAAGTTATTGTTATATAGCAAATTTGAACACTACTACTACTGTGTGTCAAGTCACTTTCTAGCATTGAGCTAGGAAAAACATGCAGGCGCCGCAATGTTCTATACAGACATTAGCTTATACAAATATGAGTGAAATACGATATAGAATGTGAAACATCGTTTTGTCTAATTTTTCTAATGTAGTTATCATATTTGACAAAAGACACAACAATATTTCAGTTGTTGCTCATTATGGCAACATTTTGTTATGACGTAGTGACAGTTGTAGGTACGTGCCATATTCGCCATATTAGTTGCCGAAATTTGTGGTTGTGTTCGTGGTAGTCCTGCAGTCAAATGGTTTTTTACTTTTTGTATTATTAATGTGTGTGTTCCGTGATTAACACAACCATAGCATCGGCAGCCATTTTAAGTGCCATTTTAAGGTTAAGGTAGGCACGTTGTTTTTGTAGGTATTTCGAATCCATACTAGTTAATAGGTCTATGCTTTCTAGGTTATGTAAAACGTCAAAACTAAAACCTCTCATGGCTGTCAATTAGCTGTCACTATACGTCAAGATAAACGTCAAATAGTTTTAATTTTTCCAATGTACGAACAAAAACCACTTGTTAATATGGAAAAATAAATACTTAAATCTATTCAGGGGTTAGTTTCTCAGCTTTCCTAAAAGGTACAGGTTATGGCCGGAATCCAATACAAAAATGAAACATCTCCTTTGAAATAATAAAATTTAAATGCATTTTTATGGCACTTATGGATTGAATAAAAATTCGTGTTTTTTTTTTTGTGGCGTATTAATGTAGAATTTAATTTTCAAAAATGGGTGTAATAACCCTATTGTATCAACAACAGCTGTGAAGTTGGTTAACAGAGGTACTTAAAATTGTCTATACAACATTTTAATTTAGGACGTTCTAATCAATTGCTAAACACCGAACCTCAGTTCATTATGATCAGTTACATACCTGTGACAGCGCACTCATATTGCCCAGCAGAAGGTCAGTGAGCCATGCGGCTGTGACCACAGGGATGCCCCATTCTCTGGCGCGACGGAATTTGTTGCCTTCTGCGCGTTTGCAGATCAGTACCGTGTTGTCACGCGTCATGTACGGTGTTAACTGCGGGGGAGAGAGAGGACTAATTACACGAGTAAAGTTAGAAGATAGCGGTGCAATATAAGACTTTGTTTACTACGCGAAAAGGCGCACATTATTTAAGGTAGAGTTCCGAGCAGAGTTTAGTAATGCCTGGCGGGTCTGTCTCGCGCTGTAGGTGTAACATACAGTACTTTAGCGCCGATGTATTCGACACAGAAGGTGACGCGGTCCCGCTCCTCGTCCCGCCAGCCGCTGATGGCGGCGCGGTGGTGCCTGGCGGGTCTGTGTCGCACTGTAGGTGTAACATACAGTACCTTAGCGCCGATGTGTTCGACACAGAAGGTGACACGGTCCCGCTCCTCGTCCCGCCAGCCGCTGATGGCGGCGCGGTGATGCCTGGCGGGTCTGTGTTGCGCTGTAGGTATAACATACAGTACCTTAGCGCCGATGTGTTCGACACAGAAGGTGACGCGGTCCCGCTCCTCGTCCCGCCAGCCGCTGATGGCGGCGCGGTGATGCCTGGCGGGTCTGTGTTGCGCTGTAGGTATAACATACAGTACCTTAGCGCCGATGTGTTCGACACAGAAGGTGACGCGGTCCCGCTCCTCGTCCCGCCAGCCGCTGATGGCGGCGCGGTGATGCCTGGCGGGTCTGTGTTGCGCTGTAGGTATAACATACAGTACCTTAGCGCCGATGTGTTCGACACAGAAGGTGACGCGGTCCCGCTCCTCGTCCCGCCAGCCGCTGATGGCGGCGCGGTGATGCCTGGCGGGTCTGTGTTGCGCTGTAGGTATAACATACAGTACCTTAGCGCCGATGTGTTCGACACAGAAGGTGACGCGGTCCCGCTCCTCGTCCCGCCAGCCGCTGATGGCGGCGCGGTGATGCCTGGCGGGTCTGTGTTGCGCTGTAGGTATAACATACAGTACCTTAGCGCCGATGTGTTCGACACAGAAGGTGACGCGGTCCCGCTCCTCGTCCCGCCAGCCGCTGATGGCGGCGCGGTGATGCCTGGCGGGTCTGTGTTGCGCTGTAGGTATAACATACAGTACCTTAGCGCCGATGTGTTCGACACAGAAGGTGACGCGGTCCCGCTCCTCGTCCCGCCAGCCGCTGATGGCGGCGCGGTGATGCCTGGCGGGTCTGTGTTGCGCTGTAGGTATAACATACAGTACCTTAGCGCCGATGTGTTCGACACAGAAGGTGACGCGGTCCCGCTCCTCGTCCCGCCAGCCGCTGATGGCGGCGCGGTGGTGCCTGGCGGGTCTGTCCCTGGCGGCGTACATGCTGGGCAGGTGGAGTGCGTGCCAGGGCGGGACGACGCCCCGCCGCAGCATCGCGTCTGACAGCCAGTACGCTGTCACGCAGCGTTTTGCGTCGCGTAAGGCCTGGAAATGTAAGGAACAAAAAAAAATTTGTCGGATAATTATATCGCTGCACGTTTTTGACTAGTTATGCCACAAGCATTACTAATTAACTGCTCTGTTGGTCTCATGGCACTTGGAAAGCCGTTGGTACCGCGCCTGATATCTCCTCGGGGCCGAACAATCGGGGTGCCCACCTACTGGGCCCAAAATCTATAAAGAATTTACCATCGACTCGAAAAGAAGAAGAATCTCCTCGGAGTGCCGTTCCACCGAAATATGAGAGTAAAGGAAACATCAGATCACAATATCTCCTGCAAACTTGACTGATCTCCGTTGAGATTGGTCATCATCATCATCAGCTTTTTAATATCCCTACTGCTGGGACACAGATCTCCTCTCTGTGAGAAGGAATGGGCCTTAATCCACCACGCGGGCCCAATGCGGGTTGGTGGATGTCACATGCCCTCGAATTTTTGGTTCTAGGACATGCCGGTTTCCTCACGATGTTTTCCTTCACCGTTTTGAGAGCAGTGCTGATGAAAATAATTTACACAAAGTAAAGCGCCTGTCTGGGTTCGAACCGAAACGGGACACGGGCCGTTACCACTGCTCTTTGATTGGTAACCGTGACCAAAATTCGGTCGGGAGGATTATTTTATGTGTTACCTGCATGACGACGCCATGTTTCTGCGTCTCGCACAGCACATGCGTGACCCTGGCGCAGTACACCGGCTCCAGTTCTCCACCGCGACGCTGTATCGCTTCGCCCCATCGCGCGACTCGCTCTGCGCCCCATGACTGTTGGTATTCCACCTGGGAATGTGCAAGCAAATTGTTTGGGTCAATCACCGAACAATAATAAACATGTCAGCGACACCGCGCTCTATGCCTTGAATATTTTATGTATTACCTAAGTAAAATATTCAGTACGCTTTCTGATAGCATATCGGGCGCGACTCAATCTCATCTCATTCACCTCATTAGTTTGAATCGTTATCCTATTTGAGTTACTGAAATATATCTATCTTCATAATCTTTAATCCTAGTTTATCTTTATCTCACCCCAACCCCGAACATTGGTCCTTCGAGCCGGATAGCCAAATACTCTGGCAAATACCTGATAATAGAAATAAAAATACCCCAGATTGAAAGGGATATTTACGAAGTATTCAGTCTTATTATTATTCTCAGTTAGACATTTTTGTTCTGAATTTTGAGAGAGAGTGTAATTTTGTACAGGGGATTTTTATAAAATATCACATTTGAAATTATGGTGCTAAAATATTGAAATAAAGAGGATTAGGACAGTTGCTACATTCAAGATTTTTACCAAAATCGTGCTTAGTTCAATTCATTCAAAGCTATGACACAAAAGCCTGATCTCTGACTTGTAACTTTAAAATTAACTGAACAACATCTGAGCAGACACTTTTTTTAAAGCCGAATACAAATAGATTTTTGAGACAGGGGCAATAAGGACAAGCAACTTAACAGTTGTAGCTATAGGAAAACAATCTTAGGAGACTGTCCATTGTCCGTAATGGAAATTCTAACTGCATTCACAGATTTAGAAAACATCATCGAGCAAATTAACAATCTGTACAAAAACTTATGAAGAAGCCAATTGATCCGGTTTCCAATAAGGATGAAAAATAAAAATTGATTCAACTGAGTTTTGAGTAATAGTAAAGCTGTAAATGGCAAAACGTAAAGTCTAAACTAATGAAACAATGTTTCTATGACTTCGAAACTAAGAATTTGGATACAATATAGGAGAAAATCATATGTTCTTTAATGTACACCAATAACAATGAACATATAAGCAGTGATCTAATGTATAGTGTATAGTATGGTGATCAATACTTACGATATGAAACACGCATCCCAGGAGGAAGAGATCTGGCGGCAGCTTGAGGTTGGGGTTGTGTCCGTAGAACTGCGCGCGCGCAGGAGGCGGTCGAGCGGGCGGCGCGTATACCTAGCAACACAAACACGTAAAATATTCACTTCTGAGCAAAGCGGCTCCGGCTACACTTGAAATTCGCGGAGATAAGATCTTAAGCGCCATCTAATACGCGTTCTGCTCAATCCAATTCGATCGCAACGCTCGCGGCAAAGGCGGATTGGTTGACTCGAAAGCGTAAGTGACACTTATTTCACAGCGCTTAGGACCTTCTGTCAGCGAAATTCTATGTCACTGCATCAATGACGCCGGAGCCGATGTGGTCGGTGGTGAGCCTTTATACTCTGTACTTAAGCACTACCAGAGAGTATAGACATACAGCCTCATTTATAAAAACTTTCTATGGAGGTTTTGAATTAAGAATCTTCTAATCAGTGTTTAAACTAACCATATAATCTCATCATCTAATTTGAATAAATTAGTTTTGATATCTTGATCGTTTGATTAGAAAGTTTTTTATAAAAAAGGCCCAATGCGACATTCAATCTGTGATAGCGATTGTCGGAATGCCATGGTCTTTTTTAGGGTTCCGTAGTCAACAAGGAACACTTATAGTTTTGCCATATCCGTCTGTCCGTCCGCAGCTTAGCTCAGAGACTACTACTAAGCCATAATTTGGCATGGATATGTCGCAGCCTTATCATATAACACTCCGTATACAAATAGGCGCGGTCAATTGAGAAACGTCGCTGTTTTAAAATGCGTTCAGCCGGATTTCAATTCAGCTGAAATAAAGTACGCCGCATTGTATGAGCACTTTGCGTTCGTTAAAGCGGCTTAGTAACGTGGCGCCCATAAAAACGGGCGCATCTTCGATACGCCGCTTTGAAATCTGACACGCGCTGCATGATCATAACAACAAAAATGGCGTCGCAATCGACAACGGAGTCACAACAAAGTGAAAATACCCTACCCTACCTATACGCTACTCTACCTACCCTACCCTACCTACCTACCCTACCCTACCCTACGTACCTACCCTACCCTACCAACCCTACCTACCTTACCTACCCTACCCTACCTACCTACCCTAACCTACCTACCCTACCTACCCTACCTACCCTACCTACCCTACCTACCCTACCTACCCTACCTACCCTACCTACCCTACCTACCCTACCTACCCTACCTACCCTACCTACCCTACCTACCCTACCTACCCTACCCTACCTACCCTACCCTACCTACCCTACCCTACCTACCCTACCCTACCTACCCTACCCTACCTACCCTACCCTACCTACCCTACCCTACCTACCCTACCCTACCCTACCTACCCTACCCTACCTACCCTACCCTACCTACCCTACCCTACCCTACCTACCCTACCCTACCTACACTACCCTACCTACACTACCCTACCTACACTACCCTACCTACACTACCCTACCTACACTACCCTACCTACACTACCCTACCTACACTACCCTACCTACACTACCCTACCTACACTACCCTACCTACACTACCCTACCTACACTACCCTACCTAAAAATAGATAGTAGCTGATTCTCAGACCTACTGAATATGCATATAAAATTTCATAAAAATCGGTCAAACCGTTACGGAGGAGTATGGTAACTCACATAGTGACACGAGAATTTCATATATAAGATTTAAGTTATCGCTGATACAATGTCACTTCGTCTAGCCTCTGGAGTTGCCCATTAAACAGTGAAAGATAATTCCGAATTTACTTTTTAAAATTTTGAACAAATCTTTGATTGAGGTACCGCTTTTTGGCTTCCGAGGGTAGTATGTTGGGTTTGGATATAGCCGAATACCAGTAGTTTGCTGGACTAACTTCAAAGTTTTATCAGAACCATCTCACCCGGCTATTAGAACTTATCGGCGTTAAGTTCTTTGTGTGCTCTAGGGACATAGTACGAGAGCTAGCAACATGGGAACAACAAGAATTGCCTGAAATTCTCTCTCAAAAACGTTACTAGCTCTTAGAGTAACAGTTCACGCCGAAATGCGACGAGGGAGACTACAGCCTCTTTAAGATAGCGATACGATATATAAATTGTATCAGGCGTTAGGTACTAGTTGTATGGTAATTATGCTTTGATTATAACTGGAACTATTTGGCGCAACTGTGAACGATCACATCTTCATTTATTTTTTTAATATACAAGATTTTACCTTTTTTCATTTGTCCAGGATAAATTCAACTGGCCCATTCCCTTTCATAGAGCTAAGATCTGTGTCATGAAAACTTGTTGTCTGCCTTTCTACCAAATACGAGTATTCGCACATGTATTTTCTACTAAAACGTAAAGTACCTAAATGTCGTTTTGCGTGTCGAAGCGTCTAATTGCGCAATGCGGCCCAGTGTCACGCAGCGACGCTTCGCCGGTGTAGACTACTCAAAGAAGTTTTTACACAACGCGATATTTAGTACTGGCCACTTGACTGGACTGAACCACGACTTTTGGCAGATTCACAAAAGAAGTTGTGTCTTTATAACCACAGCCAATAAATACGGTGTACACGCTCTGCAGTTTCAAGACGCGCATCGCGTCCCCGCGCTGGGCGGAAATCCACTCTTGGCATACATTTTTTGGCATAACATTTTCGCATAACATTTATTAGCATAAAAATACTTTGGGATAATGCCAATGACAGTTATGCTAACATACTGTCATTGGATCTAATTTGTTTTGGCATAATTTAGAGTTGTTTAAATTTTTAATTCATAATATTTATTCGTCTATTAATCATGATTCAATTGGATTACGTTAAGATGCGGTGGCTCATTAGCCACCCTTGGGCCGCGATCATTTTTGTTTTATTCCAAAGAACATTATGTGTAAATTTATGCGTTTATAAAATTATGCTTCCTTATTATTATACCAACAGTATTTATGGCAAAATATTTATGCCTAATAATATTATGCATAATGATCATTAAACTGAATTTCGTTATGCCAATCTATTTTAGCCAATTATCAATATATTTTATTTATGCCAATGTATCCGACTCGGCTGGGCAGCGTTTGGGAAGTTGCGTGGTATCTTCTCGTCCAACTTACCACAATGTCTCAAGACGAAAGTTTATGACCAGTGTGTGTTGCCAGTGATGACATATGGCTCTGAGACGTGTTCGCTTACAATGGGCCTCATCAGAAAGCTTACAGTCACTCAAAGGGCAATGGAGTGGCCTATGCTCGGAGTTTCCTTGCGTGATCAAATCAGGAATGTTAAGATCCGCAAGAGAACCAGGGTTACCGACATAGCCCGAAGAATTGCCAAACTTAAGTGGCAGTGGGCAGGACACATTGCTCGCAGAACGGATGGCCGATGGGGCAGAAAGGATGGAGTTCAACCGCGAACCGGAAGACGTTGCGTTGGAAGGCCTCCCACCAGGTGGACCGATGACCTGGTGAAGGTTGCAGGGATACGCTGGTTGCGAGACGCACGGGACCGGTCAAAGTGGCTACGCTTGGGGGAGGCCTATGTCCAGCAGTGGACGTCTTTCGGCTGATATGATGATGAATATATTTTATGCTTATCGTTAGAAAACCCGCGCTGAGTGAAACTATTGGCCTTTTCAAGCATCGTCATGTCGTGTCTCGGTGTGAGTTGTTCGTAGATCAGAGCTAAATCAAATCTTCCATCTGTTCTGAGTCTGAGCTGTGTATAACGTACCTTGTGCGCGTAGTAGCACGTAATTTGCGTACCATTATCCGTACGCAAAATACTTGGTTGAAGGTGGAGTTGCGGACAGCAGCCCGTGTAACGCTACGCAGCTAACGTACCTTGTGGTGCGGATGCTGCAGCAGCAGGCGGGGAGCGCCGGCCGCCGGCCGCGCATGCGCCGCCGTCATAAGCCGCAGGGTGCCGGCTGCGGAAGGCTCATGTTCAGTTGCTGTGCCACCTTGCAGACGAATGCTCAGCATATTTGCGAGAGCTGTCTTCGTCTTCGGGTTTACTAGTAGAGCGTTGCCTGGAAGGTAGATATTGGTGTCTCCTGTTCTTAGGGATATCAGGTTCGAGTCAATATTTTTGGCATGCTCACACTTTATTCAAAAACCTGGTACTATAGTGATATAGTCCCCTCCTACGTTTGACTCTTTTTTTCTTGACAGTTAAAACTTTGCAAAATAAAGGCATGCGATATTTTATAGCATGCTCTTTAAAATATTAGTAACCATTTCATTGTTCTACAGTTAATTCTACGCATTCAGAACTACAAAGATCACCAAACTACCCACGAGATCACACACTTAATTCTAGACTACCGTCAAATCATACAAAATACAGTGATATTACCTTGTTGCTGGTCTGGAGTGGTGGGTGTTAGTAGGGCTGCGTCCACTGGTTGTTCAGTCAGGGGAGCGCCCCCTACTACGTGCTGTGTGACGCCTGGAGATACCTGTACCGACAATAGTAGACTTATATTGATAATAGGCAGTTAGAATTAAAACTAGAAAACCTGCTTAGAGGACATTCTTCCCTTGTCCATAAAAATCAGAACTATTTAGCACCTATTTAGGAACATTCTATAAAGAGAAAAAATGCTAATCTGTTGCTTAATAGTTCAGAGTTTTTTTAATTTCATGAACCGCCAATGAAATACTGAAGCTGCTGCAAGCGCTGGTAGTGCTGCTGCCTGTGTATCTGCAGCTGCTGCCGTCGCGGCCAGGGTTCGCCACCGGACTGAATAAGAAGACTACATACCTGTTTGACAGCAGCTTGGTGCGCTACATGGTCCCTCTGCGCTTGAAGCTGCTGCAAGCGCTGGTAATGCTGCTGCCTCTGCATCTTCGTCTCTACCGCACCGCCGGGGCCAGAGTTCGCCACTGGACTGGGCACGAAGACTACATACCTGTTTGACAGCAGCGTGGTGCGCTACATGGTCCCTCTGCGCTTGAAGCTGCTGCAAGCGCTGGTAGTGCTGCTGCCTCTGCATCAGCAGCTGCGTCGCTACCACACCGGCGGGGCCAGGGTTCGCCACTGGACTGGGCACGAAGACTACATACCTGTTTGACAGCAGCGTGGTGCGCTACATGGTCCCTCTGCGCTTGAAGCTGCTGCAAGCGCTGGTAGTGCTGCTGCCTCTGCATCTGCGTCTCTACCGCACCGCCGGGGCCAGAGTTCGCCACTGGACTGGGCACGAAGACTACATACCTGTTTGACAGCAGCGTGGTGCGCTACATGGTCCCTCTGCGCTTGAAGCTGCTGCAAGCGCTGGTAGTGCTGCTGCCTCTGCATCAGCAGCTGCGTCGCTACCACACCGCCGGGGCCAGGGTTCGCCACTGGACTGGGCACGAAGACTACATACCTGTTTGACAGCAGCGTGGTGCGCTACATGGTCCCTCTGCGCTTGAAGCTGCTGCAAGTGCTGGTAGTGCTGCTGCCTCTGCATCTGCTGCAGCTGCGTCTCTACCGCGCCGCCAACGCCAATGTTCGCCACTAGACTGGGCACGAAGTCTACATACCTGTTTGACAGCAGCGTGGTGCGCTACATGGTCCCTCTGCGCTTGAAGCTGCTGCAAGCGCTGGTAGTGCTGCTGGCGTTGCATCTGCAGCTGCTGCAGCTGCGTCTCTACGCCCCCGCCGGGGCCAGGGGTCGCCACTGGACTGGGTACGCCTGGGGAAACGACTATGAGTTATAAGCTGAACTTGGGTACATTTTTATTTATTTATTTAACCATTAATGTACATACACAAAACAAACGTCAAGTCATGGATGTATGGAATGTATGTATTTGCATAATGTCACACTATTTTTTTATAAATTAACTTTTAACTTTATGAAGCACGTAAAGGCTGACCCCACTTTGCCAGGCCATGAAGTTAGGCATTATGCATGAAAAAAAGATTTGTTATGAACCAGCTTTTTAATAAATATACAAAAAAGGAATACTAACAGTGAAAACAAAATCGAAATTGATCGAAAAACAAACGAGAAATAACTATTTCAAACAAATTTTACTCCCTGTGTAATATACAAATCTATCTGGAATTATGTAAGGCCAGCGCCTAAATTGGATTAAAATTGCGACTGTAACATGTCACCTAAATGTATACAAAATGTTTCAAAAATCATAAGTTAGTATAGTAAGTTAATTCTTAAAATTAATATTGTTTAAATTTTGTTTCTCTATCGATTTATTTACATTCTGTGTTATGCTCATAGTGAAGAGTTAAAAACTGAAATATTATACGATTCCTGTTGCTGACTGTACCTTTCAAATAGGCGCAGTGGTTCCTGAGATTCCCTCCACAACATGACCACACAGATTCTGGTGGTATAATTATTTAATAGACCAATATCGCTCTACCAAAGTGCCGAAATATTTTTACTTTTAGCACTTAATTCAGTATACTTTAAAATTCAGTGCGCCTATACAAAGTTATGAGCCACTGGCCAAGGCCCGAGTGTATCAATCCGAGAATAATGTACAATTTTGATAACAAGATAAAGATATAACAAAATATAACTGGAGCCAATTTGATCTTAACTTTTAAAGATGCATAAAATAGTAGTTTATGAAACTGTTGCATATTAAAAAAACTGGGTATTAAAACATGAGTGTGTGTTAAAACCGAGCCGTAGGCGGGGTTTTTAATAGTATCACACGAATGTTTTAATACCTAGTTATGTGCAGTTTCATAAACTACTGTATCTACACTCATACATTGGGATTGAACCTACTAATTAAAAGAAAAAGTCAAAAGAGTATTTATGTATTTTATTAGTTAGATAGTTTATTAATATCCGACTTTAATTATTGTTCATTTTTATTTTGTACTCCTACCACCTGTTGTCCTTTTTAACCCAAAGGTTGACTGGTAGAGAATGCCTTGCTGCATTAAGTCCGCCTATGTATCACCATTGTACATGAAGTTTAAATAAATAAATAAATAAAAATTCAGTACAGCAAAACATATGGATGGCGCCAAAACCCTGCACATCACCGCATTAACCGCGCATGCGCTAAAGCGGGCGTTGCCACAGACAAGTAAAAATTGGAATCAAACCTATTTATAATAGATACTATAAAAATGGCGCGCCCCGCATAAGCTAAAGCTAATAATGGAAAATTAAAAATAAAATTGATGGTATTGGTGATGTTAACTTCCTGGATTTGCCCTGTACCGTAATAGAAAAATAGTACATTATGGTACAAGTGTGTAACGTTGGTGATTACCGCTGAGGCGCCATTGAGACCCGAGCCGTTAGGTGAGGGTCTTAAGAGAGCCGAGGACGGTAATCATCAATACACACGTGTATCATACGACGTTTTTCAACACACTTGTGAAGAAAATAATACAAAAAAATCATTTCCAACAGTGTAAAACGGGTTGTGAAAATTTTTTCGCAATGGCGGGCAAAATTAATCAGTTTTCCTATGCGCGCGCATCTAACAATGGCGACCGCCCATAGACTAAAAAGAATGAATTTTTTTTTTGGCTTTTCGCGGAAAGCGTTTTAGCCACGTACAAAATGGGGAATTTCAAGTTTTCTTTATAAAACAAAAATTATATTTGAGTGAAAGTTTTATTTATTAAACACGTACAAGTTGAAATTATCTATTTAAATACGAAGTTCCATGAAATGTGTTGCATTTGTACTATTGAGCACGATCTTTTTTGTATCAAAACTTTTTTAAGAACAAAGCAACTCAACCAATATTATAAAAAAAAAACTCTTTATCTCACTTGTGAATAATAGTAATGAAAAAGTCACAGTTTGATAACAGGTGTCATTATGTGCCTAATTGCGGTGAAATTAGAGCCACTTTATGAGCAAGTGTGTTGAAAAATGTTTTATCTACTCTCATATCGTAATATTCGAATTATAAAATTCAAAACGAGTTTATATTGGCATACTTTATAAACACAATACCGAAATTTAAAAATAGAATCTCATTATAACACTATTTCTCTAACAAAATAATGCTATAAAACAATTTTTTTTCTATTACGATACAGGACAAATCCAAGAAGTTAATCACTAAGGAGTTTCCATCTTTTTTTTTTTTGTAATGCCATTTTATAGTATCTATTATAAAAAGATTTGATTTCAATTTTAAATTGTCTATGATAATGCCCGCTTTAGACATAGCACGCACTGTGATTTTTATTCGCGCGAATTTTGTTTCCTTCTACCTGTTCATAGAGCTCAAAATATTCGGGCGAATAAAATTCGCGCCGTGGTGCGGTGGATTCTGTGGCAAAACACGGATTTCTTGCGGAATTATTTCCGCACGATTTCGTTACCGATGCGAACAACTTCATACAATTACATAGGTCGCAGAATGGGCAGAAAAAAATCGCGCGAATAAAGATCGCAGTGCGTGCTAAGCCTTAGCGCATGCGCGGTTAATGCGGTGATGTGCTGGGTTTTGGCGCCAGTCATCCGTTTTGCAAGTTTTGCTGTACTGAATTTCATGAGTTATTTAAATTATTGTGTGTGAAATGTCTGATATCAGTGAATGTGAAAAAAATTTGACTCCGCCCGATATTTTAGATGCGGCGAAGGAAATTACTCTTAATTTATTACCAGCAAAGTCGAGAAAAGTATATGACAAATGCTATCACGATTTTATGGCATGGAAAATGCAAAAAGAGGTATTTAGTAGGTTCAATCCCAATTTATGAGTGTAGATAAAGTAGTGTATGAAACTGCACATAACTAGGTATTAAAACATTCGTGTGAAAGCTATTAAAAACCTCGCCTACGGCTCGGTTTTTAAACACACACTCATGTTTTAATACCCCTCATTATGCAACAGTTTCATAAACTACTATTATAGCATTATTTTGTTAGAGAAAAAGTGTTATAATAAGATTCTATTTTAAAATTTCGGTATTGTGTTTATAAAGTATGTCAATATAAACTCGTTTTGAATTTTATAATTCGAATATTAAGATAATTATGAGAGTAGATAATAGTAGTTTATGCAACAGTCATATAATAGGGGTTTATTAAAAAACGAGCGTAGGAATTTAGGAAAAGGGGCTAAGTGCCTTTTCACACGCCCCGGTTTTCGGGTAGCTGGTGCCGGGTAACCGGCGGCGAAGTGTATCGGCATGTATGTAAGCTGTCACACGTACCCGGCGTACTTGGCTATACATTTGCTGCCGTTTACCCGGCACCGGCTACTCGGCAACCGGAGCGTGTGAAAAGGCATTAATGGGTTTCTTTTTTTAATTTTACCTATCCACGAATATAAAGTATGTTTATACAATATATTTTGAATTCATATTTGGAACATTACGTTGTGAAGTATTGATTAAAGAACTTACAATTTCGTAAGGTGCCAAATTTATGATCTATTTATTAAAGACCACTTTTCTATATCAAACGCTAGTAAACGCCCCGTTCTTCGCACGTGATTTTCGTATTCGCAAAACACCAAATTTTCTAAATTACACGTAAGTTTAATACTGACGTTTTATACACGTAACACTTAAGAAATCATCTAAATGATGCTGAAAACCGCGTCGAAATCATTAAACAGAAGCAACAGTTCCCCATAGAAATACCCTATAAAAGCGACTTTAATTTATATATGTGTTGAATTAAAAGCCAATTATTTGACCAATATAACTTAAATTATTATTCTAAAATAGCTTCAGCGATGTTGAAACCACACTAAAAAGTCTACAGGAGTTTCCGAGATAATACACAAACAATGGTCAAAAATATCAATAACAATGTTTTTTCCTGTTCACATTAATGAATCAATCATATTTGAGACAATAATAGAATTAAATTATTATTTCGTACCGAGATTTCAACCAAACATCCTGCAGTATTTATTCAGTTTTGAAATAAGTATTTTTTATTTTTTTATTAATCAAGTTTTTTGAATTGAATGGTACTAAATGTAATATCTATACCAATATTATAAGAAGGAAAGATTTTTTTGTGTGTTTGTTTGATTGTTTGTTTGTTTGTACCGAATAGGCTCCAAAACTATTGGACCGATTTCAAAAATTCTTTCACCGTTGGGAAGCTACTCTATCCCCGGGTGACATAGGCTACTTTTTATCCCTGTATTCCCACGGGAACGGGAACTACGCGGGTGAAACCGCGAGGCGTCCTCTAGTCGCTTATAAATACACATCAAATGAGCCCCCTACAGTATTAATTTAGTTTAGAAATAAGTATTTTTAGGGTTCCGTACCTCAAAAGGTAAAAAAAGGAACCCTTATAAGATCACTTTCTTGTCAGTCTCTCTGTCTGTCCGTCTGTCCGTGTGTCACCACCGATTTTCTCAGGAACGGGTGGACCTAGCAAGTTGAAATTTATACCAGATACTGAGGTATATAGTCCCTATAAGGTGTATAAAAAGGTCAAGATCCTGAGTCAACACGATAAAAAGATATGGGCAAATTTAGATTTTCGCGAAAACGTGTAAGTACCAAAATTTAACTAAATTTTCAACTTTTTAATTTTTCGGCATTTTCCCTTTACTTGTGCTGTAAGACCTTGCTTTTAACCAAAATTGACAAGTCTAGGTCAACCGGAAGTACCGTATAGGTTTTGGGTCGAAAACTTATATGGTAGTTCCCGTAGACCTAGTTACCTAATTATGTTGGTGAATGTAGCTGTTTGTACGGAACCCTCGGTGCGCGAGTCCGACTCGCACTTGACCGGTTCCACTATTATTTTTATTTATCTACATTTTTGAACTGAATGGTTCTAAATTTAATATAGCGATGCAACACAAGCGTGTCAATACACATCCAATGAGCCCCCTACAGTATTAATTCAGTTCAGAAACAAGTATTAAGTTTTTTTTTTAAATTAAACAAGCTTTTTGAATTGAATGGTACTAAATGTAATATCGCTTGTCAATACACATCCAATGAGCTACAGTATTAATTCAGTTTAGAAATAAGTATTAAGTTTTTTTATTTTATTAAATAAGCTTTTTGAACTGAATGATATATTGTTATTCAATTTTTATTCTGCACCTGCCATGTTATCTCTCCACCACCCTTGGTAATCGCCTATGTACTTGCATGTTGATAGAAGTTTTAAATAAATAAATAAATGAGCCCCCTACAGTATTTATTCAGTTTAGAAATAAGTTTTTTTTTTTTTAATTACACTTGCTTTTTGAACAGAATGGTACTAAATGTAATACACATCCGATGAGTCCAAACACAGTGATGCTATTATGTCTGGTTGAGGATTTGCTGTGGGCGCTTTCCGGCTCAATCATGAGACCTGCTCCATAGTATCATATTATTGCAATGTTTTCCGCTTAAGGCGCTATATACGCCCCAATGTTAAGGTGATATATACGCCCCAATGTAACGCAGTACTGGCCGTGCGCCCGCTCGATGCCAAAATATCAAAATTGAATCTCCTTTTGAACAGTTTTGTTTGCAAAATATTATTTGATTTACATATGCTATGTTAGGTAAAAAGAAATTCCAGCCATCAATTTTTCTGTATAAAATTATTTTTAAACATCCAAGTCGTTTTGGAGGAGTTTCCAAAAGTTGCGAAAAAACATCGTGTTGTTAATTATTTTTTTAAAGCAAATCTATTAGTTACACGAAAAAACCTTGTGTTCAAAATTATGTACATGAATCAATAATAAATATATATTTTTTGCAAACCTTTTAACCTAGCCGTTACTGAGGAGTATGCTTTAGAAAGTTACCGTTTTACGGCACTAAAGCGTATGTAGGCCCTTAACACAGTACTGGCCGTGCGCCCGCTCGATGCCAAAATATCAATATAGAACCTCCTTTTGAACAGTTTTGTTTGCAAAATATTATTTGATTCACATATTCTATGTTAGTTATGAAGAAATTCCAGCCATCATTTTTTCTGTGTAAAAATATTTTTAAACATCCAAGTCGTTTTGGAGGAGTTTCCAAAAGCAGCGAAAACATATCGTGTTGTTAGTTATTTTTTAAAGCAAAACTATTAGTTACACGAAAAAATCTTGTGTTTAAAATTATGTACATGAATCAATAATACATATATATTTTTTTCAAATCTTTTAACCTAGCCGTTACGTTGGAGTATGCTTTAGAAAGTTACCGTTTTACGGCACCAAAGGTTATGTAGGCCCTTAATTAGATTTAGGAAGTGCTTGAAAACGGATTACCAGTTGCCAGACACACATATGAAATCAAGGTATAAATATAGCTTGTAAAATAAATAACTTACGATCACTTCCAGTATCTTTTTCATCCATAACATTGACACAACCACTTTATATAATATTTTTTATTAAAATATTATACTATTTATTTATACTTAAACTATTTTATAGCAGTTTCCACCGTGTCGTTCCTGTATGATACTAAAAATATCAAAGTTAAGCGCTAGATATCGCTTTGAAATTATAATGTGTGATAAGGTTACAGCAAGCGTCACCATTATGTATGAAGATTTCATTTAAATACCAAAATTTCTAACGTTTCGCTCCACATTTCATCAATATTAAAAGGTTCGCTTGGGTTTTTCCATACCTACGGGGTTAAGAAAGTTTTTGAGATCTTTGCCAGTAAAAAAACCCGATGTTTAAAAAAACGAACTAAAAAGACGTAAACAAGAAGAAAATCATGATGTGCAGTCGGAGGATACGTATTCGCGAGCTGGCTGACCAAAACCAGATATCCTCCGACTGCACAGCATGATTTTCTTCTTGTTTACGTCTTTTTAGTTCGTTTTTTAAGCAGTCGGATTTTTTGAATTAACTCTTTTTATTTATAACTTCTTGGTATTTTTTTTAGATTTAGTGACATAATAACATATAAGTGTTAAATATTTTTGAAATCACCTCTTTAAACCCTTTATTTAGATACCCCACACGATGGGTTTGGAAGAAATAAAAATAGTCCCACACAATATAGCGCCCAAAAGCCGCCGTTTTTTTTGCAATTTTAATGTAGCCAGTGACACTCGCAGGGTTAAGACGAATCGATTGACGTATGAATCATCCAAATCGGCCAACGCGTTTGGTCTCTAGAACGCCACATAGGAACAAACATACATATATAGATACATACTTATATACATAGACTGATAAACACATTACCCTCCTTCGGCAGTCGGGTAAAAATGGTATGAGAAATATCCTCCTTTTTTTGAAGTCAGTTAAAAATTGTTTAGTCCAACTGAAATTCTTCTAAAACTAATTTCGGTTAGGTGCAGACGCACCAAATTTTGTAACGTCTACTCTCTAAACACGAAGTCCCTAGTTTCGGCCTTCGTTATGGTGGTTTTCAACTACTTATCACATACGGACGCATGATTCGTTCGGGGCCCGAACTAGTAATGAATGACAACAAAATTTGACAGCTTTACCTTCCCCCGATGTGTTTTTTAAAACCTCTATATCATTTTTGAAATCCTATCCATAGATACCAAACACGTATTATGGGTTTGATGAAAAAAAAAACAAATTGAGTTTCAGTTCTAAGTACGGGGAACCCCCACAAATTGTTTTTTTTCTATTTTTGTGTGAAAATCTTAATGCGGTTCACAGAATACATCTACTTACCAAGTTTCAACAGCATAGTTCTTATAGTTTCGAAAAAAAGTGGCTGTGACATACGGACGGACAGACAAACAGACAGACAGACATGACGAATCCATAAGGGTTCCGTTTTTAGCCATTTGGCTACGGAACCCTAAAAACATAACAATCCTTTTGAAATTCGCCGCTGTCGAGTAAAAAGAGATAGAAGGTAAATGACGGTGTCCTTCTTTAGTTTTCAACTACAACCACAGTATGTTTTCTTAGCTTTTCTTGAATAATTAAAAAAAAACAAGCAAAGGTAAGGTTTTTACTTTACGCGTCTAATTTACGCAATCTCTTAGAAAAAAAATCCAACCTCTTTATCTTTTGTATATTTATCTGTCAAAATCGAGTGCCCGCCATATTCAGTAGTGTGACCATAGCCTTAAAATCAATGTCTAATAAATATTAGATCAGGGTTGGCGAACTCGAAACACATGCGCCTGAGTTGGGCACGTTGCTGAGCGTTGTTTTAAGACAAATCATGTCGAATCATTTTTGGGTCTGACCGAAGGTGATTTCTGCATCCTTATTGCGTAAGTGAATTCGGCATGGCAAAGGGTTTGACCCCATGAAAGAGTACCCATGACAATAAAAAAACTTTTTTGCAAATAAATAAAATTATTTTATTTTTGGAAGTCGGTGTCCATAACGCAAAAAATTGGTACCTACAAAAGACACCGACTTCCAAAAATAAAATTATTTTTCACTTTGTAGTTTTTTAATTGGAAGTCGGTTGTATTTTTTTGTAAAAATGTTTATTTTTTTATTTTTCACTTTTTAGTTGTACTACCTAATAGGCAAGTTGTTTAGCAAGGTACCTGTAACGCCAGAATAGATTGCCTGAATATCATGAAACTTGAACATAACCGGTGAAATTAGATCTGCGTACCCCTTAAGAGCGTACTGCCGTGATGTTATGTTATGAAATGGTATTAACAATAAACAGATATGCGATTGCAGCAATCCCGAGAGATTTGCCGTTATTTATTGAAGATTTCCGTTGTATATCTTCAAAGTTCTTCATCAGATCTTTGCCAAATTAAAGTGGGACCAATTTCGAAACATACTTTTCCAAACAAAATAAGAATTTTCAAAATCGGTCCACCATTGACGGAGACATCGGTGAAAAAAAATAAAAATCAATGTCGAACATAGAACCTCCTCCTTTTTTGGGAAGTCGGTTAAAAATACTGTTTAAATGATAAGATATTGCCAATTTTTTTCAAAAAGAGTATCATCAACAACGAAAGCGTCCAATATTTTATGGCTTCTTCTTCTTTTCGTGGCGATTAACTCAAATTTGTAATTTTATTTGACCAGTCTGTACCTGAACTGATCGGTCATTCGCCACATTTAGATTCCGTAAGGTGTAGGCGGCTGGGCACAAAGGGCAGACCAGGAGGTGGGGCATATCCTGCGAAGGCGCCACTGGTATTTTGTTTGAGATGGGTCTATGAGACTCCTTTTAGCTAGTTTTTAGGGTTCCGTACCCAAAGGGTAAAAACGGACCCTATTACTAAGACTCCGCGGTCCGTCTGTCTGTCTGTCTGTCACCAGGCTGTATCTCAAGAACCTTGATAGCTAGAGAATTGAAATTTTCACAGATGATGTATTTCTGTTGCCGCTATAACAACAACTAAAAACAGAATAAAATAAATAATTAAGGGGGGCTCCCATACAAAAAACGTGATTTTTATGCCGTTTTTTGCTATAATGGTACGGAACCCTTCGTGCGCGAGTCTGACTCGCACTTGGCCGGTTTTTTCTACAGCGACTAACCTGGGCCCGCAATCGGTTTATTTTTTATTTAGATTGGCTACTGCAGTTCGTATCCAGGGGCAGATACTGTGGTCTCGGATAAATTTGAAAAAAAAAATCTGCTATCGCCATAACCTTCGCCCGAAGCTAGGTTGAATAACTTTAAGAAGTTCAGTTTAAGATCAAAAATAAAAACTGGGCCTTTTTTTTCCTACTAGCCTCTTCTACCGCGCTCTCGTGCATTCGTAGCAGTTCGTACATTTTCGGCTTCCATTCTGGCCGAAACCGAAGGTGACGTTTTTGGTGAGCAACGAAGCTATAAAGCTTCAAATAGAAGTCCGACATGATGGATTCAGTCGTCAAAGTACGCGATGCCTATACAGGTGCCATAGAAAAAAAATCCTCCTAGCCCTTTCCATCATCGGACAACTAGACGTACGGCGATGCGTCATCGGTACATGGTGGACGTCCCACCCATACGCACCTAACGTTTTGGGAATACTTTCATTATGCGTACAGCTATGAGTGGCATTCCCTGCCGGAGTCTGTGTTTCCTGATAGCTACAACCTGGGAGACTTTAAGTCAAGAGTGAATAGGGTTCTTCTAGGTAAGCGTGCTACATCGTCGACCACATCATCGCTTACCATCAGGTGAGATAGTGGTCAAGCGTGAGCCTATCAATAATGAAAGAAAAAAAAAAAGAAAACGGCTTTTTCGCGAGAGGGACACATATATTTGCTTAAAATTGTTTTATCTGATTTGTTTTTAAATAAATTTTAATTCTATTTTCGTTTGTTTTTAATCTATATTTTCAAAAATTTATTGTTAAATCCGTTAGGTAACAAATATTTTTTTCATGCATATTCCCTATGGTTATCGGTGATAGGTCAACGCTAGCCTCAGCGCTCTGGCCTATGATCGACGCAGCTGAGTATTGGTAGAAGAAAATTTAAATTTAGAAAAATGAATCATTGGCATGCGGAAGAAGGTCGGTAATATAATGTAAATTTATGTAAGGCCACTTACCAGGAGACTGTGGCGGCGGCGCGGGTTGGGCCGCTGGTATGGTCGCTGCTCTCGCTCCTTGCTGCTGCAGCCATTGTACCTAAGAATGCAAATGAAAATAAACATAGAAAGAAAAAAAAATAATGTGACCCGCACAGGAAACATCGAGATAAAACAAAAAACGTTTTCGCAAAAAAATTAACTGACTTTAAAAACAAAATACAAAAAAAAGTGCAAAAGAAGTCTGTTAATTTTTTTGCGAAAATGTTTTTATTTCTCTGTTTTTAGTTATGGTTCACAGTCACTACAACCTATACGATTGAAAAAGTCCCGTTTTTACCCTTTGGGTACGGAACCCTCAAAAGGAAAAATCATCAATACTGGACTCAAGGTTTCTTTTATTAGAAATACAATGATCTATATTCTATGGAGTGTTTATTCCACATAGGTGGCCTTTCTTTTATTGTGATTATCCACGTCTTCCACATCTAGCCTCGTTTCTTATTGATACTCCAGTGGAGTTGCAGGCACCGACATAATCGGTATTTAGGTATCTTGTTGGAGTACTCCTAAGTTTGTCTTCTGTAAAAGACCGTGGCGGTGAAAAGGTTCCAAAGCCAAAGAAACTTACCGGTACTTGTTGTTGCTGCGCCAGCCCCGGAGTTAACTGGCTGCGTATGAACGTGACGCTCTGGGGACCCGCAGGGCTAGGTGCGCCGGGGGAGCCTGTTACCACGCCTGGTTGCTGTGAGAGAACATTATTGTTAGATTTGATTAATGAAAGGCGATTTACAAGAGGTAGGTATATATTATGTCGTAGGATGATTTGATGATTCGAACTTTCGCGAAAACCCTTAGGATATTGCGAAAACAAGGATAAAATTAGACAATGGTGAAAAGATTTGTCAATCTTACTGGAAGACATAGGGTTTTAGGTATTTCTTTGTTTTCTTTCTTTTTTGGACTTGGACATGACTTGGAAAAATCCAGTCTTACCAAGCAGTTTATGTACCCATAAACTTTATTTTCACATTGTGAAGTAATTTAAGAATTTTGGAAAAAGGTAAATAAATTTTACCAACTTCTGGAGATTTTTGGCCTAACTTTCGAAACATGCATTTTGTTTGTGCCACGCTGCAACGGTCAGTAGGTAATTTTACTGTCTATATATATATATATATTGGATAGCTGTTGGATGCTGACACATTCAACTAATCACAGCAGATAACGCGTATAACCCCTTGACTATTTATCACATTAATTCTGCGATAATTTAAAACAAACAATTAAAAATACAATAAATAGATAATTAAAAACAGGCCGAGGCAGCGAAGTTATGACCAATCCCAACTGATGGCGCCCGTTCACGAACATGACACATGGATCGGCACCACTCAGCTCAACCATCATGAAGGGCCATTGCCACATCAGCTTGCTTATTCTCTGCCGGATCACCTCGTTCCGGATACTAAGATGATGTTTCCACAGAATATCACATACCTGCTGTTGAGCTATAGCAGCCTGTCGCTGTAGAGTGAGCTGGCGTCGCTTCTGCAACTGAGCCACGAAGACGGCTCGCTCCTGCGGCTTCATCTGCTGCAGCTGGGCATGCGTCTGCGCATCCAGGTGGATCAGCTGCCGACCACCGCCGCCAGCTGTCCATGACACCTAGGAGAGAATTTATCTTAATAATCTTCACTAATATTATAATGAGGTAAAATTATGTGTTTTTTGTAATGGGTTATCTCTAGAAGTACAGTTAACCAAGTTGATTCATGACCCTTTCAACCGATAATTCGTTTGAAAAGTTCAAAACATTAAAGTTTTCTTGATACACTCATGGTGCATTTAGGATGTTTTAAATAATATAAAAACCGTGTCAATACGGGCAAAGGGTTGTGCAATTTTGACCATTGTGTTAATAGCAATAGATTATAAATTTAATTAAAGTTATTTTTTGATGAAGCTGATTTTTTGAATTTGACATTATCTGTCGTCCAGCATTGTTTACTTATAGAAAGAAGTAGACAACAACAAAGTAGATTACAACTATTTTCTTAATGTCCCTCGGCAAATATCGCATTTCCGAATACAAAAGAATGCTAATTTCCATGTCCATCAATTATTAGATTTATAGTGTACAATAATTTGAATTTAGAAATAATTAGTTTATTGTTATTTTGTTTTGATTTCCGTGTGAAATAAATAGAGCTGTAAAACTAGCAGCTGTCCTCCCATTTATTAAATAAATTACATTAAGTTAAAAGAGTATTATCAACTCTATATAATTCCAAGTTGATTGAGAGCGTACCGTCTGGTTTGCACCAAGTGCAAAGGGTAACTGATTGAAATCTGACGACTGATGAAACACGCGTATTGCCGAAATTTAAAACCATTGGTTAGCATATTTAACGATTGGTTTAACTTCCAATCATAAAAGTGGGCATAAGAAAATAGTTATACTGTACAGAACAAAATTTCATTTCAAAAACATAATATGTTAGGAACTACCTCGGTTATAGAAGCTTATTTTTAAATAAAAATAAAAGAGTCAAGTAGATATTAAAATGGTGGCATGGCATTAAAATGGGTAAACTCATTGATACCATTTCATTAAATCGATAGCAAGTAGGAAATATACATTTAATCAAAATTCAACCTTATTGTATTAGAATGTATGTAGGAAAATTTGCTTATGGTTTGTCAACAAACCTTGTCGACCGAACATACTGATCCGATTTCGAATATTCTTTCAATGATAGAAAGCTACAATATACTATTTTATCCTGAAAACTTTAACGGATCCTGTGGATTAACTCACGGGAGCGAGACCGCAGGTAAAAGCTTGACATAATTATATATAATTATCTGATGTTTTCTTTTTCCATTCTGTGCTGGCAACTGTCGCGTTTTACTTCCTCCATCCTCTTATTTATGTTCATCGCTCATTAATTCACAAATTCTTCATCAACAAACAATTCTTTTAAAATTTTTTGATGAATTAATGGCTCAAATCAAGAAAAATTTGGGCAAGAATCAGCCAAGGAAAACTGTCTGCAAAGAACGAGAAATACTTTTTTTTTTAAATTAAGAATGTGTCAGACTTTTAGAGGTTTTCGGGGCATTTGTTGTAAATACTGCAAAAATAATATTGAAATATCAGCATCATATCAACGTCTGCATTTCAGCAATCAGAACAATTTCGGTATCCAACATTGCTGGCAGCAGTTTTTTTTTAAACAATAACTATATCTTCAACACTTACCCTAGGTCCAACAGTGCCAGGCTGAGCAATTTGCTGCCTCTGCTGTAAATACTGCTGCTGCTGCCAGGACACATTCTGACCACCTTGTACAATCTGCTGACCACCAGGCGAGACGATCTGCTGCGCCCCACCGTGGGTAATGATCTGCTGGATGCCACCCCCTCCTCCGGCCTGAGGAGACTGCGGCATTTGAGTCAACACCTGCTGTGTCTGGCCCACAGCCTGACCAAGAATCTGTTGCCCAGACTGGGTCACTATCTGCTGAGACGATTGGGCAATTACAACATGCTGCTGTTGACCTTGCTGTGTGATCACATGTTGACCTCCTTGTGTCAAAACCTGCTGTGTCCCCTGTGTTATAATTTGTTGTCCACCTTGATTTACTATCTGACCTCCTTGATGAACAATCTGGCTTTGAGATACTAATTGCTGACCTCCTTGCAAAGTCACCTGTTGATTCCCATGAACTAGGATCTGCTGTTGTCCTGTATGCTGGTTTATCAGAACTTGTTGGGGCGCTTGTACAATCTGTTGCTGTCCAGAATTGCTTAAAAGCTGCTGCTTTTGGAACAGTATTTGATGATGTGTTTGATTCAGTTGCTGACCTTGTCCACCAATAGATTGTTGAAGAATCTGTTGCGGACTTTGCTGAATAGTGTGCTGGGGGCTTAACTGTGGTTGTTGATTATTTATCAAAGCCTGCTGCTGAGTTTGCATGATTTGCTGCTGCAGGATAACTTGGTTCTGTGGTGTCCGAGACTGGACTAAAGGATTCCTTATTATTTGGTGCTGACCCTGTACATTTTGCACCATCTGAATATTTTGTTGTCTCCATGCTCCTTGAACTGGCACATTAGAATTCTGTTGAGTCTGTATGGTTTGCTGAACAGACTGTATTTGCTGGCTCAACACTGTTTGCTGGTTGGAGTTGACTAGCTGGTTGAGCTGAACGCCCTGGCCAGTCTGCCCCTGTGATGACGTCACCATACCTTGAACTCCCATATTAATATTCTGTTGTTGACTGTTAATAGACTGTACATTTTGCTGCTGAATTAGATTCTGGTTCTGCTGTGGCATCTGCTGCCCAGATGATATCAATTGCTGGTTGATCATTTGCCCTTGTCCCAGATTCTGACTCAGTTTAGCATTCTGCAGGTTTTGTGTTGACTGTGCTAACTGTTGAGCTATGTTTTGGACAGCTTGTGAAGCACTCTGCTGGCTGAGACTTAAGCTCTGCTTCATAGCCATGTTCTGCTGCTGTTGTAAGTTGTTAGCACTCTGACTCAACATCTGACTGATATTCTCAATATGCTGTTGAGCTGAGCTCATTGTGGTTGGAGGCTGATTGATGTTCTGCTGCAAGTGATGCTGGTTACCCTGTATATGTTGCTGCAACTGCCCCTGCAAGTTCTGAGACATCTGTGAGACTGAGACGTTAGGCTGAAACCCTTGCTGGCTCTGTTGGTTGCCAAGCTTGTTCTGTTGTAGCATTTGCATTTTATGCTGATGTTGCTGCAACATCTTCTGTTGCTGTATCTGAATTGCAGTCAGTCCATGTGGTTGTTGCTGGCTTTGATTGTATGATTGTTGTTGTTGCTGTTGCATGCTCATTTGCTGATTCTGAATCATACTAGCCTGGGATACCACTGTATTCTGCTGTCCAAACTTCTGCAGCAAAGGAGAGTTTGCCTGGCTGCCTTGTATCTGGACATTTTGTGTCACAATCCCTTGAGGTATAGACTTGCTCATTATTCCAGGAGTAGACATAGATGTGGATGTGTACCCCATTGAACTAATGGGTGTGCTGGGAGCCACTGATGCACTTGAACTAGCTGGGGGATGGTTCCACGGCATCCTTTGTTTCAGCTTGTCTAACAATGCCTGAGTACTATCATCCTTGTTCTCGGCCATGTTTTGTGTGGGCACTTCGTTTTTAGCAATACCTTCCTCAAAATCGAATCCTGTGATTGCACTAATACGGTCCATTGCTTTCGGGGGCGGCTGGGGGACAACTAACAGCTTCGGGTGAAATATATCAGTCACCGCTTGTATTCTAGCCCTAATGCTCTCTAGCACCCAATCAGGAGTCACAATCTTAATTCTTGAGGAGGGGAGTGTGAGCGCAGCACTATATTTCTTTCCTGCAGCTGATCCACAAATCAGATGAGTACACTGAGAGTCCAAGTTCAACTTTACTTTTCCACCATGATATGTGATAACAGCGAACAAGGCTTTAGCGTCAGCAACGCTCACTTTAGATATGCAACATACAATGTTAGTAAATATCTTATTCTTATGAGGGATGTAAGGCGTGGGATTGGCCAGTCTCCGGAGGCGCGCGCACGCTAGCACCCAGTGCTCGGTCACTGCAGGAATCTGGTAGATGTCCTGGGCTTCGTCCACGTCAGTGTCCGCAGCATTTTCACCACAAATTAGATGTGTGACATAGTCAGAGAAGTATTTCGTACTCTCCGCTCCACCGGACTGAAGTAACAGCATAATCTGTAATCACCACATAGTTCTTTATTATGCTGTCCACTAGTTATACCGCTATTCCACTACAAATAAAGTATTCAACAATGAAAACATACCCTTTCCGAGACATCGCCAGAAACATAATATTTGACATCCTTGAAAATTGACTCTTGCAAAGTTAAAGAATCTAAATCGTCAACAATCGTTACCATTTTCTGTTATACGACAACGTTAAAAAACACTTGATTTACAAATTAATTACACATTTTTGCTGTATTTTTCAACAAAACGCCGATAACTCAAAAGACGACGTCCATGATTAATGTTACCAGCTAATAAAAAAAAACGAATAAAAAACGAGTTAATTTTTTTTATTGGTTAGCTTTTTAAAAAAAAATTTTTATCTTTATTCATAATTTTTATTGTGTATATATCAAAGAGAAAGTATGTATGTTCCTTCTAGTTTCCGAAATGGCTGGACCGATTTCAAAAATTCTTTCACCGTTGGAAAGTACTACACTATCTCCGGGTGACATAGGATACCTATATATTTTTTTTACGGGTATACGGGAACTACGCGGGTGAAACCGCGAGGCATCCGCTTAAAACCCTTTATTTTGATACCCGACACAATGGATTTGGAAGAAAATAAAAATTGGGCCCCCACAAAGCGCCCAAAATCCGCCATTTTTCTATTTTCTAATTTTAATGCAGCCAGAGACACTCGCAAGATAAGATGAATCGATTACAGTAAAAGTCATCAAAATCAGCCAACTCATTTGGTCTCTAGAACGCCACATAGGAACAAACATACATACATACATAGATTCACAGATCATAGACTGATAAACATGGATAAACAAATCACCCTCCTTTGGCAGTCGGGTAATAACATTGAGCTGGGAAAAATATGGAGGCGCCCTATTATTCTATACATACATTAGCTTATACAAATATGAGTGAAATACGATACAGAATGTGAAACATCATTTTGTCTCATTTCTTCTAATGTAGTAATCGTATTTGACAAAAGAGACAACAATATTTCAGTTGTTGCTCATTATGGCAACATTTTGTTATGACGTAGTGGCAGCTGTCAGTACGTGCCATATTCGCCATATTAGTTGCCGAAATTTGTGGTTGTGTTCGTGGTAGTTCTGCTGTCAAATGGTTATTTACTTTTTGTATTATTAATGTGTGTGTGTTCCGTGATTAACACAACCATAGCATCGGCAGCCATTTTAAGTGCCATTTTAAGGTTTAGGTAGGCACGTTTTTTTTGTAGGTATTTCGAGTCCATACTATTTATTAGGTCTATGGGTAATAATGAAAGCTAGGTAACAACATTTGCCATTGTTTTCAAGGGGGGCCGGGGGAAAATTTTGTTATTGGGGTAACTCGAGTCCCACTAACGTGCAGAGTGCGTAGCCAGTAGAAATTACAAGGAATATGGTTTAGTTGTAGTAGAACAAATAAAGTTTAGATAAAACATATATTGGTTTTATTCATGATGACACGAAAACACATTTTTCTTTTTCAAAACAAAGTGACAAGTAAAAATAATAGACAGGTAGAAAAAAAAAAGTGTTTTCGTGTGAGATCATAAATAAAACCAATATATGTTTTATCTAACCTTTATTTGTTCTACTATTATACCAGTAAACCATATTCCCTGTCAGGGCCGCGCCGACCTTGTGTGCGAAGTGTGCTGTGTGCGGCGCACACAGGCGTCAGGGTAATAGGGGCGGCGCATGAAATGCCAGCGCCAATTATTGAAATTATTTTTGTCACATAAAAACATATTCTTTACAGTTTAGTATCGATAAGTAAGTCAAGTCACAACAGTCAGACACACAGACAAGTCTACTAATTTTACATTATTTGAACCGCCGCAGTCGCTACAATAGCCGACTATTTTATTACAAAAGCCGAGCCGTGGATGAGTTCATGAACGCAACCATAGATAAATATGCTCCTAACGCAACCTGAAGCGATGCGACGCTAGCGGGCTGGAGTCACCGGGGATTCACCGACTTAAATATTTCACGTCTTTACCGTCCACATTTCGAAACAAAGATTACTATTATATATTTCGAAACAAAAATCAGTAATTATATCGATGAAGGTGTTAAAACTGATCCAAAAAGTGCTATAAGTAGTGGTATGTACTTTTTATGCAATTTGTTATACAAATAAATAAAAGTGTCTTGTTTCTTTGTAATGTCAAAATAACAGATTTTCACTAAATGCATTATGAAAGAATACGCGGTACATAGGTATAACGAAAACATTTTTTTTAAACATTTAAAAAGCCTGCACCGATTTTGATAGGTCTTACACTGGTGGATAGCTGACATAATAAAGAGTAGCGGGCCAAAAAGTATAGTCTTCTGACTTTGAAAGTTTATTGCTCGAGCTAAAAAAAACACAGAACAATTTAATAGAAATAAAAATATTTGTTAAACGGTAAATGGTGTACATATTTATTCATAAAAAATTTTAGTTCATTTAGGTGTGCATTTTTAAAGTAAAATTATCATCAAAACAATATGCTATCTATAACATTCCATGTTCCATGTATCGAATGCATCTAATTCAATAAATACATTTTTGACGGTATTCTTCTTTAGCCCCCGACGGAAAAAGAGGGGTGTTATAAGTTTGAAGTGTTTTTAGTGTGTGTGTCTGTCTGTAGCATTATAGCTCCTAAACGGATGAACCGATTTTGATTTAGTTTTTTTTGTTTGAAAGGTGATTTTGTCGAGACTGTTCGTGTTTAGCTATGTTTGAATAATATCGCTTCAGCCGTTCAAAAGTTATGGGCGTTTTACTGTTTGAATCGGGGTGTTTTCGAAATTGATCGTGACATAATTACGTGTTCAATAGATTGCCGATCAAAGCGTATCTACTATATACTAGATAAAATAAGTAGCATGAAATAAAAATGTGTCGGGGTCCTTTTAAATTTTGAAATTTTACTAGTTGATACCTACATACGTATTTTCCACTTTATCTCAACTTTATATGTATGTTAGAAGCAAAGATAGTGTGTGGAAGTATTTAATCAATAATAAATAAAAAAATTGAAACAAAAGTATTTTTTTTTATACACAGCTCAACATATATGAGTAAAAATTAAAAAATGTAAAATAATATTAATTTCGAAACACGACAACAAAAAAGAGGCGCATCATAGGTTTCGCACACAGGCGCTACCAAGGGTCGGCGCGGCCCTGTTCCCTGTATTTTTTCCTGGCTACGCACTCTGCACGTTAGTGGGACTCGAGTTACCCCACTAAGAAATTTTAATATAATGAATAACTTAGTTTAAAGCATTTGTATCGAACCCATGTAATGTTTTTTAAAGTAATGTTTGAAATTAAAATACAAAATAAAGTAATAAATCTCTTTTTTTATTAATTGTGCAGTCATGCAGTGCGGCAACTAAACGTAACATTCGTTCGGGAGTTTGATACATATTTTTGATTTAATGAAAGATACATAGCTAAAATTAAAACTAAACATTTAAAAAATGCAAGTGTAGGTATATTTTGTTGTGTTCAGTTTTATAACACCTTAACACATTTAAAATAAACATGCACTTTGTACGCTTCTCAGAAAAAAAAAACAAATCCATATTATAGTTTCTAAACGAAAATAACATTAGTCATTGACGTTCAGTATCGATTTTATATTCGATTTATTTGACGTAGTATCTTTAAGTAGTCTGTGTTATTTGCTAGATTTAATCGATATGATTTTAATTGGTTGAAGTCGTTGCAATATTTAATTTTGTAACCAAATCTCCTCGTTAACTTCGTTTAAATATATAACAAATATTGTTTTACCTGTTATTCCTTAGGGCTTGCTGAAATCTGTCAAATAATATGATTTGGCTATCAATTAGGCGGTCAGTCAGCAAATCGAAAAAGTTTGGTCATCTCCGAAATGTATTTTGCCCTCGATATAAATCCGTTTTATTCAAGAGTTGCATACATGGACTTAATATAAATATCTTTATTAAATCCATGGTTGCATACTATACTTTATACCATGACTACGAAAGATTTAAGCGAAAATCGCAAGGAGTTTGTATCGAGTATTTTTTGCGCAAGGAGCATGTATAGCATTGAGATGGAGGTCAAATATATTGGTGTGTTCTAAATTCAAACACCAAAATAGTGATTAAAAGTGCTTTTTATTCAGTCTTTTCAAAGCAAAATCTTTTTAGAGGGGGAATGGTATAAAAGTTACTTTTCCTTTTATAGATTATATTATAAATTATCTACTCATTTAATGTGTAACGAAATATAAATAAATCTAGAACTTTTCTTGCCTACTTTCTTTCTACGTCTATTCTAACAAAATTGTGCTCCGTCAAGGTCATGGGCCTCATTATCCTAATGTGCCCAGGGCCTCCAATAGGTTAAAGACAGCCCTGTCTACATTTATGCTCACATAACTTACCAGGGTCAGAATATATGGATCAGCAATTTTTTTTTTGCCTTTTTTAGTCTTAGACCAAAAATCGTTGTTTATGATGTTAGTAATACAGCCCTGCAAGGTTGTTAGTGTTTTACCAAGGAACTCAACATAAACGAGTTGATAGCAGCTTAGTATATTCAATAGCTATCCGTGTCGGGAGGCCCTAACTAATTAGTTGAAGATAGAGCAAATATTATTAAAATATTGAGTGGAATAAATATTACTTATATGCTTACCAATTGTATACAATGTCTTGCTGACAAAATATCTAAATTTTATTTTCTGTTAATCCTTGTTTTAACTTTTAACTCCTAGTGGTTTTTTTACGCCTGACTAGAACGTATTATGCTGGCAAATGAACTTTTCTTGATGCCCGAATATTATAAAAAAAATATTACCATCATACAGGTTTTTTTTTTTTGGGGTTGTTCCTAGAAAATTATTGTATTTTTCCAATGAAATAAAATTTTAAAAAATGTTTTATATTTTATGGATTTCGATGGTTAAAGAAACCGCTCTAATCGATTTCGAGTTTCAATCGTGCACACTGCACATCCCTATTATTTTTACGCCCCTTTCGTCGTGTCAAAAAGTGCGTTTGCAGTTTTTAATAATTTTAATGTTTTTCGGCTTTTTGTTGCATTAATGTTATATGTTTATAATTGTTCCATACTTCAATTATTTACTTCTGCGTAAATTTATTGTTATAAATAAGTAATTGGTGCCGCAATATAGCTGTCAAATTCACCTGATATTATCGATTTTCTAGGTCGGGTGTCACAAATAAATAGATTTTCTCCATCGGAGAGTAGTAAAATTAGCGTAAAAGTGTTTGTAAGTAGTCAAGATGACCGATTCAAAGTATTTTACGACGACCAAGAAGGGTGAAATATTCGAACTCAAATCAGAGTTGAACAGTGATAAAAAGGAAAAAAAGAAGGAGGCTGTTAAAAAAGTAAGTTCTTAATACCCATTTTCTGATATAAATATAATATTATAACTAGATTTCGGTGTATAATGGAGCAAAGAGAAGTAAAAGTTGTCAATATACAATCACATTCCCAATACATCAAACATTCATCATGCCAAAATTGATGACAAATGATATGTCATTGATACTCATAGAACAATCAGATTGATACCTAATTGGCTCTATTTCCTAGCTGGCCGCAATTGCAAATGAACAATGCTCTAAACTAGGTGCTCTTTGGGATTGCATAAGAGTTCTTCCTTAACTTTTTAACTTGAAAGGTCAGCTACCCCAATCTTTAATGTTCATCCTCAATGTTCCCATCGATATATATGTACCAAGCATTCGATTTGGCGATCTGAACACTCAATCTGTTCAAATGAACTGTACTGCTATCCATACATCTTACTATAAACTATGTTGAACAAAATGCAAAAGCGCCATGAAATTCATGGCCGTTACAATGTTTTTGATCATGAGTAAATTAAACCCTATAATCGATCTAGCGCTACAAGTTTTAATAGTTTTATTACACTCCATAAATATTTTAGCGTTGCAGCAAAATTAAGTTCTAAGTCAGCAGCATTTGAACAAATTTCACATGAATGTCTATTGGAAAAAGATATTTGTAAAACAAAGGTGTAAATATGTACATACCTACTAAAACAATAAACAAAAGTAAACTATACAAACTTATACTACACTTAACTATATAAAAGACAGGTACACTTAGGCGAATGAAAGAATTGGTTGAATGTATGTCAATGTATGTTCCCTTTTTCCATCAAGTAGGATTATGCTGAAATGTAGTTTTACTCGAACAATTGTATAAAAAAATTATCTTTTGTAGTTCTTTGATAGTTGTTAATGTGTTACAATTTGCCAGTCAGATCATGGATTATATGCATGACAAGTGTATCCATGTAAAATACTAGTATTCAGCTGCATCGGTTGGACTGGAAGCCAATCCCAACATGTTTGTGAAAAATATCTGTTAGGAAAAGCATACAGCAGATTGATAGATTTATTTTAGAAATATATATAAGAAATAGCTACCTACCCTACATACCCTACCCTACCATATATTTTATATTGTAACTGTAAAATAGGCAATGGGCTGTAGTTTCTTGCTCTTTTCCATCCATCCATGATTACTGATATTAAAATACACCATATGTGGTGACAACCTCTTATCATACAGTTAACATAGGCTGACTGAAAAAATACATATAACTTTTACATAGACAAGTAAATAAAAAAAAAAATATATCCAAAAGTATTTCCGTCTACAGATCTTGATGTTTTTATGGGCAAGTGGCATTCAACCATATAGCAAAACACAATTACCTAATTTATGTTATTTCACAGCAATAAATTTGTAGTAACACCACTTAACCGTATTTATGTTCATTAGGTCATCGCCTCCATGACCGTCGGCAAAGATGTGTCCGCACTCTTCCCCGACGTTGTAAACTGCATGCAAACAGATAACTTGGAGCTGAAGAAGTTAGTCTACTTGTACCTGATGAACTACGCAAAGTCTCAGCCTGACATGGCTATCATGGCTGTTAATACATTTGTCAAGGTATGTCGGTATCATACGTAGTTTAGGGTTTGAGTGTGTGTGTGCAGAATTATTCAGTAAATGTTATGTTTGGGAAATAATATGTGTTTGAAATGTTTTGGCGTAGTATAGTTTGATTTTTGAGACTGTTGTTGATTAAATTGAGACATGGGTTACTTGTAGTTTTGTTATTGGATTTATTTGTGTGAGAAACAAGAGGCATTGTAGTAAAACAATTTTACAATTATTTTTTTAAACTTATTTTATTACTGATTTGACTAAGCGTGAAATAGGTTAGATTATCAGATACAGATTCAATTTATCAAACATAACCTTTTTTGAATATCCTTCTGAAATGATTTTTCTGAACTGTGAATCGAAGAAATCTGCATGGGTTGAAATTTTAATAAAATTCAGATCAAACTTTGAAAAGAAATCTGAGCATGGGATTACAAGACAAAAGTCCTGTACTAAATAAAAACAGAGAATATTCTAATTGTTTTAATATATTAAAATTAATAAAATAATAACTACTATTTGTAGTTATTTTTTGTGTGTGACATGTATTTTTTGTCGTTTTTTAATGTCTACTATACCTATAATGATGGGTGGAAGGATCTACCAACATACCAGCTTGTTAAGGTAACAAAATGATCCAGAAAAACCAAAATCAATTCATCTGATTGTAGATTTACACATTGACATTGAAATTTTTGTAAAATTCCTTAAAATTTGGTGAAATTTCTGTCAGGCAGCAAGTGTATTGGCTACACCAATCATAATTTGAGCTCAATCCTGTTCATTTCAATTAAATTAAATTTAATATCTATTAAAAACATTTTGCAGCAGCAAGAGTTGCTTAATTTTAAGTCTTTTAAATTCTAGCAGTTTCTACCTTTGTTTTCGTGAAAATAATAAGGCATTTAAATATTGCTGTCCAAGAATGACCAAGATAACGTAAAATATGTTGTCCCAGTGCTGGGAAATAGTTTCTCTCATATTTTTCCAGTTCTACCTTTTGACTTCTCCAGTCAATCTGTCAAGAATAAGTCCGAAGCGTCAATGAATTGAACAAATATGTCTAACAGAAATTTTCTTTAATATAAATTAAATTAGCACTTGATATCCTGATAAAGCCACCCTGCATGCAATAGGAAAATTATATAATTGCATGAAAACTTATATCACAATATAAACCAAATATTTAATACCAGAACCCTGTCACTGGCACTATAGAAATGTGTAAATCTACAGTATAATCGACAACTATTTAAAAAAAAAACTATTATGTATGAAAATAAAATCCATGCCTCATACTTTATTATGAATAGAAGCACATCGGCTATTATTTTATTATATTATCCCATATTTATTATGAAAAGGAAATCTTTTAGACTGATATACGCTTAGAATTCGTAGTTTTATTTAATGAAGTTTCTGCCGTAGATTTGTTAAATCAAAAATAATAATGATGCATAAAATAATAAAAATAAATGTGTATGCACAGTTGTTGGTTCCTTTCCTGTATGTGATCTTAATTTTTATACAGCATTCTGTCCAAAGTTTAAAAACATATCTAACTATTAAATAAGCTTTGATTTTCCAAAAGAACAGATATTTTACAGAAATACCAGTAAAGATTTAAAAAAAAAAAAAAAAAAATATTATCGATACACTCACGACCACTATCTCACCTGCTTTAGCCAAGTTGAAAATCTACAATCGATAACGCTAGTAGAAAACGACTCAATGTATGGGAGTGACACATCTGAACGTTAAGTCACGTGGTCAGACCATACAAATAGAAGACGTTAACGATGGTAGAAAGAGATTCAATACGAAACGTTTGTATAGTTCTCGCCAAACTTATTGGCCGCCCTGAAGTTGGCTACAATGGCTGCGCAGTAGTAAATCTCATACAAAAACAGCACCGTTTCGTGCCTCGCGCATCCGGTAAACCAACTTCAGGGCGGCCAATAATTTTGGCGAGGGCTATAACTTGGCTAGGGGGCTGATGTAGTTGACGATTGAGTATTCTTGCCTAAAACTTTTTTGCAAAGAAATACTACCGACTTCCAAATACAAAACCATAAAGTGAAAAATAACTTTATTTTTTGAAGGCGGTGTCTTTCGTAGGTACTAATTTTGCTTTATGGACACCGCCTTCAAAAAATAAAGTAATTTTTCACTTTATAGTTTTGTATTTGGAAGTCGGTAGTATTTTTTTGCAAAAAAGTTTTTTATTTTTCTCTTTTTAGTTGTACCTACCTAATAGGCAATTTAATAAGGTAACTATAACGCCAAAATTGATTTCATGAAACTTGAACTTAATCGGTGAAATGAAAGATCTGCGTACTCCTTAAGAGCGTACTGGCGTCATGTTATGTTATGAAATGGTATAAACAATAAACAGATATGCATTTGCAGCAATCCCGAGAGATTTGCCGTTGTTTATTGAAGAGTTCTGTTGTATATCTCCAAAGCTCTTCATCAGATCTCTACCAAAAAAAAATGGGACCAATTTCGGAACAAACGTTTTCAATCAAAAAAAGAATTTTCAAAATCGGTCCACAATTGACGGAGATATCGGTGAACATAAACAAAAAAAAAAAAAAAAACTAACATGAAGTCGAACATAGAACCTCCTCCTTTTTGGGAAGTCGGTTAAAAAGTAACCTATTCACTCTTAAAAATCAACATTATCAGTCTAGGTTAAAACGGGCTGGTATCCGCAACTCCACGACCAAGCGCGTATTTTGTGTACGGGTGCGGGGTGGGCATTAACCTTCTACCTACTTCCTCACTCGATCCATCCCGACTCCTCGAGGAAGGCCAGCAGCGCCTTCGTGTTGGTGGTCTACCTCCTGTACGGTACCTGGTTTACCGAGGTAACCCTGTAACCGGCGATTACTGGGCAGCTTAGAAGCAGGTGCGCTGCTGTCTCGTCCTCCTCCACGCATGCTCTGCACAGCGGGCTGTCCATAATCCCTAAGTCAAAAAGGAGCTTATTCAAAGTCCCATGGCCAGTCGTTACGGCTGAGACTGCTCTTAACTGCTGCTTCGTCAGACGTAGGGCCTTCTGCGTGAAACGTCCATCCAAATCGGGAACTGCCTCTTTGGCCTGCCTGCACTTACTGTGGTCATTCCACAATTTGTGGTGTTGCTCTTTGGTGCGTTTTCTTACCAGATTGCGGAGGTAGCCGAATGGTACGCTTGGCTCCGGACCAACCACCGCCATACTGGACCCTCTCCGGGCGAGTTCGTGCGCCGCATCGTTGCCTCGGAAATCGCTGTGCCCCTTGATCCATTGAATGGTTACTTTATTGTTAGACCCGACCTGGTTAAAAACTCATACTCATACAACAATATCAGTCTAAAAGGTATCCCTTCCATCGCTTCTAGTAAAATTGCTTCAGTATGATTGATGTGTCGCTTCTCTTTTCTTTTTATACACAATACCGAAACAAACCCACGTTGCCACCTTTAGGACTGCGAGGACTCGAACCCCTTGATCAGAGCGCTAGCGGTACGGACCATGGGTTGTATCCGAGTGGACAAGATCACCGAGTACTTGTGTGAACCGCTCCGCAAGTGCTTGAAGGATGAGGATCCGTATGTGAGGAAGACTGCTGCCGTCTGTGTGGCTAAGCTGTATGATATATCTTCGAGTATGGTGGAGGATCAGGTAATTATTGTTATTTTAATAATAATATCAGGAGACAGTCGCCTACCTACCTCAAAATAGTTGGGAAAAGGCGTAGACATATTGCTTTTTTAGCCCACTGCAGGACAAAGGTTATCTTGTAATATAGGTAGAAAAGGAATAGTATTGATGACCTAATTATGATAATTCTACACTGAAATTGTCTCATAGACTGGTTACACACCTTAGGAACAATTAAGCTTAGGCTTGTTTATTGGGTATTTCTTGACATCAGATATTAATTAAATACATTGTTTAATAAAGGTTCTGATTCACTGTATGCAAATGTGCAAATTAATCTTTCTGCAACTAAATGAATTAAATGTTCCGAAATGTTTTGTTTTAAATCTTGTGGCTCTCAAGAGTTCTGTCAAAACCGGTATTGATGTAGATCTGTAATCGTGGCCTGTTTGTTCAAAGGACTTAATGTCGGATAACGGTTTTATTGAATGTGAAACCTCAGTACCATCTAGTATAACGTGCCTATAATTTCACCAGGGTTTCTTAGACCAGCTGAAGGATTTACTGAGTGATTCTAACCCGATGGTAGTGGCGAATGCAGTCGCCGCTCTGTCGGAGATCAACGAAGCTAGCGTGTCCGGACATCCTCTTGTAGGTGAGTGTTATCTTAATATATATTTGCCGCATCAAGGTGGCCCATAGATACAAACCATTGGGATGTCATGATTTATTCCCTCAGGTTAAGACATCGTCTGTAGCGGTAAGTGGGTATAATCGTGCAAATGAAATCACGCAAATTTGTTCGGGTTTATTCAAATACGAATCGGATCGGAGGCGGTCAGAACTAGTCAGCCCTATTCTGCTGTCCCCACCACGCAAGCGGCTAGATATAGCGCTCCAAACAATAGTTGTTCTTGGTTCTTTTGTGATTCGTTTTGATGTACATACTATTGACTAAACCAGACATTTTTTATTCGTGATGGGCCTGCTCTAGACTTCGATCTTGCTTGATAGTTAGCGATGGATGAGGTCTACGGAATAAACGAGATGAAGGTAGCTGGTCACTGATGATTTAAAGGCTGGACACAGATGCTAACAGAGAGCTTCATACTAAGGCTGGTGAAGGAGAAGAGGTTTTTCAACTAGTCGGTACAGCACGGTCTTAATAACTGAGCAACCAAAATGTCACTCTGACGTTAGACTTTCGCTATTGGCTCAAGAGGAGAACTCGGGGCGCCGCGCCGCGCGGTTTGACGGGAGTGGGGTCGTTAGACATTTCGGGTGCTAAGTGACCGAGTAGTTTATCAACCAGTAACGTCTGGTAGTTAGGGAGTAAAAGGGTGATGGGCAATCTGGCCCTGGGGCTCTGCGCACTCTCTCCGAACCAACTTTTGTTGGATAGCCTATAATTTTCAGTCACTTAATTACCAGCGGCCATTGACCCTGTATACCTACGAAAAAGCTATGAGAAAAATATAGTATTACTTTTCATTTTATCGTCATTATCTATATACACACTAATAATAAAGAGGAGAGATTTGATGTTTGTAAGTTTGTTTGTAATGGATATACACAAAAACTATTCAACCGATTTAAAAAATTCTTTCACATATGGAAAGTTACATTATTCCGGAGTGACATAGGCTATTCTTTTTATCCCGAAAACGGGTCGGCCACGGGAGCGGAGCCGCGGGGCAAAGCTAGTTAGATATCGATAACTTTCACATCTGCAGAGTTTCGCTTAATAATTTAATTTGAACATGTACAGCTGTGTATTTTGTGATGAAAATATTTTATTTCAACTAGGCCACCAAGCGGCACTTTTGAACGTTAGATACATTAAAATTTACAAGGAATAAAAATTGATTCTACCGTGCATTCGAAAAGTAGCTTGTTATGGAGAAGAACGCACAAGAAACTCAATACATACATACATATACATACTCTTTAAAAAAAAATAGTTTTACACAATATTTTGGTAAATAAGTACATACATTAATAAATTCATATATGTGAGGACAATGCACCCAGAATCTCTCCACACTATACTACGTACAGGTACAAAGTATTAAAAGTACTCATACATGTACTGTGCAGTTACGTAATAGGTACTAGAAAAATATTAGCGTCCGAAGCAGTTAAGTTATGACCAATCTCAACTGACGGCGCCCGTTCACGAACATGACGCATGAATCGGCACTACCCAGTTCAACCAAAATGAAGGGAACCGAATGATCCAACACACACGCCACCATCAGAGAGACATTTGAGAGAGCATGACACACTCAACTGCCAGGGCACACACAAGTCAACGAACGATACAAAGGTACAGCAAATGGTACATTTACAGTTGGGTACACTGTACTCACAAGATGAGATGCAGGTGAAAAGGCCTAGTGAATATTCCAAAATGTCTTATTTACTTTTACCCAAACTCTTGAAATACCTTTTCATGCCAAACATCGATGATGCTAAATAAAGCACACTATATGTTAAGCTTATTAGTAAAACGCGCTTAATTATGCAAAAGAATTTCTGGCTTTTATCCAAAAATGCGTTATAATCACAAAAGTTGCCAAAATCCTACTAGGATACAGTTTGTGAGTATGCTTATTACTCTTTTACAAAAAAGGCTGAATTTAAATATTTCTTTATAAAAAACAAATTATTAAAAAAAACATTTAAAGATATAACAAAAATGGTTGTCCACCGGTGTCGGCAGCAGGGTTCAAGCTACCGGTGGTTAGGGCTCCGGAGACAGGAACCTCCTCAAAATGCGAGCCGTAGCGAGGAGTACTGCCTTCTGTATCAAGCCCTTGATCCAACCGCGCAATGACAGCCTCGACAGATGGTCTTCATTATTATTATTATTTGTTTACGTAAAAAAAAGAAAATAAATTACATGATGACTTAAATAAAAAAATTTAAGTCATCATGTATTCATTTCTTTTCTATTCAGGTGGGTGAAGCCGCTAGCTATACATACTTATAATTCATTTCTAAAATATTTTGTCCACAGAAATGAATGCGCCCACGATAAATAAGCTGCTGACAGCTTTGAATGAGTGCACGGAGTGGGGCCAGGTGTTCATATTGGACGCGTTGTCGAACTACTCGCCCAGAGACGCGAGGGAAGCCCACTCCATATGCGAGAGAATCACCCCCAGGCTTGCGCATGCGAATGCTGCTGTGGTCCTGTCGGCTGTTAAGGTAAATATTGATTAACTTTTTGTACCACAAACGTTGAGAGCAGTTCCGATCTGAATCCGAGAAATGTTGGTCCGAATAGCCGTTGTACTAATTGTATGCGGCATTGTACACTAGATCCTAATTCAGAACATTTCCAATTCTGATAGATCTCAAATTCGGATTCGGATCGGATGTAATGCGAAACAGCACTAAAATCGGGTAGAAGTGAATCATTCAATTGCGTAATTTGATCTTACAAGTACCTACGATTTGATTTACAAAAAAAACGTAATAATATTTTTTTTTCGGACTGTACGATCGAATCTATCTAAACAAACCTCGACATTTTGAAGACCTCACTCTACATTAGCGCCCCCCCTTATCGGCAAATTTAAGCGCGATAGGTCAAACTGGGATCTGTCAAGGAGTCTGGCAATTAGTAAGAAAGTTGAAGCTATTTTGCCTCTCATCCTCAGGTCCTGATGAAGCTGATGGAGATGGTATCAGACGACACGGAGCTGGTCAGCACTCTCTCCCGCAAGCTGGCCCCTCCTCTGGTAACCCTGCTGAGCGCCGAACCAGAAGTACAGTATGTGGCTTTGAGGAACATTAATCTGGTTGTGCAGAAGAGACCTGAGATTCTAAAGCATGAGATGAAGGTATGTTTAAAAATGGCTTATGACCCTTCAGCCATTACAGCAAGAGTGTAGTAATAGTAGGGACTCCGACTCCATTTTCCGCACGTAGACTCCCTTTTAATCCGTTGTGCGTGGCTGCACTGGCTAAAATAGCCAGCCCAGCTCCGTCCAAAAGCACATATGGTTTCTGGGGGCGCCTCTGGCTTCACGGAGCTACCTCACTGTTCTGAGGATTTCTTCACTTTGAGATGCCTCAGCCTCGCATTCCAGGATGACGTGGGCGTATGATTCCTTGGCGTTAAAAGGAAGAGCAAGATTGAACAGGCATCTTCTAAGCTCGCTCGTTCAATTGTAGACCTCATGTATCGCTTACCATCAGGCGAGATTGAAGTCAAGAGCTGGCTCATCAGGAATTAAGCCTCGTATCCACTAGGCAACAATTGATGCACAAAACGTGACGTTGAACATGTTCGGTTACGTTGCCAGCTGGCGCGGAACATGACGTGACGAGATAACTTTACTAAACAAAAGTTCCTCGTTGCTACGTGGTGCATCATGGCCCGCCACGTATGCCCAGCTGACGGGCGAATAGCGTCTGGCTATCTGATCTCAACAACCCAGTAACTGGGTAATCCCTTGGCAAGACTGGTGTAAGTTTTTTTGGCTTCTAACTACCCGTAACGGCTGACACGAAACTACACATTACAACAGGCACCAACAGCTTAACCTGATTGCCGAGGAACGGACGAATTTCAGTATGTTAAGATGGTCAGTGTTGCTTAACCTAGAAGATCGATTCGTGCGGCTGTTAATTTTTTAAACACGAACTTCTCTAATTCTTCCTCCACATGTTTGCCACTCAATAGCATAAAAACTAAAATCTACCCTCATTCAATTCCCACTTAATAGCTTAAAAACTTTTAAAACTACCCTCAATCCTCCACTTGTTTGCCACTCAATAGCATAAAAAACTAAAATCTACCCTCATTCCATTCCATTTCCACTTAATAAAATAAAAACTTCTAAAACTACCCTCAATCCTCCATTTGTTTGCCACTCAATAGCGTAAATAACTAAAATCTACCCTCATTCCATTCCATTGCCACTTAATAGCATGAAAGCTTAAAAACTACCCTCAATCCTCTACTTGTTTGCCACTCAATAGCATAAAAAACTAAAATCTACCATGATTCCATTCCATTGTCACTTAATAGCATAAAAACTTTTAAAACTACCCTCAATCCTCCTCTTGTTTGCCACTCAATAGCATAAAAAACTGAAATCTACCCTCATTTCATTTCCACTTAATAGCATAAAAACTTTGAAAACTACCCTCATTCCAGGTGTTCTTCGTGAAATACAACGACCCTATCTACGTGAAGCTGGAGAAGCTCGACATCATGATCCGGCTGGCGTCGCAGGCCAACATCGCGCAGGTGCTGGGCGAGCTCAAGGAGTACGCCACTGAGGTGGATGTGGACTTCGTCAGGAAGGCCGTGCGGGCTATCGGCAGGTGTGCCATCAAGGTGAGGAAGCTTAGCTGTTAGAAAAGTACAACACTAGTGAAATTATGTGCCCTTGAAATAGTGAAAGAATTTTCGAAATAGGTGACTCATATTTGCACTCTTTCTTTAAAGTATAGATCTTTGTGAAGATGTATCTTGAGAGTATCATGTACAGATTTAACGATTAGAAAATTCTTACAATCCATAAAAATGGCAATAAGAGCCACAAGGTTTCAAGGAGATTGAGTATGCCTAAAAACGGCTTAAATAAGCAGCTTTTGCTTCATAGTTCGCAGGTAGGATGTTCTGGAATAGGACTTATTGTATTTTTTATTACCCGACTGCCGAAGGAGGGTAATGTGTTTATCAGTCTATGAGAGAGAGTCTAGAAGAAAATCATGCTGTGCAGTCGGATGATACATCTGGTTTTTGTCAGCCAGCTCGCGAACATGTACCCTCCGACTGCACAACAAGATTTTCATTTTGTTCACGTCTTTTTAATTCGCGTTTTAAGCAGTCGGGTATTTCGATTTTTGTTTTTTTTTTATCCAAAATGTTTTATTAACCCAAAGGAAAGTACTATAATACTTTCCTTTGGGTTAATAAAACATTTTTATGCGGTCGAAGCTGCAGGCAGAATCTATTATTTAATTATTTTAGCTTGTGCTAAGAAGGGAAGGCTTTTGCCCTGGAGTAGGACCTTACTCCAGGACAAAGGCCTTCCTTTCTTCTTTCCATTCAGCCCGGTTTTGGGTTAGAAGATAGAAGCTAGACTTCAAAAATATTGTACGAAGTAAAATCGGTTGGCGTTTTGTAGTTTCTGCCTACCCGAATGGAAAAAGGCGAGTATGTAACGCTAACGCTAAATCCCATCCGCAGGTGGAACCCTCAGCCGAGCGCTGCGTGTCGACCCTCCTGGAGCTGATCCAGACTAAGGTCAACTACGTGGTACAAGAGGCCATCGTGGTGATCAAGGACATCTTCCGCAAGTACCCCAACAAGTACGAGAGCATCATCAGCACGTTGTGCGAGAACCTCGACACGCTTGACGAACCGGAAGCTAGGGCGTCTATGGTAAGTTAGTCATCATCACCATAATTTCAGCCGAAAGACGTCCACTGCTGACTATAGGCCTCAAGTGTTGCCATATTGAGCGGTCCCGTGCGTCTTCCTTCCTTCTCCTGGTCATCAGTCCACCTAGTGGAAGTCCTTCCAACGTATTCCAGTTCTCGGTCGCCACTCCAGAATTTTTCGGCCCCATCGACCATCCGTTCTGCGAGCAATGCCCACTGCCAATTCAGATGTTTTGGTACCATAGAGCATTTTTCCACAGATCAAATCTCCCGTAGTCTACTTGTAAGTACTTGTTGTATAAGCTGAATTGTTTTCTTGTCTGTAAATTTGTTGTATGTATGTATTTATGTATCTATTATTTTTTTTATATATTTTTTTTGTATTTAGTATTTTAAAAATAAATTAATTAATTGTTGAAAATTTTGCACCAAGAGCTACCCCATATTGTGTCCAGGCTGTCTCTTTCCATTCTAGGTTGCCTGGAAAAGATCGCGGCTCGCGATAAGGCCGCCTGTTGTATGTTTGTATTGTTATAAGATGTCTTTTTGAATCATTTTTATCTTGGTGTACAATAGAGTATATAATAAATAATAAGTCTCTGAACCAACTGCAATGCTCTGTCACAGACGATGCTGCAGTGGCGAAGTTTTGAGAAAAGATAATTTTGATGTACCATCGACACGAAGAAGTGTCAAAAACATAGAAGCGAGTAGGCTAAACTTTCCCTATCGGATCGTCAAGTGAATAGGATCGGAAAAGTGTGAGAGATTGAAAATTATTGTGCGGCCAGTCGTCTTTTTGGTCCACGTCACAGGCTGTCTGTGTTAATCTTGTCACTAAGACCTACACAAAAGAGACAGATATTGGTTGCACCTTGATTTGCCTCATTCTATAGGATTGTTGTTGAAACCGGCATGTTCTAGAACTAAAAATTCGAAGACATGTGACATTCTCCAACTGGCACTGGGTCCGCTTGGTGGATGGTGGTCTCTCACAGAGAGGATGCCTGTGTCCCAGCAGTTGGAACATTATGAGGATTGTCAATTTTGTGATGGTATGGTTGAGTCCTTTGCTCTCTCGAGATCGTTATCTACTTAAGCTTTTCATAATTATGTTAGGGTCGGCTTCCATTCTGACCAGATGCAGCTGTATTCTTCCTGACTACACCCTCATTGTATGGAATCTCACTCACTCTCCTCACTGTTTGACTTTGAATTTAAATACAATAATAAATAAGTATTCTCTCTCCTCAGGTATGGATCGTAGGCGAGTATGCAGAACGTATCGACAACGCTGACGAGCTGCTAGACTCTTTCCTGGAAGGCTTCCACGATGAGAATGCACAGGTAACACATTCGTTTATGTATTTTATGCATTTCTTATAATGAATATAAGTCAGAAACCTTTCTTATTCTGAATATAAGTCAGAATACTTTCTTATTTTAATATAATTTAGAAACCTGTACTTATAGTTAATATAAGTTTGAAAGCCGCCTTGAACAAGCGTGATAACTCGTGCCTTTTCTGTATAAGAAGAGACCCCATGCCTTGCACTATTTTGGTCAACCAAAGTCAACATGCAACCAACCTCAAGTGAGATTGACGTGTTAAACTATAATTTTTAATTTTGCTTCATCCTCGCTCTTCCAGGTACAACTGCAGCTGCTGACGGCGGTGGTGAAGCTGTTCCTCAAGCGGCCCGCAGACACGCAGGAGCTGGTGCAGCACGTGCTCAGCTTGGCCACGCAGGACTCCGACAACCCTGACCTTAGGTGAGCAGGATTTTGAGTTTTTGATATCCCAGACGTACTTAGCGTTTTGGGAATACTTTCATTGTGCGTACAGCTACGGAGTGGTATTTCCTGCCGGAGTCTTGTGTTTCCTGAAAGCTATAACCTACACATTGGCCATAGGTCCAGGCATGCGTGCTTTGCCGTCGAACATATCAGCGCATACCATCAGATGAAATGCTCAACAAATCAGCAAAGTGTGGACGGATCGCGAACGTTGGCACAGATTCCTTTGATAGAACCGACACGCGCCGGCCAACTACCAACGCTCGCCCCAATGTTGGCGCCAAAGCAATTTTCTAGGTCCACACGTTGGACGAGTGTCGTTGGGACCTACTTTGAGGCCAATGTGTGGAGTCGGGGTAATTTGACTTAAGGTTACACTAGTCGAAAATTCTTCCAACGTAGTCTGGCGATTACTCCACTGTTTGACGGTGTACGATCAAATAAAAAAATATATCAATTTGTCTCATCATTATCTAGCATCTTATGGAAGCAGAAAAGTAAAAAAAGAACTATATTTGAAAGTTATGAGCGTCGAAAGTTCCATATTTCTACACTAATTTTAACGCAACTTTAGAAATAAATACCATAAGAAGAAGGAAAATTGCAAAACGGCCTCCATACAGGGATAGATATTCAACAATGCTAATAATTTTATTTTGAAAATATACATTTAGCAGTTTTTTCATGATATCTAGACTTCCAAAGGTCTATTCATAAAATTTCGCGCGCTTGTTTTCGTCCTAAATCATCATCCATTTCGCTACAAATTTGCAAAAGTGCTAATTCGTACGAGAACTAGCTTCTTACTGCTCATCACAGCATCTATCTCTTTCACACGTGTTGTCGGATGAGATAGCATGCATTTTAACCCCGCGCACAAATTAGTTCGTGCCGTTGACTAGGGCAACCTTAAATTTGTATGGACCGTTTGTTCATTGCACGACACCGCACTACACGAGACACGATTTACAAACGGTTTTTCGGCTATGTCGTCGATGCCGCTATGGCGTCGCGACTTTTTTGCAGGGACGATTTAGAGGCTGAACAGGTATAAAATAAATATTTAAGTAGGGCTCCCATACAACAAACGTGATATCTTTGCCGATTTTTGCGATAATGGTACAGAATCCTTCGTGGGCGACTCCGACTCGCACTTGGCCGGTTTTTTTACAGTTTCATTGCACCAAAAACCGCGCATCTATTGGAATACATTTTAAATTATCCGTTTAAATAATCTTTGAAATGTGAATTAAGAGCCCAATATTCCATAATTTTGTGCTTAGGATTTTTATGCTCAATTTCAGTAAAGTTTAATTTTACACATAATTCTATAACAAATCGGTGCATATCGCGCCATCTATTGATATTTATTTGAACCAAACTTTCTAAGCGCTGGGACCCCGTGCTTGTAGTTAAACCTTATATCCCGTCTTGCAGGGACCGCGGCTTCATCTACTGGCGCCTGCTGTCCACCGACCCGGCGGCCGCTAAGGAAGTAGTGTTGGCCGACAAGCCGCTCATATCGGAGGAGACCGACTTGTTGGAGCCGACGCTGTTGGACGAACTCATCTGCCACATCAGCTCTCTGGCTTCCGTGTACCATAAGCCGCCTACTGCTTTTGTTGAAGGTGAGGTGGACTTGTTGTTTCCTGTTGACTTTTATTAATATTATAAGTATAACAGTTAAAAGTTTCGATATTTAGTGTTAATCAGTCATGCCGCAGTGGCTGAACGGATTTGGAATTAATTTAGGACAAGGTTTTTATTTATTCTTTTGTTAAATATTGGTAACTAAATTCCGCCAATGGCTTCGCTCGCGTGAATAGCGAAAATGATTCCAAGGGAACATCATCATTATTTCAGTCGAAAGATGTCCACTGCTGGGCAAAGGCTTCCCCCGGGCGTCGCCACATTTATAATAGTCACAACGGATCTTTGTGTCTCTGAAGTTGGCTCTACCAACCATGGCGCAAGAAACAGTTTGTCATCGAGTATACTGTATAGAGTAAGCGAGATAGGATGATGCGACAAACGTTAGCGAGTGAAAGAGACAGTTATACAATGCTATCTTCAACATTGACACAAAAATAGCTACTGCACAGGGTCTTGCAGCCTTTTCTTTTTAATCAAGCGAACATTCCCGGGATAAAAAGTATACTATGTGCTATTCCAGATTATAATCTATTTCTGTGCCAATTTTCATCTAGATCAGTTCAGTAGTTTCTGCGTGAAAGAGTAACAAACATACAAAGATACTCACACACTCAAAAACTTTCGCCTTTATAATATTCTGTGATGTGATGTGATTTGGTTGATTGTTTTCATTCTTATTTACCTGCAGGACCTATATTTTACAAGCTTTTATGTAACTTGTTATGTATGTGTGTTCGGGTCAAATCTTGCAACTAAATTTTAAAGCAGTTGTCCTCCACCGATACAGATGAAATTTTGCTTACACGTTTAGTTTAGATGACAATGCATGGTAAGCTAAGTGATGTCATTCCAATATGGCGGATGGCCCAAGATGGCGGACTAATTATTTTTTGTCCACTGCCATGATATGGGTATCAAAGAAAACTTTTTACAAAAACAACAAACGACTTCCAAACAAAAACACTACAAAGTGAAAAATAACTTCAATTTCTGAAGTCGGTGTTCCTGTTTTCGTTTCTTCGTTTTTTGACACCGACTTCCGAAATTGAAGTTATTTTTCACTTTGTAGTGTTTTTGTTTGGAAGTCAGTTGTAATTTTTGTAAAAAAGTTTTTAATTTTTCACTTTTTGGTTTTAGTACATAATGCACCAGTTCTAAAGGCTAGCTACTACCTATAATGCCCAAAGTGAAGCCAGAATAGATTAACCCAATAACGTGAAACTTAAACAAAACTATGGAATGAGAGTTTACCGCGGTGAACTGTTCACACCTGCGTACCCGTTTAGAGCGTACCAGTGTGATGTTATGTTATGAAATGGTGTAAACAGACATGCGATTGCAGCTATCCCGAGTGATTTGCCGTCATTTATTGAAGAGTTCTGTTGTATATCTCCGAATTTCTTCATCAGATCTTGATGAAAATTAAATGGGACCACATGACAAGCACCAGCTTTCAAATAAAAAAAGAATCTTCAAAATCGGTTCACCCAATAAAAGTTCTGAGGTAACACACATAAAAAAAAATACAGTCGAATTGATAACCTCCTCCTTTTTGCGAAGTCGGTTAATGAAAGGGTTTGCTGAGAAGAATACAAAAAAGCTTATTAATTTTTATTTTACTATTGCTGAGTAAAATTCTCCCCCATAACTCTCCACTCATCTCGGTGCGTTGCCTTCTCTGGCTAATCTCTCGTAAACGTCTCACCCGTTTCCTCTCTCGGTAACGACGACCCCTCTTTTGTCTCCCCACTGCGTGACGATTCTGGCTCACTTGTCTTGATGCATTCTTTATCTTATTTTTTTTACCTGCAAGAAGTCGTGTAACTTAGGTCTCCCCAAATTTCGCCAAATCGACCGATTCTGTGATTCTAGCATCCACCACGTTCCCGCAGCCTTAACCAGTTAATGAGTCCACCTGGTGGTTCCTTTTAATAATCTTATATGTTAATCTATCTAATACCTTTAAACGATCGCTTCTTGTATATCTCGGAAACGGCTCCAACGATTTTCATGAAATTTAGTATGCGGGATGTTTCAAGGGCTATAAATCGATCTAGCTAGGTTTCATTAATAGAAAACGTCGTCTTCTCATTTTTTTTTACTATTGATAGGCTCGCGCTTGACCGTCTTCTCACCTGATGGTAAGCGACGATGTGGTCGACGGTGTAGCACGCTTGCCTAGAAGAAACCTATGCACTCTTGACTTAAAAACCCCGAGGTTGTAGCTATCGGGAAAAACAGTCTCCGGCAGGGAATTCCACTCCTTAGCTGTACGCATAATGAAAGTATTTTCAAAACGTTTAGTGCGTATGGGTGGGATGTCCACCATGTACCGATGGCGCATCACCGTACGTCTTGTAGTCCGATGATGTAACGGGCTAGGCGGAATTAGATCATGCAATTCCATCGCACTCTCCCCGAAGTGTAACCGATAAAATACCGACAAGCTGGCAACTCGGCGACCATGTTCAAGGCTCTGGAGCTTTGAATCAACCACTGCCTCATTGCCAATAAGCCTCTTGGCCCGTTTTTCGATCTACTCTAGTGCTCCCATCATCCGAGCAGAGCTCGGTCGCCCAGGTTCTGTAACTAATATGCCTATTGTATCACCCAGGTCGCGGCGCAGGAGTACGTAAGTCTCTGCCGGCGCGCGGCGGCTCGGCCGCTAGCGATGACGTCAGCGCACCGCAACCTACCGTCATACCCAACCAGCTGCACAACAACGTACGTACAAACGAACAACAGTAAGGGCGCGTACACATAGAACATCCGTTTTACAGGTCCGTTTAAACGTATATGTTATTAGCGTATGTAGTTGTATGAGCGAGTTCATACAGAATACAGTATTCCGGATCCAGTAAAAAGGTAAAAAGTAAGGAAAAGGAAAAGGATCCTGTAAAACGGATGTTCTATGTGTACGCGCCCTTATTCGAAAAAAAGCAAATTAAAAGTTATAAATAAAAAAGTTAAATAAAAAAATCAAAACACCCGACTGCTTAAGAAAAGAACTAACGTTAACAAGAAGGAAATCATGCTGTGCAGTCGGAGGATACATCTGGTTTTGGTCAACCAGCTCGTGCATAAATATGTATCCTCCGACTGCACAGCATACTTTTCTTCTTGTTTACGTCTTTTTATTATAGACTAGCTGACCCGGCAAACGTTGTTTTGCCATAAAAGTAACAAAACACCAAACATTATTTTATTTTATTGATTGTACTTTTATCCTACCTACCAACCGTTAGGGTAGGTAGCTACCCTACCTACTCTACCTACCCTACCCTACCCTACCTACCTACCTACCCTACCCTACCTACCTACCTACCCTACCCTACCTACCTATCTAAACTATCCTACCCAACCTACCCTACCCTACCCTACCTACCCTACCCTACCTACCCTACCCTACCCTAACCTACCCTACCCTACCCTACCTACCTATCTAAACTATCCTACCATACCCTACCTACCTACCTACCCTATTCAACTTACCATTTTTTTTTGTTTTTAAACCTTTCCTGTATTCTGGCGAACATAACAAAAAAAGAATTATTCAAATCGGTCCAGCCGTTTTTGAGTTTTAGCGAGACTAACGACAGGCAATTGTTTTTTATACATATAGATTTAGTTCTCGAGTATTTTACTAGTTACTTTATTATTAATAACATGATGTAATTCCCCAGGAGTCTCTGATCGGAGACCTTCTGTCGATGGATATCGGCGGCCCCCCTCCCGCGCCCGCGCCTACCTCCAACCTGGACCTGCTGGCCGGAGGACTCGACGTACTGGTGAGTTACTTTCTATTGTACACGCGCTACGAGTAATAATTAGGAACAAACAATTAATATCGCTTGTAAACTTATTAATTCAGTTTTGTTTAATTGGCAACATTTAGCTTCTGATTCAAAGCTCAGTTCGATTTTATTCGATTGACAACACTTTATTCTTCTTATGTCAAAGTACTCGATTCTGATTGGATGTTTTAAAAGCGGTAATTTGCCGGATGAGTTATTTAGCCAATAAAAAGCAGGGGTATAATATAGTCTATAAAGGCGCTCTGAGTGGGTTCTCCCGCCATGTTTTTCGTAGAGCTAGAAAGTAAACCCGCGGACGTCTATTTTTGTTGAGAGAAAGCGAAATGCTTGGTGACCGAATCCGCTGCTTTGTTAAAATTGGACCAAGGATTATCTCTTAAAACGGCATAACGTACCTGCTTTGTGTAAGCATACCCACGTTAAGCCCACAAGATCGAGGGTATATTGAAGATAGCCCTCATGTTTGCGACATATTTATATTTGTAAACGGCAAGTTGAAATACCGTCAGAGGACGTCCTAGAAGGATATACACAGACTTTATTTATTTATTTAATACTTCATGCACACAAACGTACAGAAGCGGACTTAATGCCTTAGGCATTTTCTACCAGTCGATGTTTGGGTGATGCAGAGACAAATAGTGGTAGGTGCAATATTTAAAGTAAATTACGATACCTAAGGTAGATTTATTCAAATACAAAGATATACATACAATATATACTCAAACATAAAAACTAAATATACGAATATACTTAAACAATTAATGGTAGCAGATAAATGGAAAACATTATCGCTGTGACGATACTACTGCCAACTTCTTACGAACATGCTCGCGAACTTTCACTTTGAATGCCAAACGGTTGGTTGCCATCCTGATTTCTTGAAGGAGCGCATTTCATAGAAAAATAGACTGATCGAAGAAAGAACAGTGAATGAAGTCACTGCGGTGAGTGGGACATTGAAGAAGATGTTATGTGAGGTTATGTGAAAAGCAAAGATTTTTGTTGTGGTTGGCGCAAATGTATTGAAGGTGAGGGGCCAGATAACTAGGGGAGTTGGAAGAGTCAAGAAATGAAAACAAGATAGTCAGTGCCCTTAGATCTCTCCGTTGGCATATTATGTTATTAATGCTGGTGCACACAAATCCTGCATCGCGCAAGCAAAGTTTTCGCCGCGATTAGAACATATACAACAGTCCGACAATAACCGTTCGGCAGTTGTCCGGACCAGACACAACACCCGTCTGGTCGGAAGATCCTCCCTATGGAGGTTTGTGGCACTCTCCACCCTGTTCCGCATACCCTCAAACGGCGTACATATGTAAACGTAAATAAAGGAGTAGGCAAGGATTATAGCAGCTGGATTTCTGTAGGTTTTTACCAGAGCTAGCGCATGAAAAAAGGCGTTAGTTTAACTACCATTTTGAACTTCAACAATAATAGTCTATCTATTGTTGACCCATTATTGCGTAATGAATTTGGCAAGGCAAAGGACAATGAGTATGAAAAATCGGCAAATCACAGGCGACATGATTTTTGTGATTGGTCGATTGTTCATTGTTCGATTCTTATTATCCAATTGAGGGTAGTTGGTAAATCACATCGACCACATAGCCACTAGACGCCTAATAACAGGCGAGCGATGTCTGTCAACACATGACCAAAAAGATCATATACAGGTAATACTGACCGCCACTCGACAATTTCGAATTAGTACCGACCACTTCTGTGAGCCATAAACACTTCCGTGTCAGTCAATAAAAAAATGATGAAATAAATTTTATAATGGCTTCTTGTACAATACGTTGCTATGGTAACAACAGCCAGACATCGAGTTTCAGAATAAATAACATAACATTAAATTGATAAGTTAATAGTTACATAAACATAATTAGATTTATTTTCTAATATTATTTATCCGAGTTCATATTATACTGGTCAAGTTTGTAGGTGAACACGCCCACCGCATGTTTGTGTCTCTTTCTTTTTAAAGTATTTTTTTCGCTATCTCTTGTCCTCTATAATTTCGTAAACAAAACTAGTGAAGCACCATATTCTATGAACAAATCTGTTATCGATAGAACTAGAAACTTTACAAATACAGACATTAAATTGAATAGTTAATTAATTGTGAAACGATTTTTTGATAACGTTTTTTTACTAATATTTAATATTACTATATTTAAGAACCAACAACCGAAAAAAGTATGTTTACCTTTAGAATTTTGTTTCTTTTTTTTAATTTTATCATTTTATGTTATTACTAAAATGTTAAAACGCCGTATAATTAATAATAAAAAAGGTAATATTAATTTAAAAAAAATACAAATACTATTTATAAAAATCGATACCTTCCTGGTTTTATTTAAACCTGTCCCACCCTTAATGATGCGTATGACCTTGGTAAGGGACCAATCAGAGCGCAGTACCCCGTGCCTCATACCTCAGCTAGTTGACAGAATTGTTTTGATGTATTAGATCAAGCATTAGGCGTCTAGGGGCTATGTGGTCGATGGTAAATCATCACTGAACTCGCCCTCGACCTACGTCGCGGTTCTTTATATCCGTGGCGTGCAGTACGAATTAGCGCCCTGAGCTGGATGAACGTTTCTTCCTCTCTTGTTCGAATGTGATCGTGTTTCAAGCTGAACGTTTTAGCATCTCTAGTGTCTGTGGACTCACTACCGTGTGGTGTGCTTTCTTCAAGACCTTTGAACCCAGAGTACGTCAAGACTGCCTATCTGTGAAGTGCCGTGCATGCTGCAGGTCTTCTGCTGACCCGGGAGTTGAGACGAGGTAGATGTTGTTCAAATTGCCTTCTTGGAGATAGTAGGAACGAACGATTTCCACCCACAAATCCTTTACATACAACTTTAGGTTCTAAGCCGCCAGCAAATAATTTCTTAAAAAGGTTGGTCAAAAACCGAACATTCATACTCTTTGCTCTTTGCCTTGCCGAGTTCATAACGCAATAAGGCTGCTGGTCACATAGTGGCGCCCGCAACCGGTTCTCTCTGGACAAGCGATTACATTCAGACGTGTGTACGTATTTAAAGGTGAATGGCAGATTTTGTACCGCATACTTTTTTTTGTTGTTCGGTTATAGAATTTGTACCACTTATTAAGGCAACTAAACCATTTATTTTCATGTAAGTTTACTATTTTTAGAACTTCGGATTAATTAATAATAACAATAAAAAGATTTGAATAAATAAACGTAATAAATCGTAAACTAAACGCAGTTATGTTTATGGAAGTTGCCTTATGTAAAATAACACAAATATTGAAATGATAATTAATTATTTAGAAATAGAAATACCATTAAAATAATCAAACTCATCATTATCAAACTGTTGCAGTCCGCTGCTGGACATAGGTATCTCCTAATGCACTGAGTAGGTACGAACCTCATCTCAATCTAGCTACTTAATGATAAGTAAAGCACTACAAAGAAAGCAACAAACAATTTAGAACATTTACTTTACACAACATGTAACATTTACCTATATGTAACAATTTACTACATTGGTACACTAGTACATAACCTTAAAAAATTAACCTCGTTATAACTTTTACGTCCCAAGTTCTAAAAATCTAAGAATTTAAAAAGGGATTATCTATGATATTAACTACCAATTACAACAAAAAATATCCCAAAACACGAAATTTTATTAGCGGTACGAAATGCCCATACAAGCCTGCCATTCCCCTTTGCCTTAGGGAGAGGCAATCCAAAAAACTGATGATTGATTCATCAGTTCCACCACTCGATAGCAAGTATCAAAGTATATGATCAATTATGATCATAATCTTCATCATCAGCCTTTTAATGTTCCCACTGCTGGGACACAGGCCTCTTCTCTGTGAGAGGGAGTGGTCCGTAATTCACCACGCGGGCCCAGTGTGTGTTGGTGGATGTCACATCTCTTTGAATTTTTGGTTCTAGGATATGCTGGTTTCCTCACGATGTTTTCCTTCACCGTTTTGAGAGCAGTGGTGATGAGATAATTTACACAAAGTAAAGCGCCTGCCTGGGTTTGAACCCACGACCTACAACTTGTAAGTCGCGGTCGATTCCAATGGGCCACCACTGCTCCTGATCCATAATAAAACATGACAATCTCATCATGGACAACGGGTCCACACTTACACGTATTCACGTCAAACACACGGCCGTGTCCACGACACAGCCACACTAAAGTTTTTCAGTGCAGCTCTCAGTCACCAAGTGTCTGGAATATAACATGCACAAAGGAACATGCTGAAATCAGCTTTATTCCATTACACTTTAAATTAGAATTGCTGTTTCTCCTCAGTTGGGCGGCGGCCCCGAGCCTGCGACAACGTCAGGCACAACTGGTCTGCTAGGAGACATCTTCGGCGTCACCACCGCACCAGCGTCCTACGTTCCACCCAAGCAGTGCTGGCTGCCCGCTGACAAGGGGAAAGGTAAGCATAATAATTGTTTTTTGTCCGTCAGGTAGATTCATAAAAAATATTGGACACGTATTTTTCTTTTGACACGTAAACATAAAGTGACCGCGATATAATGCGTTGAAATATCGTGTGACGTCACGCCGCTAGTACACTTTATACTGCCTTAGTGACGTCACAAGCCTCCACTCCTGAACTTTGATGAGCTTTGACTTTGTAAATTTTTATTGATTTAATAAAGCAAAAATTACGTGTCCAATATTATTTGATAATCTCACTGACAGACTAAATACCGATATCGATATCAGATAGGTGTAAAATACTGCTAAATCAAAACCGGAAGCACAGTATACATATGGACAGTACGGAAACTAAGCCTAGTTAATGAATAATTACCTACGCTCCATTGAAGCAAAAGGGTTATAAATTGTAACTAATATTTTTATTTTATTTTTGTTATGTATCAATCAATCGAATTGAAATAACTAGCTAGCACAACAATTTGTAGAACTATAGATCTTTATCTTTGTCATTATGGCGTAACCTTTTACAAGTTTTGGCGGGAGCGTACGCGATCCGCGGTTGGACGAAAACGTTTCGTGCGCTCGTCGGAGCGGGCGCGCGGTACATGCGGAGATAAAAATATACGTGAACATTCGACAGTCGTCTTGACGCGGCACTCACTACTGACAGCACCGTGACAACCGGTTACGGGTCTGCGTCGATGCGCATGTTTGTGCGATTGTGCCGTTTCGAGCGTTTTGAGGTAGTTTCCTTACTGTCTATATTTATACTGTGCCGGAAGTAGAGACAGCCAGATTGATTGATTAGTTTCGGAGATAACCCACCATCGACAGATGCACACAAACCAAAAAAAAAACACGCTAAAGAGTGCAAAAATTTTGCTTCTGCCAGCGGCTTCGGTCGCGTGAAAGTCGAAAATTATCTCGAGGAACATATTTCCGGGATAAAAAGTATCCTACTCCTGACTATAATCTACCTCTGTGCCAAATTTCATCCAGATCCGTTCAGCTGTCTGAGCGTGAAGAAGTAACAAACATACAAACATCTTTTTTTTCGCTTTTATAATTTTAGTGTGACTAGCTTCTGCCAGCGGCTTCGCCCGCGTGAAATTCGGGCATTATCCCGAAGGAATATATTCCCTGGATATTCTATGTGCTATACTTAATTATAATCTATCTCTGTGTCCAAATTTCATCCAGATCCGTTTGAGCGTGAAGAATTAGCAAACATACAAACACACACTCACAAACTTTCGCCTTTATATTATACTAGCTTCTGCCAGCGGCTTCGGCAGCGTGTATTATACATATAAACCTTCCTCTTAAATCACTCTATCTATAAAAAAAAACCGCATCAAAATCCGTTGCGTAGTTTTAAAGATCTAAGCATACATAGGGACAGACAGCGGGCAGCGACTTTGTTTTATACTATGTAAGGAAGTGTGATTATACATAGAATAAATATAATCTGAATACTTGCAGGTCTAGAAATCTGGGGCACGTTCAGTCGTCAGAACGGTCAGCCGCGCATGGAGATGACGTTCACCAACAAAGCGATGCAGGCCATGAGCGGGTTCGCTATACAGCTCAACAAGAACAGGTCAGTTGCATATTGTAAGGCGAAACCGACAAATTTGCTTGCAATATTCCCTCCAACCTTTGGAGGTTTTTGTTTTCATCCTTTTTTCATATCAGAGACGTACGAGTTGTTGCAAAAACGACGGTGTGCTCCTGTCGCCCGCTGCAATGTTTGGTTTTTTTATGTGAACTTACAACGCTGCGGTTTGGTCGCTACGGTTTCGGTCACATAACCCTCCTCGCAGCTGACGCATACGGCGGCGGAACAAAAAATCATTTTGGTCGTTTTAGGGTTCAGTACCCTAAGGGTAAAAACGGGACCCTATTACTAAGACTCCGCGGTCCGTCTGTCTGTCTCACCAGGCTGTATGTCATGAACCGTGATAGCTAGGCAGTTGAAATTTTCACAGATGATGTATTTCTGTTGCCGCTATAACCGCAAATACTAAAAACAAAATAAAATTAATATATAAGTGGGGCTTTTAATGGTACGGAACCCTTCGTGCGCGAGTCGGACTCGCACTTGGCCAGTTTTCATACGAGTATGTGTCCTAGTCCTACATCGATAAAACGGCGTTGTGCGTTCCGATCAAGATATAGGTTAACTGACACACTACACATCACCCCTTAGAACATCATCCGCGTCATCCATGCGGGTGTCACGAACGAAAAAATCAGCTTATATTTAATTACTTGTCATTTTGTTTCCAGTTTCGGCGTGTTCCCATCAGGTGGGCTGAGTGTTGGCGCTGTGGCGGCGGGCGCGGCGGCCGACGCGCCGCTGGTGTTGGCCACCAGTGGGCCTGTGCAGCGCATGGAGCCGCTCAACAACCTTCAGGTACAATTCACTCGCCTGACAAGTATTATGTATGTGTGTGATGATATTAGGCAGGGGTCTGCAGTTCCACGTCGAAGAGCGTATTTTGTGTACGGAAAATGATCAAAAAGTTCCTTCGGTTCACCCCAGCTTACTGCGAATTTTTACTCTTGCTCGATCGTATTAACTTTGTGTCGGTTTGTATTAAATCTGTAATAGCGCTCTCTGGTGACAGTATTGAAAACATTTTATTTTTTGTATACAAATTGAAGTAAGAGAACGTTTACGCGATCGAGTGCGTTAAAAAACTTGCACTAAGGGCTCTGGTATCTGTAAGTGTCTCATGGAGGGTACCTAGGTTCCAGACAAGTGCTATTGTCCCTTCAGACTGGAACGGTAGTCGCTCCACACTGAAAATTGGTCGCGGCAGCTTACCCTAGCAGAGATTAGGTATCGACGTGGGAGATATTACAGTGCAGTGCTCAAACACAGGTTTCCTTTCTCTCTCTCTCTCTTCGAGTCCGATAGGACGGCAATTCAACCCGAGCAGGGAATGATCAGACGCAGAACCAAAGGGATAACATAGTTTACGAAGCACAGGGGTGTCACGTGTCACCAACTTCAAACTCAGTGCTGCTACTACTGAGAGATTACTTGTGGAAAACCATAGATAATATAGTATAGCACAGATGCCTCATCCCATACAAACAAACCGTGCCGATGTAACGAGCGTTTTTCGTCTGATTAAGATGATTATTTTTATATTTCGATCAAGTTCGGCTCCGTTCCACGGCTATAGATAGTGTTAGCAGCGACTTGCAAGTAAAGGGTTTTCTCAGCTCGTGACATTTTTTTTAAATATAATAAAAAAAAGTTAGAATAAAACTTTAAAAAGTCGAGTAGCATGCCTCAGAAATTTAAAACCGCGCCATCTATTGGAATCAATTTTAAATTAACCGTAATTTTTCATAATTTTGTACTAAGGAACGAACGAACTAAACGAACGTACAATATTTATGTTCAATTCTAGAAAATGTTTATTTTACACACAATTCAATAACAAATCAATGCATCACGCGCCATCTAGTGACATTCATTTGAACCAAATATTATTTGTTAACGCTGAGAACCCGTGTGGAAAACACAATCACATATACGCACTGCAGTTACACATTGTGTGTTCAACTGTTTTCCCCCTCTAGAGACAGTGTCTATATATCATCGATTAATACTGCCAAAAGTTCCCGTCACGTGGTCACAAATATTTTACACTTTACAATAATTTTCACCTTTTTCACAACAAAATTCCCTAAACTAAAGCATCAAAACTTACCAACAGGTGGCGATAAAGAACAATGTGGACGTATTCTACTTCGCGTGCCTCATACCCGCGCACATCCTGTTCACTGAGGACGGACAGCTCGACAAGCGAGTGTTCCTCACCACGTGGAAGGAGATCCCAGCCGCCAACGAGGTCCAGCACACACTGTCCAACGTTACAGGCAACGCTGATACCATCGCACAGAAAATGACCTTGAACAACATATATACCATCGCCAAACGAAATGTAGAAGGACAGGATATGCTCTACCAGTCCCTCAAACTCACCAACAACATCTGGGTACTTCTAGAACTTAAGTTACAACCCGGAAACCCCGAAGCTACCCTCAGCCTCAAATCAAGAACTGTAGAAGTTGCCTCCTGCATATTCCAAGCGTACGAAGCTATAATTAAATCGTAATCTCACAGATTTCTATATGTATATGTTGGTCTATAATTATGAAAGTATTCCTATGTAAGTTATAAAGACTTGTAATATGTAAATTCCATTACTGATGTATGATAGATGCCATTTGCGAGTTGGGTCAAATGAAATTTCAAATTTAAAGCTACATTAAATATGCAACTAACTCTGGTTCTTAATCAAATTAAAAACTGGAAGCAATAATAAATTAAATCTATTAATAAAATGGTTTGAGCAAAGAGATTAAATAATTGAAATTATGATTGTATAGAATGTTCTGGAAACTCTGCTGTAAATGCGCGTTATATATTCATTATTATTATTATATAGCTGGCAACGTTTGGTGAAGCAAACGCTGTATTGTAAGACGTTACAATAAATTTATGTTATATGCATTACTTAGTTTTTTTTAAACTACCCTAATGAAAAAATAAATTGACATTCATCTCGATAAGACAGCCAAATTGGTTCCTATCTTTTATCCAATCTTGGGCTCTAGACAGACATTTTATCGGCGATAGCCACTCGAATAACGCATGTCTATCCTAAAGCTGTCTCCACATGCTTGGTGTTTGCCACAAACAGTGGCAAACACCAAACACACAATCATCCAACATAAACACGGCATCCACAGGCTTGGCGAACGTGCTAGTATATACCGGATTAGCAGACGACGAGCTTGTTGTGGCAGCGATTACTTTCGGGTTAACCTCCTCAGACCAATCTCACATTTTTCCTTACAATGTAGCTTAGGATACACAAAATGTCACGATTCGTAATTTTGACCACTACTATTAACTCCGTCCGCCGCCCGCAAGCTCAGTACGCGCAAGCATGAACTGAACAAGCGTCTGGATGCACAAAAAACCCCGACACCGATGCCTAACACGGGCGAACACAAACAAAAACAGGCAAACACAAACAAACACCCATCCACATGTTCGTGTTTGTTGTTTGCCATTGTTAGCCAAGCGTGTGGAGCCGGCTTTAGGCAACGTGCCAGTGCGTGTTGCCTATGAGTCTGAGACGTGATCACTCACAATGGGCTTCAGAAAGCTTACAATCACCCAAAGGGCAATATAGAGATCCGCAAGAGAACCAGGGTTACCGATATAGCCCGAAGAACTGCCAAAATTAAGTGGCAGTGGGCAGATCACATTGCTCGCAGAACGGAACGATGGCCGAAAAGTTCTAAAGTGGTGACCGCGAATGAGAAGACGCTGCATTGGAAGGCATTTAACCAGATGGACTGATGACCTGATGTGGGTGTCGGTAGTTCGCTGGATGCGAGACAACGGTCGGGGGCGGCCTAAGACGTCCAGCAGTGGACGTCTTTCGGCAGACATAATAACTCTCCTGGAGCGGGTTCTTATTTTCACTCATTCTGATTAACATTCACAATGCTAAATATTTTTTGCAAAGTTAGTTAAGGTTCTACTACTATTCGTCCTAAGTCGACGGCACGAAAATGAACTATTTTGTGCGCGAGGTTAAAAATAAAATGCATGTTACATACTATCTCATTCGACAACACGTGCAAAAGAGATAATTGCTGTGATGAGCAGTAAGAAGCTAGTTCGTACGAATTATCACTTTTGCAAATTTGTATCGAAATGCATGATAATTTAGGACGAAAACGAGTACTACTACTTCTTATGGTATTTATTTCCGCCCAAAGATGCGTTAGAATTAGTGTTGAAATATGGAATTTTTGACGCTCATAACTTTCTTTTTCTTTACTTTTTTTCCATACAGGGCTAGACAAATTGATATCATTTTTTATGTTGAACATACATCGTCAAACAGCGGAGTAATCGCCAGACTACGTTTGTATAGAAGAATGATCGACTAGTGTAACCTTAAAATACTGACTTCAGAATTCAATGAATTTGTTCAATGAAGAAACTACTTACGTATTTAAAAATTGTGATAACACATCTTAACATACAATGAGACACAATAGAAAATGTATTATTTGTCGGTCATCTGGCAGCTAAGGTGCCATCCACTCTGTCTCAGGATGCTTTGAGCCCTTGCCTTATTAGTTCAAGATTTGTCGGGATCATTGTCTCGTTCAGAAATCGTCTCTTCGCATTAAAAGTGTACAATCTCAAATACATTACGAAATTGAGTTAAAAGGTATTATCTATACTACACGGTATTCAGGGATTTCATTCTAAATCCAATATGGCGGATGGCCTAAGATGGCGGACTAGTTATTTTTTGTGCACTGTCATGATATGGGTATCAAATGAAAGGGTTTGCTGAGAAGAATACGAAAAGAGCTTGTTAAAAAAAAAGATTTTAATGAATATTTTTTTCCAATTCTTATTCGACAGGCTTCCAAGTAAAAAAATAAAAACACAGTCACTAATTTCAGTTACTTTATTAAATAATTTCATTTTACAACCAGTATTCAATGCAGTAACATTTCATCACATTATAGTACATACACATTAATATAATAGACAATTTGATAATGTGGTTACAGACACATAGACATAATACGTATTTATAGACTGAGTAATGGAGTACACAATTACAAGATACACTATAATGGAGTACATTTTAATAATCAATAATCAGCTAGTGTATATTAAAGTTACTATTAAACAAACCAGTCGTGAAAGAAGTTAAAAAAAAAAACATGTTCTATGTACCTATCAGATATGTTTCAAGTCTACGATAAAGCAACAACTCATTTGTAACAAATAAATCATATTATAACAGTCTGATCACACGAATATTACAAATTAAATAATAAAAATGTATATGCCATCTAGTTATTTACAAAAGTTAGCTAACTAAATAACAAAGAACCTAATATTATTTTGTAAGTTACGCCACTAGGCCGTCTAAATACTGACTGGCTGGCCGCTGACCGCTGACCGCTGGCCGGTCGCCGCGCGATCTCTTAACAGATTATAATTAATTTCCTACAAAAAATCTACGCTAAATAAATTAAAGTCCAAGCCTATATACGGCGCCGATGTAGTACTCAGAAGCTCTTCTTTAAAGATATTTTTTTAATCTGGAATGCATTCATTTTTTAAACCTGGCAACACTGCCCAGGACACCGGCGCCATCTGTTACTAAATACACAGAATCACCTAAAAAATCTTTATCAAACCGCGTTAATAATTTGATATCAAAAGCTTCTCTATGAATACATGAAAGATTCGAATGAATACCTAATCATTTAATGTATAATGACGTTCAAAAGTGTAATACATTTTATTGTTTTTACTGAGCAGTCTAGTTTAGGAGCCATCGTTACATTTAATTCCAAGCGTCGAGTACTATTGCTACGCTGTATAATTGTATAATAATCATCGCTGGTATGGGGTATATGTTTTAATTAATGAGAGAACAATATCATTCGCACTGAGGAGTCTTTGATCTCACACATTCTTAATAAACCGACACTTTTTGACACCTAACATTGACGTCGTTTGTTTGACAGCTGTCATTTTTGACGTTTGACAGCTGTCATATTTGACGTTTGACAGCTGTCATTACTGACGTTTCAGTCGAGCACGATATGCGGCGCGGGTGGCTGGCGGCTACAGAACACGGCGCAGAGCGCTGGCAGCGCACGCGTGAGCAAGCCGGCGCCGGTGGGCTGCTGTTATGCGAACGACTCCTTCGTAGGGCTCAGCTGCTTGCTGGAGCCGACGCTCGAGCGACTCTCGCGGCCGCCGGACGACTGAGATCTGTGGAGAAAAGTGATAGTTAGTGAGTATATAGTTTAGTGTGTGTGTGTGTGTGTTTAGTTTCAGTCAGTTACAGCGCGCCAGAAATTGGCTGCAAGTTGAGATTCTAACGATATGGCTCTGCTTTTCACTACACTGATCATAAAGTCTGGAATGGGATAGAACAATTTGCGCTATCAGCTATACTGCAGGTAGGTGCAGGAAACCTCAAATGGCACAAGTATTAGGAGTTGTTCCATCAAGTAGGAGTGTTGAAACACTAGGGCCATGGAATCCAAGTGCACATTGAGTTTTTCGGGGCATCAGCAAATAGTTAGTCTACTCTTCACATGATCAGAGGACTTTTCTTCAGCCATAGAATCACCATTGCACATTCAACGTGGCAATGGTGATGACACCATCAGCGTTCTGGTCACTTTACCCAAAGACAGCTATGTGAACAAATTTTTTGATGCCCAATGAGTTCATCCCCTCCCCCTTTTTATACTCATCTGCTGGGACACAGGCCGCCTCTCTGTGGGACCGTGGGCCGTAATCTCCACCAAGCGTACCCAATGTGGGCTGGTGGATGTCACATGACTTCGAATTTTTGGTTCTAGGACATGCCGGTTTCCTCACGATGTTTTCCTTCACCGTTTTGAGAGCAGTGGTGATGAAATAATTTACACAAAGTTAAGCGTCTGCCTGAGTTCGAACTCACGACCTACAACTTGTAAGTCACGGCCGCTACCACTGGGCCACCACTGCTCTTCTTTTTAACTACTTCTTCTTTATACTAGCTTGTAAATAATTATTATAAGCTTGTATATGCTATGTTATAGAAATTTAATGTCGTTACTTTTCAAATGGTTTTACATCTGACAGCTGAGAGCGAGTACAGGAAGGGGTAAGCAGAAGCATGGCTTACTTGTGTGTGTCGAGGTGCAGGCTGCTGCGTGAGGGCGCGGAGGGACTCAGCTTGTGGTTGTAAGCAGAAGCATGGCTTACTTGTGTGTGTCGAGGTGCAGGCTGCTGCGTGAGGGCGCGGAGGGACTCAGCTTGTGGTTGTAAGCAGAAGCATGGCTTACTTGTGTGTGTCGAGGTGCAGGCTGCTGCGTGAGGGCGCGGAGGGACTCAGCTTGTGGTTGTAAGCAGAAGCATGGCTTACTTGTGTGTGTCGAGGTGCAGGCTGCTGCGTGAGGGCGCGGAGGGACTCAGCTTGTGGTTGTAAGCAGAAGCATGGCTTACTTGTGTGTGTCGAGGTGCAGGCTGCTGCGTGAGGGCGCGGAGGGACTCAGCTTGTGGTTGTAAGCAGAAGCATGGCTTACTTGTGTGTGTCGAGGTGCAGGCTGCTGCGTGAGGGCGCGGAGGGACTCAGCTTGTGGTTGTAAGCAGAAGCATGGCTTACTTGTGTGTGTCGAGGTGCAGGCTGCTGCGTGAGGGCGCGGAGGGACTCAGCTTGTGGTTGTAAGCAGAAGCATGGCTTACTTGTGTGTGTCGAGGTGCAGGCTGCTGCGTGAGGGCGCGGAGGGACTCAGCTTGTGGTTGTAAGCAGAAGCATGGCTTACTTGTGTGTGTCGAGGTGCAGGCTGCTGCGTGAGGGCGCGGAGGGACTCAGCTTGTGGTTGTAAGCAGAAGCATGGCTTACTTGTGTGTGTCGAGGTGCAGGCTGCTGCGTGAGGGCGCGGAGGGACTCAGCTTGTGGTTGGCGAGGAACGTGCCGATGGACTCGTCCGAGCTGTAGCTGTCGTTGTCGCTGGAACAAGATACGTTGGTTAGTTATATGAGAAAAGATAAAATTATTCATTAAAAATATTTTTTAAATCAAGTTTTTTTCGTATTCTTCCCAGCAAACCCTTTTATTTCATACCCATATAATGGCAGTGCGTAAAAAATAACTAGTCCGCCATCTTGGGCCGTCCGCCATATTGGATTTAGAATAACGTCACTTAGCTAACCATCCAAACTAAACGTGTATGCAATATTTCATCTTAATCGGTGGTGGATAACTGATTTATAATTCAGTTGCAAGATTTGACCCGAACACATTTACATACATATATTGCAAGTTAAGTAAAAGCTTGTAATAAAGGGAACCGATTTTACGAAACGTACAATCAACAAAGTTGATATCTGATCCATCTAGCTAAAAATGCGTTTGAAATTAACAACACATTTTGTATATTATGGACACCACATAAATACGGGTCAGAAATTTGTGAAAATTTGCCCTACTTTGTTTTTTTCTAGCTTCTAACGGCGCCTACGCCTACGTTTGTCCCGTATTTGCAAGTTCGGCAATTGTCACAAGGGAACGTACTCCCGGGATAAAAGTGTCCATCTTCCATCATCAAAATTCATCTAATTTGGTTCAGCGGTTGAGGAGTGAAACCGTAACAAACAGACAGAGAGAAAGTTATTATATATTAGTATTAATATAGATAGTCACCTGTCAGTATCCCTGGAGTCCCCGGGACTGCTGAGGTCGCCGGCGATGGCCTCCTGCAGCGCGGTGGCGCGGCGAGCTGCCAGACGCGCCTCGTCTCTGGCGGATGCAGCTTCTGAGGCTGCGGCGGCGGCGGCAGCTTCCGCGGCTGCCTTAGCGCGGGCTGCCTCGCTGAGCTTGGCGTTAAGAGCACTGTTCTCTTCTTTGAGTTCGCTGTGGGTGGAAAGATTGGGTTTAGTATAAGGTAAGCTACCAGGGATGACAGTTTCGAAGCAGTTGTGTTAACTGCAAAAAACTGCATCTGAACGGCATTTTTTAAGCAGACGTGCAGTTCATCGCAGCCACCTGTTTTAGAGTCTAATGGTGAGCATGTACGTAAATGCTCGATAAACTTGCTCAAACTCGAGCAAGTACGATCGTGTGTACCATGCAAGTCTCAAGACAAATGCTCGAAGCCAACCAAAATGTTCGATTCGAAATAAATTAAAACGTCCATAATTCTTGCTCGATGTTCGAAGCAAACATGTTTGTTGTTTGCGACGTCTAGCATGTTAATCGTGATAGATAATTTTGTGATAAGGTTGTGATTCACAGCTAAAATATCGGACGTTCGTTCAATTTCTCATTTCTTTCATTTTTGGACGGCCAAATAGGCCGATGTCATCGATATCCAATTTAGAATCAGCCATTGCTCGAAGAGTTTCAACGCACACTAAACAAGTCCTTCGAGCAAGCTTTTTACGTGTAGACGCAAGGTGGAACATGTATGGAGAACAGCTTTGTTCGATGAGACATGCTCGATGAGCATGTACGCACGTGTGTACCTTAAGATTGCATTCGCGCTCTGGATATACTTTTGAATTTAAACTGCCTTTAAAGACCAACATTAATGCAACCGAGGATTTTACGCATTTTTCAAGACTGATCGTGGTGAGTGCAATACCATGTCATATACTAGATCAAGCTTTTAACTGAGACATGAACTGGGCCATTAATATTTGAATTAACTTATTATACCGCCTCCACACGCTTGACGAACAATGGCAAACAGCAAACACAAAACAACAAACACGAACGTGTGGATGGGTGTTTGTTTGTGTTTGCCTGTTTTTGGTTGTGTTCGCCCGTGTTCGGCATCGGTGTCGGTTTTTGTGCACAAATCCAAGGGTGTTTGACAAACATGTTTGCGATGTATCCAGACGCTTGTTAAGTTCAGTAATACGCGCTGGCTTGCGGGCGGCGGACGGAGTTAATAGTGGTGGTCAAATTTACGAATCGTGACATTTTGTATATCTTAAGCTAAATTGTAAGGAAAAATGTCTGATTGGTCTGAGGAGGTTAACCCGAAACTAATCTTTGCCACAACAAGCTCGTCGTCTGCTATGTTTGCCAATCCGGAATATACTAGCACGTTCGCCAAGCCTGTGGATACCGTGTTTGTGTTGGGTGATTGTGGTCAGTGTTTGGCACGTGTTTCGCGTTCGCCGCTGTTTGTGGTAAGCAACAAGCGTGGGGAGGCGGCATTAAGATTAGGTCACAATTTATTTTGAAGACCAGACATTATCTTAGTCACGTCATATGAGGAATCATGCAGATAATTGTCGCAAGAAGGTCTTTTAAGGAAACACAAACATGATTGAACCTGTTCAGTAGTCAATAAATTATTTACTCACCGCAATTGCCTGGTAAACTTGCGCACTTCATCAGCAGTAAGCTGCTCCCTGGCCCTCGCAGTGCCCAGCTCCGACGCGAGCTGTTCGTGCGCCTCCCGCAGACGAGACAGCTGGCCCTCCAGCCGGGAGCGAGCCGTCGCTTCCAGCTCTAGGCTGGATTCTAACTCCTGGAGAAGAAAACGGAACGAGTGTTATGAAAAATATGATAAGCTGCTGATGAGGTAAACTAAAAATGTGTCTCTATTTCGTAAACGTGTCACAGCATTATGCTGAGCAAAGATATTTTTCTGTCAGTTTTTTTAACACAACAAACAACATTCCTAGTGTTAAAAAGAGTATGCTTCGATGGTTTGGTCATGTTGAGAGGAAGAAAAAAGTGCGAATAGCCAAAGGTAAATGTGAGTGAAAAAGCCTAAAATCTCCTCTTCATAAAAAACCAGATGCGAAGTACTCATAACCGGTTAGCGTGTATGAACAAAGACCAAGCAAAATGAGTAATAATGAAAAATGAATGAGAAAAAAAAACATTTTCCTTGGCCTTAATTAAGGGTCGTAGAAAGTGGCGTTTCTGCATGGAAAAAGAACTGAGATTATGTACGTATGTAAATCATACCTTATTCCTCAGCTCCAGCCGTCTCTCGGCCTCCATGTGTCCGTGCGAGTGTCCGGCCTCAGCATGCGCCAGCTTGGCAGACAGCTCGGCCAGCTTGTCCCGCGCCGCGCGAGCTTCCTCCGCGGCAGTGTCGGCTCGCGCGGCTGCCTCGCGAGCCTCGCTCTGTGCCGCGCACAGGGCACTCGTGCTTGATCGGTATTTCTTGAGGAGCTGGAATTAGAGAAGTGCTCGTTTTAACTGCAGTTTTTACAATCAAAATTACGTAGAAATATATTAAATAACATTAGGATCAAGAGGTCTACTCCTTATATCCGTCAACGAAGTTACTTCAAGTGTCGAAATTACGCCGAAACTTCGGAGTGAAAAAAACGTGTTGAGTTCAATTTTTCGGTCGGGTAAAAACACATCAAAATCAAAATCATTTTTTTTAATTTTACTTAGGCCTACATGGGCACTTATAAAACGTCGATAAAAGGTGCACGGTTCAAGTTGGTCGTTTCCTATGGAGAAGAACCGGCAAGAAACTCCATGGCTACTCTTTTAAAAAATGGTTTGGTTTTACAATATTTCCATGTTACAGCATTAGTACTATGGGGGGACAACGTAGGCCCGACAATAAGTCGTAAGAAACTAAAAAAAAAAGTTAATATAATATATAACAAAGTTAACAAATGTTAACTGACATCTAGAAGGCCTACAATGTTCACACACATTCACAAAATAATCGGTAAAAGAATCTATACAAAGTAAAAAAAATAATATAACAAGACTAAATTTAACATGTGGCACAAATGTTGTTATCAGTGCTGTAACTATTCTTTGCAAAGGGCTATAAAGATGATTGCGAACTATTGTAAAAAGTCCAATTAAAAGAAGAATACAAAAAAAAATAGTTTAAGAATAGTTAGAGACATCCACATATTTGTGCCGTTTATTAGTTACCAGGGAAGCCGCATGCGCAGAAGGAGCTAAAGCCAATTTTTTTATTTCTATCTCTCTATCTCTATCAACGTAGTCCTTGATTTTATAATATGCTTTTTTAATAAGGTCACGTTTGATGTGATTTTTGAACTTTGCATCGGTCAGTTCTATATCTGGCTTTGGCAACTTGTTATAAAAGCGTATACTGTTTATAGAATAGAATAGAATATAGAAAAACGTGTGTTCGTGTGTCGAATCATCCGCCCGTTGTTGATGCGGAGTAGGAAACGCCCGTAACTTAGACCGAAACTACGGACTTCTTGCTTAGGGAGTAGACCCCCAGGTCATATCCCAGATCACAAATATCACGTCGGGTAAAGTTGTGATTGTAAACTTGCGCAACCTACAATGAAAAGGCAGGAACTTCCGACCAGATGGATGATGTGTTGGTGAACAACTATGTAATTAAAGTTGTAGGATAGGGATGATGACGGGGTACGAAACAGCAAATTCTATTTAGTCAAGAGATATAGGACACGTATTTTTTGCTTATTCAAATCAATAAAAAAAACACCAAGATACAGCGCATCAAAGTTCGGGAGTGGGGGCTTGTGACGTAACTTCTATGTGAAAGTGTATCAAGGTATGACGTCATGTGATTTTTTAACGCAATGTAGCGTCACCATTTTTTGTTAACATGACAAAAGATAAAATACATGTCCAATATTTTTTGGAAATCTAACTGACAGTCTAAAAATATTTTTTTAGTCATCAACCCTATTGTTGAACATAATATGCTATTCGAGCGGATAACTTTGCTTGAACAAGGGTTTGAGTGACGTCAAATCTACTTTGTAGTTCATAAGTGGTGGTAAAGGTGCCGGCTACCTACATCACCTTCGCGCCTGACACGTAGCTTAAGGTACGGATTACCAAAAATACATTGCCTAAGAAATTCGTTTCGAAATATGAACATTTAGACACAAGATTATAAAATTTAAAAAAAATACGAAATTACATTAAGACGTTGTCCTGTGTGTTTTTTTGTGGTGTAAAATAAAGTATATAATAAATAAAAAATAAACAGTTACGAAAAGACTTTTGTATGGATCATTATGTAACTGACAGAATGATACTGAACCTGTTACCTCTCGAAAAAGCGCGCGTAGATTGTGTGTATATATTTTGTGGTTTTTAGTCTGAACGTTTCTAATAAATTGTTGTTGGAACTTATTTGCATTTAATTAAGTAAGCTCATCAGGTAGTGGAAAAAAAATCGTTCGTGTTTCGCATAAAAAGGCTTTATTTTAACCCACTCTCATGTAGCTTTCGACGAAATGTACTATTGGCATTTATATGAGTCTTATTATATGCACCATAAGTTCCAAATTAAATTGTACGGTAATTTGTAAGTGTTACCTCTGCAGCCTCCTCCTCCGCATCATCAAGCTGTGCCCTGGCGGCGGCGGCGTCCCTGGCAGCAGTCATGGCTCGTTCAGCAGCATCGGTTCGCGCTCTGTTGGCCTCTTCAAGCGCTGCGTTCGCTTCAGCAGCTTCTGCTTCAGCGGTCTGACGGGCTTTTGTGGCTGCGCGTACTGCTAGCTCTAGGTCTTCAACCTGAGGAGTTGGTTTGTGGTGAGATATTATTCTAGATTTTCAAATCCACCTGCCACTACCTTAACTATCGACGATTTCCATTATGCCCAACTATTATTATTTATTTATTTCAGATATAATTCCAGTCCATAGTTATATAGGTACATCAAGTTATAAAACAGATAAACACCCAAAATAAAATTAATACATAATTGAAATTTAAATAGTCAAAAACTCATTAAAAGTAATAATTAAAACGGTCCAAAAAATATAAAAAAATGTCAGAAATGTATGAAACAATGTCAAATGTAAAATTGCTAATTGTAGAATGTTATAAAAATGACAAAATATAAAAATTAAAATATAGCCAGCGTTGTGAATTCTAAGTCGATTTTTAAGTGAATATTTGTAACAAAAAGTATTGGTTGCAGTAGAATTTGAACGTTGTGTTGCATAACATAGAATTTCTTGTTGCAAAGTCGTCGTTCCAAATGTTATAAATTTATGTATATGTGGAGGGTAATATCCGGTACTACTGCACCTATTCGAAAAATTCGTTCACCGTCTGTAAACTACGTTATTGTACATCTACAAGAACTTAGTTTTCAAATGGTGAACGAATTTTTCGAAAAATCTTTTAATATCAGAGTTCTTTTTTTTATGGAAACTTTGCCCCACACTAGGAATTTCTTTCTGTATCGTGGGTGCGTTTACAAACATATACACTCACATACACAACACCCAGAGCCGGAACAAGTATCCGTAGGTCATACAAATATTTGTTCCGTGCGGGAATCGAAACCGCGACACACAGCGCAGCAGTCAATCTCTCAACCACTGCGCCAACCGTGCGCCCAAACTCTTATAATATACCATATGTCCATCGACTTAGGGTATATTATAAGAGTAACTCGGGCAAAGCCAGGGTTGGCAACTAGTAAACAAATGGCTAAATACCTGGTTCTTCAGTTGTCTGATCTGTGCCTTAGCGCCACCTTCCTTCTCCTTCTGTTCGAGCATCGTCTGCGCGTCGCGGAGCAAAGCGCGGTATCTCTTCAGATCCCTGCAAGTGCAAATGACATCAATATTCAGTAACAGATCTTAGGTTAAAGCTATACCAGCACACGGGTTCCCAGCGCTAACAACGAAAATTTAGTTCAAATAAATGTCACTAGATGGCGCGATATGCATCGATTTGTTATTGAATTGTGTGTAAAATTAACATTTTCTATAATTGATCATTCAAATGTTATGTTTTTGTTTAATCAACTCTCCTAAGCACAAACTTATGGAATATTGGGCTCTTAATTCATATTCCAAAGATTATTTAATAAAATCGATTCCAATAGGTGCGTGCGGTTTTCAATTTCTGAGGCACGCCACTCGTTTTTTTTAATTTGTATTGTAACACATTTTGGTACAATGAAACTGTAAAAACGTGCAAAAAAAATACTATAAAACAAATCGTCACTCTTTAAAGAAAAAATATAGTCGCTGCCAACACCATCTATAGCCATAGAACGGAACAGAACGCGATCGAAGTACTTGTAAAAATAATCAGACGAAAAACGCTAGTTACTAGTGCTAGTATTATATTATCTGTGACCAGGATAATATTTTCTGCAAACTTTGCCAGTTTTAACTGTGATAGTTGACAAATTCTTATCCACAATAGAGGTACGGCAAAGCAGTCAGGAACCATTAGCTCTTGATCAAGTGTATTTTTATATACTAGTGCTAGTATTATATTATCTGTGACCAGGATAATATTTTCTGCAAACTTTGCCAGTTTTAACTGTGATAGTTGACAAATTCTTATCCACAATAGAGGTACGGCAAAGCAGTCAGGAACCATTAGCTCTTGATCAAGTGTATTTTTATATACTAGTGCTAGTATTATATTATCTGTGACCAGGATAATATTTTCTGCAAACTTTGCCAGTTTTAACTGTGATAGTTGACAAATTCTTATCCACAATAGAGGTACGGCAAAGCAGTCAGGAACCATTAGCTCTTGATCAAGTGTATTTTTATATACTAGTGCTAGTATTATATTATCTGTGACCAGGATAATATTTTCTGCAAACTTTGCCAGTTTTAACTGTGATAGTTGACAAATTCTTATCCACAATAGAGGTACGGCAAAGCAGTCAGGAACCATTAGCTCTTGATCAAGTGTATTTTTATATACTAGTGCTAGTATTATATTATCTGTGACCAGGATAATATTTTCTGCAAACTTTGCCAGTTTTAACTGTGATAGTTGACAAATTCTTATCCACAATAGAGGTACGGCAAAGCAGTCAGGAACCATTAGCTCTTGATCAAGTGTATTTTTATATACTAGTGCTAGTATTATATTATCTGTGACCAGGATAATATTTTCTGCAAACTTTGCCAGTTTTAACTGTGATAGTTGACAAATTCTTATCCACAATAGAGGTACGGCAAAGCAGTCAGGAACCATTAGCTCTTGATCAAGTGTATTTTTATATATGTCGGAGGAAGGTATACGATTAATAATTAGGAACAAGGAAATATTGCTTGTAAACTTATTAATTCAGTTTTGTTTAATTGGCAACATTTAGCTTCTGTTTCAAAGCTTAGTCCGATTTTATTCGATTGACAACACTTTATTCTTCTTATGTCAAGATACTCGATTCTGATTGGATGTTTTAAAAGCGGTATGTTGCCAGCATTAAACCCAACATGACGCCCACGAGACCCAATAGAGACATGGAGCTTGAACTCTAATTTATTGAGGAGAGTCCTCCTTTCCGACATATATAACTATATTATGCACAAAGAGTAAAATTTACCAAAATTTTTGTTCTATCGATCAAAGCGGTTTCATGGAATAATTATTTTAATTGTTTAGTGTCAGAAATTGGTTTTTGACAAAATAGGTGAGGACGGCGATCCTAAGTAAGTTTCAAAGCAGCGACGCGTATAGGCGACTTTCTTGTTGATCCCCTTATCTCTGAGTGCTCGCTCTCAAGCTGACGTAGTCCTAGCCTACCTCTTGAGTCTCTGCAACAGCTGTGCTTGCTCGTGGTTCTCAGCGCGCGCGGTCTCTTCGAGCGCGGCGAGACGTCTCTCAAGTTCGTGTCGCTCTCTCAGCAGCAGGCTGCGCTCTGAGTGCTCGCTCTCGAGTTGGCTTTCTAGAACTGCGAAGGAAAATAAATAGATGACATCATTAAAAGTTAGAGATGTCAGATGAAAAATTACTGGATTGCCTATCGACTTTTAACCTTATCAGAGTCATAAAAATACAAATTATTTTATTGTTAATTGTTGCTGTTGTTCTTAAGGTTACCCTAGTCGATCATTCTTCCATTGTATTGTTAATTGTTGTTGTTGTTCTTAAGGTTGCCCTAGTCGATCATTCTTCCATACAAACGTAGTCTGGGGATAACTCCACTGTTTGACGATGTACATTCAAAATAAAAAAATATATCAATTTGACTCATCATTATCTAAAAAAAATTTAATTGAAAGGTATGAGCGTCGAAATTTCCATATTTCAACACTATTTTTAACGCATCTTTGGGCGCAAATAAATACCATAAGAAGAAGAAAAATTGCAAAAGGGTCTCCATACAGGGATAGGTTAGTAAATCAACAATGCCAGTAATTTTATTTTGAACAGATACACTTACTCGTTTTTTCATTACTCCCAAAGGTCTGTTTATAAAATGTTGCGCGCTCGTTATCGTCCTAAATCATCATCCATTTCGCTACAAATTTGTAAAAGTGTGTATTCGTACTCGAACTAACTTCTTACTGCTTATCACAGCTTCTAACTCTTTCGCACGTGTTGTCGGATGAGATAGCATGCATTTTAACCTCGCGCACAAAATAGTTCGTGCCGTCGACTAGTGCAACCTTAATTGCTGTTATTGTATTGTTGTGTTGTGTTGTTGTTGTTTGGGACGAAAAACTATCATCTGTATTTTTATGACTCTGATAAGATTAAAAGTCGTTGAGACAGTCTAAGCTAAGCAATGCGTCGATCTAAAAATATACATAGCATAATGACCCCTATATCCAACGTAGAGAGGAGTCAAAGAGACCCCTTAAATTCTGTACGTTAATTCGCGCGTCTTTTGTTTATCTTGATAGGAATATGTGCATTACTTAGTGGAGATAAGGGTCAATATTCTACGTACATTTTTGTCCTTTGACTGTTACATTCTATCAGAAGGACGTAGCCTAGTATTTTCGCATTTTCATAATCTTTTCACAAACTCTCCTCGATCCCAAAACATTAGCGATAGACGACTATATTGGCGATGGTTGACCGTAAGCTCATTCGTATGAGAACTTTATTTGTCCGTACACATGCCAGTCATAATACTATCGCATTTGAACTTTAGTTAATCTTTTGATTTTGCAGAATTTAGGAAGAAATAATACTCAAAGTCGTTAGAACCACAGATAAGGTAAGGAACACTTACTCTTCAGTTTCTTGGCAGCGTTGGCTCGTGTCTCCTCCATCTCGTCGTCTCTGGCGGCGGCCTCAAGTCTCGCCTCCTTGCGCTGCTGTTCCAACAACATCTCCAGCCGGAGCTTGGAGCTTTCCAACAGCTGGAACAAAGATATACGATAAGTCTTCGCTATTTGAAAATTCGGATGATAAGGGTAAAACGATAGTCTGTATTGATTTGTATTATGGACCCATGAGGTAATTATAATCCTAATTTTTTTGCAACTGGGCTTATCCCAGATCCCATTGTGCCTATTGGCAGAGTCTTGTCCCGTTTCCTGCTTGATATGGAGGGAAGTGGAAATTATGTATTTTCTTTACCCTCCGCTGTTTTACAAGCTTTTAATTACTTCCACCTGTCTCGGATTGTTTACTTTTGAATCTGTATAGGATAGTGTCCCCACTATCCTATACACACTGGGTCAAATTTAATTACAAGATTTGTCTTGTCGGGACACTATCCTATTGAGATTGAGCTGAAAGCCACTATCCTATACACACTGGGTCAAATTTAATTACAAGATTTGTCTTGTCGGGACACTATCCTATACAGATTGAGCTGAAAGCCACTATCCTATACACTCTGGGTCAAATTTAATTACAAGATTTGTCTTGTCGAGACACTATCCTATTCAGATTGAGCTGAAAGCCACTATCCTATACACACTGGGTCAAATTTAATTACAAGATTTGTCTTGTCGGGACACTATCCTATACAGATTGAGCTGAAAGCCACTATCCTATACACTCTGGGTCAAATTTAATTACAAGATTTGTCTTGTCGAGACACTATCCTATACACTCTGGGTCAAATTTAATTACAAGATTTGTCTTGTCGGGCACTATCCTATAGAGATTGAGCTGAAAGCCACTATCCTATACACACTGGGTCAAATTTAATTACAAGATTTGTCTTGTCGGGACACTATCCTATTGAGATTGAACTGAAAGCCACTATCCTATACACACTGGGTCAAATTTAATTACAAGATTTGTCTTGTCGGGACACTATCCTATACAGATTGAGCTGAAAGCCACTATCCTATACACTCTGGTTCAAATTTAATTACAAGATTTGTCTTGTCGGAACACTATCCTATACAGATTGAGCTGAAAGTCACTATCCTATACACTCTGGGTCAAATTTAATTACAAGATTTGTCTTGTCGAGACACTATCCTATTCAGATTGAGCTGAAAGCCACTATCCTATACACTCTGGGTCAAATTTAATTACAAGATTTGTCTTGTCGGGACACTATCCTATAGAGATTGAGCTGAAAGCCACTATCCTATACACTCTGGGTCAAATTTAATTACAAGATTTGTCTTGTCGGGACACTATCCTATAGAGATTGAGCTGAAAGCCACTATCCTATACACACTGGGTCAAATTTAATTACAAGATTTGTCTTGTCGAGACACTATCCTATTCAGATTGAGCTGAAAGCCACTATCCTATACACACTGGGTCAAATTTAATTACAAGATTTGTCTTGTCGGGACACTATCCTATAGAGATTGAGCTGAAAGCCACTATCCTATACACACTGGGTCAAATTTAATTACAAGATTTGTCTTGTCGGGACACTATCCTATACAGATTGAGCTGAAAGCCACTATCCTATACACTCTGGGTCAAATTTAATTACAAGATTTGTCTTGTCGAGACACTATCCTATTCAGATTGAGTTGAAAGCCACTATCCTATACACTCTGGGTCAAATTTAATTACAAGATTTGTCTTGTCGGGACACTATCCTATAGAGATTGAGCTGAAAGCCACTATCCTATACACACTGGGTCAAATTTAATTACAAGATTTGTCTTGTCGAGACACTATCCTATTCAGATTGAGCTGAAAGCCACTATCCTATACACACTGGGTCAAATTTAATTACAAGATTTGTCTTGTCGGGACACTATCCTATAGAGATTGAGCTGAAAGCCACTATCCTATACACACTGGGTCAAATTTAATTACAAGATTTGTCTTGTCGGGACACTATCCTATAGAGATTGAGCTGAAAGCCACTATCCTATACACACTGGGTCAAATTTAATTACAAGATTTGTCTTGTCGGGACACTATCCTATAGAGATTGAGCTGAAAGCCACTATCCTATACACACTGGGTCAAATTTAATTACAAGATTTGTCTTGTCGGGACACTATCCTATAGAGATTGAGCTGAAAGCCACTATCCTATACACACTGGGTCAAATTTAATTACAAGATTTGTCTGGTCGGGACACTATCCTATAGAGATTGAGCTGAAAGCCACTATCCTATACACACTGGGTCAAATTTAATTACAAGATTTGTCTTGTCGGGACACTATCCTATAGAGATTGAGCTGAAAGCCACTATCCTATACACACTGGGTCAAATTTAATTACAAGATTTGTCTTGTCGGGACACTATCCTATACAGATGAGCTGAAAGCAAAAACAGTTTTGTTTCTCGTTAATTTTTAAATATAAAATACTGTTTAAAAAAAAGCTGACCCCGCGATTTTCTGGTGGTTGCCGCTGTTGATTCTGGTTTTCTGACGTTTCAGTGGTTGGGAGTAGTGCCATATGTGTAGCCTATGTCTCTCACCTGTATCTGTCCGGCCAGTTCGTCCAGCTCCTCCTCCTGGTCCCGCACTCTGCGCTCCAGCTCGGTCTTGTTCCTCCTGAGCGCGGTGACCTCGTCACCTCCCCCACCTCGTTCTTCTAGCTCGCGCGTAGCGGCTGCCAGTCGCTCTTCTTTCAGCTCCAGTTCCAGACGAGCTTCCTGTGGGTAGAAATGGTATTTAGAAAAAACTGTAGAAATCTTCTTGACTTGCACCTTTCATCGCAGCTACCATCACATGAAGAGCGGGCACATCAGGAATAAAAAAAGAACTTAACCAGTTATATAACTATTCTGTTCCAACGGTGTAGGACCCACTGCTAGTGAGGGTTAGATTATAGTCGCACTACGTAAAAGGCCCAAAGCGGTATTTGGTCAGCACCAAATGGTTTTTTTTGGGATTCTAAGGGCTATGTGAGCTATGCCTTAAAAACCTTTAACCAAGCCGTTTGACCATGGTATCTTTGAGACCACATTTCTGCTAGTGTAAATTTTCAGAGCACAAGCATGATTTTACCAAAGGTTCTGTGTTCTGGTTCTTTTTCGCATGAAAATACTAAAGGCCTAGTTGCAACGACTGTTGTTCCATAGCAAGGATACTTTCTAAGTTGTATATTCTGGTACACCAAAGTATCGAGGACTCTCCTCGCTCCTATATCTTCAAGTCATACTCACAGAGAGGCTTTGTTCGATGGCGTACTTCTCGGCATGCGCTTGGTCACGTTCCCTCGACAGGCGTTCCTTAGCGCTGCGCTCACGCTTGAGTTCTTCTTGCGCCGCTTGAAGCTCGCCGTCAAACTTGCGCTGTCGCTTTTCTAGTAGGTTGTTGCGGCATGTCTGGAATGGAAAAAAATATTCAGATTTAATATTATTACATACTACATAAACTCACTTCAGGGTAGACAGAAACGCCACCTGGTAAGGTTGTTTATTGTTCTTGGTATTCCTTAAGAAAGATTCAACCCAGAAAAAGAGCCTTAGTAGCTGTTTCAAGTTGGTGCTGGCACGGAGGTCCGCATCGGAAAGAACTAAAAGTCGTTGGTCCTGCGCCTGATCTCTCTCCGGTCGTGTCGGATTGCCGACCCATCCACAAGTCCCATCGGACTATGAGAGTGAGGGAACAGAGAGTGCTTTTGTGTACACACTTGTGGACGAGTGTAGTCGTGGGACTCCATTTTCCGCACCTAAACTCTCATTCAGTCCGTTGTGCGTGGGGATTCCGGGTAACTTAGCCAGCCTAGCTCCACCCAAAAGCACAGAAGCTTTCTGGGAGTTTCACAGGCTTCGCGGCACGACCTCACTGTTTAAAGGATTTCTGTTCTTTGTTTAGCCAGGGCGGTTGCTGGCGTTAAAGCGGCCCCTACAAAATGGGCAATCTGTGGCGCCTATGGTAAATAGACTTGTGCACTATAATATCTCCTCCGTACTTAGCTAATCGCGGATGGGTTTGGCCACTGTGACCGAAATTCGGTCGGGAGGATTATAACAACGTCGTGGTTATTACCTGTTCATCAAGCAGTGACCTCAAGTCGGCCATATCGTTGGTCAGCTTCTGCAGCTTGCGCTTCCACTGCGCAGCCACCGCTCTTTGCTCCTCCACTTCTTCGTACGCATCTTGTACCTGGGGACGAAGGGAAATAGTTTTTATTTGCAAAATTATAAAGTTTCAGTTTGTTTCGGTAAGACCTTGGGTTATTTTTGGTGATTAAAATTAATGGAACAGTTGTCTGTTATGTCAAAGTTGATCTGCTATTCTATTATTATTATCAGTCTGTGTCGTCCCACTGCAAGGCCTCCATTCCCTGTTTCCACTTTTACGAATCTAGCTTTAAGTGTCTAGTTCATGCCGACATCTTCATCAAGCAACCGCCCTCGCACCGAATATATGCAAATTTACATGACTCTCCTACTTTTTTGTATTTGAAGGATTGAAGTAGCCTAGCAACATAGAACTAGTCTTTCTAGAACTCAAAATCGTGATACAAGACAAGATTCCTACAATTAACACAATAGACAAACGGTGATCTTCACACGAGTTTTTCAGTATTTTAATTAACTTCTGTTTATATTCAACAAAGTAATTTTAACACTAATGACATTTGAAAGTCTAAAAAGAAATTAAACATTCTAGTCTGAATTTAAGAATCAGTAAAATCGAATTAACAAAATTGAAGTAAATAACAACACAGAAGCATGTAAAACAGAGTCACAAATCGTGTACAGAGAAATTACCAGTCGAGATGTTGTCGCTGGCCTTTCTAGCGGCATTAAATGCCAATTTGTTAAAAGTAGAATTGAAATGTCGCAATCGAGTTAGAAGTAATGAGGTAATGAACAGTACTGATGACAGAGTTTAACAGCAGTGGATTCGAGAATCACAGGACCGATGATGAAGAGGAGATGAAACGATGCTTAGAGGACACCTATACCTCACTAGTGGCACATGTGTTGGATCATTCGGTTCCCTTCATGATAGTTGAGCTGAGTGGTGCCGATCCATGCGTCATGTTCGTGAACGGGCGCCATCATTTAGGATTGGTCATAACTTTGCTGCCTCGGCCTGTTATAGTACTTCTTTTTTTTAATTATTACTTACTCTAGAAGCTTTTACGTGCACCTCTTTTTACATTGTTCTCACATATATGTATTTTTTCAACAAGAATGATGTAACCAAAAAATTGTAATGAAAACTGATGGAAAATAGTGTCCGTGGAGTTTCTTGCAAATTCTTCTCCATTGAGACCTACGCTTGAGAATTTGCACCTCGAGTCATCTTGTTTTTTATTTGACAATCCAAAAGTACCTCTAAGGTTTATTTGAAATAAACTATTTGATTTTGAATTAGCACTGATCGTCATTCGTCTGAATCATATTAATGATAGTAAGATTCCAAAGAAAAAAACCTATCTATCCCAATCAGCACATAAGGGTGATCATCGATAGTAGAACGGATCGGTTGGCGTCGATCGATATTTCCCCAAAACTGAAGCCAATACAACAACCGAGCAACGTCAATAAATGTTATCGTCAACACTGGATCGCTGTACGGCTCATTGGTTTATTGCAATGGGTAGATCAATTTGAAATGTTTCTATCATCAGCATCTTTCAACCGAAAGACATCCACTACTGGATGGTCTCGCCGAACCATCGCTAAATGTACCGGTCCACTCCTATGTTTCTCGAATCGAAGAGTATGTGTGCAATTGTGCACGTCCATGAAGAACTAATTTAGAGGTAGAAATAAGGTGATATGGTCTCGATCGAAGGCCAAACAATACAGTTCCAGATTTTCCATTCCGCCCACAAAACAAGAAGTTATTAAAACCAATGCGTACTAAACAGCGATGTATTACGAAATGTAATCGGTGTCGGTCCGGTCGGGGTTGGCCGTCAGCCAAACGTTACCGATTACGATAAAACAACTAAATTATTGTACTACACCAAAACATTTTCTTAATAAAGTGCACTAACCTCGGTTACTTCCTCCATTTTGTGTTTCACACGAGTTTTTGAATATTGCGAAAATTATCGCAGTTTTGAATTATGGAACGCGAATGTCAATGCCCTTTGGCATTTCATTGAACTTGTTTTGTGATATGGATTTTATTTATATATAATGTTAGTTAGTTTTGTACATTTTATTAGATACGCTATCCGAACTAAGTATACAAAATCACTTTTGATTCACTTCACTTTCATAGCGATTGTAAGAACTTTCTTTACACGTATGAACACTTTATTCCAAATTTAATTTTTATTTGTTTTGAAACAATATTTTCGTTTCAACACCAAACACTTAACGAGTGTATGTACTATATTGACTCTTTCCTTATTTAAAATCGTCTAACCATTAAACAAAATAATTTATCCCTTTACTGGCCTCAATAACACAAATGATGACATAAAGTAAAATAAAAACTAGCATTATCAGCGGTTGAAAGCGTTCACTTCAATATTAAAACGCATTACTATCATTTTTAATGCACAAAGTTAATAAACTACAGACATATCAACTTTTTATAGTACACACTTAACAATTTATCAGTAAACGTTTCGTCACTTCGCTTTCAATAAAAATATTTTCGTGTGGGTTAATATTTTTGTTACGAGAGATGAATCACATTTCGAGAAAAAAACAAATGACAATCGAACATTTTTCACTTAGTAAAAAAACTGAACGAACAGTGTAATATTTTATTACAAATTTGTAACAGATGAATCACTGTTCTTTAAAAAAATATACATTTGAAAATCGAACACTTTTCCACAGAAAAAAAACAACTATTTTCACTCCAAGTCAGTCCACTTAAATATTCCGTTGCAAAATATCATTTTGTATCAGAAGAAACGTAAAAAAATCATGTCTGATATCCGATAAGTGACCGAATAATGACGATAAAGCAGATGATATCGGGATCTAAGGTGTGCTATCAGTTCCGAAGAGCAGGCCAAGGATGCTGAGATATGTATGTAGAGATAAACCTAGTCCCTATGCTAAAGACCTCTTTTATTTACCGGCTAGGTTATAAAAGATTTTGTTCAGTGTTGACGTAATGTGAGAACAAACAAAATATATTCGATAGCAAAGTGTTCATTCATACTTTAATAGTGTGCTGGAGTGATTTGCCAAACATATTATTTTGGGACGTAGAAAGAATAGAATACTCTTTTTTATGTACACCATATAAGTTACAGAAAGTATAGACGAAGAAAACATTACACTGGGTGACACTATGGGCGTCCTTATCGCTAAAAGCGATCTTTTCAAGACAACCTTTGGATGGATTTTAAAAAGGAAAGGAAAGACAGTACTGTAGGTAGTCTTTGGTGTACTATTTATATATAAAATAAATACATATATATATATTATGTGGTAAATTATTAAGAACAATTCGGGCGTATTTGCAAAACTATTTCAATGTCATATTTGCAAACAATGTATTTTACGGAATGCTCGGTTCAGAAGAAGGAAAAGACGGCAGACTAATATTATAATCTGTTACGTTTTCACTTCTAAACTGCTAAACGGATTATGATGAAACATGGGACACGGATAGACCATTACCTGGATTAAAATAATAGATATATTTTGTGGCAAAAAATCACGTTTGTTGTATGGGAGCCCCACTTAAATATCTATATTTTTAGTATTTGTTGTTATAGCGGCAACAGAAATACATTCTTTGTGAAAATTTAAACTGTCTAGCTATCACGGTTCATGAGATACAGCCTGGTGATAGACAGACAGACAGACGGACCGCGGAGTCTTAGTTATTACTAAGACTCCGCGGTCCGTTTTTACCCTTTGTATAGGGAACCCTGAAAACGAATAAGACCTTACTAAGGAGATTATACCTAATTCATCTTTGTATGATTGCTAGATACTAACTAGGGTTCCGTGGTGTTCTTTTGAGAGGTAAGGGGGTTCCATTTAAGCTGATGGTGATCACCGGAGTGGTTTTAGTGAGGTAAAAATTTCACACCCACTGGTCTTTTCCCCAAAAATCGGCGTCTTTTGAGGGCTTGCCAGGGATAAAAAAAAAAGGTACCTACTAAATTGAACATAAACAAAATTAAACGTCTTCCAATTACATATATTTACGCACATCCGTCTTTCTATCTCTCGTAAACCGACACAAAACACGTGTAAGTGCGTATTAATAGAACACGTTGGTAGTAACAGGTAGCACTTAAAGCACACGTGTGTTTTGGCAACCCTAGGACGGGTGGCAAGTGGCAACGTCGGTCTAGGTCATGGATGATAACTATTATTACTTCGACGGTATTATTGGGGTATTTGAGTGTTATTGCAAAGTTCCAATTTTGATTTTGTTAGGTCTATTTGTATGTTATGGGTCAAAACTGTATTTCGATGGCTGGATTGTCCGTTTCTGATAATTAGTGTGAAGGGATTTCCTAGTGCTATCTGCACTTATATGTATTGTTTTTGTGGAAGAGATATATTAATTATTACAAACTTTTATTTAACTTGCAAAGTATGAATGTATGTGTGTTCGGGTCAAATCTTGCAACAGAATTTTAAAGCAGTTATCCTCCACCGATAAAGATGAAATTTTGCATACACGTTTAGTTTGGATGACAATGCATGGTTAGCTAAGTGACGTCATTCTAAATCCAATATGGCGGATTAGTATTTTTTGTGCACTGCCATGATATGGGTATCAAATAAAAGGCTTTGCTGAGAAGAACACGAAATACGCTTGTTTAAAAAATATGTTTTAATGAATAATTGATATTTGTTATGAAAGAAAAAAAAAGAAGTCAGTGATAGCATGAAGATGGTGGCTAAAAACTGTGTTTTATTAGCTACTAGCTTCTGCCTACGGCTTCGCCCGCGTGATAAGTGTTTTATCATCCCAAGGCAATACAAACTATTCTATGTTTTGCCCAGGGTCTCAAACTATCTCCATGCCAAATTTCATCTAAATCGGTTCAGTAGATCCAGAGATTACCCCCTACAACCTCACAAACTTTACCTCTTTATAATATTAGTATACGATACGTTATTTTTTCTTTCGAGATAAATGCACCAAGAGTCGCTGGCCAGTGAAAACGAAGACTCAGGGCAAAAAGCCTGTTATATCTTTTTGAGTGGCTTCTTGCAGTTCAACCAAATGACGACTATTGCTTAACCAGACTTGCCCTGTGGAGACTATACTAGAGCCTCCAGCCAGGCACAAAAACTTAACCTAAGCGACCACGCTTAGGGCTATCGCCTATGGCCCGTAAGATCTGCTTATAATATCTCACTTATAGTGTAAGGTTTTTCAAAAAATCCCTTCAGCATGGTCTCATAGATACTAATTGATCTGCCATATAATAAGTCGTTACGTGCTAAATATGTATATTAAGGGACGAAAACATTCAGCAATTCTTAGAAAGAAGGGAGTTATAAAAACATGAGAGAATGTCAGTAGATATTTGAAGAGTTTAGATTTTAATTGCATGATTTAAGAGTAGCGGAAGTAGAGTTTTCTATAGGACATGACGTTATTTCCACACATTAGTGGTTCTTAGAGAGTAGAACATAGAAACAAACCGCCCCCTCTCCGCCTACAGTGTGACGCGAACTAGTGCAATTCCTAAAATTAAACTCAGTATTCACTTGAAAAATTGTTGTTCGTGGTCTGTTTCACGGAATCGTATATTAGGAGGTACCTTATGTAAGATGCCGTGAAACAGATCCGATTCAATCATTATTGAAAATCATCTCTGACATGGATGCAAGCAAACATCGTCGTGCGGAAACCTGCAGCCTAATTGCGCAAGTGAATTTGGCAAGGCAAATAGTTTGACCGCCATCTATCAACCAATCACATGCGACATGAAAGACGTATTGAAGATTGACTTACTTAGAAGCACGGTAGATTCCACTAGTGTAGCAGAGCGTGGTTCCGATCCACGGACCTCTCATTAAGTCAATCTTCAATAGGTTATGGGCCCATAACCTATTGAAGATTGACTTACTTAGAAGCACGGTGGATTCCACTAGTGTAGCAGAGCGTGGTTCCGATCCACGGACCTCTGATTAAGTCAATCTTCAATAGGTTATGGGCCCATAACCTATTGAAGATTTACTTACTTAGAAGCACGGTGGATTCCACTAGTGTAGCAGAGCGTGGTTCCGGTCCACGGACCTCTGATTAATTCAATCTTCAATAGGTTATGGGCCCATAACCTATTGAAGATTGACTTAATTAGAAGCACGGTGGATTCCACTAGTGTAGCAGAGCGTGGTTCCGGTCCACGGACCTCTGATTAATTCAATCTTCAATAGGTTATGGGCCCATAACCTATTGAAGATTGACTTACTTAGAAGCACAGTGGATTCCACTAGTGTAGCAGAGCGTGGTTCCGATCCACGGACCTCTGATTAAGTCAATATTCAATAGGTTATGGGCCCATAACCTATTGAAGATTTACTTACTTAGAAGCACGGTGGATTCCACTAGTGTAGTTAACACTTATTATGGATAGAAACTGTGTAAAATTGTGTTTTAGAAACAATCTTTTTTAACAAGACGCGATGTGGATTTTCGTCCATGTGATTGGACTTGTTCATATTAATCTGAAATCGCCGGCCAACCTTGAGCAAGTGTGGTGACAAATGACGACGCTTCTCATAATGCAGTAGGCAAAACAACACCTGCGGAATTCAGCAAGGAAAAGGGTTTGCCCGCCATCAATCGACCATCACTGACTCCCTTTTCTTTCACAACAATCCTCACACAATCCATCAATCTTTTGTTTGGCCTCACACACTGATTAGGTGCATAATACAAACATGTACCAAAATAATTGGACCATGTTAATGTACACATAAAAAGGATCTTTGTTCCATGGACTCTGGATTCCAGAGAATGAGTTCATAAAGTTATTTCAGTTTCAAAATAATGTATTTATGTTCGGTTTCAATGACAAATTCTTTGCGTAAAAATAAGTTTGTACGTAGGCGGGTGTTGATCCGGTATTACGGAAACTCTTCATAAAATAGACGACGAACATAGTAATCATGTTTTCTGATACTCATGGGTAAATTAAATTTTCGTTAGTGAACAGGTATTGTTTTCCCAACAATGTTGCGGTCGGTTTCCAGGATAATTGGATGCAGCCGAACACCAGAATTTTGTATGGAGCAACTGTTAATCTGACCTCCACAAACCAGTAACTGGGTATCACTGGTGTTAGATTTTTTACTTCTGATTGGCTCTGACCTGTAACGACTGTCAAAAATCTAAACATGACAACCGGGACGGCTATCGTATTTAGATTGCCGTGCATAATTTCAATATCTTTCGCACTATTTCACGCAAAAGTTTTTAGTCTATAGACATTATTTATTGCGCTACTAATCTTTCAGCTGCGATTTAATCACCGAAATATTATGAAAGATCAATTTTAAGTAGGTTAATTTAAAATATTTTTATTCATATTTCATCGTTGGTTGAACAAGACATTCTTAAATGTAAACAAAAACTGTTTTACTAAATTATTGCATATCTGTCCATCCTGTAGTGCAATAATATATTGTTGCGTTATTGTGGTAAACTTGGTTTTTAATCCATACTAATATTATAAATTCGAAAGGGGAAAATATTAACCGGGCGAAAAATATACTGAATAGGCGACTATTATACTAAGTAACTATTTATCCGGTTTGAGTAATATCTTTTAGGAGATTTTTGTGAGCTGCGGTAATAATATTGTTACAAACATTAATTATATTTGGGGTTCTATTTTTTTACCCGACTGCCGAAGGAGGGTAATGTGTTTATCAGTCTATGTATGTTTGTTCCTATGTGGCGTTCCAGAGACTAAACGCGTTGGCCGATTTTGATGATTCTTACGTCAATCGATTTGTCTTAACCCAGCGAGTGTCACTAGCTACAGAAAAATTGAAAAAGAAAAAATGGCGGATTTTGGGCGCCATTTTGTGGGAGAAAAAATTTTTTTTTCTTCCAAACCATCGTGTGGGGTATCAAAGTAAAGGGTTTTAAGAGGCAATTTCAAAAATATATAACACTTATTTGTTTAAGTGTATATAATAAAAAAATAAAAAAAGTTAACTAAAATATCAAAAAACCCAACTGCTTAAAAAGCGAACTAAAAAGACGTAAACAAGAAGAAAATCATGCTGTGCAGTCGGAGGATACATTCTGGTTTTGGTCAGCCAGCTCGCGAATATGTATCCTCCGACTGCACAGCATGATTTTCTTCTATTTACGTCTTTTTAGTTCGCTTTTTAAGCAGTCGGGTTTTTTGATATTTTTAATTAACTTGTTTTAACTATTTTAGCATATTATTCTTTTGAAAATAGCTGAACAACCATCGAGGCGACATCGCTGTGCAGTGCAGGAGTTCGGGTGTATTCGTGTTTTCAACGAATTAGTCCAAGAGCGAGCGAAGCGAGCTCGGCAGCTTATAGAACCCCAACACCGTTAGGTTAGGTTCATGTTAGGTTACTTTATACCTTGCAGACAGAAAAGGAGCGTCGACAAACTTTTATTTTCAAGTCGCCCACTGTTTGTCGCCCACTTAGTATTTCAGTAAGCCATATTCAGTATGTTTTACACCTTTGATTTGAATTTATATTCACTCGTTTAAATATTACCATTCGAAAGTAACTCTATCTTGTCTGTCTGTTAACTTTTCACGCCTAAACCACTGAACGGAACTCAATGAAATTTGGAAAGCATTTCAGCTTTGGGTAACTGCAATTGCACTTTCGACTTCATCTGTACACAATGGCTCTGTTATTCGTACAAAATTTAGGTCGCGTTATAATTTATATCTGCAAGTTTTTAATACAACTCCTAACATCGAACCCAAATACTTCAGGAACTTTGTTTTAAAATATAACCCAAAACTAAATCGGAAAACACATTGTAAACACTACAAAAGCCAGTATTTAGAACACAATAAAGGAAACTGGTTGAAATAACAAAAAACTGTACGTAACATAAAGCTGGTTTACAATACATGAACTATGGTGTTTGGGTACGCGTCTTTGTGCACACAGCCTTGTGACAGACCTGCGGAACCTTGGAAGATTGATACGTGCGAATTGTATAGAACTATTTCTAATACAGGGTTCTAAGATTTCTAATACAGGGTTCAAAGATTTCTAATACAAGGTTCAAAGATTTCTAATACAGGAATCAAAAATTTCTAATACAGGGTTTAAAGATTTCTAATTCATGTTGAATACTTCATCTCTAAACTAATAATAAAAATAGGTTAAATTGTTTGTTTGTAAGAAGTAATATCTGGAAGTTATTACTGATCTATTTGGGAGCACTGGTGGCCCAGTGGTATCGGCCGCGACTTACAAGTTGTAAGGTCGTGGGTTCGAGCCCAGGCAGTTGCTTTACTTTGTGTAAATTATTTCATCACCACTGCTCTCAAAACGGTGAAGGAAAACATCGGGAAGCCGGCATGTCCTAGAACCAAAAATTCGAAGACATGTGACATCGACCAACCCGCACTGGCCCCGCGTGGTGGATTACGACCCATTCCCTCTCACAGAGAGAAGACCTGTGTCCCAGCAGTAGGAACATTAATAGGCTGATGATGATAATGATGACTGATCGAAATACGGAAAATCATCCAATGGCAGAAAGCTACAGTATCACTGAGTGTAGTATTCTTCTTTTTATTTCGAAAAAACACACAGTTCCTAAGGAATAGGCCACGCGAGCAAACCTGCGGCAAACAACTAGTCTGTTTCACAAAATAAACTACAAATCACAAAAACGGAGCCTATTTTGGTGAGTTAATTTGACCTTTGGCCTTTTTGCTACAAGAAAAATGTATCAAGTTTTGCACACCAACTTCCATTGCACCCATTACAAAGTATGAATAAACCTACCTACATCAAAGTCTCATTTATAAACGTTGAGCTCTTCCCGAGATTAGCACAGACAGACAGACAAACAAACATTCTTAATGCAACAACTGTTGACGTTACTAACGCGTGAAAGTAGGCGAGTTTAGAAATAGGCTAGGTATTTTAAAACTACGGAAATACTATCTATGTTAAATGAAAAGAAATTTGTTCATCAATTTTAATAGGAGCGTTTTTTATGCAAAAACTGAAAAGCGTGGAAGTTGACTAGAGCCAATTTTCTGCCGGAGTCTGTGTTTCCTGATAGCTACAACCTGAGGGTCTTTAAGTCAAAAAATAGGTTACTTCTAGGCAAGCGTGCTTCACCGTCGACCACATCATAGCTTACCATCAGACGAGATAGTAGTCAAATGCGAATTTGTCAGTAATAATAACTTATTTAGGTAAAAGTCATTATGAAGTAATTTAGTAGCTATCCCGACTTGAGCATCAAGAAAAATATCGTGGGGAGACCGGCCTAGAAATAGAAAATTGAAGGCATCCACCAACTCTAAATATGTCAGATTCACAAGGTGGATTAGAGTCCACTGGATTAACTCTCTCTCATAGAGAAGCGGCCTGATCCCCAGCAATGTGGATATTACAGGATGAGAATGTTACCGTAAGCTATCTGAATGTCTAACCTGACATCAAATTTAAAAAAAAAACTGGCTTTTTTCGTATTCTTCTTAGCAAACCCTATAATTTGATACCCATATCATCGCAGTGCGCAAAAAAATACTAGGCCGCCATCTTGGGCCGTCCGCCATATTGGATTTAGAATTACGTCGCGTAACTAACCATGCATTGTCATCCAAACTAAACGTGTATGCAAAATTTCATCTTAATCGGTGGAGGATAACTGCTTTAAAATTCAGTTGCAAGATTTGACCCGAACACACTTACATATATACATACATTGCAAGTTAAATAAAAGTTTGTATAAAGAGAATAAAACTGGAAGTATAGTACTATTTATAAGAGGCATATAGTTCCCAGCTGGATTGAGATTGAATCGCAGATAACGCACAGTTAGTGACACTAAAGAGGTACCTATACATTTTTGATCCTATAAAGAAGGTAGACCAAGGAAGTGACGAACAAATTGATAGATTGTGAGCATTATGGCAGTAATTGCGGAACTTAAATGGCAGTGGTCAGGGCACATTGCTCGCAGAACGGACGGCCGATGGGGCCGAAAAGTTCAGGAATGGCGACCGCGAACCGGAAGACGATACGTTGGAAGGCCTCCCACTAAGTGGACCAATGACTTGGTTAAGGTTGCTGGAAGGCGCTGGATGCGAGACGCACGCGACGATGCGACGCTTGGGGGAGACCTATGTCCAGCAGTGGACGTCTTTCAGTTGAAATGATGATGATGATGATAATTTTACATGAAACGACTAACTATCTGACCTCAAAAGTCTCAAAAGTATTCCCAAGGAAATCAAGTTACTGGGCAGTACAGTAACTGGATTCCCTTGGGAAGACTGGTTGACAGACATGCGGGCTTCTGACCACCCGTAACGACTGCGCAGAGGCGTTACCTACAGTACATTTGAATAAGAACAAAAACCTAGTAAGCAGTTAGTACAAACATCACAAGAGCTTGCAAACAAACCAAACAATAGTAAAAGATGTTATGCCGTGTTCCCCGTTAACCTATTTATGTAAACACAGACCATTCAACGTTTACAACTTCCGTGGAAACCAGCCGCATTGTCTGGAATTTACTGAAAATTGTTCAACAATATGATAGTTACTTGCAATGAGAAATATGAGTATACACAGGGTGGGAAATTGAAGAGAGCCCTGAAGAGGTAGTACCTATACTAAATATCGATGCTACCAATATTATTACAGAAACAACATTAGATTTTTGTTCAGTGGCTAGATTATTTACCGGCCCCTTAGGAATGGGGCAATCATAAGGATACAAATACAATTCAAAAATTTAAAGTCCTCCGACACATTTTTATTTCATGCTACATAATTTATCTAGTAGTAGACAAGCTTCGATCGACAATCTATCGAACACGTAATTATGACACGATATTTTGCGTAAACACCCCGATTCAAACAGCAAAATGAACCCATAACTTTTGAACGGCCTAACCGATTTTCATCAAACATAGCTAAGAACACTCTCGATAAAGTAACCTATCAAACATAAAAGAAACGAAATCAAAATCGGTTCATCCGTAGAGGAGCTATGATGCCACAGACAGATACACAAATACACAGGTACACACGTCAAACTTATAACACCCCTCTTTTTCCGTAGGGAGATAAAAATCTATCATGTTGGCTTAAATTGAAGGAAGATAACGTTTGCCTGTATTAAATTTTCATTTGATAACTGGTCTTGTATGGAGTCACAAGCTCTTTACGATCTTCATTTGTTAGCCTGCGTAATCATCTAATTCAAATTCAAATTCAAATTCATTTATTTCGGACTACAGTGATCCATATTAATATCAGAGATTCATTGTCTAGGAAGAGGGTGCCTACAGTCCTACAGAGATGATGATTAACTGAGAAGTATTGGAGAAGAAGACATATATATATATATAATGAAGATAATGAGAAAATCCTTACCTTTTTCTCCAACTGCTTCTTAACAGTGACAAGCTGCTCGAGGTCGTCCTCATGCTGTCGGCGCAGTTGAGCCCGAAGGAGTTGCAGTTCCCGATGTGCTCGCTCAAATCTTCGCTTGTATTTGTCCCCTGAGACTCCGGCGTCGGCCTCGGAGCCTTCGGAGTCTGAGGGTTCGGCGCCGCCGCTGTCTGCTGATCGCCAATGGAGAAGCTCGAGCTCCAGGCGTTCGGAGGCCTGTGGGAAAATATGGAGTTAGTTTAGGTCTTCATTCAAAGATCGTGGTGTGAGGACTTTTCTGGGGTAGGCCCACGACTCTGTGGCTCAAATGAAGCCCGACTGAAGGAATTGTCTTCGTAAGTGGTCATAGATGCTGACGGGGTCCATATAATTTGATGCGGTCTATTACATGGCAGCGGCTGCGTAACGAAATGTGCCAGCACTTCAGCCCCCGGGCCAAAGGTAGCTGAAGGATATTACACCGTTTCAAAATCAGTGAGACCTCCCTGCTCACCCCGGAGTGATAGTCATCCATGAAGATTTACATACGATAAAAAAGAAGAAAATGGGGTACTAAATAATGTACATGTTGATAGGTAGGCAATGGTCGTATATCGGCTGAAGCGATGATGAGTCTTGTGATTCACTACAGACAAGCTAAAGTACTAAATAGTTAAAAACTTAAACCCTACTGCGGATAAACAACTACAGAACTGACTATAGAGCAAAATCCGCTAAACCAACAACGGTGGTCAACTTATATTTGTATGGCCTACAGATAGTTGTTCCGAGTCTGTCTATATAAGTCAAAATTTTTGTAAACGCACCCACGATACAGGAGTAATTCCTAGTGATGGACAATATTTAATAAAAAGAACATACAGTTCATCCAAAACTTATCTGGTAGGTATTGCTGTCAGCGATTTGCCATTGTACTCATACAATTATTTTTTTGTGCAACTATTTTGGTGTTCATTCTTTCTTTTAACTAAAATATATTGTTAGCGAGCAGGTCTCGGTTTTCGCGCAGCTTCTCAACCGCTTCCACGTCCGCTAGCTCTGTGGCCTCACTACTATATACTGAAGAGTGAACCCACCTGCTGCAGTCGTTGGTTGTTAGCGAGCAAGTCTCGGTTGTCGCGCTCGACGCGCAGCCTCTCAGCCGCTTCCGCGTCCGCTCGCTCTGTGGCCAGGCCCGCAGCCGCGCGCTCCTCCGTGAGCTCGCCACCGACTTCTGATAGCTGGAGACAAAACAAACCATTAAAATATGAATAATAATTTAAGTATACAAATAAAAATGAATGTTCGTTGCGCATCACTAAAGAACGGCTGGATAGAATTGGAGAAAAGTTGCCCAGAATATGAAAAGTTCGGGAAAATTTAACTGCCTTTTCTATAGAATTAAAAAAAAAGCTGTTAATGCTGGACAGCGTCCGCTGGGTCATTTAGTAAATTATAATGATGAATTCGGTAAATGTCTAAACAAATCTCCTAATTTTTCACTTCTACTATACTTAACAGACGTCTAAACTATCTATCTATAATATATATATATATCCTTACAAAGTATAAAAAAAGTCGCTTTCCGCTGTCTGTCCCTATGTATGCTTAGTTCTTTAAAACTACGCAACGCATTCGGATGCAATAGATAGAGTGATTCAAGAGGAAGGTTTATATGTATAATACACGCGGGCGTAGCCGCTGGCAGAAGTTAGTATATATATAAAAGAGAAAGTATGTATGTTCCTTATAGACTCCGAAACGACTGGAATCTTTCACTGTTGGGAAGCCACACTATCCCCGGGTGACATAGGCTACTTTTTATCCCTGTATTCCCACGGGAACGGGCACTACGCGGGTGAAACCGAGAGGCGTCCGCTGATATTATACAAAGTTCATGTAGAACTATCCAAACTAGAACTGACATAAACACCGCTTAATTAGGTTAAATAGAAGTTCCGTCACGAAGTCGAAGAAAATATCTATGTAAACTGGACAAAACGTTATTTATTTATTTGTCTCAATTACTCAATGCACCCACAGTTTGACCCAACACGTGCAGAGAGTCAACAAATTCAATATAACATTATGTGTACAAAACTGCTGAAAAGCTCCCGTGAGCTACCCTACAGGACCCGTTTTCGGGATTAACAAGTAAAATTTCAAAATTTAAAAAACCCCCGACACATTTATCTTGCGAAAACATCACGATCTAAACAGTAAAACGCGCATAACTTTTTAACGGCCGAACCGATTTTATTCAAACATAGCTACTCGTAAGAACACTCTCGATACAATCACCTTTCAAACAAAAAAACTAAATCAAAATCGGTTCATCCGTTGAGACGCTATGATGCTACAGACAGACACACAGATACACAGATAAACAGCAACACACCTCAAACTTATAACACCCCTCTTTTTCTGTCGGGGGTTAAAAAATAGCCTATGTCACTCAGGAGTGATGTAGCTTTCTATTGGTAAAAGGTTTTTTTTTAAATCGGTCGAGTAGTTTCGGAGCCTATTCGGTACAAACAAACAAAAAAATCATTCCTCTTATATTGGTATAGCTTATCTAGCGACCCACCCCGGCTTCGCCCGTGACAAATTATACATAAAAGCCTTCCTCTTTTCTCACTCTTTCTATTGATGAAAGCCGTATGAAAATCAGTTCAGTAGTTTTTGAGTTCATCGCGAACAGACGCGGCGGGGGCTTTATAACAAGCTTTTATTTAACTTGCAGTGTGTTCGGGTCAAATCTTGCAACTGAATTTTATAGCAGTTATCCTCCACCGATTATGATGAAATTTTGCATACACGTTAGGTTGGATGACAATGCATGTTTAGCTAAGTGACGCCAATTCTAAATCCAATATGGCGGACGGCCCAAGATGGGGGACTAGTTATTTTTTGCGCACTTTCATGATATGGGTATCAAATGAAAAGGTTTGCTGAAAAAAATACGAAAAAACTGTTTTAAAAACAGTTTTTTTTTTTTTTAATAATTTGTAGTGATTATTAAACGTATTTCTACCTTACGTCATTGTTTTAACACATTCCTAACATTTTCTAGTGTGAAACGCCATCGCTTTCGTGGCCATTACAACCATGACAAGCAATTGATGGGTTTTCCTCGAGGCTATAAGTTTTTTATTTGTCATGGGGTCAAACGCTGGCAGCAGTGAAAGTGTTTAGCATTTTAGTATTAAAGACTTTTGATAATTAAAATATTAATTTTAGATAGTGTTCAAAGAGAATAGACACACTCATAAAAGTGGTTAGTAGTTTCTGCAAAGTCTCGTCAGAATTGACATTGGTCACAGTATAAATATGGACAAACAGTATGAAAACTACCTACAATCGCGAGACCCCTAAGCGGCTCGCACTACTGACAACATTGCGGACGATGCCTAGAGGTCTCGTCGATCCGCATGTTTTTGTGAGTGTTCCGTTTCGAGCGTTTGTAGGTAGTTTCCATACTGTTTGTTCATATTTATACGGTGCTTTGGTGGTGGCCAGTAATAAGTATAAATAAATGTCAACAATAAAATCTTTAATGATAGGCCAGCCTTCCTATCCAGCCATAACACGTACTGTAACTGTCTAAATATTCCATAGACTCTATAGTCTATAGCGAGAAATCGGTTTACTTAGAAAGTACGTAATAGCAATGTTCCTGGTCGTTAGCATTTAATTATTCACTACCGCGTCTACCAGTGTGTGATTTTGCCATAACAATAAAGCAATACCCAGCTTATTAAACACCGCAAGTGACGGCTCTCCGAACATTAACACGTCGATCTAACACCTAAATAATCGATCGTGTCTCTAAGTTATCGACGCGATAATCATAAGCCCGAATGAAAATTAACTAAGCGGCTACATTTCAAACATAACAGTTTAAATTTGGAACGCACTGACGCGCAGTGTAGGTGGTCCAACCAACGTATTAACTGTCTGGCGAATTCGCAACGCAAGCAACCTTTACCACTTGCCAAAAGCGCACACAATTCCTACAAAAAAAAAAGCCACAAACGTAAGAAAAAAAACAGCAAGTTTCCTGTTTCAGTTTGAGTGACAATGTCGTAATACTTCGTTGACGGACAAGGCGGAATCTCGCGAGAGCCGTCGCCGACGAGAAGTCAACAATGAGAATAAAATGTTTTGGCAAGCGACGCGCGTGCGGTAATAGAAAGCCAACTGCCACAGTTCCAAGCGCCACTGGTAGCCCATGAAACTATACCAAACAGCCGGCGTTAATTTATTACCGTGTATTAGCCTTATCTTTACGAGCATCGCGAACGCTTTGGAACATTAGTTGTACTATGATATCTAGAACTAATCATATGTATGAGTCACCTCGTCCATTTCGGAGACAGTAGTTCGGTCTTCCGAGATGCCGCGACTGGACCGGCAAACACTGCTGGCTCTGCTTCCACTCCGGCTGAACAACGTGAAACCCTTGATCATGATGTTCGTCGCAGACTTCGATCTTCCAACTCTTCTCTTCCTTCCATCGAACATCATGTCAGAGTCATCTTTGTGTCCCAATCTTCGCCATTCATCCATAACATGGTCAGTCCTCTGAAGGAAGCTGTCAATCTTACTGCTCAAGTAGTTAGAAGACGTTCCTTCTTCCATATGAGCTGCCACTGGTTTGAACCTCTGCCGGACGGGTTGCTTATTGCAACCGAGCACGAAGGACATGTTAGCATCAAAAACAACGGGCGCCTGTTCTCTAGATCTTAGTTCTTTTAAATCTACGCGTTCAGACATATCACAGGTTTGAGGGTACATTCTTCTAGGAGTAGGTGTCCTGCTGTAAAGTGTGGAGTTCATACTGGATGAACGTGACAATGGGACATAGGTCCCGTTGCTGTTGCATGTCGAGTACTGGCTGGCTGAGCTGCGGGCGCTGCTGTACGAGGACGGACTCGGAGACCTTGACGTCAATAAATTGACCGGCACATGTCTTTTAGCTAGTTCCGCTATGGAGCCCCTCTCCACGGAAGCATTAGAATTGCTTCTTCTGTAGGATGGACTCGGTGAGCGACTCACTAAGTACCTTCCATTGTCACCACTGGGTTCATTAATAGTTCGAACCTCCTTCAGAGGTTTCGTGACGAATAGTTTCTTGCCATTCAATAGAGAAGACGATAGCTTCGGTGGTACTTTCTCATCGAAGTCTATAGGCAGCGTCTTGGACTTCTTCACCGGCAGGATGGGTCTGCTCGGTGGCGCTTTCGGCGGTTTCTTCGGAGTTGTATCCAGTATTGGCGGAGACAGAGGTCCATTGCAGTTTGGCGGCAGAGATCCATTTCCATTGATCGGTGGAGAGAAGAGACCATTACCGTTACAGTTTGTTGCACTATTTTTTTGTTCTGGTATTTGCAGTTTCAGTGGGTACGATCCCGTCCCGTTGACGGCGGCGATGGCGACGGGAGCGTGCGGCATTTTCGTTTAGGCTGTTCGCTTGCGTTTCCTGTATCGGAAGTGTCGCGATCGTTGAAAGTCCAGTGCCATTTCACAGTGATCCGTTGCAGTATTATTGTCGCGAGCGTTACGGGATGCGTCGGGACATTAGTTGGAAATAGAACCGGCGCGAGAGGGCTCCGCGGACGCACTGCGCCGGCTATCTCGGTCGCCGGGCCGACGACGCGGCCGCTCGACTATTTTAGTTTACTTAGATGTCGAAGTGCACGCGCGACTGACACGCGCTGGACCTTCAACATTCAGTGGACGTTCGTATGAAGCCAATGACAACATTCATACGTCCGAACGTCCTGTATCAAACGATTGAGACGCATAAATCAATCACCGCTAAATATACTTAATTTGCATAGTTATGATAAACAGGAGCAGAAGTAGGCCAATCGACATATATGTCAATAGATCAGAAGCGGTCGTCGGGATGTCTGCGCAGGATTCGACCGTACACCGTGAAGGCCGAGTGTTGTTTGTCGTTCACTCAAAGCGTCTGTAACGAGAGACTCGGCCCGAAATGGAAAAGGAGAGCATAACCAGAAGCGTGCACTCATTGCACATACTAATAAAATGGTGTATTTCTTATGGTAAAACACTAACATAACACGAAGCTGACGCACCAGACATAATATTTCCAAATATAACAAATACGCCTGCCGTATATATATATCACATACGCAAATGGATACCAAAGAAGACTCCGGCTCACCAATTTCAATATCAATCACTCAAATTTTGCGGACAGTTCTAAAACATTCATAATGAACATAATAACTGTCGTTTTGACGCACTTGCACTCAAACAAGTAACTGTTGGCAACTACTAAACTGACCGACGCGTTGGCAAGGAAAATAGATAAAATAACGTGAATGTAAAATAGCATAGCGTCCGAATATGCATCGTTTGGCAAAAACAACGTGTTCTACCAAATGTGCGCGCACGCAGACACTTGTAGCGATTTGTTGTGTAAACACGGACGTCGTACTGGCAGGTGGGGAAATGCCAAATTGTGTCAAAATCTGTTTTATGTAGGGTGCGAAAACCGTTTGCGAAATAAAAGAAATTATGGCGGATGCGAAAGATAAGTATGAGACATAAAATAAGACAATTATAATCAGAGAGACATTTTGTTAGATAAAGGAGCATCCAAGACAAAACCCATTTTACACAACTTCCAGATACAAAAGTATCTCTAAACCACAACGAGCAAATAAAATTTGCAGTAAAAAATATTTCCTCTCTCACAAAAATTAATATATTAAAGAAGTCATCGCCGTAAGATATTTTGCATAAAAACACAAAAAAAAAGAGTAACAAATAATTGAAACAAGCAAATAAATTTCGTCTTTAACAAAATAGAATTCTTGAAACTGTAACATCAACAGACCGGGTCACGTCAGTGAATAACTAAACAAAGATGATAAAGCTACCGTCAAAATTAATGTGCCATAGACACACTGTAAACCTAGATTAGTGCCCAGATACTGAAAACAAGCAGTCCAATTATTTACGTACGACTGTTCCAGATTTATTGCCACAAAACTGTGTATTCAATCATGTTGTTTTGTTCGAATTGGCAATACAATTTGTGTAGAGAAACATGAAAATGTGAATGGGAAATATTGCTCGTGCGTAGTTTGTTTTTTTTTCAATAAAGCTGCAGTCGATGCGATCTATGCGCTGCCACAGCCAATGCCTTAAAAGTGGCAAAGTTTTGTGCCAAACAAATTCGGATTTGTCGGTCGTCCCAGTGATACAATGAAGAAAAACGAGAATAACACTTTTGTTATATTTGAGAAAAGACAGAACAAGAATGATAAGGTTCGAAATAATGGTCCTACAGATTTTCTTCGACGCCCACTGCTGATAATTTTCTTGAGTAAATTATCACTGTATACACAAATTTATTACTTGATAGCTAATAGATACCCCATGGCAAGACTCGTTACGTGTAACAACTGTCAAAAATTGTCAAGACAAAAGGTTCAGTAACTCCCAAACAGAATAAACCAACGAACAAAAGCTAAAGGGCTCGAGCGAAAGCTGTTCCAATTCTAAACCACTCGCCAATCGGTCAGATGTTTTAAAAAGAAATAAATAGCCTAACCGGCCAGTAGCGTCTGCCAATACGTCCGCTTGATGCAATCCGTTCCACAGCCCGCAGTAACAATGCTGACAATTGCGCAACCATAGAGTAAATGAGTTTTTAATCTGTGCTAGTGGTGAAATTATAGGGAAGTTATTGATGAAAGAGATTGTTTTTGGGATTTGCGGTCATCTTTAGAAAGGTTTGTTGAATGAAAGAATTTCTTGTCAACAGTTAGAAATGGAATGGGCAATGTCTGCATAGATGATTTGTTATACACATCATAATAATGTATTAAGAATAATTTAGAATGTTTTAAAAATAATTTTGAATGTTTTAAAAATAATTTTGAATGAAGGGTAGTACCTATTTAAATTTTTGGGGACAGTAACTAACAGCAACCGATCGGTCAGTACAAATAGTAGTTTGATGTGGCTACCAAAAAAAAAACTGAGAATCAGACAACGAAGTGATCCTATAGGGGTTCCTTATTTCCTTTTGAAAAACGGTAGTGTCCGACTGAAAGTTCGGTTTCGGTTTCGGAGTCGGTAGAGTTTGGAAAAAAAACGAGTTTCGGTTTCGGCGGCAAACCTGATCAAATACGACCGAAACCGAAACTGCATTCGGGAATACTTGCGCTGTGATCGGTCATGTTGTGTCCAAGCGAGTAAGCGACGAAGATATTTTGCCGCGTCCACGTGCCTAATCATGTCGTGACTGACTTGTGTTTGCAGTTCGTTTTGTGAAAATTTCAAAGACTGCATAGCTATGTGATTTAAAGATAAAATGTCTGATTATAATGACGTTTTCTTTATTTTTCCCTCAAAACATGATCCTTGCAAGGAAGATTCGATTTCGGTTTCGGTCTCGGCCGAAACTGAGACGGTTGCCGAAATTTTGTTTCGGTTTCGGTCGTAAAAACCAGTTTCGGTCGGATCCTAAACGGAACTCTAAAAATCTGCTTTGGCAATTGTGAAAACTTTGCAAAACAAACCACACAATATGTTCGAATCCGATTGTCATTATTTATATTATATGATTGAAATGGTACACAACAATTAATATTTATAAAAAGGCAGTTACGCAAAAATACTGTCTCATAGGTACGATGACATAGCAAAAAGAAAAATAACGACATGACAATATCACACAATAATAATCGTAAATAAAGAAAGTGATTCAGCGAAATCAACAATACAATGTCACACGCTCTCGCGGCATACGAAAAACTATACGTCTTACGATAGCTAAGTGTTGCCAATCAACTTCTAGAGCTCATCGATCGTCTTTTTATTCAAGAAACCGTGATTGATGTTACTTTTCATGTACAAAGTCACTATCATTCATCGGTTTATACAAAAAAAGACCGGCCATGAGCGAGTCGGGCTCGCGCACGAATGGTTCCGTACCGTATTATCGCAAAAAAATCACGGTTGATGTATGGCAGCCCCACTTATATATTTATTTTATTCTGTTTTTAGTGTTTGTTGTTATGGCGGCAACCGAAATACATCATCTGTTTTGGATCGCATCGAATGTATCTGTCCTATGATAGGACTTACACCAGGGCATAACATTATAAATGCATTTACTTTTTTAAACAATAGTGATGTCAACTCGAAATCCTTTGCAAAGGCTTGCTCCGTTAGCAAAGTCGGTTTCAGTTACGACCAGCCCTCTTTGGGAAAATTTCAACTGTCTAGCTATCACGGTTCATGAGATACAGCCTGGTGACAGACAGACAGACAGATAGAAGGACAGACCCCCCTTTAAACTTCTAAGATTTTCTATAGTGGCCACCTTCACCAACTTTACGTTATATAAGGCGGCACACTATACCAGGCGACCCCTTACGAGGCGTCTGGGACCATCTTCGGTAGGTCACGCTTCCAGAGTACTCTCCCCTGGTACTCAAGAGAAAATGTGAGTCGCATCGTGAAAAGATAGAAGGACAGTGGAGTTTTAGTAATAGGGTCCCGTTTTACCCTTTACCCAAAGGGTAAAAACGGGAACCTAAAAAGCAGTTTTATTTTTTGTTAGCAGGCGATAATCTCTAGAACTACCAGACGTTCTAGACAATTGACATTTTATCAACGAAAGCTTCGCGAAAACGATTGAAAAAATGTCAAAAATGTATGGGGATGTCAAGCGCTATTGAAATGTCACGTGATCAATGAATGTTTGGCATTTGATTGTTAAATTCTTGATGAACATAATAGGCAATTCAACAACACGCTACAACCCTTCGAACAAAAAAACTCACGAAGTAATAATCACACCCGCACCGCGTGGCACAAACTATTTCGCTATAAAATCGTAAATGACGATCATTTTCTTTCGTTTTCGCGCTTTTTCTTTCGTTTTCGCGAGAGAATCGCGCGCGCTTTGCGACTGTTCGACAAACTGGCCGTTTTGTGGAATTGAAAATGGAACGTTATTTTAAAATTAGTTCGGAAGAGGATTTATGGTGGCGGAATAAGAGTGATTTTCCTCTTGAGATGTGCGAGGTAGCTAGGCGGTGCGAGGATGTAGTGTGTTTCCATTGAAGCGGTACGAGGATTTAGCGCGACGGTGTGTAGTCATAGCGAGTATAGCTGAGCGGTGCTAGGACCGCACATATTCCTCGCTCGTACTTTCGCTCTTATAAATGTCCAATTCAGACGTTTTTTTTTGTTTTTGATAAATTATTACTTTCGGAAACATTCTTAAACACATTTCATAAAACCTTCAGTCACTTACACATTTCTGTATTTATCATGTTGTAATTTTCAAGATTTGCGTTGCGTTAAGAGCTTTTTCTATCTCTTCTTCTTTATAATAAAATAGCGGACACCTCGCGGTTTCACCCGCGTGGTTCCCCTTCCCGTCTGAATACAGGGATAAAAATTAGCCTATGTCATCCGGGGATAGTGTAGCTTCCCAACGGTGAAAGAATTTTTGAAATCGGTCCAGTACTTTTAAGTTTATTCGTTACATACAAAAATCCAAAAATACAAATCTTTCCTCTTTATAATATTAGTATAGAAGTATTTAGATATTTATCTGTTTTGTACGATATTAAAATTTTATCTAGCTAGAATAATCTAGATAGGAATGCAAATTATTAAAAAAAAAAAAAAAACCTTCATGGTATACTTTACGGCCAGTTTAGAATTCACAAAGCGTAAACAAAAAACAAATACAGCACGAACGCTAAACATTGATTTCAAAAGCTTATTCCTGGAGTTCTGTGCGTAAATCACGGAAATTAGGTCATTCACGACTGGGTACGCTGACGAACGGAGTTCAGGCGATCGCGCTGTTTTAAAATGTTCATTAAAAATCTACAATGTTATTAGCACGTTGACGAAAATGACATGGCCTGGTTATTGGCGTAAATAATTATGTGTGAGAAATTCAATATTGGGTTTTTTTTAAGGTAACCTATATTTTCACTGTGGAAACGGATTGACTGGTTAAAAGTTACAATTTATTAAAAACACTATCCCTAAAGACTTATCTTCTTTCAACTCAGATAAAATTAATTTTAACAGTGAAATCATTTACGTTCCATCCAAATTTCAGAACGGTTTTTTGCTAACTTTGCTCATAACTCTTATTTTACAATAACAGTAAAACCAAGAAATTAAAATGAAACTTCTCATGCATTGACATTTCAATTCAAAACAACAGCTGCGTTTTAAAAATAAAAGAAAATCAGACATGGCCGCTCTTGGAATTCTAAATTCGAATTTTTCGCGCCTTTGCAAAGATTCTACTAAACATTCCGAGAGAGGTCATCAACCCTCGCAAAGACAAATAATTCTATATTCTTCATACGATCAGCGATTACCTTCTAAATGTTCAGTAAATATGGAAATTAGTCTCTAACAATGCATGCAGCTATTTTGCAGTTTTACCGGGGCATCTGTTTGAATTTATCGTTTTACTTATCATTATGAGACTATCAATCTTGGCTTTATTGGCTATGAAACTTGTCAAGCTTGAAGTATTATGTGAATTGTCTTTTGTTATGGTTGTGATTGTCGTGAATGTTTGGGATAGGCTTCGGTTGGAAGATGTTGTATATCTTTATAATAAGACTAGCTGTCCCACGCGCTTCGCTCCCGTCAACCCCACCCTACATACCCTACATACATGATTGTTGCGTAACTTAAACCGTTTACGCAGCGCACGCAACGGAAGCTCTCAAAAAGGAATAATTTTTCCCGTTTTTGCTACATTTTTCATTTATGCTCCGCTCCTATTGATCGTAGCGTGATGTTATATAGCATATAAACTTCCTCGATAAATTGGCTATCCGACACAAAAATATTTTTTCAGTTCCAACCATTAGTTCCTGAGATTAGCGCGTTCAAACAAACAAACTCTTCAGCTTTATAATATTAGTATAGATATTGATAAAAATGGTTCAAAATGGATACGAAATGACATGGGTAGTAATGCATACTAGCTTTCCAGCCGTGGCTTCGCTCCTGTGGCCTGTAGGAACAAGAATCGTGTTTAACTCGGATAAAAAGTGGCCTAATGAATCTCAGCGATATTCTAGCTTTCAATCAGCGAAATAATTTTCGTAATCAGATCAGTACTTTCAGAGATTATTACCTTTTAACAAAACTAACAAACAATTTTATTTCTTGGGTAATTCTTACGTTTCTATTCGATAACTAAAAAAAAAACATTGGCACCAAATATTTTCCCATTCAGCGTCCCTTCACGAGCCAACTTTTTTTATTCTAACCTTGGCGTTGACATCTATTGCTATTCTAATTTCAAATTATACTTTTTTTTCATTGTCAAGGCATTCATCGATAAGCTTCATTTGTCTTTTAAATAGTAATAGTGACATTGGATAATTGTCTTTTTATCACGTTCTGCCTGTGGCTTTGCCCTCGTGAAATAGTTTTGTTATACCAAGGAAAATTTCAACCAGGATGAAAAGAATACTGTGTCCTTCTCCAAGGTCAAAATCTCTAAAAAATTCACCAATATTGGCGCAGCGGTTTAGGCTTGAAAACGTATCAAACAAAAAGACAGATAGAGATACTTTCGGAGAAGTATGGAGTACGGATTTGTATGATAATTGTTTCATTGAGTTACAGTCTCAAGATTACCATCGGTATTCACGTCAAATGCTCGAGTGGCTCTTGAAACTATAACTAATGGCGTACGTGGCTACATTAATAGTCAACATTGACACATTTTCTGTGTAAAATAGCCAGTAATTCATCATACTGGCTATTTTGGATGACAAACAAATGTTGCCTGATTTCTCAAGTTTTTTTTAAATCTAATATAGGCTCGCGCTTGACCACTATCTCACCTGATAGTTTATAGTTTTATCAAAGTTTTAGAGAATTGATCAAATTCTTACACCGTTCATACCGCGAATATCAAATTAAGCAAGTAATCGATAATAGTCATATTTGACTGTGTGTTCGGAGTTGAGTTGAAAGGTAGACGTAATTGAAAAATGCTTGCACTGCCTGGTCAGATTCAGATCCACTCTAGTCTGTGTGGTGCTTTCTTCAAAAGACCATCTCAGACATTAAAACAGATAATATAATACTAGCATACAGATGCCTCATCCCATACAAAGATACCGTGCCAACGTAACCTAGCGTTTTTCATCTGATTATACTGATTATTTTTTGTAAATTGATCGCGTTCTGTTCTGTTCCACGGCGATAGATAGATCACCATATATATCCGTGAAACGGAACCGAACGAAATCGATGTACAAGAAATAATCAGTATAATCAGTACAGTACATCGGGACAGTTTCTTTGTATGGAATGAGACACCACTGGACATTAAACTAATGGCTCTCATATAATTCGACATTAATTTTATGAACTTTAACTTTGAGTTCTTAGTTTGTTTCTGTATTTCTTCCCAGAGTCAGTTAGTCAGTAATTTAAATTGATAAAAAATATTGACGTGTAAAAGTGTTATTTTTTTTACAATTTTCAAAATAAATATAATTTATCATTTAAATTTTAATTGATGACTGTACTACAGTATGAGTCAACACGAACAACGAATTAAAAAAAATAAGCTCATTAGAAAGTTCTCGCAACACCGTGGAACGGAGCGAGTTAAAAAAAAGTCGTTCAGTAGTTTGTTGTCTGTGGTTACGTAATGTCACCTAGTCAAACAAATACCGAAGTTCGGCGTTTAAAATAACGAATGTGATTTTATTTATCAAGATCGAGATCATGATTCATGATCACGAATTACATTTTTGTTAGCTTTTAGGTAACTTGTCTTGTTAATATAATTAGTTTGTATGTGTGTGTGGGTAAAATCTGAATTTGAAAAAAGTAACTCAACGGATTGAGCTTAAATTTTTCATACTTGTTTGGTTTGGTACCGGTTAAACGGGGTTACATTAAGATCTGGGGTAATTGATGATAACTTAATTTTTTTAGGTTTTGAAAGCTGACTCCGTGAAAACGGAACGCACCTAAATTTTCTTTTTAAAATTTGGAACACTGACATGTCAGCTATGTTTTACATCAACCTCAGCGCAAGTATAAGTTTACTTGTTGCAGAATAAAAATTATGAATTGTACAGGTGTGAATTCATTAAAAATACATTGTAAACTGGGGTTACTTTATATTGCAATGAAAAAACAATGGGGTATCAAAGTAACCCCATTTTTATTTAAGCATTCATAGGCTCGTTTCTTTTTATTTTCTCCCAAACTATGGAAAAATAAAATTTTGTATTAGGGAATATAACATTTTATTTGAAGTCGCCAACAATGCATTTTATTGATATTTTTCAAAATATTATTGTAATAGTTATGTAAATTTTGATTTTAAAATTAATCAATTTAGCCTCGTTTACGGTAGCTAAGCTAAAAATCAGGTAAAAAATGTTAAAAATGTTACAGATTGTATTTTGGATTTATATCGTTTTAAAAATTGTCAGAATACAAAAACAGCTTCCCAATGAGTACCTAAGCTGTTCTGATAAGCTCATTCCTTTAAATACCTACCTAATTTGTGCCCACATATCGTATAATTTCCCATAATATCGTTCCGACTGTTGGGACATAGGTCTCCTTTCTGTGGGAGAAGGAATGGGCCACATGGTCACATGTCTTCGAATATTTGGTTCTAGGACATGCGGGTTTCCTCACGATGTTTTCCTTCACCGTTTTGAGAGCAGTGGTGATGAAATAATTTACACAAAGTAAAGCGCCTACTTGTTTGTGTATTTGTGTATCTGTCTGTGTTATCATAGCTCCATAACGGATGAACCAATTTAAATTTAGTTTGCTTTTGTTTGAAAGGTGACTTTATCAAGAGTGTTCTTAGCTATGTTTGATGAAAAACGGTTCAGGCGTTCAAAAGTTATTGGCGTTTCACTTTTTGAATCGGGCTGCTCCCGCAAGATATTGTGTCATAATTACGTGTTCAATAGATTGTCGATCGAAGCGTGTCTACTACTAGATAAATTATGTAGCATGAAATAAAAATGTGCCGGGGGTTTTGTAAATTTTACTTGTTTCTAGGAGTACTGAACCACTGTACTGTTACACATTCGTGTTACTGACTGCCCAACTGATAGGTATATTTTCGTCTCGGTCATGGAACTATAGTCGAGGTCGAAATTGAATTATTTTTTAATTCTCTAGGTCAGGCACAAATTCTTGTAATTTGTACGTTTTTTAACGTAAATAAATCGGTTTTGAAGACGAAAACATTTGCTTATAATTCATCAATGTTACATGCTAATTAAAAATAGACGATAATAAAACAGTGCTAAGGCTCAGCTCACACCGAGACGTGTCCCTGCGCGTTTTAAGATAGCGATACAATATAGAATTTTATTTACTACCCAAAAAGCTATACATTTCAGTGAGAGATTTTAAATTTAAAATTCGAATTTATTTGAATTCTCTCAAACAAATGTATTCTTATTTCAAAAAAACTGCATTCATCGTCGCTTCTCTGTTAGAGCCGACTCTAAGGACCCGGATAAAATTTCTATTCAGTAAACAGGACATTTAAAACTATGTGGTTACATTACAAAAATGGATCCAGGACATGTATAGCTTACCAATACACAATTAAAATTACTTAAATATTTTACTGAGAAAACATCTCATTTCAATAAATTTGCGTTTAAACTAATTTTCAATTAAAATTTCACTTACGTACTTACATGCATTTTATATGTGCATTTAAACTGGGTTTTATACACTTGTATCATTTACTTCAAAGCGGCCAGGATTTCCATTAGTATTTTATGTCAGTAGACTTAAAAGTAAGTCTTTAGTTTATGGTTATGCTCAATAGCACCACAAAATAGTTTTTATTACGGCTGTAATGGTTAGAACATTACCCCAGTCTATTTCACCACACAATAAAAAAGTTTTCATGAATTTGGACAATCAACCTTGATTCTATTGATTGCTGTACTAATTAACATATTTTTTATTAATGATTATTTTATCTCAATTCTAACGAACTAATAGGTACTACTTTTATCTTATCAAAAAAATTTGAACCATATCCAGTCGCACTTTACAAAAAAAAAAAAACAAAATGCCCGCGAAAAGAACTGTCACCGAAAACTGACATTTAATTGATACTTATTTTTTTTAATGCCAGCTGATGTTGGCAAAAGTCACATAGAGACTGCCACGGGTTATGCACGCGTATCCTGTCCCAAGGTAAGCAGGACGGGTGCCTGGCCAGTGGGCGTTTCGTTCCTCACCAATGAACTTCATAACAATTACCTTGTATTGTTTTGTTTGTCATCAAGCTACCGGTCTTATTGATGCCGAGATAATTTATTAAATTGCGGTTATTGATAAGTTTTGTAACTTAATCGGTGGTAAGCAGGTATATAATCGTGTGAAAGATATGGTTATTTTAGAAGGTTCTAACAATGAAGGATTAAGTGACGTCTGTGTCAGTTAAAACTGTATTTATTTCTGTTTTATTTTATGCTTTATTTTCTATGAAAAACAATTACATCATCAGATAGCAGTCATGTCAAAACCGATACGAAATTTTAAAAGAGGAATCAAGGACCAAGAATGACTGCTAAAAAAACAGATATTTCAATTCTTCCACAAAGATTAAGCAGTAAAGAGGTAACAGTTATCTAATATAAAACATCATTGGCAACATTTGGCGTTTGCTGGACTAAGGTTAAAAGCTGTTCATCCGGTCTGGCCGGATACGACCCTTGTCTTTTAGAGAGTCGGTCTGATGTAAAGGATTAAGGTGGGTTCATACGACCAAAATGTACAGACCCGAACGAATTTTTTAAAACGAAATAATGGATATTTTTAGCCGACTACGGCGAAGCCAAAAGGAAGGGTTATTATTTTAGCAGTCTTTGTATGTATGCATGTTTCTATTTACGTATGTTAAAAAGTATAAAATAATGAATAGTTTAAAAACTAAAAAACACGCTTTAATAGAAAACCAAACTAAAAAGTAGAAAATAATTTTCAATGAATTTAAATTAAGAATAGTATGATTAACAAAAAAAAATATTTTATTGTAATAAAGGTTGCACACTATTTTTAATTAAAACATATTTTCTACTTTTTAGTTTGGTTTTCCATTAAAGCGTGTTTTTTTTAGTTTTTAACTTTTATTTATTAATGGTGAGATTTTTACAGAACAAACTAGTGGGTGGATTAACAGGTCACTTCACCTAAGATTTCACAGCGAGTTTATACCAATGTAGGCCACAAGCCACACATTAGTTTTGTGTCGTAAACACCCCTACAATAATTTTAAATCAAACCCAACTGGGCCATGGAAATAGATCACATCGTTCGCCAAATACTAAACGGTTACGTTTGGCAGTTAACAAGCTTCTATAAGTCTAGTTTAATAAATGGGCGGGTATTAACTGTAAATAGTGCTAGTAGGTATCTAGTAAGAGTTGAGAGCTGCATATAAACATACTAACTTATTATATGCTTTATTGTACACTATATAATACATTCATAAAAAGAAACTAACTGAATATGCCCAAAATTAAAATATTCAGTGACAATTGAATTTTTTTGTTTTTTATTTATTAGTTTTAATGATGCAATTATTGCTCTATATAAAGTGATGGCCTGAAACACACGTTTGAAAGAACCTATATCAGGCAGGTCCCTACCAAAAATAGATTTTTTTGTATAAAGTCATGCAGTTGTAATAATAGTAGATTATTGCATCGAGCACAAAGTAATTTATTATTGCACCGAGTGCCTGATTTAGAGCCCGAGCGTTAGCGAGGGCTCTAATCTAACAGGCACGAGGGCAATATAAATTACTTAAGGCGAGGTGCATAATCTGCTTTTCTTTCAACTATTACCTATAGGAATAGTAGATAAAAGAAACTCATATCAAACAGTTAAAATAGAAGTTTAATTATTGAAATAAAAAGATTTTCTATAACACTGTCGGCTTCATTTAGAATGTTTTCCGGAGTTAATGTGTCGCTAGATGATTCCATTTTAATTCGAAGCCGAAGCACTCAAAATCAGATAGTATCACACTTTATCGTTTCCAAAAATATTGTCAAGCAAAATTAACAAAGTTCCCGCCAAATCACTTTTTTAAATTTCTTTCATTTTTATTAAATCAGAGTTAGCAGCAATCATTTTTTAAATTTGGAACAAGTAGGATAGAAACGAATAATACGTACGTAAAAAAAAAAGTATTGATATCGGCTGGCTGAATAGAGCTAATCCATTGAGATTGGCACCTTTTGGTGCGATAAAAAAATAAACTGTGCAATAATGAAATTTCATACATTTTTATTGCTCTAGAGCATTAAAGACTCGCTTTGTACTGAGTTTTTAGTGTGATTGTGATGAAATTAAAGCATAGTTGGAAGAAAAATATTTTTCAACACACTTGCTCATAAAGTGGCTCTTATTTCACCGCACTTAGGCACATAATGACACCTGTTATCAAACTGTGACTTTTTCATTACTATTATTCACAAGTGAGATAAAGAGTTCTTTTTTTAATTTATTGGTTGAGTTGCTTTGTTCTTAAAAAAGTTTCGATACAAAAAAGATCGTGCTCAATAGTACAAATGCAAAACATTTCATGCAACTTCGTATTTAAATAGATAATTTCAACTTGTACGTGTTTAATAAATAAAACTTTCACTTAAATATAACTTTTGTTTTTGTCTGTAATAAAGAAAACTTGAAATTCCCCATTTTGTACGTGGCTAAAACGCTATCCGCGAAAAGCCAAAAAAAGATATCTCATTATTTGTAGTCTATGGCCGATCGCCATTGTGAGATGCGCGCGCATAGGAAAACTGATTAATTTAGCCCGCCATTGCGAAAAAAAATTCACAACTCGTTTTCACTGTTGGAAAAGATTTTTTTGTATTATTTTCTTCACAAGTGTGTTGGAAAACATCGTATGATACACGTGTGTATTGATGATTACCGTCCTCGGCTCTCTTAAGACCCTCACCTAACGGCTCGGGTCTCAATGGCGCCTCAGCGGTAATCACCAACATTACACACTTGTACCATAATGTACTATTAGTTATAGTTTACATATAAGCACTATTTATACCATTGTTTTAGAAATAATATTACTGCACCCAATAGAATAGAATGGAATATACTTTATTGTACACCAAAAAGAGAAATTACACATATATTTTTTTTTTTTGGGTGGCCTAAAGAACTAAACATAAAACATTCTGGTGAACGTACTTACTTTTTAATTAATTATTCTTATTACTTTATTCACTGAATATATTAATTACGGGAACTAAATTTTTATGAATAATAAGCTGGTAAATAGATAACATAGACTGGGAAAAACAGAAAGTTCTTTGAGGAAAACAAAAAACAAAATATTATTCGGAGATTTTTTACAACCCTTGAAGTCAAAATGAAATTGACGTAATTTTTTTGTCAAACTTTGCTGCAGTCTGAAAATCTGTCAAAATTTGGCAATATAGTTAGGCATGTTCTTAGCTCCAAATTCTCAATTCAGAGACCATCGTTTTATTAACCCCCGACGGAAAAAGAGCGGTGTTATAAGTTTGACGTGTTTCCTGTGTTTGTGTATCTGTATGTGGCATCATAGCTCCTAAACGGATGAACCGATTTCGATTTGGTTTTTGTTTGAAAGGTGACTTTATCGAGAGTGTTCTTAGTTACGTTCGGCCGTTCATAAGTTATGAGCGTTTTACTGTTTGAATCGGGGTATTTTCGAAAGATTTCGTGTCACAGTTACGTGTTCGATAGATTGTTGATCGAAGCGTATCTTTGACTAGATAAATTATGAAGATTAAAAAGCATAAAATAAAAATGTGTGAGGGTTACTAAAAATATTAAAATTTTACTTGTAGCATAGATTTAAGGACCTTCCACCGCATTAATGTCGTAAAACGGTTAATTTCTAAAGCATACTCCTTAGTAAAGCAGAAAAGGTTTAGAAAAAAATATTCATTTACATTATTTGTAAAACATGTTTTTTTTTGTGTGACTCTGTTATACTTTAAAAAATAATTAACCAAACGATAATTTTGCGCTACTTTTGGACACTCCTCAAAAACAACTTGTTGACACAGAAATATTTATGGTTAGAATTTCTTCATTACTGAAATAGCATATGTAAAACAAAACTGTCCAAAATGATTTTCAATATTGATATTCTGGCTCCGAGCGGGCGCACGGCTAGTACTGCGTTAACATTGGGGCATATATAGCGCCTTAACATAGAGGAATATATACGCCTTAAGAATCGTTGCGATACATTGTATGTGTAATTTATTAAGGCTTAATCGAATGCTATTTCCTCTAATGTAATATAGCCTAGTTGCCTAGTTATAAAAACGTGATCATTTAAATCTGTATCTAATACCTACACGTGCGCATAATATTCTACTTTTTTTGATTTCCTTATTGTCTATGTTTTAACTACTTCTGAGACAAACAGAGCGTCAAACAATATCGAAGTAAATTACACGTTATTTGTGCTCTTGGCTAAATTACGAGAAAATATAGTAAAATACTGGTAGTTAGTTTTAAAATCTTGTGGATGTTAGCAACTTTCCTTCTTACTCTATGATGGAAAGTTGCTAAAAGTGGGTGCCCGGGTTTCGTGATAAAAAAATGCAACCGACTTCCAAATAAAAACACTACAAAGTGAAAAATAACTTCAATTTCGGATGTCGATGTTCTTGTTTTTGTTTCTTCGTTTTTTGAAACCGATTGCCGAAATTGAAGTTATTTTTCACTTTGTAGTGTTTTTATTTGTCAGTCGATTATTTATTTATTGTTTCGATTTCTTGTTGTGGTACATATCCATAAAGTTATGTCAGAATAGATTACCCGAATAACATGAAACTTGAACACAACAGGTGAAATTAGAGCGTACTGGCTTGATGTTATGTTAAATTGTGTAAACAATAAACAGACATGCGATTGCAGCTATCCCGAGAAACTTGCTGTCATTTATTGAAGAGTTCTGTTGTGTATATCTCTGAAGTTCTTCATCAGATCTTGATCAAATTAAAATGAGGCAACAGCTTTTAAATAAAGCAGAATCATCAAAATCGGTTCACATACTTAAAAGTTCTGAGGTAAAAAACATAAGAATATAAAAAATACCTTTGAATTGAGAAAGCACACTGAAGCAGTCTTTTCCACATGTAGTAATTTTTAAGTCATAAGGAGACAGTCGAATTGAGAACTTTTTAGGTACCAACTTTTCCAAACAATTATTTTTTGTGTAAAATACTCGTACTTGCTTGTAAATGCCTTTATTATTAATTTAAAAAATAATCTCGTGAGTGTCCACCTTTAACACCGTTAACTTTTTACGCGGCAAAATTGAAATGGAACCCGTTCTTAAATTAAAAACCTGTAGCTGTCATTACAAGAGGTTTTGTGTCGGCCATCTTTCTTTTTATTTTCGTAACCTGTTGCAAGCCGCTCATTGAAATATTGTCTCGAGACGAAATTTTGAGTAAGATTTTAAGTTTTTAAGATCCAGTTTAATGTTCTGATATTTTTATTTAAGTATAGAAGACTGTAAACGCAGATTGAAGCGGAAGTTTGAAATTGGCGCAAGTGACAGAAAAGTTGAAAGTGAATCTATGGTTTTGTAGAGACATGTCATGATGGGGATGAAATGCTTGTGACTAAAAGATTTATGAATATATGCGTGAATGTATGGTGGTTATCCATTTCAAATTCACATTCAAGACCTCCCGTCAGAAAAAAGATGGCATGGATTGTGTGAGAAAAATATATTAATAGAAAAAAAATAATAAAAAAAAAAAACAAAAAAGCCGACTGCTTAAGAAGCGAACTAAAAAGACTATATATTAAGAATATATTTTTGAAATCACCTCTTAAAGCCCTTTATTTTGATAACCCACAAGAAGGGGTTGGAAGAATAAAATTGGCCCTTCACAATATGACGCCCATAAACTGCCATTTTTCAATTTGAATGTAGCCAGTGACACTTACAAGGTTAAGACGAATCGATTGACGTAAGAATCATCAAAATCGGCTAACGCGTTTGGTCTCTAGAACGCCACATAGGAACAAACATACATACATAGACTGATAAACACAATACCCTCCATCGGCAGATGGGTAAAAAGAGAGTCAGCGATAGCGTGGTCGTTGACAGGATGGAAAGAGTATGGCAAGAAGAAAAGGTGTTGCGCCGACTCCAAGTACCATAAGACGAAGGGCAGGAAGACGATGATAAAGATTTTAAACGCAAAAGAATTAAAAAAAAATCGGCCAAGTGCAAATCGGACTCGCGCACGGAGGGTTCTGTATCATTATCGCATGCCGTGCCGTTTTGCAAAAAAACAAACACGATTGTTTTAGTATTTGTTGTTATAGCGGCAACAGAAATACATCATCTGTGTAAATATCAACTGTCTAGCTATCACGGTTTATAAGATACAGCCTGGTGACAGACTGACATTTAGACAGACAGACAGACAGACGGATCGTGAAGTCTTAGTAATAGGGTCTCGTTTTTACCCTTTGGTTACGGGACCCTAAAAAACTAGATCTCATATTCACTTTCAAGTTGCTTTTTTTTCTTTTGGTTTATGACCAACCGATGATCGACCCAGAAACTCAGTGACCGCAACGATCAAAACAAAATGACTTCGTACATTAATCCATCATAAACGGCACATTGAAATAAAAGAAGTGTTTTTAACACTACTATTATATTATAATAGTTATTTATGCTAAAAGTGCGGAAGGTAGGTGATGCCCGATGAGTGGCAATAAATCGACACGAGTCGGGAATCATCTTACGTATGTGTAGAGTAGGTATGGAGTTTCTTGTGCGTTCTTCTCCATAACAAGCTACTTTCCGAATGCACGGTAGAATCAATTTTTATTCCTTGTAAATTTTAATGTAACTAACGTTCAAAAGTGCCGCTTTGTGGCCTAGTTGAAATAAAATATCTTTGTCTTTGTCTATCATACAACATTTTACTATGCATTGTACGAGGAAATAAAAAAATATATCTGAACCTAGCAAGAAATTAATAAAATGGCGGGCTTATTCAAGCGCGTTTAGCATATCCACAGATTAACTAATAGTTCCTCGGGCATATATACTGCGCATGTCAAAATAGCTGTCACGTCGTAACGCTTAAAGGCACGAGCAAAATATATATTCTTCCAAACATATTAATTAATGAATATAAAAAAATATAATAATATTGATCAAATCGAAATCTAGAATAATTAAAATCGCCTTTTTTAATGAAGTATTAGTTATATTTTACCTTTTATATGAATGATAATCCGTACTTAACCTGTTTGTAAAACTTTTCTCAAATAATAAAAACTATGCGTCTGGCTGACGACGGAGTTAAAAATTAAAAAAATACAGAAAAGAAAAAGTGACCCTTTCCGCACAGTTTGGCTGCTTGGAAAACGCTCTTTTCGAGGACATGCATTCTAACATCCAACATCGACCACTATGAGTCTCTACATCACCCTAAGGTTGATTGGTAGAAAATGCTTATGGCATTAAGTTCGCTTCTGTACATTTGTGGCCATAAAAAATGAAGAAATAAAAAATAAATAAAATGAAGATCTACTCTGTTCATTTCGGCGAATTGACGATCTTTAAACTAACAGAAAGAGTTTCCGGGTTTTTAAAATTAATCTTAAGTTTAACTTTACTTTCAGTATCACAAACAGGAACATTGAAATGCATTTGATTTTATACGTTAACTAGTGGGCAGATTCATTACTTCTACGAAAGTCTCGGTTAAAGCCCAAAAAAAAAAATTCAAGGTCAAGTGCAAGTCGGACTCACGCACCGAGTGTTCCGTACAAACAGCTACATTCACCATCATAATTAGGTAACTAGGTCAACGGGAACTACTAGATAACCTATATTCGACACAAAACCTATAGACCTACAATTGTCAATTTCGGTTAAAAGCAAGGTCTTACAGCACAATTAAAGGGAAAATGCGATAAATGAAGGTATATTATGTTACTTACAAGTTTTCGAGAACATCTTAATTTGCCCATATCTTTTATCGTGTTGAATCAGTACCTTGATTTTTATACACCTAATAGGGACTATAGACGTCAGTATCTAGTATAAATTTCAACTTGCTAGGTCCAGCCGTTCCTGAAAAAATCGGTGGTGACACACGAAAAGACGGACAGACGGACAAGAGAGTGATCTTATAAGGGTTCGTTTTTTTTTTACCTTTTGAGGTACGTAACCCTACGTATCTGATATATAGAAGCACCATCTACATAAAATTTCCGGAAATTGTCAAAGACCCTGAAGAAAACTTCAAAGAAAATTTGCCTAGAAAAGGAGAAAATAAAAAGAAAACAGGAAAATTTTCACACTCACCTTAGACTCGAACCGTTCCGATTCATTCTTATAATGTGTCCGTTCACTTTCCACCTTGTCGAGTTTTGCCCGGAGGGTCTCCAGCTCATCCTGTTGAAGAAACAACTCTATCAGTACAAACATAAGATTCAATTTAGATTAGCTTAGAGCCAAGAGTTGTCCGGATGGTATCTATAGCTCATCCTGTTGAAAACACAACTCTATGAACACAGCCATAACGTTCAATTTTCTTCAGCTTGGGGCCAAGTGTTAGAAAACGTGCACTTTCTGCTTGTACCCATCGATTTGTTAGTGATTATGGATGCTGTGACCCGTATGCTTAACTCGTCATTTGTATACTTAAACTTGGTAATGTTTCATTATAATATTTACTCGGGTATGTAGGTACATGGTGGAAGAAATGTGGCTTTTTAATTGACAGGGGTTTTCTCTTACAGAAATATGTTTATTATAAACTTATGTCTTACATACATAAATAAACTATAATAATAATAGTTTTATTTTGTACATTTACATTAAAAGAATTCAATACACAGATTTTAAAATAATAAATGTTGATACAGAACACGGTCTGGCTGAAAACGGGTAGTTAATCTCGAAGAAGAGGGGTGTTATGAGTTTAACGTGTGTGTTTGTGTATCTGTCTGTGGCACCATAGCTCCTAAACGGATGAACCGATTTCGATTTGGTTTTTGTTTGAAAGGTGACTTTATCGAGAGTGTTCTTAGCTATGTTTGATGAAAATCGGTTCAGCAGTTCAAAAGTTATGGGCGTTTTACTGCTGAATCGGGATGTTTTCGCAAGATATCGTGTCGTAATTAAGTGTTCGATAGATTGTTGATCGAAGCGTGTCTACTATTAGATAAGTTATGTAGTTTTAAAAGTATGAAATAAACAAAACATGTTAGGCGTTTTGGCAATTTTACATTTTACTTGTAGGTACTAAGGTTTATTTTCGAACTATCAGCATTTCCCTATGAATGTTAGAACTTACTACAACACTACTACTAATTATATTTTTTATATTTTTAATTACATAACTAAGGAGTGGAATACCCTGGAAAAGTCATTGTTTTCCAACTGTCATCATTTCTCGTATCTTGCAATGTCAGAACTAAACTCAAGCACTAGTAATATAGGTACATTTAAGCACTGTGTACCCGCGTGCTCTGTTGCAAGATGCTTCCGATCAAGCGCATGTGCGGTGGAGCGCGACATCGCGTGCATTTGACGGTAGTTGGAGAAAATTTGGACTAATAACTGTTACAAGCGGCATTTTAAGTCAATTTGATTCTACGAGTAGATTTTTAATTGCAATTAAGAAATAATCGTTTCATCTTGTGTATACTGGATTGTTATAATTACTGAAGAGAAGTGTATTTGCGAATTTCTTAGATATTTTGTTACAGTTACGGAAGGGCGACTTCTCACAGCTGGATAAAGATGATAAACGACGCTGACAAGGCTGATTTAATCACAGGGTACATCTATTAAACAAAGACATAAAATACTAAACACAAGAATCTGATCATAAAAACCCCATTAATGTGTCATAAAATATAAACGCAACACCATAACGGCCAACCCACACTCGGACCACAAGCTTCCGCTGAATTAGGCCTAGTCCGCAGTGAACTCGCGGAGACAATTCATTAATATTGTATCTATATTTAGGTACATATTCAAGTTTTCATTTTTAACAACTGGGGGGAAGTTTAAAAAAAACGGATTCCAAATTTAAGTAGTTGGTGACCCCTGCTCTAGGCGCTAAGAAAGTAGCCTGCCAGTGAGTTTTCGGCTTAAAGTTGCCCTAGTAGACGGCACGAACTATTTTGTGCGCTGGGTTAAAATGCATGCTATCTCATCCGACAACACGTGCGAAAGAGATATATGCTGTGAGCAGCAGTAAGAAGCTAGTTCGCGTACGAATTAGCACTTTTGCAAATTTATAGCGAAATGAATGATGATTTAGGACGAAAACAAGCGCGCAAAATTTTATAAACAGACCTTTAGTAGTATAGATATCATGAAAGAACGACCAAATGTATATTTTCAAAATAACATTATTTGCATTGTTGCACTACTAATCTATCCCTGTATGGTGGCTGTTTTGCAATTTTCCTTCTTCTTATGGTATTTATTTCCACCCAAAGATGCGTTAAAATTTGTGTTGAAATATGAAATTTTCGTCACTCATTTTTTTTTTTCCTTTGTTGTTTCCATACAGGGCTAGATGAGACAAATTGATATTTATTTTTATTTTGATCAAACCTCGTGAAACAGTTGAGTAATCGCCAGACTACGTTTGTATGGAAGAATGATCGTCTAGTGCAACCTTAAGCGCCCGCTATAGTTACTTCAGTTTAGACGCAGTATTACATAGCTCTGTTAGATACTCCGCCCCCACCTCAGGCCCCCCGCGTAAGCAGCTCACCCTGTCCAGACCCTTACGTATGTTACTCAACCCACACATCTAATCGCACGTTTGATTTCTAATCGCATAATCTGCGCGGTAGAGACCACGCAATTAGAGCAAACCTGTCATACATACTGTTACTCCATGCGGAAATACTCGCTGCATCTCTTGCGTGAGAATGCGGGTAAAAACGTCCATGTGCAGTCGGCTGGCGGTGTTAGGGAGTTTATATACTTGTACGTGGAGAAGGTAAAACAGGAAAATAAAGTTTTTTGTTCCCTAACTATTCAAGTTCACCCTGGTCAGCCTGGCGGTTCAAGCAAAATGGTTTGCATTAAGTTTGTCTAATTCTAAAGTAGCGAAGTTCAGTCAGTTTTAAAACAGCACCAATTGGTGCCGTTTTTGACAATTCTACCAATGTCATATATGAAACGAACAAGCAAACAGTTTAAAAACGTAACCCGACTTTTTTTTTTGTCTATGTTGCTCGTACCGTAATAACGAATCGATTGACACCGTATTCATCATAGTTCAGGCGCCACGGAGGAACATAAATAGACTGCTAATATCATAACCCTTCCTTTTGGCTTCACCATAGTCGGGTAAAAACCAGACAAAAAGACAATGTCATATGAGGATATGACATTACTTTTTTTTGTTTTTTGACAACAAGGATGCTGACAAAAATGTTTTATCACTCACGGATGTATTTGAGCAATGATGATTTGATGTCAAAGAGAACGTGCAAATTCAAGTCTGGTGAGATAGTGGTCAAGCGCGAGACTACAGGATATAAAAAAATATAGTCTGAATATCATCTCATCAACAATTAATAACAAAAACTTCAAAATGCAGGGAAATTAGAGATATTTTGTAACTGTGAAGCGAATGAACTGTCCCTCTGGTGTCCTGTTTCTTAATAGAGTGTGTACAGCCCTTAACACCAAAGATTACGCTAGATCGGAGAAATTTATAATGTATCAGAAATAATTGCCGTTAAATCACGAGAGTATAGAATTCTTGCGAACGATTACACTAGGAGCGGATGTTGGTTCCGCTTGATTAGCTGAGACAATAACAATGTTTTGTATTTGTACATACATGTATGAAACACAATACTAATACGAAATAGTGTTACACTACACAATCAATGGCCCTAGCATTTTCCCAACTATGTTGGGTCTGGCTTCAACTCTAGCCAGATGCAGCTGAGTACCAGTATTTTACACGGAGGGACCGCCTGGGAGACCTCCGCAATTCAGTAACTGGTCAACACGGTAAGCTTTGGCAAGACTGGATTCAGTTATTCCGAATTCTGACTGTCAATGATGTACCAACTGACACCTGTTCTTGTTTAACGCTATGAAAAAATATGAAGGTTTACATTTAGATGAAAAGCTATTTTATAAAAGATTGTTTTAAAAGGTTGAGTCACTTATTAAAATAACTATGAACAAGTTTCGGGGATTCGCGGCAATGTCTATACAATCTTACTATTTCTCTAAGCTGTACAAACTGTAGTACTTACACCATTATCTTCCTACTGAACAGTACTTGTGTTACTACTGTTCAACAGTAAGATAACATTAACGATAAAATAACATCACGTATTGAAAAGAGCACGTTATGTCCTATTTGTTGAACTAGTTTGCATTACAATTGACAGCAACTGTGCACTGAAATGTATTGCAGTATTGTGGTTAGCGCAAACATGCAGTAAACGTTGTGAAAAGCGGTAGGAAAATGTTTTGACTTCGGGATTAAACACTGGTGGCGAAAATACAAAATTAAATGAAGACGAAGATTCTTAGGAGACATCCAATAACTATATAAAATTTTCAGGGCATCCATATCTCCTTCTATTAAGACCATTATTTCTTAACGAGGACGTTATCACCAAATTGCAATTTTGATTGGCCTTCTCACCCGAAATATCTTTATTGTTGGATATAGGCCTCACGAAGCGTAACCATATCGGCGGGTTCTGTGTTTCTCATATCAAGCAGACTCCTTGATTGTCTTTAATCTTCAAAAAATCCAATTTTCATAACTTCTCTACTTTCATCATCATTATCATTTCAGCCGACAGACGTCCACTATTGGGAATTGGCCTCCTCTAGCCGTGTCCGCATCAAGCGGTACTTCATTTATTTACTCTGTATCCAGTTTCCAAGCCATTTTTTCCCCTCCCCGATACGAGTAAGTACGGAAACGTCGCATAGAAACGGAACAGTCAATATTTACGACATGATTCCGATCACAATAAAAACTGCGTCGGAATCGTTATGAGAGTAGTACGTACCTAGTACTGGTATCAGTTCCGCTACTGAGCAGATAAAAAGAACGGTTATTTATTAGTTCCCATGGAACGGTTATGTGTGATGGTGGGCTGATTAATGGGATCATGTTGTGGAGGAAAGTTGCTGATGGTTTGAAAAGTGGGTGGTGCGTATTGGGGTTATGGCTACCCATAAGTTTGGTCATGTCGAGAGGATGGAAGGCGACTAACAAAAGGTACTCAAGTTCGAGGCAGACGTGAGTGGAAAAGCTAGGAGGAGAAGCCCTAAAAGGACATACACAGACTTTATTGGTGATGTTATTCAGAAAGGCCATGTGTGCCCCTAGCCAAGTTACAAACATTTCGTATCGATGTCTTTATACAATCGTTAACGCCTTCTATTTGTATAGTCTGACCACGTGACTTAACGTGCAGATGTGTCACTCCCATACATTGATTCGTTTTCTACTAGCGTTATCGATTGTAGATTGCCAACTTGGCTAGAGCTATTCTCTAACGATACAGCCCGAGCCTGAGTGCAGCGCTGCGCTCAAAGCTGTATCCTTATGGTGCTCCCACGCCGCTGTTTAAAAATGTTTACTAACATTTTCCAACACTAATACTATTATAGATTCACTAACAAATGTTAGGAATTTTTTTGTTTAGAATTTTTTTGTAAACATTTTTTAACAGCACCATTAGATAATGCTGTAGTTTCTGCCAACCCCCACGGGAAAAAAGGCTTTAAATCGACATAATTGCTTTTCGCCTTAAAAGCAAAATTTAAATCATTCATTCATACTTGGCGAAAATAAACAACTTGTCAATCTTTCTTTTCTTTCTAAAAGTTACCCGTAATTGGAGATCGTCGTGCGTCTGCACAAGACTTAGTGATGCGGCAGACGGAATGTTCTACAACAGTAGGCGTCTTAATTGGTTCGCTACTGTTTCTTATAGCCAGCAATAAATTCACTCTGAATGTAATAATTAGAGACCGAAAAACTTAATGATGACAATGTCACGAAAATGCTACACCTCGAAACATGGTGGTGCAAACGGTATTCTCTGGGGGGTACAAATTCGATGATTTCTTTCGTTGTTAGCTTCATTGTTAATGAAAATAGGCTACTTTTTATCTCGAAAAAATGCTGAAAAGTTCCTGTGGAATGGGCAAAGGAGCGAAGCCGTGGGATAGAGCTAGTACCTATTGTTCAAGAGCTGCGTTACAACTTTGGCGTTCAACTTTATATGTTCTATCATCCGCGCACTTCAGTCTATTAATACAACCTAATTTGCCTATCTCCTACTTACTACTAAACAAAATATTCTTATTAGTAGGTAAGTACCTACAAAGAATCTCTCCGTGTCATTATCGGCACGCGCAAGCGCAATGGCGCGGAAATCGCAAACAATTACAGTTTACCGCGAGCGGCGCGCTGATGCGGTCGCCACCACTTTTATATGGAGCAGGAAATTACGGGGAAAAAGAAAGAAAGGTACGCAGGAAATTGCTCTTGCTAAGGTGAAAAAGATTGATTGCTCCAGGATAACGTAGAAGGAATTGTAGATCGCAGGATATTGCTATTGGGACTACAGAATTGTGAAGAGAATCTTTGACCCTACAAGGATTATCTTTATAATTCCGAAGATAAATAATTTCCTTTAAATCTGTGTCTTTTTTGCATCGATGAGAACGGTGTTAATTTCAACAAATTAAAAAATTTCAACACAAAAAAATCCTCCTCCATATGCCTCCACCATATCATATTAGATGTGTGGTGTGACATAGGGCGGCTTTCTAAATTGCGTATTTGAGGTTTAGAACGTGTCAAACACTACTGTAGTGGCAAATTTTGACAGGTTTTCAGGCTGAAGTAGACAAAGACTCAACTTCAAATGCTTAATTTAGAAATCGGGTGACTTACGACTACACATCTCACCTATCATTAAAAGACCACCCAGCAACTGTAATCTAAGCATTAATAATTTTCTACCAAAAAAATATAAGTGAACCGCCCCTAATCTGTCTTGTTCCAGACGCTCTAGTAAAGTCGTCATCATTGGTCACAGTAAGACCTCACACATAACATAACGACCATTACTTTTACACTAGCAATAAAGAATCACTGATGGACTGAGGACAAGGTGTGAAGCTTGCGCGGTTGCAGAGGCGGCCGCGAAGTATCTTACAAATATTATTTACTAGCTGAACCTCGCGGTTTCACTCGCATCTTTGATTACTACTCCGCTCCTATTAGTCATAGCGTGATGTTTTATAGCCTATAACCTTCCTCAATAATCGGGCTATCGAATAGTGAAATAATTTTTAAAATCGGACCAGTAGATCCTGAGATTAGCGCGTTCAAACAAACAAACAAACAAACAAACTCTTCAGCTTTATAATATTAGTATAGAAGTATAGATTAAACGCGAAAGTTTGTGAGGATGGTTGGATAGATTAAAAAAAAGTTTATTGATTCAATAAAATAATGTTACAGTATTAAGATTGTGACACCGGATCCTGCACTAGGATACCCTGTGTCGCAGAATCCAGTCTTCGACAAATAATGCAACGGTTCCAATCATTAAACAAAAACTGAAAGGTAACTAAAAGTGTAAGCGTAAGTGTGCTGGTATGTAAGTGATGGAGTCTATGTGGTGGTGTGTATGCAATGGTGTGTATGGCCATATGGTGTGTTAACACTAAATTGCTAATAGGTTTCCTGTTTCGTTAAAGGTAAGTCTAGTAGCCAATCCCGAACTTGTTTTTTGCACTCAAACGTATGTTTGATGAGATGTTTGTTACTATTTCACTCAAAAACTACTGATCGAATTTTGATGAAAGTTTACTGTAATATCTCTAGTCTACTTCTATACTAATATTATAAAGAGGACAGATTTGTATTTTTGTATTTAACGAATAAACTTACTACTGGACCGATTTCAAATCTTTCACCGTTGGGAAGCTACACTATCCCCGGGTGACATAGGCTACTTTTTATCCATGTATGCCCACGGGAACGGGAAATAAACGAATGAAACCGCGAGGCGTCTGCTAGTAGTTTATAAAACACAATAATACATAGGCTTTAATTTAAAAGTTTTTGTAGAATTTGGCTAAAGTGGGGGTGATGTGCGGGAAGTACTTAAATGTATGAGAGGGGAGTCGCAGACAGCAGCTAGTTAAATATAAAGAAACCGCTATTTGCGTCCATAATGTGAAGTCACTATGGCGAACGCCTATCGCGACGTGATGGAGCGGCCTCGCTTGCGAGCGATCGTCTATTGTTTTTCATTTTCTTACTGCAGGGAAATGCAAATGCCTTCCGTCTGGGGAGTACGGAGGTACTGGGGAGAACCGACTAAAAGCCGATAGTATCTACTGTAATCATGAATCGCCGGTCCAAGATACAAGTCAAATTGCGCACCCCTAACTGTTATCGGCCCGCCATGCAAAGCGGGCTTCGTAACCTCTTGTTTTTAACCCCCGACGGAAAAAGAGGGGTGTTATAATTTCGACGTCTGTTACTGTGTGTCTGTCTGTGGCATCGTAGCGCCTAAACGGGTGAACCAATTTTTGATTTAGTTTTTTTTTGTTTGAACGGCGTTTTTGTCGAGAGTGTTCTTAGCTATGTTTGAATAAAATCGGTTCAGCGGTTCCTAAGTCATGGGCGTTTTACTGTTTGAATCGGGGTGTTTTCGCAAGATATCGTGTCATAATGACGTGTTCAATAGATTGCCGATCAAAGCGTATCTACTATGTACTAGATAAATTATGTAGCTTGAGATAAAAATGTGTCGGGGGTTTTTTGAAATTTTACTTGTACCCTGAGAGACTACTGACCGCTACAACAACTCGCGATGTACTCTAGCTACCTAATCAAGCCCGCTTCAGTCACTGCGTTCACTCTGGACAAGATCTTAGATGAGACCTGTTCAGACAGTGACGATGACGTAATGGTCCTTAGCACAATATAGCGTGTGTTGATGCACTAATGGTGGAGAAGAAAGTTTTACTATTAGAATGTGAACAGTCTTGCAATCGTTCGATGCTAGTGAGCGATCGGTTTTTGTTTTACCCTGAGGGAACACGCCTAGTCTCTACTGTCCTCTTAAACAACTCGCAACGCACTGAGGCCACATAATCGCAATCGCCCTGGTCACCGCACATGCACTCTGGACACAGTCTTAGATGAGATCTGTTCAGACAGTGACGATGACGTAATCGTCATACCCTAGCACAATGTAGCGTGTATTGATGCACTAATGGTGGAGAAGAAAGTTTTGTTTTTAAAATGTGTACGGACTTGGCATTGTTAGATAATAATTGGATAATAATGCTATATGCCTAAAAAACCATAACTTTAGTAAACGAAAACTGATAATAACAAGGTATATCTACGGTAACCTTTTTTTTTACAAGCTTTTATTTAACTTGCAGTGTATGTATTTATGTAAGTGTGTTCGGGTGAAATCTTGCAACTGAATTTTAAAGCAGATAACCTCCACCGATTAAGATGAAATTTTGCATACACGTTTAGTTTGGATGACAATGCATGGTTAGCTAATTAGATTAGATAACTTTATTTGCTCAAACATGTGTGTACATACAATATTATAAGAAACAAAAATGCATGCAAGGTGATATTGACTAAGTGACGTCATTCTAAATACAATATGGCGGACGGCCCAAGATGGCGGACTAGTTATTTTTTGTGCATTGCATTGCATGATATGGGTATCAAATGAAAGGGGTTGCTGAGTAGAATACGAAAAAAGCTTTTTTTAAAATAAATATTTTTTAACACTTAACAGCGATAGTAGACAGTATCGTATTATTTTTCTTTATTTTTGAGTTTCTTCAAAACAGATTGCTATTGTCAAAACAAATATAAGCGCATGTCAATTTCTTAATTCTCTCAAATAAAAGGAAATCCTTATCCAGGTATTTTTACCATCGATATACGTCTGCCTTATTTAATCAAAATTAATTCAGTAGTTTGGACATATTATGTGACTAACATACTGACACACATTTTTGAATTTATTTCGTGTATTCATTAATGCTAATCATAATTATGAATCAATATTAAAAAACTAATCAACTTATATTATTATAACGTCTATCAATCAGTTGACAGATCAAGAGAGATCTGCTCGATGAGGATTAATCAATCATTAAGTTTTTAATCGTTCGCGTAAATGTCATCGTAAAAATGTAATCGTATTCGCGACTAATTTATATTCGATTATCGATTCTGTTTCGCAATAACAGCTGATATTATGGGCGAGACTAATAGAATTTGGTACTGTATGGTGGAAAGCTAGGATACTGCTGAAAACTACTAGAGACAAAACGCGATAAACCGAGCTAAGCGACTCATCGGCAATGAGGCACTGGTCAAGTCAAAGCTCCAGAGCCTTGAACATCGTCGCCGAGTTGCCAGCTGATAAGCAATAATGTGGTCGACGGTGAAGCACGCTTGCCTAGAAGTAACCTATTCACTCTTGACTTAAAGACCCCTAGATTGTAGCTGTCGGGAAACACAGACTCCGGCAGGGAATTCCATTCCTTAGCTGTACGCATAATAAAAGTGACCCCAAAACGTTGTGCGTATAGGTGGGCATAATTTGGTTTGTGCATAATTCAGCTCATAATGTTTCTAATGCTGGCACAGGCCTCCTCTTTGTGATAGGAAGAGAGCTTTAATCCACCACGCGGGCCCAGTGCAGTTTGGTGCATGTCACAAGACTTTGATTTTTTGTTGGATAAACGACATGCCGGTTTCTTTAAGACGTTGTCCTTCACCGTCTTGAGTAAATATTAAAACTAGAAGTAAATTGCAATATATCTCAACTTCTAATAGCCATTACGATTTGGCTGCTCCCACTACTATCGTCCAAATTAACCGTTGTACTCAATAAATCAAGTGCGATGGGTTTCCCTATTGCAGACCAGCTATTTCCAGACGTATGTTTTGGCAATGCATTTACGCGGTTTTCGGTAGATGAATTTTGGACTAAGTCCTAGGTCCAGCCGTTCTTGAGTTATAAATGGTGTTACTAAACCGACGTTGAATCTGTCAAAAGTAGAATCTGTCTAGTATAGAATCTGTCAAATATAGAATCTCTCAAATGTAGAATCTATCGAGTAGAATCTGTCAAATGTCGACTAAACGGAATAGAATTTGGATGAATGGAAGTGGTCGAGAATTAAGAAAGAAAGAATCAATGTGAAAAAACGCACATTACTAAAGAAAATATGACAATGATGTGGCCAAAAGCCCAAGAATAATACAAGACAAAATTAAATTAAAAAAAATATCTTGATAGGTATCATGCTACCAGTGCAGGTCACTATTTTAGTCTTTGGTTACCAAATTAAGGCCGTCTATACATAACTCAATGACTGTCACATTGACAGTGACAATTGGAATGTTATCTGAAAATTAGTTTTTTTGCCAGTAGATTAATAAAAAATATTGGACACGTATTTTTCTTTGTACCCGTAAACAAATAGTGACGACGATATAATGCATTGAAATATCGTGTGACGTCACACAGTTTGTACACTTTATACTGACATAGTGACGTCACAATCCCACCTGAACTTTGATGGGGTTTATCTTTGCCAATTTGTATTGATTTGGTAAAGAAAAAATATGTGTCCAATATCATTTGATAATTTCACTGAGCACCGAGCAGAGGTCGGTCCCCCAGGTACTGATTAATGTTAAGAGGATCTACAAATAAATGATCAAGATCATAGTAAGTATACGTAAATACATAAACTAATACCTAGTAACTATAGTAAATTATTAAAAAGAAGAAAAGTTTTTTAAACTATGGAATCAGATTGAAACGTAAACGCAGGCGCCTAGTGATAATACGATCAGAAATATGCTGGCGAGCGAATCGACTGAAATATTCAAGTTTTGAAAAGGCGCTTTATCAAAATCTTGCTACTACTACTAAAAACCTATGTATATTGATTTGCATGAAAAAGAGATAAGATTTGATTTGATCAAGAAATACCTATTATCTGGTAGGTAGTTTAGCAACATTCTGTCAATAAAAAAAAAATACAAAATTCTATTTTCGAATTTCGGTGTCAATTTAGTCATAGAAAACGCAATCCGGATATGTAAACAGATCCACGTTACTACGCTCTGGCTGCTATGGTATCAGATTTGAGAAACGGGCGGCCATTTTTATTGGGTTTTACTTTTAAATAGATCGAAGTTTCGAAGCCCTATTTAATTTTTAAGTTTTAAGCCCTAAGTAAAAAGTCATAATTCGAGGTTTGGCTCTCGCCTGTTTCCTACTCGAATATGGGATCAATTTAAAAGGGTTAAGGAAATTTTGCATACACGTTTAGTTTGGATGACAATGCATGGCTAGCTAAGTGACGTCATTCTAAATCTAATATGGCGGACCGCCACAGATGGCGGACTAGTTATTTTTGTGCACTGCCATGATATGGATCACATGAAAGGGTTTGCTGAGAAGAATACAAAAAAGCTTGTTAAAAACATTTTGTTTAGTGAATATTTTTTTATTCGTTATATTTATATTCTTATACCCAGTGCTGGTAAAAGAACTTTTTTTTTTTTTTTTTTTATAAACTATAGGCTAGCGTTTGACCACCATCTCGCCTGATGTTAAGCGATGATGTGGTCTACGGTGAAGCACGCTTGCCTAGAAGAAACCTATTCACTCTTGACTTAAAGACCCCTAGGTTATAGCTGTCAGGGAACAAAGACTCCGGAAGGGAATTCCACTCCTTAGCTGTGCGCACAATGAAAGTATTAGCAAAACGCTTTGTGCGTATGGGAGGGATGTCTACCATGTACCGATGGCGCATGGCCGTACGCCTTGTAGTCCGATGATGGAAAGGGCTAGGCGGAATCAAATTGTGCAGCTCCGTCGCACACTCCCCGAAATGTAACCGATAAAAGACCGACAGACTGGCGACTCGGCGTCCCCAAATAGCTTCTTATTTATTAATATAAATCGAGGGTCGACTGATTTGAATGGTGTGGAGGAAGATTCCTTCAGAAGGACTTGGAATATATCTGTTAATTCAATCTTATTCAAGTTTCATACAAGATCAACTGTTGGTATATTCTATATTCAAACGACAGTAGTGTGGAAGGCACTTAATAATAATTCTATCCAATTAGCGAGTTAGCTGAGTCGTAAAAGTTACATCTTGTGAAATAGCTAGTATACACTTTAATCTTGATTCGTGTTGAGTGATAGGAAGGTACAGGTCGATCCAAACTTAAAGGCGATCGTAAAGTTTGCTTTTTACTGCGCAGTATAAATTTCATGTGACAGTGGGAGTGAGGAGTGGGGGTACTCGTCTTGTGTTCCGAGCCCTCGTTAATTTTGTATCAACCTGTACTTATAAGAATCCTTCTTCTCTACGAGAATCCATTGTCGTTAAATATAATGTTCGGTGTTAAGGGGCTGAGGACAAACAGTTGACAATCGACATCTGAGGTTCTAAGCCACGCCCACTGTCATCGATAGTTTAGGGGAAACTTAAATTGGAGCGAAAAGTATTTGAAAATTAAATACACAAGGCCGACCACAGAGGCCCATATCATAAACGGACTCTTCCGATGGTTTTTTTTACAAAAATATAACCGCGCAAGTTCTTATTTCAAACTGGCTAGCATCTGACATCAGATCGTTCACTGTTATCTTGCCTATGAATGCAACCTTATTGCTACGAAAATAAAGATCACTAAAATAGGTAATCTGGCTAGTGTCATACGAGCCTTTGCCGTGCAAATTGAATAAATATTATAATTATGTCTGCTTCTATGCGACTGCCACATTTAAGAACACAGTACGTTACACTTTTTTATATTGGTTTAATAGCTAGATAATTTTATTTATATTATTTTAATGAGTATATACTGAAATGGACTGTGCAATATTAAACTGGAAACTTTAAATTTGAATTGAGATTTGGTGCTTTCAGTAATCAATTTTATCATTATTTACAATAGGAAAGTCACATCAAATTGTAAAGACACCTTAAATTAGCAAATATCCAAAATTTACTAGGTTTGGAATTGTCTTTTTTAGGCATGTTTAAAATATGCAATAGAATGTATGACGCTATTAATATCATTTGTACAATTAGTAGGTTCATATTCCTTGTTTAGTATTCTCTTGAAATCTTAATATATCATTTAGTTACTAATACAAGATGACTTTCGGATCTCCTGGAATATAATAATTACAAAGCACGTACTGGGTTTTGATATACATCAGCCCTCTGTGGTGAGGTCACGTGGTGCCGCTTTTCTGTATATTAGAGTTAAAAAACAAATAGACAGGGCGCAAAAAATACGGTCATGTAAACTTTATCTATCTATATAAATAAAAAAAACCGGCCAAGTGCGAGTTGCACTCGCGCACAAAAGTTCCGTACCATTATCGCAAAAAAACGGATAAGAACACGTATGTTGTATGGGAGCCCCACTTAAATATTGATTTTGTTCTGTTTTTAGTACTTGTTGTTATAGCGGCAACAGAAATACACCATCTGTAAAAAAAATAATTGCCTTGCTATCACGGTTCATAAGATACAGCCTCGTGACAGACGGACGGACAGACAGGGAGATAGACGGAACCCTAAAAATGCTGTATGTGATTGTAAGCGTCTCACTAGAGAACGGCTGAAACTATTTGTTGCTATTGTTTGTTATATATCAATCAATCAATCATTTATTTGCTATAAGTATTGGTACAGTGTAGGTGTTTAAAGATAATATAGAAAGAAAGTAAATGTTTATATGCGCCAGGCACAACGAATGCCATAAAAAAACCGGCTAAGTGCAAGTCGGACTCGCGCACGAAGGGTTCCGTACTTGTTAAATTGTGGTTTACAATTTATGACGTATTTAAAAAAAACTACTTACTTGATCTCGTTCAAACCAATTTTCGGTGGAAGTTTACATAAAAAAAAAAAAAAAAAAAAAAAAAAAAAAAAAAAATGTGTTTATTATCTTAAATCTATACAATTCAGTTGACGGGGCTTCCCAGAAAGTAATCCGAAGATACTTGTGATGGGATAAACCTCGCTCTTCCTCGATTAGTTACAATTGTTTCGTTGTGCTAATTAGGTATAAGTTACACATTTTTATTAAACTAATAAAAAGAAAAATGAAGATCGTGCTTAAGGCAGTGTGTGAAAGTAGAGTGTGTTTTGTATAGATGTGTGTTCATACGTATGTTTATGTGTGAATGTATATTTTATATTTTCTGTGTATGCGTGTGTGTATGAGTGGGTGTGTGTGTGTGAATGGGCGTGTGTATGTGTGAATGAGTGTTGGAGTGTGGGTGTGTGTTTGTGCGTGTAGGAGTGTGTGTGAGTGCGTGTATGTGTATACATGACGTTCAACCCAGTGTAGCCAAAATGCCTTCCACGGCATCATAGTTAAGTGTGGAGATCCAATCCGTCAATGTCTTCTTACACTCATACAACTGCATAGGGTAAATTTTAAGTATGCGATTTACTTTATTATAAACGAGTGGGGCTTGAGTTACATTTTGGCGACTAGCAAAAGTTGAGCGTGCTGAGTATGTTGGGGCTACTATATCCCACCGTCTTTTTTTAAGTTTGGCTTGGCTAAAGGGTAGAATTTTGTGATATCTTAGTACCATGTGTAATATATACAGTTTTCTGACGGAGAGTAGCTTAGAGCTTGCGTATAAAGTTTCAGTAGGGAACCTGTAGGGCTTACAGTACATGACCTTAATCAAGGATCTTTGTGCCCTCTCTAGTTCTATAAAATACGACTTAGCTGCTCCACCCCATACAGAGATACAATATATGATTACAGATTGGGCCAGTGCGATATATATTTTATTTTGTAGTTCTGTACTCATAACGTGTCTCAAAGATTTGAAAACCCATATGAGTTTTCTTAATCTCCCTATAGTTAGTTCGAGGTGTGGGTACCAGCTTAACCTTTGATCTACTATAATACCTAGGTACTTGACGGAATTTACCTTCTGAATTACAGGGCAACTACAGGTAGATTGGGTTGGGGTACGACAGGAATGTATTGTAATCTTAAAGTCAGGCGCAGGCTGAGAGTTTGCGTATTTAGTGAAGCAGACGAAGTTGGTTTTTAGGGTATTTAGAGTAAGTAGATTCTCCCTTAGCCAATCACTAACTCTGGCGAGTCCCCTTTCGGCCTCCAGCCTAACCTTGTCCCAGGTCTTAGCAGAGAAGATAATAGCGGTGTCATCCGCGTAGGACAGTATCCTCGCACCGTTGATAATAAGGTTACAGAGTTCATTAATGTAGATCAAAAATAGCGTCGGGCCGAGGACACTGCCCTGTGGGACGCCATACGTCACGTTCTCCTCGTCACTAACATGGTTTTCAATTTTTACCCCCTGCTTTCTGTTTTGAAGGTAACTGCTGAGAAGAGAGAGAGCAGAACCTCGAAATCCTAAGTTCTCCAGCCTGTGTATAAGTTTAGAGATAGAGACGGTATCAAAGGCTTTCCTGAGGTCAAGAAAGGCCACTAGGCATTTGTTCCCCTTATCTACTTCCTTGGTTATCACAGTTGCTAGTTCCTCCGTAGCATCCTGGGCCGACATCCCCCTTCTAAAACCATATTGAGAGGAAGATAAGATGTTATACTTAGTCAGGTAGTTAACTATTCTACAGTTCAAGAGCTTCTCAATGATTTTAGAAATGGAGGTCAACACAGAAATTGGCCGATAGTTGTTAACGTCGTCTTTATCTCCACTCTTATACACAGGGGTAACAACGGAGCGCTTAAGAAGGTAGGGGAAGATACCAGTGTTAAAGCACAGGTTGGCCAGGTCACAGATCAGCGGGACTAAGATCTCCTTGGCCTGTTTTAGGAAAAGGGTAGGAATTCCGTCCCATCCTGGTGCACTCCCAGAGTCTAGTGACATTAGTATATTTTCAACTTCCTCTTGAGAGGTGTCTAGGAGAACAAAGGAGGACAGATTAGGGCTGTCTGTGTTACCAGTTGTAGGGGGTACGTAACTATATAAGATGTTCTGAGCTAAAGTTTGACCAATGTTAATAAAATAATTATTAACATAGTTGACTGAGTCTAGGGGACGTGATTTTATCTTAAGTAGGTCGCAATTTGAGCTCCTAGGTGGCTTATAATTTGTGATATCATTAATGGCTGACCACAATGCCCGAGGGTTTTTAGCAGATGCTTTGATTTTATCTTTGTTGAATTTGTTTTTTAGTTTTTTTATAAGGTTCACACAGAAAGTCCGATATCGTCTATATGTAATTATTAGAATTTGATTATGTGGGTTTGATTTGAGTTTAAGGTAGATTGAATTTCTTAGTCTAATACACCGTAGGGCACCTGTTGTCATCCAGGGTTTAATCGTTCTTTTGCTGTTCGTGATAATTACACTTTTAGAGTTCGAAAGTAAAGCTGTCTTGACCAATTCTATAAGCGCAAAGGCGTATGTATCAGGGTCTTTGAAGATGTTAAAAAAGGAGGTATCAATATTTTTTAGACTATTATGAGCATTTTCGTAGTTGACTATTGTTTTGTGCTTTTTTGGTATATTATAGCAATATTTGTTCTCGAGTGATAACAAAATCAGGCAGTGGTCTGTTACGGTTGTATTTAAAACAGCTGTAAAAGCTATGTTTTTTTGATAATCAAGACTCAGGAAGACGTGATCTAGGCATCCATCCCCCCTCGTGGGTAGGTTGTGAGATGGTAAAAGTCCATGCGTTGATAGCATATTTAAGTAGGTTAGTCTATTATTTCTTTCATTGTTTGTTTCAGTAGGGGAAATAATTAAGTCGATATTAATATCCCCCAAGATTAGAATGTTTTTACTAGGAGTAATATTATCAAGATGATTGTTAAGGGATGTAATGAAGTTACCTGCTTGTAGAAATGATGGGGAACGGTAAATACCCAAGATAGTGTAATTTGGTATATTTAACTCGAGTCCGGTGGCATTTACAAGGTTTAATTCTTTAAAGTTTACTAACAATTTATTTGTGATGTATACAACCACCCCGTCACTTTGGTTAATATGGTGTTTTGTTTGGAACGATGTGTAATTAACTAATTGTGGTATGTTTTTTTTAGGGTTTAACCAACATTCTGTGAGAATCAAAATATCTACTTCATATTTTAGTTGTGATAGGGTGAGTTGCAAGTCATCAAAATTTTTATATATACTTCTAATGTTTTGTGTTAAAATAATTAAATTGTGTGGAGAATTACCCGTGTTTAATTTTAGTTCCTTAATATTACACTTTTTCGATTCCGATGGTTTAATCTGATCAATTTCCTTTAGTGTATCGAAACTATCCATTTAAACGTATCAATTTAGTACTCTCGGGATTGCAACTAGGGTAGTTAGATGTTATGGAAAATAGCGGATCAGATTCTAGAAAGTGTAAGTACACACGGACGAATTCAACACTCTGTATAGGGGAAAACAGGGGGTAACACTTTGTATATTTACAATCTAAGTAGTATAGGTTTTCTACTAATGTATGTTTATAGCTATTGTATCTGGGGTTGTAGACGGCGTGTAAGTGTGTTGATATGTTTGTATATTGAGCGTGTTTATGTTTTTTGTCAGAGATCAAGTGATGTAAATGTGGGATATAACGTTGGTAATTGTGATTGTGGTATAAAGGTGTGTAGGTATGTAAGGGTTTGTAAGTAGATTTCTGTGAGAATTCCGCTATATAGTAGACATTTGATATTACTTTTATCCAGCTAGGTAACCCATACCCAGCTTGACAAATGCAACATTGTGTGTAGACGTGTATAAGTGTGTAATTGTGTATAAGTTTGTGTGTAGATTTCTGTGCAGGTTTTGTTGTATAGTTGACATTGTACATATTATTTAAATAATTAGGTGTTGGGCTTAGGAAAGCTATTTTAAGTAGGAGAAACAGTTTTGAGATATATATACCCATAATTAGTCATTGTTCTTGCATTAGTTGTTGCACCTGTGCTTCGTGTTGTATATGGATAATTTTAGACGTGTCATCTTTCCGGATCAAAACCTTTCCCAAAGAGGTCCAGCAGTATTTATATTTTTCAGCCTTTTTCAGGTCACGAGCCAAGAAAAACAGACGAGCCCCCTTAGGAGTAAGTTGTTCAGTTATAAAAACAGGAGTTTCTTCGTTGCTTGTGAGACCTAGATGTTTAGCCTGTAGTCGAGTCCTGTTTCTAAGGTTGAAGTCTTTCACTTTTTTCAGGAGGTCAGATCTCAGTATTGCTGACCTTAATTCCACCACGATTGTAGGTTTCTTCTCACCATCTCCTCGGGGTTTCAGGCGGAAAATGTCGCTTATATCGCATCCATTTAAATCAATTTGAATGGTTTTTGAGAGATTTACAACCATCTGCATCAAATCATCCCTGGTTTCCTGGGGCTTTTTAGGGACATTTTTAATTTCTACGCAGGTCTTGCGCGATTGCCTTAGGAGGCCTTCTACTTTGTCCTCCAATAAACTAATGGTACATGGTAATGTACATCATATATTTTTTTTAGTTTTATCATTACCTTATTTTAGAAGTTTCAGGGGGGGGGACACATTTTACCACTTTGGAAGTGTCTCTCACACAAACTATTCAGTTTAGAAAAAAATATATTAGAAACCGCAATATCTTTCTTGAAGACCTATCCATAGATATCCCACCACAGGTAGGATGAAAAAAAATTGAGTTTCAGTTTTTTTCTATTTTTGTTTGAAAATCTTAATGCGGTTCACAGAATACACCTACTTACCAAGTTTCAACAGCATAGTTCTTATAGTTTCGGAAAAAAGTGGCTGTGGCATACGGATGGACAGACAGACAGACAGACAGACATGAAGAATCCATAAGGGTTCCGTTTTTTGCCTTTTGGCTAGGGAACCCTAAAAAAGAAAACATAAATACTAAAAACAGTGTATGCCTCACAACCACGTATATGTTACTGTAAAATCCGAACTGTTGTTTCAGTTTAAAAAAAAAAATATGATGAAACTTATTATTTATCGGTAAAACAGATTTACTAAGTCTTACCGGTAAAAGTCTGAAATCATCATCATCATCTACCTGTCCTTGTCCCATGTTACTTGGGGTCGGCGCAACACGTTTTCTTCTTCCATATCGTTCTGTCCCGCACCACGATATAATTGACTCCCTTTTCTTTAATATCACTCCTCACACAGTCCATCTATCTTTTTTTTGGCCGTCCCCTCCCTCTTCATCCATCCCCAATTAAATTCATAAGAGTACACCTAAGTCATTCCAGACATTCTTTTCCCGCACCGTCTAGAACCAGCCCTCACGGTACGCGTCCAAATCATCTCGGTACCTATTTCTGGACCGGCCTCAACGGTGCGTTCCATCTTCAAGATTGTGGAGGCTTGCCCAGCGCTCAATTTGCATGCTACTAACGTGAGCCGTAATGGCATTGGCCCATTTGAGCCGAACAGCCTTTTTACCCACGTCTGTTATGCCCGTTTGGGAACACAGCGTGTTCCGTATTCGGTCTGTTCTTTTTACATCCAGAATGCTGCGTAAATCTCTGGCAATCCCCAAGTGTGAGTCTTTAAGTTTACTCTCCAGGGCGATCGGCGGATTTTTTGTTAATAAATAAGAATTGTCAGTGCCGATTTGGCAAAATGATAAGATCAATTAATAATTAGCTTAACAATATTAATACACTAACAAACTATTATTGTTGCCCGTTATTGCAATTGGGATAGTTAATTGCGAGAAATACAGGACTGATCAATGTGATGATTCTTGGTGTGCTTTATGTCCACATGTGGACGATTTTTGGTTGAAACGACGAAAAATGTCAAATTCGTGAGAAATAGATTATCATTTCTCACGAATTTGAAATTTTTTGGTCAGTTCTAGGTGCCGTATGTTAGAAAGAAACAAAGATTGAAACAAATGGATACGAAGAATTTTATTAGTTCTGTCATTTCGAGACACTGCCAGCGTGGTTGGTACGACCATTCCATGTTCTGTGTTTTTTGCTTCTATCGTTTTCACATGAACGAAGAAGGTTAAAATAGTATTCGACCTTACCTATATTTTAAATATTGTTTAATTCAAATTAAGATAGCATTTGTTGTATTTTTAAAGAGGTTCAAATACTTTTTAGGTATGGACTTAGTAAGTAAACTAAACGACGTGAGTCGTTTATAATACAACAAAAATATAGATGCCAGTGACAGCGGTAGTGCCAAAAAATAAAAATAATACAGACTTTCACAATATTACTTGTGATTTCGTTAGTTCCAATTAAAGCCACCAGGCTACATGATCTGGCTGCATTATACCTGATATTTTTTTGACAGATTGAATTGACGAGAAATAAATTGAATATTATTCTTGCTTTTTGCGGAAAAAAGCGACGTACGTCCACCTAGCAACGCCGCAAAGCGGTCACTGTCGAATTGCACTGGATGGAAAGAGAAGCACGATGGAATTTGTATAGACTTTTTTACAAAACATAATAATATGAATTACTTAAAAATAATGAATGAAACTTCAATATATAAGACAATGAAGTTTTGCGTCCTTTTATGATACGTTATTGTTGTTAATTGTACAAATGTACGCTGGTCAGTATTACCGGAAAAATCTTTTGAAGATCACGGTAAGAGGTTACTTTGCCATTCAATTGTATCGAGGTTTTTGTGCGTAAACGTGTTTCGGCCACAACAAAGTTTTCGGAAATATGATCAAGATTAACATATCTTTTTTCTGCTGCCACATCTTCAATAGTTCTGGCTAAAAAATGTTTAAAAGAAAGCCCATTTTGAGTATTCAGCCCCTTAAGTAGCTTTTATGACGTTTTTAAGATTCTGAGTTTATGGTATTGTCTTTATTTTTGGGTGTGGTTTATTTCGGTATAAGAAGGAGGGTTGATCGGCACATTAAAAGAAATAATAAAGGAGAATGCCCATTTTGTTTGGACAAATGTACTGACCGAAACATTTGCATGTCCTGATAAAATCACCTTTATTTGATTATGTTACCTTAATTAATTACACGTACCAACTTTATTCAATTTTCATTGCGGGAGTTAAGAGATATTGAACAAAATGTGTTCCTTTTTAGGTTATATTAGATTCACAGCAATATGGACTCTATGCCAGCATATTTAAGATTTGCATTCGTTAGACATTTGTTCAAGTGCTGGTAAGACATACAATGTTATTCTTACTTACCGGTGTAGATCCAAGCCCGTAATATGGTCAATATATTATCAGGAACTAAAATGCAAAAAAGCAGCAAAATATTATGAATGCGCATATATGGCGCCAACATCAAAGAACATTTGAGACACCAACTTCGAGCCGTAGCCATGTCGGAAATCAAAAATATAAAGTCCTGTCTTATTAAGCACTATTTTCACAAACACACGGCGGTGTTGTATTGATAAGATAAGTATTAAGTAACACAACTCGACGCAACAAAACATACAAATAAAACAAATGAAAAGACGGCTACTGTCACATGACTGTCACTGTCAAATGAAATGACTGTCAGTAATAGGCATGTTACCAAATCGGTAATATAATCGATTTCTATAAACATGATTCATTTGTTATCTTGGTTTGCATTAAACTAGTAAATCAAACCAATTGCAATATCAATTAGTTCTTAACATTAAAGTGGTGAATCGGTTCGATACAGGAGATCCTTGGATCGATTCAGTGTTTCAGGTGGATTACAAAAAAAACGATTTGAGCTGAGAAACGGAAGTTAAATACTTATCAATTCAAGAAAATTAACCCCACTAGGAATCTTTTAGAAAAGAAGTCAAAATACTTGAAATATTTTTGTTTAATTTATTGTCCAGAAATGATTGTGACACAATTCTTTTTTTGAAAGTACTGTCCATGGGCATTCTCCTTTAAAAATAATTATGTTTGATTGAGAAAGAAAGGTTATGGATGGAATGTAGATGGATGGAGAGGGAGAGGACGGCCAAAGAAAAGATGGGTAGACTGTGTGAGGAGTGATATGAAAGAAAACGGAGTCAGTGATGGCGTGACGGGGACAGGACGGTTTGGAAGAAGCACCGACCCCAAGTAACATGGGACAAGGGCAGGAAGACGATGATAATACGGAGAAAGAAAGTTATGTCCAATCTATCAGTACCCTGAAAAGGCTGAACAACATTTAAGAAAATATCAAAAAAACAACTACATTGGACATTACTTACTACATTGCAATATGAATTTGCACATCAGTATATGCAACTCTGCACTACTGCGGTAGCATAGGTAGCAGACGCTTACAGTCCAACTTCCTACTAATAAAATAAATGTAAAAGTTTTTATTCCGATAGTAGATACGGTCCTCAGGGATAATTTTAGTATTTCAAGCCGCTGGCAAAATCAAGTAAATTATAATAATTCATCATCATCATATGAGCCGAAAGACGTCCACTGCTGGACATAGGCCTCCCCAAGCGTCGCCACATTGACACGTCTCGCAAGCAGCGGATCTTCGCAACCTTCACGACGGTTTTATGAACTTACATAATTGAAAAAAATCTAAATTGTACACCTAATTTGCTTTAATTGCAGACTTGACTTAGAAGCCTAGCATATATGTTAGTTTCATTGTTACAAAACAATGCAGTAACACCAAACAATGTATGATGTCATTAGCGCTGTTGTGTTACAGCAATCTTCGTCATGTAACACCATCTTTTCTTACTGTATTATGTGAAGTTAGGTCAAAGAATATCAGAAGACCAAAAAGTAGAGGCAAAGACTTGAGACTACTCCTTTTTTTTTGGTTGGGAAATCATCCAATGACTTCTCCCGCTCTGGGTAAGTGCGAGGGCGTTTCAGACTTTTATTGACTAAAACCCACCCGTGTTCCTTCAGTTGCTTGTGCCAGGGTCGCGGTAACTCTCTTACAAATTTATCCGCGACCCAGACAGGCATCGGCCATAGTGGACCCCGTCAGTTTAGCTGACATCTCTTTGAGTTGCGCGTGGAACACTACGCGCCGTCGACTCGGGCCTGGTCACTATCGCACGTCGAGCTAGCCATTACTCTGGCGTCCGCAAGCCGGCGCCTACGGTGGCTGGAAATCGGCTTGCAAGTCCCGACACCCAGGGCGTCTCCTGCGGTAGCTGGGGCCGTGTGGGCGTCTCCGTTGCGTCTCCCTCACGCGTTCCTTCCTCCTTCGCGAGCATTATTGCTTAGCAAAAGAAGGTGACGGCTTCCCATGACCTCTCGCTCCGTACCATGGTCTGGACCAGGGCCGGACGCGCGAGATCGCTACTCCTAGCTTTTGAAAGTTTGATCTAGTTTTTAACACAATGACACTTGTAAAAACTGCACGCATAATTGGAAAAAGCGAACAAATACGAGCAACTATCGTGACGATCTCACACTGTTTTCGGCCTAACTCTGCATCGCCAAGTATCTGGAGAAGTTGAACTTCTCACCATTATCTTTACATTGACATCTTGGCAGTTCAGCGACTCATTTCGTCCAGTATGATTAGAAGCAGGAAATCTCTGGTTGCTGCCCCATTGTGTGGGTTGCGATACTTGCGATATGATAACCTGTGGCCGGCTGCGTGGGTTCCGTTACACTTTTGAGGCCAAAGTGCATCTCTGTTTTGTTGAGACGTTGATAACGCAAGTGTTTTGGTGACAAAACTTATGCCGTACGAAAAAATAGGCGAATATGAAACAAAACCTGGAGCGAAAGAGAACTAAAATAAAACATTAATGAAAATATTGATATTAGGGGCGAAAAAGGAACAAAACGTGGGACTAGGAAAATCAAAACTGGGGCGAATCTCGTGTGGCGAATCCGGCTAAAATCGTAGCAAGGAATATATGAGAATAGACTGTGCCCTTGGTGGTAATATAGATACGTAATCTGCAGGGACGGTAGTGGGAGTTACTGCTTTGATTGTGTTACACGATATAAAAATCTTCAATGTAGAGGTTCGATTCTAACAAAAACTATTGCGTTTGGACAACGTTATTTGTGCAATGTCCAGGCTTTGAAACCTACCCGTACACTAAAAGTAATTTCCTACATTCGACTCGAATCATATTGACAGTTACACTTATAATTTATGGGCATTAGTCAAGGGTTTTTCCGTTGCCATGGCGATAAATTTAGTGGAGGAAGTTTCCTTCAAAATGATTAAGAATATAGGTGTTAGACTATATGTTTTTTTTATGATAAACTAGCTGACCCCCGCAGCTTCGCTCCCATCAACGGGCTAACCTACCTATCTACCCTGCCTACCTACCCACATACCTACCAACCTACTCACCTACCCTACCGATCAACCTACCAACCCTACCCTACCCTATCCTACATACCTACCTTCCCTACCCTATCCTAAATGCCTATTTACCCTACCTAATTATTACTACAATACGTTTGTAAATTTGTAACCAACTTTTGTTCCTACCGGCGGCGATCTAATTAAATTTTAGAACACAAAAGCTACTATAGTGACTTAACTATGATAGTGAGATATAATCTCTCGTAGCCTTTTTTGTAGGTAATAATGAGTACTTTAATCATGTAGTACATAATTTTTATATATCATCAATAGTTTTCTCACTGCACGCCAAATTTGAAATTTATAGGCAAAAATTTGCTACTTTGGGTTACATTATTGCAATTTTCACAGGGATCTCAATTTGTTTTAAAAATAAATTATAGCCTTTGTAACTCAGGATAATTTAGCTTTCAATAGGTGAAAGAAATTTTAAAATCAGTCTAGTAGTTTCGGAGCCTATGCGGTACAAACAAACAAAAAATTATTTCCTCTTTATAATATTGGTATTGATGTAGCTACGAGTATATTGGGTTAGGGTTTATGGCAAGTAGTGGACTGCGAAAAACTGAGTTTATTTGCTTGATAGTTGGTGTCTGATGATTTTGCATTCATAACTCATGCATTTTTTTGCGTGAACTGTATTGAAATTATACCTAATAGGTGTCGGTTTCCTTTGAACTATTGATTTAATTTCCGTAAATCGACGTTCCAATGAGAATCCAAGCTGTTTTCTCACACTTTGATAGTAACAATTTGCACTTTCAAAACTCTCCTATTCATATTCAATTACAGTCTATTAGGAGAATCAACGTTTTATGATCTGATGCGAAACTTTTATCATAATACTAGTAATAAAAATAAATTTTGATAAATTGCTTCGAGACTTCGAGAGGCAACTAATGTGAATGAATGAAGGCGGAGTTTTTTTGGACTCATAAATAAAAATCGTGGTGTATAAATTCGATAATGTTTCTTGTTAATGATCAATAAACAAATGTATTCCTAAATCCACATATATAAAATAGGTTTAAAAATAACAAACGACTTCCAAAAAAAAAACTACAAAGTTAATAATAACTTCAATTTCGGAAGTCGGTGTTCCTGTTTTCTTTTCTTCGTTTTTTTGACACCGACTTCCGAAATTGAAGTTATTTTTCACTTTGTAGTGTTTTTTTTTGGAAGTCGGTTGTAATTTTTGTAAAATAGTTTTTATTTTTCACTTTTTAGTTGTGGTACATAATGGACCAGTTCTATAGACTAGCTACCAATAATACTATCCCTTTAGAGCGTACCAGTGTGATGTTATGTTGTGAAATGGTGTAAACAATAAACAGACATGCGATTGCAGCTATCCCGAGTGATTTACCGTCATTTTTTGAAGAGTTCTGATGTATATCTCTGAACTTCTTCATCAAATCTTAGGACAACTTCAACTTCACACCATATTGGGACCACATGACAAGCACCAGTATTTAAGTAAAAAAAGAATCATCAAAATCGGTTCACCCAATAAAAAGTTCTGAGGTAACACAAATAAAATAAAAAATAATACAGTCGAATTGATACTCCTCCTTTTTGCGAAGTCGGTTAAAAAAATACAGTCGTATTGATAACCTCCTCCTTTTTGCGAAGTCGGTTAAAAATAGAGAATACATACTTCTTGTAATTGCTAGTTATTATGTGGTCACAGCAAACATAATCCTATGCGTTTCAAGACAATTAAATCTCAAATCTGTTTGCTTCTACCAACCAATGTTTAGGTTTTTATACAGACAACTATTCTGTTAAACGCTTACCATAGGCCTCTCCTTGAGCGTTTTTAAACAAGGTACTAAACCAGTCTAAAGTTCTAAACTATTAGTACATACCTGTGCCTGCTTAAGCCGATGTTCAGTCCTATGCACAGCCAGCAACGGCGTAACTCGTACCAGCAACCGCCACCAAGGCCAGTCGCGCACCGCGAGGAACGCACGCACGTTACGTTGCACGCACCGCGCGGCCGTGTGTTGCGTGCGCAGGCGTTGCGCGCGCCGCCTCGCGAGCAGTCCGCGAGCGCGAGCCTGTAGGCGAACGAGCACCCGCGCGAGAGCTGCGTCGCGACGCGCGTCGAGCTCGCCCACGACGCCGCCGCGGAACATAATCTGTAACAATAAGAGGAATATGTTAGATTGATATTATAGCCTTTGAATTAGGTGTGCTGGAGATCAATTCAGCACCTGCTTTAACAAGTTTAAAACAACCGCTCCGCTACAAAACGTAAACCAAAATCATTTCGGTAGTTACCAGTTAGCTAGCATAACATTCTCGTTCCAGGTTTGAAAAAGTACACTTCGTATTCATAGACAATATATCTACGAGTATTTCAGGCAAAGAAAATCAGACGAATATATTTTATTAAAGGAGTGAAAAATAAAAAAACTCTTTGCAAAAAAATACTACCGACTTCCAAATACAAAACTACAAAGTGAAAAATAACTTTATTTTTTGAAGTCGGTGTCTTTCGTATGTACCAATTTTCTTTTTTATTTTGACACCGACTTCAAAAAACAAAGTTATTTTTCACTTTGTAGTTTTGTATTTGGAAGTCGGTAGTATTTTTTTGCAAAAAGGTTTTTTTTTATTTTCACTTTTTAGTTGTACCTACCTAATAGGCAAGTCAGTAAGGTAACTATAACGCCAGAATAGATTTCATGAAACTTGAACATAACCGGTGAAATGAGAGATCTGCGTACCTCTTATGAGCGTACTGGCGTGATGTTATGTTATGAAATGGTATAAACAATAAATAGACATGCGATTGCAGCAATCCCGAGAGATTTGCCGTTATTTATTGAAGAGTTCTGTTGTATATCTCCGCAGTTCTTTATCAGATCTTCACCAAATTAAAATGGGATCAATTTCGGAACATACTTCTTCAAACAAAAAAAGAATTTTCAAAATCGGTCCACAATTGACGGAGATATCGGTGAAAATAAACGAAAAAAAAAATACAACCATAATGTCAAACATAGAACCTCCTCCTTTTTGGGAAGTCGGTTAAAAAAATATCTAAAAAAAGACTAAAAAGTCCATAGACAAGGCATGGTTGTTAGTAACAAGAATTTTATAACTATGTTAGTAATTAATAAGGGTTGTTGACTACGCAACCCTAAAATAATCAAATGTAAGAAGAAACATAGCAAACACACCGTCTACCCCTGCACAGTAGGCTCATCGGTCTCACAACACATGTAGTCCAATCTGTCCAATGAACCTACTGAGCAGAACAGTATCAGGAAAAGTTCAGGAGGATATCAGTTAAGGAGCTGACGATAAAGCTTAATTTCTTATTAAGCTCTATCGTCAATATTGTCTATGAAATTGCTATAAATATTCTGTATCTATACTAATATTATAAAGCTGAAGAGTTTGTTTGTTTGTTTGTTTGTTTGTTTGAACGCGCTAATCTCAGGATCTACTGGTCCGATTTTAAAAATTATTTCACTATTCGATAGCCCGATTATTAAGGAAGGTTATAGGCTATAAAACATCACGCTATGACTAATAGGAGCGGAGTAGTAATCAAAGATGCGAGTGAAACCGCGAGGTTCAGCTAGTATTATCATAAAAGGCAACCGGAACAATATTATTAATAGTCTGATCTAAAATATTGAAATCATGATCGAAAATGTTTCTCTATAAGTACATTCATAATTATTCCGTGATTCATTAATATCAACATGAACTTTGGCAGCAAAGAACGCTACATCTCTGTGTCTATTTACATTATAATATTGTATCTCCGTACTATTAATACAAGATAGTTTCCATTACAAATTACACAATCAAAGTCAAAAGATAATAAACTATTAATAATAATAATGTTCCGGTTGCCTTTTATGATAATAGAGTTGAACAAGATTGTATTAGAATAGATGTTGCTATGCAAAATAATATACAGAATATTTATAGCAATTTCAGATTGCCATCTCATATTGGGCATTTTACAAATGTTCTTGGTCCATAACATATATAGCTCAGTTTAATCCTAACTTAATAGCAGACTTTAAATTATACAAGATATCTCCACGGACAATAAATACATCCCAAATTATCGCCTATCAAAACAACTGCAATTAGGGCCGATCGTGAGAGGGCCTAACTCACTCGGAGAAGAAGACGTCGTTGAGGCAAGCACCTCGATGCCTAAAACGCAGGCGGGGGGTCATGAGCGGTCAGATTGGGGACTCTGTCCGCCCACCAAGTGACTCCAGGAAAGACGGTGGCACAGTGATCACGTGCTGCCGTGTACTCTCAGGCAAGGTGCTTTACTAAACTCCCCAGGGATGTGTCCTAACAGGCGTTGCACAGTGGGGATTCCGGGGTGGTATCTTGAGAGGTCACGGTGTCCCTTCTACGTGCTGATGGTGATCACCGGAATGGTTTTAGTGAGGTAAAAATCCCACCATCCCTGGTCTTTTCCCCAAAATTCCAGGCACCTTATAAAGGTTTCCCCCGAAAAGTGAGGATTTCTGAATGGAATATTTGCAGTTTTTAACGTATTTAAACATTAATTAAATGCCAAATTTTGTGAGGCAGTTTGACAAATATTCAACTTCAAATTTTAAATAAAAAAAACGAGGGTTATTGCACCTACAAGTGCTGATTTTGATGAAAAAACCGAGAGTGATGTTACATAAAGAATTAACTTTCATTTCTATCGCGTTGAGCGATCATTATTTAGTGCTACATGCGTGCTTTCAGCTGCTGTAGCGAATTTCACATGAAAATGTGCGATGAAGATCGAATTGGTAATGTTTAGTGTTATAACAGCCGGGTACATATTTTTTTGTCTGTGATGCGTTGTGATGATGCTGACAGTTAACTATGTATACTTGTTTTCTTTCTTCTTAGACTAAACTGACAGCTGTCAATGACCTTATTTTTTTAAATGTTGCAAACGCGGAGCATAGTGTTGTAGGCAAGGCTCAATCATAAGTGATTCTCGTCATCAAGTCTCAATCGATGCGACATGTCAATCTATTTATATCTGCAGGGTTTAAGTTTCGTCTAAGTCTAAATCAGTATTCATTGCCCGATTTGACTGGACTTGATTCATATTGCCCGAGCATTATAGAAATGCACCACAACTAAAAGTGAAAAATAAAAACTTTTAACAAAAATAAATACTACCGACTTCCAAATAAAAACGCTACAAAGTCAAAAATAACTTCAATTTCGGAAGTCGGTGTTCTTGTTTTTGTTTCTTCGTTTTTTGACACCGACTTCCGAAATTGAAGTTATTTTTGACTATGTAGTGTTTTTATTTGGAAGTCGGTTGTATTTATTTTTGTAAAATGTTTTTTTACGTCACAAGTTCTTATTCTTTACATACAAAACTGGCTGTGGCAAAAAAATATTGAGAAATCATTTAAAAATTTCTCTGAATGGATGCCCACAGCATTCCAAAACGAAAGTTTGAAGACATCAAGCTATCTATCATTTTCAAACACAAACAAACCCACATATTTTCAAAACAACAATTCAACCCATTTAAAAACCATATAAATCAATTCCACCAGGCCTACAAATACCATAGACTCCATACCACGATGTCAGACCATTAACAATTGACCACAATGTAGTCTATGGCCATTTATAGCCCTGGCCTACTTCCAGCCGAAGTATAATGGCACCTGTTATTGGAGCAAGTGCATAAGATGGGCGTGAATGGACGGCTAGGAGTTACACAGTGGTCGCCATTCAAGTAAACGTGGTCGTTTAGTTCCGGTCTGTGGTTTGTCGAGGTAAAAGTTGACCTGGCTTAAAGTGGCGGTTATTATAAAAATATGTAAGACAAAATGTGCCATATCAAGTCAGCCATATTTTATATATCGTCTTTCTTAAGGTTGTGACCTAAATGAAAAGAAAAGAAAGACCAAGAGAATATGAAGAGGGTAGAGTAGGTTGGAAATCAATAGGATACTAAGACACAGACAATCTAAAATCGTTTGCTCTTTAACTAAAATAGCTTGCATTTTATAGTTTAGTGCTGTACAAAAACAATAGGGATGCATTACGAATCGATTGACGTAAGAATCATCAAAATCGGTCAACGCGTTTCGTCTCTGGAACGCCACATAGGAACAAACATACATACATATATACATACATACATAGACTGATAAACACATTACCCTCCTTCGGCAGTCGGGTAAAAAGACTTTGACCTGTGAGTTTGTTTCGTCTTTCTCCTCAGAGTAATCAGCTTAGAAACACCAACCGACCCCATCTAGTTAAATATCGTGTAAGTGTTTATTTTTCACGCACTTAAATAGTAAATAATTATCATTTTAATCTCTCCGCGGCTCCTAGACAAATAGTCTGATAAACCAGCCACTGTTCACAATCGCCACTATTGTCTTTATTACCTACAACAACTAGCCTTTAATAAATTGATCTATCAAGCAAGTCAGTTATCAGTTGACGACGTTAGATTATGTTAATTAAATTGCCAGTAGTCAATGAAAAAGGACACTTCAATAGCAAGTTGCGTATAAACAACAATGGTCTACTGAGCTGATATCTTGCGACCCTGTGTGGTGTTGAATGAAACTTATATCTATAATAAACTGGTGTTAAATAAAATAGCTAGTATATATGCAATTTAATACATAAACATTAGTTCTAAGAAACTGATAGACATAACCTCTAACACCAAAACAAGGAGCCACAAGTAGTCTGCTCAACGAGAGGTTAAGAATCTAACAACGCGCGTGGTGTCTCTAAGGCGCAGGCCACATAGACATGGCGTCGGGCGCGGACATGGCACGGGCGGCTTCCTATTCCATTCAAATTTCATACAAAATGCATGGAAATAAAGCGTTTACGTCTTTTTAGTTCGCTTTTTAAGCAGTCGGGTTTTTTTTATTTTTTAATTAACTTTTTTTTTTAAATGTACCATACTCTATATCAGGCAATCTAAATAAAGCTACCTGTTTGTAAATCAACTGTCAATAGGTAGAAGTTCTGATTTCATAGCAATTAGCAGAGTAATTAAAATAGCTTGAACGTCCCGTCGATAAAACCTGTCTGTCATCCTTTCTTTTACAAAGACACCAAGACTGCTAGCAACATTGTCAACTCTCTAATTGAAAAGCCATCTCGTACCTTAGCGCCTATTCAATTGTGTTCGTAGCAACTTTTATGCCTCTACTAAGAATTGCCAACAGTTGTTCTTAATTCAGGGAACCACCCAATCAAGCCAAACTTTGTTGGGCCCGGCTTCCAGTCTAACCGGATTCAGCTGAGTACCAGTATTTTACATGGAGCGACTGCCTATCTGACCTCCACAACTCAGTAACTGGGTAACACGATATCCCTTTGCAAGAGAAACTAAAGCGTACGACAATTTATTTTACACTCGAACGAGTTTTCCTCCAACAACCGTTTACACACTGAAGACAAATGACAGTACTAATACAACACAAGTAGGTACACATAACATCATAAACAACACTACAACTTTTCCCCCAGCTATCAACAAACAATCTCCCGCAGTTATCTCGAACACAGTAACAGCAAATTATTTCTGCAGTTATGTCCATATTAGCAGCAGTGGATAACTGGGCCGCGCCGGTGCATGTGCATCTGTGCACAAGGGGGCCGTGCAGCTTGGCAGATAATACTATCTGACGTGATGTACCTTTGATATGACCTTCAACCTGTGTGAAAACTAGTTGACGTATTCTGAAATGGATTTGGAAAATCGCTACTAGTTGTTGACTACAACTTTCTTCGTACGTTACCCATTATGGTTATTATTTCCTACCCTTGTCCCATGTGACTGATCATTTTCGAAAAGTCTAAATCCCTAGGCGATAAGTTTTCTAACAATGAAAGAATGTTCATAATCGGGTAAGAAATTTCATACACGTAGTCCAAGAAAATTAGTCAAATTAAGGCAAGAATCTCGGCATGAGAGATAGTCTAGCTATAAAGTTGTATAAACCTTTATTTTGGCACCCTAAAACTTGTTTCAAAACCTACTTATCGTAGGGTGTCCGCGACTACAAATATTGCAAGGTCAAAGGTCAAAATATCGATATTTTACACATTTATTGCAAATATCTCGTTTCCTATGGGTTTAATGCTATTTGTATTTATTATAAACTAGAGGATGCCTTGCGGTTTCACCCGCGTAGTTCCCGATCCCGTGGGAATACAGGGATAAAAAGTAGCCTATGTCACCCGGGGATAGAGTAGCTTCCCAACGGTGAAAGAATTTTTGAAGTCGGTCCAGTAGTTTTGAAGCCTATTCGGTACAAACAAACAAAAAAATCTTTCCTCTTTATAATACTGGTATAGATATTGTAGAGGATTAAATTCTCTACAACTTTTGTATAAACATTTTTAAATATATTCAATCATTTTAGAGATAGAGGACAGGACCAACAATTTTACCTTTTTACAATATAAGTTTAGATTTGAAGTAAACAACACAAAACTAAACGAATTATCGTTCATCAATTGAAGGCATCGTTTGTAAATCGTGAAGATGCGTCGCCGAAGCAAACATTTCGTGATTCGCCAGAATTTCAGGGTCGATGCGATTTTATTTTTAATTACAGTAAATTAAACCAGTATTTCCACCATGTCAAAGAAGACGGATGTTTTCAAAGCTTGATTGTATTGTTTTTTTTTGTGGATAATTATGTTGAAAAACTGGAGACCAAGATGTGATTAAATGTATTTAAAGTTTTTAAAATGTGTAGTCTGTGTTTAAAATTAAAAATGATATTTTAGAACGAATTTATGATCAAAACTTTAAGGTCAATTTGTGGTTTAAAATTGCAATATTTGTATAGTTTTGTTTTGTTTTTTTTTAATTTAGTTTTGTTCGTTTAATGCTGTTAAATTATGCTGAACTAAACTTTGTAAGTATACTAATAGTTTGTTTTTAGGCTTAGTAACTAGTTTTGGATTTAAGTGTATACGTATGTAGTTAAAGCAAATGAAGTATTTTATACACTGTGTAAATAGTAAGTTTTCTCCACAAACTAATCCCCTTACAAGTGAAATCTTTAAACAATTAACAGTATTAAATGGAAATATTTTAATGGTCTCACTTATGCAATCAATTGCTGACGATACACCATCAAAGAATGCCGCCTGACTGAATCAATAAGGCTCTAACTATCTTCAGGGTTTTCACTTTTAAGAGAAATTGTTTGTTTTGAAATATTTCGAGAATAGGCCCTTTATTTATACAGGTGACTTCTTTCAGGGGCGGAAAGTAGGTATGTATATGATTTTGTATAATATCACTATACTATTCCAAGAATTTTGTCGATTTAAGCGAAAATAGAACAGCTCAGTAGATTTTTGATGCTTTATCAAGAGTATTCAAGAGTGATCGCTATCTTAATACTTATTAATGTTAGGAGAAATAAAATCTGCACCTGTACATAGTGGAACAAATCAGTGGGCCCTGAAGGGAAAATAATTTAAATCCTTAACATAGACTATTTTACTGGCATGGAAACATTGATATTTATATAAAATAAAAACTTGTTTTTACTTATTGAAAGTGATGAGTTCTAGTCTAGATAATATTTATTAAAGTCATTGTGTACTAAATATTAGATATCATGAATATCTTATACGACAGACGAGTGTAAGACCAAATGTTTATTAGAGAAATTTTATCCTGAACGATAATGCTATCGAATAGTAGAATAAAATAGCGAGGTGTTTATTTTTTTGCTGGTTTTGATTGCGTGCTGCAGATATGTGAATGCAGTTTTGTTTCTTTAAAAAAATAAAGTAATGTTTCCTTTAAGAAAAATAATCTATAGTGGTTTCCCTTCAAGGCCCATTGATTTTTCCCACCCTGTATATATTTTTACCTAAGCATCCGATATCTGAGTTTTGAATTTGGAGTTGAGTATTTGTCCAACTCTACTTTAGCTAGAAAACCTGTCAAACATTGCATTCAACATTCAAGCAGGGCACTCGGGCTTTTGTCTCCATGCATGCAATAATTCTCAATTTCCTTAAAAATCTCCTTCACTTGTCAGCCCTACCGACACACATCATTAACAGCGCCCAACTTTCTATGTCGGGAAACGGCACAGGAAAAGTATGAGTTGGCAGCAAGCCGTTTGTTGTAGAAAGTCATAATTTCATTATATGCTAGTCGCTTGTTTGAAGGGTGCACTCGGCTAGAGGAAAGCTTTGGTAGGCAGGTTTGTTAATCTTAACTACCTTGTATAATAAAGGGATAAAACTATTTGTTTGTTTGCTTATATGTTTGTTAAAGGTTATCATAATCTCTAAAAAAAGTACTGATGCGATTGCGAATATTCTTGCTCGCTAAGTATCATAATAGGTTACTTTTCATCCTGAAAAATTGCATGGTGTCTGCTATATAGGCCACGGGAGTGAAACCGCGAGACAAATCTAGTAAATAAATACAGTGATAAATAAAGAATACATTGACGGCGACACGGAGTGCATGGCAAAAAGGTAAAATCATCCTTTGGTAAACCTGATGCCACATATAGAACATACCTTACCATCATGAGCAGATCAATGAGGTACAGTCTAATATAAACTCTTGGTCTATAAAGATTGAAAATGGTGAAGATGAGCTACTAAATAGAGAGGATTCATCAAAATTAAACTCAAAGATTTATTTGCAGATAAATATGGTTACTAAAGTTCTTACAATGGTAGTATAAGAGTAGCTTAACATGTTTAATCATAGCATAATGACATGCAAATTTTTGGTAAGTATACAATTAGGTCGTTATATCTAGACTGAAGGAATTATTTTATATTATAGAAGGAATTCTCAATTATACACCTGCGTAAAGCACTTCTGAAGCGGACCATTGGCAGTTCTTTAATTTGGTTAGGAATCTTGTTATGAATGTGAATACACATACGATAGCAACTTCGCCTATATAGTTCTGTTTTCATTCTAGGAACAATTAATATATTAGGATATCTAGTTCTGAACTTACATTTATCGCCCAGTTTTTCAAACATCTCAAGGTGGGATTTGTTAAATTTACATATTTCCTCATTATAGTTTTCTTTAGTTTTACGGATAATTACGGTCACATCGTCTGCAAGGAGTGTCCGTCAGGTCATTGATATATATCAGAAATCATCGTATAGAACCAATGTATAAGCTGAAAATTTGAGCGACCTGATTCCTAACCATTTCTAAAATACACGCCAAACAGATTAGGAAGTACCAACTCATAAACCTTTTTTAACCGACTTCAAAAAAAGGAGGAGGTTCTCAATTCGTCGGAATCGTTTTTTTGTGTATATTCCCCTATAACTCAAAGACGCCAAAGACAGATTTGGAAAATTCTTCTTTTGTTTGAAGGGGTATACTTCCCAGTTGGCCCCATAGTCATCAGGTCAGGCTCTGATGATGGGGTTCGGTGTCGAAACACAGCAAACAATAGGTACCAAAGACACCGACTTCGGAAAATAAAGTTATTTTTCGCCATGCAGTGTTTTTTTTGAAGTCGGTATGTTTTTGTTAAAAAGTTTTTTTTTATTATTAACTACTACCACAAACCCGATGCTTGCAACATCACTATTAGTTAGACTGCAATCTTATAAGCAAGCAGCCATGCAGGTGAACTAAAATGCTTTAAGTCGTAACATGAGGTAACAGCAAAACGTTAGGAATAAAAACTATTTAGAAACTCGAATGTTATGGCGACGATGATAAAACAAACAACAGGTTACGATTGCTGCCGTAATATTGCCACTTTGTTTAAGCAACAAGTGGGATTATATTTGATTTTAAGAAGGAAAGTGCTGTTCAGATAAAAAATAAATTAAATGATACATTGATTATTGGATAGGGATTATGTCCTGCCAAAGGGTATCGTGTTACCCAGTTACTGGATTGTGGAGGTCATATATGCAATCACCCGATGTAAAATACTGGTGCTCCATTGCATTGACAAAGGCTTGATAGATTGATTGGAAGAGATTATGGCAAGAAAACGGAAAAGGATCAGATAACATAGGCGGACACTCAGACGAGAAGATTCACAAACAGCCAGTTTTTAAAGGAAATGTAACACTAAGATCTATTGAAAAATCTCATGAAAACCCTAATTTAAGACACGAGTAGAATTTCATCAAGCAATGGCCACAAAGGAAACTCGTTGACCACAACATCCAATGTGCAAAAATCTAGCCTTTCTCTTATCAAGTAGCAATTTATCTATCAAAAATCTAACTTTTAGATAAGAAGCGTACCGATATTCTAAGCCGCATTACTAGGCGCGCATAAGGCGGAGCACGTAAGACGAACCCGGCTAACTACCGACGCGATACGGTGTCGGCATATCAACACGTCCTCGGGTTCCGAGAAATAATAGCATACGATGGTGGTTTCATGTGCATTATCATTATAATTGGTAATTTCGATGTGACACTTATCTTTGGTTACAGATAAGAGGGATTTGTTGGCTTTCTTTGGTTTTTCGCTAAGTTTTATCACGTCATCAGCATCGTCATCTTGGCTTAGTTTATTTGTATTATCAGCTTTCACACTTATATAAACTTAGGCTTTTTTGCCACGGGGGTAGGCAGAAACTACCCGCCACTTTTTACGATGCCCCGCAATCTTATTACCCAAAAATACCTTTCGTAAATGCTGGCAATATTCTGACAGACAGAATAATTTAGAGTTTACGTTTGTTAGTCTCGCAAAATCAACAGCCGCATCTGATTAGGTCAAAACTCCAATACATGATAGGTTTATGATAACCCTGTGAATGAAGGAGACTGAATAACAGTACAACTGGATTTGGTTCTTAGATATTAACACCAAAAATAAAGAAATTGCAATACTTCCAACAAACGATGCAACCTCAATCAAGACATATAACCCTAAACCTAATCTGAGCACGTTTTAACTCTCTAATACAACTATGCAATTAATTCGCAGATCAGAAAAGCTAAAGACTCAATAATCTACCTTTATTATTCAAATTAGCAGTTTCAGAGAAAACTTTCCGTGGTTTCTAGTCGCCAAGCTGGCTGGGCGAATCGAGTTTCACTTCTGGCTTAGCACAAAGAACATGTGAGCACTATTATGGAATTTTCATTGGATAATGATCATTAAGATCTCTAAGAGTTCTCGTGTTGATAGCAATTTTCGTTTGCATATTATTATCGTTGAGTTTAACTTCGAAAGGTATATAAATTTCTGTATTGCTATGCGCTGTCATAAGTTCTTTTGAATTTACGTTTACTATAAAAGCGTTTAGTGCTATATTTGCATGTAATTTTAGGTTGTTTACAAGCAGTTTCTGCCTATATTTTATACGTCGACTCTATTATTTATATTATACTTTCAGAGTTAGAGAGTTCAATGTTTTAATATTTCTCTTTTATCCCAGAACGAATGAAATGCACTCTAAGCAAAGTAGATATGCCCGCTTAAAGCCAGCGAAGGTATTTAAAGTTTACCGTTGTCAATTTTATGCCTGATGTCGCAAGCTAAGAAATCTTGGGCTGTAAAACCTTTCTCTATAACTTAGGATGTACGACCATAGCCATAGCCGCTTGATGTTTAATCAAAATTCTTGATAGAGAATGTTATTAGTTACTATTCTGAAAATAACCAATGAAAAAGGCTATTTAACAGAGAGCATTCAGTTAGAGATATGCAGTTGAAGAGCTATAAGCGTGAAATGAAGAAATAATCAGGTTTGCAATAAGCACGTGACTGAAAATCGTCATGAGATATAAGAAATTGGAGAAATCCTACATAAAGCAATGGCCATACCAAATAATGATGACAATGATGATGATACTGCAATAAAACAACAGTGTCAATTTGCAAACTTTAAGAAAGAGCTTTTAAAGTTCAAGAAGAATTAAGTTAGGCTTGCAAAAACCAGGTGACTGAAGATCGATCTGAATAGTATGAAATTGAAGAGGCCTGCCTCTAGCAATGGTCATAAGAGTGATGATAATGATGATGAAACCAGAGGTCATTTGTAAATTTTAAGAAAAAGTATTTGAGGTTCTCTCGACAATGCCTATACAACATTCGGTGGCCATTACCAATCTCACGATCAATTGTCAGGAGTCGTCAACCACGCGCGACCACCTGCGGCTCTCAATTACGTACAGGCTTGTCATTACGGACATTGTCAGGTGCCGTCAACATTTCGTAACCACGTTTTGATCGGCTTTTTATATCGTTTTTATGGTGTCGTTTCATTATGTCGTCGTGACGTAAAAAGTTATAAAATGTTGGGTCTCGTTTAGGGTCTGGTTTTGGACATTTTTGTTTTCGGTCTTTTATTTTACTCTTTACTTTAGGAAAGTTCTAAGAAATACAATATAGTTACAACCTGGGCGTCTTTAAATCCAGAATTAATAGATTACTTTTAGACAAGCGTACTTTACCGTCGACGATGAGATGTCGATGTTGAGATGGATGTGCGGAGTGACGAGAATGTATAAAGTGAGAAATGAGTATATTAGAGGAAGTTTGAAAGTGGCGCCAGTGACAGAAAAGTTGAAAGGAAACCGTTTGTCCTGGTATGGCCATCTGATGAGGAGGGATGAAGCGCATGTTACTAAAAGAGTTATGAATATAAATGTGGATGGATGGAGAGGGAGGGGACGGCCAAAGAAAAGATGGATGGACTGTGTGAGGAGTGATATGAAAGAAAAGGGAGTCAGTGATAGCGTGACTGGGGACAGGACGGTATGGAAGAGGAAAACGTGTTGCGCCGACCCCAAGTAACATGGGACAAGGGCAGGAAGATGATGATGACTTTACCGTCGACGCTTACCATCAGGCGAGATAGTGGTCAAACGTGAGCCTATCAATCGTAAAAAGTCGACATATATTAATTTTAGTACCTTCTAAAATATCAACACCTAGATCAATGTGAAATGTTACGAAAACTGTATCTTCATCGTCGACCACATCTTCGCTTGCCCTGGTGATAAAGTTATCAAACGGGAGCTAATCTATAGCAAAAAGACACTAAATGAGGATTCATTGTAACTTCTAGTAAAACGACGTCATGTATTAGAATACCAGTCTGAATATAAGTATCAATAAAACGCGGACAACGCTCTCATAATCGTCAACAAACGAACAACGACAGCTGGCAGTGAAAGAAAGTCCAACAATACTAGAAATTACTGCGAAACACTGACAAGGTGTTATTTACACACGTAGTTACGAGTCTCCGTTATATTACAAATTGTGTAGTGTCTAGTGGTCACGCACATAAATTGACATCTTTTTCTAATGATCATTTGTAACAACAGTGGTAACACTAAGTGTCAAAGGAGTTATTCTGCCATAGACAAAAATGCCAAACCGTGTTATGTCTGTATCAAAAAGCTTTCGAACAAAAAATATAAAGCCAAAGAATATCTTATTTAAATTCGAATAAGCGCGAAAACACGACTAAGATGCATTGTTTTATTATGTTGGAACACTTGGAACTACGTGCCTAACTTCCGGCTTCATCATCAGATCAGTTCGATGGTACAATTTTCGCCAGTACCATTTATTTATATGTATTTGCTTCATCATAGTCGCTTTACTATTCGATATATTTTATTCCCATGGCATGCTTATTAAGGAGTTCCAGTGACCATCTGTGGTCTTCTTCACCAAATGATACTTTCTGAGTGCAAATGCTTGCCATGTTATTGAAAATACCAAAATCGCTATATGTCTGCCTATAAATATTTCAGGAGTTCCCTCAATTTCCTAGGGATCCCATCATTAGATTGACAATGGGACCACCTCGAGAGTAGATCACCCATCCAAAATAAAAATATTTTTTGTAATTCCGTCTATATATGACGGAGTTATGCCCGAATATAAAAATACATAAAATAGGAACATTCGAATTGAGAACGTCCTTTTGGGAAGACAATTTAAAAAAAAAATATGAGAATGTTGGCTATGAAACTTGTGTTGTGGGAACTCTACATATTGAGAGAGAGTTAATCTGTGTTATGAAAGTCTGGACCAAAATCGGTGCACAGCCTAATACATTTTTCAGTGAAGAGATCGTCTAAAGGATAGGTTCTAAGGCAATATAAGATGTATATTATATGATACAGATTTTATTGTAACTGGCAAACCTTAAGCTTAACCCTTCGGGAATTTCAGCCTTAATGTTATGTATATATTTTTTAAGAAGCTAAGGTTTTATAGTCTACTAATATAAAATCTCAATAATAAGTTGTAGACTAAACGAAGAATTAAAATGAAAAAAAAGGCTGTTGGAGAACCCATGCATAGTTTTTTTTGCTTCAGAAGTCTAAACAATGCCTTGCATGCCAAAACCTATTTACTTAGCACGTCAAACAACGGGTCTACTCTAACAAATTACATGTAATCACTTGAACTTTTTGTAGAAAGATGACAAGCTTATTTTTGGCATAAATGGCCCATCAAGTCTGATTATGTCCAGTATTTTATACAAAAAACTTTAAACTGTTGCCATCAACATCACCACAGCAAACGGAACATTCAAAGACCTCATAAAGATTAAGCTCCCAACTCCTTTATTCTCTTCGAAATGAATGGTGTACTTATATTAAAATCGAAGAATAAAAAAGCCCAATTAGAATCAGTGTTTCCTTTCATAAACATAGTTATACATCAGCCTATTTGAATAGAGGTCTCTGACCCAATAACAAGACTAAATTAATCCTATTTCAAACGGCAGCAATGAATCATAAGAGTAACTCATACTCGGAATGAATTGAAGAAGAAAAAACTTATACAAGACTTATATACAAGGCAATCATTTCTGTAGTAACAGCCATTGTATCTATAATAGACTTTCTCGACGAACAGACGGACAAAACGTAGATACTAGCCGACATATTAATTACTTATATTGTAGAAGCCAAAGCCGGTCCGGCACAAACGCAAATATAATTACCAACAGTGATTGATACACTTTTTAAATAATTACAAGACGAGATAAAAAAGTGAAATCGATATACAATTGATACTGTGAGAATGAGTTTCTAAATATAGGTACTTTATATTGTGTGATCAAAGTAACAAACAAGTAAAACGCTAGGAAGAAAGATGAATTAGGTTGTTGATAGATGTTGACACTAAAGATGAGATGAAATACATATTTCTAGAAGATCAAGTCTAAGAATATTTTAAAGACAATCCCAAATAGATATAAACAATGAATAGCATCAAGAAACATCTTTAAGTGAGTACAATATCACTAGTATTTTTCTTACAAGTTGGTCTGAGAGGACATGTATCAAATAATTTCTCATTGTTGCTGCTAGACAATATTGTTTTAAGAAAAATTCTTGATCTGAGACTTGAGTGACTGGATCCTACGACACAGAATATCCTTGTGCGGGATCCAGTGTCACATTTAACTATTGTAACACGATTATGAAATGCATATGAAAATACTTATTAAATTGTTTTATTCGGTCCTTAATATATTGATTCATAACTTGTTTTCTCTTATGAATGAAAGACGGTATTTAGTATATTCTGAAGTGAATCAAAAGATAAATCCGATATGTTTTACTTTTACGTAACAATAAATTGAGTTTCATAAACATTAACAAAATTGTTTAATTCAATATCAATTCGTTTCATTCAACAATTGTTAATTATATAACACGAATCTGCTGTTATTAATCGATTTCGTCTTAAGTTTCACAAAACACGGAATCAAAATAACAAATGATTCTGGTAGATATGTTTTAATTCACCAATTTGCTCTGTTCGGCGGAATCATAAGAATTTTAACGGTATTGATGCTTGGCGCATTAGTACCGCTAGAAATCGCATACTGCATGCAGCGTTAACACGTGAGGGCGACGAATGAAAACACTGTGCAAGTGAGCATGCATTGGCAAGAGTATTATGAACAGAACATATACACGTGCCATAATTATATGCATAAATGAAGCTAAAACAGTTAAAATGGATAGCGAGCGAAAACAGGGCGCAAAATTGAACATGTCTGGATGGAAACCATAAGACCTAAATTACCAATTTCCGAAAGCCATTTTTATTGCCATCGTTTTCAGTATCTATAAATAGAGCTAAAGTGAGAGAGATAGATTAACCACATGTCTAGACAAGTAGAATAAAAGTGCCAAAGAAAAAGGCAATAAAAGGTCAAGATGAAACGGAAAGAACTGATTAACCGCGGAACCGGCACACATTTGCGAGGGAAGCGACACGCAAGCTTGGAATACGAGTTAATGTTAACATTTGTAAAGCAAATGCGGGTACCGTTGACATGAACGGGTATTAGCAGTTAGTATAGGAAGTGAATTAACTTAGAATTGATTCGACTGTTATCATAACTAGTACTTGTAAAAAGGAGACTGTTTATTGTTTGTAGTTGTTGTTTGTATAACCATCCAACTGTAAATAAACACTCATCGATAAAGCCAAATAAAAAGCAAAAACAAAAATGTCAATAAAACACATGATAACAAAAGAAAGCAAACCTTTACTTCGTTAAGTATAGCAAAAACAAATTGAGCAATACTAGCGACACTAGCCAATGTTTTAGTCGTTTTGATAGAAGGACAGGCTTTCCCCAAAGCGAAAGCAGTACGTGATGAGCATATCCCGGTATCAGATGCCAACAACATGACGCGAACCTAACTTAACGTCTAATTTGAAAGCAATCTTCGAAATAGAAGACGTGACTAAATAAATCGAAATGCTGAAGTCTGGCGATGAATGCGGAGAGAAGTGAAAAGTTGAATAGTTGTACAAGACATGTTATGAAACATTTGTACGTGCAAACTACGAGAAAAGACTGAATTCTGATACGACTGATTGAATTAAAGTTAACGATGTAAGTTAAACAAGATGTAAAACTATTCCTATCTAGGTTTATCCATTGAAGAATTTAGGACTTCTACCAATAAATTAAGATCTGAGAAAAAGAAATAAAGTAGGTCAGTTCTGCTGTAAAATAATTGAGTTGTTTAGATAACTCGTTTTTCCTGCATAAAGTGAGTCATTGCTTACAATTCAGATAAATATGATTTAAATTGTTACGATTCAGATATCTTTGATCAACATTGTTCTCAAAAATTCAAGATAAGGGAATGAGTATGGATAAAAATATTCTCAGCAATAAAATTTCATCGTAAATTGAAAAACGTGGGATAAGGGAAAAATAATGATGTAACTGAAAAACCGGCCAAGTGCGAGTCGGACTCGCGCACGAAATGTTCCGTACCATTATCGCAAAAAACGGCAATAAATTGACGTTTGTTGTATGGGAGCAGTAAATATTTAAGTGGTAAATATTTATTTTATTCTATTTTTAGTATTTGTTGTTATAGCGGCAACAGAAATACATAATCTGTGAATTTTTTTACTGTCTAGTTAACACGGTTCATGAGATACAGCCTGGTGACAGACAGATCCTTTGGGTACGGAACCCTAAAAACGAGACGCAATAAAACCAGCTTTTATTGCGTCTCGTTCTTGCGTTTGTCTGAAAATATCTACATCTTGCAATAACGAAACATCAATGAATAAAAGATACTTCTTAATTAAGACCCATTTAAGAGCAAAGTACAAACAAGGGATTCCGACAATTTATGCTTGCCTTTACGCCTCTTTGCGTCTCGTGTGAGCGGATCTTGCAAGTCTTTTCAAACTTAATAAAAACTATTTATGTGTGTGAAAAACTGCCGTGCCTTGGAGTTCTTGACTTTTGATCTTACAGAGGTCATGACAAAGCAACTATAGTCTGAGGTCGACTCCATTTAAGCATGAATCTTTGACTCATCTATTTCGACTTGAAACTCTTCAATATCCTTACTAAAATTGTTAATTTTCTTGAACACTATCTATTAGTAAAGTTCTTAAGCTCTCACTCTGAACCAATTTTGTTTTTTTTTTGTGTTGAGCTATATTGAATCTTGGTGATCAAATAAAACTTTTCATCCCGGGAGTACATACTCCCGGGATGAAAAGTTTTGAAAAAGAAGAGTTGGAAAATATCCCATGAGAACATTCTCATGGGATATTTTCCAACTTTGAAAAGTAAAGTTGCTGGCAGAAAAAAATGCACTATATTTTCTTCAATTTCAGAACTTCTTGGAAAGTACATAAAGTGGACTTGCACGTAATATTTGCTGTCACACTGTGACGCGAGAAAGTCGAAATCGAAAGTGTCGAGTTTTTTTTATTTGCAACGCATCACACCCAGGGTGAGGTCTGCATTTAAAACTTGGAAAGCTGTTGTTCATAATGGTGCCAAAGTATGGCGATCCGGGTGTCGGAAAATGGTATGCAGTTGCGCAAATTGAATTACTGCATTTCAATTAAGTTTTATAGAAATCGATAGGAGCCAATAGCAGAGGTTCTAGACAAGAGAAAACGAAAGTGTCACGATAGTAATTGAAACATGTCGAATATATATGGGATTTCCAAGCGCTATCGTCATCGCTTATACAATCATCATCATCCTTTTTAATGTTGCCACTGCTGGGACACAGGGACGACTCTGTGAGAGGGAATGGGCCGTAATCCACCACGCAGGCCCAATGCCGGTTGGTGCATGTGATATGTATTCAAATTTTTGGTTCTAGGACATGCCGGTTTCCTCACGATGTTTATCTTTACCGTTTTGAGAGCAGTGGTGATGAAATAATTTACACAAAGTAAAGCGCCTGCCTGGCATAGAACACATGGCCTACAACTTATAAGTTGCGGCCGATGGACCCTCAGGACCACAAAAAATCAAATAGAACCAGCAGTGTAATGTTACTGGCAGGAGAAGAAGATTCAAATTAGTTTGATCTAAAACTAATGTCTATTTGTGATCGAAATCTACATTTGTCTCATTTCTCAACCTTTGTTGACCTCGAAGCAAATTTTATGCGAGAAAACATAGTGTAGAATTAAAATGATAATATTATCTAATCCGCATGCAAATGGCAGGTGACATTTGACTTCTGATATTGAAAGAATGTAGGTGAACGTTTTTGGACTACTTTAAATGACCGAAGTAATGAATATGGAAATAATTCGCACTATTTTAATATACCGTGAAGATAAATGAATATTGAAAAGTTCACGCACTTTACCTTGTCATGGCCACAAAGGTAACAATAACAAGTGTATTTCTAACAATAATAAGTACTTTAAATCATACGTAAACTACCTCACCAAAACGTTTCAATCTACTCTCTAACCACATTGCCATAACCAGCAGAACGTGAGTTAAATACATTACTATATCAGATTAATAAACAACATCAGACGACATGAAATAATGAGTAAAAACCACAAGTATTTGGTGAAAGTAAAAGCGTAAATAAATCTGGCCCCGAAATTGACCCCTGTGGTACACCTGGCTGTTACACTGCCAAATAAATCGCCGAAACGTCCAAAATATAATTATTGCACTCCGTTTAAAATGCATAATTACGTGTCCTAGAATCTGAATGGGTCTCATTATGTAACAAAAGCATTATACGTCGGGTTTTCAAAGGAATGCGTTTGTTCTTCGTTAAAGGATTACGCAATAAAATAAACGCAACCAATCATCGCTTTATGCAAACAAAACATTATAATAAGAATGTTGGATCTTACATAATAAGACTTGCTTATTGACACCCTACAAAATTCTTCGGCTCCGTCATTTACTTTCGTCTGAACATTAATCAAGAAAGATACAAAACGACGCATTGTTTATGAATAAATTAATTTATTAATGTTGATGGAATAGAGAAATCGGTAGCAATAACATTAAAGACTATACAAGCGGTATTAACAACATCTCTATCGTTCGCAACATAGATTTTAATGCCCAAATAAATATTAGATTCATTGAATAAAAAAAAACTAAATGACAGTTTATAGATATTAAATATGTGAAAGTTTGATATTTAAAACGCATTCCAATTCTAATCAAACGAATTTGTTCGGGTCATTCATGCGAATACTAATAACGTGCAATTTCTTCTATAAGTGTAGTCATTGCATTCACAGTTAGTCGTGCGTATTTTACAAATATAGTAAGTTGTTACGTTGACGAAATGGTAAAGAGGTCTTCGACCGTTGCGCAGTAATACAGATGGGAGTGCAACGCGCACCGCTTTCGAGTCTATATCTAGTTAGACTAGTCAGCATGAACGGAGCAAGATTTTAATATCTTTTGCGATCTAGATTGTAGCATGTTTGCACCGAGGGAGTGCGGATAAACAGCTCCTGTAATTTGTTGTTATCAATATGTTAACAGTGTCATACCTGTTCGTCCACTTTCGGAACGTCGGTGGCGCGGGTACCGCTAGCGACCTCGTTGCCGCGCCCGCCGCGCCTCGCAGGCCGCACGGGACACACGCTCTTCGCATTCTCCGACAAATCTATCCCAAACTGCTTGGGACCATCGAACACTTTGAAATCCACCTCGTCCACACTGCTCACAGGACTCAAGTCGTGCACGTTATCAAACGCTACGTCATTATCGTGAACAGCGTCGTTGGAAACATGACCGGAATCGTCGCTGCAGTCCGAGTGGGTATCGGATATCTTCTCGTCAGTTTGTTTGTGTAGAGCTAGCTTCTCGATCTGCGAGCATGTTTTGGAGTCGTCCCTCGACTCAACGTATTTGACTTGTCGGCCGACGAGTGTGCTCAAGTGGTTGTGGAAAGTAGTGTTTGCTACGCATAACTCCTTGTGCACCGGCGGGATCACCTTACAGTTTATGAACTGAGATGTTTCGGTTTTCAACTCTTTAGCCGTTTTCAACTCCAGCTTTTTCACAATAGACTTAACAGGTGACAGTGTCGCATCGATTTCCTCTGATTCATTTTCATTTCTTTTGGGCTCAGGCGCAACTACTAAATCTCTCTTGTTAATCATTCTATGCTGCAACTTGGCTCGCACAGCGTTTATTTCATCGGAATAGTCTTTCAGTGTTGTTTTTGATGATAATACTGTTCTTTTAGTGTCAACCGGCTCTTTTTTAGTTTTATCGTTTTGTCTCTTTACGTCGGATTTAAGATTGAGGAGCGACTTTTGTCTTATTTGTTTGCTTCCGTCGGGCTTTTCGTTGTTTTTTCGTGGCGCAAGCGGTTTCTTTTTCTGAGCACACTCTCTGGCCTGGTCTACATTACTTAGATCAACCGGAGTGGGAGAAAAAAGCGCTCTGGTGCTGCTGAACTTGTTATGCGACATTTGACTCCTTATCACCGGGATCTTACTAGGAGAGCCCGCGATAGAAGTTGTAGACTTGGTCCTCTCTAAGCCGGGTGAAAACACATATTCGTTTCCTATTTCCCACACGCTTTTTGCTTTCTGCATTTGTGATTTTGGGGTCTCTTTACTTTCTAAACTAATCTTTATGTTTAACGATCCATTATCTGTACATGTTCTAGGTTTTGTTTTCTTTGGGTCGCTCACTTTTTTCTCGACTTTTTTCATTACTGGTTTCGTTTTAGACACAACCGGAATGGGTGTCGACGGTGGATTAGATAAAGTTTTCTTGAGTATTCTTGTTTTTACATCAAGTTTTTTTAGATCTTCGGCTTTGAAGCAGTTCGGCCGAGACGAGTTTTTTGATGAAATTTTATACGTAGCATACTTATCAGGATTCATCTTGTCATTAGGTGTCGTCACAGTCGTAGTCAGGGGCACCAGCGGAGCAGTCAGTTCTTTTCCCTTCATGTCGTCCAGATTCCACAGACTCGTAGTTTTGTCTATGGAATTATTTCGTGCCACTTTATTTCTAGTTTTACAGTCACTTTCCGGGTCCGAATTGCTTTTTTTCAATATACAACGTGATTCAATAATGCTACAAGTTTTAGACTTTTGTAATTTAGGCGGAATAAAATGAGTCTTTGCAGCTTTCACATCGGCAGTGAGCGAAGTACAAGTGAATTCAGATAAAATTTTGTCGAAAGATTCCAAAGCCTTGGTTAATTTAGTTTCAGCACTCGTACCACCCGGGGGTAAGGACTCGGCTTTGAGTATAGCTACGTTTTCATAGATCGAGCAATATCCTTTAGTTTCATCGAGTAACTGATCTCGCACCACATTATTGTCGCGAGCAATGTTTACGTTTTCGTACACGTGCCGACACGGCGCACTCTCAGTCTTGGTATTCACAACAGAGTCGGCAATATTGACTTTAGTAACAAACTTTTGCACGTTATCACTGTTAATATTCACGGGTTCACTGATCCTGCGCTCGAGGCAGGCGGCGATCGCGGTCACTTTGCTGCCCTTCTGCTCGGGTGCGTGTTCTGGACCGACTGAAAAAGTCCTGTAGAACTTCTGCAGCGCGCCCTGTTGCGCGGGAGGGGCGGAGGGAGGGTGCTTCTCGGTCGGCTTCTGTCCGCCGAATATGTTGAATACTTTCACTGCGGGCATGGCCGGGCCCGGCGCGGGAGCCGGTCGCGGAGCGTGGAAGCGCGCGCGCGTCACGGTGAGCGGCGTGCATGTGCGACGCAGAGCCGCGACGCCGCACTATCAGCGCAGACAATAAGAAAGTCAATGTCACTCCAGGCGCCCAAGACGTGACAAATCATCCATAATGAACGACCAGTAATATAGGTCCGATTGATGACCGCTTACGAACAATTTACATGACTCATTTACTTTGATTATATTCAATTAAACAACAACAAACCGTTAAGCACAACACTCGTCGTGACAATTTTCACTGCAATTTATTGTAAACTATTAACATCAAAATCGATCACATTACCATTTCCATATTCATAAATAAAATGTTATGATTGATAAATTGCAAATATTAAGAGAAAAGTAAGCCGAGCGTCTTCGTTAACGACAACCTGCTATTTTATGTAATGAGCATACTTTCGTAAACAAAACCAGTTATGTAAAATCCATAAATTCCAATAGAAAGTAGGAATGAGGTTGTTTGGACAATGATGTAATTGACCGACAAAAAGTTTACGGTGGACCCAGAACATATGTGAAAAGAGGTTGCAAAAACAGCTGAAATGTGAAATGTTACTGGGAAATGTAATACGGGTAACCTAATTAAGGAAGAACCCGGTTACACTGGACTTCTGGAGCAACCAAACACGTGTGGTTGACGGTTGATGGTTGCTTTAATGTCGCCGAATGCGGGCCGTCGTCCTAGTAACTGGATACGTGATATTATTTTTAATAACGAAATTAAACGATTTATGAAACACGATACGTAAATTCAATTAAGGTATTTTATCATTTCAAACGGACGTTGAAGCTGGAAATGTAGGAGATGAAAGGACAGCAAATGCGTTTGCACAACAACTTAAAAAGGCCTTATATATAACTATATATATAACAGAACGTAGCTTATGATGGTTCATAATATATAATTTTCAGTGAGAATCATATTATATTAAACCAAAAAACAAAAATAATACTATATCAGATGACCATGAGCGTCAATTTTATTGACCGAATTGCACAACGCGGCGAAGATTACAATATTTTTCTCAAACAAAAACACTTTTTTTAAACAAGCTTTTAGGCTCACCGTGCATTGTCATCCAAACCAAAGGTGTAAGCAAAATTTCATCTTAATCGGTTGAGGTTCTTTAAAAGTCAGTTCCAAGGTTTGATTGATTTGATTTGACATTGTGAGTTAATAAAAAAATATTCACCAAAAATCTGTTTATAAAACAGGTTTTTTTCGAATTCTTCTCAGCAAACCCTTTCATTTGATACTCACATCAAGGCAGTGCACAAAAAATAACTAGTCCACCAACTTGGGCCGCTCGCCATATTTGATTTAAAATGACGTGACTTATAGCTAATCATGCATTGTCATCCAAACTAAACGTGTATGCAAAATTTCATCTTAGTCGGTGGAGGATAACTGCTTTAAGATTCAGTTACAAGATTTGACCCGAACACACATACATAAATTGCAAGTTGAGTAACAGCTTGTAAAAAGGCTTAATTTTGACGAATTTAAATTTTGATGTCCTGAAGTCCGTAACTTCCTCTTCGTCAGAACCATCTCGGAGATGGTTCTGACGAAGAGGAAGTTACGCGTTGCGGATCTGTCTTCTAACCTAGTCGGAGATGGCATCTCCGACTAGGTTAGAAGACAGATCCGCATATTTTGTAATATATAGTAAAACTGCTAAAAAGCCGACTTGCTCTGCCTGTTGCCATAAAACAAGTTGATTGCGGAAGTCAAGTTTCGCAATTGAACCTGCTAGAGGAAAGCGTACCAAATATTTTCCATAATAGCCAGTTTCTACAGCAGCCTAGAGAAGAATTTAGCGATGACTAAGTAATCTGATGTAACACTACAGGTGTAGAACTTAAACACGTCCAAGATTAAAAGTCAGGTCGTCAAAAATGCAGGCTGACGTAACGATGGAATACTAATAAAACTTTATGTAATATATTATGTATGTCAGTTATGTGAGACTGGGCGGCAGCTGAGGTCATTGACAGATGTAGTTGTCTATCTGGCTTTAGCGTTGTAGAATTCGAAAACAAAAGCAGGTTGCCGAAATCGATATATGAACGTATTTTCTTTTTTTTCAAATTACATTTTTTTTGTTATAAGAATTTCCCAGTTTTCACGACGCGTATTAAATATTACAAATCGGAAAAAAAATAAAAAAGATAGTTAGCAGACTTTGCAGTCCTTTTAGGATCAGCCTCGTAGTAAAGCGGCAGCCGTCGTATAAAAAACAAGTATAATTAACTATTTTAATTTGTCCATGAAGTTTTTAATTATTTTCATAGAATCGTCCAAGAAAACGAATCATTGACCACTGATAATCTTTGGATGTGTGTATGTTTGTTACCCAATGAAGCCAGAACGGCTGTACGGATCTGGATGAAGTTTGGCACAAATATAGATTATACTGAGGAATAGCACATAGTATACTTTTTATCCCGGGAATATGTTCACTCGGAATCATTTTCGAATTTCACGCGGGCGAAGCTTGCTAAGCTAGTGGCATATACTCAAGATGCACTTACATCTCTTACTCATCAAGACAAACAAAAGCTTCCATATTAAACAATGAAACTGGAATACTAATACTAATTATTACGCAACATATTATGACAGTATGCGACTGGTCGTCGACGGGCGAGGTCGTTGACAGCTGTAAAGTGCTTTGTCTTGGAACCAAAGTCAATGATCTGTTTGGAAGATTCAAAGGTGAGAATAAATTTTGGGACGGATGGAACATTTTGGAATTTGAATGTTCAAAAAAGTAAATATGTTAATGTGGTGGTAAAAACTTCGCAACAGTGACAGGACAGATAAGAATGAAAATTGGGGATGAGGCATTACATCAATCAAAAACTATGTTCCTTACAGTTAATACAAGCTCATCTAACACACCCGGATTTTCATTTTAGACATATATTTCAGAGTTATGTTGTGATGCGGATGAGAAACAACAAAAAATTATCGAGAAGAACTCGATGGAAATATAAACAGTGAATTGTCTTCAAAGATAAACCATACCGGTCAATTGAGAATATAAACAAAACCATCGAATGGTACGACATACACAAAACAGCCGAAAACAATAACCTAAGATCTTAAATAACCAAACAGAAACTGAAAGACATATCTAAACAAATTTAAAAAAAAAACACTTATAATAGTACTAATACAGATATTAGCCAAAGCAACAAAACAAAAAAATTGTTTACCAATACAGAACGATATCCAAAACAGCTACATAAAACAAACAAAGACGCAATTAATGTCGAAAGTGTAATATTTCTCACTCACAATATCCACACAGGAGGGACACACGATGCACGGGTACTTAAAAATGTGTGACATAACATGACAAGTAATTACAGCAAGCCGTGACCGACGACCGTGGAGAGGATTAGCTCGGAAATCGTGTCAAGATGCCTTGAGACCTGTCTACATAGAACGGAGCGAGAAAACATTAATATTCATGACTTCATGGTGGATTCCTCGAAAACCTTGGTTGAGAACTTGAGAACGTGCATGTAATTTCTTTGTTTTCAACGGCAAGCAAACTGGGGTTATCAGTAATTAGTTGAATGCAGAACATCCTGTTAGGATTGAATGCATATATCACCCCGTATGTTTTTAAAAAGTTCCGTGAGATTATGAAATCTTTCTGTCAGACGAAGAAGTTGGATGAATTGTATTACATTTGAAATTATCTGTTCTGAATACATCGAGTTTATAATCTTGCAAGATTTATCAGAAACTTACGGTGTTTGCAATAAACAGGTGACACGTATATCTGAATGTAAAGTGTCTCAGATGTGAACATAATACTCAGTGATCAATGAACATAATATAAAGTCAGTGATGACCGACATATTACACACAAAAAGCTACACATAAAGCTTGATTTTGGCTAAAATTATTGCTAACCAATAAAACCATGAACACATGACCGGTGAATGTGTTCCTAAAACTCAATTTAACGACTCCATCATCGAAGCCAATCTCAATGAAACTCAATCCAGTGTAGACATCGCCTTGTAGCTAATAAAGAGATCTAATAAAGACAGACTGGCCGTCTGGTTGACACTTAATTGTTGACAATCGAATCAACAACGGCACGGCACAGTTGGCAAGAACAAAACGTAATTGAGTAGAATTATGATAGACATTTGCAACGTTCTGGTTGATTTTTTTACCGACGAAAAAAAAGCAGGAGGTTCTCAATTCGAAATGTATATTTTTTACGCATAATGTTTTATAGAGTGGTCCGATTTCAAAAAATATTTTTTATTAGTAAGAGTATATCTCAAAGTTTGTCTCATTTTTATTTTAAATCATATCCTCTAAAGGTAGAAAAAAAGAAAAAAAAGGATTTGTTGATAATTTTCCCACTGAATTTTCAATTGTGAACAGATTCTGTTGAAATTAAGTAAACTGAAAAGAGAATCAAAAACCTTATTAACAAAAAAAATATCATTATTTCGTCGGTTATTTGTTTTTGTTAAAATAGTAGTTTATGAAACTGTTGCATGTTTTTAGTTGCAGTTTCATACACTACTTTATCTACACTTATACATTGGGATTGAACCTACTAAATACCTTTTATTGCATTTGCCATGTCATAAAGTTATCATAGCATTTATCATATAATTTTCTCAACTTTGCTGGTAATAACAATAAACAATAGATTATGAGTAATTTCCGTCGCCGCATCTAAAATATCGGGCGGAGTCAAATTTTCTTCAAATTCACTGATATCAGACATTTTTAAGCAAGAATTACAAAACTCATGAAATTCAGTACAGCAAAACGTATGAATGGCGCCAAAACCCAGCACATCACCGCGCATGCAATAAAGCGGGCGTAGACAAATAAAAATTGGGATCAAAGTTTATAAAATAGGTACTATAAAAATGGCGCGCACCGCATACGCTTTCCATAAAAAAAAAATTGATGGAAACTCCTTGGTGATATTAACTTCTCGGATTTGGCCTATATCGTAATAGAAAAAAAATGTTTTATCTACTCTCATATCGTAATATTCGAATTATAAAATTCAAAACGAGTTTATATTGGCATACTTTATAAACACAATACCGAAATTTAAAAATGGAATCTTATTATAACACTATTTCTCTAACAAAATAATGCTATAAAACAATTTTTTTTCTATTACGATACAGGACAAATCCAAGAAGTTAATCACTAAGGAGTTTCCATAATTTTTTTTTGGAATGTCATTTTATAGTACCTATAAAAAAAATATTTGATTCCAATTTTAAATTGTCTATGACAATGCCCGCTTTAGACTTAGCACGCACTGCGATTTTTATTCTCGCGAATTTTGTTTCCTTCTACCTGTTCATAGAGCTCAAAATATACGGGCGAATAAAATTCGCGCCGTGGTGCGGTGGATTCTGTGGCAAAACACGGATTTCTTGCGGTATTTTTTCCGCACGATTTCTTTACCGCAATGCGAACAACTTCATATAATTCCATAGGTCGCAGAATGGGCGGAAAAATCGCGCGTATAAAGATCGCAGTGCGTAGTAAGCCTTAGCGCATGCGCGGTTAATGCGTTGATGTGTGTGCTGGGTTTTGGCGCCATTCATACGTTTTGCAAGTTTTGCTGTACTGAATTTCATGAGTTATTTAAATTATTGTTTAAAAATGTCTTATATCAGTGAATGTGAAGAAAATTTGACTCCGCCCGATATTTTAGATGCGGTGAATTACTCTTAATTTATTACCAGCAAAGTCGAAAAAAGTATATGAGAAATGCTATCACGATTTTATGGCATGGAAAATGCAAAAAGAGGTATTTAGTAGGTTCAATCCCAATTTATGAGTGTAGATAAAGTAGTGTATGAAACTGCACATAACTAGGTATTAAAACATTCGTGTGAAAACTATTAAAAACCTCGCCTACGGCTCGGTTAAACCCACACTCATGTTTTAATACCCCTCATTATGCAACAGTTGCATAAACTACTATTATAGCATTATTTTGTTAGACAAAAAGTGTTATAATAAGATTATATTTTAAATTTCGGTATTGTGTTTATAAATTATGTCAATATAAACTCGTTTTGAAGTTTATAATTTGAATATTACAATATGAGAGTAGATAAAATTGTTTTATAACATTATTTTGTTAGAAAAAAAGTGTTATAATAAGATTCTTTTTTTAAATTTCGGTTTTTGTGTTTATAAAGTTTGTCAATATAAACTCGTTTTGAAGTTTATAATTCGAATATTACGATATGAGAGTAGATAAAATTGTTTTATAACATTATTTTGTTAGAGAAAAAGTGTTATAATAAGATTCTTTTTTTAAATTTCGGTTTTTGTGTTTATAAAGTATGTCAATATAAACTCGTTTTGAAGTTTATAATTCGAATATTACGATATGAGTTCAAAGTTTTTTATGTATCTTGTATCGTTACAGTGAGATATTCAGTGTATTTTAGATTTAACGCAGCATATCCCTTGAATGCCTTGTGGCATTAAGTCCGCCTATGTACCACTATTGTACATGAAGTTTAAATAAATAAATAAATAATATCATCTTTTTTTGTATATGTGTTATAATCTATCTGCTTTCGTCTCAGTATTTCACCCCTTTTATTATATCCATTTTTTTAGCCTACATTGTGTCTCACTGCTGGAAAAAGCCTTCCCTTTCTCCTTCTAAACCTCTATGCCTTGGGCGGTTTCTGGCAAAGTTTGTCCCGCAAACGTGATCAGTCTGACCCATTATTATATTGAACATAACTTTGTCAGAGCATGCTTCCTTATTCATATTTTAGTTGACACTTTTATTTGCCATGCTTAACTTTAATATACCGGTGTCAGTAGAGTTCATGAAATAATCTATCAATTTGCTATCCCGATATTTAAATTGGCGAAGCTTCTAAATATTATGATTGAAAGAATCAGGTCATATCATATAAAGAGATGAGATTATTTTCATACTGTTATTAGGTCATCAGAAATTGGCGCAAAGTTTTTCAAAGTAAATTACGAAAGTATGTTTATTGCCTTCATAGCGTTAGCCAAAATATTGACATAACATCTTTAGCAGATAATTTTGTTTTGCTAGCAAATGCCAATGACTCAAAACAATCAAGATGTAATGAGCAATCATCGGATTCATCAGTCATAGCATCATAACCACTAATAAACAGCAATCATTATCATTATAATTTCAGCTGATAAACTTCCTCTGCTGGTTATGACCTTTCTACAAGTGTCACCGACTACTCTTGACAAATTGGCACGCATAACATTAGCTCTTTTTTGTCTACTGGTCGTATAATAATATACTACTGCCTGATGTCCTGAGTTCGATGGTACGAGCAAAGTTTTATTGGGCTATTCCGTTTCAAAATTCTCATTGGCAGCCCGGTGGCAAAAGGCTCTCCTTAATAAAAGGAACTTAAACATCTGGTGATAATGTACTATACTATGGAGAATATAGGCGTGATGTTAAGAAGAATGACTATCGAAAATTTTGAAAAAAGCGTTACCGAAATGCGTCTTTCGAAAAGTTTGACAAAAGCGTTACCGAAATGTGACGTGGTCAGTCCCAAAAAATTTGGCATTTCGACAATATCTATTGCTGATTAATGACACTATGTCGAGAACAGAAGCTACCATTTTCAAGAGAACTAAAACTGTTATCACCCTGACTTAGCTACTAAACTTAAACAAAGTGTCCTAATGACGTCGCCTGCGCAAACAGCGATGCACTTTACAAATACAATCCGTTGCATCGCCCGAGGTGTTTCCTGTCCCACCGTAGAGGCGACCGTTAAAAAATATATAGCGGTAGCACAAGTGATAAAATGTTGGTGTTGAGTTTCAATTCTGCATTAGATTGTGCTTGCTTGTGTTGACTAATGGCTTTAACTTAATTATAATAACAGGATACAATAGATAAAAAACAGGATTCCTTCATTAAAGCGACAGAATATTTCAAAATAAGGTCAGTGTTCTTAAAAAAAACATGCAACTCACGCCTTTTTCCCATTGCAGAAACTACAGAACGCTGCTAGAATCCTTACATACTAAAAATGATTGTAAGAGTTTTAATAAAATTATGAATCTAGTACTGAGTAGTGAGAGTGAAGCTGTGATTTCAGGTAATAAAGATAAGATTTAGATTTAATGGAAGGAAAACTGACATTGGTGATGCACCAAAATACGCTAGAACTAAAAACAGCGTTAAAGAAGATTTGTTTAATAAAGAAATACAGGACAAACTGAAATACCATCTAAATGTAAAAGCTTGTACAGAAGTATGCCACTCGAAAGGAAGTGATGGAGACTAATATTTGAACAGCACACCACTCTAAGAGGCAAATGACATTAACTCTCTTTAATACATACAAGTACGTGGGTTGAAGATAGTCTCGTTTTAGATAAAGTAGTAACATTATATAGAAGCGATTTGAAGTTTTTGGAAATGGACTTTCGAAGTATGTGTCTTTCAAATAAAATGATAACTTTAATTGGAAAAAGGTCTTAGAACCAGAAAAAAGAAACAAACTAATAGAATCTGCTTTTGATGAAGTTGGCACACGAATCCTCACAGGACCAAGAAAAGAGAGGCATATGCTTAGCAGTGAGCGAAGTCGGGTAGTTTATGATGATCACGATGAATAGAATTTGTAAGAACAATATCTTTCGCACAGTAGCCATTCTAGCAGTTCCCTAACGAAAAGCATAATATTGTATATCACGAGGATGTTTTTTTCATATGTAACTGAAGAAGATATCTTACTTCCTACAAATATTATAAATGCGAAAGTTTGGATGGATGTATGTTTGTTACTCAATCCTGCCATAACAACCGAACGGATCTGGATGAAATTTGGCACAGAGATAGATTATAGTCTGGAATATCACATAGGCTACTTTTTATCCTGGGAATAGCCCGACTTTCACGTGGGCGATGCCGTTAACAGAAGCTAGTAAAACAAAGACAAGTTATAAAGTAGGTTACTTACAATCACAACATCCACTCCTAAACCCCCAACTTTCATAGTTCCCATTATACCATGAAAGTGCTACTAATTCATCTCCAAGCCCAGTAAATAATTAAACGTTTTTGCTGCGTAGCACCCGCTTTTGTCCACCGACTCTCCCACGGTTTTCACAGAACGAAAGCGATGCCGTAAAATATAATAGGCCATGAAAAACCATGGTGGAATGCTGCCACGGTAGAATTACCTTTGATGAATGCTCATGTTGTGAATAGATACAATATACATTTTCTCTTTGACATAATCGCTGGATTCACTTTTGAAAAACTTGTTTGGTACAGAGAAACAGATGAGGTTGTCTAAGCGAGATACTAAAAGCAAAACGAGACAGTTTTTTTATTTGTGTTTTGTGTCTTTGGTTAGATAGTGTTCACAATCCTAGGTCTATAAAAGTTAGCTAGATTATAGGTTGTTATAACGAATTTTATAGTGCTCAGATGCTTCGGATATTTAATTCCTTTGCTCAAACTTGGAGGCAGTTCTTCCAGCCTCTTGAACTCGTATTTTTCAATTATATTCTATTAATGGCTTCTGCCATCGTGAAATGTTTTTATATCCCAAGGGAACAAACTCCCAGCATAGAGAGTGTCCTATATGTTAATCCAGGTTATTATCTATCGCTGTGCCAAATTTTATCTAGATCCGTTCATGCGTTTTAGCGTGAATGATTAACAAACAAACACACATCCATCCAAACTTTCGCATTTATAATATTAGTAAGATAATATATAATTAGTAGAGGATTCACACACTGCATAAAATCTTCTGCAGTTAAGTGACCATCTGCTAGATAATCTGTATCCTCATTAGCATTTCCATCCATTGTTAAAAGAAGATCGCACCCAATCGCTCTATTGTGATCTTCGCTCCGTTTCTAACAATGAAGACCTCAGCGTGCATCGCTTACAAAAACGTCGGTTAATATGACCCCGGTTCAAGCGCAATTTGTGAGCAATTTAGCACAATGGAGATAATCCATTGAAATTATTGTCAATAGGAATTGTACCACGAGTTGGAAAAGTGACTGTATCGTTATGTACGTAGTCCATTGCGCGTTTAATTCTAGGTATGTTAAAAAAAACTTATACTACTATATTGGAGGATATGATGTAAAATCAAAATGCAGCGCATGTCATTTAGAGATAGATGAAAATAAATGTTGACAGATGGAGGAGAACAGAGAGATGAAAGAACAAGAGAGAGTAAGAGAGATGGATGGAACAGTGAGGGATGTATGAATAACGGTGTGTGAGTGAAGGTGGAACCAAAGGATATCAGAATATGGAACAAGGCCAGCCAACATCGCGTAAAGGTTTCAAATAAATATTTTATATCTTACTAATATTAATAACTGCCTAGAAAGAGGTTGAATACTGAAATGACGATTAAAAGAGAAGAATACATTTTGTGCCAACCAACCAACAATTTATCTGGAATAAGGGCAAGATCAATGTGGCGACGCTTGGGTGAGGCCTATGTCCAGCAGTGGACGTTTTTCGGTTGATATGATGATGATGAAGGACAAGAGAATGACAATGATGGCGTAAATACACAGCAATGTAAATCAAAACTATCTTTCACTTCAAACCGTCGCAGTGCAAGTTTTGATAGGATAAATTGCAAGTCTCTCACAGGTTGTTACTATGCAACCGGCGGACGGCTATCAGATAGATTTATAAGCAATGATAGCACAAAAGCTGAGTTTACAACTTGTTACTAGCATTTGTAGTAATAACTCTCGGTTTGTTGACATGTGAACGAGACGAGGGAATGATTTATTTTGGTTTGATAGTATTGTTTTAGTAAATGCAACGATTTGCAAGTTGAAGATGGTTCTATTATATTATATGGTGGTGGATATTTATCTAAACCAAATGATATAGAAGTCAAATTGTTTGCACATCAAGAAAGTAATCTCTGAACTGTGAGATCCGAATTAAAAAAATCAGATTCACTGATATAGCTACACTATTATTGTCAAAGGCTACTATTATCTCGGCAAAATTTAAGCCAGTGGGATAGTGAGCGAAGTGGAGGGAAAATGCTAGATAGTAATAATTTGGCTCAGATCTGTGTACGACTGAGAAGAATATTTTTATTCTTTATTTATTTATGTACACACAAAACACTTAACAGAGAAAATAAATAATACAGATAGAAGAGCACAAAGGTACTGCTTATTTCAATAGAAATTTCTTCCAGCAGACCTGTGACAGGAAAGTTGGATGATATATGAAGACACAGTGTGTATAAGAAAATAAGGAAATATGAAATAGACTAACAACTATATAACTTAACTAATTATATATAAATAACACATATCTTAACTAAATATATAGAAAATAAAAAACATATTTAATCATATATAATAATTACTATATGGTAAAGAGGTAATGATCTTTGACCTGTTTATTAAATAGATATACATTTTGTCTTATAAAGTTTTATCTTATAAAGAAGGTGGGAGATGCCTAGTAGTGAGACATGCACTACTGACATGATACCACTGAAACCGTGCTGTTTGCCGGGATTGTAGCTACCTATCAGTGTAATACCATCTCTGGTCATAAGAGATAATCTCTTATATCATCATCATCATCAATATTATAAAGAGGAAAGATTGTTTTCTTTGTTTGTTTGTGTGTTTGTTTGTACCGAATAGGCTCCGCAACTACTGGACTGATTTAAAAAATTCTTTCACCTATAGAAAGCTACATTATGCCCGAGTAACATAGGCTATAAATTATTTACAAAAAAATTAGAGATCCTTATGCAAATTGCAATAATGTAACCCAATGTATATAATGTTGGCTATAAAATTCATTATTTGGCGTGCGCTGAGAAAACTATTGATGATAGATAAAAATTGTGTACTACATGATTAAAGTACTTATTTAACTACAAAAAAGTCTCTAAGAGAGAATATATCTCACTATCATAGTTAAGTCACAATAGCAGCTTTAGTGTTCAAAAATTTAATTAGATCGCTGGTAGAAACAAAATTTTAAAATTATTTTAATTCTTATTCAAATAAATAGTTTAACAAATTGGCAGGTAATATAGGGTAGGTGGGTAGGTAGGGTTGGGTAAGTAGGGTAGAAAGGTAGTTGGTAGGTAGTAGACAGCCAGTTGGCGGGAGCGAAGCCGCAGGGGTCAGCTAGTCTCTTTTAAACATACACATTTTCCGCTTCACCACATTAGTATAGATAACGGTAAGTATCTTACAGGAACCTGCCTCAACATTCTCGTCACCATACAAAGGCAGGGGTAACTCTACAAGTAAACACCAGATACCGCTATTCCTAAGAACCGACCAAGAGACGAGCAGTAGAAAGTTATCGCGTGCACTCCCGGTTCCGTCTGCGTTACCAGTCGCCGTCCGTAAGGCATAAAGTTAGTAAGTTGTATAAATTACAGGTTTTTCATACTATGTAGCTGGAATATTTGAGTTGATAAGGAAGTGATAAGTTAGTTTTGTGAAGGGTTGAATTATTAGATAATCGGTAATAGCAAGTAAAATATTTAGTAATTGCCAATTTATTTGTAAGTACTTAATATATTTTAATATCCTTATTGGCTTTGTCAAAGTGGAGCTTAATAAAATTATTCATGAAAAAATATTTTTATAAAAACAAGCTTTTTTCGTATTCTTCTCAGCAAACCCTTTGATGCCTATATCATGCAGTACACAAAAAATAACTAGTCCGCCATCTTGGGCCTTCCGCCATATTGGATTTAGTATGACGTCACGTAGCTAACCATGCATTGTTATCCAAACTAAACGTGTATGAAAAATTTCATCTTAATCGGTGGAGGATAACTGCTTTAAAATTCAGTTGCAAGATTCGACCCGAACACGCTTACATACATACATTGCAAGTTGTAAGTTTTTCAAGAACTGTAAAATAAAATATAAATAAGTAGGTACTTTACCAGGTATTAATCTAATGAGTAATATCAAATTATTATCATTATCTACTGACTCGATGTTACGAGTATATTGTCATTATGATTATGAACTTAATGAACTTTAATAAAGCATACTTAGATTATGACCATACCTAGTTTAATGATTATGAACTTAGTGCACTTAAATAAAGCATGTAAGTTCATTAAGTTCATAATCATATGGTGTAAACATCAAGGTTATGACCATAACTAGAATTTAATTTATTGAACCACAAACATACCAAATGTGAAATGTGCCCCAATGAGCAATATTAAATGATTATATTCAATTATGATTATGAACTTAAATAAAGCATACTTAGGTTATGACCATACCTAGTTAGCTCCCTCATTAGCTACTACAATGACATATACAGTGCTTACAGAATGAACCATCACCATTATTGCAATATCCCTTTTAAGATCATACCAAATGACTCAGAATTTTCATGAGAAACTAACGACACTTGACATTCAAAAACAAAGAGAATCCATAATAATATGCGAAAGTAACACTGGCTGTTTTACTATCTGTCTGTATGTTTGTTGCGTTTTCATGCCGAAACTGCTTAACCAATTTCATGAATTTAGTTATAGAGATATTGGATCTTGGATAAAACAACAAACATACAAAGGATACTTTTTATCCCGGCAGTATATTCTTTTGGGATAGTTTCCGACATGCACGCAGGTGAAGCCGCTGGCAGTAGCCAGAAAGAAATAAAGTAAAGTGTCACTAGATGGCGTCAGTGAGCAGACGACGATGGTAATGTATGCGACTCACGCGCATCCCCGTTGAAAAGCTCTAGGTACGTTCTCTGAGGAGCTTTGATTATCTATGCAAGTTCAGAAATGGATGAATGTGAAGTTCAAATATTATACCCATGGATATAATAGGAACTAGTTTTACAGTTTTCAAAGGATCTTGAGAGACTTACACGATTCACACTCAGTTGTTGAGAGCTTGACTAAGTAACTATTTAGGGACTGTTCAATCATATGATAACTGACGCGATCAGTTGACCGAAATTAAAACAGCCAATCAAATGACCTGAAACAAGACTATTCAACTTTGGCATTTAAAGCGAGTTCTGAACTTGAAATTCTCATGCCAGAAAGTCGGCAGCATAATATGTTGAGACTCCCACGTTTCTGTAGTGCCTCGGGAATGATGCCCAATCGCGAACAGATAGTTTCCATGCTATCATTAGGAAAAAGATGGCATCGCTTATGAGGGGGATGCAACAGCATCCTGAAAGTCGTGACTGAGGACCCGAGAGCTCCTGTGTTGAGGCATCTCATGCGGAATCATTGTCCGCATGAAATGCCTCGTAAGTACATTTCTCACTAAGTTGTCTGTGTTGTTAAATTTGTTACTAATCCTAGTGTGTAAGTTGTGGTATTTAAGGTGGTTACTAACAAAAATGGGTTCTATTTTGTATTATATATTATAAGTCACTGAACTAATTTCGAATCTGATGAATGATACCACAAACGGTACATCATTTACGCATTTTTTTAAAGGTAGGTAAGTTATTAGTAGTATTTGCATAAAGACAGCAGTTGAGAAAGATTTATGCGTGGCACGCACACTCAATGGTTCGACGTGGTGTATTATTCAGGCATGCGCGAGAAATTGATGGTGTGATGTATGTCTCGTGTTTTCTTTTTTAATAAATGCGGGTATTCAACTATTCATTGATACAGGTAGGTGACACTTAAAATGATGAAAGGATAGATGCGACTGGAGTTTCTTATCCGTTCTTCTCCACGTAGGTAATTTCCGAACGGATGGTAGAATCACTTAATCAAGATCCAGCCCTAGTTGTCCCCCCAGCGACGCCCTGAGCCGAGTTTCGTATCCCATACGGCATAGCCCTCAGCGTGATCGTTTAGGTTAAGTTTTTGTGCCTGGCTGTAGGCTTTAGTGTAGTCTCCACAGGGAAGGTCCGGTTAAGCAGTAGTCATCATTTGGTTGAACTGTGAGAAGCCAAAAAAAATAGGCTTCTCTATTTTTTTTTCCGAGGCTTCCATCCACGGACTTATCCCGGCAAGTGATACTAAACTTTGAAGATCGACTCATGCGGCTGTTACTAGTTCCCCACGAGCTCTTCTGTGGGACAAATAATAGTGTAAAGCCTTTAAACTATTTCCAAACATGTCAATATGCCCTTTAAAATCTCATCTTCCAGCTCTTGTGAACACAAAACTAATGAGTGTCGAACAATGTCGGTTCACGTTGAGCCACAAATTACTCGCTTTACATATCTATTGAAAATGCCTAAGTGTTCGTTTTGCGTGCCTTTTATTTACATTCAAATGCTTTGGGATAGTTCTTAAGTGGTTATTATGATGGCTTATGCAGACAGTTTAGGTTAGAGCAAGGGAAAGATGACTTTTGTGAGGATCTTTGGAGATAGTCAAATCTATAGACACTTTTATGCTTGGCCTAATTAAAGCTGGTCCTCTGGTGTCTTTGTGGAAATGATAAGTAGGTAGACTGGTGGCGAATTAGGTACCAACTGATATGCAGCTCAAGGTGTTGTCCAAAACGTTTCTAATTTGAGCAAAAATTTTGAAATGCCATAAGTTAAGGACTTTTGTGTCACTAGTCCCTTTAGTTTTGATACCTGCCGAAATATATATTATGGAAATACCGCTACCAAATCAAAATTCAAAAGAAAATGAATTTTCGAACTAACTCATCATCTTTTTAAATACAGGACTCCTCCACGTGGAATCCACCACGCGGGCCCAATGCGGATTGGTTTTCTCACGATGATGTTTTCCTTCACCGTTTTGAGAAAATTGTGGTGCGTCAGTGGTGGTGAAATAATTTACACAAAGTAAGGCGCCTGCCTGGGTTTGAACCCATGAACTACAACTTATAATTAGCACTAAACCTACCTAAACACTAGTTATTATTAAAATTTGTTAACCCCATTTTTTTTCTAAGGTTTTCTTTAAAATAGTCGAATCATATTTGTGCCAGGGGTAATAAAAATAATATCTTTTTTGCTAAAAAACCCATGACAGCGCAAAACTATCTTTTACCAACACAAGATTACCTCATATTATTCAACCTGTCAATAGTAATTTGCTAGCCAGCCTGTCCAACTATAGGTACAGCCCTACAGGTGATATCAGTAATTTGTAAACGATTCGTTTCCCGGTGAGAGCAAGCGCCTAGCCGGCTGTGCGAGCAATTTTCACAGACTGACGGAAAATAAGTAGTGTAAGATTTAGGTTTCCTGTGTGTTTGAGGAAGTGATACTTTTGTATTTTATAGGTCGTTGGTGGAACAATGTATGCGTGACACAAAAAGTAACAAGTTAAAAATTCTTTTGCGGACACTAAATTCATAGTGCCAGCAAAGAATTTATATGTGCCCGTCCAAGCAAAAATGATGAAATTTGGCACAAAGATTATAATCTGTAATAGCACATAGGCTACTTTTTATCCCGGTATAATGTTCGCTTGGGATGTAAAACACTTTTCACGCGGGCGAAGCCGCTGGCAGAAGCTATAAGTTGATACTAAAGAATAAAATATTATAAAAACCGGCAGGCACTTTTTTATCCGACATCTGATGTTGAAACTGTACTTGTTTGTATGAGGGAAAATTTACAAAACTGCGTCTATCACGGCAAATAAATGCCGAGACCTGGACCCTTTCTGCTTGGACGCCCACATATATAGTCACATGACATAAAACATATATCATAACATCAGCCCTGTATTCTGTTTTGGTTAGGCAGAGGTGTACCTAGGATACCCACATTTCGTCAGTTATGTTTAAGTACCATATACGAGTATGTATAGATGCCCCTCAATTTAAAGGGGAAAATCTACAAGTCCGTGATTAGACCTGTCATACTATATGAATCAGAATGTTGGGCTGTGAAAAAGATGGATGAAAAGAGATTGCATGTAGCAGATATGATAATGTTGAGATAGATGTGCGGCGTGACGAGAGTGGATAAAGTGAGAAATGAGTATATTAGAGGCAGTTTGAAAGTGGTGCCAGTGACAGAAAAGTTGAAGGGAAACCGTTTGTCCTGGTATGGTCATGTGATGAGGAGGGATGAAATGCATGTTCCTAAAAGAGTTATGAATATAAATGTGGATGGATGGAGAGGGAGAGGAAGGCCAAAGGAAAGATGGGTAGACTGTGAGGAGTGATTTGAAAGAAAAGAGAGTCAGTGATGGCGTGACGGGGACAGGACGGTATGGAAGAAGAAAACGTGTTGCGCCGCCCCTAAGTAACATGGGATAAGGGCAGGAAGATGATGATATATATAGGGCGAGCCTATTGTAATCAACCGGGCACAAGTCCAGACACCGGGCACAAGTCCAGACACCGGGCACAAGTCCAAACACCGGGCTGTTACCGAGAAATTCCAGTTGAAATACCACCAACACCGAGTCCAACCAACAATAATTAATGTAGTTACACCAATTTAGCAATCAATTACAAAATTATTTGCAAACCAATCACGACATTTACAACACATTTCTAATTTTCCTCACGGCAACACCATAAAATTGTCTAATTAAAATTACATGTTCGCAACAATTATTGCATAATTCAAGAACAAGTGGAATTACTACATACATACACAACTTTCTTTTTAATTGCCGCTATAAAACAAAGCGCTAACATGCTAACGCCAGCTATCGGTGAACGGTGGAACTACGACGTGAACAATCGAGTAAGCGGGAAAGTTTGCGCGCGTCAATTTGACATGTGAAGCCCACAGACTATGTAGCAGACAATAGGACATTGTGCAGTATCGTATTCAGCCTTGCTATTGTGGCTAAGTTATAACCCTGGTTCCTGGCCTCTGAGAAGGACACAGCAAATTCCTATTGTAAGCAATTTTATTATATTAGGAAAAGCGTTAAGTTACCGAAAGTAACTAAATATCAAATAATTGTTAGATATTATCTACTTCCTATTTTTGTCAAACCCTGAGAGAGATTGTATTATGGATGGCATTGATATTTAATTAATGCACGAAGGGCATTTATTAAGCGATAGGTTTGTAGTGTACTATCATTCTGTTCGACTGTTTACAAATCTGGATTATCCAGATCCTATTATATCTCACAAGAAACAATCACATTTTTATTCAAAACGAATTTTATAAATGCGAAACTAACTGTCTGTCTGTCTCTTTGTTAGATCCTCAGTTTTTCACACCTAAACTGTTCAATCAATTTTGACGAATTTTGGTAAAGATATACATAGATTGGACTATGAAAAAGAATATAGGAAACTTTTTATTCCGGGAGGTACGTTACTTGTGTATAATTTCCGACATTAACGCGGGCGAATTCTCGTGCAGAAGCAAGTTTGTATTCGTTTTCAGGCACTCTTTTCTCTATACTCTAATGCGTTTGACTAAAACAAACGCATTTTAACAGGAAAAAACGAATCCAACAAATGCAAAACAGGCAATTGAAAATAAATTAATCACCAACCTGTTCCCCAGCGTATAAAGATTTAAGTTACAACTCTTGCTTGGGCAGCACTAAATCACTTGTAATGACATCCTTATAACAACTTTCTAAGTTCAGAATTATTTAGGAGTGGTCACACCCTAGGCTTGGCGTGCCATCCCGATTATTTATACACTTTCACAGATATCATTGACTTTAAGTAAGCGTATGGCAAAGAAGAAGAATTTCTAGTATGTTCAGGAAGGGAAGTATTAATGAGGTATCTAACTTGATTTAAAGAGTGTCCATGAAAGTTTCTTGCACGTTCTTCTCCATGGAGATATTATACGGTTTGGAAGGTGCATCTGCAATAAAGCTTCATCTTTCTGACTGACTGGCTTCTTGACAATTCAAAAATGCCTGAAAATGGTTTACATTAATTATGCTTTGAGTTTGTCATTTTTATGCCACATTTGTATGTTCAAATTGTTTAATCATTAGGATTTATTTTGATGACATGTTGGCTGGAATGATCTGAAGCTATATGTCTACTAGTGTTGCAGTTGTTCTTAAGGTTTTCGAACTCTCAATATCTCATATTATAAATTCTTCAATAACCTAAGATATTTTAGGGTAGAAATGAATTACATTTCAATTACCAATTTGTAAAGGAGCACTACTTGTCACTGTAATCTTATTCTTGTTTATGCTGAATTGTTTTCTTGCTTGCCATGTACAGTTTGATGTATTTATGAATCTGTTTTAGTATTTTCTGCTTAGTACCTTCTCTATTCAAATAATTGTTTGTTGAAAAATTGCACCAAGTGCAACCCCATGTCGTGTGCAGGCTATCTCTTGGCTCTTCTTGGTTGTATGTTTGTTTAAGTTTTGGGTTTTTGTATGTACAATCGGCCAAAGCTATATCTGATCACCGTAAGGACTATTTTAGCTTGCAGGGCTCGCCCGCTAAATTAACGCTGGCATACTCATCAACCAATGGCATTGCAGAATCGGGTGACTGTTTCTCTAGTATCTGTCAGCCACTTGTTTTTGTTATTAAAAAAAGACGGTAAAAAAATCAAACAAGTCATTTGGTGGTCATCTTGTGCACGGGATTTTGTTTTCAAAGTGATCAGATGTAGCTTTGGCCCATAGTACTGTTTTATCTCGGTGTACATATAAAGAAATAAATACCAATTACTTTAAAAAACAATCTCATAAATCCTTGATAAAAGCTTCAATTAACAAAGAAATGTTTAGAGAAACGGCTAACAAACACAGGGCCACTCCCATGTGTAGAAGGAAAACCTTATTTATTGTACGTATACGGCATTCCATCAGATACTGGCTGGTTCCGCGTCTGCCAGTTAGGCTGATAAATTTGTTGTCAGTGCCTCAAACACTTATAAGGAATGACGGGCGGCCATCTTAGAAAGTCCTCGTTTCAGTACTGTTTTATGTTTTACGGTGAAATTGCTTACTATTGCTGAGATAAAAATGGTAATTAGTTTCGTTGTATTGTGTATTTGACCTAAATTTAAAAGAACTTTGTAGTTTCTGTTCAGTTGGATTGATTGTGGTGTCACAAATATACATTTTATAAGATAGAACATTAAAGTAATTGCTGGTTTCTGAATTTATAATTTTGAAAACGTTAGGGCGCCTCCCCGAGCAAAACGCCGCGTTAGCCGTTTTTTGTGCAGTTTTTAAGAGCTATCTACTCGTCATTTTCAAAGAAATATCAATTAATAAAATCACATTAAATTTCTACATAATATTGTTTCCAAAATGGTAGGATACTTTTTTTAAAGAAGTATATGTTTCACTAATCTCCTTCCAACAAAACCATAAAAATGAGAAATAACGATTGATAGCATGCATCTCCTCGTAAAGTGTTCATTAATAAATTTTTGTACTAACACTAATGGATAGACATTTTGATAACGAACATTTTGTAAGTTTTTTTTTTTCAAAAGACCATTATTCGATTTTATAAAGATTTTATTCTAAAATCTGGGCGTATTCACTACTGTAACTCATGCGCCACCAGTGTGCCGCTAGGGCACTAGGAATGCTCAAGATTTTTTGGTCAGGGTACGGCATTAAGAACGTGCAAAACTCGATCGCTGTATTTTGACAGTATTTCATGCTAATTTTAGAATTCTTAATTGTGAAACTCTCCGGTTGCTCCAGGAGAATTTCTGAATCTAAACATTTTAATTTTTTGCTTACTGTAAATTATTTTTGAATTGCGTTTTTAAAGTTGCGCAGCGGTATCATCAATCATAGTTATAGAAAGTTAAGCACACTAAGTAATAATGGCTTAGGGCTATTAAACGTCAAATCTGTTCAAAAATCAATCAAAATGTTTGGCGTATTTTATAGCATTCAAATTAAGGTTAATAGTTTTGTTTTTATTGAATTACATTGTGCCTATTATTTTGAGATTCGTTAATATTTTTCGTGGGCTTTTCCTCATAGCCCAATGATTCATTACATTTACGATAGATTGATCCAAATTGATTTTAAACTTGTCTGTAATATTTTCCGAGAATGATGTTAATCTCCAATTTAAACCAAATTAGCAAGAACAATTTTATCTAATTTTACGTTTCCGGAAATTAATTTTCAACATTAAGGTAACAGAAAATTTAACCATGCACCATAAATAATTCATAAACTCAAGCATACGTAAAATCTTATGTGTCCTAATAAAAAAATATTGTCGATAATTAATAACAAGTAACTAGTCGTGTTTCCTCGCCTACAGCCGGCGAGCGACTAGCGCTCCGTTCTCGTAGCGCGCGTAGCACACCGGTCAATGACTCTGCATCGCGAGTTCGTATACAGGTTGTTGTTTTATTTGTGGCGAACTTATAATGCGGCTAAATTAAAAAGTGCTGTTTGGTAATAATTATTTTTTTAAGATTGTATTTTTTGTTTATTTCCAAACAGATTATCTTACTAGCCGAATAAACATTTTAAGCAAAACAAAACTATGGTAAAAATACTGATTCAAACAATTTGAATTAATAGTTTTTTTTCTTGTTGTGAATTTAATTTTTTATTTGGAGAACACAAACGATATCACACAACAACTAGTGACAAAATAAAAACAAAGTGACTTTTCCACAAAACTTTGTGCCTTATATCAAATAAAAAACCGAACAGTTTCTCCATGATTAAGGCCACTCCTAGATAACAAAGTACTTCTAGTTCAAGTTAATGCTTATTGTTATTTTACGTTTACCCATAAACCAAAAAAACACCATAACTACATACACAGCGCTCATGTCGTCTCCGATGAGTGCACCACGCTCCGTCTCCTTCCAAGGGCGAGCCAGAGCAGAAACATGGCGGCCGTGAAGTAGTGCACCCACTCTGGGATCGATAGCTCGACGGCAGCGGTGGTGCATCTGTGAGGACGATGGCTATGTTGGAGGATGCTATGGGACGTGTTAGATGTGGTATGGTATGCCTTTTGTGTGTGTGTGTGTGATAAGTGAGATAAATTATTTGAAACGTCATTACTCGTTAATACGCTTGCTGAAGAAGAAATTAACGCAGCTAATAATTTAGTTCCTTTGTTGGCAGTTTTAATTTAATTAAGTTTTAGGTTTTGTTTGTAGTTTTACGAGACTAAATTAAGTTTTGATGAAATATATCAGTTTATATTGAGACAACCGCACAGTACAGAATAGATTTGGAACGAAAAACGGGCGATCTTCGTCCAATAGTGGGTCACAATTTATGTTTGCAAAATAGAGAAAAAATTGATGAAATATGAAATTATGCTCGATTTGCTTACTAAATTATGAATAATGAAATATCATAGTTTCGGTTTTTTTCTGAATTTTCAATAAAAAAATAAAACTATTAAACTATTTAACTACGACCACCTGCGACTTCTCAATTTATCCGTCTAACACTACAACCATAGTTAAAACACCAACCTGTACACAACAACAGCTGTTACACAAGAGTGGGGGCCACCAGTACTACATTTAGATAGGTGGGAGACTGAACTATCAACTGTTACATCAGTCAGCGTCATCATTCACTGCGCTTCCGTCAACACTTCGCGATAGACCGTTTTATGACGGACGATCGACACGCACTTCCAAGACAGCGCCGTTATTTCGGGGCAATAACGGCGAATTTCGCTTGGCATTGACGTGCCGTTGATCGTAAATACACAACGGACCATGACTTTGACAGCAGCTCTATTTCGAAGCAATAAGGTTGCTTTTCGTACTAAAGTGCAGTTGATCGTAAATGTGATTATGTGGGCAGGTTGCGGTATTATGAATGGTGTAGGAAGTAGAAAAGTTGTTAGTTTTGCGAAATATTATGTGGGAAGCGCTCGTGACGGTATTAGAGCTTTTAAGGATGATGCAATTGAGTTTGTGAGATGTAACACGAATTTCCAAGTAATAGATTCAAATGTTGTAATTCACGAAACTAAGCAAAGGATTGTTCCTTTGCTTAGTTTCGTGCAATGAAAACTACAAGGTTAGACAGAAATGGTTAAATAAACAGTTCATTAATTTGGAAGTAGAATAAATTAGCTGATAGACAACCTCACAGATTCGGTTACAGTCACCAGGATTTTCAAATGGATTAATCAGAAAAGTAGAAATCTACAATATCATCGCAGATTTTCTAATAAAGATACAGCAGTAACCGACTCTAATCATAACACTTCATCAGACAAAAATGGCAAAGCAACATTTCCTGCCGACTACAAGTTGACATTCGAGACATATCTCATGATCTTCAAGAAAACAGTAAACCTTGTTAACATAAGGATGGTAGACAGTAACAACAATTCTAATAGTAAGCTACCATCAAGATAAGGCAGAAAGAGAAATTGTACAGGGCAACAGGTTGAATAGATCTAAAGATAAAGCCTGAGACCATCTGTGTGATGTTAAGATGCACGATTAGGCTCATTAAAAAGAGGATTTTAATGAAATTGTTTTGTTTGTAAGGAATGAAGAAGTCATAAAAACGGTAAAGCAAAGTGTTGTGAGAAAACCTGGAATTAACAGGTCTGAAATTGACAACATGCAGTGAGAAAACGTAATGATGAGTGCTTGTTGTTTTTTTTGTTTGCGAAGACGTTGATACATAAGAGCAGACTGATGCTATACTGTGATTTTTAATTCCGTAGACTTAACTGACAGCTGCCAATGACCATATTTTTTTAAATGTTGCAAGTGCGGAGCATAGTGTTGTAGGTAAGGCTCAATCATAAGTGATGCATCGAATCGATGTGACATGACTCTTCAATTTAATTGTACCAACTAGTGTAAATATTTTTTTTATGAATATAGACGTAACATATTTTAATGTAACAGTATTTATACACATAGTACATAAACATTTATTGTTTTAAATATGAAATCAACAATAAAATAAATGCGAACGATGAAATAAAGTCATAAATGAGTAGAAACTAAACCATTGACTGGGTCATTCGTAAAGAAGAGCTTAAAGGAACGTATGCGTACCTAGATGACGTAACAATTTGTGGTAAAAATCAAGCGGAACATGATGAAAATCTTGAGAATTTTTTGAATGCCGGTCAAAAATATGGCCTTACGCTCAACAAAGAAAAGTGTAAGTTTTCCCAAGATTCTATTAATATTCTGGGATACAATGTAAAGAACCACGTCATTAGCGCCGCTAGTTTCTTAACAAATGGATTTTTTTTTGGTGTGTAATTTTGCATTGTTGATCTACTTTGATTTTCGATCACTCAGGATAGTCAGGCTACGACACTATTTTTATGCAACGATAAAGTGACAACCCCCCAAATGTCAGTTTAGTCTACGAAATAAAAAAACAGAGTATAGGTGAATTGATGCCTTGGATACACGAGGTCCTCCTTACAAAATGAGGATACAAGAGGTCAGAGTGACAAAATGAGGATACAAGAGGTCAGAGTGACAATATGAGGATACAAGAGGTCAGAGTGACAAAATGAGGATACAAGAGGTCAGAGTGACAATTTTGTTTGTTTATTAGCACAATTTTGCTATCCTTACTCGAAAATCCACGGTACTGCCCAAGCTACATCAGGGTATGGTGTGGCTCGAGCAGTACTCAGGATTTTAACTTACTAAAATCTACAAATCGTGCTTTTGCAGTAAGTTTATCAATATCTATAATTTCATCACCATTGATTTAAATCTGTACGGCCCAAATATATCACAAATAGAAAACTTTTGAGGCCTACATCTCAATTAAAGAGAAATCATCTCCAATTAATTAAGATAATCACAGTTGACTTCAAAGCAATGAATTACATTTGAAGAACTATTAACAACGTAATCATTTTTTATCTGAATCAATAATAGCCCAATGAACGCTGAATGATGGCTTGTAGTGACGATGTGCCATCCATTTTGTCCATTATATATAATCGATATCAAGATAAGAATGAAGCAATGAATAAAAGATAATTAATTACAATAAGTACAACACGAATCACAGCCAATCATTAAGTACTTAGGGAATGCTTATTATACATTGAACTTTTCATGAACAAAAGCACTACCAGTGCTCAGATCAAATAAAAAGTCAAGATGGAACGTTGCAAACAACAAAGTGACGCTGGTTCAAACTATGCCTTGCCGTATAAATATACAATTACACGCGCACACGTACAACGAAACTACCCCTTAGCTTGTCAGTCGAGCTTTATTATTTGATCTGTGAGCTCGAATGACAAGCTAAGGCATAATTTCGTTGTACGTGAGAGCGTGTAATTGTGTATTTGTACGGCAAGGCATAGTTTGAACTTGCGTTACTTTGTTTTTTGCAAAGTTCCATCTTGACTTTTATTTGATCTGAGTACCAGTGATTAATATATTTGGCCTATAGCATCTACTACACCATAAGCTTAATCAAACTTATTATGACCAAAATTGATGAAATGATGAGTCTATCGGTCAGAGTTGCCACCTCAAAAATTATCTTGTCACTAGATCCAGGGTAAAATGTCGCCATATTTTGAAAATTTGGATTGCCAAAAAGCCACCAGTTCTCGCTAATTTTTTTAAATTAAAATTAAGTACTTTAAATGACTGAAAAATAAAAGCAATTTTGTAACAGCCAAAAGTGAAAAAACCATCATCCACAGACGCCGACGTTTGCGCTGAAGATTTTGTTGGTTGTGATAGATCTTTTAATGAGTACTGGTCTTTAAATGAGTACCTACTTACTTACTTGAAAAACTATCAATCTGTTTTTAATAAAAAATATGGCGTTAATAGTGGACGGGCCATTTTGTTTCGTAATTTGCTTTTAACGATGCTCATAACACTGAAAATTCTTTCAATTTCAGCATTAGAATGAGATATTTTTTAAATTTCCGTCTCTAATAAGCGTTGCCAAATTCCACATTGAAAAATCGCCAAAAATCGCTAAAAATTTATTAGTCGCTAAACGATGAAAAATTGTCGCTAATAGCTCTGAAAAATCGCCAAGGTGGCAACACTGCTATCGGTCTATTGAGCCTAAAGAAATCTACTACTAGTCAGAAGGTAAATAATAACACAACAGTTGTCCCAGATTTAGAGAAACTTTGTCAAACACCGTGACTTATGTCATGTAACGGTAGTGCGTGCAAGCATGGTAGGCCTTCTTAAAAGAACATTATAATTTCCGTGACTAAAGTAGGAAAGTAAGCATGAGCAAGCAGGGTCCGTGTTCACACATGTTAAAAAAAAACAAGGCAGTAACGCGAAAGTTTTGTGGATGGAGAAAATGAAGGTACTAATTTGTGGTAATATAGTTTGGATATTGAGTTAGCAACTCATAGAGAATATGCTTAGCTATGAATATGCTACCTAGAGTTAGCAACTCATGATATAACAACTAATAGTATTGACAGAAGAAAGCAAGCTTTGCTGACACTAAATTGGCGTACGGGCTGGAAGATGATGATGATGATGATAAGCAGTACGAAATCCATACTAATATTATAAATGCGAAAGCGTGTCTGTCTGTCTGTTACGTGTTTGCGTCTAGACCGCTAAATGGATTTTGATGAAAATTGGCACACGGGTAGAATATTACCTAGATTAGGAATCTCGCTTCGCTTTCCGTGTCATATCCGTATGATCATATTTTTACAAGCTTTTATTTAACTTGCAATGTTTAAATTTATGTAAGTGTGTTCGGGTCAAATCTCGCAACTGAATTTTAAAGCAGTCATCCACCACCGATTAAGATGAAATTTTGCATACACATTTAGTATGGATGACAATGAAGTTTAACTAAGTGACGTCATTCTAAATCCAATATGGCGGACGGCCCAAGATGGCGAACTAGTTCTTTTTAGGATTCCGTACCAAAAAAGGAAAAAGTGACCCCATTAATAAGACTCCGCGGTCCGTCTGTGTCTGTCTGTCTGTCTGTCACCAGGCTGTATCACATGAACCGTGATAGCTAGGGAGTTGAAGTTTTTCTTGTAAATTTGTAAAATTTTATGGTGTACAATAAAGAATATTCTATTCTATTCTAATAGATGATGTATTTCTGTTGCCGCAATAACAACAAATACTAAAAATAGAATAAAATAATTAATTAAGTAAGGCTCCTATATAACAAACGTGTTATTTTTGCCGTTTTTTTTGCGATAATGGTACGGAACCCTTCGTGCGCGAGTCCGACTCGCACTAGGACGGTTTTTTGTGCACTGCCATGATATGGATATCAAATGAAAGGGTTTGCTGAGAAGAATACGAAAAAAGCTTGTTTTAGAAAAAGATTTTTGAATGAATAATTTTATTAATTTCAGAGCCACTATTGAAATTGGTAAGTTTCCTTGGGAAAAAAATACAAACTTTTCAGGTAGGCGAAGCCAGTATATATATATACAAGTAAAATTTCAAAATTAAAAAAACCCCCCGACACATTTATCTTGCGAAAACATCCCGATTCAAACAGTAAAACACCCATAACTTTTGAACGGCTGAACCGATTTTATTCAAACATAGCTAAGAACACTCTCGACATAATCACCAAACTAAATCATAAAAACTAAAGCAAAATCGGTTCATCCGTTGAGGCGCTATGATGCCACAGACACACAACAGCAACAGACGTCAACCTTATAACACCCCTCTTTTTCCGTCGGGGGTTAAAAATGGCGCCAAAGAACTAACAAATTAAGGTTAATCGTGAAGGTAAATGAATAAAGTAAATCGACATTGGGGTTACACAACTCCAATACCGGTTGTACAAACGCATTGATTCAACCACTGGGTCAATTACCGGCAATAAAAGATGTACAACATAATAATTGCGTAATCACTTTAAAGGTCTTTCATATTATGACGGCTCACAATCTGTTGGTCAAGTGTCGTTGAGTAAATGAAGGGTACAGACAAAAAAACAGGGAATGTCCTAATTCATAGATTTTGAGGAAAACGCATTTAGAAGTTTAGAATTATGTAATTTTTAACCCCCGCCGGAAAAAGAGGGGTGTTATAAGTTTGACGTGTGTTGCTGTGTATCTGTGTGTCTGTCTGTGGCATCATAGCACCTAAACCGATGAACCGATTTTGATTTAGTTTTTTTGTTTGAAAGGTGATTTTGTCGAGAGTGTTCTTAGCTATGTTTGAATAAAATCGGTTCAGCCGTTCAAAAGTTATGGGCGTTTTACTGTTTGAATCAGGGTGTTTTCGCAAGATAAATGTGTCGGGGGTTTTAAAATTTTATTTGTGTTTTATTATCCTTCTTCTTTACCGGTATGTCATGGACATTCCCAGTTCTTTTCGTTTCGGCAAAATCAAAATCTTTATTTATATTTATCTTATCATCTTTTTAGCGCCTTACGTTTGCTTTTAAAAAAAGTTTGTGATTGAGAATAAAACTACCATAGATAAAGATTTGCTTACCAATAAATAAATAAAAAATTAAAACTTGTGACATTCCCTGCTCTTTGCCTGTACCCTTCAAATTGTTTTTTTTATCGGATCGATCCATCTGTATATGAGGCCTTTGTAACTTATGAATGAAGTCACCTTACAAATTACAAAGTCAAATCAAATGAATTGTTTTAAAATATCGATTGTCCCTATCAATTAAACCTTTGGAACTTATGAAGGTCTGAGCTTACAAATGAATTACCTAGCGAATACCGCAGGCGTGATGGGTAGATAATATATGTAACGCAATACGCTCTAAACTTTTGATTTTGTGTTTTGTTTTTGTGGTGTTGTGTGACGGGTCAACGACCGCTGGTAGTGAATTTACTTGAAAATACAAGATTCGATTTTATTGGGTTTATTGTAATTCGATATTTAATTGGACCGTATTTTGTAAAGGATTCTGTTCTAAACCAGGTTACGCTGGTCTTTCTTCTGCGAAGCAGTAATGCTCGCAGGAGGAGGCGGAACGAGTGAGGGAGACGCAATGGAGACGCCCTGGGAGTTGCAGGCCGGTTCATGACCACTGTAGGCACGGACTTACGCGCGGCGAGTAATGGGTAAATCGTCGTTCGATAAGGACCAGACCCGAGTCGACAGCGCGTAGTGTTTCACGCGCACCTCAAATAGATGTCAGCTAAAACTGACGGGGTCTGCTAGGGCCGATGCCTGTCTTGGTCGCGGATAAATTTGGAAAAGCGTTACCGCGGCCCTGGCACCAGCAACTGAAGAAACACGGGTGGGATTTTGTCAGTAAAAGCCCTCCCGCTTCACCCAGTGTGGGAGAAGTACAATACAAAATACAAATACTAATAATCTTTATTGACATTTTTTTTTCCAAACCCAAACAAATAAGGTTCCGCTGGTTATTTATAGGTCCTTCCAGTGGTTGTTCTTGTTAATATGTAGGAAGCAGGTAGGACATTTTACATGATACAATTTATTTATTGTAGAAGCACTATTTTGAGGGCCACATTTTTGTAATCTATGGTTTTATGACAGGTGTCAGTTTTGCATAATTGGCACTGGCCAGTAACAAGAAAACAAGAGTGATGTAATATCTAGCCCACTGGCGATTAGTTCCGACAAACAGAGCAACTTTTACTTTTACAAAATGGCGCCAAAAGTAATGAGATAATCCCCTACGAGTACTTATTATGTAAATGAGTTTTATTGACTCAAGCCTGTGTAGAAAAAAAGATTTATGGCTGGGCATATTAAATACGAATAAGTTATAAACGAGAATTTATATAGCAGGAAATTGTGTTAAGTTGATTAATATTGTCTAATTAGGCAGTTTGTTCACACGCTTCCAAAATTTTCTTTGAAGTTCACTATTTTCACATCGTTAGGTGAGTTTACTCGGTTTTGGTAAGTAAAGTTTGGGAATTTAAGGCGCCATATACGCCCCAATGTTAACGCAGTACTGACCGTGCGCCCGCTAAAATTATTATGCTATGTTAGTTATGAAGACATTTCAGCCATCCATTTTTCTGTGTAAAAATATTTTTAATATCCAAGTCGTTTTGGAGAAGTTTCCAAAAGTTGCGAAAAAATATTGTGCTGTTAATATTTTTTTTACAGCAAAACTATTAGTTACACGAAAATACCTTGTGTTCAAAATTATGTACATGAATCAATAATAAATATATATTTTTTCAAACCTTTTAACCTAGCCGTTACTAAGGAGTATGCTTTAGAAAATTACCGTTTTACGGCACTAAAGGCGCTTAAAACGACTTGGATGTTTAAAATATATTTATACATAAAAATTGATGGCTGGATTTTTTTCATAACTAACATAGCATACTATGTAAATCAAATAATATTTTACCAACAAAACTGTACAAAAGGAGGTTCAAAATTGATATTTAGGCATCGAGCGGGCGCACGGCCAGTACTGCGTTAACATTGGGGCGTATATTTTTCTTTCTTTTTTTTTTTTTCGTCAAACTTTGCCTCACACTAGGAATTTCTCCTGTATCGTGGGTGCGTTTATAAACATTTAAACTCCGACCATGCGAAATTTGTTCTATAAGAGAATCGAACCCGCGACACGAAGCGCACATACTGCTCAACGACTGCGCCAACCGTGTCGGCAAGTATATATCGCCTTAAGAGATTCCGTTCAAATTAATTGTTTTAGCAGAACTTAGTGGTATTTATTTTAAATAATGGTCAATTGTCAACTTAGCTGTAGAAAGTTGGGTGGGAAGGAACCTACTTTCTTGCGTGGGATATTGTGAGAAAAATAAACCAAGCGTTTACGTTTATTTAGTTTCATCAGTAGACAGTAGTTGACCAAAAATATCAATTTAGTCCTACAGTTAGATAACGTAAAAATATTGGACACGTATTTTATATTTCGCCCCGTAAACAAAAAATATGACAATAGAGTGCGTTGAAATATCGCGTGACGTCACGGTGTGCTACACTTTATACTGACAAAGTGACGTCACAAGCCCCCACTCCTGAACTGATGCGCTTTATCTTTGTCAATGTTCATTTATTTGATAAAGCAATAAAAAACTTTTTTGCAATAAAATACTACCGACTTCCAAATACATAACTACAAAGTGAAAAATAACTTTATTTTTCGAAGTCGGTGTCTTTCGTAGGTACCAATTTTTTGCGTTATGGCGTGATGTTATGTTATGAAATGGTATAAACAATAAACAGACATGCGACTGCAGCAATCCTGAGAGATTTGCCGTTATTTATTGAAGAGTTCTGTTGTATATCTCCGAAGTTCTTAATCAGATCTTCATTAAATTAAAATGGGACCAATTTCGAAACATACTTTTTCAAACAATAAAAGAATTTTCAAAATCGGTCCACAATTGACGGAGATATCGGTGAACATACAAAAAAAAAAACAAACATAATGTCGAACATAGAACCTCCTCCTTTTTGGGAAGTCGGTTAAAAATTAGTTGTTCAATAGTTGTTCAATTATTTGATAATCTGTCTGCCAGAATAAATAGAATTATAGTTTTTCCCTATATGTGCATGCTTGGAAACATTAAAAAAAAAAAAAATGTCATATCATAATCCATACTTAATACATATAAAACATGCAAAAGTAACTCGGCCTGTTTGTTTGAAACGTTTTCACATCTTTACTGCTAGACTCAATCAATCTGCCTAGCCTTTTCTCAACTATGTTGGGGTCGGCTTCTAGTCTAACCGGATTCAGCTGAGTACCAGTGTTTTACATGGAGCGACTGCCTATCTGACCTCCACAACCCAGTAACTGGGTAACACGGTACCCCTTGGCAAGACTGGTGTCAGATCTCAAGCTTCTGACTACTCGTAACGACTGTCAAAGATCTTCAAATGGCAGCTGGGCCCAACGGCTTAACGTGCTTTCCGAGGCACGGAGGAAACTCGGTATGTTGAAATGGTCACCCATCCACGGACCGACCGCGGCAAGCGTTGCTTAACCTTGAAGACCGACCCGTGCGGCTGTTATTATTTAGCGATAAGCTCCTCTTTACTGCTAGACTAATGCATGATAAAATGAAATATGTATTGTGGCTCGAATTATTGCATATCACCACAGAATAAATAATAGTACAAGTAGCACATACAAAATTGTGGCAGCCCAGTAACTGTTATAAACAATATTTTGTCAGGGTTATCTCGCTCTTCCAGAACTGATCGTAATTAAATTTAACAAATATACAGATTGGAACCTGGAAAAAGACATATAATACTTCTCATTAATATACCAGGCAGAATTCAGAAGCTAGAATTTAATAAAAATCTTTAAATGGTTTCACACTTTCTTTTTTATTCATAAAAAATAAAACAAATATTAAAATGACGAATTCATCCCATTCTCCTAATAAGTAAGAGCTTTTTAAAAAAATCATAAAAGATAATGCTCGTTATGCCAATAATTTTCATAGTATAAATTATAGTTACTAAAAAAACTTATTGCAAAAAAATACTACCGACTTCCAAATACAAAACTAGAAAGTGAAAAATAACTTTATTTTTAAGTCGGTGTCTTTCGTAGGTACCATTTTTTTTGCGTTATGGACACCGACTTCAAAAAATAAAGTTATTTTTCACTTTGTAGTTTTGTATTTGGAAGTCGGTAGTATTTTTTTGCGAAAGTTTTTTTTATTTTTCACTTTTTAGTTGTACCTACCTAATAGGCAAGTCAGTAAAGTAACTATAACGCCAGAATAGATTTCATGAAACTTGAACATAACAAGTGAAATGAGAGATCTGCGTACCCCTTAAGAGCGTACTGGCATGATGTTATGTTATGAAAAAGTATAAACAATAAACAGACATGCGATTGCAGCAATCCTGAGAGATTTGCCGTTATTTATTGAAGAGTTCTGTTGCATATCTTCTAAGTTCTTCATCAGATCTTCACCAAATTAAAATGGGACCAATTTCGAAACATACTCTTTTAAACAATAAAAGAATTTTCAAAATCGGTCCATAATTGACGGAGATATGCGTGAACATACAAATAATGTCGAACATAGAACCTCCTCCTTTTTGGGAAGTCGGTAAAAACTAAACTCATCAACAACTAGTAAAATCATCACAATTATTATGATGGTTATAAATGCTAATATTCAAATGTGTCGTATGTTTTTCTAGTTTTATTACCGATTATCTGTGACCGAACTTAATCAAAACAAGGACAACGTATAAACAAGTTATCCATACTAATATTATACAAGCGAAAGTAACTCTGTCTGTCTGTTACCATTTCACGCTTAAACCGCTAAACCGATTTAGATGAAATTTGGTATGGAGACAGTTTGAGACCTTGGGCAGGACATAGAATAGTTTTTTTCCCGAAAATCGTACTTTGCTAACAGTTGCTCAAGTATGGCCCACACACCTATAATATTATGGCGCAATATAAAAAATAGGCTATTCAAAATACTAATGCTATGCAGACGAAGTTGCGGGCGACAGCTAGTGATAACTATAAATATAGCGGTTATGTCAGATGTAGAAACATGTTTAACAGCATTCCTTATTTGAATACATTATATGTTTTAATTACAATAATCTGCCTAGCCTTTGCTTAATTATGTTGAGGTAGGTAAATTTAAAATAATACCAGCTGAATACAGTATTTTACATAGATTGAAGGGCTATCTAACCTCTATAACCCAGTATAGACTTTTCTCAGCAATGTTGGGGACGGCTTCTAGTCGAACCCAATGCAGCCGAAAACAGTATTTTACATTGAGTGAAGGGCTATCTAACCTCTATAACCCAGTATAGACATTTCTCAGCAATGTTGGGGACGGCTTCTAGTTGAACCCAATGCAGCTGAATACAGTATTTTACATGGAGTGAAGGGCTATCTAACCTCTATAACCCAGTATAAACTTTTCTCAGTAATGTTGGGGACGGCTTCTAGTCGAACCCAATGCAGCCGAAAACAGTATTTTACATTGAGTGAAGGGCTATCTAACCTCTATAACCCAGTATAGACATTTCTCAGCAATGTTGGGGACGGCTTCTAGTTGAACCCAATGCAGCTGAATACAGTATTTTACATGGAGTGAAGGGCTATCTAACCTCTATAACCCAGTATAGACTTTTCTCAGTAATGTTGGGGACGGCTTCTAGTCGAACCCAATGCAGCCGAAAACAGTATTTTACATTGAGTGAAGGGCTATCTAACCTCTATAACCCAGTATAGACATTTCTCAGCAATGTTGGGGACGGCTTCTAGTTGAACCCAATGCAGCTGAATACAGTATTTTACATGGAGTGAAGGGCTATCTAACCTCTATAACCCAGTATAGACATTTCTCAGCAATATTGGGGACGGCTTCTAGTTGAACCCAATGCAGCTGAATACAGTATTTTACATGGAGTGAAGGGCTATCTAACCTCTATAACCCAGTATAGACTTTTCTCAGTAATGTTGGGGACGGCTTCTAGTCGTACCCTCGCTGATAGTAACTGGTTATAGTCACAGCGGATATTTGTGTCTCTGAAGTTGGTTCTGCAAACTATTGCGCAAGAAACAGTTTTACATCGAGTATACTGCATAGAGTAAGCGAGATAGGACGATGCGACAAACGTAAGCGAGTGAAAGAGTCAGTTATACAATTCTATCTTCTACTTCAACATTGACACAAAAATAGCAACTGCGCAGGGTCTTGCAGCCAACTTCAAAGTTTCAGTTACCCAGGTACCACGATACTCCTTGGCAGGACTGGAGTCATCTTGCCTGGTTTCTGCCTACCCGTAACGACGTGACATCCTATCAATGTGCTTATGCCGAGTTTTTTAACGTACTCACTCGTGACAACGTAAACGATCTCTTATGTCAAAATGTATACAAAAAAAGAGGTTTCTCCTTACCGTCCCCAGACGGCGCTTATCCAATTTCAATACAAATTGACGTTTACGTTAACGCGATTGAATGTGAGTAAAAACTCGCACTAGGGCCTCAGTAAGCACTTGAAAAACGGCGGAATGTGGGTAGTTTAGCGGTTTGAAACTCATAAGCAATTTGAAGTAGAAATTATCGAGGCTACGGAACCGTTTGGACCATTCAATTAAAGTTGTATAGAAGAAGATTTTTTAAATATTCCCACTTAAAAGCTTAATGAAAATAATTTTCTGAACGTTATGGTTTTCCTAGCAATAATCATCGTTCAATGAAAATATTATGCGACATTAAAATACCTATTAAATCAATCGTAAGTCCCAATTTCTCAAAAATATGTAAATCAAGAGCTATTTCTCACAATTTCCAAATAAACTACTAAATTCAAAAGATATATAAAAATCGTAAAATTATAAGCTGTTTACGGTAATTTGCATAAAATATAGGAGAAGTAATTCTCCCCGCGGCTTTGTCCGCATAAAAAGTGTTTTATCATCTCAAAAAAACAAACTACCAGGGTAAAATCTATCCTATATCCTTCCCAGGGTCTCAAACTAGCGCCACACCAAATTTCATCTAAATCGATTTAGCCGTTTAGTCGTGAAAAAGAAACAAACCAACAAAGTTTCTTTCGTATTTATAATATTAAGTATGAAATATCCTAAAATTATAAGCTGTTTACGGTAATTTGCATAAAATATAAGCAAAACAAGAGATTTTTTTCTGCAAGCCTCGTTCCATATTCATGACTACTTGACAATCTTGACATCCCACAAGCCAGTAGTTCTGGCCTAGTGACAAGTTCTTCCGTTTATTTGAGAAACTGTACTTACGATAAAGCTTTCTACAAATATAGAAATTCGACGTCCTATATACGATCGATATTTGTACTTTTTAAACATTATTTGATCAAATCTAGTCACACGTTGTAAATGGCAAGGACTGAGAAACGCTTGTAATAGATACTTGAGACTTTAAAATGGTCATTGGTACATACATACATACATATTTAAGCATGTTTATTAGGTATTTAAACATGCGTGTGACAAATTTTGTCTGCATTCCTATACTAACTACCATACAAATTGTAAGCATATAGCTTACAATTTTAACCGACTTACAAAAAAGGAGGAGTTTCTATTGCTAGAGTTGTTTTTTTTGATGTGTGCACCGATATCTCCGTCAATAGTGGACCAATTTTGAAAATTCTTTTTTTTTGTAAGAGTATGTTCCGAAATACGGAGATATGCAACAAAACTCTTAAATAAATAACGGCAAATCTCTCGGGATTGCTGCAATCGCATGTCTGTTTATTGTTTATACCATTTCATAACATAACATCACGCCAGTACGCTCTAAAGGAGTACGCAGATGTGTACGGTTCACCTTGCTACACTCTCATTTCACCGGTTTTATTCGGGTAACCTATTCTGGCATTATAGGTACCATACGTAACTACTTGCCTATTAGTTAGGTACAACTAAAAAGTGAAAAATACTTTTTTACAAAAATACTACCGACTTCCAAATAACAAAACTACAAAGTGACAAATAACTTTATTTTTGGAAGTCGGTGTCTATAACGCAAAAAATTGGTACCTAACAAAGACACCGACTTCCAAAAATAATGTTATTTTTCTAGGCTTTCTTTGATTCATCCTAGTTGTAAGATATCTTAAGTTGATAAAATACTTTTACGCGGGCGAAGCCGCACAAGCTAGATATCTATCTCTATATCTCGAGTATGCGTCTCAGGTCGAGAATCTCGACCTGAGACGCATAAGGTCGAATGTCGAGATTTGAGCAATAGAATTATATAAACACACACTATTTTAACTCAAGAACTAGAAACCGCTTCAACAAGCAAATAAACAATTACCAATATTAGCATATGAATGAAAGAGAGTGAGAGAGAGCCTTTTTAATGTTCCCACTGTTGGGACACAGGCTTCCTCTCTGTGAGGGAGAATGGGCCTTAAGGTTCCCCTAGTCAACGGCACGAACTATTTTGTGCGCGGGGTTAAAATGCATGCTGTCTCATCCGATAACACGTGCGAAAGAGTTTGATGCTGTGATGAGCAGTAAGAAGTAAGTTCTCGTTCTAATTAGCACTTTTGCAAATGTCTAGCGAAAAAGATGATGATTTAGGACGAAAACGAGCGCGCGAAATTTTATGAACAGAACTTTGGGAGTCTAGATATCATGAAAAAGCTACTAAATGTATATTTCCAAAATAAAATTATTTGCATTGTTGAATTACTAATCTATCCCTGTATGGAGGCCGTTTTGCGATTTTCTTTCTTCTTGTGGTATTTATTTCCGCCCAAAGATGCGTTAAAATTAGTGATGAAATATGGAACTTTCGACGCTCATAACTTTCAAATATTGTATTTTTTTTGTCTTTTCTGTTTCCGTACAGGGCTAGATAATGATGAGACAAATTGATATCATTTTTTATTATGAACGTACATCGTCAAACAGTAGAGTAATCGCCAGTCTACGTTTGTATGAAATTTTTTTCGACTAGTGTAACCTTAATCCACCACGTGGGCCCAGTGCGCGTAGGGATATCACATGTCTTCGAAATTTTTGTTTCTAAGACATGCCGGTTTCCTCACGATGTTTTCCTTCACCGTTTTGAGAACAGTGGTGATGCAATCACTGTCAAACTATCACAAAAAAGCACTGCTCCCCAGCTGCTGTTGCTGCCAGGATGGTACGGGATCACAAGTAACATGGGACAAGGGCAGGAAGATGATCATACAACTTCCATCTCGCTCTAGTTTCGGGGTGAAGCTAGTTCAGTATATTCCATCTACATATCTACACACACTATTTTACCTCAAGAACTAGAAACCGCGTCAACAAGCAAGTAAACAATTACCAACATTAGCATACAACTTCTAACTTGCTCTAGTTTTGGGGTCGAGTTCACGCGACAGTTACTGGAGGCGTGTAAATGAGCCAAGTTTATGTACTCTCGCGTAGTTGTAGTTTATGGGAGAATGTTGAGTTGTGTTTGTTTCAAGTAAACATTTTTAAATTTGAACTTTCTCGATTGAATTTATGTGGCAGTGGTTTTTTTCGGGATAAAAAGTTGCCTAAGGCCGTCTGTTCACGACGCGACCCACGACACTGCAAAATGTGGTCACGCTTCAGATATCTTTCTATGGACCGTTTGTTCATTGCACGACACCGCACCACACGCGATACGATTTTGATACGGTGTTTGGCTATGTCGTCGCGGTTTTTTTGCGGTGACGATTTAGCGGCTGAATAAAACCGGTATGCGCTTGTTGATGACACGACACACCGCACCGCACGGCTCACGTGTGGTTCGTCACTCACGCGCTTATAAAACAATAGAAGTGCACTGCAGTGTCGTTGCAGAATCGTGTCTAGTGAACAAACGAACGGACGACAGACCGTATGCAGTGTGTCGTGTTAAAATCGTGACCGCAAATCGTGTCGTGCGGTCCCTCGTGAACAAACGAACTAACTCGCTCTAGTTTCGGGGAAGACTTCATGTGATAGTCACTAGAGAGTGAGGCGTGTCAACGAGGCATGTTTGTGTACATAGTATCGCACACAAGTTCGGTGAACTAAATTGATAAATAATAGTATGGTGGAATGAGGACCGGACAGGTTTTGAAAAAAAAAACCGGCCAAGTGCGATTCGGACTCGCGAACGAAGGGTTCCGTACTATTATCGCAAAAACGGCAAAAATATCACGTTTGTGTTATGGGAGTATTTGTTGTTATAGCGGCAACATAAATACATCATCTGTGAAAATTTCAACTGTCTAGCTATCACGGTTCATGAGATTACAGCCTGGTGACAGACAGATAGAGGGGTCTTGGTAATAGGTTCCCTTTGGGTACGGAACCCTAAAAAATATGTGAAATTTTATGTCATGAAATTACTTTTCGATTGTATTTAAAGTAGGACTGGATTTTTTCAGCAGTATCGTTCTGGCGACTATCCAGTATACAGTACCTGAAAGCTTTTCCTGAATAAAAAGTAGCCTAGCTATATTCAGTAAGTTTTCGTAATCGGGTCAGTATCAGTACTTCCTAAAAATAATTTTATGTCTTTATTAAGTTTAGAATCATCGTCATCAGCCTTTTAATGTTCCCACTGCTGGGACACAAGCCTCCTCTATGTGAGAGAGGGTATGAGCCTTATACACCACGCGGGTTGGTGGTTGTCACATGTCTTCGAATTTTTGGTTCTACGACATTCTGGTTTCCTCACCAAGTTTAGATTATGTCACGAAAATGTTAAGAATAAGAAGCTTACTGTCTACAACTTCTCTGCACTATTTTGTTTCTAATCTTTTTTCTAAATTTTTGGTTCTAAGACATGCCGGTTTCCTCACCAAGTTTAGATTATGTCACGAAAATGTTAAGAATAAGAAGCTTACTGTCTACAACTTCTCTGCACTATTTTGTTTCTAATCTTTTTTCTAAATTTTTGGTTCTAAGACATGCCGGTTTCCTCACCAAGTTTAGATTATGTCACGAAAATGTTAAGAATAAGAAGCTTACTGTCTACAACTTCTCTGCACTATTTTGTTTCTAATCTTTTTTCTAAATTTTTGGTTCTAAGACATGCCGGTTTCCTCACCAAGTTTAGATTATGTCACGAAAATGTTAAGAATAAGAAGCTTACTGTCTACAACTTCTCTGCACTATTTTGTTTCTAATCTTTTTTCTAAATTTTTGGTTCTAAGACATGCCGGTTTCCTCACCAAGTTTAGATTATGTCACGAAAATGTTAAGAATAAGAAGCTTACTGTCTACAACTTCTCTGCACTATTTTGTTTCTAATCTTTTTTCTAAATTTTTGGTTCTAAGACATGCCGGTTTCCTCACCAAGTTTAGATTATGTCACGAAAATGTTAAGAATAAGAAGCTTACTGTCTACAACTTCTCTGCACTATTTTGTTTCTAATCTTTTTTCTAAATTTTTGGTTCTAAGACATGCCGGTTTCCTCACCAAGTTTAGATTATGTCACGAAAATGTTAAGAATAAGAAGCTTACTGTCTACAACTTCTCTGCACTATTTTGTTTCTAATTTTGACCTGCCCTAATGGCCACACCGAAGGAGATACCGACCAAAAAGGAAAGCAAAAAGTTCGATTAATAACTGTAACCCGACTAAGGATTTTTTTCGGGTTCCGTACCCAAATCTAAAAACGGGACCCTATTACTAAGACTCCGCGGTCCGTCTGTCTGCCACCAGGCTGTATCTCATAAACTGATATGAACATGATAGCTAGACAGTTAACATTTTCAGAGATTATGTATTTCTGTTGCCGCTATAACAACTAATACTAAAACAGAATAAAATAAATATAAAAGTGTGGCTCCCATACAACAAACGTGATTTTATAGGCGTTTTTTTTGTGATAATGGTACGGAACCCTTCGTGCGCGAGTCCGACTCGCACTTGGCCGGTTTCTATTTTATTTTTCTTTTTAGCCTATGTTACCCGGACCATAATAACGAATCGGTTGACACCATATTCATCAAAACCGGATAAATAGTTTCTGCGCTACGGAGGAACATATGTAAATACATACATATACTGCTAAAATCATAACCCTTCCTTAAAAATAATCTTTAGTTTTGACATATTAAAGCCGCACGGGTGTTATAAATCAAGCTTTTCCACGTAAAGCCATGTTTGGCAACCGTATACATCATAATATTAAGAACTTAATTACGAAAATAAAACTTTAAGACTACCTTCTGGCAGGTAATAAAGGCCTTATTAAGAGAAAATCACAACTTATCATAATAATATTTAACTTTAAGGTCAATGGTGTTATTTGAAGGCGGTACCAGATGGTACAGTAGATCTATTCTGAACTCGAAGTGAGCTGTCAACTCCTAGCGTTAGTTGGAATGAGAGCCAGTGCTGCCAACTTAGCGCTTTCAGCGCCAGATCTAGCGCTTTTTGAGATCAATAGCGCGTTCTAGAGCGTAGCGCTTAATCTAGCGCTTTTTGAGATCAATAGCGCGTTCTAGCGTCCAGCGCTTTTGAGATATGTACATCTACTATTATTTATTATGTGATGATCGGTAACACGGAAGGAATTACTACATAACATTTTTAGAACTAGGAACATTTAAATGCTGCTATGTTTCTTATGTTGGTATCTTACACTGATTCCTCGCTATTTTGTAATTTGTAGCTACAGAAATAACAAAAAAAACTTTTTGCAAAAAAATACTACCGACTTCCAAATACAAAACTACAAAGTGAAAAATAATTTAATTTTTTTCAAAAATCTTTTATATTTTCACTTTTTAGTTGTACGTACTTTATAGGCAAGTTAGTAAGGGAACTATTTCGCCAGAATAGATTTCATGAAACTTGAACATAACCTGTGAAATGAGAGATCTGCTTACCCCTTAAGAGTGAACTGGCATGATGTTATGTTATGAAATGTTATAAACAACAATTGCTGATACATGCGATTGCAGCAATTCCGAGATATTTGCCGTTATTTATTGAAGAGTTCTGTTGTATATCTCCGAAGTTCTTCATCAGATCCTCACCAAATTAAAATGGGACAAATTTCGGAACATACTTTTTCAAACAAAATAAGAATTTTCAAAATCGGTCCACAATTGACGGAGTTATCGGTGAACATAACAAAAAAAAAAAAAAAAGCAAACTTGAAGTCGAACATAGAACCTCCTCCTTTTTGGGAAGTCGGTTAAAAATTGTTTTTTAAGTAAAAAAAGAAAAAGTTAAGTCAAAGTAGTTACAAATTCGTTTCACGTTTTATTGTTTCACAGTAGTTTATAACTCTGCCTCAGTTATTCCGAGTCAGTTTTACAAGTTGTGTTTTGAGACGATAGTAAAAATGGATGTCCCCTTATCAAAATTTGTTTGAATTTGGCGCCGAATACAGCTTTTTCTGATAGCAACCATTTAGCGCTTTCTAGCGCTTTATTAAGGCCGTACCCTGACCAAAAAATCAGCATGAGATTTGAGCATTCCTATTGGCCTAGCGGCACTCGTGGCGCATGAATTACAGTAGTGAATACGCCCAGATTTTAGAATAACTTCTTTATAAAATCGAATATTGGTCTTTTGAAAAAAATAAATCTACCAAAATGTTCGTTATCAAATTGTCTATCCATTAGTGTTAGTACAAAAAAATATTAATGAACACTTTACGAGGTGATGCATGCTATCAATCATTATTTCTCATTTTTATGGTTTTATTGGAAGGAGATTAGTGAAACATATACTACATTAAAAAAAAAAAGAATTCTACAATTTTGGAATCAATAATATGTAGAAATTTAATGTATTTTTATTAGTTGATATTTCATTTTAAATAACGAGTAGATAGCTCCTAAAAACTGCACGAAAAACGGCTAGCGCGGCGTTTTGCTCGGGGTAGCGCCTTAAGGAGCTAATAGCGCGTTTCTCCTTAGACGAGTTGGCAGCACTGATAAGAGCTCACTTCGAGTTCATTTCACCTAAGTCATCAGTCAACCAGCGCGAGCGTGCTAGCACTTCTGCGAAAACCTTCCTTATTCCATCTTCCTTTTACTACAATCGCGACAATGTAAGAAGTCCAATGACGTTTCTCATTTTACATGCCGCGATAACTCAGCTAACAGTATTTTAAATGGAGTGACAGCCTCTCTGACCTCCATAACCCAGTAACTGGGTAACACGATACCCGTCCCGTCGTCGTAAAGCGTCCCCACAACACCGACATAAAAGCACTTTCGATGTTCTCTATTGACGTGCAGTTGACTGTACATACCTATAATTATTCAATGTTTAAAGTGTTCGGTCATTAATCACTGTCGAGACCCCATGGGGTCGGTAATTGACTCTATTAACATGTTCAAATCAATTTATTTTGTCTGATTTCTTCATTATTCAGTTGACAGGGTGAGAAAAGATCGAAATGAGACAGTACATCGTCCCACCATACAATTTTAAGAAATTGTAAAAATTTCTAATTTGTTGAAGAATACCGCTATGATCCGCCTTACGCTTTTACGTATTTTAGGTACCTACGCGAACATTCTTGTCTTCCATACGAACCTAACTATACATATGATTAAACATATCACAGATTTTTTTTTGTAAGATTTTAAGTTTTTTTTAACTCTTATTTATTTTAAGGTACACCAACAGCATTACATACAAAACAGTTTGTAGTAAACAAAGAAAAATAAACGTGTATGGTATGTATGCCTATTACAGGTATCGCAGCTTACACCATATGGTCAGAAACACTAAATTATTCAAAATTTCAAAATATAACTATGAAATATAAATCTAAACTTAAAAAAAATAGTAATAACAAGTAAAATTTCAAAATTTAAAAAAAACCCCCGACACATTTATCTTGCGAAAACATCCCGATTCAAACAGTAAAATGCCCATAACTTTTGAACGGCTGAACCGATTTTATTCAAACATAGCTAAGAACACTCTCGACACAATCACCTCTCAAACAAAAAAAACTAAATCAAAATCGGTTCATCCGTTGAGGCGCTATGATGCCACAGACAGATACACAGATACACAGCAACACACGTCAAACTTATAACATCCCTCTTTTTAAAAATAAAAACATAAAAAATGAAAAAAAGACAGAATAAAAACAAGAAAAGAAGTAGGATGTACTCGTATATGTTCGTAATTAGCCTAAGTTGAAGTATTTGCGCACTCCCATACCTCCGAGACTGCTCTTCTATACTTATTCACTGAAACACCGCGTAAGTCACTATCTGGTGTTGTACAAAAACTATTATAGCTTCTACATATGCGGAGAAGTGGAGCGTTGAGGCCTAGGTTGGTTTTGCGGAATGGAATATGGAGTAATTTTGTGATGGGATGTCTGGGTAGTTTTGAAGGGACTGAATATTGGATACATTCTACTAAATCACTGTACTTAATAAACCCGTTTGCTACTTTGTAAAGGAAAATTAGATCACGCGTACGGCGACGGTCACGCAGTGTCTTTATTTTGAAAAAGTGTTGGCGCTGTCCATATGTACAGCACATACGGACAGCGATGACTAATTCCCCTAGATATGAATGCAAGGTGTTTAGTGAAAGCTTTTTGAATTTTTCAAGTCTTTGCGAATTACCAGCGTAGAGTGGGTTCCAGGCGACACTAGCGTAATCCAACCGACTTCGCACTAGGGTGGTAAACAAAACTATTTTGATCTTTGGTTGTTGGAAGCCTCTTGTGTTGCGTTTAAATAAACCCAGCATCTCCGCAGAATTCTTGACGACGTCATTGATGTGTGGCTTGAAGGTAAGCCCATCATCCACCAGAACCCCTAGACCCGGCTTTCTCCAACCTTTGCCAACGAGGTGTCGCATAGTATGTCTACACATATTGTGATCTTAACTTTTTAACCGAATTAATTTCTGCCTTTTAGAACCATCTACGTCGCGTAGTAAGTACCTAGTTACAAAATTACGTTAAGAATCCCGCAGACCATGCGATCTTCTATCTGTAGACCAATATTGAGACATTTTCTTTGAAAACATGTCGTTGCATTGTCGCGTCAAAAATCAAAACCAATTTTTTTATTTCACATATGCCTACATGGGCACTTATAAAACGTCGACAAAAGGTACTCTCGACTCGTACCTTTAAACGAGCAATACTTGTATATATATATATATATAAATAATATAGTCTGAACCTCGATCTCAGAAACGGCTCCAAAGATTTGCATGAAATTTAGTATGCAGGGGGCGAAACATTGATCTAGCTAGGTTTCATTTTTAGAATACATCGTTTTCTCTATTTTCACCCGAGCAGAGCTCGGTCGCCCAGGTACTAGTGTTGAAAGGACCAACACAATTATTGCTCCATACAGCAGGCATCGTGGGATTCCAGTTTTGAAATAAAAACCCTAGCTCCAGTTTCTCAACTTAACGCTTTGATGATCTCAGATCGAAGTAATTTCCGAATCAAGACAATAGGTTTAAAAATAGACTTCAGGTTTTTATAAAGGTAGTCTAGATTTGCATTGATAGTCAACACAATGAGGAATTATTATCTATTGTGCCTTTAATAACCATCAACACAATAGACTTTTAGTAAAGTGTAGACATTTTCACACACGATTAAAATAATAATAATTTCTAGATTCTCTATTTAATAAAAAAATTGAATTATTAGATTGAGAATGGATGGAACAAATTGCTTTTAATGATCGAAATTCTCAATAAGATTCTTAGGGAATGAATGAAAATGAATGTTGTCTATTAAGGGCGGTAGGTAAGGAATTACGATCGAGGCTCTAGTAGAAGCCCGAAGTCGAAGACTGAGGGCTTTCTGAGTCGAGGTTCGTAATTCCCGTACCGCCCGTGATACATACAATGTTTTTCATCACATTTGCGAGTAATAATTATGAATTATAGCTCTAATACACAAGTCAGCACAGCTGTTATTACGAAATACGTGAACTTTTTTTTAAGCGGTTGGCGAATTTTTGCCCACACCACAGATTATACAGTGTTTCGTTCGGCAAATACTTACGTAGGTATACTGCCATGACGGAGTGTAAAAAGAATTAAATAATTTCGACGTTTTCATACTATAACTATTAAAATCGATTATTAAGAACATTAGTTGAGTATTTAAGTAACATGTAGCGAGATTGCAAAGAAATTCCTGTTTAGATAACATTTTAAGACAATTTTTCAATTGCGTGTAAACTCCTTGCTTGAACTTGCATGACCTGTGTGCTGTGCCATAAATTAAAAAAATATTATTTACCGCCCTAGGGTTTCATGACAACAAGTAAAATTTAAAATTTAAAAAACCCCCGACACATTTATCTTGCGAAAACATCCCGATTCAAACAGTAAAACGCCCATAACTTTTGAACGGCTGAACCGTTTTTTTTTAAACATAGCTAAGAACACTCTCGACACAATCACCTTTCCAACAAAAAAAACTAAATCAAAATCGGTTCATCCGTTGAGGCGCTATGATGCCACAGACAGACACACAGATACACAGATACACAGATACACAGATACACAGATACACAGATACACAGATACACAGATACACAGACACACAGATACACAGATACACAGATACACAGCAACACACCTCAAACTTATAACACCCCTCTTTTTCCGTCGGGGGTTAAAAAGAAAGCCCGAGGGTTTTATATGGGGCATTACGGCCAAGTTAACCTGTATGTTTAGATACTTTTTACGTGCAAGTGTGATGAAAAGATTGAAAAAAGCTTATCTGTAAAACTGGAAAAAACCGAATGCATTTTTATTTCATGCTACATAATTTATCTAGTAGTAGTCCCGCTTCGATCGACAATCTATTGAACACGTAATTATGACACGATATTTTACGGAAACACCACGATTCAAATAGTAAAACGCCCATAGCTTTAGAACGGCTGAACCGATTTTCATCAAACATAGCTATGAACACTCTCGATAAATGCAACTTTCAAACATACAAAACGAAATCAAAATCGGTTCATCCATTTACGAGCCATAATGCTACAGACAGACACACAGGTACACACGTGGAACTTAAAATACCCCTCTTTTTACGACAGAGGGTAAAAAATATAAATAACCCGAACAACTGTTTTCCAAAGAGGTTTCGATAACTCTATAACATTCCTGAAAGACAGTTGTACATACCGCTATACACGCTAGACTGCAAAGATCAAAGGACAAGTCTCGAGATATGTCAGATTGAGACATTGTTTTAATAATCTAAGGATCAGTAATGCAAACTGTCAGCACTTTGATTGGCAGAATAATCTTGATGCGATTCATCGCATTTTTCATCAGACAAAAGATTATCGAAGATCACTTTTTAACCCCCGACGGAAAAAGAGGGGTGTTATAAGTTTGAGGTGTGTTGCTGTGTATCTGTGTATCTGTGTATCTGTGTATCTGTGTGTCTGTGTATCTGTGTATCTGTGTATCTGTGTATCTGTGTATCTGTGTATCTGTGTGTCTGTCTGTGGCATCATAGCGCCTCAACGGATGAACCGATTTTGATTTAGTTTTTTTTGTTGGAAAGGTGATTGTGTCGAGAGTGTTCTTAGCTATGTTTAAAAAAAAACGGTTCAGCCGTTCAAAAGTTATGGGCGTTTCACTGTTTGAATCGGGATGTTTTCGCAAGATAAATGTGTCGGGGGTTTTTTAAATTTTTAAATTTTACTTGTATTTAATCAAGTTCATGGCTTTTTATTTTGATTATAGCTTATTTTATTAGATGAAGCAATTTTTTTGTATTGTAATCAAAGGTGTTAACAGTGTATGACTAACAGATCTTTCTCAAAAGTCATTAGCGTGAAATATCATACAGCGCGAAGTAAGATACTTCGCGCTTATGATTAATCAATCCTAATGAGTCATAACCGCGAAGTATCATACTTTTGAAAAAGATGCAATTTTTCCAGACTTGCTCGCAATTTTTATTTCCTTCAGATATGGTCAAATAATTAACTCTGCAATTTATTTGACTATTTATGATCTTAAAAACAGAAGAAAAAGCAGCGAAATGTAAAACGCACTCCAGTAACATTAGTCAATCATATTGTACTGTTTACTTGAGGTCCGCGGATCCGCACCGCGGTCCGCCATTTGGTGACCCCTGTCCTATAGCATAAAGTTTTATTCACACATTACTTAGACCCTAAACGCAATGACAGGTGGGTAGTTTAGCTAGAGCCTAACGAGACAAGTAGCAAAGTGAAACGAACGTAGGCACTTCATCCACTTAATGACATGTTGGGATTTACGGATGAAGTCGCACAAGACCGAAATAAATAGCGTCACAAGACTGGGAAAACCGACACGGCGTAACGGGAAAAAAGGCGGGGCCCTGCGGCTTCATAGTTCTGTGTTATTAATAGTGTTAATAACTATAAACATGTAATTTTAACAAATATTAATAAATAATTGTTACTATACACCGTCGTTATTTATTGATTAATAGTATCTGCATTCGTTTTCACAGCAATTAAAATGGATGATACAACCAAAAACGAGAAAATAATTTCTAAAATTTTCGTTCAATGCATATTAATTTTCTTTTAAAGACAGTTTCCATTCGAAACTATAATTAATTTTCTTGGAGAAACTTGTCAATTCAGTGAAATATTGCCCAAATATAAATCAATATAACGATATTTATTTTCACCTTATCGAAAATCTACGTCGATATATAAAATATTGATTAACTATTTAGAATATTGTTTCACGATTCACGGTGTTCCAATTAATTGGTCTCTTAGGTGTAATTAAAATATTAAAGGTATCTTTGCACATGATTTTGAAATCAAATTCGTTAATCACATTTCTGTGAGGAGTGATATGAAAGAAAAGGGCGTCAGTGATAGGGTAACGGTTTACACGACGGAATGGAAGAAGAAAACTAGTGATGCAACAGACCTCTGTTTCTGCTTCCGCAACTTCGGCAGTTCCGCATACTTTCTTACATGTATCCGTTTCTGTTTATGCTTCCGCAACTTTTAAAACGGAATAATGTGACGGGGTGACGCGCGGGCGTGCAAGTGGACTAGCAATTTCTGAAAAGTTCCGAATCAGATTTCTGGGTAAAAAAGCGTCAAAACTAATTTTTATATTAAATGATTAACCTTCATTTAATTATGAATAGGTACAGGTATAGGTATTAAAAATAATACTTTAATAAATAATTTTCATAGTAGTAGACTTCCGCTTCTGCATCCGTTTCGGTCAAAATTTACTTTTTACATCTGCACTATTTCGTTGCATCACTAAAGAGAACGTGTTGCGCTGATCCTAAGTAACATGGGACAAGGGCAGGCATTTGATGATTATTTATTTTTGTACATGAGAATAATAGATCAGAAAGAGAAAGAAAAAATATTTATTTGTGACCCGCACAGGAGACTCGAGATAAGCAAAACAAAAACAAAAATAAATAACACCGTGCGAGACCAAAAAGGCTCCTATCTCAGCATGTGCAACGATATTAAAGAGAAAATAACCCCGCGCTGATATTCTGATAGGTGATAGGGCACACTTTTGATGCCACGGACACATTCACGGAAACGGAACATACTTAAGGAATAAAATAGAATAAAATAACAAAATAGTATAAACACAGAAGGTGAGTCACAGTATGTATGTATTTAACGTATAAAACAAATATATAAACAAAACACAATAAACGACCAAAATCCCGACGGCTCAGTGATCATTTGTCGAAACCGTAGACAAACGACAGAGCGCGCCAATTTAATCTATGGTCGGCGTCGGCTGTCAAAATGAAAAAAATAATGTGATGAATTATGTAAGAAATTTTTGTAAATAAACAAAGTGGTGTGATGGTGATTAGATGGTGGGTTGAAAGAAACGACACACGGACTGGGTGAAAGATGATATTATATCTATGAAGGGTATGACTACTGATATCACGATTTTAGGGCAGTATGGAAGAAGAAAACATGATGAACCCGACCTCAAATATGATGCTCAGTTTAGGTACTTACACTCACTTAATACTTCCACTAGGTGGACCGATGACCTAGTTAAGTTTTCAGGAATCTGCTGGAGCCGAGACGCACAGGACCAGCGTTGCCAGAACGTAACTTTTGTTACATTTTACGTAACTTTTGACCATCTCATGTAACCTCCATGTAACACGACTCAAAATTTAACTTTTACGTAACTTTTAGAACTAACTAAAAATATTAAAATATTTGTCCGCAAAACTAAAAATAATCGTGAAATGAACGCATCTAAGAAAGCTTTTGTTCGTCGTGTTGTCAGTAAATCAACAACAAAGTCGTCTTGCAACTGAAATAAGTTTATTTCTGTATTTATCGTCAACTAAATATCAAGATTATCAAGTAGCATGATATATGTGTGATGATATTTATTACTCATTTTTAAGTAACTTTGGTTTCGTTTACAAGACTAGATTACTAGAGTGGGATGAATATATACCGGCCGGCGTAACCTAGATTTGATTTTAAATATCGATCTTTTCACTAATGTGACCAAATAGGTACATAGTAGTTTCTAGTTGTAATTTGAATGTTCTAAACTAAACGCCACGGATTTACCCGTGGTAGTCGTGGGGGAGGGCTACCCCGCCCGAAAATTCGAACAGTGGGCCCGTTTCGCTACCTAAATAGTAGAAAAAAAAAACAAATTGTAGTCTTTTATTATTTTAGTGTCGTTTTCCACATAAAATAAGGTAACGTAACTTTTCTGATAAAAATGTAACTTTGTGAGATGTCTCGAGTAACATTTGACTATCTGCCCCTGGCAACACTGCACAGGACCGATCGATTTGGCGACACTTGGGGATGGGCTATGTTCAGCAGTGGACGTTTTACGGCTGATATGATGAAACTTTTTCACGCTTGGAAAGACGCTATGTCAGTTAGTTTTTCATAGTTTTTACTCACTGCAATCCAATTTCAAAATTGACGAAGAACGCTATATCATTATTAACTATGTTTTCAGTCACTGGCATAACAATCCAAATAACAGTAGCGGGTTCCTCACAGCGGTCTACTTTTTGTCTTCAAATCACAACGACTTGTATATTACCAGTTTCCTACAATATTACTGGAGGCAGTCTACCTTATCGTGGTCTATTATCTTAATTTGAGCAGAAATGAGGTACGATTGTATGTTTGTTTGTTGTACAACGTGATTTGTACTATAACCTGTAACGATGTGATAAGGTTGAAATAAATAAATAAAATTATAAATAAGTAACTTACTGGGGCAGCCTTAATTTTTTAACCGACTTCCCAAAAAGGAGGAGGTTCTATGTTCGACTTCAAGTTTGTTTTTTTTTTTTTTTTTTTTTTTTTTTTTTTTTTGTGTATGTTCACCGATATCTCCGTCAATTGTGGACCGATTTTGAAATTTCTTTTTTTGTTTGAAAACTTATGTTCCGAAATTGGTCCCATTTTAATTTGGTGGAGATCTGATGAAGAACTTTGGAGATATACAACAGAACTCTTCAAAAAATAACGGCAAATCTCTCGGGATTGCTGCAATCGCATGTCTGTTTATTGTTTATACCATTTCATAACATAACATCACGCCAGTACGCTCTTAAGGGGTACGCAGATCTCTCATTTCAGCGGTTAAGTTCAAGTTTTATGAAATCTATTTCGGCGTTATAGTTACTCGTACCTTACTAACTTGCCTATTAGGTAGGTACAACTAAAAAGTGAAAAATAAAAAAACTTTTTTGCAAAAAAAATACTACCGACTTCCAAATACAAAACTACAAAGTGAAAAATAACTTTAATTTTTGAAGTCGGTGTCTACAACGCAAAAAATTGGCACCTACGAAAGACACCGACTTCAATAATTAAAGTTATTTTTCACTTTGTAGTTTTGTATTTGGAAGTCGGTAGTATTTTTTTTGCAAAAAAGTTTTTTTATATTCGACTTCACAAAAAGAAAAGGAGGAGGTTCTATGTTTGACATTATGTTTTTTTTGTTTACCGATATCTCCGTTAATTGTGGACCGATTTTGAAAATTCTTTTTTTGTTTGAAAAAGTATGTTCTGGAATTGGTTCCAATTTAATTTGGTGAAGATCTGACGAAGAACTTCGGAGATATACAACAGAACTCTTCAATAAATAACGGCAAATCTCTCTGGATTGCTGCAATCGCATGTCTGTTTATTGTTTATACCATTTCATAACATAACATCACGCCAGTACGCTCTTAAGGGGTACGCAGATCTCTCATTTCACCGGTTATGGAATGGAGTCATGGAATTTCTATTCTGGCGTTATAGTTACCTTACTAACGTGCCTATTAGATAGGTACAACTAAAAAGTGAAAAATAAACGACTTCCAAATACAAAGTGAAAAATTACTTTATTTTTTGAAGTCGGTGTCCATAACGCAAAAAAAAATTGGTACCTGCGAAAGACACCGATTTCAAAAAATTAAGTTATTTTACACTTTGTACTTTTGTATTTGGAAGTCGGTAGTATTTTTTTGCAAAAAAGTTTTTTTTTTTGTATTAAATTCATTGATAGAGAATGCATTTAAGACACAATATTTATATATATTGCATGTAGCAGAGATGAGAATGTTGAGATGGATGTGCGGAGTGACGAGAATGTATAAAGTGAGAAATTAGTATATTAGAGGAAATTTGAAGTGGCGACAGTGACAGAAAAGTTAAAAGGAAACCGTTTGTCCTGGTATGGTCATCTGATCAGGAGAGATGAAGCGCATGTTACTAAAAGAGTTATGAATATAAATATGCATGGATGGAGAGGGAGGGGACGGCCAAAGAAAAGATGGATGGACTGTGTGATGAAAGATTAGGGATATAGTGATAGCGTGATGGGGGACAGGACGGTATGGAAGAAGAAAACGTGTTGCGCCGACCCCAAGTAACATGGGACAAGGGCATGCAGATCATGATGATTTAAGACACAATTAAATGATTTATAAGAATTACAAATATTAAAATGAGGATTTTTTTATTATAGTTTATTTATATGTTTGTAAAATAAACTCTGGAAGTTCTGCCGGTATATTTTGTAAAAAGAATACGGTGAATCAAGGTGGAATGACAGTTCTCTTGAAGCTCACCCCACCTAAGTTTTCATTAGAGCTTTTTGCTTTATTAGACAGGCTGAAGATATCGATTGACAGCTCCCTTAACTAAAGATTTCACGATGAGATGTTTACAGAATATACGTCTAGGGAAAATAACCCTATCGCTGGCACCCCTCCTAATATTGGCACTTCTGAGTTTATAGGCTGACTAATAGCGGACTCCTCGCGGTTTCACCCGCGTAGTTCCCGTGGGAATACAGAGATGAAAAGTAGCCTATGTCACCCGGGGATAGTGTAGCTTCCCAACGGTGAAAGAATTTTTGAAATCGGTCCAGTAGTTTTTAAGTTTATTCGTTACATACAAACTAACAAAAAAACAAATATTTCCTCTTTAAAATATTAGTATAGATATAGTAAATAGAAAAACCATAGATTACGCAATGTTGAAATTTCTTTAATAGCTTTTTTATCATTTCGTAAAATATTATATATATACAGTTACTATTTCACTGGATGAAACAACTCTTAAAATGAAGATTAGAATATTTCCTTCGATGTTATTATAACCCCGAGTTTCTCAGATCAAAATTATCGCAGAATTAATGTGCCAGTTGTCAAGCACGCGTTATCTGCTGTGATTGGCTGTTGAAAATGAATTCAACAAATCACAGCAGATAACGCGTGCTTGACAATTTGTTACATTAATTGTGCGATAATTTTGAGTTGAGAAACTCGGGGAGTTTTGCATGCTAGTTGCATTTCAATGTGATTGCCTGGATATTTGATTACGCAGCTAGGGGAGGCCCTCTCTTAAAGTGCAGACAACTGGGTATCTTTCCTTATTTCCAAAAAATAAACTACTTTATCAGTGAGAGAGTCAAGCCGCGGGAAAAAGCTAGTATCTTATTAATAATACACATGACCTTAATTTGTCACGAAGATACGAGTTTTCACTGTAGCGAAGAAATTGCCTATTGTTAAAAATATGATATTATCGTGTTCTGTTTGCTTCTGGCAAAACAGTTATGAAAATGTATAGTGATTTACGTTTTCTGTTTGAGTGTTCTAATAGTTTTTAGGGTTCTTTACTCAAAACGTAAAAACGTGACCCTATTACTAAGACTCCATTGTCCGTCTTTCATCAGGCTGTTTCTCATGAACCGTGATAGCTCGACAGTTGAAATTATCACAGAGGATGTATTTCTGTAGCCGCTATAACAACAAGTAATAAAAACAGAATAAAATATATATTTTAGTGGGGCTCCCACACGACAAACTGTTTTTTTTTGCCTTTTTGCGGTGGCATAATGGTACGGAACCCTTCGTGCGCGAGTCCGACTCGCACTTGGCCGGTTTTGCTATAGCATGATACGAAAAAAGTTAACTATCTGAGGCCTTTTTTTAAAGTCACAGAATAGACTAAAAAAAAAGCCTCAAATCAAAATGCAGATAATTAAATTGTCTTTGAGATGGTGAATATTTTAATAAAATACGCCCGGCGGTTTCGAGGCAATTGTCGTTTTTTTTTCATGTTACACATAACTTTACAAATTAACTACGCTATGTTATACGAAAAAATCTCTAAATTTTCTTAGATCAAATTATTAAGAAAATGTTCTCGTGTAACATATATTTCTCCAAAAGGGTATCTGTGCCTTAAGGAAGGAAAAGATAATTCATGTCTCTATTTGCAATACATTAGGCTGCCTATTGGTCACTCGCGGCTTCTAAACTACTAGCTTCTGTCAGCGGCTTCACCCGCGTGAAAGTCGAAAAATATTCCGAGGGTACATATGCCTGGGATAAAGAGTATCTTATTTGCTAATCCTGACTAGAATCTATCTCTGTGCCAAATTTCACCCAGATCCGCAGGCTTATTACGTATCTTTTGTTAGATCAAAACGATAGCGATTTTTGCGCAATAATTGTAGGTTTTTTTTTAAATATGTGCATTTTACAAACAGCGACCGATTATGTAGGACCTACCATAACTACACTGCAGGTAATACCGACTTCTATGGCATAAAGCGTTTGATCGCTATCGTTTTGCTCTTGCAAAAGATACGAAATAAGCCTGCCGTCCAGCCGTTTGAGCACAAGAAGAAGTAACAAACATACAAACACACACACACTCACAAACTTTCGCCTTTAAAATATTAGTGTGATCTTCTATCGTACGTGGTAATATTATTAACCCCAAGTATTTAAGCCACCAGGATATAACCATTGCTTCATCATAGATTCATGTCACGCCATTCAAACGTCGAAATGTCTATCTTTGTTCTAAATAAGATGTTCTCTTTGCAATTTTCTTTCTGACAGCTGATATGACAGATGATGAGAGCTATAGACTGTTAGTTTATTTTTAACCGTCTTTCCAAAAAGGAGGAGGTTCTATGTTCGACATTATGTATGTTTTTTTTTTTTTTTTGTTTATGTTCACCGATATCTCCGTCAATTGTTGACCCGATTTTGAAAATTCTTTTTTTTTTTGAAAAAGTATGTTTCGAAATTGGTCCCATTTTAATTTGGTGAAGATTTGATGAAGAACTTCGGAGATATACAACAGAACTCTTCAATAAATAATGGTAAATCTCTCGGGTTTGCTGCAATCGCATGTCTGTTTGTTGTTTATACCATTTCATAACATAACATCACGCCAGAACGCTCTTAAGGGGTACGCAGATCTCACACCGGTTATGTTCAAGTTTCAAGAAATCTATTTTGGTGTTAAAGTTACCAGTAAGGTATTGGATTAGGTAAGGGATTGCCTATTAGGTAGGTACAACTAAAAAGTGAAAAATTTGGAAGTCGGTAGCATTTTTTTGCAAAAAAGTTTTTTTATTTTTCACTTTTTTTTAAAACTATTTCTCATCGAGGTCCACTACTTTTGGGCTTTCTTCAAGGCACGAGGAATAGAATAATTAAGATATCTAATTATCAGATGAGATACTGGTAAAAAACGAACCGTTTCGCAGTAGTAAAATGCATGCTTTAACAGCATAAAATGCTCCTACACACAGGACTTCTATCTGTGAGAGAAAGTAGGTCGTGATCACAGACATAAATCTAACTAAATAAAGAAAGTCCCTCCATCACTATGAAAACCACGCGTACCACTTTTTCACACACAAATCAAAAACAAATTTAGTTATCAAAACCAAATTACGATCGTAATTTGGGGTATCGTTTTTGGCACGCGAAGTGTATTAAAAGAAGAATATTTGTATCATCTCATAATCATTTGCCCCGAAAGACGTCCACTGCTGGACATAGGCCTCCTCCGTGCGTCGCCACATTGACCGATCCCGTGCGTTTCGCATCCAGCGCCTTCACACAACCTTAACCAGGTCATCGGTCCACCTAGTGGGAGGCTTTCCAACGTATCATCTTCCGGTTCGCGGTCGCCATTCCAGAACTTTTCAGCCCCATCGGCCATCCGTTCTGCCAGCAATGTGCCCTGCCCACTGCCACTTAAGTTTCATCTACTTAAATTTATATCTGTGGACGTGATCTACATCTACCACACGGGTACAGTGTGAGTGGATGTCAGCCATGTCTTCGAATTTTTGATTTTAAGACATGTCGGTTTCCTCACTAAGTTTTCCTATTATTTTTATTTTTGAGATTAAGAAGGAAGAGAAGGGCGTACGCCCTTCACCAGGGTCCGAAAACAACTCGCATATGCCTTGTTAGAAATATAGGATGAAATGTGACACCAACAGACGATTATCCTTGTATTCACTAGTCACTACGCAAGAGCACCCGGCTGATGCAGGACTATTGTAGAATATGGAGACAAGACACATTGGACTATGGGTTTGGGCGGTTTCGTGGATCGATTACCTGAAACTATTGAAGGACTATTGGGCCCTGGCTGACCACTGTTGATCTACATGGCTAGAAAATGGCAGGGGATGACTTGCACACTCAATTAATGGGCCTTCCTATTAACGGTCGCTAGCCTTTAGTGACGTAGTGACAAGGGGGCAACGTATACGGAGGTGCTTGAGGAGTAGAGAGAAATGCCACGGCTATCAGGACAATCCCGGATGTACGGTCAAGATCCCTACTAGCATCTTAATGGGTTAATTTCCTTTCTCTGAGCACGTTTGCTCTTGCGAATCTTCACTCAAGCCAGCCAATTAAGGCAAGAGAGAGGTGGGAGATCAGTTACACGTCAGTGTTCACACCGACCGGCCAATAAAGGTAAGCCGGAGACCAGGGACAAGACTTCTCCCTGGAGATCAGGTCCGTAGGGTCGCCACTGCCAACCAACTCGCCACAAAGCTGCCCTGTGGATTCGCCACAAAGCTTGTGTTATGTATACATTTACAAGTAAAATTTCAAAATTTAAAATACCCCCGACACATTTTTATTTTATGCTACATGATTTGTCTAGTACATAGTAGATACGCTTCGATCGGCAATCGATTGTACACGTAATTATGACACGATATCTTGCGAAAACACCCGATTCAAAAAGTAAAACGCCCATAACTTTTGAACGGCTAAACCGATTTTATTCAAACATAGCTAAGAACACTCTCGACAAAAAAAACTAAATAAAAATCGGTTCATCAGTTTAGGCGCTATGATGCCACAGAAAGACACAGAAAGGCAGCAACACAGGTCAAACTTATAACACCCCTCTTTTTCCGGCGGGGGTTAAAAATCATGTAAATAATTGCAAGTCATTTAAAAAGAAGAGAAGTCTATAATTAATTTAAAAAAGTGTAAATTACACTAGCTAGCTAAATGTGTCATTTAACAGCAAAACATGGATTTGATGGCAAAATGCGGTAGTACCCTATGCTCGACTCGAAAAATATCTACTAAAAAGTTTCGCTATGCACGCAATTCTTCGATTTTACATAAACAACGGAAGGTACAGTTGGAAAGAAAAGTATTTGAATCCAATTAAATTGAGCAAAAAGCTGAAAAATACTGAAAAAATGTCTAAACCTTAGTTCGAAATATTTTTAGGTTAAGTTTCTCTTTACGGAACTTCGTTTGGTTTTTTTCACAATTCCCTATCTATAGAATGGATGGACAATTTGTTTTTAACATTAAACACGCGACGTGTTGAGTGGCGGCGAGGCGAGTGTGCGAAACGAACGAAACGGAACGTTTATTACCTTTTTTTCGCGAAAGTCGTGGCATTTACATACTAAGTGTTCTTAATTCATTTTTTTTAATGTTTTAATAAAATATTACAATGTAGCAGTTTTCTTCATCACTGCCCGCGAATGTGATTTCGTGCATAGCGAAACTTTTTAGTAGGTATATTACGAGTAACGGGGCCCCTTCCAAGTGCTGATGGTGATCACCGGGGTGGTTTTAGTGAGGTAAAAATCCCACACTCCCTGGTCTTTTCCCCCAAAAGTCCAGGCGCCTTTTGAAGGTTTCCCCCGAAAACAACAAAAAGAAGGTATATTACGAGTCGAGCTCTAGTCCCACTATGGGACAAGACTAGAGCATAGGGGGACTAGCCGCCAAAAAAACCATCCAAATGCACGAAGGGTTCCGTACCATTATCGAAAAAAACGGCAAAAAAACACGTTTGTTGTATGGGCCCCACTTAAATATTTATTTTATTTTGTTTTTAGTATTTGTTGTTATAGTGGCAACAGAAATACATCATTTGTGAAATTTACAACTGCCTGCTATCACGGTTCATGAGATACAGCCTGGTGACAGACGGACAGACAGACATACAGACGACGGACCGCGGAGTCTTAGTAATAGGGTCCCGTTTTTAACCCCCGACGGAAAAAGAGGGGTGTTATAAGTTTGAGGTGTGTTGCTGTGTATCTGTGTATCTGTGTATCTGTGTGTCTGTGTATCTGTGTATCTGTGTATCTGTGTGTCTGTCTGTGGCATCATAGCGCCTCAACGGATGAACCGATTTTGATTTAGTTTTTTTTGTTTGGAAAGGTGATTGTGTCGAGAGTGTTCTTAGCTATGTTTAAAAAAAAACGGTTCAGCCGTTCAAAAGTTATGGGCGTTTTACTGTTTGAATCGGGATGTTTTCGCAAGATAAATGTTTCGGGGGTTTTTAAATTTTTAAATTTTTTTTGTTACTCTTTGGGTACGTAACCCTAAAAACTAGCCTGTCTGTTGCTATCTCGTGATATCTGTTAGGTTCCGTATTGAATTTGAATTTGCAAAATAGAATGCTGTAGATTTATTTATTTCGTGGCGATTTAGAAGTGAATAACATACAATAGATTCGTTGGTGCAGTTACTGCTTTCTGAACGCTTGCAAGGTGCTAATAGTGTTGTAAAGTGATCAAACATTAGGTAAATTTGTCATCGTTAAAAATCTAAATTTGAAATCATTTCATGAGACTGGAGAATCAGCACTTTTTGAACGTCAAAGCAATACAAGAAAAATTTCAAAATTTCAAAAATGCCCCGACATATTAATCTTGCGGAAACACCCCGATTAAAACAGTAAAATGCCCATAACTTTTGAAATGCCGAACCGATTTTATTCAAACATAGCTAAGAACACTCTCGACAAAATTAACTTTCAAACAAAAAAACTAAGTCAAAATCGGTTCATCCGTTTAGGAGCTATGATGCCACAGACAGACACACACATACACAGCAACACACGTCAAAATTATAACACCCTTCTTTTTCCGGCGGGGGTTAAATAGACAGTTTCCTAAAACGCCTTCACCACTTCTTAGTTTTAATTAACAATTCGATCTATCAAAGAATTGGCGTGGCAAACTCTCCAGAGACTCATTTCTGCGTTCGAATTTATATTATAGTTTCAATATTTCATGAATCATGGGAAACATTCTCTAGAATATGATGTAACTGTCATTGATACCATTCGGCACTATATAAAAACCGGCCAAGTGCGAGTCGGACTCGCGCACGAAGGGTTCCGTACCATTATTGCAAAACACGGCAAAAAATTACGTTAGTTGTATAGGAGCCTCACTTATATATTTACTTTATTCTGTTTTTAGTATTTGTTGTTATAGCGGCAATAGAAATACATCATCTGTGAAAATTTCAAGTATCTTGCTTTGGTGTGTGGTTCATGAGATACAGCCTGGTGACAGACGGACAGACAGACAGACGGATCGCGGAGTCTTAGTAATAGGGTCCCATTTTTACCCTTTGGGTACGGAACCCCAGAAAGTGAATAGTGTAGAACATCATGTCATTGTGCACAAAAATAAAGCACTCGCTCAAACTTCGAATCAAATTCAACTACAGAACAGATCCATGCCATATTTTTTGTAATCATCATAAACAATGCAGTTAGCATGCATTCAAATCTAGACAAATGGACATGACTTGAAAACTGATGATAATAACCTGAAGTCTAGACTATGAGAAAGCACCTAACGGTTTGTGTAAGAACTATTCTGATATTGTTTTTATTTTTGCAGTATACCAGGGTTGTCAACACTACAGTTTTTATTGTACTAGCTAAATAATATAAATTACTAGCGGACGCCTCGCAGTTTTACCCGCGTAGTTCCCGTTCCCGTGGGAATACAGGGATAAAAAGTAGCCTATGTCACCCGGGGATAGTGTAGCTGTCCAACGGTAAAAGAATTTTTGAAATCAGTCCAGTAGTTTTTAAGTTTATTCGTTACTAGTAGACGCCTCGCAGTTTCATCCGCGTAGTTCCCGTTCCCGTGGGAATACCGGAATTAAAAGTAGCCTATGTCACACGGGGATAGTGTAGCTTCCCAACGGTGAAATATTTTTTTAAATTGGTCTAATGTAGTTTTTTTTTTGCGTGAAAGAGTAAGACTCATTCATCAAACCATCGTCAGAAACATCGTTTAAAATAGTATAGTAAGTTATTAGAATATATAGTTTTTTTTTATCAACCCTGTTTTCAGTAGTGATTAACCCCCGACGGAAAAAGAGGGGTATTATAAATTTGACGTGTGTTGCTGTGTATCTGAGTGTCTGTCTGTGGCATCATAGCTCCTAAAAGGATGAACCGATTTTGATTTAGTTTTTTTTGTTTGAATGGTGATTTTGTCGAGAGTGTTCTTAGCTATGTTTGATGAAAATCGGTTCAGCCGTTTTATTGTTATGGGCGTTTTAATGTTTGTATCGGGGTGTTTTCGCAGGATAGGTATCATGTCATAATCACGTGTTCAATAGATTGTCGAACGAAGCGTGTGTCATCATCATCATTACAGCTGAAAGACGTCCACTGCTGGACATAGGTCTCCCCTAGGCGTCGCCACATTGACCGATCCCGTGCGTCTCGCATCCAGCGCCTGCCCGCAACCTTAACAAGGTCATCGGTCCACCTAGTGGGAGGCCTTCCAACGTATCGTCTTCCGGTTCGCGGTCGCCGTTCCAGAACTTTTCGGCCCCATCGGCCATTCGTTCTGCGAGCAATGTGGCCTGCCCACTGCCACTTAAGTTTGGCAATTCTTCGGGCTATGTCGGTAACTTTGGTTCTCCTGCGGATATCATCATTTCTGACGTGATCACGCAAGGAAATTCCGAGCATAGCCCTCTCCATTGCCCGTTGGGTGACTTTAAGCTTTCAGATAAGGCCCATTGTGAGCGACCACGTCTCGGTCCCATAGGTGATCACTGGCAACACACACTGGTCATAGACTTTTGTCTTGAGACACTGCGGTAAAGCGCGTGTACTACTAGATAAAAAAATATGTAGCATGAAATAATACTGTGTTGGTGTTTTTTAAATATGATTGGCAACCCTGCTGTAACACCCACAGTTACTTGATCATTCTATTCAGTTTGTCTGTTGCACTACATTAAGCACTATTGAAATAAAATGGGTTTATAAATTTTACTTCTAATCTATTTAACATTGAATAGGTAATGTACAATTGTACATATGTTCCTAAAACCAATAATGGGTAGGATATTCATCAATCATCATGAAAAATCAATATTGTCTACTTTATATTTGAATCAATTAATATCGTATGATTTGAGCAGTGGTGGCTCAATGGTAACGGTCGTGACTCACAAGTTGTAGGTCGTGGGTTCGAACCCAGGCAGGTGCTTTACTTTACTAAATTATTTCATCACCACCGCTCTCAAAATAACGAAGGGAAACATGGTAAAAACCGCCATGTCGGCAGCTTAGAGACTCTACGAAAATACTCAACTAACACACAAAAGTTAAGATACATTTTGAGCCATATAATTTTAAACGTAATTTCATAAGTTTTATTTTGCATTTCCTAAAATTCTGCTAAAGTTTTAGGGATTGACACATATCTTTTATGGGGTTTTTTGTTAGTCTTCGAGTTGTTCTGACACGCACTGACATAAGAATCACAGCTCTAAACCGACTAAATTAATTTGGGTGCTAATTAAGGCAGCTTCTTTAAAATGTCATTCTCGTCTGCAAATATATTTAGTTGTCTAATTAATTAATAGGTCAGCGACAAACTTTTAGCGTCTAATAAATGGTTTATAAGCGACCATATATTGTAAAACAAGCTACTGTTAATATGACGCAACATGGTGATAATTCTTAAGCAACTAAATTTGTGATATGTCTACTCATTGCTAGCTTCTAATAAGTGTATCAACTTCATCTATAAAATAATATCAACGTACTCTAATTTCATAGAGTCACCTTTATTTTTATATTTTAGCATAAGTAATTGATGAGTGAATCTACTATATTTGAACATAAAATTTCCTTATTATTGTCATCAAATAATGGTCAATAAAAGCTATAATTTCATGTATTCGCCTATCTATTTATAATGTTACCATAAGTAATTGACTATTATACCTACCCAAATGAACAAACAAAGTCGACGGAGCCCCGCTGCGCAGGGCTCCTATTTCTGTCTGCAGGGTCTAAAGTAACCTAACATGAAGGAGATGACGGGAGCTGAGTTCGCTCGCTTTGCTCGCTCACTTCAGCTCCCGTCATCTCCTACGAACCTAACCTATCCGTGTCGGGGTGCCCTAAGCTCCCGAGCTCGCTTCGCTCGCTCTTGGACTAATTCACATTTATTTTATATTTAATTGAATACGAGCACTCCTTAATCGTATCATTAATGTAAACAAATACACGTGAACTCGTTGCTGCACGCACCGAATAGAGCTCGCTCATTGGTGCAAATGGCCGGTCGCGCCCCTCTGATTCCCAACGAGCGTCAGGTACCTACACTCCCGCGCTTGTGTTGCAAACTTTCAAGAAAAAAGAATATGATTTATTAATTTAGTTGTTGAATGAAAAACTTTGATTGCTAATTTTGAGGCTGGAATTTGATTTTATTAGCAGACAGATGTTGAATCTCTAAAATATATAAAGTAGCTCACTTACAACATTAGTCGCTGAGTTATCAAATCAGAAGTAAATATATTTATCGGTAGCTCGGAGTCATATTAATTTACGCTCGTAAATTGACGCTGGTTTTTTGATATTCTGTTGGAGTAGTAAAGATGATGAATTAATATAATTGAAGCTGTTCTATTAACTCGTCGCCCACATATAAAAAAAGACGCTAGGTTGCAGGTGCTAAAGAAAACTTTTGTTGCCGCACATATAATTTCCCAATTAATTTTACTGTTGCCTTGATAGAACCCCTGCGCATTTTTGCCTTATAATTTTAGCAGAATTTTTGGGACATGCAATAAAAACGTGTGGGGATTATACCTCAAAAGTGGGGTGTTTTTATTGATAAAATTAAGTGTATATACCGACTTTAAAGTTTTATTACTAAAAACCCGGACAGATTGTATATTTCACTATTCCCATTTGTAACACAGTCTCAGTAACACCCATCTGTCTACGACAATGCACGTTTGACAGCCGACGCATAGTCGAACCTAGCATGACACAGCATTACTCCTTTACAAGTGGTGAGGTGAGCAGAGTAGGTAAGATTTGACAATGGACAAGTTAACTGTCACTATGTAGTGTAGGCGTCAGTTTTGGTGACACGGAATGTGATCTGTTACAACAAATATAATTTAAAGAACCCCCGACACATTTTTTATTTCATGCTACATAATTTATATATGAGTAGACACGCTTCGATCGGCAATCTATTGAACGCGTAATTATGACACGATATTTTGCGAAAAAACACCCCGATTCAAACAGTAAATCGCCAGTCGCAAACACACTACACAAGCACACCACATACAACACTCACTTAACAATGACTCTGTTTCTTGTAAAATGTATTTTTTCTGATATGTGATATAATTATTATATTAACTACGTTGTATTATTGTTCATAATGTCTGAAAAGTGAACTGCGTCCTGAAATGTAGGCTCGGGCTAACTCATGTGCGGTTGTTCATCTTTATTCCTAATAGCTTTAATAATTTAATTATAATGTTCAAATTGTACAATTTTCTGGCAATTAAAATATAATATTATATTATTACTAGTGTTCAAACATAAAAGAAACAAAATCGGTTCATCCGTTTAGGAGCTATGATGCCACAGACAGATTCAAAAATACATAAACACACAGGTACACATGTCGAACTAATAACACCCCTCTTTTTCCGTCAGGGGTTAAAAAGGGCTTCAGCTGTATAACAAAGGTAGCAATATACAGTCAACCTGATAGTAAGTGGTCACCGTAGCTTACCGACATCTGCAGTACCAGTAAAATCTCTAATCCAACCGAAAAACGAAGCTAAAATGTCTTATCATGAGTCTGTAACTACAGCCGTTTTTCTCTTAGTGTCGCTAGAACGAGAGTATTTCAAACTTTGTTGATCCAAAACTTCTCCACTGCCAGAGTATCGCCCCGATCACAACGCAAATACTTTGGCTACATGGTTTGGGGCACAGATATTAGGAAAGAAGATGGTTCATAGTTAGCGATTCAGCTCCACTTCCATATCTCCATACACATCTAACAGTAATGTTTCAGCAATGCTACCTGGAGCTTATCTATGGCATGTTTGGTTCTTTCTCCCTGTTTAATTGTCGCGAAGTTTCGCTTTTTTAACCGAATAAAAAAGCAGGAAAAGGTTCTCAAGTCGACCAGTATATATATATTTCTTTTTAAATACTTACATATGACACTGAAGCACGTATTAATATTCAATCAATCTGAGGCAGTTACCTAACTACTACCAACTATTTACATCAATATAAATAAATTCAACGGTACATAAAAATAAGTTTCTATAGAAATTGCATATAGGGTAAATGTCAAATGAATTTGTTTTATTTATATCATTGTATGCAGATAAGTCTGTTTGTCTATTGTACTTAAGGTGCAAAGAAGTTTACGTTGGTTGGTTGTTGACATACATTGAAAAACAAGGCGTCAAGCCAGGAAAATAGTCTGTCACTATTCAGTTGTTGACTCTCTAAGTTCAAAACAAAGGAGAAACTACTCTTGACAAGTGACATTTTATCAATGACTAGCTTTTGCACGATAAAAGTTAGCCTATGTGTTATTCTGATGTATAAGCTATGTTACTGCAAAGTTTCGTCAAAATCGGGTTGTTTTTTATCGATCAAATTTTACTGTATTTTATACTGAGATAAAGTTTTATTACTACAAGGCCGGACACATTGTATATGTGTAATGGACCATGTGATTAATTAGTGCACTATGTATAATGCCCGGGCATTATGATTTAAGTCAAATCGGGCAATATAATGAATACTAACTTCTATATTTATCACATTGTCTGGTCAATATGAATATTGTCATTAACGGTTGGGCAATTCGATAATTATGGTCAATGTATTGTCCAAGAGTGAGCGAGCTCGGGAACTTACGGCACCCTAACACAGATATATAGGTTAGGTTCGAAGGAGATGACGGGTGCGAGCAAAGCGAGCGAACTCAGCTCCCGTCATCTCCTTCATGTTAGGTTACTTTAGACCCTGCAGACAGCTGCTTAAATAAGAATCGTACTTACCTATTCTATAAAAATAATAAAAAAACCGGCCAAGTGCGAGTCGGCCTCGCGCACGAAGGGTTCCGTACCATTATCAAAAAAAAAACGGGAAAAATCACGTGTGTTGTATGGGAGCCCCACTTAAATATTCATTTTATTCTGTTTTTAGTATTTGTTGTTATAGCGGCAACAGAAATACATCATCTGTGAAAATTTCAACTATCTAGCTATCACGGTTCATATGATACAGCCTGGTGTCAGACAGACAGCCGGACCGTCGAGTCTTAGTAATAGGGTCCCGTTTTTACCCTTTGGGTACGTAACCCTAAAAAGAAATATTTTTATTACCCAGCCCAATAAGTGATGGTCATTATTCAAAAAGCCTGGTCAATTTAAATTTCAAAAGTGTTTTGCATTTATTGCTTATTTTTATTGGGCATTTTTCAAATTGTCTGGGCATTATGAATAATGCCGTTGTAATCACTTGGTCCATAACATATACATACCTTAATAGGTACTCATGTTCGCTACTATTGCGAATGCACTTTACTTAATGTAAGATCATTTGATAACCTGTTCGGTTCAACCTTTCGCGTTGAGTTGTGCAATCCTTATAAGAGGTTGCATGCAACTGCTGCAAGACTCGTTATAAACGGTGGCCCTAATGCTTTATGTTGACACAAAAATTACTAGGATCGTATCCATAAACACATTCAATAACAAGGTAAAACTGCCATTTTATCAGCGACTAGCTGACCCCCGCGGCTTTGCTCCCGTCATCTGGCTATCTACCTACATACCACATCTACCATCCCTATCTAAATAATGAATTTTAAAGGCAAAATTTTGCTACTTCGGGTTACATTATTGCAATTTTCATAAGGATCTCTGATTTTTTTGAAAATAAATTGTAGCCTATGTTACACCGGAATAATGTAGTTTATTTGTTACATACAAAAATACAAATCTTTCCTTTTTATAATTATTATAGACTAACGGAAGTCTCGCGGTTTCACCCGCGTAGTTCCCGTTCCCGTGGGAATACAGGGATAAAAAGTAGCCTATGCCACCCGGGGATAGAGTAGCTTCCCAACGGTGAAAGAATTTTTGAAATCGGTCCATTCGTTTTTAAGTTTATTCGTTACATACAAAAATATAAATATTTCCTTTTTATAATATTAGTATAGATGTAGATATTAGTGTAGATAACAATAATCGAATTGTCAAAATGTTAGTATCGTCAACACCATACAATTTGGACTTTTTGGCCATCATTATTTCAATAGAATGTCATTTAGGCTTTTGTAAATATCTCTACTTATAAGCCTACGAGCTTTCTCTAAATCCCTATTCACAAAAAAAAACCATTCGTAAACTCGATCGAGATTTTTTACAACACGCCTACGATTTGATTTCTATAGAGCGTTACATAAAATGTTGGACAACACTATTGTCTTGGCATTGGTATCAAAACGCTTTGATATTATGTTTTTTTCTTACATGCCATTAGAAACTGATACATAGATGGGATCCGTTCTCTTGCTACATCGCTGTTTGATTACTCGCAGACATTCTAATGATTTGCCGAGTACGTTTGCCAGATCGACAGATGAAGACCGGACATATTCAAAGGCAAATAAGCGCCAGATAAAGTGGAAATCAATCGGTGAAAGCGATTGTCGAAATGTCCTGGGTACTATCAGACAAGAGAGCGGTCACGCGGTCAAGCGTTCACAAGGTTAGTTTTGCATTCGTTGTGTTGTATTACGTTACGTTACGACCGCGTCGGTCAACCAGAATGTACGCGTTCGCGCGTTGCAGTTTCGGTGACCAAATCGGAAGGCTGAAAAGCTAATTATGTTTGTACGTGACAGGCATTTTTTATGCGATGCGGATAATGATTATAAAAACCGAGAAAAAGTAGGAGATACAGAACCATGATTGGACATTGTTGTTGGAATTTCTTCATTTTTAACCCAATTAGAAAAAAGTCTATGAAATTCTCCATCTTTTTAATTCGTCTTACGGTGAAGATGTATCGTCAAAAAACATGGCGACAATAGTGGTACCACGTAGACCGTCCAACAGCGGGGTTCGTAAGCAACTGACCGCTTGAAAGCAAAACTGCCTCTTGAACGCTTGACCGCATGACCGCTCTTTGATAGTACCCTTATAATGATTGGGATCGATCAAGTGACTTTTCGGTAGCCTGGACAATCTGGGCATGTCAATTCCATACATTTTGAATATTCGAATATGATCGTAATTGATATTATGAATTTATGACACTTTGTCTTGTTGTGCGATCTTTGGTCGACCAATCGGGTGTAGTGTAGTCAGATCTTATCCAAAAGTTAACTGATATATACAAAATGTTGTTGTCAATCAATTGCTCATGTAACTGTTTCGATTGGTGGATTAAAATAACAACAAATAGGTCTCTAGAGTTGTCATGTCATTTCTGACAGACCATGCCAAAGACTATCGGTCAAAGTTGTTGAACTTTGGGAGTGACCACGTGACCGCATGTCAATGAGAACTATCGCGTTTGCATTTGCCGCTAGGGGCGCTGGTGTAGAGTGAGGTTTTCAAAATGTCAAATTTCAAAGATTTTTGGCTTTTAGCGCGAGTTTATTTACTACTTTTTTATTGTTATGAATATTTTTCAAATATGGCCGATTAAGATACGTACCGGTTTTACCAATCACTGCTTTAATAAAATTTTATGTTACGGAAAGGTGAACGGCAGATTTTGTACAGCATACTTTTTTTGTTGTTCGGTTATCGAATTTGTACCACTTATTAAGGCAACTAAGACATTTATTTTCATGTAAGTATACTATTTTTAGAACTTCGGATTAATTAATAATATCAATAAAAAGATTTTAATAAATAAACGAAATAAAATTGTACACAGTTGTTTTTCGAAGTTGCCTTATCTATATATAAACCGGCCAAGAGCTAGTAGGACTCGCGCACGAAGGGTTCCGTACCACTGTCGCAAAAAACGGCAAAAAAATCACGTTTGTTGTATGGCAGCCCTACTTAAATGTTGTTATAGCGGCAACAGAAATACATCATCTGTGAAAATTTCAACTATCTAGCTATAACGGTTCATGAGATACAGCCTGGTGACAGACAGACAGACAGACGGACCGCGGAGTCTTAGTAATAGGGTCCCGTTTTTACCCTTTGGGTACGGAACCCTAATAAAAATGAATGACTATTACCCTTGGTCACGTCATCACGCGTGAACGGCTGGACCGATTTCACAATTTTTTTTTTGTTGAATTTGTTATTGTTAGGAGAAAGATCTTATGGAAAAAAAAATAAGAAAAAGAAATGTACCTTACCTACATAGGTAGGGTAGGTAGGGTAGGGTAGGTTGGGTAGGGTAGGTAGGGTAGTGTAGGTAGGGTAGATGAATGTTTGGTGTTTCTATGGCAAAACAAAGTTTGCCGGGTCAGCTTGTGTAAAATAAAATAACACAAATATCGAAATGAAAATTAATTATTTAGAAATAGAAATAACATTAAATATAATCAAACTTATCATTATCAAACTGTTGCAGTCCGCTGTTGGACATAGGTATCACCTAATGCACTGAGTAGGTACGATCCTCGTCTCAATCCACTCAATGTAAGTAAAACACTACAAAGATAGCAATAAACGTTTACTTTATACGTTGTGTAGCAATATGCAACATTTACCTATATGTAACAATCTACATTGGTACACTAGTACATAACATAAAAAAATAAAACTGGTTAAAACTTTTAAGTCCCAAGTTCTAAAATCTAAGAATTTAAAAAGAGATTATACCAACTAAAACAAAAAATATCCCGAAATATGAAATTTTATTAGCGGTACGACATGACCATACAAGCCTGCCGTTCGCCTTTCATCCTACTTTTTTTCGAATAAAAAATAGGCTGCGCGACACTGCAACATATTCAATTTTATATTTAGTTACACTTCTGGGGTCATTAGAAATAATTATAATTCAAACTTTGCCTTTTGCGCGTATTAACAACGTTTAACACCTATAATTTTAAAGACCTTACTCGCCAGTGGCGCCAACTGGTGAGCACAAAAACGGTAGCCCTTATTCCATACATTTCGGCCTTCTCGAAAATCGTTATCGCTGATTGTCTGACAATTTGTCTAGGCCCTGAGATACGGTTGTCGAGAAGACGGAGGGTCAGCCCCCTAGTTAAGTTACAAACGTTTCGTATCAAATCTATTTCTACAATCGGTAACGCCTTCTATTCGTTTGTCAGACCAAACGAATAGAAGGCGTTACCGATTGTAGAACGTGACTTAACGTTCAGACGTGTAAAAAAAAAAAACAATGTATATATTTTTTTTTTCACATAGGCCTACATGGGCACTTATAAAACGTCGACAAAAGGTGCACGGTTCGTGTTGATCGTTTCCTATGGAGAAGAACCGGTAAGAAACTCCACGGTTACTCTTTTAAAAAATAGTTTGGTTTTACAATATTTTCATGTTACAGCATTAGTCATGTAGTACATGTCATTCCCATACATTGGTTCGTTTTCTAATAGCGTTATCGACTGTAGATTGTCAACTTGGCTACAGGTGATATGAGAAGATAACTCACTTAAAAAGTAAAGACTTTTATTTCGTAAGTATGGTTTCCTTTTTCTTTTTAACCGACTTCCCAAAAAGGAGGAGGTTCTATGTTCGACTTTTTTTTTTTGTATGTTCACCGATATCTCCGTCAATTGTGGACCGATTTTGAAAATTCTTTTTTTGGTTGAGAAAGTATGTGCCGAAATTGGTCCCATTTTAATTTGGTGAAGATATGATGAAGAACTTCGGAGATATACAACAGAACTCTTCAATAAATAACGGCAAATCTCTCGGGATATCTGCAATCGCATGTCTGTTTGTTGTTTAATAACATTTCATAACATAACATCACGCCAGTTCGCTCTTAAGGGGTAAGCAGCTCTCTCATTTCACCGGTTATGTTCAAGTTTCAAGAAATCTATTCTGGCGAAATAGTTCCCTTACTAACTTGCCCATTAGGTACGTACAACTAAAAAGTAAAAAAAAAAAATTTTTGCAAAAAAATACTACCGACTTCCAAATACAAAACTACAAAGTGAAAAATAACTTAACTTTTTGAAGTCGGTGTCCATAACGCAAAAAAATGGTACCCCCGAAAGACACCGACTTCAAAAAGTTAAGTTATTTTTCACTTTGTAGTTTTGTATTTGGAAGTCGGTAGTATTTTTTTGCAAACATTTTTTTTATGTCGTCACCTTGTTTTTAAACATACATGAAAATTGTGATAATTTAATTAAGATTTTGTGTGTTGTGCTGTGTCCTTTGTGTGCACTAAATAAAAGATTTATCTATCTATCTAAAGACCCAACGAAAAACCGAAGGTTTGGTCACCCTTTTCACCAGCCTTTCTTTTATAATCTGTTACATGATACCAGTAGCTATTTACAAAGCCATTTGCTCGAACCCTTTGAGAAACACAATAGCCAGTTGTAATGGATTGTTTTCTTATACAAATTACTTTTTGTCGGATCAATGTGATAAATTGGATGTTACGTGAAGTAATGCCTTTTTCACTGGGCAAAAGATGAAAATTGGACGTTAATATATTATATTTGCCTGTTTTGCTTGCCATACGAAAAATATTCATGACTTGCTTCTGCCAGCGGCCTCGCCCGCGTGGCATTGGAAAGGAAACATTATACCGGGATGAATAGCAGCCGGTGTGCTATCCGTAGGCGCGGGCTTGCGGACGGCGAGTAATATGTAGCTCGCCGTCCGATAAGGACCAGGCCCTATTCTAGCTTTCTCCTGCGACTTCGTATGCGTAGCATTAGTACTTCGAATAGTCTATTTTTTATATCGCGCAATAATATTGTAGGCTGGCATACTTAGGAATTATTGGTTCACCGAACAATTGCCCACCTCCTTTAGATTGATTTCCGGGATAAAAAACTATCCTATGTCCTTCCCCGGGTTTCAAACTATCTCTATACTAAATTTCATATAAATCGGTTCAGCGGTTTTAATTGAAAAGATAGCATACAGACAAACAGACAGAGTTACTGTACCATTTATAATATTAATATATACCACGCGGGCGGATTAAATAGTGGTGTCTTCACGCTGACAATGCAAATAAAAACAAACAAACCGTTTCTGGTTTTATTGGCACAAGACAAACTTGAAAATGAACCTAGTCTGTGTTTAAATAAATATAAAAAAGTAATCCATGCATTAAGGTTACCCTAGTCGACGGCACGAACTATTTTGTGCGCCAGGTTAAAATGCATGCTATCTCATCCAACAACAAATGCGAAAGAGATAGATGCTGTGATGAGCAGTAAGAAGCTAGTTCGCGTACGAATTAGCACTTTTGCAAGTTTTTAGCCAAATGGATGATGATTTAGGACGAAAACAAGCGCGCGAAATTTTATAAACAGACCTTTGGGAGTCTAGATATCATGAAAGAACGACGTCTCGATATTAACGGAGTCTAGATATCAACATAAAATTATCCGCATTGTTTAATTACTAATCTATACCTGTATGGTGGCCGTTTTGCAATTTTCCTTCTTCTTATAGTATTTATTTCCGCCCAAAAATGCATTAAAATTAGTGTTGAAATATGGAACTTTCGACGCTCATAACATTTTTTGTTTTCATACAGGACTAGAGATAATGATAAGACAAATTGATATCATTTTTCATTTTGAACGTATATCGTCAAACAGTGGAGTAATCGCCAGACTACGTTTGTATGGAAGAATGGTCGACTAGTGTAACCCTCAGATCAAATAAAATGTCAAGATGGAACGTTGCAAACAACAAAGTGAAGCCGGTTCAAACTAAGCCTTGCCGTATAAATACACAATTATACGCTCACACGTATAACGAAACTACCCTTTAGCTTGTCAGTTGAGCTTTATTATTTCATCTGAAAGCTCGAAAGAAAAGCTAAGGCCTAATTTCGCTGTATGTGAGTGCGTGTAATTGTGTATTTGTACGGCAAGGCTTAGTTTGAACCGGCTTCACTTTGTTGTTTGCAACGTTCCATCTTGACTTTTTATTTGATCTGAGGTGTAACCTTAATGCATTGACAGATGAATTTCTATAAGCAGACAAATATATTTTTAAGTTTACAGATAGAGAATATATTTGTTTGTTCACTCAATAGAAAGCTAAGTTAATCGGATTACCGGCACATCAGCAAACCACAGTGAACGAGTCTGGTGAATATTTGCTGAACTATTTAGAATGCGATCTCGCTTAGCTAGTTATGGGTGGGTAGAGTGCTTATTAGAGAGATTCTATTTGCTCAGTAATGTGAAAACTCTGAATGGATTTTACTAATAAAAGTAATACGTCTGGGGTTTTACGCTTACTATCGTTTTATTTTCACGTCGTGATCTTGTGTTTACTTGACTGCCCAAAAGGAGGGTACTGTTTTTTCATCAGTTATTGTTATTGAAGCATACTTGCGTCCTTCCTAAAATATGCAACATTCTTGATAGATTAAAGGAACCTCAGCTAGCTGCCAAAAATTTGGGGATTTTTGCAAAGGTGAGACGGTGCTTCACCCCAGAACAGTTGCTCAATTTGTATCACGCACAAGTTAGATCATGCATGGAGTACTGCTCTCATCTCTGGGACAGATCTGCCAAATACCAGCTTGATGCACTGGAGTCGATAGAAATATGGGCCAAGAGGCTTATCGGCAATGAGATACTGGTCGAGTCTAGGCTCCAGAGCCTTGAACATCGACGCCGACTTGCCAGCCTGACGGTTTTTTATCGGTTACATTTCGGGGACTGTGCGTTGGAATTGCATGAACTAATTCCTCCTAGCCCGTTCCAGCATCGGACTCAAGACGTACGGCGATGCGCCATCGGTACATGGTGGACATCCCAACCATACGCACCATATGTTTTGGGAATACTTTTATTATGCGCACAGAAAAGGAATCGAATTTCCTGCCGGAGTCTGTATTTCCTGATAGCTACAACCTGGGAGTATTTAAGTCAAGAGTGAATAGGTTTCTTCTAGGCAAGAGTGCTACTTCGTCGACCACATCATCGCTTATCATCAGGTGAGATAGTGGTCAAGCGCAAGCCTACCAATAGTAAAAAAAATCCCTTAGAAACCTAACATAACCTCGAAAATTTAGGGCGGTTTCGATCGAGCTTGCGAACCTAGGTCAGGTTTAAACCTCCACATAGTCGATCCATCCTTAATAGCTACAATACTTTTACAATCTTTTTGTATTGTACTGAACTTGTGTATGATTAAGCTCTGTATAAATAAAATAAAAGAGAAAAATATTAATTGGGTGAAAAATATACTGAATGGGCGATTATCATACTAAGTCTGTTGTTTCTATGATCTGTGAAGTAACTATTTATCCGGTTTGATTATTACATTTTAGGAGGATTTTGTGAGCTGCGGTAATAATATGAATACATTCTTTAATTGTTCTTGGAGTTTCTTTTTCTATTTTAGCATATAAATCTTTCGAAAATAGCAAAATAACCGACGAGGCGTCATCGCTGTGCAGCGCGGGAGTTCGGGTGTATTCGTGTTTTTAACGAATTAGTACAAGAGCGAGCGAAGCGAGCTCGGAACTTAGGGCACCACGACATGGATAGGTTAGGTTTGAAGAGGATGAATTTATTTTCAAATCGCTGTTTTAAACATTTGTGTCCGCCCACTGTTTGTCGCCCACTTAGTATTTCAGTAAGCCATATTCAGTATTTTAATCGACTTCCCAAAAAGGAGGAGGTTCGACATTATGTCTGTTTTTTTTTTTAAATCAAAAATAATTTAATTTTTGGAAGTCGGTGTCCATAACGCAAAAAATTGGTACCTACAAAAGACACCGACTTAAATTAAATTATTTTTCACTTTGTAGTTTTTTATTTGGAAGTCGGTAGTATCTTTAAGAATTTTTTTTTTTTTATTTACTCCTTTAATTTATTTTCGCTTGTTTAAATACTAGTATTTTTGAATTGTCAGGCTTATGATGCAGATAGTTGTACATTCTCAAACGTTAATAGGTATCTTTGGAGAAGAACGTGCAAGAAACTCCTCAGACACTCTTTTCAATCGGTAAAATTTTATATTGCATAAATATAGAAAAATTTGATGATCATATTTATAACAAGGGTCAAAGTATACAGTCACATGATATTAAAAACTGTCGAATACGTACAACTTCCCACACGAAAAAAAAACATTCACCATAAATAAATTAAACCTTATAATAAGACACTTAATTGAAACCAGTTATTTTTACTTTTTAACCGACTTTCCAAAAAGGATGAGGTTTATAGCTACAAAGCTCTTAATATAAAAAAAAACATTGAGAACATCTATTTTTATTAGGTTATAAATTTACCGACTTTACCGACGCGCACACGTATAACGAAACTACCCTTTAGCTTGTCAGTTGAGCTTTATTTTTTGATCTGTAAGCTCGAAGGACAAGCTAAGGCCTAATTTCGCTGTACGTGAGTGCGTGTAATTATGTATTTGTACGGCAAGGCTTAGTTTGAACCGGCTTCACTTTGTTGTTTGCAAGATTCCATCTTGACTTTTTATTTGATCTGAGATTTGTATGTTAAAAAAACAATTGTTTCATAAACATTATTTGTGAAACATGGTTTTTTGTTATAACAAATAGTAATGCTTTAAAAAAATAATTAACAACACGATATTTTGTCGCTACTTTTGAATAGTCCTCCAAAACGACTTAAATGTTTAAAAATATTTATACACAGAAAATTTGATGACTAGAATTTCTTCATAACTGAAAAAGCATATTTAAATATAAGAATATTTTGCAAACAAAACTGTCGAAAAGGAGGTTCAATATTGATATTCTGGTTCCGAGCCGGCGAACGGCCAGTACTGCGTTAACATTGGGGAATATATACGCCTTAAAAATGTAAATAAGTTTTCTTGTTCTTGCCTCAGATCAAATAAAAAGTCAAGATGGCACGTTGCAAACAACAAAGTGAAGCCGGTTCAAACTAAGCCTTGCCGTATAAATACACAATTATACGCGCACACGTATAACGAAACTACCCTTTAGCTTGTCAGTTGAGCTTTATTTTTTGATCTGTAAGCTCGAAGGACAAGCTAAGGCCTAATTTCGCTGAACGTGAGTGCGTGTAATAGTGTATTTGTACGGCAAGGCTTAGTTTGAACCGGCTTCACTTTGTTGTTTGCAAGATTCCATCTTGACTTTTTATTTGATCTGAGGTTTGTATGTTAAAAAAACAATTGTTTCATAAACATTATTTGTGAAACATGGTTTTTTGGTATAACAAATAGTAATGCTTTAAAAAAATAATTAACAACACGATATTTTGTCGCTACTTTTGAATAGTCCTCCAAAACGACTTAAATGTTTAAAAATATTTATACACAGAAAATTTGATGACTAGAATTTCTTCATAACTGAAAAAGCATATTTAAATATAAGAATATTTTGCAAATAAAACTGTCGAAAAGGAGGTTCAATATTGATATTCTGGTTCCGAGCGGGCGAACGGCCAGTACTGCGTTAACATTGGGGAATATATACGCCTTAAAAATGTAAATAAGTTTTCTTGTTCTTGCTACCAAGTTATCTATAAATGTTATACCAGTTTAAATGTCTGTCTATCAGCACACACACGACACGTGCATGAGAAACTTCTTGAGTGCTCTGGGCAGGTATGACCTTTAATAGCAAGTGGTGTGTCGCGTTGAAATTTTTTGCTTATAGAAAAGGTCACTTTAGGCTTTTTTCTGTATTTAATGTTAGAAGATGTTTCGCGAGGCAATTCATGGAAGGTCAATTCGTCACTCATCCACGGACCGACCTGCCTCAGTAAGTATTGCATAACCTTGAAGATCGGCCCCGGCGGTTGTTATTTTTTTTAACCACGTCCACGAGCTTCTTATGCGATTGCGTGACATGAGATTCGATATTTTATAGAAATCATAGTAAAAGAAGTATAAAAACTTGTTTGCCCAAAATACCTAGTAAAAAAAACCATAGGCATTTCATCTTTAATTGTATTGAAAAAAGTCGTTCAAACTTAAAAATAAGACAATGCGATGATCTTTAGACCCCAGATGACAGTCATTATAAAAACATGGCGAATAAAAAAATCCGGCCAAGTGCGAGTCGGACTCGCGCACGAAGGGTTCTGTACCATTATCACAAAAAAATTCAACTCTCTAGCTATCACGGTTCTTGAGATACAGCCTGGTGACAGACAGACAGACAGACAGACAGACGGACCGCGGAGTCTTAGTAATAGGGTCCCGTTTCTACCCTTTGGGTACGGAACCCTAAAAAAACCAACGTAAAAATTAAAATTGTAAATTTATTTGGCAAATGAACTCTAACATAAAACTACCTGACAAATGGGCGTTTTTGTGCAGTCAATCGCTTTTTTTTCCTGTTTCTCGGCTTATTTATAAACGTATTCTTACAGACTGGATTTTTTTTGTTGTATCTTAAGGTTGAATGTCACGTGATAAACGACCTTAGGAGGATGTTCTATGTTCGACATTGTTTGTTTTTTGTCTCCGTAAATTGTGGGCCGATTTTGAAAATTCTCTTTTGTTTGAAAGTGTATGTGCCGAAATTACTCCCATTTTAATTTGGTGAAGAACTTAAGAGATATACAACAGAATCTTCAATAAATAACGGCAAATCTCTCGGGTTTGCTGCAATCGCATGTCTGTATTGTTTATACCATTTCATAACATAACATCACCAGTACGCTCTAAAGGGGTACTCAGATGTGTACAGTTCACTTTGGTACAATCTCATTTCACCGGTTATGTTCAGTTTTATCATATTCGGGTAATCTATTCTGGCATTATAGGTACCTTACGTAAATACTTGCCTATTAGGTAGGTACAACTAAAAAGTGAAAAATAAACTTAATAGTCGGTGTCCATAACGCAAAAAATTGGGACCTACCAAAGACACCGACTTCCAAAAATAAAGTTTTTTTTTTCACTTTGTAGTTTTGTTATTTGGAAGTCGGTAGTATTTTTTTGTAAAAAAGTTTGTTTTCATCTAAAAGTCAATCTTAGGACTGTGCCAGTTAAATAGTCCCATGACAATTTATTCCTACACCACCACTCCAACGTAAGGCGTCTACCTCACCGGGTCGGTCAATTTTCTTTTCTGTACCGATTTATTTCTTTTTTTAGTTTTTAATTTAAAGGACGCACCAAACGTTTTGGGAATTCTTTTATTATGCGTACAGCAAAGGAGTGGTATTCCCTGCCGGAGTCTGTATTTCCTGATAGCTACAACCTGGGAGTCTTTAAGTCAAGAGTGAATAGGTTTCTTCTAGGCAAGCGTGCTTCAGCGTCGACCACATCATCGCTTACCATCAGGTGAGATAGAGGTCAAGCGCAAGCCTATCAATAATAAAAAAAAACAAATTATCAACACAACACCCATTGTGTCTGTATAGGTAATGTTTCATTTATCTATTGTTTTTGTAAATTATATGGGATGCAAACGCACTTAACGTTTTAGGAATCATGTGTACAACCAAGGAGTGGAATTCCCTGCCGGAATCTGTGGATGCTGAAAGCTACAAACCCCCGCAGGCTTATTACGTATCTTTTGCTAGAGCAAAACTATAGCGATCGTACAACCAAGGAGTGGAATTCCCTGCCGGAATCTGTGGATGCTGAAAGCTACAAACCCCCGCAGGCTTATTACGTATCTTTTGCTAGAGCAAAACTATAGCGATCGTACAACCAAGAAGTGGAATTCCCTGCCGGAATCTGTGGATGCTGAAAGCTACAAACCCCCGCAGGCTTATTACGTATCTTTTGCTAGAGCAAAACTATAGCGATCGTACAACCAAGGATTGGAATTCCCTGCCGGAATCTGTGGATGCTGAAAGCTACAAACCCCCGCAGGTTTATTACGTATCTTTTGCAAGAGCAAAACGATAGCGATCAAACGCTTTATGTCATAAAAGTCGGAATTAGCTGCAGTGTAGGTACGGTAGGTCCTACACAATCGCTTGCTAATCGCTCGCTGTTTTTAAAATGAACATTTAAAAAAAATAAAACCGCCAACAACTCTAAAACTTCTATAGGGAAGAGCAAATATTGCGCAAAAATCGCTATCGTTTTTCTCTTGCTAAAGATACGTAATAAGCCTGCCGGTAGTAGTAGTGTAGGAAACATAGACCTTTAAGTGAAAAGTGAAAAGGTAACTTCTAGGCAAGCGTGGTTTACCGTCGACCACATCATAGCTTACCATCAAGCGAGATAGTGTTCAAACGTGAACCTTTCAATAATAATGAATAAAAACATAAGTGTCGAAATCTATGCAATAATTTATCTGACTTTACCTGATTAATTCATCTTCCAGTTTTAACAAATGCCACTCAATAAATGCAACTGCAATTTTATCTTCGCAATGCAGCTATGAATGAATGTTTTTTTTCAATTAGTTATCTATCATAGATGTTTAATTTGATTAATAGCTCATAAATCCTAGCCGTAATACTACAGGTGTTAAATAATTTAGTGTTGTGTTGTGTTTTGTGTGCCATACCACAAGTAACATGTCTAATAAGTAGGTATCCTTTACTATTCACGGGTTAAAAAAACTTTAAGCCATTACAAGACTAGCGGACGCCTCGCGGTTTCACCCGCGTAGTTCCCGTTCCCGTAGGAATACAGCGATAAAAAGTAGCCTATGTCACTCAGGGATAGTGTAGCTTCTCAACGGTGAAAGAATTCATGAAATCGGTCCAGTAGTTTTTAAGTTTATTCGTTACATAAAAAAATACAAATCTTTCCTCTAATATTAGTAAGTAACTAAGTATAGATATAGACGACTTTTAATTCATTGACAATCTTTCAGGGGATGAAGTCCCCACGAATATGAAGAACTATTTCGTTATCATTTAATCGTAAACCTTGTTTTAAATCACTGTAATCTTCTTTAAAAGATGATTTTTTTGGCTTTTCATGCTTTTAAAGTTTGTCGCCTCACCGTGGGTTGGTAGGAAGTGATTTCAGCTAAGTCCTTATGTAAAGTGAACTCCCGTGAATAGCAAAGGAATACTGTATTTTTTTAAATAAAAGTGACAGATTACACATCGCACATTTTACTAACTTAAAAACAGTTTTTTTTTTTAAACAAAAATGAGTTGGCAAAAAAACAGTTACCAAAAAAAATTATTTATAAATATAAATAAAAAAATGCATTCGAAGCATTCCTTGAATAATATTAATAACACTGATTGGCACAAAATAAAACGGGTATGGTCAAGTAAAGAGTGCGATATGATCTGTCAAAGATTATCATTTTTATAGGACTGAAATACATACTTCCTAGTATAGCACTCGTCGGCGAGTGCCCGTCCACTTTGCCTGGACACATGTAGAGCGAATCTCACGCCAATAAACGCCAATATCACCAACATAGTACCCTTGCACTTCACTACTATCACAAGGACGTTTGGCACAAATGTTTGTTACCAACAACAAACAAGTCACTTTGGCACTAATATTAGTCACCGTAGCACTAGATTTAGTAGCACTAGGTCGGTACTTTAGTACTCGTTTTAGTCACTTTTGTACTTATATTAGTCACTGTTGCACTAATTTTAGTCACTGTCGCAATATAATCCGTTCAAGGACTCACTTTGACTTAGTGATACGGTAAACCTTTTACATAAGTCCATTGAGGAATCCAAGTGATAAGTTCTCTTTGTATGGCACTTAATGCTTGCAAAGCAAATTATTACAGTCACAAAAACATGGAGAATTTGCCTATAAAAATCATAGACAAGTAAATAGAATCACACTTTTAAATTAACTTAAAAGTCACTTCGTTTTTCGATAATAGTAAAGTCGTAAACAAAACTTTGTATGGTTTATTTTGTATGTATGGTTTAAATTGTTTTCCTGACTACCCTCTGTATAAGGCAAACGACCATGTTCTAAATATATATTAAAACATGTTGTGTTTTAATTATTAATAAAACCTCCTTACAAAATTGATACTGGCCATAAAAAAAAACGTGTAAAAAAAAAAATATAATAAAGATGGGTATTGACTGATAAGGCTAGCTTCCGTATACGCGGGAAGTCGGATATCGCGGAAGCGTAGAGCGAGAGCGAAAGTGCGCGTGATTCGCTTGCGTTGCGGTACAAGACTGCGGCGCGCGCGCAGGTCCAGCCCGCGTAACAGTCGGTTCACGTAACAACCGCATTACAAATGCATAAGACTGTGAATGCTTAGGCGTAATGTAGGGATGTCGGTTAATCTGCGAGTTGGATGATAAGGCAATTTTTTTTTTAACTTAGTGTTAATTTGATTTTGATGACAATTCATGTTAGAAAAGAAGTGATGGTCGAATCTCTGACTTAACTGTTAGTTTATTTTATGTCACCAGCATCAAAATATAATATACTTTGTTGTACACGAAACATGTTATCTATCTACACAACCTTTTTGTAAATAAAAAAAACCTTTTGCAAAAAAAATACTGCCGACTTCCAAATGCAAAACTACAAAGTGAAAAATAACTTTATTTTTTGAAGTCGGTGTCTTTCGTAGGTACAAATTTTTTTGCGTTATGGACACCGACTTCAAAAAATAAAGTTTTATTATTTTTCACTTTTTAGTTGTACCTACCTAATAGGCAAGTTAATAAGGTAACTATAACTAACGCCTGAATAGATATCATGAAACTTAAACATAACCGGTGAAATAAGAGATCTGCATACCCCTTAAGAGCGTACTGGCGTGATGTTACGTTATGAAATGGTATAAACAATAAACAGACATGCGATTGCAGCAATCCCGAGAAATTTGCCGTTATTTATTGAAGAGTTCTGTTGTATATCTCCGAAGTTCTTCATCAGCTCTTCACCAAATTAAAATGTGACCAATTTCGGAACATACTTCTTCAAATAAAAAAAGGATTTTTTTAAATCGGTCCACAATTGACGGAGATATAAGTGAACATACACAAAAAAGAAATAAAAAAATAAACTTAATGTCGAACATAGAACCCCCTCCTTTACGGGAGGCCGATTAAAAATAATTATGCGGGTACGATGACGAACTTATTGCTAACAGCGATATGTACTACCTTTGGATGAACTGACCTGAATTCAGAATAATTTTACGCGTTTTCGAACATCTGAATCGTCAAATTTTGCATCAGCATCATCAGTCCACGTAAGACACGTTTGTGTTGTATGAAGTTTTGATATTCTAACGATACGCTATCGATTACCTAATTTCACGCCTGTGAACGGGTTTGGATGTAATTTGGTCCGTGGATAGACCAGCAGCCTTATTGCGTAATAAATTCGGAAAGGCAAAAGGCATCTATGTCATTAGCCGATTTTTCATAGTCTTTGCCCTTTGCCTTGCCGAATTCATTACGAAATAAGGCTGCAGAACCCGGATCAGGACTTTTTATCCGGGTATAATTTTCCCTTGGGATAACAAAACACTACACGCGGGCAAAGCCGATTAGAAGTAGAAAAATCGAATTGTTCATTAAAAATATTGGCAATAAAAAAACTTTTTTGCAAAAAAATACTACCGACTTCTAAATATACAAAACTTCAAAGTGAAAAATGACTTTATTTTTTGAAGTCGTCTTTCGTAGGTACCAATTTTTTTTTGCGTTATGGACACCGACTTCAAAAAATAAAGTTATTTTTCACTTTGTAGTTTTGTATTTAGAAGTCGGTAGTATTTTTTAACAAAAAAGTTTTTTTTTATTGTTCACTTTTTTGTTGAACCTACCTAATAGGCAAGTTAGTAAGGTTACTATGACGCCAGAATAGATTTCATGAAATTTGAACATAACCGGTAAAATGAGAGATCTGCGTAACCCTTAAGAGCGTACTGGCGTGATTTTATGTTATGAAATGGTTTAAACAATAAACAGACATGCGATTGCAGCAATCCCGAGAGATTTGCCGTTATTATTGAAGAGTTCTGTTGTATTTCTCCGAAGTTCTTCATCAGATCTTCACCAAATTAAAATGGGACCAATTTCGGAACATACTTTTTTGGTCCACGGTGAAAACACACAAAAAAAAACAACGTATTGTCGAACATAGAACCTCATCCTTTTTGGGAAGTCGGTTAAAAAGGTGCTCTGTAACGTTTTGCCAACAGTCGATTGGTCCATGTACCGTTGATCAACAGAATCTTTAATCAATTAACTTTTCATCCAAAGAACTCTTCACTGACGAACGTTTCGCCAACATAACTCTACGTCAGTGAATGCATAACCAACAGAATGTTTTGACCAATTACTTTTCGCCCAACGAACAATTGGCCAACAGACACGAGACAGGTGAAAGTGCAATGAATTAGTCCAAGAGCGAGCGAAGCTAGCTCGGGAGCTTAGGGCACCCCGACACGGATAGGTAAGGTTCGTTATTTCATCGCAATCGGTTCACTCTATCAAAAGTTAGATGAATTTAAGGTGTTCAGGAAGTAAAATTATCACAACACACGCAATTCAGATACTCGTTGAACTCGATATTCGATATATACGGCGTTTTGCGTTTGAATTCAATATCTGAATGGCGGTTTTAAGAATCTCCGCGAAAGAATTATGACCCCAGAAAAAAATTGGTGGGTAGGTAAGGTAGGCAGGAAGGTAAGTAGCCCAGGCAGGGAGGTAAGTAGGGTAAATAGGAAGGTAAGTAGGGTAGGGTAGGCAGTCAATTGACGGGAGCGAAGCCGCGGGCACAGCTAGGATACTATTAAAATTATAAACCATAGTTATTATTTCAGCAGTGCCGATGACCGGATACGAAAAGAGTTTTTTTTTTATACCTTTTAATATAAAATATCTTCATTTCAAAGTGCTGTGACATAACATCAATTAAAAGTCCGATAACTTTTCAGAACTAATTTAATATCGTGATATCGATTTTAGTTACTATAGTGCATAAATATTAAATTCGCTCTGTCATGCCCAAAAAAATCTAACACGATTATTTTGATCAGGATTTTAACAAAAATTTGATGAAGTCATCATCATCTCCTAGCCTTTTTCCCAACTATATTGGGGTCGGCTTCCAGTCTAACCGGATTCAGCTGAGTACCAGTGTTTTACATGGAGCGACTGCCTATCTGACCTCCACAGCCCAGTAACTGGGTAATAGCGGTATCCCTTGGCTAGACTGGTGTCAGATCTCAAGCTTCTGACTACTCGTAACGACTGTCAAAGATCTTCAAATAACAGCCGGGACCAACGGCTTAACGTGCTTTCCGAGGCACGGAGGAAACTCGGTATGTTGAAATGGTCACCCATCCACGGCCCGACCTCGTCAAGCGTTGCTTAACCTTGAAGATCGACCCGTGCGGCTGTTATTATTTAGCCACGAGCTCCTCCGATGAAGTCATAAACTGAAATTATGAGAAAAATAGAAGAACGACTATATTTTTATCTACTGTTGCAAAAAAGGCGTAAAAATGAACCATTCTCAAATTGTTATGGCTAATAAAAATAGAGAAATAGACCAATTTTATCACATCATATCGATCTAGTCTAGTTTTTTCGATTACAATCTAGAACTTTTTGCTGAAATTTTCAGAAAGTCTAGCTTTCGCCACACAATGTAAGATCGTCACGGGACGTTAGTCGCAACAGATATTATGAATAAAACCGCCAGTCACTGCTTCTAACCTGAATAGGTTTCATTAATGTCTAGAAAACATAACTAGTGCAAAAAGATTCTGAGAATACTTCTTTTTATCTCTTGAACATATCATTCCATAAAATAATATATGATTTTATTTCTGTAAGTTGGCTTGTACAAATACTTTTACATATTAATCATATTTTTTTTAAACTAGATGAGGTCGGCGTTTCCTTTCTGACTACTCTGAGAAGAAAGGCCGAAACAAACTCAGAGGTCACAGTCTATTTTAAAGTCCAGACAAAATCTTGGTTAGATCATGGGAAGACCATGTAGACTGATGTCTGAAATGGTATTTTGAGGAAAGAACCAGTCAGATTGAGTGGACCTGTCCAGTCAGTGCACGCATTTGTCAATAACCGAGCAGCTCAACTCCGAATTTAAGAAGCTCAACGATTAACGAACAATACCAAGGAAAGGACATTCGGGTAGGCCGCATAAACTACTCAAACTGCCAGACCATGATTAAAAACTAAGAAAAATTAAAACAAAATAAAGAATGATCCACATAGTCTTCACATTCACAATAATTAAAATAAAATAATATAATACTTTAAAAGTAAATATTCTTGTCATTGCAAGAAAACAAACAAAAAAAAAATTACAAGTAACAAAATTCACGATGCAAAATATAAAAAAAAAAACAAAATTAATTGGAGCAGCTCAATCCCAAGCCTTTTTGCAATGCAAGATGGCTTCAAGATGGCTTTCGACACTTTTTTTAAATGTGTGTAATAGTATTTTATTTATACATTTTTATTAATTTCAATCTTGGACTCCCGTTCCGATATAGCTCGAATCCTTTTTATCGTGGGTCTAAGTTTCCCTTACATTTTGATTGTATGTATTTAACCAAATCAAGTTTATATTGCTTTTGTTTTAGATAATACTTTTGTTTCACTTTTATAAGCTGTATCATCATTAATTTTTACTGAATATTGTGAACTACCTACTGGTGTTGCCTCATTGTTTTATGTGATTGCTATATTTTAGACGCAATAAACATTTTTTATTATTATTTCATAAATAAAAAATATTTTTTTCCAATTATAAAAAAAAAAACAAGGTTTTTAGCTTACCGTGCATTGTCATCCAAACGAAACGTGTATGCAAAATTTTAACTTAATCGGTTGAGGATAACTGCTTTAAAATTCGGTTGCAAGATTTGACCCGAACATAGTATTGCAAGTTAATCAAAATATCTTGTAGAAACTGCGCCAGTGTAAATTATCAAGTAGGTATAATTACAAGTTGACAACAAGTACAGGTGCACACAAAAAACAGTTAAAAATTACAAAGATGCTTTCAGAGCACTTTAGCAAAAAGCTTCGAAGGTCAATGTGCCATTCACATCCTGCGACCTTCACAAAAGGTGGCAGTCGGCAGAGATCTGCCCGACAGATTATTATTTGAAAACATATGCATATTCGAGAGATACATACAAAACAACGGTTACATTTAAGTCAAGGTTGGTTAAGAACTCAGATCAAATAAAAAGTCAAGATGGAACGTAGCAAACAACAATATGACGCCGGTTAAAACTACGCCTTGCCGTATACATACACAATTACACGCACACACGTACAACGAAACTACGCCTTAGCTTGTCAGTCGAACTCTCAGACCAAATAAAAAGCACAAAAAATACAGTATTTATCTAGTCAATGAGCTCTAAACAACGATACCCCATTCGCGCCCCCTTTTACTGTATGTGTATAAAAACGTTTAAAATATTTTTAGACAATTTTTATGGCTTAAGACGACGACTGTCACCAACCACCTTGAGGGAACAAAACGCGCAATCATTTCACAACCACGCGACCCAAAATTTTGTATATTTTTGTACTTTCCTCATTATTCTGTGACATTAAAAAAAAGCCTCAGATAAAAATGTAGATAATTAAATTGTCTTTGAGATGGGGACAATTTCAATTTGCCCATTTTAGACATAACTTTACAAATTAATTACGCCAAGTTCAAATTTTAAAAAAAACATAGATCAAATTATTAAGAAAATGAACCACAAACATATACTAACCATGAACATATATCCAAACTAATATTATAAATGCGAAAGTAGCTCTCTCTGTCTGTCTGTCTGTCTGTCTGTCTTTGCTTCACGCCTAAATTTCTGAACCGATTTGTGTGAAATTTGGTACAGACATAGTTTGGAACTTGAGAATGGACATAGGATAGTTTTTATTACAAAAAATAAAATATAAAATAAAATTTATTCCGGACATACAGCGCCATCTGTTGGTCAAGAGTCGGCATCAGAAGTCAATATTCCACGCGAACGAAGTCGCGGGCAAAAGCTAGTTTTTCCATAAAATTACGACCAGCCGTTTAGAAGTGATTCTCATTTTAAAATCAGATACTGAGGGGTATCTGCGCCTTAAGGTCAACAAGATGCTTATAACTTGAAAATTTGAAGACTGACGCACACGCGAGGGACATTTTGTATTTTTTTGTGTTTATTAAACAAAACAGTTGTGAAATTTAATACGAGATATTACTTACATTACTGCAATAGAGTTTGAGACAGATAAACATCGAAAAATTCCCGCCATCTTGTTCTTTTTTTAAATTCAAAATAAAATTCCATTGTTTTTTCGTCAATGTCATTCAACCGATTCAACGACCAAAAATCCTTGTATCACTATAGTCTCCATAATTTGTTTACTATGTGTCATAATGTCACACCAAAGTCGTGGACTTGACTTGACTTATGGACTTTGGACCTAAATTTTTACTACTCACAATGACTAAACAAGATGTGGCCAGTAAGCAAAATAATAAAAAAAACCGGCCAAAGGCGAGTCGAACTCGCGTACGAAAGGTTCCGTACCATTATCGCAAAAAAAACGTAAAAAAATATCACGTTTGTTGATGGGAGCCCCACTTAAATATTTATTTAATTCTGTTTTTTAGTATTTGTTGTTATAGCGGCAACAAAAATACATCATCTGTACAAATTTTAACTGTGTAGCTATCAAAGTTCATGAGATAAAGCCTGGTAACATACGGACCGCAATGTGCAATGCAACCGAGTCTTAGTAATAGGGTCCCGTCTTGGGTACGGAACCATAAAAACAAAAAAAGAAGACTGTGTAGTAACTAATCTACTAAGCACTTTTTCTACCTAGCTTCTAGAAAGTATTTTTTTTTCGTTCGTGTAATGCCCCATTCTGAACATAATTATAAAATTTGATGTGGCTTGCCCATTGGTCATAAAACTTGATAGCTACAGTTAGGCAAATTAAAATATCGAAGGAGTAAGGGTATTTAACTTTTTTATACATTATTTATTTTTTATTAATATCGTCTGCCATTAACAACTATAGGATTCCATTAATTTATTATTTTATTTTTAATATTGTTAAGTTCCAAGCACATACTTTTTTTGCAGCCGACTGTACATTAGCAAGATAAAGATGTCTTCTGTGCAGTTAGTTATTTAAGTTTTTATATACATCTAATTTATTGAGTATAGACAATTATATTTTTTTAGAGCACTAAGAAAAAGAGAAAAGCTAACACGTCTACGAAAAAAATAAAGGATAAAAAAGCCGGCCAAGAGCGACTCGGACTCGAACATGAAGGGTTCCGTACCATTATCGCAAAAAAAAAATGACAGAAAATCACGTTTCTTGTATGGGAGCCACACTTAAATATTTAATATATTCTGTTTTTAGCATTTGTTGTTATAGCGGCAACAGAAATACATCATTTGTGAAAAAATCAACTGCCTAGCTATCACGGTTCATGAGATACAGCCTGGTGACAGACGGACAGACAGACAAGACAGGCAGACGGACAGCGCAGTCTTAGTAATAGGGACCCGTTTTTACCCTTTGGGTACGGAACCCTAAAAAAGAAAAAAAACAACCAATCGAATCAACAGAATAAGGATATCAATCAATCCATACAGCTGTTCTGGACGAGTCAATCACGTTGACTGTATGTTGTACTAGAGGACGCCCCGCGGTTTCACCCGCGTAGTTCCCGTTCCCGTGGGAATACAGGGATAAAAAGTAGCCTATGTCACCCGGGGATAGAGTAGCTTCCCAACGGTGAAAGAATTTTGGAAATCGGTCCAGTAGTTTTGGAGCCTATTCGGTACAAACAAACAAACAAAAAAATCTTTCCTCTTTATAATATTGGTATAGATTGACACCTAATTAGAGAGAACAAAGAATTCGTCTATCACATCGTAATCGAGAATGTCGACTTTTGCAATGGATAGTCAGAAAGGTGGCCATTACAATCCAATTTGTAGTAATTAACATTTGGTTATTAAGATTATATTAGATATAGTTAAGGTTACACTAGTCGATCATTCTTCCATACAAACGTAGTCCGGCGATTACTCTACTGTTTGACGTTGTACGACCAAAATAAAAAATTATATCAATTTGTCTCATCATTATTTAGCCCTGTATGGACACAAAAATTGAAAGTTATGAGCGTCGAAAGTTCCATATTTCAACACAAATTTTAACGCATTTTTGGGCGGAAATAAATACCAAAAAAAAAAAAGGAAGAGAAAAAATCCAAAACGGCCTCCATACAGGGATAGATTAGTAGTTCAACAATGCAAATCATTTTATATTGAAAATATACATTTAGTAGTTTTTTCATGACACAGACCTTTGGAAGTCTAGATACTTCCAAAGGTCTGTGTATAAAATTTCGCGCGCTCGTTTTCGTCCTAAATCATCAACCATTTTGCTACAAACATGCTAATGCTAATTCGTACGCGAACTAGCTTCTTACTGCTCATCACAGCATCTATCTCTTTCGCACGTGTTGTCGGATGAGATAGCATGCATTTTAACCCCGCGCACAAAATAGTCCGTGCCGTCGACTAGGGCAACCTTAAGGCCGTAAAATACACCTAAGTTTGTCGACAAAAACACCCCACATAAAGAGTGCAATCACCACACCCTCAAAGGTATATTTTATTACATGACTTACTTATTACGGTATCCACATAGTCTATAGACCATAACTTTGGATCTAGATCTCATAGGAGCATACATTCAATGTTATTTTGATAGCCATAGCATAGAGAATCTAAAAAAAAAAACAACTAACACACAAAGGTAAACAAGTTGTTGACAATTAGCGCTCGCTGATACAAGTTCAGAATCGCGTGGTGATGTGTGAACGAATATGAAGATGCTAATAACAACACGCGGTTCCAGACTCGCGCTGAACCCGCATGGCCCCCGCCGTATACAAGGTTTAAAAGTCTTATCCATCAATTTAGCCTATCTCGATTGACTACTGGCCATAGGGTAGGCCTCTTTCGACTTGCACCACAGCTGTGGAGTCTCAACAATACACTGTATTCAGTCGATGCCAGCTGAACCGCCTACAATATTTAGGGTCGTTGATCAACTGAGCCGTCCCGTAGCTAAAGGTTGGCCAATTCAAAATAGCAGCCATTTATACAACTTAGATACCTCTCAGCGTAAATTTCTAACAATTTTGTGAACCTAAGTGGTGAGAGTTCTACTTACGAAACTCAACTTACTCAATTTCATAGTTCAGCAGTGTTTTGTAGCTCCCATTGGCGTACCTATAATTCAGCTGGTGGCCATTTCATAAAATGTTCCACTGTTAGCGTCCGTCCTGATGACTCGATTCGACAATATAACACTGATAATTAAGCACAAATTTCAAGTACGGTCTCATTGACGAAATGGGATGCAATTGGATCAATTTGCACTTTAATAAAATTATCAAATATTTTTTAAACATGCCTTTTTCAGCAAATATACTTAGCAGCAAACCCTTTCATTTGACATCTATACCATGGCAGTGAACAAAAAAAACTAGTCCGCCATCTTGGCCCGTCCGCCATATTGGACTTAGAATAACGTCACTTAGGCAACCATCATGCATTGTCACCCAAACTAAACGTGTATGCAAAATTTAATCTTATCCGGTTGAGGATAACTTCTTTAAAATTCAGTTGCAAGATTTGACCCGAACACACTTACATATATACATTGCAAGTTAAATAAAATCTTGTGCGATATCGCCCATCGATGCAATTTAACTTACGTCGTGCCATCAAAAAGGTACCAGACAGTGTAGATTTCATAAAATCAAAAATCAAAAAGGTACCAGACAGTGTAGATTTCATAAAATCAAAAATCAAAAAGGTACCAGACAGTGTAGCCGATAATGTTTCATAAAATGGCCAATCTACGATCTGGCTTAGACACAGCAACAAAATTGATACATCAATACCGTAGCTAAAGATATCCATTAATTTGCAATTCCAATAACAATCTTAGAAGTCCTTGAGCGAATATTATTTTAAACCAATCTGAGAACACGCAAGATTGAGTATTATACACTTATTTTAGTTTTACCTTGGTTCAGATGTAGCTAGTAGATGCATAATTACCTGTAAACAAACATAATTAGTTATTATTAAGTGTCTTAATATGCAACTTTGTATAGATAAGTTTTGTGGAAGCAATAGTTGTTTTTAGGTCGACTTAATTTTATATCTGCTGTATTTAAGTCAATCTGCCTAGCATTTTCCCAACTATATTGGAGTCGGCTTCCAGTCTAACTGGATTCAGCTGAGTACCAGTGTTTTACATGAAGCGACTGCCTATCTGACCTCCACAACCCAGTAACTGGGTAACACGGTACCCCTTGGCTAGAATGGCGTCAGATCTCAAGCTTCTGACTACTCGTAACGACTGTCAAAGATCTTCAAATGGCAGCTGGGACCAACGGCTTAACGAGCTTTCCAAGGCACGGAGGAAACTCGGTATCTTGAAATGGTCACCCATCCACGGAACGACCTCGTCAAGCGTTGCTTAACCTTGAAGATCGATCCGTGCGGCTGTTATTATTTAGCCACGAGCTCCTCTGCTGTATTTAACTAAGTCCACTTTAACCTTAATGGTCGACCTTCGCTTATAAGGCATCCACTGCCGGATACAGGCCTTCTCTGTGTGAGAGGGAGTGATTGCGGGTTTATATATATCGAGTAGTTTATGCGGCCTACACGAATGTCCTTTCTTTGGTATTGTTCGTCGAATCGTTGAGCTCCTTAAATTCTGAATTGAGCTGCTCGGTTATTGACAAATGCGTGCACTGACTGGACAGGTCCACTCAATCTGGCTGGTTCTTTCCTCAAAAGACCATTTCAGACATCAGTCTACATGGTCTTCACATGATCTAACCAATATTTTGTCTGGACTTTAACAGAGACTGTGACCTCTGAGTTTGTGTCGGCCTTTCTTCTCAGAGTAGTCAGATAGGAAACGCCGACCTCATCTAGTTTTAAAAAATATGTTCGACATGTAAAAGTGTTTGTACAAACCAACTTACAGAAATAAAATCATTTATCATTTATAATTATCATTTATCATAGATGTCACATGTCTTAAAATTATTGGTTCTAGGACATGCTTGTTTCCTCAAGATGTTTTCCTTCATGGTTTTAAGAGCAGTGGTGTTGGAATAATTTATACAAAGTAAAGTATCTGCCTGCATTCGAACCCACCACCTTATAACCTGACATTCGTGGCGGTTACCAATACCACTGCTGTAACCTACTGTCGACCTTAATAATTATAAACAAGTAGCTAAGATATAAGGATAAAAATTATAAAAAAAAACCGGCCAAGTAGGAGTCAGACACGCGCACGAAGGGTTCCGTACCATTATCGCAAAAAACGGCAAAAATATCACGTTTGTTGTATGGGAGCCGCACTTAAATATTTATTTTATTCTGTTTTTAGTATTTGTTGTAATAGCGGCAACAGAAATACATCATCTGTGAAAATTTCGACTGTCTAGCCAGACAGATAGACATACTGGCAGACAGAAAGACAGACAGACAGAAAGACGGACAGTGGAGTCTTAGTAATAGGGTCCCGTTTTTACCCTTTGGGTACGGAACCCTTAAAAACCAGCTTCTGTCAGTGGCTTCGCCAGCGTAAATGTCGAAAATTATCCCCGAGGGTACATATGCCTGAGATAATGCTATTCCAGACTATAATCAATATCTGTGCCAAATTTCAACCAGATCCGTCCAGCCGTTTGAGCGTGAAGAAGTTACAAACATACAAACACACACTCAGAAACTGTCGCTTTTATAATATTAGTTTGGTTAATGGTAGATACTACAAATTAAAATAAAAAAATCTTTGACCGCCGACAAGTAACTATTGAAAGCAGCGCTCATCATCAAGTCCGAAGAAAGTCAAAACTAAAGGCTGCTAGACGAATGGCAAAGGTCATAACTTAATGAATTATAAATGATTTCATATCAGACAACAAAATTAGAGCCACAGGAGAAATAATACAATCTAATATCACGAAGGGCAATGGAGAGGGCTATGCTCGGAGTTTCCTTGCGTGATCGAATCAGAAATGTAGAGATCTGCAAGAGAACCAGGGTTACCGACATAGCCCGGAGAATTGCCAAACTTAAGTGGCAGTGGGCAGGGCACATTGCTCGCAGAACGGATGGCCGATGGGGCAGAAAGGTTCTGGAGTGGCGACCGCGAACCGGAAGACGTTGCGTTGGAAGGCCTCCCACCAGGTGGACCGACGACCTGGTGAAGGTTGCAGGGATACGTTGGTTGCGAGACGCACGGGACCGGTCAAAGTGGCGACGCTTGGGGGAGGCCTATGTCCAGCAGTGGACGTCTTTCGGCTGATATGATGATGATGATGATGATGAATATCACGAAAAAGATTATACTACTGATGTGTTCTAGCAAAGTCTTTTCATAAAAGTATTTTTAGGTTACCTATAGCTAAAGTAAAATTATAAGGTTCCGTACCAAACCGGAAAATCAAGTTGGTTGTTATAGGAAAAATGAGAGAATTTCAAAGAAAAATATGATTTATCAATATACAGGTATTTGTCCAATGATATTCAAATAAACAGATATGTTATGAGCGCGCGCATTGTGAAGACTCGAATAGGTCACAATTGTGACCTTTTAGTCTTTAGTTTATGTCACGCATGGCGAAGAGCGATAGGCTTTGTTGAAACAAAAACAAAATAAAAAAATGCCATCGTGTGTATTTGTAATTTATTTATTTATTGATTAAAATAAATATTTTTTAATGTCATATGAATGAAAACTGTGTTGTGTGCTGCCGCTGCTGCGCGGAACACTTTTTCAATTGTTTTGTGAGTGTATAACGTATCTGTTTATTTGAATATCATTGTATTTGTCAGTAAAATATACGTAGATAATAATAATAGATGGATCCCTGTAATTATTATAAATTCTTTAAATTGTTTTCGTGTCATGTACTGATTACTAACATTAAAATATAAGATTGTGTACTAACATAAAATGGACTCCAAAATTGTCTGAATTTGAAATAAAATTTGGGTAGGTCAATGGGCAGAGTTAAAAGATTCACCTGAACAAAGTTTTGTAAAATAATCTTTGGTGTCTTCTCATTCCTTTGTTTTTCAATATTTTTACAATCAGATAATACCTACTATATATATCTACTCAACGAGTTCTAAACAACGATATTCCACTCGATGGGGTAGGTCAAAATTGTATTGTCGCTCCCCCCTTTATCCGTATGGGACCCTTAAAACAGCAAGGTCCTTGATAAGTGTGCAAAGTTTCAAACTAATCCGACGTTTTGAAGGGGGTGAAAATCACGTTCAAAAATTCATTTACATAGATTCATAGATACTTACATAACTAGCTAGTAAAAGCGAATTAAAAGCTATTGGGTAGGTAGGTGGGTAGGTAGATGGGTAGGTAGGTGGGTAGGTAGGTAGGGTAGGTAGGTAGGTATCTTTCTATCGGTGTAAGCATTTCGTAATCGGATCAGTACTTCGAGGGATTACCTCTTACAAAAATATAAATATTATTATAGAGAAGTTATCGTTAGCATCTAAGGCTTAACACGCACTGCGGTTTTTAATCCGCGTATTGAATCATAACTAACAGGCACGCCAGATAAAATTCCGCGCGATTTTTTTCTCTCTTCTCTCTTCAACCAGTTCATAGAGCTCAAAATATTCGCGGGAATTTAAACCGCGCCGCGGTGCGGTTGGCCCTGTGGCAAAACACAGATTTGTTGCGGTTTTTTATCGCACGGTTGTTTTACTGCAAGTGCGTGCAGCTTCATACAATTCCATGTGTCGCAGAATGGGCGGCAAAAATTCGCGCGGCTATAAACCGCAATACGTGCTAAGCCCACTTCTGAACAAAGTCGTCATTTACAATCAAAGTGTAGGTACAGTCAAGAGTCAAAAGTGCAGTCATACTCTCCCAAAACTCAAATGGCTAGTTTTTGTATAGAAATTGAAGTACAGATTATTCCTACTAACCGCTAAAAGTTGCAATTCTGCTGCCTACAAAAAATTGCCTTTTCTGTTTTGGTAGAGTGTGACTGCACTTTTGACCCTTATAGTACATATTATTTGTTCTAATGCTGTCTAAACAACCAAACATAATGCCCAGACGCCCCAACCTACATTTACGAGTATATCAATGTGTACCTGAGATCTGGGTCTTTAATTTCATTTAGGTAATTATTGTCTACAAACGTCTAGACATACCTACTGCACTAATCTATGTTCTAAGATACGGTACACTTAGTGCAAAAATATATTTTTATGTGCAATAAATCTAATCGCAATCTTGATCTTCTCTAGATATTAATGATACCTACAGTTATTGTGTCCGCATCTGTTTCACACGGCTTTTACGACTGTACAAAACAAATGTTTGAAGGTGAATTAATGTGGTGTAATTTTTTTGAAGTTACACTAAATTTTAACTAAACACTAATTTCCTAGACTTACAAATAAATCTTCCGGAATAAACTCTCTAAATTAAAGCGTTATTTAGAAATAAAGAAATAATTTATTTGCTGATAATGTAGATCTATATTAATATTATAAAGAGCTAAAGTTTGTGACGTTGTAAGGGGTAATCTCTGGATCTACTGAACCGATTTTGAAAATTCTTTTACCAGTAGAAAGCTACTTTATTCCTGAGTGTCATAGGCTATAAAATATTTTCAAAAAAGTGAGAGAACCTTATGGAAATTGCAATAATGTAACCCAAGGTAGCAAAATGTTGCCTATAACATTCATTATTTGGCGTGCGCTGAGAAAACTATTTATTTATTTATTTAGGATCTCCAACAAAGGATGTACACAGATCATGTGAAATAGACTGCACTTAAAAAGTATCACGTAGGTGAACTCCTATTGATGATAGATAAAAAATATTAGGTAGGTAGGGTAGGCAGGATAGGTAGGTAGGTAGCCAGTTGACGGGAGCGACGCTGCGGGAGACAGCTAGTATACATATAACTTGGAATATTAGTAAATTGTCCCAACACATTTTGCCTTACGGCATGCAAAAGATTAAACTTGAATTTAACAAGACAGTTTAGAATAACTGCGTTGCTTCACAGACACTAACTAAATGCGTTTTTTTATAATGGGTATAGATCTATAGATTTGGCGACACCCCAAATGTTGGCCCAAAGAATGTTGGACCAAGAAGTTTGCCAAAGACAAGATGAAACAATGGACGATACAGAAATATCTGAATAAAACCTCTTTTCGGTAAATCACTTCGAACAACTAAAATCAAGAATACTTAAAACTTGTAGGTATAATAGACATTAGGCGCAAGCCACATAGAAATGGCGTCGGGCGCGGACATGGCACGGGCGGCTTCCTATTCCATTCCAATTTCATGGAAATAAAGTGCAATTTAGGAAACACGGTATGTCTTGCTCGGACGTAGTTATGACGCGCAATTTCGGCGCCCGCGCCTGATCAAATTGCGCTTTATTTCCACGCATTTGCTCAGACGTGGTTATGACGCGCCATTTCGGCGCCCGCGCCTGATCAAATTGCGCTTTATTTCCACGCATTTTGTAAGAAATTTGAATGGAATAGGAAGCCGCCCGTGCCATGTCCGTGCCCGACGCCATTTCTATGTGGCCTGCGCCTTAGAAGTAAATTGCGTCAGTTGGTTTTCGTTTTTACCCGACTGCCGAAGGAGGGTAATGTGTTTATCAGTCTAAGTATGTATGTATATTTGTTCCTATGTGGCGTTCTAGAGACAAACGCGTTGGCCGACTGTGATGATTCTTATGTCAATCGATTCGGAACCTTGCGAGTGTCGCTCGCTACATTAGAATTGGAAAATAGAAAAATAGCAGTTCCTTTTCTAAAAAAACCCAACTGGTTAAGAAGCGAACTAAAAAGAACGTAAATAAGAAGAAAATGATGCTGTACAGTCGGAGGATACATCTGATTTTGGTCAGCCAGCTCGCGAATATGTATCCTCCAACTGCACAGCATGATTTTCTTCTTGTTTACGTCTTTTTAGTTCGCTAAGAAGTGCAGCAGACGGGTTTTCGATTTTTAAATTAACCTTTTTTATTAATCCCCGCCGGAAAAAGAGGGGTGTTATAAGTTTGACGTGTGTTGCTGTGTATCTGTGTGTCTGTCTGTGGCATCAAAGCGTCCAAACGGGTGAACTGATTTAGTTTTAGGTTTTTTGTTTAAAAGGTGATTTAATCGAGAGTGTTATTAGCTATGTTTGAATAAAATCGGTTTAGCCGTTAAAAAGTTATGGGCGTTTTACTGTTTGAATCGGGGTGTTTTCGCAAGATATCGTGTCATAATTACGTGTTCAATAGATTGCCGATCGAAGTGTCGGGGGTTTTTTAAATTTTGAAATTTTACTTGTTGCCCTTTACTTTTACAACACATTCGACAAAACAATGACTACATTCGTCCTTAGCGTCCATCATTTGAAATTTAGACTCAACCAACAAAGTTGGAAAAAAGCTTAAGATTTATTGAGTTACGAATCTTCCTAACTGGCTTTTTATGTAAGACCCGTTAGGTTTTACACTGTCAATTAGTGTGTCAGACACCCCAACCGTTCGCGGTTTTAAACGAGCGTGTCACACGCAAAACTAAGCGATTATCTTCACGAAGATCCTTCTATATTATTATGGTTCTTATGGTAGAAAAATACGCGCCAGTATAGTTACTAATTTATCAAAACTTGAAAAGTATAGAAACGGGGCGAATAGGGCTTTAGAAAGAGTCTGTCAGATAAGGTTCGCTTTTTAGGGTTCCGTTACGAAAATAACCGAATAGGGATGTTTCCTGGGAAGACAAATTATTTCTATTTAGTCCGTCAGTGATATTATCAAATAATATTGGACACTTATTTTTTGCTTTACCAAATCAATCGCATCAAAGTTTAGTAGTGGGGGCTTGTGATGTGACGTCACTAAGGCAATATAAAGTATTCTAGCGGCGTGACATCACACGATGTTTCAACGCATTATATCTTCGTCACATTAAATTTACGTGTCAAAAGAAAAATACGTGTCCAATATTTTATATTGATCTACCTGACGGACAAAAAACTATTTTTCAGTAAACTATAAGTACCCTATTCTTACAGGTAATTTCGTTCTGTATCCAGATGTTTCTAAACCATTTTTCTAGGAAACTTGACACTATATCTATGGGATATGCTGTGAGAAAGGATTTCTATCCGATCTCCGATAACATTCTAAAATACTGTCTACCTATACCTACATTCGACTTGAGTGGTGATCTAAGTTATGTATAATAAACTAGCAGACGCCTCGCGGTTTCACCCGCGTAGTTCCCGTTCCCGTGGGAATACAGGGATAAAAAGTAACCTATGTCAACCGGGGATAGTGTAGCTTTTCCAACGGTGAAAGAATTTTTGAAATAGGTCCAGTAGTTTTTAAGTTTATTCGTTACATACAATAATATAAAATACACATCTTTCCTCTTTATATTATTAGTATAGATATAGAAGTATAGATAATACTATGAAATACAACCGGTAAAAAAAAAAGTTTATTAAAAAAATCAAAAAACCCGACTTCTTAAAAAGCGAACTAAAAAGATGTAAACAAGAAGAAAATCATGCTGTGCAGTCGCAGGATAGGTACATCTGGTTTTGGTCAGCCAGCTCGCGAATAAGTATCCTCCGACTGCACAGCATGATTTTCTTCTTGTTTACATCTTTTTAGTTCGCTTTTTAAGCAGTCGGGTTTTTTGATTTTTTAATTAACTTTTTATATTTACAACTTTTTAGTTATTTTTTTTAAATTAGGTTCATTTAAACATATAAGTGTTATATATTTTTGAAATCATCTCTTAAAACCCTTTATTTTGATACCCCACACGATGGGTTTGGAAGAAAAAAATTCCCCCCTACAAAATGACGCCCAAAATCCGCCATTTTTTTCTTATCCAATTTTTATATAGCCTATGACACTCACAGGGTTAAGACGAATCGATTGACGTAAGAATCATCAAAATCGGCCAATGCGTTTGGTCTCTAGAACGCCACATAGGAACAAACATACATATATTATATAGACTGATAAACACATTACCCTCCTTCGACAGTCGGGTAAAAACAATATTGTGCATGACGTAAAGACTGCACTCATACCGACCACGGAACCTTTTACAATGCGTAGTCCGACCGTCCACCACGCAATAGTCCGGTTTTCCGGCCGTTCTTCACCGTCATTTTCATTCAGTTTGTGTTTTGACATGAGTTATTTTTTTTTGTTGTATTTTTGACAAGCTCGAGTTTGACCATCTATCTTATCTCAAGCTTGTTGGTTATGGGTTAAATGTTTTTAATGAGTTGTAAGTTTTGAAGATGATTGATTGTTACTTGTAAAATAGTTAACAATGGTTAATTATTTAAATGAGTCTGTATACTTAAGCTTAGCCTCGATCTTTATCTCAAAACTGTTGAACATGAATCACCTATGAAGACTGTACATTATTATTTATAAGTTTTTATTTAGTTTTACTTGTGAGAATATGTGGATGCTTATTAGCAAATATTTGCCATGAAGTTGAAACCTCGAAGACTGGTTCCTTCCAATGACAATGCATTTATTTGGTAGAGATATCAAATTTAAAGGTTCGAGTAGACACGTGTGATGCGACAATGCCAATAGGAGCCTTTTAGTTGATAAACAACTATCCGACGGATATTTTTATTAGCTCTACGGAAAATAATACCTATCAGTAGAAGTAATTCTATAAAAAAAAGTTAATTAAAATAATCAAAAAACCCGACTGCTTAAAAAGCGAACTAAAAAGACTTAAACAAGAAAAAAATCATGCTTTGCAGTCGGAGGTTACATATTCGCGAGCTGGCTGACCTAAACCAGATGTATCCTACGAAAGACACCGACTTTAAAAAAATTAACTTATTTTTCACTTTGTAGTTTTGTATTTGGAAGTCGGTAGTATTTTTTTGCAAAAAGTTTTTTTGTGAACCTCACACGATTTCTGACAGGGTGCCGAGATGGGAAGGTGCCGAGGTGGGAAGGTGCCGAGACGGGAAGTAGCCGAGATGGGACTAAACCTTAAATTTTATCACATTTCATAATTAAATTTTTACTACCGAAAGTAAAACTATTGACAAATTGTAGATAGAGCCCAGTATGTAAGTGGTCGCGATAACAATATATACTTAACGCATACGGAATTCCGTTGGCACGGTATTACTTTCATTCGTCTCTAGTGCGTAACCGTAGTAAAAGTAAGTACGTGTTAACACAAGTGAACCATGTGGCTATTGTAAGAAATTATTTGTGGCCACTTTGTAAGTAAGCGTTGGTTTGAGACCGCCATTTGAATGTAAGAACAATTTGTGTTTAGGGTTCCGTACCCAAAGGGTAATACCGAACCCTATTACTAAGACTCCCCGGTCCGTCTCTGTCTGTCTGTCTGTCACCAGGCTGTATCTCATGAACCGGGATAGCTAGACAGTTGAAATTTTCACACATGGTGTATTTCTGTTGCCGCTATAACAACAACAGAATAAAATAAATATTCAAGTGGGACACCTATACAACAAACGTGATTATTTTGCTGTTTTTTGCGATATAGGTACGGAACCCTTCGTGCGCGAGTCCAACTCGCACTTGACCGGTTTTTCTTTTTTTTGGTTGGGTACCTATTCATCCAATGACTTCTCCCGCTCTGGGTGAAGCGGCAGGGCGTAAAACCCACCCGTGTTCCTTTAGTTGCTTGAGCCAGGGCCGCGGTAACTCTTTTTTCAAATTTATCCGCGACCCTGAGGTTTGACCTAGGTCTTTGAACTTTTGTGAAAACGTGGTTAAAACTTATGTGTTGTTGGCGTTTTATCTCTTAATTTGGAACATAAAAGGAAAATACGAATTGAGGTCAATCTGCGATTATAATGAAAAAATGTGTTTATGTTTATTATGGTAGTAAAAATGCTGTGTTAAACGTCCCACGTATCCCACGAGTGACAGAAAATATTGGCTCACAAAAGTCCCAAAAATCTGTTTGTTTCTAATATTTTATAAAATACTCATCCTTCTTCTTCTTCCTGCCCCCTTCCCAATTTATTTGGGGTCGGGCCTCCTTGTGCGTCTATGCCAGGATGGTCTATCCTTAGGGTTGTCGATGGTTGCCAATTTTTCCACATGAGGTTAAAAAAAAACTTTTTTTGTGTCTTTTTTTTAGATTTTATAAAATACTCACGTTACGATTTATTTTATAACTAGTTTATTACCTACTTAGTTTTGCTCAAAATGTTCCTTGCCTAGATTAACCCATATCTTTCAAGATACTGGACTGTAAAAATTGGCGGTAACGATACTTTTGAAAAGCAGCTATATAATATACTAGAGGACGCCTCGCGGTTTCACCCGCGTAGTTCCCGTTCCCGTGGGAATACAGGGATAAAAAGTAGCCTATGTCACCCGGGGATAGAGTAGCTTCCCAACGGTGAAAAAATTTTTGAAATCGGTCCAGTAGTTTTGGAGCCTGTTCGGTACAAACAAACAAACAATCAAACAAACAAAAAAATCATCATCTTGGGTTAGAAAAAGCTCAAATAGAAGTTGAACTTACTACCGGTATCGTCAAATTACGAATGTACAATGTTAACACCTCGACAAACTGCCTACGGATGAATGATGGGCTGATGGCTGACCAAAATGACTGACATTAAAAACTAATGCTTTCTCCTACACTTTAATTATGGAACGGTAATCAACCAATTATTGTAAAGGGCAGAGGTCGCTAACTTGCAGTAATTATCTATAATTAAAAGTACAGAAAAAAAATACTTTGGATTATTGTGACCGCTTACGCGATCCCTGATTTTCGTGTCTCACAGTTTAGTATACAAAAAAAAACCGGCCTAGTGCGAGTCGGACTCGCGCACGAAGGGTTCCGTACCATTATTGCAAAAAAGGCAAAAAAACACCTTTGTTGTATAGAGGAGCCATCTGTGAAAATGTTAACTGTCTAGCTATCACGAATCATGAGATACAGCCTGGTGACAGAGGGACAGACCGACGGACCGCGGAGTCTTAGTAATAATATAGTAGTTAATAGGGTCCCGTTTTTACCCTTTGGGTACGGAACCCTAAAAACGGATGCCTAGTATTTAAAAGAGCGAAAATAAATTCAAATTAAAGGTGTAAAAAATACTTCTTCTTCTTTATTTTCGTGTGAGGTGTGGCCACCTCTGGTGTCAGAGTTAATTAAGCCGCCTCTGGGAATCCCCACAGGCCTCTGACTTGGCTATTTCAGACTTACATTATAACTATATAAGTCCAGGTTTCCTCACGATGTTTACCTTCACCGTTGCCTGTGATGTCCAAGATTAACTTAGAAAGCACATATGAATTTGAAAAATTCACATTGGTACTTGCCCGGATTCGAACCTACGACCTCAAGCACGACAGGCGAGGTCTTAGCCACTGGGCCACCACGACACATACTAAAAAATACTGAATATGGCTTACTGAAATACTAAGTGGGTGACAAACAGTGGGCGAATACAATTGTTTAAAAAAGCGACTTGTAAATAAAAGTTTGTCGATGACCTTTATCTGTCTGCAGGGTCTAAAGTAACCTACGTCATCCCCTTCGAACCTAACCTATCCGAGTCGGGGTTCTCAAAGCTGCCGAGCTCGCTTCGCTCGCTCTTGGACTAATTCGTTGAAAACACGAATACACCCGAACTCCCGCGCTGCACAACGATGTCGCCTCAATGGTTGTTCAGCAATTTCCGATTCAAACAGTAAAACACCCATAATTTTTGAACGGCTGAACCGATTTTATTCAAACATAGCTAAGAACACTCGACACAATCACCTTTCAAACAAAAAACTCTAAATCAAAATCGGTTCATCCGTTGAGGCGCTATGATGTCACAGACAGACACACAGATACACAGACACACAGAAACACAGATACACAGCAACACACGTCAAACTTATAACACCACTCTTTTTCCGTCGGGGGTTAAAAATAGAACCTCAAGTACAGTTACAGTATGTAACAATATTATTACCGCAGCTCACAAAAACCTCCTAAAAGGTATTACTCAAACCGGATAAATAGTTGCTTACTTACATTGAGTTAAATGTACTACGTACTAGAGGAGACTCCTCAACTCAATTGTTTGTAACACGCGTTAGAGCGCGCGCACTCAAACTCACTTAGTTTGTGACAAGCGCTCGCTGCAACGTGACACGTTTGAGTACTAATTTTTGTTTCTTATAAAATGCCTTCGTGTGTATTGATATACTGTTCAAACAACTCGAGAAATATAAGTAAAAGTCAAGGAGTGAGTTTTCAACAGTAAGTTGAAAACACGCTTAATTTAATTATATTTTACCATTTATTTATTTTTACTCGTGACGTCGCGTCACCGCGGAGACGGGAGGGCGGCCATGTTAGTGTGAATGTCAAAGAGTAAGAAAAATTTTATCTGCGCGCATTGATTGTTTATCTATGAAAACATCCCCCTCTCCCCCCTCCGCTTGCCCCGCTATCACCGAATTACGCGCAATATTTTGTTTGAAATAGCTTCTCTAGTACGTAGCTAGTTTATCTCAATGCTCACTTACTATAATAGTCGCCCATTCAGTATGTTTTTCGTCCGGTAAATAATTTCCCAAAAAAAAAAATGTTATCGTCTTTAGAATTCCGCAGGTTTATTACGAAAGAATCAGCTATCACCTGAGAATGACTAAGGCATTAAGTCCGCCATTGTAACTTTGTGCATGAAGTTTAAATAAATAAATCATCGCGTGATCAAACGCTGTATGTCATAAAAGTCGGCATCACCTACACTGTAGGTATGGTATGTCCCACACAATTGTTTGCTAATCGCTCGCTGTTTGCCAAATGCACTTATTTAAAAAAAAACCGCCAAAAGCTCTAAAACTTCTGTATTGAGGAGCAATTATTGTGCAAAATTCGCAATCGACTGCCGTTCGTATGAGCTTTCTAGCTAGCTATGACTGGGAGAAAAATAGATGAAAAAAACTTTTTTGCTAAAAAATACTACCGACTTCCAAATAAGAAAACTAAAAAGTGAAGAATAACATTTTTTTTTGGAAGCCGGTGTCCATAACGCAAAAAATGGTACCTACCAAAGACACCGACTTCCGAAAATAAAGTTATTTTTCACTTTGTAGTTTTCTTATTTGGAAGTCGGTAGTATTTTTTAGCAAAAAAGTTTTTTTCATCTATTTTTCTCCCAGCCATAGCTAGCTAGCCAGCCAAAGCTCATACGAACGGCAGGATTATTACGTATCTTGCAAGAGCACGATTTAGTTTATTTATTTATAGATTTTTTTTGCAAAAAAGTTTTTTTATTTTCACTTTTTAGTTGTACCTACCTAATAGGCAAGTAGTTAAGTAAGGTACCTATAATGCCAGAATAAATAACCCGAATATCATGAAACCGAACATAACCGGTGAAATTAGAGTGTACCAAGGTGAACTGTACACATCTGTGACCCCTTTAGAGCATACTGGCGTGATGTTATGTTATAAAATGGTATAAACAATAAATATACATGCGATTGCAGCAATCCCGAGAGATTTTCCGTCATTTATTGAAGAGTTCTGTTGTATATCTCCAAAGTTCTTCATCAGATCTTCAACAAATTAAAATGGGATCAATTTCATTATTTTCAAAATCGGTCCACAATTAACGGAGATATCGGTGAAAATACATTTAAAAAAAAACATACATAATGTCGAACATAGAACCTCCTCCTCTTTGGTAAGTCGGTTAAAATGATATTATCATGATGTTTTTACTAGCTTAAATAAAGCTTTAGAACTTCACCGAAAAAGGTCCCAGACAAAACAAATTTCTACTACTAAATATGTTGTTCCAAATCTCGGAGTATGCAGAGATTAATTGGTCTCTTTACTAATTCACAAACGTTGCATATTTATCGATGACAGTAAACCAATGATAAATATATTGTTGACTTTTTCCTCTTAACAAACGATGTTTAATATTTATAAGTGTTGTTCGGTGATTTTACATTGGTAATTATCATTATTCATTCATAATCATAATCATTTATTTGCTAAAAACATGGTATAAAAGATGGTAATGTAAATAATGTGAACAAACATGTTTCGCTTAATAGATATAACCGTGCAAATTGTAAAAGTACATGCATAACGAAACAATTAGTATTCATACGATTTTATATTCCAGGAACTCCTTAACACTGTAAAAACTATTAGCAGAGAGCCATTTATATAATTTATGCTTTATGCTGCTGCTACCAAATGCTTAATTCATTTCGTATTTTGTTGTATACCTGGACACACATAAATATACAACTTTTATTATATTTTGCAAGCCTTGTAAGGACATCCAACACAAGCCTGTATGGGTCGCGCCTGCTGCGAGAATTCATATCGCTTGCTTTCGCAAACAATTCCCTATGCCTCCACACAAACAAACAAATTTCAAAAATATAAAGGGACGGTAGCGGTAACAAATCAAGTTTCTTAAACATCGGCCTGCAAGATTCGTCGGGCTTAAGGCCACATAATGCTCTTATACATCTCTTTTGTGCGACAAATGCTCTATTTTGATCAGTGCTGTTTCCCCACATAATTAAGCCATAGCGTAGCACTGATTCAACATATGCATGATATGTTGTTATAGATGTTTTAAAGTTTGTTATGTTTCTTATTTGTTCATTTTTAGGGTTCCGTAGCCAAATGGCAAAAAACGGAACCCTTATGGATTCGTCATGTCTGTCTGTCTTTCGTCTGTCCGTCCGTATGTCACAGCCACTTTTTTCCAAAACTATAAGAACTATGCTGTTGAAACACGGGTAAGTATATGTATTCTGTGAACCGGATTAAGATTTTCACACAAAAATATAAAAAAACAATCAATTTTGGGGGTTACCCATACTTAGAACGTAAACTCCACAATTTTTTTCATCAATCCCATACGTATGGGGTATCTATGGATAGGTCTTCAAAAATGCTATTGAGGTTTCTATTATAATTTTTTTCTAAACTGTATAGTTTGCGCGAGAGACACTTTCAAAGTGGTAAAATGTGACCACCCCCTGTAACTTCTAAAATAAGAGAATGATAAAACTGATGTACATTACATTAGCATGTAAACTTCCACCGAAAATTGGTTTAAACGAGATCTAGTAAGCAGTTTTTTTTTAATACGTCATTAATCGTAAATCGAAATTTACCAAGTACGGAACCCTTCGTGCGCGAGTCCGACTCGCACTTGCCCGGTTTTTTAAATCTTTGTATGTATTAAAGTAAATATGTATAGCTTTTAATAAGGCGCATTTGTATTTAACCTCCTAACTTCATTAAGCGCGGCGAACAGGCGCATCGTGACAATGCGACAACGGCAACGAGTTTTTTACCCGACTGTCGAAGGAGGGTGATGTGTTTATCAGTCTATGTATGTATGTATGTTTGTTCCTATGTGACGTTCTAGAGACCAAACGCGTTGGCCGATTTTGATGATTCTTACGTCAATCGATTCGTCTTAACCCTGCGAGTGTCACTGGCTACATTAGAATTGGAAAATAGAACAATTTAGGATTTGGGGCGCCAGGAGGACTAATGTCGGGGGTAATGTTTGTGTGTCGTTTTGTGGCCATTCAATACTTTTCCATTCTTTCTTCTTTCATTTATAAACAACTTTTACTATGGTACTAATCCCAGAAATCGTGAAAAAGAACAGCTGTTTAGTACATTTGGCGAGGTATGGAAAAAGGTAAACCAATACCAATGGACCTGCGTGGTGGTTTAAGGTCCATTCCCTCTCCCACAGAGAGGAAGCCTTTGTCCCAGCGGTGGGACATAGGCTGATGAGGATGATGCAACTTGAATGAACGGGTCAGTTGTTTTTTTCACGATTTCTGTGTTAGTCTCGTAGTAAAAGTTGTTCATAACGATAAATATAATGACCTCTATTCAGGTTTTGTTACCTAAACGTTGTATAATTAGCCATGCAACCGGTGTATACCGGTCCGATTAATAATGGCTAATGACACATCGAGGACAAAGATGTGAGTTAGTATTATGTGTTTGTTCGCATTAGCACAGATACATACTAGCATACAGATGCCTCATCCCATACAAAGAAACCGATATCGATCAGTGCATCCATTCATCTAAACTACTATGCTTTTCCGATGACATGAAAATCTTTGTAACTATTTCAACGCTCGACGATAGACTAGCACTTCAGGCCGATTTGTATCGGCTTGAGGAGTACTGTCGGACTAATAAACTTGATGATCCAAGTGTTCGGTGATCACTTACACTAGAAAACTTGATGATCCAAGTGTTCGGTGATCACTTACACTAGAAAACTTGATGATCCAACTGTTCGGTGATCACTTACACTAGAAAACTTAATGATCCAAGTGTTCGGTGATCACTTACACTAGAAAACTTGATGATCCAAGTGTTCGGTGATCACTTACACTAGAAATCTTAATGATCCAAGTGTTCGGTGATCACTTACACTAGAAAACTTGATGATCCAAGTGTTCGGTGATCACTTACACTAGAAAACGTGCAGTCTAAGGTGCAATACTATTCGCGACTTGGGCGTCCATCAAGACAGTAAGTTAATTTTTGACACACACATTGATGCAATTGTCAAAAAAGCTTCTAAACTTCTTGGGTTTATAATGCGTCTCTCTAAGTGTTTTACAGATGCTAAAACATTTAAAATAGTGTATTGCACTTTTGTAAGTGGTAGAAGTCGGCTAGAGTATGCTTTCATACGTTTCATCCCTCCCTCTTCATCAAATGACCATGACAAACGATTTCCTTCCAACTTTTCTGTGACTGGCGCCACTTTCAAACTTCCCCTAATATACTTATTTCTAACGTTATCCATTCTCGTCACTCCGCACATCCATCTCAACATCTCTGCTATATGTAACCTCTTTTCATTCATCTTTTTCACAGCCCTACATTCTGATCCGTACAGTAGGTACGACAGGTCGAATCACGGACTTGTAAATTTTCCCCTTTAACTTGAGGGGCATCCGTGGGTCGCAAGTTGTTCCAGTGACCAGTCGCCTTTTCATCCACCCCGAGTTGATCCGATGCGTTACGTCTCGGTCTACCTCGGCATCCACTTGGACAGCGACCCTAGGTACCGGCAGTCGGCGCACATCGGTTTGGGTTCCCGAAGAAATTTTAAAATATCGGGCTTAGCAAACTTTAGAATTCAAATAGGCACACCAAGTCGCCCAATACATATCTAATAGTCGGACCATCTGCAATAATGTAGCCAAGAGGTAACCATTTTTAACCGACTTTCAAAAAAGGAGGAGGTTCTATGTTCGACTTCTTGAACTTTTTTTTTTTTGTGTATGTTCACCGATATCTCCATCAATTGAGGACCGATTTTGAAAATTATTTTTTTGTTTGATAGAGTATGTTCCGAAATTGGTCCCATTTTAATTTGGTGAAGATCTTATGAAGAACTTCGGAGATATACACCAGAACTCTTCAATAAATAACGGCAAATCTCTCGGGATTGCTGCAATCGCATGTCTGTTTATTGTTTACACCATTTCATAACATAACATCACGCCAGTACACTATAAGAGGTAACCAGATGTGTACAGTTCACCTTGGTACAATCTCATTTCGCCGGCTAGTTTATGGTATTCGGGTAATCTATTCTGGCATTATAAGTACCTACCTTACTAATGGCAAGTAGCTTAATAGGTACAACTAAAAAGTGTAATAAAAAAAAACATTTTTACAAAAAAAATCTATCGACTTCCAACTAAAAACACTACAAATTGAACAAGTAAAATTTAAAAAACCCCCGACACATTTATCTTGCGAAAACATCCCGATTCAAACAGTAAAACGCCCATAACTTTTGAACGGCTGAACCGTTTTTTTTTAAACATAACTATGAACACTCTCGACACAATCACCTTTCCAACAAAAAGAACTAAATCAAAATCGGTTCATCCGTTGAGGCGCTATGATGCCACAGACAGACACACAGATACACAGACACACAGATACACAGATACACAGCAACACACCTCAAACTTATAACACCCCTCTTTTTCCGTCGGGGGTTAAAAATAACTTTCTTTTTCGAAGTCGGTGTCCATAACGAAAAAAATTGGTACCTACCAAAGACACCGACTTCGAAAAAGAAAGTTATTTTTCACTTTGTAGTGTTTTTAGTTGGAAGTCGGTAGATTTTTTTTGTAAAAAAGTTTTTTATTATACATTTGATTCAAGGAAAAGTTTCTAGTGAAATCAAGTTCAAGTTATTACTATGGTTAATCCATTGTGAAGGTCTAACAATAGAGGTGTAAATTAAACATTACTAATCAAGCGAATCGTATCAGGATTGGCAAATTCTAGTTTTAATTAAGAGTCGTGCAAAATGCAGGTGATAATATCGACATGGCACATCGAAAAGAGCACAATACTTCGATAAGTTTTCCTGTCTTTTGAGAAGAGTAGCTATACAAAAAAATCTGTCGCCTAGCTACAGACTTTTCATAACTAACAACATATATTCGGGTCGGATTCCAGTCGACCCGGATTCAGTCTAGTTAAGGCGGTTTTTTTGTAGTTTTTATTTCTTGCTTTATAAACTACATACCAAGTAGTAGACATGCTTCATTCGAAAATCTATCGAAACACGTAATTATGATAGAATACCTTGCCAAAAAAACCCAAATTCACAGAGTAAAATGCGGATAACTTTTGAACGGCTGAACCGATATCAATCACACAGCTAAAACACTCTCGACAAAGTCACCTTTCAAACAAAAAAAACTTAATCAAATTTGGTTCATCCGTTTAGGTGTTATGATGCCACATACAGACACACAGATGCACAGCAACACGCGTTCAAGCTGTTTAAAGCAACACTCTTTTTTCGTTGAGTTGATTTATGACGTTAGCGATGTTTCCACTTGTTAAAGTTGCAAGAAAACGTCAGAACAGACTATATCTATGAATGATCTCCAGAGTTCGTTTGTTAATTATTCTCTCAAGTTATATTACAATCCAACACCTAATAACGCCTGATCGACGAAAATAGATTCAGATAGTATAGTTATTTTTAGTCTAGCTTATTTATGATGGTACTCAATTAACTAGATACCGGTTTTATATTTGATTTATATGGCAAAATATCATAAAGAATGATTTGCAAAAAAATAATTAGCTTGCATAAGATAAACCTATGAATTCAGCGGTTACCTAATTATTTGGAGCTCTATTCGTAAGTCAAAGTCAAATGTATTTAATTCAACTGGGCCATTAAGCGGCACTTTTGATCATTAACAATTATTTACAAGTACTAAAAATCGATTCTACCGCGCATTCGGAAAAGTAGCTTGTTATGGAGAAGAACTCTCAAGTAACTCCATACTTACTCTTAAAAAAAAAACGTTTTTTAAAATATTTACATAAGTACAAACATTTATAAATTCATATACGTGAGAACGATGCAGCCAGAACTACTATACTTATTACATATTATAGGTATAAAGTATTACAAGCACTAAATGGTAAACTCCTTCACTTGATAAATAGGAACATGGTTCTCACATACTTACAAATATTGCAAACATAGGTAAATTACCTAATTCAGCAACAATGGAACAGTGTGCGAGTCGATTGTTTTAAACAAAGAGAGAAGAAAAAAATAAAGCGTTACTATAATTATGAATATAATACAAATTAACCAGTTTGATTTTGTCTACACCAAACATTTTCCTATGGAGCAGGACCAGCATGTTTCCAAGCATTTTTATCTTGAATATAATCATCTAATTTGTAATATGCTTGCTTACAAAGTGTGCTTTTAACTATTGTTTTAAATTTTATTTCATTTAGTTTTAATATCTCACAAGGTGTTTTGTTATAGAATTTATCTACTCTCATATCGTAATATTCGAATTATAAAATTCAAAACGAGTTTATATTGGCATACTTTATAAACACAATACCGAAATTTAAAAATGGAATCTTATTATAACACTATTTCTCTAACAAAATAATGCTATAAAACAATTTTTTTTCTATTACGATACAGGACAAATCCAAGAAGTTAATCACTAAGGAGTTTCCATCAATATTTTTTTTGTAATGCCATTTTATAGTACTTATTATAAAAAGATTTGATTCCAATTTTAAATTGTCTATGACAATGCCCGCTTTAGACATAGCACGCACTGTGATTTTTATTCGCGCGAATTTTGTTTCCTTCTACCTGTTCATAGAGCTCAAAATATTCGGGCGAATAAAATTCGCGCCGTGGTGCGGTGGATTCTGTGGCAAAACACGGATTTCTTGCGGAATTATTGCCGCACGATTTCGTTACCGATGCGAACAACTTCATACAATTACATAGGTCGCAGAATGGGCGGAAAAAAATCGCGCGTATAAAGATCGCAGTGCGTGCTAAGCCTTAGCGCATGCGCGGTTAATGCGGTGATGTGCTGGGTTTTGGCGCCATTCATACGTTTTGCAAGTTTTGCTGTACTGAATTTCATGAGTTATTTAAATTATTGTGTTAAATGTCTGATATCAGTGAATGTGAAGAAAATTTGACTCCGCCCGATATTTTTGATGCGGCGAAGGAAATTACTCTTAATTTATTACCAGCAAAGTCGAGAAAAGTATATGACACTATCACGATTTTATGGCATGGAAAATGCAAAAAGAGGTATTTAGTAGGTTCAATCCCAATTTATGAGTGTAGATAAAGTAGTGTATGAAACTGCACATAACTAGGTATTAAAACATTCGTGTGAAAGCTATTAAAAACCTCGCCTACGGCTCGGTTTTTAAACACACACTCATGTTTTAATATCCCTCATTATGCAACAGTTTCATAAACTACTATTAACACAGTACCCCATGAAAGATGTGTGTACTTTAGCTAATCTATATGATGGTTGATCTAACTTATCTTTATTTCTAGTATTGTGTCTATCACTAACTTTACTAAAGAGATTTATATTTTTCCTTACATACATATTTATGATAAATAGTTAAGTACTTACAAATGACATAGAAATGAAAGGTAAATAAGGTAAAAAAACATCTAGTCTTCAAAATAAGGTCTCTAAACTAACAATGGCCAAATTGAAAAGTTTCTAAAAAATAACTAATACGCAGCAAGAAATCTAACGGTCAATGTAATTTCAGTATCTTTTGCCTGAACTTTCGAAAATCGTGGGCGGTCCTAGAACTTAGCAACAAGAATGTAAGTAGACTGGAATAATAACTTAGATTTCTAGAAAAAAATCTAGATTTAATTAACGGGTACGTAGTAATTAAGATTAATGAATCGTATGTACTTATCTTACTTATTTATAAGAACTAAAACCAGACCATGAAAAAAATAACTGCTTTTTTACGGAAATTATGCAATTTCATTTTAATTTCAAATCAAATGTTTTTTTAAGAGCAGAAAAATAACAGACACACATCAACATCATTTCAGCCGAAGGACGTCCACTGCTGGACATTTGTCTCCCCCAAGTGTAGCCACCTTGATAGCGATATTCAGCGGATTCCAGCAGCCTTGACCAGGCCATAGCTCCACCTTTTTTTTTTTTTTTTTTTTGGGTGGGAAATCATCAAATGACTTCTCCCGCTCTGGGTGAAGCGGAAGGGCGTGTCAGACTTTAACTGACTAAAACCCACCCGTGTTCCTTCAGTTGCTTGTGCCAGGGCCGCGGTAACTCTCTTTCAAATTTATCCGCGACCCAGACAGGCATCGGCCCTAGCGGGCCCCGTCAGTTTTTGCTGACATCTCTTTGAGGCGCGCGTGGAACACAACGCGCCGTCGACTCGGGCCTGGTCCTTATCAGACGGCGAGCTACCCATTACTCACCGTCCGCAAGCCCGCGCCTACGGTGGCCGGGAATCGGCTTGCGACTCCCGACGCCCAGGGCGTCTTCTGCGGTGGCTAGGGGCGTGAGGGCGTCTCCGATGCGTCTCCCTCACGCGTTCCGCCTCCTCCTTTGCGAGCATTACTGCTTCGCAGAAGGAGGTGACAGCTTCCCATGCCCTCTCGCTCCGTACCATGGCCTGAAGCAGGGCCGGACGCGAGAGGTCGCCACCGCTGATCACGTCCACGAGGACACGGCGGTGCTCCGCCCAGGCGGGGCAGACCTCCACCGTATGCTCCACCGTGTCCTCCGGGCGATCCATACAATGGTGACACCCGGGCGTTTCCTCCCGCCTTATCCTGAACAGGAACCTCCCGAAACAGCCATGTCCGGTAAGGATCTGCGTCAGGCGGAAAGTGAGGACGCCGTGGCGCCTCTCAAGCCACTCCTCAAAGAGGGGCCTTATCGCCGCAATTGTGGCGTGCCCAGCACTGGGTTGCGACAGTCGCTCTCTCCATGTCGCCATGAGATCCTGCCGGAGCTCTGTCCGCCGAGCCGCGATTTGTCGTGGCAGCGGAGTTTCACCCCGGCGTTTCGCCTCCTCGTGCCACTCCCAAATGTGCGCGAGTCCTTTTGCCTCCAGATCCCATGGCGGCAATCCGGCAAGGAGGCTCGCCGCCTCACCGGAGACCGTGCGGTATCCCCGGACCAGCCGGATGGCCATGACCCTTTGGGACGCGTTCAACGAGCGGGCTGGTCGCCGCATAAGGGAACGCGCCCACACCGGTGCGCCGTAAAGAGCCATAGACCGCACGACCCCCGCGTAGAGCCTCCGGCAGGAGGCGTTTGGACCCCCTAGATTGGGCAGGAGTCGCTTGAGGGCAGCCCCAGCCCGCTCCAGTCTGGGAGCCAAACGTCGGAAATGCTCCACGAAATTCCACCGGCTGTCGAGGACGAGTCCCAGGTACTTCATCGTCGACCCGACGCCGATGTGAACCCCTCCTACCGTTATTTGGGAACCCGGCGGTGGCGCGTTCCGAGGACCATGAAAACACATGGCCTCAGACTTGTGCAGGGCCACCTCGAGTCCCAATTGCCGGATCCTCTCAACGACTGTCGCAACCCCGCGTGTCGCTAAATTTGCCGCCGCCTGGTGCGACCTCCCCTGCGCCAGGACTAGCGTGTCGTCAGCGTAGCAAATTACGCTGACGCCGTTAGGGAGGTCGGCGCGCAGCACCCAGTCGTACCCGATGTCCCACAGATGCGGCCCCAAGACCGATCCCTGTGGTACACCGCACGACATCTCTCGCCGGTTCCACTCTCCCTGGTGACCGGGGTAGATGACGGCCCTGTCCGTCAAATAGGCCTCGACCACGCGACAGAGGTAGGGCGGCATCCGGTGATACCGGAGTGCTTCCCTGATGCAACTCCAGGGCAGGGTGTTAAAGGCGTTGGCGATGTCTAGAGACACCGCCAAGACGACCCCACCCCGGGCCACTGCATCCCCCGTCGTGAGGGCTCGTACGCGCATGATGGCGTCCACCGTAGAGCGCCCCCTGCGGAAGCCAAACTGGCTCTCCGCCAAATCCGGTCCCACCCGCACCAGCTGCCCAACGAGGCGGTCTGCAATAACTCTTTCAAAGAGCTTGCCCACCTCATCGAGCAGCACAATGGGCCGGTAAGCGGACGGAGAGTCCGCTGGGCGCCCCGGCTTCTTAATGAGGACCAGTTTCCCCGTCTTCCAGCGAAGCGGGAACTGGCCCCTCTCCAAGCATGCGTTAAGGAGCCCCCTTAGTCGAGGCCCGAGAGCCTCCAAGGCCAGAACCCAGGCTTTTCCAGGTAAACCGTCGGGTCCTGGGGCGGTATTTTTGGCATTCAGCCTACGTACCGCCACTCTCAGTTCTACCTCGGTCACCTCCGGAGCATCGTCGTCGTCGGTGGTGTGGTCCGCTTCGGGCACCGCAAGAGGTGGAGCCATGGGCGGGGGAGTATGTTCCACTTGCGAAGGGAACAGAGTGCTCACCACGCCCTCCACGAGCTGCGGCCGGAGACTCTGTGTCAGCGGGGGCGCCCATGGGCGGAGTTTATCCCGCACCATTTTGTAGGGGCGCCCCCACGGATCCCTGTTCAGAATCCGCAGCGACTCCTCGCGAGCCAAGCCCTTGGCCCGCTTGATCTCCGCTCGGAGGGCAATCCTCGCCGCTCTGTACCCCTCGTACAGCTCCACCTCAATGGCTTCCGTATCCGGAGGACGGTTACGGAGCCTGCGGTGCCTGGTGTACCGGCGTCGCGCAGCAACGCACGCCTGGCGCAGAGCCGTAAGCTCCGGCGACCACCAGTACACTTGGCGCCGGGCGCGACCTGGCTGGACCCGGGGCATTGCCACGTCACATATCTCGGACATGGCCTCCCGGAACCACTCCGCCTCGTCGTTGATGTCAGCAGGCCTATCCGGTGATGACACCCAGGCCTGCACGATCGAGGCTTCCAGGAGGACCTAGAAGGGACTTCCAAAGCCGCGTTTTCCGGTACGCGGACGCCACTGTTCTGCGAGCAATGTTTCCTGCCCACTGCCACTTAAGTTTGGCAATTGTTCGGGCTATTTCGGTAAACCTTGTTCTCTTGCGGACACACATACATACAAAGTCTGAAAACTCACTCTCCTCGCAGGTGGGTAAAAAGTATTTACTTTGGCCTAAATGATTTTAAAGGTATTTGGTGGAAACCTACCAAAACTAAAAAGAGATAAATAAAAAACTTTTTAAGGAAGAAATCAAACCGACTAGTTATTTTTCCTTTGTTTTTGTTTTGCTTTGGAAGCAAAAAAATACAAAGCGAAAAATAACTTTCTTTTCCGAAGTCGGTGTTGAAAAACGGATAACATTACGGGAAATAAAGTAATTTTTCGCTTTGTAGTGATCGTTTGGTTTTTTTTGTTAAAAGTTTTTTTTAAATTCAATTTTGTCGTTTATATGCGATCCTATTATAAATACGCACTAAATTCTTTCACATACCTACTTAATTCAGTGTCATAATTAATAAATGGTCTACGTAACAATAGTGGGTAGAAAAGAACATCTTATAATTTTATAATGTCTAGCGTAAATTTTTGGCCGTAATTGTTATATTTTTATTGTTATTTAAATTATTAGTAAAGTAAAAGTGTTTGCATTCTGAACTATGTTGGCGTGTCTCACAGGAAATTATGAAAGCGAAGATTTCACGAACGATGTAAAAATAAACAATTCTATGATAGTTTAAGGGTTTTATTTATCAAATCACTTCGCAATCACACCCCACAGAATTGTTATTTGGATATCTTCCGTAAATTGATCATCAGCTCTTAGGGATTTGATAAAATCTTGGTTTTTATCATTGCCACAGATATAAATAAATCTAACTATACTCCATTTGAAATAACATTAGACATGTTTACAACTCTTTTTACAGTCCGTTCATCCGGTTTTGAGTTCTATCCCGTAAACATAAGGATGACATAAAAAGCAGAAACCTATTACCAAAACTCACTGTTTACTACAGCTACCTTGTGTCGTATAACCAACGCAATAGAAGTCAAAATCGGTTGAGCGGGCTGTAAAATAGGCTTATTTAAATGTCTAATGTTATTGCAAATGGAGTTTGGATGACGCGATTGTATGTACTTCGCGTGTTAAAAAACGGTTTTTATCATATTGAGCTTTTCATTTAGCATTATCGGCACCGGGATACCACCGAAATCTAGAAAAATGCCTAATTATACCATATTAAGCTGTAAAAACTGAATAGGAAAAGTTGGCCGAGGCATTGGAAATGTTTTCTTTCATTGGTAAGTAAATTTGTTTTTAAATTTTGTGTGAAAAAGTGGCACGCTTGGTTTTCATACGGATGGAGGGACTTGCGTTATTTAGTTAGATTTATGTCTGTGATCATTTCCATGCGAGGTACAGACGCGCGTGCGATATGTGTCCGTTGAGCGCCCGCATCGCTATCGCCCATAACTTTCACCTGCCGTCGATGACTAAATGAAGAATTTCGTATTGAGTATAATGTCAAATCGCATCAAGACGTATACTAATCGATTATGACAAACATAGGAAAGGTTCTCACTCTCATCAATTTTTATGAAAACGAATTGGTTAAAAGATGGTGTAGCGTGTCTCATATACAAGCATACTAAACTCCATTTGCGATAACATTAGACATTTAAATAAGCCCATTTTACAGCCCGTTCAACCGATTTTGACTTCTATTGCGTTGGTGATACGAAAAATGGTAGCTGTAGTAAACAGTTGGTTTTGGTAACAGGTTTATGCTTTTTATGTCATCCTTATGTTCACGGGATATAATTCAAAATCGGTTGAACGGACTGTAAAGGGTGTTGTAAACATGTCTATTGTTATTTCAAATGGAGTATAGAAGGTCTGCTGAGACTTCAGAGTAAAACCTTATTTTTAATACCTGTTGAAATAGAAATAGACTTTGTTGTTTAAATTGTAATGATAGATACTTATCTATTCTGTATTAAAACCAATGACAACATTAATATAATTAAAAAAAGAAACACATATTTTTATAACCAGGCCCAATTAGTGATGGGTATTATTTAGAAAGCCCGGTCAATTTAATTATTTCAATAGTTTTTATCATATTGCCCACTTATATTGGAATCATATCTGTGAAAATTTGTTTACTCGAAAAACATTCAAAATCAAAATCATTTTTTTTATTTCATAGGCCTACATGGGCACTTATAAAACGTCGACAAAAGGTGCACGGTTCGGGTTGGTCGTTTCCTATGGAGAAGAACCGGCAAGAAACTCCATGGAATTGTTTTCTCTATTACATACTAATTACTAATAATATAATATAATGTTTGTTATATAACTTCGAGTGTATTATAATGTGCTTATGTTAAATTACGCGCAATTTCAACACGAGTTAGTAAAAGTCGTGTTCCATTCACTGGGCATTTCTTTTTGATGTGTTATGTGCATAAGTTTATTTTTATAGGACCGTTTTGTTATACAACCTGGCTTTTTTATTACCATTTAAATTTTTCATGGTGAAAATAAGACGACGATTTATGAAAAAAAAAACAATTAAAAAAGAAAAAAAATATTTTCGTATTATCGCGTAACAATACCAGGAAAAAATATTATTATAAAAAACCAGGCAGTATTTGCATCCATGGCTTCAAGCTATCGAAATGATGATTTAAGGCTCTATTCCCACTAGCCCAGTCAGTCTGATGTTTAATGATTGTTTTTTCTTCAAAAGGGTGGCAATAGAAAATAAACCAAGAAATGTAATAAAACCAGTCAAAAAGTGGTCTTTACTTTACTCAATATCATCTGAAAATTTTTAAAATATTGGATGGATAGACGAGAGAGTAAACATAATATGTATTCATAAAAAAACTTTTTTTAGACCAATCTTTTTTCGTATTCATCTCAGTAAACCTTTTTATTTGATACCCATATCATGGCAGTGCACAATAAATAACTAGACCGCCATCTTGAGCCGTCCGCCATATTGGATTTAGAATGACATCACTTAACTAACCACGCATTGTCATCCAAACTGAAACGTGTATACAAAATTTCACCTTAATCGGTGGAGTATAACTGCTTTAAAATTCAGTTGCAAGATTTGACCCGGCGCACAAATATACATACGAGTACATTGCAAGTTAAATACAAGCTTGTAAAAATCTCAAAAGTCTCAAAGCGTAACCAACAAACTTAAATTATGCGTTTCGATGATACGTAGCCGTGAAATTCCATAGCAAAACCATAAATCAATAGTTTTAAAAGTCAATGTTAAGAGAACGTGAACAAACTAATGAAAAAGCCTTGGTTTAGCATTGATGGTGTGACCGTGTCGTGTATGTTCAAAACGATTCTACCGTGTAGGCCATCACCTTAACCATTTATAACACAGTAATGTCAAGTATGGGAATTAAGGTTTCCCTAGTCGCAGGCACGTACTATTTTGTGCGCGGGGTTAAAATGCATGCTATCTCATCCGACAACACGTGCGAAAGAGATAGATGCTGTGATGAGCAGTAAGAAGCTAGTTCGCGTACAAATTAGCACTTTTGCTAATTTGTATCGAAATGGATGATGATTTAGGGCGAAAACGAGCGCGTGAAATTTTATTAACAGACCTTTGGGAGTCTAGACATCATGGAAAACGACTAAATGTATATTTTCAAAACAAAAATTATTTGCATTGTTGAATTACTAATCTCCTATGGATAATCTAATCTCCTATCACTGTATGGAGACCGTTTTGCCATTTTTCTTCTCCTTATGTAAATACCAAAGATGCGTTAAAATTCATGTTGCAATTTGGAACTTTCGACGCTAATAACTTTCATATATTTTATCTTTTACTTCTTTGTTTCCATACAGGGCTAGATAATGATGAGACATATTGATATTATTTTTTATTTTGAACTTACATCGTCAAACAGTGGAGTAATTGCCAGACTACGTTTGTATGGAAGAATGATGGACTAGTGTAACCTTAAACGAAGTTTGTAGAAACTTTGGAACAGTTAGTTAATGCCTAAAAGCAATGGCTAAATAGTTATTTTTTTTTATCGATTTAAAAAAAAAAATGCGCTAAAAGCTGTGCAAAACGTTAATTTTTACAAGCCTAGTATGTTAGTTATAATAATCTTGAACTGAATTTTAAAATAGTCACCCCTGACCGATCGAGCTGATATTTCACATACACTTTTGGTTTTTTAAATACTTAGCATAAACATCTTGTTCCACAGATATTTTTTTTTTTTTTTCTTGCCTCACTATTGAAGATCGTGGTTAAACCAAGAACATTCTCTTCATGTCAAGATGTAATCACCATTTTTTCTGTATTATTCAGTCGCTTCTCTAAAAACCTCTCTAACTAGATAAAAAGTAGTTTCCACTCTAAGGCGCCTTTCTCACCAGTCGGTCGATGTTTTTTCGTTTCCGTACCGAAACTGTACAAATGCAAACGATCGGTACAAAATCTGTACCGAGCGCATACAACGGTACCGGATTCGGTACAAAAACGAAAACGCACCGAAAACGATCCAGTGAGGAAGGCACCTAAGTTGTTTCAATTATCTATTATACAATTTTGACGCTCGACTGCCTTTTAGCAAAAACTTTTACTGAGCCATTCAAATACCTTGTTACAGACTATTTGCTTTTATTATTCTGGCATATTGATTCGCGATGTTCTATGTAGATAGTTTGTGAATATAGATTTTTATTTTGTTATATTGTATTTGGTTTAGGTCTTTATCAAAGTGATGGCTACATTATTATTGACTTTTGTGAAAGTTGAAGAAAATGGTGTGGGTAGTTCAATCTTTTATGATCACATTGGAATTGGAATAGGCAATTTATTTGCAATGTGGCAGCAATTTCAATATGGGCAAAGAGATAACCGTCTGTAGCCGAACTAGGCATAGCCTGTATTTCGGCTATCAGCACCATTCCCCTCGAGTTTTAACAATAAAAGAATAAGTGCCAAGCAATGGAAGCATAATGCAATTAGGCCAGTACTATTTGATTGTGTGTATAGTGTATTTATATGAGAATGTTTAGGTGTGTGAGTGGCGTATTTATATGAGTATATGTAGGTTTAAGAGTGAGTGTAAGTGTAATTACGTGGTAATTATGTGGTAAGGAGTGCGTGAGTGTGTATAGGTGAGCTATGTAGAGTGTACCTTCTTTATCTGTGCTCTTAATCTTAGTGTGGTATGTATAGTAGTTGTTCCGTCTCCTCATAGCTTAAATTCTGCAAATATAGGCATACTTTTAATTTGCATTGTTTTCTAGTCAATGGGGTCACAAGTCACATGCTCGCGAGTCGGAGGAATGAGGATACATATTCGCGAGCTGGCTGTCTTTTTAGTTCGCTTTTTAAGCAGTCGGGTTTTTTGGTTCCATTTTTTTTATTTGTATCTTTTTAGTTACTTTTTTCTTAGAATTAGGTACATTTAAATATATTTGTTATATATTTTTGAAATCACATCTTAAAACCCTATACCCCACACGATGGGTTTGGTAAAAAAAAATTGGTGCCCCACAATATAGCGCCCAAAATCCACCATTTTTTATTTTTCAATTTTAATGTAGCCAGTAACACTCGCAGGGTTAAGACGAATCGATTGACGTAAGAATCATCAAAATCGGCCAACGCGTTTAGTCTCTAGAACGCCACATAGGAACAAGCAAACATACATATACTGCTAAAAACATTACCCTCCTTCAGCAGTCGGGTAAAAAGGTAAGTGCCAGTACAGTGGAACTGTCAATCAACTAGGCCCAGACTTTACCTTGGTTTCGCAGGATTTAGAAAAGACCAATAGAGATATAAAGATATTCTCATCGATCAGTAATATGTTTTTCATAATCTATCCTACATACTACATCATCATCATAAGCCTTTTAATGTTCCCACTGTTGGGACACAGAACTCCTCTCTGCGAGAGAGGAAACGTGCCTTAATGCACCACGCGGGCCCAATGTCGGTTGGTGGATGTCAAATGTCTTCGAAATTTTGGTCCTAGGATATGCCGGTTTCCTGCCGATGTTCTCCTTCACCGTTTTGAAAGCAGTGGTGATGAAAAATTTTACACAAAGTAAAGCGCGTACCTTGGTTCAAACTCACGACCTACGTACGACACGTAAGTCGGGGCCGTTACCACTTGGCTACCATACCACTGCTAAAATATTTGTTTTTCTTGACATGACGCTAATGGCTAGTCAGTTGCCACTAACAAGCTCTCTTACAGGGATCTAACAAAACCTGCTTTGTGTACAACAAGAAACAACACAGAACAAACAATGTTTACAATTTCTACAACACCATTGAAAATAACAACATAAGATTTTATGTGACTTTCTCCAATCTACAACAAACAGCAACAAAGTAATTTTGGAGAAAACCATAAACCAGCAATTATTTTCGAAAGGGACAGTGTAAATATAGTATAGAACAACATATTCGTCGTATAAAAATAGAATGCAAACCACGAAAGATGTGTATCGTTCATCATTTTACGTAATTTAATTGCAAATTTTACGAATTCGTTTGTCACGGTTACGACTTTCAATCGCTTTAGTGAGTTCGAGCCTTTATGTAACGTGATTATCTCTATCTAAAAAGAATCCAGGTATTAGATATCCGATAAAGACACGACTGAATAAATTCTAGATTATATTCGCGGATTCGCTCGCTATTGTTTTCCCTCTGAAACAAAGTTTTTCAGGATGAAAGGTGGTAGAACCTATTATGAACACTTTTTTTTGTGAATGTATCCAATGACTTCTCCCGCTCTGAGTGAAACGGGAGGGCGTGACAGACTTTTACTGAATAAAACCCACCCTTGTTCCTTCATTTCTAAAAGAGTGAAAAGCAGAAGCCCAAACAAATTACTTGTACCTAGCCAGAGATTACAATTGTATAGCAGGAATTCCAATTGCATGGCAATCAAAATATTTAACAATTTACCCGCACGCATCAGAGTGTTGCCCACTAATAAATTTAGGAAAACAATATTTGCCTGGCTTTTAGACAATTGTTTCTATTCAGTTAATGAATTTTTAAATAATAAATTTTGACATTTCATTTTATTCATACTTATTTACACTTGTTAACTTGAATTGACTATTTTTTTTTTTTTTAAGCATTTGACATTAGGGGAGAGTGTGTGTGAAAGAGCCAGTTTTAAAAAGTATAAAAAAAAGTCATTTTCGGTTGCTTATTTTTAAATAAAATTACTTTTTTTTAATAATCAGTTTAATAGTAATGGTACTCCAAGTAACAAAAAATAGCTAACAATGTTAGAAATCTGAAATATAGCCACTTAGAAAAAAATGGGAAATCAGCTCTTTCAAAACAACCTGTCAATGAAAGAGCTACCGTGTGCTATGAAAGAGCCGGATTCCACTTTGTAGAAATAAACATTTTTTTCAACAATTAAAATCTCTTAATAGACTTAAATATAATCAAAATTAAACACAAGCGAAAATCACAGGTTTTGATCAGTCTCAAATAATCCCAACATACTACGAGTAGAGATGAGTGATACGCCTTGCCAAGTCTATTATTTTGATATAAGTGTAATTTAAAAATATCACTAATACTGATATATTAGTTACAATATTATAATATTTGCAGGCGTATATATATTAGAATTACCTAATTTTGAGAAATATCGGTATTAACCTATCTCTAAATGTCTGACATCATGACACAGGCCTCCTCTATATGAGAAGGAATGCGCTATAATCCACCACGCGGGCCCAGTGCGGGTTGGTGGATGTCACATGTCTTCGAATGTTTGGTTCTAGGACATGCCGGTTTCCTCTCGATGTTTTCCTTCACCGTTTTGAGAGTCATCATCATCATCATCATCATTTCAGCCGAAAGACGTCCACTGCTGGACATAGGCCTCCCCCAGGCGTCGCCACATTAACCGATCCCGTGCGTCTCGCATCCAGCGCCTTCCCGCAAACTTAACCAGGTCATCGGTCCACCTAGTGGGAGGCCTTCCAACGTCTCGTCTTCCGTTTTGAGAGTAGTGGTAATGAAATAAATTATACAAAGTAATGCGCCTGCCTGGGTTCGAACCCACGACTTACTGTTCGTAAGTCGGGGCCACCACTGCTCTCCAAGCTCCAAGCTGCTCTCAAGTCTTAGTAATAGGGTCCCGTTTTTTACCCTTTGGGTACGGAACCCTAAAAATGGTCTTGTGGTATAAACAATTTCTGAGCGTAGGACCGGGATAACGTACCACGCAATTTGTAGAACAATATGACTGTTAAATTATATTAATATTAACTAAGTAAAAAATAAATCTGCTGATTAGTAATCATTTACGATGACCTCGTTATCGATACATGTTGCAAGGAGGGGACTCTTTGATCAAACCATACATTTTGTAGGACAAATATTTTTTCGAATAATTTTGATAATTATCTTGAGATTTAACAAAAAAACAATCAGTTAGTAATACATTTTTATCCTTGCTACCCATAGAGCAACACGCCGCCGGTGGTCCGTGTTGCTCTATGGGTAGCAAGGATAAAAATGTATTACTGAATGTTTTTTGTTAAATCTCAAGATAAATTATCTCAAGATATCACAATACGTCAACTTACGAACTATGACTTCATTTGCCTGTAAGAAAGTTCTTGGTGAGTATTTAAAACAACTTAACTATGATAAAACGGAGGACCTATTGAAAAGCTTAACTTAAACAAACACATACACACACAAACAAACAACACACTACACAAACACCATACCTTACAAACATCTAAACTCATTCATAATATCACGCTCACACACACATACTCATATCGCTTGCTTAAACATAAATTTATGTTTAAAATCTAAACTTATTATTTGTGCCTGCAGCTATTAACTATGTTTATGTTAGTTCCTACGAAAATAATAATTAAATCTTATAGTATAAAAATATGACGATTGTCTATAAACTTTGCATATACAATTTATTTTATTAACACTACCTGCATTGTGAATTTGTGATCACGTCTGTTCGTAATTTTATTAATGCAAATGTTCTGATACCTACCTGTTCACATTAAACATAACATCATAGATACATAATTATTATACTGTGAAAGAATAGTGGAATTATATTTGCGTTTAGAACTGTTTTAGTGTGTAAGAGGAAGACTGTCCTACCGTGATACAGTTTCGACTAGTACGGAGGACAGTGTGAATCGAATGCTACAACCTAAATAACAATATCAGTGCAAGTAATTATTAGTGGGTGGTTAGTGCTTCAGTACGTACTAAATAATTATCGTTGTGACGTAAGTACTGAACGAACAACACTCATAAAATGTACAAAAAGTGAGAAATATCACATTGAATGTTAGTATTTAAACACAAGAACTTCTTTGTCTATGTATGTAATGTCTACCTACAAAATGTCAAAAACACCTAATTATATGGTTGTACTATTTTATGATGCAAATAAAGTTATATTATTCACCGTTTTGAGAGGCGTGGTGATGAAATAATTTACACAAAGTAAAGCGCCTGCCTGGGCCACCACTGCTTTGGATATTATTGATAATGCTATATATTTGTCAAGAATATATAAAATGATCACATATTCACATGTTTAAATAAAAACTTTTTTTTTTTTATTCACAATTGTGTTAGCTTCCAGAATCGAGAGTTTCGTACCGGAAATTGTTGTATATAGTAATCAAGTGAAAAATGTACCATGGATCTTGGACTATAATATTTGGTCCTTGTAATTTTATTTCAAATATGATTGTATCAACGACTATTTACTTGAATGAAACATGTTTCACAGAAACACAATTCAATGAATTTTAATGTCAATTTTTTTATGTAACAAACTTATCAAACCGTAGAATATTTTTTTTATTTGTACGATAATGAATCAGAACGTTTGACGTCATTTTATGGGTCGGTAATCTCATAATTATGACGAGTCATTAATTCCGCTCCGTTTGCTGCCCATAGAGTGTACATAAAAACAGGAGGCGCGAAGGGAGAGCAATCCACGCTCTTACGTAAAAAAACATAGGCACCCATGCTCACCTCCGCAGCTTCAACTTGCTGCTACGTCTCGCACGGGTGCCTATGCTTTGTTACAGCTGCAGCGGGCGTAGATTGCTCTCCCTTCGCGCGTGTACGTTAGCCCAACAGGAAAGTGACTCCTAGAGTGATATGAGTGGAACGTACAATTAGAGCGTAATCTGCTGTGAATGTGCGCCACATAAAAAATAAGTGCGTGTTGTCGTTTTTGTAAAAAACGGAAAACGGTTCCTGCTGGGGGTTGTTCCAGAAAGGAAAATTCTAAACGAATGATCGGAATGATAAATATTGTGCATGGGCAGAGAGCTTATAGTTGTGCAAAAAAGTGCGCCGAAAATATGATTGGTGCGTCATCAGGTTTTCGAGATATTGCATTTCCTGCTGGGGTAACGTTTTGCAGAATCGTGTATCTCTAAAACCATTGTACGTGCGCCTGTAGAATAAACATACACGAGTAGGACTTGATTTGTGCGTATTTGTGCCGGAATTAGATTCAAGAAAATATTTATAATTTTCAAGTAATTGCGCTTTTTTCAAAACCCGAAAAAAAATCGCACCGCATAAATGATAAAACGTTTAAGCTCACTGAAAACTGTATTCAGTCCATCTTGACGCTTGTAATAACGATAAAAAGTTTCAAAAGCATGCATGCCTGCGTTATCTAATAATATTGCTAAAAGTCAAAACGAAGGTGTCATAACTTTGACGGCAAAATACAAGAAACCGACTATAAGATAAGTAGGTGTAAACCGTTAAATTTTGACATTTCATTCATAATTATCTTGTATAAAAATTATCTATTTTTTAACTAAACTAATTTATAATATTGTACGCCTCAAACGTCGCGCGCACACCATGTATGCGTAAGCTATTGTGGTTTCTATTGTGTCTGCTTGTTGATGCGCAATGGGGGAATATAGCCTCTTCTTAGCGTTCGATGACAAACTACTTCCTATAGTTATATTGTTGTGGCCTAGAACTTCGACACTTTGATTTTGTAAGTTACTTTAAATATTTCTACACCGGCAACGGTAGTGTATGTGAAACTGTTTATTATTAAGATCTTAATGTACCATATACTCAGAAATAAATATATCTTATCTTATCTTATCTTCAGTTGCTTGTGCCAGGGCCGCGGTAACTCTTTTTCAAATTTTTCCGCGACCCATCTATTTTGCATCCCTGACAACGTGTATGCAGTCGAGTAGCGTAGTTAAGGCTTACACACAAACTCAGATTCGCATTTAAAATATTAGTAAGGGTTACTACAATTTTTTTTCCAATAAAACAAAAAAAAATGAAACAAGCTTTTTAGCTTACCGTGCATTCTCATCCAAACTGAACGTGTATGCAAAATTTCATCTTAATCGGTTGAGGATAACTGCTTTAAAATTCAGTTGCATGATTTGACCCGAACACACATACATATATTACAAATTAATAAAAAAAGCTCGGCAAATATATAAAAACAGATGTCTGATTTTGTACTAAATAGAACAGCATTTTTTTATGATTGTAATATTTGCATAAATCTTCTCCATTAAGTATTATTATTTATTAATAGTATACAGAAGTGTCTTTTTATCGCTGTTAGCGAAGATCTATGATTCAATCTGGGGAAATTGATTTTCTAAATTGTACTTTTCGTACCCGCAGTTTTTATGGTTTCTCTTTCTTTTTAAAAAGTTTTCACCTTATGTAATAGTCCCTACAAGTACCTATGTTTAGAGAGGCGCTGTGGTTGAGGGCAATGCTCGGTAAACTGCTGTATTTGATTGAACGATTATGTAATAAATGATTCTTTGATATCTATCGAATTTAATATTCAAGGTATGTACAAGGTACCTTTTTTTAGCTTTGGGAAATGCTCATGCATATTGCGCTACCAGGGAGAGATAGCGCAGTTATGTGGGACTCCAACCCACTAAACTCCACGGTGTCCTCCTGTGCCGCTTATGGCGGGAACACGGGCACGCGTTAGCACTCAATGCGAACCCGTAGCGGCTCTCCGTCACCGGAACCTCCTCTGGGCAGTACCCCCCATCACCGGCGCACAAGAACACACTGTACTGTACGCCGTGACCACCCCAGGTACCAAACCAGCACATGGGCGCCAGACGACCCCATATGTACAAGGTACCTGGTAGCGGGTATTACAAGTCTTTGGACAGTCACCATCATGTTTCTGACATAGAGGCTCTAGACAAGTGTCAATCTCCCGCTCCCCCTCTCTACCCATATTTATATTTATCACTCTTTTGGTCAGTCATGAGGAGGGATTAAGGTTGCCCTAGTCGGCAGCGGCACGAACTATTTTGTGGCAGGGGTTAAAGTGTATGCTATCTCATCCGACAACACGTAAGAAAGGGATAGACGCTGTGATGAGCAGTAAGAAGCTAGTGTGCGTACGAATACACACTCATGCTATAAAAATAGTAAATGGATGATGATTTAGAACGAAAAGGAGCGCGCAAAATTTTATAAACAGACCTTTGGGAGTTGAGTATCCTAAAAAAACTACTGAATGTATTTCTTTAAAATAAAATGATTTGCATTGTTTAACTGCTAATCTATCCCTGTATGGTGAATGTTTTGCAAGGTTGCTTCTTTTTATGGTATTTATTTCCACCCAAAGATGCGTTGAAATTAGTGTATGGAATGGAACGGAGGATATGAAACTTTCGACGCTCATAATTTTCAAATACGCGTTTTTTATTTACTTTTTTGTTTCCATACAAGGCTAGATACAAAGAGACAAATTGATATCATTTTTATTTTAGCGTACACCGTCAAACAGCCACACGCCACACTACGTTTGTATGGAAGAATGACTGACTAGGGCCTTAAACACATGTGACGGACTAAGGCCCAGTTTTATGACCAACCAATTGTTACCAAATATGCTTACCAATCAATCATCAATGTTTAGTCTAACAAATGGTCAAATAATTAACTCTTCGACTTATTTTACCATTTTGTTATGCTAACAATCGACGAATAAACACGTTTTACCGAAAGGACATGGCCAGAATGTGTATAGAGCTGTGCCCTAACAAAAAATATTCATGTACATTAACATACAGTACGTAGTATTAAAGCTTAGAGGTATGGCTTTACAATAGTTTAAGTTTTATGATCAGAGAAGAAGCGAGAGACACTCTAAATGGGAAGACTCCACCACAGACTATACTGCACCAGTGCAGTGCGCGCGCGTAGAAACTTCAAAATGACTAGGACGTTTGGATACACACTCTGGAATATATTGTCGATGCTTTCTGCATTATGACATGACGCTCGGCAGCTCGAAAATGGTGTCTGCGATAATCTAATCTTAGCAATACATTCTTGCATTTGTAGTTGTTTAATATTTTAATCTGACCTTTAGGCGTACTTCAGAAACAGTGTTTGGGTTATGCGTGTATCCAAACGCATATGCATTGCATAGAAACCGCACAAAACAATCAACCCACATATTTTTTTGGAATTACAGTAAAATCCAAAAAAATATGCGCCTGTTCTAGACAAATGTAATCGTTGCCATTAATTTTTAGATATTTTACAAGTAATTTTCAAATTTTAATAATTACTGTACATGTTTGTATTCGGATTGATTCGGAGGCCAGAATCTGGCCATGTCCTTTGCAACCATTAGTTAGCATATTAACTATTAGCTTAGTCAACTACGGGTTAAAAAAACTGGGTCTAAAAGAAGAGACGACCTTCCTGAGGGCTCGACGCGTTTAGCTTTATATCACACCGATAAGCAATTTCCACTTAGCGAAATCGCAAGTAGACTCATATCGCGTCCAATGCGATGCATTAAGACAGATTAGCACTTGAATTATCTTCGAAAATACGTGCGGTATCGCTTATTCACGCAATATAAATTGCCTCACACCATCAAGATGGTTCCTAATTTAAAAAGTAACCTTCTTGTAAGGTAAAGTAAGTCATCTTCTTCCTGCCCTTGTCCCATGTTACTTGAGGTCGGCGCAACACGTTTTCTTCTTCCATACCGTCCTGTCCCCTGTCACGCTATCACTGACTCCCTTTTCTTTCATATCACTCCTCACACAATCTATCCATCTTTTCTTTGGCCGTCCCCTCTCTCTCCGTCAGTTATATTCATAACTTATTCGTAAGTTTGAGACAGAAGAACAGAGACATATCAGAATAAAAACGCGAAGAAGGGATCTACCTAACTTCATACAGCCTAAACTTAATGTCGTTAAACATGCCTCAAGAGTGCAATCAGTGAATATGTACAATAAATTGCCTGTACAATTTAAAAACTCTATGAATCCAAATGAATTCAAGAGAAAATTGAAGTCATTGTTGTTGAAGAAATGTTATTACAGCATAGAAGAGTTTCTCAAAGATAAAAGTAGTTCGAACTAATATGTGATTATATTTTTGTGACTTTAGAGTAATGTATCCGACATTCTGTCATGACTGACATTTTACAACTTAATTAATTTTATTGACATACATTTCTTGAAATGAATTATATTGATTTTAAATTGATGTTGGGTTTGGTTTGTTTGGTATAATTATATCTGTATTAAGACTAATAATGTTGGAACCAATCTGGAATGCGGTGTTTGTTTTTTCCTGACTTTATGATGATTGTTTAATTGTTGTGTTATATCTATTGTTAAAACCACTGTTCGACACAAATGTTAATTTGTTGAAGAATGAATAAATAAATAAACTCTTTTAGTAACATGCGTTTCATCCCTCCTCATCACATGACGTACGTTTTCCTTTAAACTTTTCTGTCACTGGCGCCACATTCAAACTTCCTTTAATATACTCATTTCTCACTTTATCCATTGTCGTCACTCCACACAAAGTAACTAACCTTCTTTATATATAATTTAATAAATTTAGTATGTATAAATATTTACCGTTTTATAATGACCCACCTGCATTGTCTTTTTATAAATTGGATACTATTATGTTTGAAATAACATAGGAAATATTTACCAAACATAGAAAATTACACGGTAATCAAATCTATTATTTTCGCCATTTCGGAAACATACCAAGTAGACACTATAATCGCTGATAACTGTAAATCACATGCAATGCAACTAGCATCTTTATCCCAAGGATATAGAGTTCAAATTTGTCATCAAGCTCACGCATTCTCTATCAAAGAGTCTTGTAAGTATAATTCATTATTTCTGAAACATGGATGGTGGAACTAAAAGTGTACTAGATACTGCCCAATCATACATCATCTATGTAGCTCTTTCCTTACTATGTTGGAGTCGCTTCCAGGCGTATCGGAGGCAGCTGAATTACTGACCGCCAAATCCGAGCTACTGGGTGACACTATACAACTTGGTAAAACTGGTTATGATACTTCTTTCTTACTGCTTTAGACTACTTGTAGCGACTCTAAATGATCAACGAATAAATGGCGACACTACCTAAACTTGTATCAGCATACCTACCTACAAAATATCATCATCATATCAGCCGAAAGACCTCCACTGCTGGACATAGGCCTCCCCCAAGCGTCACCACATTGACCGGTCCCGTGCGTCTCGCATCCAGCGGTTCCCCGCAACCTTTACCAAGTCATCGGCCTTCCAACGCAACGTTGAAGACGTTGGTTCGCGGTCGCCACTCCAGAACTTTTCTGCCCCATCGGCCATCTATTCTGCGAGCAATGTGTCCTGCCCACTGCCACTTAAGATTGGAAATTCTTCGGGCTATGTCGGTAACCTTGGTTTTCTTGCGGATCTCTATATTTCTGATTCGATCGCGCAAGGAAACTCCGAGCTTAACCCTCTCCATTGCCCTTTAGGTGACTGTAAGCTTTCTGATGAGGCCCATTGTGAGCGACCAAGTCTCGGAGCCAAAGTTAATCCCTGGCAACACACACTGGTCATAGACTTTCATCTTGAGACACTGTGGTTAGTTGGACGAGAAGATACCATGCAACTTCCCGAACGCTACCCAGCCGAGTCGGATTCGGAGTTGGTTCTACCTAACTGGTCTGTTAGGAGTGGGTGTAACAAGGGCATTCAATATCACCTTGGTTTTAGCCATGTTTATTTTAAGACCCACTCCTTCGGCAGATTTACTGTGGTCATCGAGCATTGTACTGAGGTCCTCCATTGTCTCAGCCATGACCACTATATCGTCGGCAAACTGAAGGTGTGTGATGAACTCGCTATTGACTTTGATGCCTAGCCCTCTCCAGTCCAGAACCTAGAAGACTTTCCTCCATTGCAGCGGTGAATAATTTCGGAGACATGACGTCTCCCTGTCTCACACCTCGATGCAGAAGGATAGGTGCCGAGGTATGATCCTCAAGTCAAACTGACATGGTGGCGTTTTTGTACAAACACTTCGATGTATATTGGTAGTCGATTTGGCACCGGTGGCGAGACTACAGTACAGCCCAAGTCTCAGTCGATTCGAAGCCTTTCTCGTAGTCCACAAACGCTAAGCCTTCGCACTATTTACCTACGCACATTCAATAATCTGGCAAAACGTAATGGAATTAAGTAGGCCCTTACTTTGACATATTTCAATTTAAGCTAACATCTATTTTGTACTATTTTCCTTCACGCAAGTGAGTAAATGATGAAATTAGTAAGATTAACAAACACAATCATGAACATTCTGATTGCTACGATTACCTAAGGGAAAATTCAAATTGGTCTATCGTGATGCACGAGAAAGCTCTTTCCTAGATTGCACCACTATTTACTTAAATTGGTTTTACACTAGCATGCTGCGTAGAAACCCAGTAACCCTATAGAGAAATGAGAAACATAGTCACCGGTCCTATGACAGAATCTGAAGAAACTTTTAAGTTAAACTCTGCCCCCCTTATTAATAAACACGGAATAAAGTTAAACCAGGAATAACAAAGGAATAACCATACATTTTCATAGGTTTATACTTGGTATATCTTTATTCTGTGTTTATTAATAAGGGGGTGCGAGTTCAAAGGGTTCCAATGTTTCAAGTGCCTGTTAATTTTTTGATAAAAGTTATGGAACAGTGACCTAGACCATGGCTAAGTCTAGGTCATTGCCCCATAAGCTTGCTTAGAATTTGCTTGTCGAAGGATCGAAGCACTGGAGTAGACGATTCCTTCTGTCGACTGTGAATCGGCAAGCGCAGTTCTATGAGACTAACCTAGATAGATTGAGTAGCGCTTGGGACAGATGGATTGGGAAAGCGGAGAACCGGGAACCGAGATCGGCAGATATTTATGTAATTTGGGACAGTCTCCAGCAAAAGCCTGTATGTATGTTGTATGAATTTATTAACGAACTAGCTTCTGCCCGCGGCTTCGCCCGCGTATGAAGTGTTTTATCATCCCAAGGGAATACAAACTATCCTTTGTCCTTCCCAGGGTCTCAAACAATCTCCATGCCTAATTTCATCTAAATCGGTTCAGTAGATCCAGAGAATTCCCGATACAAACTCACAAACATTACTTCTTTATAATAATGCTAGCTGACCCCGGGGCTTCGCTCCCGTCAATTGGCTACCTACCTACCCAACCCTACCTATCCTACCCTACCTAATCATGTATTACATATTTGTTATGTATCATCAATAGTTTTCTCAGCGCACGCCAAAGAATGAATTTTATATGCAACATTTTGCTACTTTGGGTTACAATATTGCAACTTTCATAAGGATCTTATTTTTTTTTGAAAATGTCTATGACACTCAGGAATAATGTAGCTTTCTATTGGTGAAAGAATTTTCAAAATTGGTTCAGTAGATCCAGAGATTACGCCCTACAAAGTCACCAACTCACAATTCACAAACTTTACCTCTTTATAATATTAGTTGAATTATTGATTAAGTTGAATTGTTATTTGTTAGTTTTTCAGTGAAAACCGCGCTACGCAGCAATGAGATAAGTTTGAGTGTCATTCTGAATTTCGACAGTTAATTATTTCGACAGAGTCTCAATTTCGAAAAACAGTAGTTCGACTACTCATTGCTTCGACAGAACATATATTCGACTAGCATTAGTTCGACAGATTATACTTGTTTAGTAGGTTGTCTTGTATACTAGGTTTAAGTCGGCCCTGCCTCATCGGTTTTGTTTTCTTTATTTTAGGTTGGTCACTGCCTGCCTAAAACTTCATATAAAGCGAAATTCAATTATTATTGTCACATTTCAGAGCAGTATTATGTCGAAGTTATGTTCCGTCGAACTAGAGATCCGCCGAACAAGTGCATATCGAGGAATGGTTTTGTCGAAGCAGTGTTCTTCGAAGATGTGTGTTGTCGAAGTATAATCTGTCGAACTAATGCTAGTCGAATATATGTTCTGTCGAAGCAATGAGTTGTCGAACTACTGTTTTTCGAAATTGAGACTCTGTCGAAATTCAGAATGACACTCGATAAGTTTTCGTGGGCCCTACCGCCCAAGTCGGTTTTCTGTCAGCGGAAGTTATAATTTACACAATTATGCCAGTACACACAGTCCCATACAACTAAACGCTTATATTAACGCCTTTCTATAAACACTGTTTGAAATTGAATTCACAAAAGAACAGTTTACCTACATGGTTACCATATCTGAGTACTTATTAGTTAATTTAATTAACACTGTATTAGAATAAATGAAACAGAAGATTGGATTTACTATAGAAAGTCAAAGACAAAAGGTTGTCAAGTGTTGTCTTAGAAACTACACTGATGGAAAACTTTCAAATAATAAAAATAATTTATTTGACAGTTACCTTGTACTTACTTCGATGCTTTGTGTGTATGAGTCCGTCAGTGTATAAAGTTCAATGTCTAGAGGGTCAATAGCCTTTCCACTGTTGTGCTGAAGTTGTTAATGTACTTCGGTACTCAGATCAAGTACATCCTATCCAACGATGCGCCAGAAACTGAGAAGGGGATGATATTCTTCCGCAGCAGGCCCAGAAGTAGAAGGCGGCATAAGCAAGACCAGCGTTTCGTAACCTTTTTAACCCCCGCCGGAAAAAGAGGGGTTATAAGTTTGACTTGTGTTGCTGTGAATCTGTCTGTGGCATCATAGCGCCTAAACGGATTTTGATTTAGTTTTTTTTGTTTGAAAGGTGATTTTGTCGAGATTGTTCTTAGCTAAGCTTGAATAAAATCGGTTCAGCTGTTCAAAAGTTATAGGTGTTTAACTGTTTGAATCGGGGTGTTTTCGCAAGATATCGTGTCATAATTACGTTTTCAAAAGATTGATCTATCGCAACGTATCTGCTATGTACTAGAATAATTATGTAGCAAGAAATAAAAATGATCCGGGGTTCTTTAAATTTTGATATTTTAATTTTTTAATAAAAAACACAAACTTGATAAAGAGGATTATTTATAATTACGTTTCAAAGCTGAATTACAGGATATTTCTCCTTATTGGTTTGCTTGTTCCTTTGTCAAGCATGTTATATCAGTGACACACATATTCGCGGACCCTAGGGGTCCACAGACCACAGGTTAAGAAGCACTGAGATATACCATAATTGCATCACATCGGAAAAAGTCAAAGGTCGCGGAGGAAGCCTTTGCCTTGGTGGGACGATACAGGCTGAAAATCATTACAAATCTTCCGATGTCCCTACTTAAATAGTTACTATAGACAGACCTATTTGATTTATCTGTGGAAAGGCCTAGTAATACCTTGCACCTAATAGTTATTTCTAATCTCTGCGACAGCTGTCAGTAATAATAGCGCTTGACAGGCTAACAATAACGTATACGTCAGTTTGACATATGTCGCAGAGATGAAGTTATCTTTTAAGAAGTATAGATACTTACCATTTGAAACCGCAAATAGCAATAGATTAAAATCAAGACAACATGAACATAACCTACCATCAATATCTAGAATTAATAAGTCTTGTAACAGCAAAAGAGTTTTACTTTCATTAGAACGCATTTTTAATGTGCTAGAAAAAACGACTCGTTAAGACTTGAACAGATAGACTTGACCTGACCGCGATGCGACGACCATAACTTATTATTTTTTGCATCATTATCTCATCGACGCGTCGTGCTTGTCTACGTACAGGAGACTTTAAAGCACTAGCTGACCGGACTAAAATTGAAACTGGAACAGTTTTTACATAAAAAAACCATTCTTGAATGTCATTATGTCACTCACTCAAGGTAAATGCGACTTGTGCGATTGCATAATATCAGAATGGCATTTAAAACCGGTAAATTGTTTGTTTTAATTTTATTCTGACAAGAGGACATTGGCAAAAATTGGATTAAGAATGAGGTAAGTACTGAATTTTACACAGTATTTCAAATATACCAGCAGCGGAACACCAAACAGATGAAATTGTAACGCATGCCCATTCTTGCGAATCCTTGTAGGTTTTGAAGCCCCTGAACTTCGAATTCCGTCAAAAAACAAAATAAAGTTATTTAAATTCCGAACGACCTAACCAGCCAGTGAAATCACAAGCAATGACGTAACAGCACCAAAAAAACCAAAACTTGACAAGTAGGCCAGCGTCGTTCCACATGACACTGAACAAAAGGCAAAGGCGAGTGAAAGAAGGCCGAGAGGCAAAGACATCGACACACAGAGCCAATTCGGAACGTGTTCGGAAGTATGACAGTGACATAATCGAAACTGTTACGTGGTCTTATGCAACGAACGAGGTTTGAAAATGGAATGAGTCGCTAATAACTGTCGTTCTGTTGTTTATTTTTTATAGAAATTGATTAGAATGTCATGTGGGTGTATATTGATTACAAACGCAAATAGATTACCTTCGAAATTATTAGAAAACTTTTACGCTATTTCTGCACCTTTTTAAGCTATAACCCTGGGATGAAAAATATCATGATTAAATGCTATAACCAAACAAAAATGCCACGACCTATTCATAGGTATGCTATGAAATAAACAGCGCCTTTGTGCTCTTCTATCTTTATATGTATTTTATCTTTTAAATGTTTTGTGTGTAGGTACATGATTACATAAACAGGTTAAATGAAAAAAAAACTGCCTAGTTTTTTATTACCGGCTTCCAGTCTTACTGGAAGCAGATGAATAACAGTATCTTACATAAAATAATTTCTATCTGACTTCCACAAACCAGGAACTGTGTAACACTAAAGTGAGTGTATTACCCGACTTAAAAAAGTGTAACACCGAAATAACACGTCCCCGTAAGTTTTATTCGTGTCGTTTGTTACGCGAGGTCGCGTGGCTTCGGCGATAAGTTTTTCGTTGAAGCGCGCATTTGTTGTTAAGGCGCTATATACGCCCCAATGTTAACGCAGTACTGGCCGTGCACCCGCTCGATGCCAAAATATAAATATTGAACCTCCTTTTGAACAGTTTTGTTTGCAAAATATTATTTGATTTACATATGCCATGTTAGTTATGAAGAAATTTCAGACATCTATTTTTCTGTGTAAAAACATTTTTAAACACCCAAGTCGTTTTGGAGGAGTTTCCAAAAGCTGCGAATCAATATCATGTTGTTAATTATTTTTTTAAAGCAAAATTATTTAAAAAGTTACACGAAAAAATCTTGTGTTCATAATTATGTAAATGAATCAATAGTAATATTTTTTTTTTCTAACCTAAAATAATTGAACCTAGCCGTTACGGAGTGGAAGGATGCTTTAGAAATTCACCGTTTTACGGCACTAAAGCGTATGTAGGCCCTTAAGTGTTTCGTATTAGTAAACTTACGGGGACGTGTTATTCGGTGTTACACTTTTCTAAGTCAGGTACTACACTCGTAACACCCTTATTAAGACTGGATGTCAGACTTTCGGGCTTCTGTGTATTTGTAAGGACGTTGAATGATCTACAAATGTCGGCCAGGTCTAAGGCACGGAGGAGTCTGTCTGTCCCGTACCTGGTACTTCTTCCTTCTACCTCCGTACAGCACGGTATATTAAGGATAGTCATTGGTCAGCTGTCCACGGAGTGACCTCTGCAGCATAACCTTAAAGATTGATGCGTACTGCTGTGATTATTTAACTAAAAGACTTATTAAGTAACCCATTTTTAACCCCCGCCGGAAAATGAGGGGTGTTATAAGAGTGTATCTGTGTGTCTGTCTATGGCATCATAGCGCGTAAACGCTTGACCGATTTTGATTTAGTTTTTTTGTTTGAAAGGTGATTTTGCCGAGTGTTCTTAGCTACGTTTGAATAGAATCGGTTCAGCCGTTCAAAAGTTATGTGCGTTTTACTGTTTGAATCGGGATGTTTTCGCAAGATATCGTGTCATAATTACGTGTTCAATAGATTGCCGATCGAAGCGTATCTAGTATGTACTAGATAAATTATGTAGCATGAAATAAAAATGTGTTGAGGGTTTTTTAAATTTTGAAATTTTACTTCTTAAACTTTAACTGCTGACGTGGGGGCCACTCAGACCCAGCGAAAGTAATAATTTCGAATTACTTCCTTCCCCCTTACGCGACGCACATGGTGCTTCTAGTAGCTTCATGTTTAGTCACTTAGACGCTGTTTACAAAATGTTTTGTGGGCCTTCCTGACCCTACGTCAGTATTTACGTAACTTTAGGTTCAAATTATATCTTTTATTTGAATAGCCTACAATGGAACCCGTTCTTCATCCAAAAGCTTCAGAGGCAGTCTACAAACACATGTTATTTTTGTAAAAAACATGTTTGCCTTGCGTATTGCAAAGGAAGTATGGGCGTAATTTGTGAAAATTGGTGTCTTGCAGTGTTTTTAGGCCGCATATACTACCAATGTTAATTATTATATAGTTTATTAGAGATACTATTGAAGTTTTATTACATAAATGAATTTGTTTAACATTATAAGATATACAAATTGATTTCTGATTTCAAGAAATGTTAACTCTAATATTGTTTTAAATAAGTCTCATTTAAATTTAAATTTTGTTACGATTCAGTTTGTTTTATTAATATAATATGCGTATTTAACATAGTTTTTAATTATCTATACTGATTCGTTAAAAATATCACATTAACCCTCAGTTTCCCACCTTAAAATTATCGGAGAATTAATGTGACAAATTGTCAAACACGCGTTATCTTCTGTGATTGGCTGTTGAAAATTCATTCAACCAATCACAGCAGATAACGCGTGCTTGACAATTTGTCACATTAATTCTCCGATAATTTTAAGGTGGGAAACTGAGGGTAAGGGCCTCACAAGCCCCGACGTCAGTGCTTACGTAAAATAAAAACCACAGTCAGTAGCTAAAGGATAACAAAGGACTACCTACTTACACAAGCACTTCTCAGACCACTCAAAGTAAAGTGCTCGCCAAACTCCAGGTCAACAAGTTTGGCGAGAACTATATCTTCGTCCGATCGATGTCAAGCGTACACTTCCCAGTGCAACGCAATAGGTATAAATCGCGAGATACCTCCATCGCTTGCGCAACAGCCACTTTCACTAGCGCTAGCGGCGCAGGCGCTTGTCAAATAATAAAAAATAAACGTAGCGTGCGAACTGTGAAATGTTACGAGGTACAGCTGAAATTAGGTGGTATTTTTTGGATAGGCGAATGTTTTGATCGCAGTGTAGGATTTTTTGTTTTGTATAATGGCAAAGAGTCATCTGCATTTTTATAGTCGCTTAATATTTCAAAGAAAATCTACCGTTATCCGGGTAGTAGCCCCTATTGCCCAGAATCTACAGGAATAAACACATATAGACCTACTTTTTTATTTACTTTAACTCGCGGTTGACCACTATCTTACCAATGGCGCGAAGAAAGAAAATTTGGTTCAAATAAATTGCACTAGATGGCGTGACAAGCTTCGATTTGTCATTAAGTTATGTGAAATATTAAGATTTTCTAGAGACGATCATAAAAATGTATGATCTTGTTTAATTAACACTCCTACGCACCAAATTAAGGAATATTGGTGTCTTAATTCATATCTCAAAGATTATTTGAATGGTTCATTTAAAATTGATTCCAATAGATGGCACAGTTTTAAATTTCTGAAGCACCAACAAGATATATATATTTTTTATTGTCTATAGGCAAACGCTTGACCATTATCTCACCTGATGCGAAGATGTGGTCGACGGTGAAACGGTGATTTGTTATGTAACAGATTTTGGTACAATGAAACTATAAAAACGTGAAAAAAAATACTATAAAACAAATTGTCGCTGTATTTAAAATATATTATCTGTGCCTATGGTAAGGGACGATGTGGTCGACGGTGAAGCATGCTTGTCTTTCTTTGGGTGAGAAATCCGCGACCCAGACAGGCATCGGCCCTAGCAAAAAAGCCCGTCAAGAAAGAAAGAATGAAATTAATGTTAGTTTTATAATTTTGGCTTAGAAAAGCCATAGCCTAAGGACCGCATTAAAAACTTATATTACAAAATAAAGTCATTAACTTTATAAATAGCTGCATAATCACGTCGTCAGATTTAAAAAAAACCTATCAAGTGCCCTAAAAATGGCGCGCTCATCCGTCATGCATTCGCCATCTTGGTTTTTTACAAATGGCGTTACATAAACGTCAAATCAAAGGGATATTAGCGTGTAATGTGTATGATTACATGGCGAGTGAAGAAAAGTGGCGCCATTAGACTAATAGATGCGTGATACATCACTCTCACTTGTGGAAGTGATCTTTTATTTATCAAAACATACTTTGATACAGCTTCTCTATTATCAGAGACAATAGGAGTTGCTAGCTAATGATCTAAGTACTTAATAAAAATCTTGAATGCACAGCATGACTTTCTTCTTGTTTACGCCTTTTTAGTTCTATTCTTAAGCTGTCAGGTTTTTTGATTTTTAGACTTTTTAAATTTTTATTTATAACTTTTAAGTATTTCTTTTTTAATTAGGTACATTTAAACATATAGCTTTGTTATATATTTTTGAAATCACCTCTTAAAACCCTTTATTTTGATAACCTACATGAAGAGTTTCGCTCAAAAACCGCCATTTTACTGTTTACGAATTTTAATGTAGCCAGTGACACTCGCGTTTGGTCTCTAACGCCACATAGGAACATACATACATAGACTGATAAACACATTATCCTCCTTCGGCAGTCGGGTAATAGTTACAAGCGCACGCACACGTGGCACCGCGCGCACATATCTATGTATTTTTAATAATCATACATATGTATGTACTTTTAACCCCCGACGGAAAAAGAGGGGTGTTATAAGTTTGAGGTGTGTTGCTGTGTGTCTGTGTCTGTCTGTGGCATCATAGCGCCTAAACGGATAAACCGATTTTGATTTAGTTTTTTTTTTGTTTTAAAAGTGATTTTGTCGAGAGTGTTCTTAGCTATGTTTGAATAAAATCGGTTCAGCCGTTCAAAAGTTTTGGGCGTTTTAATGTTTGAATCGGGGTGTTTTCGCAAGATATCGTGTCATAATTGGGTTGTTGAATTTAAAAAATAAAACGATTTCTAAAATTTATTTTGAAACTTTACATATCATAAATTATATTGTCGTTGCAAAAATCTCTTAAATATTTTTTTTCTATTTATTATAAGCAATTGAAAATCGGTAAAATTTTCAAAAAAACCACTTGTCTACGAACGGGCCATGATTGGTCGCCATGTTGGTGACGTCATAACGTTCAAGGAATTTTGTACTACACGTGAATTGACTAAAATATCCGAAAATTTGTGCAAAAATATTATTTATAACAGCAAATTTTATTTAGTCATGTGTGATAAAGGATTCTTAAAGGCTGTGTTCGATAATATACCCACGTGATGGACGATTTGGCAGTTTTGAGCATAAATAAAGTAGTGGTAATGAATATTACGTGTTAGTGGACCGGTGTTTGTTATTGTTGTTTACCAGGTACATTTAGAAACAGAATTGTCATAACGTAATCGTTTTCACATATGGGTAGGTGATATTGGTGTAAAATAAAAAGTAAACAAACACGATTGGCGCGAAACTTCGACTTTGGATATCAAAAATCTTCATTAGATACCACTAAATATGATACAACCCGAAATCTGTGCAGCCTTTATTTATATTTATTTGTTGCACAAAATCCTTAAAATGTTCGGTAATTACCATTATTTACATATCTCTTAATAATATTAAACACTATTATCTAAATCATATATTTACAAACACTAAAAAACTTTGTAGAACAAAAACGTGAAAATATTAAATTGGTAGATTTTTTTTACACTAATTCTTCAGTAAATATCTCTTATATGCGTTGACCGATTATCACAATTCAAACAGAAATATTAGTTTTACGCCTATATCTATCATTTAAGAATAAAATAATGAATATATCTCCATAAACAAAAAATCATGTTTTCAAGTTACGTAATTATACAACAATGTCAACTTTGCACGAAAGTTCCCATAAAAATGTATTAATCTCAGTCTGTAATGATCAAAGTAATATATTAATACGAATCTAATACTAAATTAGAACAAGATAACATAATTAACACATTCTATTTGGAATCTAGTAAGACATAGAACATTTCTCAAAACTTTAGTAGGTATAGATTACTAGGTACTTGGCTATTGCGCGATTCACATATAATGGGGATTTTTTATAGTATTTGTACATAATGGTATGAAGCAAGCAAGATAACATTTAAGGATCAATATTTTTGATCAATATATTTGATTTTCATCGATATATTGACGATAATAACAAGATTGAATCGGTTAGAAGTCAAAACACCGTATCAGCTATGTGCTACAATAAGTAAAAATGAACGTTGTGACGTCACACGGGCTCGGGTTTGTTCGGGAACTATCGAGGTGTTTTCGGTACTGGATTCAAGAAAAACTTTTCAATTTGATATAACTTTGTAATTACAGCGAATAAAAAAACTAAAAATAGTTTTGTATGTAAACTTATGTATGATCTTTCCATTTTTAACAAAAAAAAAATTGGTTCAACAAACCAATTACGTGTTTAATAGATTGCCGATCGAAGCGTATCTACACTGTACTAGATAAATTATGTAGCATGAAATAAAAATGCGTCGGTGGTTTTTTAAATTTTGAAATTTTACTTGTATTTATATAGTATGTATTTGTGTAGTGTATTTAGTTAGTTAGAATTGAAATTTTTATTTGTTTTTTAGTTTTTTTTTGTTGTGCGCTTTTGTTAATTTTCCTAATTGTGTAAATCTTGCTACAACACTGAGGTTTGCTGTAAAAGAACCCAGTTATGGGTTATGCTCGCCTTTGTACATAAGTTGTCCTTCTGTTCGTATATGTATGTTTTGTGTACAATAAAGAATATGAATATGAAAGCAGGTAGCAAGCAAACGTACCGTTTTCTAATCAACTGTACCTGCTATGTAAATTATATGTTGACAGTCATAAAACCTTTAATGGCGCAAATAAAAGCATACTGGTAGGGGTTTTCGAGTTGAACCGGTCAAAGAGAGGTAGTTGACATACCGACATGATGCCTACATAAAAGCCAACATAATTAATTGATAATAAATTACTTAGCAGAGTAATAAAATGAGAAAATGTGAAAGATAAATGTGCTTCCTGTGTTTTTGTGACGTCGATAATTATGCAGTCCATGATAGACAAAGTTTCATAGATAGCGATCTCTTTTGAGTACATTGGCATCTGAATACCAGAATATATATGGAGCGACTTCCTATCCGGCCTCCACAAACCAGTAAGTGCGTGGGATATTTACCTATAATTATTTGACGTGTTTAAAGTGCTTATATAAACCAATTGACTGAAATAATAGTAGTTTATGCAATGGTCATATAATAGGGGTTATTAAAACACGCACGAGCGTGGGTTTAATAATAACACGCGAGTGTTTTAATACCTAATTATATGCCGTTGCATACACTACTTTATCTTCACTCATACAGTTGAAATAAAACAAAAGTGGAAATGGAAAATATATGTGGTATGGCGGGCAATTTAGATTCTCATTGCGCATAACTGCCCAGCTCGCGCATTCATAGACAATGAAACTACTTTTCTACATTAAGTCAATGAGCCCATACGCGCCAGTAAATTAAAAAATAATATTTATGGTGCAGTTGTTTGAAAATCTAAGAAAAATGTTGCACTGTACTTGAAAAATGTATACAATATTTTTTGAATTCATATTACGTTGTGAGTGTAGATAAAGAACCTTTATCTACAGTCACAACGATGCAGATACGCGCGCTGCGCAGTCATGCGCAATGAGAACCTAAATTGGCCGCCATACCACATATTTTTTCCGTTTCCACTTTAGTTTTATTTCAACTTTATGAGTGAAGATAAAATAGTGTATGCTACGGCATATTATTATAATAACAAAACACTCGAGTGATATTATTATCACACGAGGCGAATAACCCCTATTATATGACCATTGCATAAACTACTATTATCATTGACAACAAACAATCATACTTCATCATCTACCTGCCCTTATCCCATGTTACTTGGGGTCGGCACAACACGTTTTCTTCTTCCATACCGCCCTGTCCCCTGTCACGCTATCACCGACTCCCTTTTCTTTCATATCACTCCTCACACAGTCCATCCATCTTTTCTTTGGCCTTCCTCTCCCTCTCCATCCATCCACATTTATATTCCACAAACAAACATACGTACTCAATCTATATTAATATTTAATTAATCAAACAAACATTTAACTTGACTATACGGAAATCGATATCAAACTACATCAAGGATACGTCAAGAACTGTTTAAAATAATAAAAAAGTCAACAGAGAACAAATCAATATCAAAAGTCATTAGGAAATAATAAAATTATTGAACTCACGAATGGGGCGACGAATAAAAGAAAAAAAAATTGGCTACGGAGTGTAGAGGTACAGATAATATATAATATAATACTTTTGTAACAAAATTTACCCTAGATACCCTACACCTCCCCAATCACGTTGAAAACTTTCTTCATGAATTTTACAACAAGACTAGGAGATATGAGCCTATAGTCTTAGATATCCAACCCCTAGAAAACTCATTCGCTTACTAGCCAGTGCATCGCATATGCACATGCGGTGCTCCATGCGTTCCTTATGTTCCCCACACAACCTGCACATGGGTGTCGCGTTTAGACCCATCTTCATGAGCATGTCGTTGGTTCCAAAGCGGCCAGTAAAGACCCCAAGCAGGTATCGAATTTGCCCCTGTTATATATACTTCTTCCTGTGGGATACAAAGATAATGACGCCACGACTAAACGCTGGATTATTCTAAAGCTAACCTGAGTAAGTCCAAGCCTGTAGCTGGTGACGTCCAGGTCTAAAGTCAGCAGCATGTCGTCCACTATCTGTCGGTCGGAGAGGGCTGGCTGCTGAACTGTGTCCGAGTCTTCGCTTTCTGATGTGGCAAGAAGGCGGTACCTGGGGAGATGATTTTGTTTAAGTATGGAGTTACAAATACACACTTCGATCAATAATACATTAGATGCCCGCGATGACAACACTTCAACAACGAGCCGAAAAATATGGCCACAAATACGGTTGTGGTCTTATTTCAAATTAGTGTGGTCCAATCACAGCCAACATTAAGACGTTAAAAATGCCGCAATGTACGTTCAAAAATTGTGCAAATAACCACCGTCATCACCTTGATTTTATAAGTTTTTTTTTTTTTAGTTACGTTTATATCATTAAGTATTTTTCATAAAGTAAAAACCGAATTAAATAGTAAATATGAATCAATTACCAAATATTATGATTGTTTGACCAACGTTTGCGTCGACAACACGTCAACTATTGTAACAAACTTCAACTGTTCTGGAGCTTTGTAATTTAGACTTTAAAACGTGTGTGTAAGACTAAATTTGTTTTGATGTATGTTGAGCAGCGAAGCAAGCTCATACAATTTTCATTGCATTTTGTTTACAGTTTTGTGGACGCAACTTTAAATATTGCATTTAAGGTTGAATTTGCATTAATGTATATTTATTTCAACTAAAATTCTTAATATTACTTAAACACAATTGTCTTAATTGTTCTGTATGGAATTGTTTATCTAGTATTATTATTGATCGAAGAATGCAAATAAAGAGTTAGTCGCAAGGTTGGTTGAAGGTTGTCAAGGACCTATTGCCAAAGTGAGATTCTAACAGCGAAAGAGATTATCGAAGTGTCAAAATATATGGGATTGACCATGTAATTGTATTGGACTTTTAGACAAACAGACAGACTTTTGGCTTTAGCTTTCAATTTAACAAGCTCTTTGTCTGGTAGAGGAAATATTTTGAAAATAGGGTAGTTTACTGAAAATTTGATTTTTGTCCGTCAGGTACGAAAAATGTTGGACACGTATTGTTTCTTTTGACACGTAAACATAAAGTGACGACGATGTAATACGTTGAAATATCGTGTGACGTCACGCCGCTAGTACACTTTATACTGCCTTAGTGACGTCACAAGCCCGCACCCCTAAACTTTGACGCGCTTTAACTTTGTAATTTTTTATTAATTTGGTAAAGCAAAAAACACGTGTCCAATTTAATATAATATCAATATCATATTCTATCAATATTATAATCTCAATATTGTGAGATAATAATAAACTTAATAAAATTATAATTTTCTACCCAAGAAACACCATAATATATATATAACATTGTTAAAAATTTCGGTAAAGTATGACGCGTAGTGTCCATCTTACCTGCGCGCAAATTCAGATAGCGGCATATGTTCTGGGAAGCCCTGTTTGTACAATCTCGCCGCATCCAACAGTTGGAAACCACGATACTGGGGACAAATACATTTGAATTAATTATACAGTTACCATTCTGATTGCAGAGCTATTGTCTCGTCACTATGGTCTGGAGAGAACACTCATGTATTTTGCTGATAAGAGCTTTCACTGCTTATGAAATCTGTCTTATCTTAGGATGCTAGTATTATATTATCTGTGACTTGGCTATCAACCCTGCCACCAGTCTTGGGGCATATATATCTTTTCATCGGCATAAGCGACGTAGTGTGTCCACTGTGTACAGCAGTTTGTCTGTTAGTTACCTGTGATCGTAACAGCGGCACGTTGACGTCGTCCGCGACGTCAGTGGGCTGGTTGGTCAGGAGACAGCACACAAAGTGCACGCCCGCGGTGCCGCAACGACGTAGTGTGTCCACAATGCCATCTGCGACGAATTTGGCTTGTAATGCTGTTGACCGACGCTTCATTCCGGCTGTGCCTGGAAAATAAAGTTAGTAGATAGTAGTATTAACGCTGAACTGAACATAATCTGGTTGAGCACAGTTACCAAGACTTGCGAGCAAATTTCAAGCATTTTTTTTTGTTATCATGTACTATCAGTAAGAGAATTGGTTCGCCAATGGAGCACAAACCGTGACAAACTTTTATAGATAGCAAAACAATACAATACGACAAACTTCATTTACAGTTCTCGCCAAATTTCTTGGCCGCCCTAACATCACATCACATCATCAGCCTATTAATGTTCCCACTGCTGAGACACAGGCCTCTTCTCTGTGAGAGAGTATGGACCGTAATCCAACACGCGAGCCCAGTACGGGTTGGTGGATGTCACATGTCTTCGGATTTTTTGTTCTAGGACATGCCGGTTTCCTCACGATGTTTTCCTTCACCGTTTTGAGAGCAGTGGTGATGAAATAATTTACACAAAGTAAAGCGCCTGCCTGGGCTCGAACCCACGACCTACAACTTGTAAGTCGCGGCCGATACCACTGGGCCACCACTGAAAACCCCACGGCCGCCCTATTTGGGCACAATCGCTGCGCAGTAGTAAATCGCATACAAAAACAGCATCGATTCGTGTCTTGCGCATCGGAAACTCAACTTCGGAGCGGCCCAGAAGTTTGGCCAGAACTACACAAAAATGTATACATTTAAGTAAGAGAATTCCGGTAGACGCAGCGTGCCCCAACTGCACCAAGCGGGTTCGTATACGCCTCGCAATGCTCACAAAACTATATAGAAACGCAAAATTACCAGACGTGAGAGTTCGTCGGATAGAGCTGGCTCGTCTCAGCGTGGACGCATCTCCGACTGCAGCCGACCAGGCGCTGATGCCGCAAGCTCCGCGCGCCCATGAAGACAGGCGACCAATCTCCTCACTAGGAATAAGTATTAAATAATAGTACATTATGGTACAAGTGTGTAATGTTGGTGATTACCGCTGAGGCGCCATTGAGACCCGAGCCGTTAGGTGAGGGTCTTAAGAGAGCCGAGGACGGTAATCAACAATATACTCCTGTACCATACTACGTTTTTCAACACACTTGTGAAGAAAATAACACAAAAAAATCATTTTCAACAGTGAAAACGAGTTGTGATTTTTTTTTGCAATGGCGGGAAAAATTAATCAGTTTTACTATGCGCGCGCATAACAATGGCGATCGGCCATAGACTAAAATAATGAGGTTTATTTTTTTTTGGCTTTTCGCAGATAGCGTTTTAGCCACGTACAAAATGGGGAATTACAAGTTTTCGTTATTACAGAGAAAAATAAAAGTTATATTTGAGTGAAAGTCTTATTTATTAAACACGTACAAGTTGAAAATATCTATTTAAATACGAAGTTGCATGAAATGAGCAAGCATTAGGTACATTAATTTATTTGTTCTAAAGAGCACGAATTATTTTTTGTATCGAATCTTTTTAAGAACAAAGTAACACAACCAATAAATAAAAAAAAATCTATAACTCACTAGTGAATAATAGTAATGCAAAAGTCACAGTTTGATTACAAGTGTCATTATGTGCCTAATTGCGGTGACATTAGAGCCACTTTATGAGCAAGGGCATAGAAAAAAAAATTATAACAAGCTTTTTAAACTGAAATGTACTAGGTAAATGTAACTCATCAAAAAAAAATGTGATACTAAGAATATGCGCGGTTGTTGACTACGCCGACAAAAGAATTTAGATAAATGCGTGCCAAGTTAAAAATAAATTTAAAAACATTATTTCTTGCTTTTTCTGTAACAACAATATTTGCTATTTTAAAATATAACTTCTTAAATTTGAAAAGCCGAATTATTTACAGCAGATAACTTAAGATAAATTGTAGCTGAATTGACTTGGCTGGTTTAATTTATATTTGACGCAGCCGTGAGGTACACTTATTAAAAAGGGCGACTGTATTTTTTTTTTCTTTTTTTTTTGTCTACTTTATTTTACAAAATTGGTTGTGTGCCCTAATCCGTGCCAATAAACGTTTTATTTTTCTTTTCATTCTAATCTTGCTATGTTCATAGTTTAACCGAAGCATAATCATAATTACAGCCAAAATATTGGTAGACATACAACTTCTTCAAATTTACAAAATGAAAAACCGGCCAAGTGCGAGTCGGACTCGCGCACAAAGGGTTCCGTAACGTACCATTATCGAAAGAAACGGCAAAAAAATCACGTTTAAATATTTATTTTATTCAGTTTCTAGTGTTTGTAGCGGCAACTGAAGTACATCATTTGTGAAAATCTCAACTGTCTAGCTATCACGGTTCGTGAGATACAGCCTCGTGACAGACTGACGGACAGACAGAGACAGACAAACGGATAGTGGAGTCTTGAAGAACCCAAAAAAGTATAATATTTCTTGATTGAACTTATAAATTGTGTCTTTTCGTTTAGCGATTACAATGTAGGATATTACTTACTTTTGGCTTTCTTGTAGTAACGTCAAAGACTTCTTGGTAACAGGGTTCTCTCGGCTCGCTTTCACCCAGCCAGTGACATCGTATAGGACCGGGTTGGTGCCCTGAAATAAATATTAACTTTAGCAGTTTTCTTTATATTTCAAAAGTTCAATGGCATTCAAGTCAGCGAAGGGCGTAACTTAAGGTTGCACTAGTCGATCATTCTTCCATACAAACGTAGTCTGGCGGTTACTTAACTGTTTGACGATGTACGTCTAAAATAAAAAATCATATCAATTTGTCTCATCACTATCCAGCCCTGTGGAAACAAAAAAGTAAAAAAAAAAAATGTTATGAGTGTCGAAAGTTCCATATTTCAACACAAATTCTAACGCATCTTTGGCTGGAAATAAATACCATAAGAAGAAGGAAAATTGCAAAATAGCCACCATACGGGGATAGATTCAAATAATTTTATTTAGAAAATATACATTAAGTAGTTTTTTCATTATATCCATACTACCAAAGGTCTGTTTATAAAATTTCGCGCGCTCTTTTCGTCCTAAATCGTCATCCATTTCGCTACAAATTTGCAAAAGTGCCAATTCGTACGCGAACTAGCGATTTACTGCTCATCACAGCTTCTATCTCTTTCGCACGTGAACAACGCACAAAATAGTTCGTGCCGTCGACTAGGGCAACCTTAAGGCCTTGTATATGAACTCCTTTGTAAATTGAACCATATATGATTCCAAATAAGGTTCAACCTGACTTTTGGACATGCGATGCTTTCTTGATACGACTCTTCGTCTACATAGCAATTAGAACCTTGCGTCTATAAAAATTGCGTGTGATTTGGTAAAATGTTCCACAACCCACCTGGTATGTTGCCCTTCCTCTTCGTATACTAGAAATTGTAATTAGAACCTTATATCACTACGAATAGGGTTCAATCTCACCTGTAAGTGTTGCAGCACAAACTGCCTGGCATGAGGCGCTTTCTTGATGAGATAGTGCGTGTGATTGGGTGCTCCGTAGTGAGTCATCACACGCTCTAGGAAGGTATCGTCTGAGGAACCGGGGTACATGGACTCTTCATCTAAAAGCCTGTGGAAATATATAATAAATAATGTGAACAGTAAAAGCAGTCCATATCTCGAAAATCTGACGCATTTTGGGCGGTTTCTCAACGCTAAATTATCGCAGATTTAATGTGACAAATTGTTGAAGCACGCGTTAACTGCTGTGATTAATTGAATGAATTTTCAACAGCCAGTCACAGCAGATAAACGGCGATTATTCGTAGATAACGTTAACAGCCCGATAATCGAGTGTTGAGAAACCGAGGGCAAGAGTTACTCAGGTCACTTATGAATGATTAAACTCGATATTAATACAATATTCATTACAAATGACAAGACCAATATTTAGACATCAAGACAACGCGTTATCTGCTGTGATTGGGTGTTGAACATTCACTCAACCAATCAAAGCAGATAACGCGTGCTTGACAATTTGTCACATTCATTCTTCGATAATTTAGAGGTGAGAAACTCGGCCCACTTATATGCGATTTTTTAACGCCAAGTTTTAACACGTTCGTCGTGTGAGCCGTTTGGCTCTGTGCTAAGGCGGAGCGGTGTGATAAGGTGGTTTACTATTTAGAGCGGTTGGTACAGACGTAGCCTTAAACTGTCTATAACTTCTGCAATCATTGACATTACGCAGTATACACCAGTAAACATCTTGTCAGATTAAAACGATATAAATATTATTTTACATGACTGACAATCTCTGGACCCTGGCGTCCCGGTCCTTTGAAAGACGTGCGAGGGGCCGAAGCCAACTCGCAGAGGCCTTGCTAGGCATGTATCAGGAAATCTGACACCAACCCACTATTATCCCTGTATGCACTGCACAAGTGCACCCAAGGGCAATCCCTGGTTGGTGCAGGACTATTGCAAAATATGGAGAAAATGTATTGGGCTATGGGTTTGGTAGGTGTAGGTGATCTATTGCCTAAAACCATAGGAATAATAATATTATTATTCTTACCATAGTAATCCCCTTCGGTCGCATTCTCGAAGATCAGCTTGAGAGCTTCGTACGATCGTGTTCTGTGGAGCTTTGTCCAGCAGTTCCACCATCGGTCCAGGGTTCACTGTCTCTGATAACCAGTCTGAAAAAAACGAACACAATATTAGTTTTGTCAATATAATAAAATTATTAAAAATCTTTTTTTAAAACAAGCTTTTTCGTATTCTTCTCAGCAAACCCTTTCATTTGATATGCATATCATGGCAGTGCACAAAAAAAAACTAGTCCGCCGTCTTGGGCCGTCCGCCATATTGGATTTAGAATAACGTAACTTAGCTAACCATGCATGTCATCTAAACTAAACGTATATGCATAATTTCATCCTAATCGGTGGAGGATAACCGCTTTGAAATTCATTTGCAATATTTGACCCGAACACACATACATACATAACAAGTTAAATAAAAGCTTGTAAATTAAAGTTTGTCACACACACACATATTTGTGTCACACCCTCATTTGTATAATTGTCCTCTATCTACGAATAAATAGGGGCCAAATTTTCAAATGAGGGAGTGTTTTAAGGCCATTACAGTAGAGTTAGGAGTGGAATTCATCAGCATGTTCATCATCAGCCTTATAATGTTCCCACTGTTGGGACACAGGCATCCTCTCTGTGAGAAAGAATGTGCCTTAATCCGCCATGCGGGCCCAGTGCGGGTTGGTGGATGTCACAAGTCTTCGAAATTTTGGTTCTAGGACATGCCGGTTTCCTCACTATGTTTTCCTTCGCCGTTTTAAGAGCAGTGGTGATGAAATAATTTACACAAGGTAAAGCGCCTGCCTGGGTACGAACTCAAGTCCTGTAACACGTAAGTCCGGGCCGTTACCACTGGGCCACCACTGCTCATCAGCAAGTTATGAATTCGATTTTAAAACAGCAACATACGCTACTTTCAATACATTTTTTTTGGGTAACAAGCTTAAGTCTTTGCTCAAAAATCGGGGGTACGTTACGATTTTGGTGTAAGCAGAATAAAGTTAGGTAATCGTGAAAATAAATTAATGGTACCTTCTTCTGCGCCATCATCAAGCGTGATTCCTTCTTGCGCGTAACGTTCACGTGGTGCCACCAGCAGCGCTTCATGGAACATAGCTTGTAGGCGCTCCTGGAGAACAAACAAATGCGAAATATTAGATATTGTTCGCCTAAATAATGCATTGAAATATGTGCTTAAGGTTACACTAGTCGATCATTATTCCATACAAACGTAGTCTGGCGATTACTCCACTGTTTGACGGTGTACGTTCAAAATAAATAAAAACCGGCCAAGTGCGAGTCGGACTCGCGCACGAAGGGTTCCGTACCATTATAGCAAAAAACGGCATAAAAAAACACGTTTGTTGTATGGGAGCCCCACTTAAATATTCATTTTATTCTGTTTTTAGTATTTGTTGTTATAGCGGCAACAGAAATACATCATCTGTGAAAATATCAACTGTCTAGCTATCACGGTTCTTGAGATACAGCCTGGTGACAGACAGACAGACGGACCGTGGAGTCTTAGTAATAGGGTCCCGTTTTTACCCTTTGGGTACGGAATCCTAAAAAAATTATATTAATTTGTCTCATCATTATCTAGCCCTGTTTGGCAACAAAAAAGAAAAAAAAAAAAAATTGAAAGCTATGAGCGTCGAAAGTTTCATATTTCAACACTAATTTTAACGCATCTTTGATGGAAATAAATACCATAAGAAGAAGGAAAATTGCAAAACGGCCTCCATACAGGGATAGATTAGGTAGTAAATCAACAATGCAAATAATTTTATTTTGTAAATATTAAAAAAATATTAGTCAGTTTGTCGTTTTTTCATGATAGCTAGACTCCCAAAGGTCTGTTTATAAAATTTCGCGCTCTTGTTTTCGTCCTAAATCATCATCCATTTCGATACAAATTTACAAAAGTGCTAATTCGTACGCGAACTTGGCCTGACACATTCGGTTCGGAAGTGGGAGTCGAAAAATTATAAAATCGACTTCTCAAAAAGACATTTTGCACTTTTTAGTATTTTGCTTTTGAAGTCACTTTATTCTTTGGGAAAAAGTATTTTTAAATTACTTACTTGTAAATAGTTGGAGAGTAGTTTCGACAGCGGAGCGCCACTCTGCTGTCCGGCACACATAGGGTTGTCAGCTCCTGGCGTATCGAGTAGTAAGATTGATGCTGATGTTCGCGCTGAAGTTGATAGACTCCTGCAAAGTAAGAAAACATAGCATTTTTTTATTCCAGTATGTGCCTGCTCCGTAACTTAGTTACGTTTTACGACTTAGGCTTGATTTCCACCTACGCTGACTGTCGGCGCTGACGGTAGTCGCGAGCTCGTCATTGGTCGACTCGACCAATTACGAGCTCGCGACGCCCGTCAGTGACCAATTACGAGCTCGCGACGCCCGTCAGCGACCAATTACGAGCTCGCGACGCCCGTCAGCGACCAATTACGAGCTCGCGACGCCCGTCAGCGACCAATTACGAGCTCGCGACGCCCGTCAGCGACCAATTACGAGCTCGCGACGCCCGTCAGCGACCAATTACGAGCTCGCGACGCCCGTCAGCGACCAATTACGAGCTCGCGACGCTCGTTAGCGACCAAAATATAAAAAAAACATTAATGACCCATGTCATACTTAGTATATTTTCGGTCTCTGCTTAATCCAATTTTAGTAGCCATTTACTAAAATTGGATTATGCAGGGACCGAAAATATACGAAGTATTTTACAATAATTTCGCCTAACCGAAATATTCACCTCCACCCTAGAGCGCATTTCACCTTGTCACACACAGACACGCACACACACTATCGGGCAAGTAAGTGCTCACGCCTGGTGTTCACGGGCGCTGGGGTGAGGACTTATATTGCACTCACGGACACAACACTCTCCAAAGACACATATAGCACATCTCCTTTTGTTTCTATATAATTATTTCTTCCTCTCAATTTGATACTTTCACATTGTTGTAGTACGTAAGTGCACCATAATATTGTAATTTTAAGGGTGTGGGCCTGGAGATCTGTCATACAGGTCTCGAACCCAGCTCTTACAAAGGTTTGAATCTGCTGTAACCTAGATACTATTTACCGAAATGTACCTTTTTGAGAGAAATAAACTTATATTCTATTCTATCCTAATAACGAGCTCGCGACTACCGTCAGCGACCAATTACGAGTTCGCGACGCCTGTCAGCGACCAATTACGAGCTCGCGACGACCGTCAGCGCCGACGGTTAGCTTAGGAGGATATCAAGCCTTAGGTCCTTTAGGTTCCTGAAGGACCTAAGATACGTTTTACGATTGCAGTAGGCATGGTTGTCTCAGACAAAACAACTTGCCAATAACGTATGTTAGTGGCAGGGTAAACTGATCAGGGGAGTTGCGCCGTTGGTAACTTCGCTTACCAGTGGATTATGAAAGTGGAAATGTCTACGACGAATTGTTATTACTGCAGGTGACCTATGTATCGAAAACTATTAATGGCCTTAAGTATTTTTACCTGACTAGGGCGGAGATATTACCAACTATGGACCAACCCTCTCAGATCAGTCATATCTCAGTTTGATGTAAAATGCCGGGGATGTAACTTGGCAAGGTTTTGGCGTAGTGGGGGTAAGTTCGGTCGCGCGATTGGTCAATCCATCCCTGTGTCAACTGATCAACCAATCGCACGCACGGAACGATGGTAAACGTTACCCGCGTACCGCTTGGTAACCAAAGTGACCTATAAAAACCGGCCAAGTGCGATTCGGACTCGCGCACGATTGGTTCCGTACCATTATCGCAAAAAAGTTAAAATTATTCCCATAAAATATTTATTTTATTCAGTTATTATTTGTTGTTATATCGACAACAGAAATACATCATCCGTGTAAATTTCAACTGTCTATAGCTATCACGGTTCATGAGATACAGTCTGTTGACAGACGGACAGTGGAGTCTTAGTAATAGGGTCCCGTTTTTACCCTTTGGGTACGGAACCCTAAAAACGACTTCAACATCTCATCGCATCTAACGACTCTTGCCAAGTTATGTGCCGACAACTATAGTATAGTGCGTTATATGATGACGTGGTTACCTGTTGACCAGTGCAGCGATAATGTTGAAGGTCTCGTTGTACAGGCCAGTGACGAAGGCGTCCACCGCCTCTGTGCCCGACATCTCGCGCTCGTTCGATGGTGACGGCGTCCTACAAAGTAAACAACACGTCAATATGAACAGTCAAATAAAGTCTTAAGGTAAAATAATAATGTTTTCCCCTACCTTGTCTATTATGTAACACATTGCCTAATAAATTCGTTTCGAAATAGGAACATTTAGAACAAAGATAAGAAAAAAAAAATTACTTAGTAACAGTTACGAAATGGCTTTTGTATGGATCATTGTGTGACTGGCAGAATGATACTGAACCTGTAACCTCTCGAAAAAGCGCGCTTTGATTGTGTGTATATAGTCTGTGGTTTTTAGTCTGAACGTTTCTAAAAAATTGTTGTTGTATTTAATTAAGTAAGCTCATCAGGTAGTGGAAAAAATCGTTCGTGTCTCGCATAAAAAGGCTTTATTTTAACACTCGCATGTAGCTTTCGAAATTGGCTACATCGCTCGTGTTAAAATCTCGACTTTTTATGTTCGACACAAAATGTACTATTATCTTACAGATGAATTCAAAAATAGAACAGAATTTGTATGAAATTATCTGACAAAAAACTCTAGATAACGTTTCTGCTTTCTGATGCACTTAGAAGCGATGGTCAAAACCTTCGACAATTTCTGAAACCCTTTTGGTTGGCGTTGCTTTGATGACTGTTAAATTCAAAGTCTTAATTTATTTGCTCAAAGACGGTGAACAAATATAAGTGGTCTCTTTCACAAATTAAATATTACAGTGGGTAATGTAACTCATAATTTTATTACAATTATATAAAGCCCATAATTCGGTAAATTGTTCGGTCCATGTCAGTTTCCATGGTCATCATTTTTTAAGACCCGATTATTTCCCACGAGGTTCTAGCGCTAACAAAGACAATTTAGTTCAAATAAATGTCACTAGATGGCGCGATATGCTTCGATTTGTTATTGAATTGTGTGTTAAATTAACATTTACTAGAATTGACTATAAAAATTGTAAGTTTCATTTTTAATCAACTCTCACAAAATTATGGAATATTGGGCTCTTAATTAGCATTTCAAAAATGATTAGAACGGATCATTTAAAATTGATTCCAAAATATGCGGTTAGACGTGGAGTTGCGGACACCAGCCCGTCTTAATCTAATTTAATTGATTCCAAAAGATAAATTTTTGAGGCATGCCACTCGATTTTTTATTGTAACACATTTTGGTACAATGAAACTGTAAAATATACTATAAAACAAATCGTGACTGTATTTAAAGAAAAAAATAGTCACGAATCGAGAAAACCCTTTTACTTGCAAGTCGCTGCTAACACCATCTATAGCCGTGGAACGGAACCGCTAGTTACGTCGGCTCGGTTTCTTTGTATGGGATGAGGCATCTGTATGCTAGTATTATATGTACTGTATGCATAGTAAACTGACCTCAAGTTGGAGTTAGGTTGCGGCGACGTCGGCACAGTGACGAACACGGCGCGTGCGAGCTCCTCCGTGCCCACGCCCAGCAGCCGCGCCGCGCGCTGCCCGCAGCCCGTGCTCACGAACTGGTACTTTATACCGGATCCGGTGTTCGCTGCAATATCGGATGTATATAGACACGGAAACACGAAAATAGAACACTGTTCTGCAGCTCAAAACTATGATACATCAACATTTGTTTTCAAAGAATATTACTATTCCTTTTTCACCCGACGGATTTTTTTACGTGTGGACCTGTGTATTTGTGTATCTATCTGTGAGATCATAGCTCCTATACGGATGAACCGATTTTGATTTCGTTTTTTTTTGTTTGAAATGTGATTTATCGAGAGTGTTCTTAGCTACGTTTGATGAAAATCGGTGCAGGCGTTCTAAGGTTATGGGCGTTTTACTGTTTGTATCGGGGTGTTTTCGCTAGATATTGTGTCATAATTACGTGATCCAAGCGTGTCTACTACTAGATAAATTATGTAGCATGAAATAAAAATGTGTCGTTTAAATTTTTCTTTTTGTGGACAAGGATGTCTCTGCCCACATTTTCTGTCGTAGCAAGAAATATATGACTCTTGTTAATTCTTCTTTTTGGTGTCAGTGATTCCAAGTTCTTAATTTACATGTGCTTCGACCAGTACTCGGCCAAGTTGACAGCCTTTGCGAATGCCTCTAAAAGCTCTTCCATGGCACAGGTTTTTTTGCACAAAGTGCAGGATAAGATACGGGGCAATGTTTGTGGTGCGATTCTCCAATTGCGCGGCTTATCAGAGTTATACGACCAGGTTATACCTACAGCAGTTCCCTTGGCTTCGTAGTCAGATTAGAGATTTCTTATTACAAATCTTTTCTCACCTTTCACAGCGCCAGCCCAGCCCAAATGACATATAGCAGCCATGATCTTCCAGATGGCCATCTGTTCATTCTCGGTGACATTCAGCAGCTGCAGCGCATCTTTCAGTGCCGAGAACTCAGCGGGCGTCTCCGTTTTCTCAGCGGAAGTCATGAAGGGGTTCGGCGTGTTGATCGGAGACTGGTCGAAGAGGAGTTCTCGACGGAGACGGCCGTCGCAGCCGTGGTAGAGGCTGCAAAGAAATGGAAGGTATTGTTTTAATTTTCATCAGTTGCAACCACATTTTATGTCCAGACAAAGCCGTCCTGAAAGGTGCCTGGAAGAGATCGCGGTATGCGATAAGACCACCCGATGTATGTTTGTACAAGCTTTTATTTAACTTGCAATGTATGTAAGTGTGTGCGTGTCAAATCTTGCAACTGAATTTTAAAGCAGTTATCCTCCACCGATTAAGATGAAATTTTGCGTACACGTTTAGTTTGCATGACAATGCATGGTTAGATAAGTTTCGTCATTCTAAATCCAATATGGCGGACGGTCCAAGATGGTGGACCAGTTATTTTTTGTGCACTGCCATGATATGGGTATCAAATGAAAGGGTTTGCTGAGAAGGATACAAAAAAAGCTTGTATTGATGCACATGCAGTTTTAATGACACTCCTACTTGACGGAGACTTAAAGTTGATCTGATAGTGGAAAACGAAGACAGACGGTAGAATTCCTCAACATTTACAGAAGCTACCTCATGTTTGGGTTTATTTGATTCAGTACTCACGTATGCAGAGCCCTGAGCGGCGCCTGTCCCGGTCTCAAGTCCGGCAGCAGTATCTGCACGGAGGCCGCGGCTAGGGCGCCGCCACCGTCGAAGTCTAAAGAAGTTAGCGACACGAAGCGAGATGCGTGCGTATTTGAGCCGGTGCTGTAAAAAGATAATTTCATTATTAGAATGAATGTCCAATTTGATTTTCCATTTTTCTTTTATTTCTCCTGTAGGTCATGCGCAAATATCCATCTATCAATAGGTATCTAGTATCCATCTGATATCAACTAAATATCCATCCATGGAGTGTATTGCCAATTCTTCTCCACAGGAACAATAAATTCAAACTGTTCCCATGTAGGTGTGAAATATATCATATCTCATATCGTAGTATTCGAATTATAAACTTCAAAACGAGTTTATATATTGACATACTTTTTACACACAATACTGAAATTTGAAAATAGAATCTTATTATATATTTCTCTAATAAAATAATGATATATATTTCTTCCATTACGATACAGGGCTAATCCAAGAAGTTCATATCACCAGGAGTTTCCATCAATTAATTTTATGTAATGGAAAGCTTATGCGGGGCACGCCATTTTTATAGTATTTATTATAAAAAGTTTTGTTTCCAAATTTTACTTGTCTGTGGCATGTGCCCGCTTTAGCGCATGCGCGGTTAATGCGTGCGGTGATGTGCTGGGTTTTGGCTCCATTCATACGTATTGCTGTACTGAATTTTTCTTACTCTTTTGAATTTTCTTTTATTTAGTAGGTTCAATCTCAATGTATGAGTGTAGATAAAGTAGTGTATGAAACTGCACATAACTAGGTATTAAAACATTCGTGTGATACAATTAAAAACCGAGCCGCAGGCGAGGTTCACACTCAAACACAGGGAAACACACTCATGTTTTAATAGCCCTTATTATGCAACAGTTTCATAAACTACTATTTTATCACTCCTGTATTCTCCTATTATTTAAGGAGCTGGCTACTGTCTTATCTTAAATAAAAATTGCATTTGCTACTCATCATACAATACGCTTCTGTCCAACAAGGTTGAGGTCGCATTGCAGTATAACTAGACATGGAGCAATATTGAAAATTTGACATGAAGCAACAACCATCTGTGCAGAACACAGTAAAAATATTAGACAGCACCATCATTCCAGCGCCAGTTAAGATGACACTTTGTACATTTAAATTTCACATTTTTCTATAGATAATTACCGTGTAGAACCAAACAGGTGCAGTACATCGAAGGCGGCATCCAATCGTTCGGGGGTCAGCTTCGAACCCTGTGCGGGGTATGCGCTGGCGAGGTACCACACGCAATGGCGCATTGCGCTTGTCTTGCCGGAACCGGATCTAAAGGAAAGAAGAAAAATATGATTTAATCTTGTAGTAGTTAAATTGCAGCATCACAAGGAAACATTTCACAACCTCTGAAAGTCATAGTGACTGAGTTTTGAATTGACCAAGTCAAATTTAAAAAATCCCCGAATCATTTTTATTTCACGCTACATAATTTGTCTAGTAGTAGCCACGCTTCGATCGACAATCTAATGAACACGTAATTAGACGTAAACGGTAAAACGGCCGTAACTCTAGAACGGCTGAACCGATTTTCATCAAACATAGTTAAAACAATCTCGATAAAGTCACCTTTCAAACAAAAAAAAACTAACTCAAAATCGGTTCATCCATTTAGTAGCTATGATGCCACAGACAGATACACATAGGCACAAATACACAAACACACAGGTACACACATCAAACTTATAACACCCCTCTTTACGTCGGGGGTTAAAAATTAAATAAAACAAGTTTTTTGAAAATAATTATGTGCCACCCGAATAATAATTTTAGCCGAATGAATACCAGCACTGAATACAAGCCTTCAAGTGTCGCCACGTATCCCGGTCCTGAGCGTCTTGCATCCAGCGGATTAACGAATAATGCTGGTGAAACGGTCTAAAACTTGTAATATAAGATCTAGTGACTTATGTGTTGGATCATTTGGTTCATGATGGTTGAGCTGCGTGGTGCCACTCCATGCGTCATGTTCGTGAATGGGCGCCATCAGTTGGGATGGGTTATAATTTGGTTGCCTCGGAATTTTAGACCAAGTGAGGAATTTCCCAATGTCTTATTCGAGCAATTCAAAGCGCGGTAAACAGCTGTCATTCGTAGCGTCATGAAATATCATTAACTTCAAAATAATTTGCCATTTTAATAGTGGAATACAATAATTCAAATGTCTAGACTTAGTACTTAGGTACCTACTTTATTTTATTGCTAGTTTTCCGACACATATATTAACATTAAAAACATGTTTAAAGTAATACGTTTCTTAATTAATTCACCAATAATAATATAATCTAATTACAAAACGACATTATACGACCTTCAGTGTCCTTATTACGTATGCAAATGTAAACTGCTAATTCCTATTGCTATCCAAGTTTGTATGTTATTAAATAAAAACAAGAAAACTAAAAATATACGCGACATTTTGCTTCATGTTACGCTCATTATTTCCTATATCAAAGGATTTAAGACAATTTCACGCTTGTTAAGAGAGACAAAATAAGCTTTCAAAAATCTATCTTGTTTCTTGGAACTTAAAGTTCAAACTCTTTTGTATGACCAAAACCGGATGATTTCAACGGTTGTCAGCGATATGGTTTTGACTCTTGTTTCGTGAAGCTCAAAGTTCAGACTCCTTTGTATGATCAAAACTAATTTCCAAGTGAACTGTTATAATAATCACTCTATATTTTAACGACCGGATCTTAACAGATGGCGCCACACGATAATAATTTGTCAAAGGAGGTTTTAACAAGATAAATGTTTGAACAAAAACGTTGGTTATTTATGGTCTTCAATTATCAGTGTTTAGTTATTATTTGTTTATGTTGTTAATTATAGGTTCTGATATAACTTTTGTGTTTTATGATATAACCTTATTTTTGCTTCTAGTGCGTAAAGTAATATAATAATGCTAGCTGTCGTCCGCGGCTCTGCCCGCTTGGAATTAGTAGTTCCTTCAATATCTTTATAAATTACTTGCTATTTACCCGCGGCTTAGCTCCCGTGGACTACCCTACTGGACCCGTTTTCGGGATTAACAATATCCTATGTCATTCAGGAATAATGTAGCTTTCTATTGGTGAAATATTTTTATATCGGTCCAGTAGTTTTGGAGCCTATTCGGTACAAACAAAAAAATCTTTCCTCTTTATAATATTACTAGCTGACCCCCGCGGCTTCGCTCCCGTCAAAATTATAGCCTATGTTACTCGGGAATAATGTAGCTTTCCATAGGTGAAAGAATTTTCGAAATCGGCCCAGTAGTTTCGGAGCCTATTCGGTAAACAAACACACATACAAACAAACAAAAAAAAATCTTCTTTATAATATTGTATAGATATAGATGTATAGATATAGATACTATAGATAGCCTATGTGTTCTGATGTATAAGCTATATTACTGTAAAGTTTCATCAAAATCCGTTCAGTAGTTTTTGCGTGAAAGATTAACAATAATCCATCAATCCATCCTCACAAACTTTCGCGTTTATATTTGTATATTAGGATTCGTAATCACGCCATTGCGCCGCGCGCAAGTATTGGCTGCCATGGCTATAGCCAGAATTGACACAAGCCATCAGTGTCTATGAATAATCGGTGACACGCTCACACGCCGATACGCACACGTAGATGATTTTTGTTCTTAGTTTAAATTTTATTCAAGCATATCTGCGGTAGTTTCAAAGTCGCTTGGTATGGTCACGTGATGTGAAGACACGAGGAACATGTAGTGAAGAAAGCATTGCATCTACCTGAACACAAGAGAGGTAGAGAACGACCTTCGGCTACGTGGTGGACTAGCATGACAAAACTCCTATCAGAGAAAAATTGCCCGACCCGACAACCCAGGACAGATTGTCCTGGTGCCAGAAAATTACGAAAGATGACCCCACTTAAAGTGGTGCTAGGAAGAAGAAGCATTTAAATTTTCTTCGACCAATACCTTAGCGCTGGTTTCGCCTGTATGTACAGCTTTGACAATGGCTACTCTAGCAGTGTCGGTTCTCTGTAGAGGCCTGTAAGCCTTCTCTATGTGAGTTGGCCGTTACCACTCGGACCCAGTCCCAGCAAAGGATGGTAAATGTATATACGTATATATGTATTGCTTTTGACTATTATTGATATACTCGCGAATATCTCACTTTATGGTAAGCAATGATGTGGCCTAAAAGTAACCTATTCACTCTTTACATACATAACTGGTTCTAGGGCCTATTTTTAGGGTTCCGTACCCAAAGAGTAAAGAGGATCTTATTACTAAAACTCCATGGTCCGTCTGTCTGCCTGCCACCAGGCTGTATCTCATGAACCGTGATAGCTAGACAGTTGAAACAGAATAAAATAAATATTTAAGTGGGGCTCCCATAAAAGTCGTGATATTTTTGCCGTTTTTTGCGGCAATGGTACGGAACGCTTCGTGCGCGAGTCCGACTCGCACTTGGCCGGTTTTTTTGCTAACCAGCCAAGAACGACAGAGCACACTTGCCTAGATAGAAGTAACGTAACCACTCTTGACTAAAGATTCTGTTTTCAGGACGCATGTCCTTTACTAACCTGCCAAGGAAGACGATGGCCCTGTCTCTCCTAGAAGCCAGCATGCAGCGGTGCGTGGACTGAGCTGCTGCGAACACATGAGGCGGCATGTCATCAGCTCGACAGCCGCGGAACATTGCTGCCACCTGAAAATGAAGATTCGGTTATTTGCTGGTCCGAGATTAAGTTTAGGATCACTCTGTCGGTTGCCTCAGTTTTTAACCAGTTCTATGCTTAGTCATATCAGAAGGGGATGAGCAACATAATGTGTTCTACTAAAGAAGATAATGATTTGACATGTTTATAAAGAGGGCTACCGTAGTTCTGATTAACAATAAAGGAGCATGCGATGACATATGACAAGAGTCGGTCATTAAGTGACAATCAAGTACTTATAGGAACTTGTGGCAGCTCATTTAGAAGCTGTGGCCTGAACACTGCCTTGACACTCGGTTTCTGAAAGCCTGACTAAGTAGAATAGCATAGAAAAGAAAACATTTATTTAACATAGGCACACCAGCAAGAAACGCAAAGTATCATAGAAGAATAGTCAAAGGAAAATACAATCAAAGTTCAAGAATTTCAAGCAGCATTCCCCATACCGAAATGGTTACCAACTCAGCTGATTTTCAATTGGCATCCCGCTAGTGACATACGGACGTGGGTAAATAGAAGTGTGTTACCTGACTTAGAATAGTGTAACACCGAATAACACGTCCCCGTAATTTTACTAATACGAAACACCGAACAACGAATGCAGGCTACCACAAAAAAATTAACGCCCGTACCCATGCCCATAATATGAAGGTGTTGAACAAGAAACCTCTAGCTGATCAACTTACCTTCTCAGTATAGACAGGGGAGTACTATAGGCCCAAGAACCAGAAGCACATTACAGACGCGAGCTTGCGGTAGACCAGCTGCGTATCGTGAGCAAAAAACGTTGAGACAGCAGACATCTCTCTGCTGTCTCTCTTTCAACTCTTTCCTTCTCAGTATAGACAGGAGCCCGAGTGCCAGGAGCGCATTGCCAGCGCGGGCGTGTGGCAGACCGGCCGTGTATCGTAAGCGAAGTACATTGGGTTCCCACAGGGAAGATAGCTAGGTCCACACTTTCTTACCTTCTCAGTGTAGACAGGAGAAGAGCGCTTCGGCGGCCCAAGTACCAGGAGTGCATTACCGGCGCGGGCGTGTGGCAGACCAGCTGCGTATCGTGAGCGGAGCACGTTGAGGGCACCGCATTCGTTTAAGCAGCGCAGGGACGCTATGTCCTCGCAGCGTTCTAGTTGGGGCGGGTTTGCCTGAAAGATAATGGATATGAGATTTAGATGATATGAATCTTAGAACGTATACTCAGTGGTATGGTCTCCTGCGTATTATTTCATGTGACAGTGGCATTGTAAATTAAACGTTATCTTCTGAGAGTATTTTTGTTCAAACTACGAGTATCTGTTACAGTCGTTTAAACTACTGTCTTTATCTTTCCGACAGAACAAGAGTAGAAGAGTTCATCGTGCAGAAGCTCGTCTCGTAACAGTGCTCAAGCAGACCATATATACTTCTCCTGTCAAGAACCGTTGTTTTTTCTGTTAGATATACTATTCCAAATAAACAATGAAGGCATTAGCCTTTGATTCCCGTAAAAATAATTCATGAAATACAAAACTATTTCGACCAATGAATTGGTTCTACTATCAGAAATATCTTGGTTATCGCCTGAGATCTCCAAATACGTAAGCAGTTCTAGTTGTCGCACGTACCTTCTCCAAATCATCTTCATCAACGGTAAGTATCTCGCCAGTCTGCAGCACGCGGACCTTGGCTCTGCCGGTGTCTGCCTCTCCATCCCTCACAACTGCCGTGAACCCACCGCGATGCGCCAGCCACATGTGACCGGCTTGCAGCCATTCCTTCTCGTTTGCTAGCTGCTCTTCCGATTTAGCCTGGGGAGAAAAAATTGTTGGTTAATATTATTTGGTTCAAGTAAGAAATCAACACTTGGGGGTGGCCTATTAGGTCACTAATGAATCTCTTTCAGCTGAAATGGTATCGATTAAGAAATTGTCTCAAAAACGGCTGTGTGAAATACAGCTGGACGCACATGAAAAGTAGAAATGTATAAAGTTTTTGATATTTAACTACGGACAAAAAAAATGTTCATCTGTTTACTAAACACGAGAGCTTCTTTATAATACACGGATGACGACGAGTCTTGTCGTGTGTTATGTTCTATTTTGAAAGATGAAGGATAAATATGGAAATGAATACATGATGGAAAGGTTTTCAAAATTCAAAGATTCGCTTGTCTTGTACCTAAGCGCAAATCCAATCGCGATGATATCCCCCGAAGACTGGATGAATATTCAAAAATTTGTGCAATTAATGCAGCCATTTGAAGAAATAACAAGAAATCTAAGTAGTTCTCAAATCAGTATTTCATCAGTCATACCATTAATTCAAGTTCTTAAGACCACATTACAACAAGAAGAGACGAAACCTAATACTTCAGAACAATTCATAAATTTTATAACAAAATTACGCGATGAATTGAATTCATGTGTAAGATTTGGAAACCTGGTCGAAGACGACAAATACACTATTGCGACGTATTTGGATCCGCGATACAAATCGCATTTTTTCACCAGCGTCATTGCAGAGCAGGTTGAATCTAAATTACTTAATATGACGATTAACACTATTAGAACCAGACAATCCAATTCCATCCAAGATGATGACTGCGAACCTTCCCCCAAAAGAAGCCGAACTCAAATTGCAATTGAAGACATTGAAGTGCAGACTTCTACTTCCAAATCATCAGCATCATTGCAAATATTGGATGTTAAGTGTAAATGAAGACCAGGAGGAGGACTCTTCTACAGCTGACGATGGTGACAATTTACTTTTAAAGATACAGTCACACCTTCGGGAGTACAAGAAAGAAAAAAGACTACCTCTTCATGAGGATCCCCTTATGTGGTGGAATGGAAATGCGCACAAATACCCCCATATTTTGCCAATAGTTCGCCAATACTTATCAGCTCCCCCCAGCAGTGTAGCCAGTGAGCAATTATTTAGCGGAGCTGGTTTAATATATGAAGAACATCGAAATAGGCTGAAAGGTGAAAAAGCGGCCAAGTTACTCTTTATTAAATATAACTTGCCGCTGTTTAATTTTGACTACTAAAATACAAATTTAATAAAAAAAGTTTTAAATGTAAAATTGTGCTTTTTTTCATAGTGTTAACGCTTCCGTTTCCGCTTCCGTTAAGATTTACTTTTGACATCTGTTTCCGTTTCTGCTTCCGTTATGCCAGTTCCGTTGCATCACTAATAAGCAGGCATCTAAGAACAAGCCATCACTTGCCTATACCGTGGCTGAAGCCATAGGAAATGCCAAACTATGACTGACGAAACTTGTTAGTTATTTTATTAGGAGCATGCACAGCAGTTAACTGGCTAAATTCATCATAATAGTTATCGAAACCTAAAACATTCGTATTCATGACTCGCCAATTACTCCTAGTACCCACAGTATTCGATAATACCTATAATCCACACCGCCACGTTCAGTTATGTCACGAACTCGCAGTAGGAACCAATCACCTAGCGGATAACAGCTTTTACAACAAACTAGTCACAAGTGTCGACGTATTAATCACTCAACTGGTAGAGATCATAGGTGTGTCTACAAAAACACCGAACTACCCATAATTATGTGTGTATCATTCTTTAGAGAAAATAAAAATAAAATACGATCGAATGATATTAGACCAACAGAAGAAATAAAGCTCCTTTCAACTTCTGAACCCCGTCTCTAAAAAGGTGGTCATGCTTAGGCAAAAGTGTCCTGAGGGCCTCATCAGAAGGTAAAAAAAAATGAAAGATGAAAAGAATCGAATGAGCAGGCGTTTTAATGGTCTCGCAATGCCTTGCCAAAGCAGTATAACCTGGGATGTAATCAAAATAATATTTATAAAGAGGTAACATTGTTAATTTTTAACCGACTACTTTATTTTGTAAGAGTTTTTCCCGGGCTGATATTACTGATCCGTTTACAATGAATGTTTCGCTGGTAGAAAGCCACACTTTCACAGGCTTCTTTTATCCCAAGACTAGATTTTCAAAACTAGGACTCGTTAGTCACATGAGTTCGAGTCCTTTGAGTCTTCTGAGTCCTTTCGAGTCTTTTAAGTTCTTTGAGCAAGACTGAGACATGAACTTGAGTTAGTGTATTATAATAGATACTACTGGGTGATTTTTTATCATCATCCATATTTATTTCCTGATTGAAATTAAATCGCAAAATAAAAATTTGTATAAATTTAATTGCATTAAACGCAAATTACCTAATCAAAAGTATCCACCTGAAGACTGACGATTTGCTGAATCTAAATGCGTGTTAAAACGTTTAAATAAAATAATAAATGGCGCACGGTTGGCGCAGTGGTTGAGCGATCGACTGCTGCGCTGCGTATCGCGGGTTCGATTCCCGCACGGAACAAATATTTGTTTGACCTACAGGTAGTTGTTCCGGCTCTGGGTGTTTGTGTATGTGAGTTTATATGTTTGTAAACGCATCCACGATACAGGAAGAAATTCCTAGTGTGGGGCAAATTAAAAAAAAAAAAAAAAAAAATACACATAATATTTACTTATAATAAATAAAATAAATATTCCGGAACAATTTACACAGCGCAGTACAGCAGCTTTTTCTACAGCTATGGATTTAGAGAAATCAGTCATGAGTTCTTTTTGGCAGGACTCTATTTGGCAGGACACAAGTATTTTTACAAAAGACTGCAAATTCTGAAGGACTTTAGCTCTAAGTTTTATTTATAAGAGTCGAGACTTCAAAAAAAACTCAAGTTTTATTAAATAAGACTCCATAATTCGAGTTTCTTACAACACTCCCACCACTCATACAAATTCAAAGGCACGCCACAAAATAATAGCATTGAAACCATCGTTCTTATACTAAGTACACCTAAAAGGAAGTGTCGTCGGCATCAGTGCTCAAGAAAGCTTGTAATTTCCCCATTAGATTGTTAACGCCGTCCTAGAAACCAGCTGAGACAGTAATTGTGGGTCCCAAGTGTCATTGATGGCCGATAATAGTGTTCGGTGGACCGTTTTTATTGACATTTTATTTTAAGTACTCTTGTAAAGAGTGGAGTTATGGATTTGGCGTTAGAATGGATTAGCTGGAGACATTATTGGAGGATGTAGTTTCAGATTGTTATGGGGTGGAGGATATATACGGAAACGATGTACTAAATGTCCTCAGTAAAACCTGAAGTTAAGACGAGTTGAACCATCGGTCATGCTGACCCCGAGAATAAATGTCATGTAAGTTTGACCGCCATATTGATTCCTTGGATAAAACTTATAGCTAATAATCTAGCATGACCTTAAATGGCTTGAAAATACATCTACAGAGGCAGTTATTTATCAAAAAAACCTACGCATGAGTACGTACCACAATACATACATTACTTACATTTCGAACCCACACTACAAAACACTATTAGGAAGTCATAGATGTTCAGCCTACACTGTTCGGCAGGTGTATTTCCGTAATTATAAGCTCAATTTGATCGGCTGCTGTGACTAGGTATAGGTCAGTGGGAAGTATAATTGGGAAGGGTAAGAATTAAAAATAGCACTACAACAAGCACGCTTGACGACTTAAAAAAAAAGAGGCGGTTCTCAATTCGTCGGCATCTTTTCTGAAAAAAAAAACAGTTATTTTTCTTTCTGTAGTGTTTGTTTTGGAAAACCGTTTAAATTTTTTGTTACAAGTTTAATTTTTCTTTTACCTTCTTTTTCCGTTACCCTATATTGACATGAAACTCATTTGCAATCGTTTTGAGGGCACCTCATAACAATTCCAACAAGCCTAAACACGACTGGGATACATCGTTTTATTACGGAGTTCTGGTGCCTACCTTCCGGCCTCATCACCTGATCAGTTCGATGTTACCATTTTATTAGTGGCGATCTGTGATCTTCTTCATCAGTTCAGATTCACTAAATGATACTTTGTGAATGCGTATGCTTGCCAAGTTGATGACAATACAAAATGCACTATGTGTATGCCTATAAAATTTGAAGAGTTCCCTCGATTTCTCCAGGATCATGACATGATGACCTTGGGTGCTCCCATGGTCATCATGTCAGGATGGAAAGTATACCTGGGAAGTATACCCTTTCAAACAAAAGAAGAATTTTCCAAATCGGTCCAGGCATCTTTGAGTAATCGGCGAGCATACTTATAAACGTGTTTCATCGTCGATCGCATCATCGCTTACCATCAGGTGAGATAATGGTCAAGCGCAAGCCTATCAATAATAAAAAATAAAAAAACACACATTGAAACATGGTCGCTAAATTTCATAAGCATACTTTTTATACCTGTAAAATGCGCGTTTCCTGCAGGATAGGCCAAAGGAGCGAAGCCACGAGAAACGTTAATTATAATTATTTTGTTTGGTCAATTATTATTTATTATAGCAGCAATCATCAAGTCAAGACTATTAAAGGACCAGCCAGCGATTCATTTGACATTTCGCGCACCTGTCATTTCGTAATTGACGATTACATCTCAATGTTCAAACATCACATCTGATGGGAGTGGCAGCGATTCTGTCAAATGTCATGTTTGCTATATTAGTCATTGAGTTAATATGTACTAGAGAAGCTATCCTAAGTAAAGGACATGCTCCATTTTGGCAAGAGTTTAAACTAAACTTCGCTGCAGCGCTGAAACAATAATTAGCCGTCTAACAAAACAGTATAAACACGCAGCGCTAGAGCGCTTATAAGGTATAGTTTTCTCGCGATCAAAAAGACGGAAGCGCCGTGATTTTCATGGCGCTTACGCGTTTCGTTCAACATTCTGCAACAACTTGTCACTCATATAGACTAAACTGCTGACTGACTACAGAAGCGGTACCTACATAGCTTTATACCTAACAAGCTTCATTAGAAATCACACATTTTTACAAAAAAAATATTAGTTGAAATACCCTTAGTAAAGTAATAATTAATTTAATATTATATTTATGTACTTCTTTTTTGGGACATTCCCACAGCACTATTCACTTACTTATTTATATCACTGCAACTCCTGAAAGCCAGAATCAATAGTGGTGACCATCAGAAAAGCACCGTGGCAATGAAGCTCGACGAAGTCCCGGAGAATGAATTTAACTGTCTTGGATCCCGCAACGAAATTAATCAGAAAAGAATAGGGGAGGAGTAGGAAAAAAATAAAATTTTCAGTTCCCTCCATATCAAGTAGGAGACAGAACAAACAAGGCCAATGGGCACAAAGGGTCATTTACAACTGGGATAAGCCCAGTTGCCTGGCACCACGGATAAAAATTAGCATTAATATTAATGGGTCCTAACATTGTGAGGTGTTACTCGTATATTTGATTCCAATAATAAATAGGTATGGCAAAAACGCTTGAACGCACGGAAATTTGTTCTAGTTACCACAAGATCCGTATAGTAAACATCTTCTGATGCAGCCTGTACATTGTTCAACATAGTATTGCTTTCATTCTGCCAAAGAATACACTCCCATAAGATATGATGTGCAGATTGTACATATTCGCAGTCAGATGTAGAATACTGACATAAAGGCGAGGCAACGAGCTCGAAGGAAAATAATTTACTTTTAAAGTTACCATACCCTGTGAGGAATTGGGCAACACAGTGATCCACCTCCAGCCACGTCCTGGCCAGTCGCACGTGAACAGATGGAAAGAATTGGTGGAGGTGTCGGCCCTTGATGGAATTATCCCACCTACATTGCCATTCGGATAAAAGTTCCTCCCAGACGTCAATATGTGGTTCAAATAATCTAGAGATTTTCTCACGGTCACTCCGCGTCCATGGTTTCTCGTGCTGAATAGTACATTGCAGCACATCGTTCAAGCAAGTACCGGTAAGGTCTCAGTACTAACCGTCCTGTTTGTTTTGCATAAGAATATCAAAGCTAAAGGCTGACTTTGAAGTAATTTACGTTGTCCCATTATTTAGGTACTAGCTGACCCCCGTGACTTCGCTCCCATCAACTGGATACCTACATACCCTACCCTACCCTAGACACCTACCCACCTATCATAACTACCAATTTGTTAAACTATTTATTTGAAAAACCACAGTCAGTTCCTTTCTGAATATACTTAAGATTGTTATTTTCCGCTATAAAAACCAAAGTCAGCTAATTCTACCTACACTTGTTACACAAATTGTCACATCTTATTTTTTAGTCTATATGAGAAATGAGGCAACATGGCGTCCACCAAATATTTCAATTTAAAAATGATTTTCTAGTTACTCATTGACGAATAGTTATTCCTTTGCATTTCGCCGTATTAGTTGAATTATAAGTGCAATATCTTAAAACACACGACAGCATATTTAATGCGTTTGAACGTTTTTTCGTTTAAAAACAAACAATGACATAGGCGCTCAACATCTAGCAAGCAACTGAGTAAAGTGCGGCCGGCCGACCCCAAATGAACTGAACACAGCAGTGATGTATGGTGACTTCTCTAGTGCGTAGTACATTATTACCTCAATGATATTAGTCAATCATTTGTTGTCAATACTTAATGCAGTGCGCAGATTTCATGTATTTGAAGTGTTAAAAAATAAAAGGGAGTTAGTGATACCCTGACGGTGACAGTAATGGAAGAAGATAACGTGTTGCGCTGATCCTAAGTAACATGGGACAAGGGCAGGAAGCTGATAGAGTTTTCAAGAAAAATGGAGCTTGCTGTTGGGATAGCACAACAACATACGAAGAACAAAAAAAAACCCAAAGCACTAAGCAGCATCACAAATAAAAAGTCAAGGCCGTGAAACGACGAAATCTTCTTACGTCACTGTTTTTTAATTCGATTATTTTCTATCGGATGAAGCAGTAGCTTTTGATCAACACTAGGAAGAAGTAGGTAGAAACCACACTATTCATTTCCACGACCAAATAATCACTGCTCCAAATTATTACGAAACTTATGACGAAACCATAACTTAGTAACCAATATTACTGAACGATAAATCTGAAATTACGATATGAAAACAATTTGAAATTCATTGCGCACAAGATACTGCTAATAAAATAATGGGTAATAAAGTATACAAGCTTATAAACATTATGGATATATTTTAGACAAATAAGGGAACTTTACTGCCAAAGATATTAACAATTCAAGTCCTGGACAGCTATGTAATGTTGTAAGACTAAGATGGAATAAGAGTTGATAATAGTCTTGTAGTACTTTCTAAAATGCAGAACGGATTGCTAGATGAGGAAACCGTTTAAGCGACTCAAGCTTACAATTACAATCCCACCGCACTATTCCCAAACCACTGCAACTTCTGAAAGCCAGAATCAACAGTGGCGACTACCAGAAAAGCGCCGAGGCAATGAAGCTCGCCGAAGTCCCTTAGAATGAATTTAACTGTCTTGGATCCCGCAACGAAATTAATCTGAAAATAATTAAGGAGGAGTAGGAAAACTTCCAATTAGTTACTAATACATAAATTGGTGTCAACTTGGATAAGATCAACACAGGTAAAGCCATTACTGGTATATGTATGAAAAGCATCCTAAACCACACAAATCAAATCAACTAAATAGAAAAAAGCAAATGAATATAAATTCGAGACATTCGCATGACTACAATTATATCAGACCACTGAGCAAGCCATCTATTTGCCGAAACATAAATAAGCCTAACAATTAACTGGTAATTAAAGGTTGATGACGAAGACAAAATTGCTGCAGAGTACCTACGTATTGCTTTCTAAATATTAAAACTAAATGAAAGTAAAACTTTTAAAACTTTAGTTAAAAGCACACTTTGTTAACAAGCATATTACAAATTAGATGATTATATTCAAGATAAGAAAGCTTGGAAACATGCTGGTCCTGCTCCATTGGGCAATCTTTAGTGTAGACAAAATCAAATTTGTTAATTTATATTCATAGTTATTGTAAACATTTTTTTTTTTAAGAAATTGACTCACACACTGTTCCATTGTTGTTGAATTAGGTATTTTACCTATGTTTGCAATATTTGTAGTATAAGTATGTGAGAACCATGTTCCTATTTATCTGTTATAAATTTTAATAAATTTACCTGTTAAGGTGATATATACGCCCCAATGTAACGCAGTACTGGCCGTGCGCCCGCTCGATGCTTAAATATCAAAATTGAATCTCCTTTTGAACAGTTTTGTTTGCAAAATATTATTTGATTTACATATGCTGTGTTAGGTATGAAGAAATTCTAGCCATCAATTTTTCTGTATAAAATTACTTTTAAACATCCAAGTCGTTTTTGAGGAGTTTCCAAAATATGCGAAAACATATCGTGTTGTTAATTATTTTTTTAAAGCAAAACTATTAGTAACACGAAAAAATCTAGTGTTCAAAATTATGTACTTGAATCAATAATAAATATATATTTTTTTCAAATCTTTTAGCCTAGCTATTACTGAGGAGTATGCTTTAGAAAGTTACCGTTTTACGGCACTAAAGCGTATGTAGGCCCTTAATGCTTTTAATACTTTTTACCTGTACGTAGTATAGTGTGTAGTGCTATTCTGGGTTCATGGTCCTCACATATATGAATTTATCAATGTATATAATTATGTAAATATTGTAAGACAACAATTTTTTTAAAAGAGTAAGTATGGAGTTTCTTGTGCATTCTTCTCCATAACAAGCTACTTTTCCGAATGCATGGTAGAAACAACTTTTATTACTTGTAAATTTAATTTGTTGTGCTTGTTTGACGTTCAAAAGTGCCGCTTATTGGCCTAGATGAATAATATTATATTTGACTTGACTTGACTTAAAATGTCTAACAGCTGTTATCAAAAACCGACAAAGTGAAGGAAAGTCTATCAATATAAATGTGGACCAGTATCGCAGCCAGATGGTATCCGGCGGTGGACAGCAATTTGTTCAACAAAAACATGAAAATAATAACTTATCTCTCAGTGATCTATTAGTAGGGTGAGTCTCTATATGTATCTCATAGCTGTTGAAACATCCGCAAAATTTAAAGGAGTCGGTTCAAAAGCTTTAGATTCACTTATGCTATTTTTTGTATTGTTACTGTGTCTTTCTTAACAATCTGGGACAGACCAAAGTGCCACTAGATCATATTATAAATAAGAGAGAGTAAGATTTGGCGAGCCACTCGTAAATAGCTTATTTTGCTAAAGCCTCATAAGAATATATAACAAGCTGTATATTGCAAGTAATAAAAATGTCGTTAAATCTAACATATTCAACAAAAAGTATAACGTTTGTCACGTTTTAAAATATACATAATTAACAAAAACATGTCCAAGTTAATGGAAACTGCTTAATGAATACACGGGTACATTATATATATGTAGAGGTAATTGTTTTTGTTTATTGTTTACGCCTGAAGGTTACAGTAGGCATGTATTTTAGCTAAGATCCTCTTGGTTCGCGCATGAGACTTGTGTGTGTGCAGTTGAAGACAAACATGTAAGATATTAAAAAAGCCCGATACCTTAAGATAAACGACGATAAACGATGAATGAGCTATGTGAAACATGATGATATGTCTAGAAGCGTGTCTACAGAGATGATGTCTATAAATATGAGAAGAATAATGTTGCAGTCGTTGTACCGACCCCAAAGAAATTGGGATAATGATAAATGATGATTACCGTGAAACAAACTATTTAACTACAAAAATGCAAAACGATGGTTTGAAGCGTCAAGCTCGAAACATATTATAACTAAAAGTCTTACTTGGTAATAGTACTGGTAGAAACAAACTAGTTTTAATTCATAGAACAATGTGACCACACATTATGGTATACTAAATTATAAAATTTACATCTTGAGGTATTGCAATTTGGCTTTACTTCTTAGGTCCTGCTCGTCTCGCCCCACAAATAATGTATGCACACATTATTTGTGGGGCGAGACGAACTGGGTGATAAAAATTAGTTTCCTCAAGTAAGTTTTGTTGATAAAAATATCAAGTTGTTTTGTGTAAGCGCCGCCAAATTTGGACTGTTTATGTCCTTTGGCAACCACAGACTTGGATGGGAACGTATTTATCTAAAACAAGCTTTGTTTCTGCATTTCTACTTGATTTGCAGCAGGTGATACTAGCATTATTATATATGTTATTTCTAAGGCAGAATAAGTTTTGAAGATATGAAAACGTTCAACAATTAATATTGTTGTACTTAGCAAATAATAAAATGATAATACCGGCTTGTTACTGCCACACTGCAAGGCACTTGATACAGATAAAGCATGAGCATTAAATTCTAAGCAAAAATTAAATTTACAAAATTCAAAACCGAAGTTTATAATGTCCGAGTTAATAAAATATATCAATTTAACTTCATTAACTATAGAAATACATATAAATCATAACCACTATAAAAAGAAGAACGCCTAAAACATATAATATAAATTCTAAACTAATAAGAAACCAAAAGTCATATATCATAGTAATATTAGAAAGAATTCAACTATGTGTATCATAAAGTAAATGAGATACATTAGTTCTGTTTGATTTTGCATTAATATAAGAAATGAGAACAGTTTTATTTATTGTATGTTTTATATGTGACAACTTAAGTGTGAATTCATTATAATATTTGATTACGCTTAATTTCATTTCATTTGGAATTATAATGCTTTTAAATGTGTTGTATTATTTAAATGCACTATAGAAACAGGTGTGCTTTCTTTCAAAATATTTTTAATTCTGTGTCAATTTTCGTTATAGGTACCGATATTATTTGCAGCTCTTTTTCAGTAGATTTTATGTAGCCGGATCAGTGCTTCCAGTATATGTAAATTATGTATTGTAAACATTTTAAAATATATAATTTACATATATTTTAAGCAGGTACTATTCATTCAGACTAGTTTAATAGTATTTTACAGAATTATTTTACAGTGAAATGAAATTAGAAATGGAAAAGAAAAACTTGCTACGCCGATCATAAATAAATTGGGATAAGAACCAAACCATGATAAAGGTCTAGCCAAACTTGAAATGTTATAATCTATCATTTCTCAAGACATCAAAGAAGATTTTAAAAGAGAAATAACCAATAAAGTCAGTGGTCACATTGTATAGTTATAGTGCGAGTGTTTCGATTTAATTTTAGCCTCCGGAAACATGAGCGTTCCAGTTGGCGGATGATGCATTGCTACACCCACGTGGTGCAGGGTTGGTGCTTACTTTGTGAGAATGGATGGGATGGGCACATATTTCAAATAACTAGTTATAAAAGCCAGGGATCTCCCAAGACAGAGAGACACAATGTAAACTAACAACAAAAATAAGTGGAAAGAGGGAAGAAAGACCTTGGCCTTGCCTTGCCCTGTGTGACACTTTACCTATAATAGACTTTTGGATACAAAATTGGTCTCCATCACCATCTACTATAAAGTTAATACCATCTAAATCTCTACAAACATTGATTAAAACCATAAGATTTTGTTCTACAGCACGACAAGCCTCATCACAATCTCTTTCATCTTCTTTTTCTACCCAAACAGCATCAGCAAAACCTTCTTAAACCATCCAACCACAAACATTACCAAAATTCTTCGAGCCTACATTTCCTAATCCGCCTTTTCTAAACACTCCGTGGGCGGGCAGCCCTATGGCCTATATGGCCACAATTTTACGACCATTTTATTACATTGCAGGTGTCTGAATAAACACTGTTTACGTTTAAGGGTGACCTACTGAGCGCATCTGTCCGTACACGGAACAGCATTACGAGTTACGACATGTTACTTGGTGTTTGACGCGGATGTGGGATATAGGCACCGAATTAGATTTTACGGGTAGCTTCAAATGGATGGTAGGATTACTGAAACATACTAGGTATGTAAGTACTGAAAAATGGTGATGCTATTTATGGGTCAGCTTCAATATGTATGAATGGAGAGGAAGAGGAAGGTCGAAATTATGGGTTTTAATGTGTATAGGTGGAGGGGGAGAGGAAAGCAAAAAAAAAATTGTGTGTGGAATGCGATGACTAAAGGAAAGGGAGTGAATGAACGTGACGGTTGACAACGGAGATTGAAAGAAAAACGTGTTGTGCCGACCACAAGTAGCATGGGATAAGGGCAGGAGTTTGATGATGATGAAGATAAACGTATGATAAAATATGTTTTCGATAATACAATGAATCGAAAGGTGTGATGAGTATTCGCAAAACCAAAACAATTAAAAATTATATTATTCTTACTTATTTAGCAAAAGTGTCACAAACAATCGCACAATTTAAATCAAGCAGACAGACTTATCTTTCATAGTACAATACGTAGAAATGGAGACAAATCATTTCATCAAAGCACAATTATTCTATTTAGATTCTGTCTAAGCATCAGACAGACATCATAACTTGACTGACTATTGTCATAAGCCGGATAACAGTACTAAAATTAAGAGCAAATAAACTGCCGTTGAAGCACAAACACATGATCAGCAAACAAATAAAGATGAAGAACACACTCATAAATGGGATGACCGCTAGATGCAAACCAAGTTACGAAAATGATTACACTCTTGCATGAAAAACAGCAACCAACTTCTTTTGAAAAAATTGTTACCTTAGATTTGGAAGTGCAATAATTTAAAACTTGCATTCTTTAAGGCCTTTTCAAAATGTTACAAAAGCCACGGGGTCCCAGCGCTTACAAAGAAAATATGGTTCAAATAAATATCACTAGATAGCGAGTGCCATATGCATCGATTTGTTGTTAATTTTAATTAAAATTTTCTAGAATTGTCCATAATAATTATATGTTCTTGTTTTTATCAACTCTCCTAAGCACAAAATTATGCAATATTGGGCTCTTAATTCACATTTCAAAGATTATTTGAACGGATCCCTTGGCAAAATGTCTTCTACAAGGGCTAGGTAGAAACAAGAGACAGTCACATTTGTTGTAGACAAAGTAGTTCGCCTACGAACCTACTAACTTGAAATAATGCCTTTCAAACCGTATGTTGCAGTCTTACAAGAGTCTAAAATAATTGCAATCAAATATTTTATTAAGCACAACCACATCAAAGCTCACGAAAATCACACAAAAACACTGATAAAATCTCCTAATGAGCACCAAAGTAGACAAATGCATGGTTCGCGTCAAAATTAACGGCTATTGTTAAGCGGCCCTGACTCGAAGCCCTAATGACTGCAACTCGTGAGTCGCCATATAAAGACACGTATTATGCATATTTTTGATATTATACAACTGGTGATGTAATCGCTGTATTGGTGTTTAGTTGGGAGCTTGGTAAGGTGTTCAGTTTTCTTAGAAAAAATCAGTAGTTCTGCTAAAATGTCTACAAGATACAAAGAGCAGATAATAAGAAAGGGTGTTATTTTTTATTAAATGTTAGGAAATCTCTGTGGTTCAGGGCATAAACACTTAGAACAAAAAACAGGTATAGACGAAATAACTTAGAAAGTACGACACTTTCCGCCAGACGAAGCAGGAGGGCAAGTCAGACTTTTACCTACTAAAACCCACCCGAGTTCCTTCAGTTGCTTGAGCCAGGGCCGCGGTAACCCTTTTTCAAATTTATCCGTGACCCAGACAGGCATCGGCCCTAGCGGACCCCGTCAGTTTTTGCTGACATCTCTTTGAGGCGCGCGTGGAGCACAACACGCTGTCGACTCGGGTCTGGTCCTTATCGGACGGCGAGCTACCAATTACTCGCCGTCTGCAAGCCCGCGCTTATGGTGGCCGGGAATCGGCTTGCGAGAGGACGCCCAGGACGTCTCCTGCGGTGGCAAGGGACGCGGGGGCATTGAGTATTACTGCTTCGCAGATGGAGGTGACAGATTCCCATGCCCTCTCCGCCCCGTACCATGGCCTGAACCAGAACCTGACGCGAGAGGCCGCCACCGCCGAACGCCTCCACCAGGACACGGCTTTGCTCCGCCCGAGCGGGGCATAACTCCACCGTGTCCTCCAGGCGATCCACATAATGGTGACACCTAGGCGTTTCCTACCACCTTATCCTGAACAGGAACCTCCCGAAACAGTCGTGTCCGGTGAGGACCTGCGTCAGGCGGAAGGTGAGGAAACCGTGACACCTCTCAAGCCACTCCACAAAGAGGGGCTTTATCGCCGTAATTGTGGCCTGCCCAGCGTATGTCGACATGGATGTCGCCATTACATTCTGCGTTTCGCCTTCCCGCGCCACTCTCATATGTGCGCGAGGACTTTTGTCTCCAGATCCCATAGCGGCTAGACGAATGTCTGACACCACGATTTCAGTTAATTTGCCTAGCCTTTTACCAAGTAGTTCGGGGTCGGCTACCAGTCTAACCGAATAAAGCTCAATACCAGATTTTTTCATGGAGCGATTGCCTATCTAACCACCACAACTCAGTAACCAAGTACCGAATACCATACCCCATGGGAAAACTGGTGTAATATTTACAGTACCCGCTAAAATACATAGCGTTAAGTAGTATAAGCAGTAATTACATATAAAAGAAGATAAAATAACTCAAACAGAAAAATAATATTAAAGTCATGTTTGGCCTGCATCCAAAACTGAAGAGTTGTTATGATAAGAGCGAAAAAGTGCAGTTATTTAATCTGAAGAGACTCACGAAATTGGCAAATTTCCAATACAATTATGGAGATGTCAAAAGTGCTTATACGAAACAACGCTAAACATAGAATATGTCAACTTCTTATCTCAGGATAGTTTATGCCAGGAAATATTCTTTAGAAATGGCGGTCGATTTGTGCAACAGTTTCAATTTCAGTAATCGTTAGCGGTGCTTTAGTTCTAACCAACTATTGTAAACATTATTACAATGAGAAGGTTCATATGTTGATGTTTTTTTACGGTGTGAGAAATCTTGATGCAGATAATAACATATATTTATTTCCTATATATTTAAACTGCTGCACTTTGCACACAGCTTAAGATAGGTATCTGTTAATGAATAGGTTATCAAACTGCATCGCCGAACATATCACGCTATCATCGGGTGAGATAGAGACCAAAAACAAAAAAAATGTTAATAGAGTTAACTAGACAAAAGCATGTGACCAACATACTTAAAAGACCCTCACAAAGTTAATAAACTTTGTAAATCTCACAAAATATGGGATGGATGAAAGCGATGTTACCAAACCGTTTGACATTTTCTACAATCGTAAAACTAGTCATTTTCAATAACAGTTGAATCAAAACTCAGGTACAAAGATCAATTCCATAAATACCAGAGTATAAGTTAGCTTAAAAAAGCAAGAAGAACATAATATACTTAGAGATTATCTGAATACATACAATAATATATTCACACAATTTGAAAGATTTAACTCAAGCCCTTCAATTAAAACGTACATTTACAGAAATAGAACAGCAGGACATTAAAATCAACAGTAAATGCATTCATTTGGACTCTACTACGCTATCAAATGCCTTACTAAAATCCAAAGCCGACTTATTCCCACTACTGTTCACAAAACAATCCAATATTTTACAACAAAACGTTAAGGAGGAATTTCAAATACGCAAACGCCAGCAAAGTAAGTAAACCAGCTGTATAATTCAGTAGGTCTAAGACAAAAGGCTTGCAGTATCAACTAATGTTAACACCAGTCACGCTAAACAACCGGATTCTAGGCTAAAGCGCATATTTCAGGAATTCCGAGTGATCTACTAAAATGTTTCGAGTCCCCGATCGATTTATATTGGAAAATGGAATTTGAGTTGGTAAGATATTTAGCGACGCTTGAGAGAGAATTTTGATATCCGAACCTTTGAATTCCTCTGCGAGAGGTTAATAAATGCTAATGAATTGTATCATAATTATTATCAAATATATTATATCGCACCAGGATTCACAAAATAAATCAAATGCAAACTAAGACAAAGACATTTTTGTACCAGTATCAGCTAAACTAGGTGCTAATTTAATATAATTACATGTTATATTCATAGACTAACAATTTGCAAACATTGTTTCACACAAGAACCGCGTAAACCATAAACCTACATAGCTAAGTGATTTGGAATTATTGTAAACGTTCCGACTAGCAATTTTTTCGTCTGACAGATATGTTGTGATCGGCTTTATAACCTCAGAACTTGTTAAGTGCTAACCTATTTCGTAAGAATGCCTATGAATATTCAAACTTCAAACAGTCGATAATAGGAATTCCGATCATCGAAAGCATATGCCCTGGAGCTATGGAGACAATATTGTAAATAGATTTATTATTATTAGCTACGCCTATTTATTATTATTTATCGCATATCTTGGACATTAGAATTAATAAGTAAATATAGTAATAACCCTATATTTACATTTTATTGAATACGATAAAATTGTATTGCAAATTGAGCACGATAAAACAAATTTCAAATTATGGGCCTTTGTGTCCTTTTATGGGACAAAAATATATTTTAGTATATTAAATCGTGCTGGTGGCATTGTAGTATATTAACCACCGACGGCGTTGGCGTAATAGTACAAATTACCGAGAAGTTAAAACTGACAAGGCAGACTGATTCTTGCATCAATTAGAAACAGCTTTATTACCAAACAAACCAACCGTTTGATAGAGTTCAAAATTTAAAGTAAAAATCAAAATATTACTGAACTTTATTTTATTTTCTTAAACTAATCACAAAGTAGCCGTAACAGTAATTGACCACGCACGCATGATATTTATATAAATGAATATAATTTGATGACTATAAAAATTAATGAAGAAATTCAAACCAAAGCCATGAACAAATCAACACGTCACTATTCAAAAAAGCTAAATACAAAGCAGTTGTAACAATAATTGACCTGCTCTATGCCATGCATGAATGATACTATACATGAATGAAGAAATTTCAACCAAAGTACGCACAACTCACCACGTCTTGAAAGTCTTCAAACTTGTCAGGGTGTTATTACTGGTAATGGCGGCGACAGTAATGATCTAAGTGAATGCTGCACAGGAAACCGATACTTATAGATATGTTCATGCTACTAGTGATATTGGAGCGGGCGAGGGTACGGCAGTAATTATGACGATGATTAGCAGGTTGATGTTAAGTGTTATGTAGGACGAGGAGGAAAGTTAACGTGTATGTGGAGTGTAGATAGCGGATGATGTTCAAGGGCAAGGAGATTTTAATTTATTTGTCAAAGAAGAAATGAATAAAAACGGAAAAATTCAAAGGAGAATGCAGATGGACTAAAATTAAGGATCAACTAAGCAGTGCATTCAAACCTATATCTTTGATGTACGTGCCAATCTTAACTAACATAATAAGGAGGTAAAATTAAATGTTTGTTTAATGTTTGTACAGGGTAATCTCCGGAAGAACTGATCCAACTGTAAAAAATCACTAATAGAAAGCCGTAACGCAGCGCTGGATGTTTTCCTAGAAAAAATGATGGTTTCAACGGGATAGGCCACATTAGCAAAGGCGCGGCAACGGTGATATAATAATGTCACATATAATACCTGAAATACTCCATTCTAACTATCATATATTTCATACCATTTCCAATAGATTTTATGACCTTGAACACAATAAGAAGACACAAATTATCACATACCTCCACACTCATGATGTAACAATGAAAGCAATAGAGATATTACAGAAGTGGCTATGTTCACACATGGCAATACAATGTTCACATATAGCAATACTGGCCAGAGTCGTGATTCGGGCACAAATGATGAATTAACGTGGCCATGTGATAGATATCAAGTATTTGTTGATGGAGTATTCATTTCGTGGGTAACGCGTCAGTGTATTGATAAAACTGGTGTTAAATATGGGAATTAATTGTGTGATGAAGTTTATATAATTGATGATACGGTTGACGCAGTGGTTGAGAGATCGACTGCTGCACCGCCGATTGTAGAGCCTACAGATAGTTGTTCCGGTCTGGTTGTTTGTGTATATGAAAATTTTGTAAATGCACCCACGATAAAATGGTTGGACGAAGGGAATTGCACCTGGTGTGTCTAGTGCAAAAAGTAATAAGAACAAGAAGGCCAGGATACCTTTCTGACAAAATAACATTTGACCAGCGAAACCGACCCACTCGTAGTCATTTGCTAAACAGGTTAGTGGTCTGTCAGCACAAAACGGCCTCTTATAGGGGTAGTTTCAAGTACAGTGCAGCTAAAATTTGGAACGATCTGCCTCCGCCTCTCAGACAGAACATGTCTCAGCCCGTATTCAAGGCAAGAGTTAAAAGGTTATTTTTTCTCAAACAGAAATGTAAAGAGTAATGTTGTACTGCTGCTACCTCTGTTCATACAAATTAGGCATTATGATTGAATGCATTTGGTGGGTTTTTAATTTTATTTAATAAGTTTATGTATTGTTATTACGAGTACTTTGTTTTTTTTTTTGGGCATTTATATGTATAAGTAGTATTAAGATTAGTTTAAGGTATTTATATTTTTGTGTTAAGTGTTGAGAGAGAGGGGGCGGGCTGTAAATCAGCGTTGACTAGCGTTGTGGCTATGCTGCACACTGATCAGCATTTGCTGAGCCCGCTCCTTTTACCACACTGAGTGTTCTCATATAGCCACATCTGTGTTTAACACTATTTAGTATTAAGATTGTACACATGCAGTGTTTGGTAATAAATGTTTTCTTTCTTTCTTCTTTAAAGGCAAAAAATTAATACCTATCATAAGTAAAATGTCTTTTAGATAAATACTCTTGCCGCTACTGCAACATTTAAAGATAACGCAAAGGCAATTCAAGTTAGTAACGCTTCTAAACACGGGCGAATTTTCAGATACATAATGAATTAATCGGATTTAAGCCAAGCCTGAATAGCTGAGGTAATATTTCAGTTTTGAATGCCAATCGGTAACGATGTATACTAAGCTATGTAAGTATGAAAAATTTACCCAAATTAACTTAGCTTAGATCTTGGTCCTGAATCCCGCTTTGCAACCGTTCATTAATATGTCAAACGTCGAGTATTTTCTATAATGATAGCACTTATACATAATCGGTTTTCGTAAAGTTAAATACTGTTTTACGCAAAACCTAGAAATCTTTGGTTCCTAAAGAAATACTATTGCAAAACGCTACATAAAAAAGAAAATTACGCACATCAACGTATCTACGTTTCTATCTATCTGAGCCAACAGTTGTACAATTTAACAATTTTATCCCCATTAGAAAATCGTTTACAGACAGTTAACTGGTGGCCGGCAGCTATAAATCTTTGTCAGTCGACAGCTGATGGCATTTAATTCCCCTGTTTAATGGTAAATTTATAGAAACGTTTACATTATTATGTTATTATGTGTGTCCTTTGCAATTATTGGATTCTAGTGCATGGCTTTATTAGCATAAAGTATTTATTCAATGATTTTATAAAATTCAACTTTATGGTGCCTGTCTTTTAGAAAAATGAAGACTAAAATTATAAACTCGTACGGGAAGAAAGACACAGAAGTTTATTTAGCAAAAAAATACACATACTGTATATATAGATAAGTATAAGAAAATCTTAATTGAAATACATGACAATATGCCGTGAGTGTATGATATTTTATGTTACGTAGTGATTGAAAGAAAAACATTGTGTGTCTCAGGTCTGAGCCAGTATGCCCAGTTCAGCAAAATGCAAGTCTTACAAAAATGCAATGCAATGTATGTTAAGCCATTTTACCTATAGCGCCTTCAAAGTTGTACAATCTGCGTCACGAAACACTATGTCATCTATGACGCAAATGTAATCAAGACATCTTCATATATTACCATTATGACGTTAAGATAAAACAATAAGATGTCTACTGATGTTAGTTTGATTAGGCGCCTCTATGACGATACTAAACACTTGGAACGCATATAGCCACACTGCCACAGTACCTAATAAGTATTAATAATTATCAAGGGATCGCTAACTATATATGGAGTCAGGACACCATTTCCCTAGAGCTCCTTTCTATAATTCCAATTAGAAAATGCAGTCCGTTGCCTGTATGGTATCATAAAACATTCATACTTATACTGTAATCTAATGATATGAAGTACTGGTCGAATCTAGGCTCCAGAACCTCGAACATCGGCGTCCAGTTGCCAGCCTGTCGGTTTTTTATCGGCTACATTTCGGGGACTGTGCGTTGGAATTGCATGAACTAATTCCTCCTAGCCCGTTCCATCATCGCACTAAAAGATGTACGGCGATGCGTCATCCGTACATGGTGGACATCCCACCCATACGCACCAAACGTTTTGGGAATTATTTTATTATGCGTACAGCAATGGAGTGGCAGTCCCTGCCGAAGTCTGTATTTCCTGTTGGCTACAACCTGCGAGTCTTTAAGTCAAGAGTGAAAAGGTTTCTACTAGGCAAGCGTGCTTCATCGTCGACCACATCATCGCTTACCATCAGGCGAGATAGTGGTCAAGCGCAGGCCCATAAATAATAAAAAAAGGTTATATTATTTTCATTATGCTCGAATGAAAATCAGATAACACAATCTTAAGTTTAATAATACTTTTATTGCATCCAAGGCTCTTTAGTTGCCTACCTAGTAGATAGCACGTTCTTTTCTTTCTTATGCTACTAAAACCAAGTGCTCTCGAAAATCACAGCGATATCTTTAGAACACTTCTATTGCCATTCAAGGCTCTTCGTCCTATCATTGGTAAAATCAAAACCATTTTAACCATTATCACCGTTTAAAACCTACTAAGCATACATCAGCGTTGAGATTCCATCACGTATTCCAACGTCCTCATGACACAGAGTGCCCAAAATGGCGCCTGTTTTGACTGACACTACATCGGATTAAAGATGATGTGCTTGTCGATATTCCGCGATGGGTTTTGTTTAGTAATTGTTTATATTATGGCCAATTTATATTGTATATCAGTGGTAGGTGGTAGGAATTTGGCTTTGCTTAGTACAAGCTGCAATTTCGTTTTTGATCAACGAATTATAAATGATTGATAAAACCAGCTTTTTCCGAACTATAATTATTTGCTTGCTATAAGTTATTCTAGCTAACTATACTCTATTCGCTGGACCAAAAAAAAAGCTAAACAAACAGACGTCAAACGGTTTTAATCCGACTAATTTAAAAAAAAACATAGCTTTACAACGCACAATGGTTATATTTGCACTCTTTAATTTAATATCATAATAGTTCCGGACTCCAGGCTTTTGAGATTCTTTTAATGTCGGCTATTGGTTTTGGTTTTAACAATACGAATTGTTCTGTTTATACCAACATTAAAAATATAGATATTGTTGTAAAATACAGTTAAGAAAATAATAATTTAAATGTTTAATTTATTCGTCCATGTATTTAATAATAATAATAATAATAATAATAATCTTTATTCAGATAATAAAAAGGTAAAAACACTGTATGAATCTTAGATAACTAATGTAGGTATAATAATGGAAGATGCCTGTACTAGGTAATCCTGTATCACAGGCAGTAAGGAGCTCTAAAAATATGCTTATTTTGGAACAACAGAATTTAAACAATATTTAACCCAAGAAATTCTTAAAATAGTAACAAGACTAAATAAATTTCGAAAAATAAAAAATAAAACTAGTTTACTTAAACACTATAAACATAGAACAAAATTACTAGGTCATAATTATTTATATAATTAAATGTCATATTTATCTATATTGTTAAACGTGCACTATGATTACACACAAATAAATTAGTCGCATAAGCAGAATTGTAACAGCCAATATTGTAAAACTAAAACACATAATTTTTACGGTAAGTAGGTCACTGTGGTGTCAGCAGCAGACGTTCAACGCGTGTGACCTTGAGCATGATATAAGAATATTATGTGACGATCTTAGGTGCCCTCATAGTCTATGGAGTTAATGTAGTTGGTCTCTGCATATTTACGTGCTGGACAACTTAAATCACCAGTTGGATGGTCACATTTCCTCTTAAACCGCTTGCACGTCGCACATTGAGGGGAAGAAGATTTGCCGCTGCATTCCTTCAAGGAGTGTCCAGTTTCTCCACAGTGGCCGCACGTAGAACTGCTTTCACGGCAAAACTTGGCTGCGTGGCCAAACTGCTGGCAATTGAAGCACCTCGTGACTATGGTAAAGTCTCGCACAGGGCATGAAGTCCAGTTAATAATAATTCGGCTTTGGTTTATAAGCACTTTTCTTATGCTAGCGGATAGTTCAACGATGTAGTTGCAGGTAGGAAGGCCCTTCTTTCCCGATTTGTGGCTCAACTTGATGTTCTCGAGGAAGGTCTCTCGACTTGTATTGGGCAATTTGTCTGACAGGTTTTGCTCGTAGATACAGTCAAATACCTCCTTCTCTGTAAGGGTTACGGGAACTCCAATGACTGCGACTCTAGGGCGTCGTTTAGACGGCTCTTCTAAAATCAGGTCTGAGGATGTTTGGATGTTGTATGAAACAAACATCTTTTCATGAAATGTTTGTAATGGTTTGTTTACCTTTTATTTTATGCGCCAGCGAATAGAGTTAAAGAAGAATTTTCTAAGGAGAGAGAGGAGAGTCGTTTGAGTTTACCATCGTGGTGAAAGGATTAGTCAGCTAGACTCTGCGTTACCGAGTGCTAGCTGTCCAGGGTGCGCCGGGCGTTTGGAATCGCCGATGATGATCGTGATTTTCTAAGGGAAAAGTACCTACTCGTCTGTTTCTTTTAGTCATTTAATCCATGATGCATTTTGTGATTAGTTTAGAACTTCGATCACCAGGCAGGCAGAGGTCCAGTAGTACATCCACATTTTACCAGTTCTACCATAGATCATACTTCTAAAACTCCAACTCCATATTTTATATCGATGATATATTGAATAATGTAGAACGAACAAACAATCGTAAAATTCCCAAATCTGATTAAGAAGAGGATAATAAATCAATCGATTTGAGAAAACACAGCGATAACTTACGAAAAAAAGTTCATCATAAAACTAGATGAAATCCTTCTTGATGGACGAAATATTAGGTCATTTCATATGAAATTGGCGTTTTGTAAGGGAGGAACACAAAGTCGTTCTTTTTTTAATATAATATATTTATTTTATCAAAGTATGTACAATTGCTATCTATGCACTTTTGCCATCTCATAGGTAGTTCATTGATGCCTTTACAAAAAAAACCATTCGGACGGGAATCAATAAAATCTTTGAAGGCGCTTTGGACTGCTCCATCGGAGTTGATTTTTTTCCCTTGCAAGAAGTTATCCAAATTTAAAAAAAAAATGGTAATCTGTTGGAGCAAGGTCCGGGGAGTACGGTGGATGTCATAGACATTCCAATTGAAGCTCCTCTAATTTCGTAGCCGTCTGTTGTGCAGTGTGTGGTCTAGCGTTGTCCTGAAGCAGCAGTGGCCTAGAGCGATTGACCAGCCTCGGCTGTTTAGCAGCTAGCTTTTCCATCATGGTTTGCAGTTGCTGACAATAGACATCCGCCGTAATCGTCAGGCCAGATTTATGAAAGCTGTAGTAAACGACACCGGCCACCAGTCAATTTTCGCTTGGGGCAGGATTTGGCTGGTTCGCCAGGGTTCAGCCATTGCGATGAGCGTTTCCGTTTATTGTACTTGTAATCGAATCATTACATGTGATGAAAAGTGGATCCTACTTTTCATCACATGTAATGATTCGATTTAAAATCTCTTCATTATTGTGCCGGTTGAGTAATGTAACGCAGCAGTCGACGCGCGTTTGTCGGTTTGCTGCACTCAATTCATGAACTGCCCACCTTCCCAATTTGCTTCAAGTGGATTAAAACTGTTTTATCACTAACACCGCAGCCTGCAGCTAACTCGGGTTTGCGATGGATCCGCTTCCACAGTAGCCTTCAATTCTTCATTATCAACTTTGATCTCCGGCCGTCCACGGGGCTTGTTTTGCAGTTCGAAATTTCCAGAACGAAAACGTTGAAACCAAAAACACACTGTGTTTTCTTTTGCGACACCGTCGCCATACACATCATTAATCCTTCGAGCCGTTTCTGCAGCACTGGCGCCACGATGGAACTCGTACTCGTAAATAACGCGATATTTCAAGTTTTCCATTTTGTAAACTGACTGGCGCAAAGAAAAAACCAAAAGAGGAAAAAACAAATGAATTACGGTTTTCCAAACACAAAAGCATGAGTAAATAGCTGTATAAATTTTAAATTGGAATTCCAAACCAAAGAGGAGATATTTGAGATCAATTTGGCCAGTACGACAAAACGCCAATTTTATAGGTAAGGACCTAATATATATTGCGCATGATTTTTCTTAGAAATACATTAAACATCAAATCCTTTCAAATACGGTCTTATTACTATATTTCTTGAAGGTTGGGTGAATAAAAAATGACTGGTGATGAGCTTATATATCTTATGAGATAGTACAGACCCGACTGCAAAAGAATATTAGAAGATACTGTTGCACTGACTATAAAGTCTTTGATGAAATTATACTTATTATCACCACCTTCAGCAATCAAAGTTTACATATTGCAGACATTTGATCGTTTTTGTCTATGAGAGTATGTGAAAACCAAGGAAATAATAGATGGAGAATATAAAAAAAATCATGGGTAAAAAGAGGGTAGCTACTACTGGGATGAAGATTATATAGGGAAATATGGAAGAAAGACAAGTTCCACCAACCTCAATTAAAATGGGATTAAGACAAGATAATGATGAATGATCAGTTAGTTATCAAAGTTTACAATAACACAATGTATGCAATTAATATATTTGAAGTTTTTGTTTTGATTGCTAAAATAAGCTGCGCCGTAGAAAGACAGAATATGCTTTAAAGATACTCGATAACGAAAGAAAACGTAAACAAACCAGAGATCATTGACTGAATGAAGTCAATCAATCGTCGCGGCCCATAAGCGCAGTAAGAGCATACCATAAACAGAATAATTACAGAATTTCTCTTCAACACAAGGTCGTTGCTGCACTATGGTGGATTACGCACTGGGCAGTTTGACTGTAGCGGTTGGTCCCATATTGTGTTGGATTTGCCACGCCACAGCTTCATTTCAAAATTCACAAATGTTTCTATTTCTATTTATATGCGACCACTTTCTCACGTTCAGATTTCTATATTAAGCTTTAAATCGCATATAAAAAATCTGAAATGACACATGGAATGCTATGCGCATGACTTAACCATCGCATTGGACTGCTGAATTATAGTTTAGACACTTTAGTAGAGAGAATCCTGGTTCTTGTCTCAGCCAAAAAGTGATCATGCAAGGAGTATTTTCAGGTTCCTGGTCCAAATATAATCTGTAGGGACGTTTTTAGGCATATATACGTGTTTTTAGGTTACGATAAGACTGTCAGATGCATTATGGTCCGAAAGATCCCTAATTAAATAAAGTAACAAAAAAACGTGGTTCAGCACAGCTTATTGAATAATACCAGTAGTTTAAACAAGATAAAGGCAGTTGACCAAAGCAGCTTAACCTCCCAGTGCGTTAACCCCATAAGGATTTAGAAACGCCCAGTGCATCAAAATGGAAACCAGACGCGACAGACAAGGCACCGGCTGATTCATTAGTTACGTCAAAAATGTAGTCATAGTTTATTTTAGAAACTAGCGCTTTATTAAGTAGGCATTATAACAATTTTCATAACGTCTCTCGGCAATCTTCGCATTTCCGAATACAAACGAATGTTTTCCTGTAATGGTTTGGGGTAGACAGGCAGTTTAAACACACCCGAAATATGGAAATGCAAAGCACCTGAAAGGAAAAATGAGAGGGCGACATTCTACAATAATAGTTATTAAAGTAGCACTTGTCGATCATTCTTCCATACAAAACTAGTATGGCGATTCATCCACTCTTTGACGATGTCCGTTTAAAATAAAAAATCATATCAATTTGTCTCATCATTATCTAGCCCGGAAAAAAGTATGGAAACAAAAAAGGAAAAAAATATTTAAAAAAAAACTATTTCAACCATAAAAAATGCCTTATTTCAACACTAATTTTAACGCATCTTTGGGCGGCAATAAATACCATAAGAAGAAGGAAAATTGCAAAACAGTCACCATACAGGGTGCGTGCTAATAATTTAACAATGCAAATAAATTAATTTTGCAAATATATATACATTTAGTCGTTTTTTCATGATATCCATACTCCCAAAAGCCTGTTTAAAAAAAATCTTGCGCTTGTTTTCGTTCTAAATCATTATCCATTTCGCTACAAATTTGCTAAAGTGCTAATTCGTACGCAAACTAGCTTCTTACTGCTCATCACAGCATCTATCTCTTTCGCACGTGTTGTCGGATGAGATAGCATGCATTTTAACTCCGCGCACAAAATTCGTACCCTCGACTAGGGCAAACTTAATTACTTTTTTTCTTAAATACTTTTTTTTGAGGATTGTTCGGGAGACCTGTGCCCTATCAAAGTGGTAGTAATAATTAGATATAAATGGATTAATAACAAAAGCTTGAAATAAAATAAACGAAAACGCTGATCGACCTTCAGGTAACCGGCATACAATAGGTAGGTATACTCAACGTTTTTGCCACGAAAATAACCGTCACAAAACCACAGACTAGCAAAAAAAAACAGAGGCGTCACTGTCACTATTATTGAATACCACTTCTGAATACGCGTTCAAAATACATATCAGGAAGACAGGAAGCATGCTTCGCATTCCACACACGTCAAGGCGGCCATTTTGAGAGGTTTATCCATAGAACGTAAAGTGCATTCATACATATAGGTCGGGCTGCATCGGATATAATATGGTAAGTGTGATGCAGGCAAATGCGGAAATATGACGTGCAGGTTGAATAGTTAAATAGATATGGAATTGTTTATGTTTTTAACCCCCGACGGAAAAAGAGGGGTGTTATAAGTTTGACGTGTGTTGCTGTGTATCTGTGTGTCTGTCTGTGGCATCATAGCGCCTCAACGGATGAACCGATTTTGATTTAGTTTTTTTTGTTTGAAAGGTGATTGTGTCGAGTGTGTTCTTAGCTATGTTTGAATAAAATCGTTTCAGCCGTTTTACTGTTTGAATCGGGATGTTTTCGCAAGATAAATGTGTCGGGGGGTTTTTTAAATTTTGAAATTTTTCTTGTATTTATAGGGATTTGAATTTGACGGCATGGATTAGATCTATGGCAAATAAAGTTTTTTCCTCATTAGGACAGAAGTTACGATTCCTAGACGTTATAGTACACTTGCGCAATACATGCGCTGAACACACTCGTCCATTTTTTTTCCTTTTAATCCATACGTTAATTAGAGAGAGAATGCCTCTTGGCCGCCTTTGTACCCACTTAGTTCCTTCATGAACATTAAATAATTTAGGTGCTCATTACACGTTTCGAAGTGGCGACAAGTACCCATAGATCAAAAATAGATGAATGTTGGTAAACAACAAGAAGCACACCAGGCGTGTCTTTTCTCCGCTAAAAAGAGCCAATTCCAACCCAGCTCCATCTTTCCGAAGTGTAACCGTACCGATAACTGACCATCTTGAGCTTCTTCGCGTAAAGTTGACATCGACACTCAATTTTGGCTCATACGTTGAGGAAAAGGCTCAACTGGCTGCAAACAAATTGGGCCAGAACAGCTGCGTAAGTTGTATCAAGCGCAAGTTCGATTTTGCATGGAGTACTGTTCTCAATTCTGAGATGAATCTACCAATTACCAATGCTGTAGAGTCAATCGAATAATGGGCCAAGAGGCTCATCGGCAATGAGGCACTAGTCGAGCGAAAAGTCCAGAGCCTTGAACATCGTCACCGAGTTTTTTTATCGGTTGCATTTCGGGGAGTGTGCCATGAAATTGCATGATCTAATTGCGCCCAGCCCGTTTCAAAATCGGAGTTCAAGACATACGGCGGTGCACCATCGGTACATAGTGGGCATTCCACCTATACGCACTTAACGTTTTGGAAAATTTTAATTATGCGTACAGATAAAAAGTGGAATCCCTGTCGGAGTCTGTGTTTCCCGATAGCTACAACCTCGGGGTCTTTAAGTCAAGAATTAATAAGTTACTTCTAGGCAAGCATGCTACACCATCGACCGCATCATCGCTTATCATCAGGTGAGATAGAGTTCAAGCGCGAGCCTACATATAATTAAAAAAAAAAAAAACATTTTCGCCAATAATCAGTTCGTATCATCATGAAGGAAGAAGTTGTTCCAAACTAACTTGAAACAAGGCAGTAACTTATACCAACAGCAATAAATAAAAATCACTGTCAAGGATTAATTAACTATTAAGTAATTATATGTTGGTATTGTGCAATTGTTACAGCAATACATACATAACATGTACTTATGTGATTAAAATACCTGCTCACAATGCGGTTGTTATTTCATAATGAAATTTAGTGCCAATAGTTCATTCAATGATTGATTCATGATTATTGTTTAAGTATCTACATATCTATCACATGCAGTTTGGTTAATAGTTTATTAACCTTTTTATATCTATTAAAATAGAGAAAACGATTTTTCGCAGGTATCAGACCTAGCTAGGTCGATTTTTCGCTCCCGCAAAACCTCCATATTGAAAATTTTAGCTCTTTAGAGCCGTTTCCAAAAACGTGATTATATAGATATAAAAAAATATTGCTTGTTTAATAGTATAGGATTAACTATTGTATTGTGGCCTACATATAGTTTGTATATGAATTTGTATTTAAACCACGTGACATCTTTTGTCGCGTTTAGCACTCACGATACGATACATGAAAATGATTAAAAAAAGCATAGGTTTTGTAAAAGCTGCTATTTAATCGGCATGATTGAAGGTATAAGTTTTTAAACTGTCATGGTCACTAACACTAATATTAACATTATCGGGTACAGAATCGAGTTGTGAGTGACAATGGTAGCGGTACCGAGTGCAAAAAACGAACAAGAAAGAGGGTAGACCGTTTTGTCTCCTCATAAACACCCACCCGCAATGACTTCAGTTTATCCGTGATCATGGTGCTTGCAACAGCACCGAAATATCGGAAACTCGCTACAAACAGTAAACATGGTAAATATCCCGCTTATAATGTTAATATTATGATTGAAGTTATTCAATTTAAGAGTAAATATGTTACTTCAGGGGTCGTACTATGAAGTACCTACCAAAGCCATCGTGACATCGTTGTAAAAAGGTAGGTATATAGTGCTATGTCGTGCTATTCGTCCTGTATAGCTTGATTTCTCTCTCACACCGAAATCATGTTAATTTTAAGACGGCATAGCAGGGCTCCAATTCTAGGCTAGTGAACTATCGTCGACCACATTATCGATTACCGTCAGGTGAGATAGTGGTCATAAGTTTCTACAATTTAGGTACCTATAAGTACATGACATTCTGATTCATCTCCTTTTACTAACCACATCATGAACAAAACATAATATTCCCCATCATTTATCAAGTCTCCATTTCTCACATAAGTAATGTAAACTTCGTACACTGGCGAGCATATTGTGCGCAGTTTACACTGTATTGCAATGAAATTGAATACAAATGGGACGTCACCGTATCTCCTGCTCGTGTCTCGTGTAGACTCACTACACAAGAGTGTATTTGTCTATTGCTTGAAGGAAGATATTGTGTCTACCGGAAAATTAAATGTTTGATGTAAGAATAGGAGGGCTTTTTTAGCAGTAATTTGTGTATATTCGTTATAACATTTATTATTTACATGGGATGTTGAAGCCATTTCATTTAGGACCACATTTTTAGGAGAAAGAAATGCATACCTACCTCATGCATATGACATCCAAACTTAAGTTGGTAATGGCGGAAGACAAACCACGAAGGGTTTTAGAAAGTTTTATTTAATTATGGCGGTTTGACCGTTTTGATATATTAAAAGCTTTTATTTGACTTGCAATGTATGTATGTATTCCATCATAAACATAAATGTGAAAAAGGGAGCTAAGTTCAATATTAGGAATATGCGCGGTTGTTGATAACCCCGATAAATGAATTGAGATCTAAAATGGGTGCCAAGTACTGTATCCTAAAATTTATTTACAAGAACATTTAAAAACACAATTGCATGCTTTTTCTGATACAAAAATATTTACTGTTTTAAAATATAACTTCTTAAATTTGAATAGTGGAATTATTTATATAAAACAGATAACTTAGGATAAATTCTAGCTCATGATTTGACTTGGCTGGTTTTGCTACACACACAGCAGCTACGTCGCCAGTTTCTTTTTTGCTTGAACTTGGCTTGACACGCTGCCGCGTGTCTAGATGTTAGTGTGTTCCAGTCAAATCTTGCAACTGAATTTTAAAGCAGTTATCCTCCAACGATTAAAATGAAATTTTGCATACACGTTTCGTTTGGATGACAATGCATGGTTAGCTAAGTGAAGTCTTTCTAAATCCAATATGACGGACGGCCCAAGACGTTTGACCAGTAATTTTTGTGCACTGCCATGAAAAGGGTATCAAATGAAAGGGAAAAAGATTTTGTAATGAATAATTTTATTTTCATTACAAAACCTGCCAAACCACGAGAACAAAATCTGTGTAAATTCCAAACAATCCTCAATAATTAAGGCCTATATTCTAAGGTTGCATTGGAGCATTATTCATCATTGGAATAATGCTCTAATGCAACATATTGTATAGTAACGCAAACCAAAATATTGGCACTGGCAAAATATTGGCATATATTGGCGTACATATATCAATAATTAAAGTAATCCTATTTGAATATTCTGTATTCTATACCAAACAACCTCATTCAACTTTCATCGGCCCACGATCTGAATTTAAATAAGTTTTCATTCACACTGAGGTGTTGAAAGGAGGTTGAAAGCGAAATAATAAAACTACACAATGGTAGGCCTTTGCAATGGTGTCTGCTGTCAGTTTAGACATCAACTACCGCCGGATTGTGCTCATCAGGTGCCAATCATAAGCTATACTTCATAAAAGATAGCTTGATCTCTGCGACAGCTGTCAGTATCAATACAGTAACAATAGCGCTTGACAGGCTAACAATAACGTATACGTCAGTTTGACATATGTCACAGAGATCAAGCTAACTTTTATGAAGTATAGTGGCAAACAAGACGATTGTACATCTTTTTTTCTCCTGTAATAGATGCAGCTGCCAGGTTTCTTTGACGATTTCTTTACATGAGGTACTACGTTTTTGTTGCGATAATCGGAAATACATTTTCTGTAAAAAAAATAAAGAAGTAAAATTTCAAAATTTAAAAAACCCCCCGACACATTTATCTTGCGAAAACACCCCGATTCAAACAGTAAAACGCCCATAACTTTTGAACGGCTGAACCGATTTTATTCAAACATAAGAACACTCTCGACACAATCACCTTTCAAACAAAAAAAACTAAATCAAAATCGGTTCATCTGTTGAGGCGCTATGATGCCACAGACAGACACACAGATACACAGCAACACATGTCAAACTTATTACACCCCTCTTTTTCCGTCGGGGGTTAAAAAGGCACTTTTAAACCTATCGTCGTCTTTAAATATCTGAGGTTTTTAAACTGTGACGGTAAGCAAAATGCATCCCTAAATTTCATTGTATCACTGTGATGCAAACAAGAGGTAAAATAACTGTAGTATAAGGATATAGCGTAGTTAGAGAAGATCGTTGAAAGAATAAGCATACTGAGCAAAGAATATCATTGCGAGATCAACAAACAACAAACCAAAAATAAATGATAACTCCCAATGATATAACTACCAAATCTTCAAAGCCCAATAAATATGCAATAATCACTATACATCAAACACTTGAAAGAAGTACACAGAGTAATATAACAGAACAGAAGCGCGTAAGTAAGTAGTTGTGTTATCGCAACATTTATTTATAGTAAACTGATTGATGAACGAGTTCAATAAACGGAAAGTGAATGCGATTGAGTGAATGAATGTTTAGCGTAAGATCGTAAGTGTTCGGTCTGTTGTGGTTACGACAGATGTGGCGATCGAATTATTGAGCTGTAAGTTTTTATGTTGTAGAAAATGTTGATATAGAATATTTGCTGTGGGGAATTGTGTCTTCAACACAATTTAGTTTTACAAGCTTTTAATTAACCTGCAATGTATGTGTATGTTTGTATGTATGTATCTAAGTGTATTCGGGTCAAATCTTGCAACTGAATTTTAAAGCTTCCTCCACCGATTAAGATGAAATGTTGTATACACGTTTAGTTTGGATGACAATGCATGGTTAGCTAAGTGACGTTATTCTAAATCCAATATGGCGGACGGCCCAAGATGGCGGACTAGTTATTTTTATGCACTGCCATGATATATGTATCAAATTAAAGGGTTTGCTGAGAAAGAAGACGAAAAAAGCTAGATTAAAAAAAGTTTTTTTTAAAGATTTTTTTTTTTATTTGGAAGTCAGTTTATTTTTTTTGTTGAATACTTTTTTATTTAACGATGCCATCACTGTTACCCTAAAATAAATTCTACTATTTAAAATCTTACACTAATAATAATATTTGACATTTTATTATGACTAGCAAAAGGTATGTAAGGATTGTAGCAGATGACGTTCTGTAGTTCTGCCTACCTTCATGGGACAAAGGCGTGAGTTTATGTATGTGTATGTATGTAAATTACACTGAAATAATATAAAAATCTTCTTTAATCATTCATCAAAGCAGTAGAGAAACCCTATCACAATAAAACTGCACTTCGCGGTCGCTAAACAACAATAAAAATAAACTCATTAAAATCCCCATCACGCGCTCAAATAATAAATAAAACAAAAACACATCACATATAAACAATAGAGACATTTCTTGGAACGGTCGCCGCGCACCGGTTGCTAGCTAACAGGCAGCTGATCGACAAATCCGGCGGCGTATCCATGCGCTTGCGCAACGCTACGGGACTGTCTAATATGGTGGTTGCAGTAGCAGTTTTTGGGGTCCTTATAGGTGTAGATCTCTAAGGAACCCAAAAAGCAACATTTTACCCTCACAGTAGACTGAAGATAAAAATTCTCAGAAGAGAAATGCATTTACTAGATGGAATTTCGAAGGAGCATTGCCGGTGAAAAGAAAACGCTGGAATTGTTGTTAAGGTGTGTTTGAAAAACCTCAGTTAAAGTTAAAGACAGGATGAAATTTAAATAAACCAATAAAAATTAACGAAGCAGTGTAATCTCCATTTAACATTAAGAATTCTTGTCGAATAACTTCCGACCTCGAAACATTTTCTAGAAGTTCACTTTGTATAATTTTCATTGGAATCTAAGAATTTATTTATTTATTAGTTTACCCTCGCACTGGAACGCCTTGCAGCAATTACACCAATGGAGCACAAACTTACAAATACTAAACTATGAGAATATTTCAAGGAAATTACTAAAAATACATGTATCTGAAGGATCATGAATGTGTTCGGAGAAGGAAAACATCGAGAGGAAACCGGCATGTCCTAGAATAAAAAAATCGAAGATGTGACATCTACCAATCCGTACTGGGCCTACGTGGTGGATTATAACCCACTCCCTTAATGCAGTTTTTAGGAGCTATCTACTCGTTATTTAAAAATAAATATCAACAAATAAAAATACATTTAATTTCTACATAATATTGTTTTTTTTTTATAGAAGTATATGTTTCACTAATCTTCTTCCAACAAAACCATACAAAATAGAATTAATGACTGATAGCATGCATCTCCTCGTAAAGTGATCATTTTTTTTTTCTTCATCTATACTTTCTGTAAATTATATGGTGTACATAATAAAGATTATTCTATTCTATTATAATTAATGTTTGTACTAAAACTAATGGATAGACATTTTAATAACGAACATTTTGTAAGTTTTTTTTTTCTAAAATAGTAAAATTCAATTTTATTAAGATTTTATTCTAAAATCTGGGCGTATTCACTACTGTAATTCATGCACCACCAGTGTGCCGCTAGGGCACTAGGCATGCTCAAGGTTTTTTGGTCAGGGTACGGCATTATAAGGCTGATGACGATGATGATGATGACATGTATCTGTCAAGGTCTGGTCACTTTGAACCTGAACCTAATTTTCATTGCGTCGCCACTTTTACGCACCAAAATCAATCTGCCGCTTTTACCAACTACGATGGGGTCGCCTTTCAATCTAACTAGATGCATCTGATTACTAGTATTTAAGATGGAGCGACCGCCTGACTTACATAATCCAGTAAATGTGTTTAACGCGATACCCCTTGGCACAGGCACCCAACGCGAAGAAAGAAAATTTGGTTCAAATAAATTGCACTAGATGGCGTGGTAAGTTTAGATTTGTTATTGAGTTTTGTGAAATATTAAGATTTTATTAGACTACGTGGGGACGGTATTGCAGCGATTCGTTTCTGTCACAAAAAAAATAAAATACGTCAGAATAACTCAAATTTATTTCCGTTATTCCTATTAATTATGCCTTAATACTATTCTTATTATGCCAAAGCAAATTACCCTTCAAGATAATTATGCAAACATAAACAATATGCCAAAAAATATGGCAAAACAAATTATGCTAAAGTATATTAGGAAAAAGAACATTATGCAAAAAAAGGGATCACTAAAAAATTTATGCTCTTTTTTAATTAACTCTCCTAAGCACAAAATCAAGGCATATTGGGCTTGATTCACATTTCAAAGATTATTTGAATGGATCATTTAAAATTGATTCCAATAGATGGCGCGGTTTAAAATTTATGAGGCATCCACTCGATTTCTTAAATTTGTTTTGTAACATATTTTGTTACAATGAAACTCTAAAAACATGCAAAAAATACTATAAAACAATTCGCTGTATTAAAAAAAAAGTATTCACACACCGAGTAAACCCTTTTACTTACAAGTCATTGCTAACACCATCTATATCCGCGGAACGGAACCGAATGCTATCGATTCTTAGAAAAATAATCAGCTTAATTAGACGAAAAACGCTAGTTACGTCGGCACGGTTTCTTTGTATGGGACGAGGTATCTGTATGCTAGTATTTTATTATCCTTGCCCTTGGCAAGACTGGTGTCATATTAAAACCTACCTAATCTCAACCCCAATAATCTACACATATACCACCACTAAAACAATAGACGAATTTCTCAGAACGCTCGCATAGTGGCAGGCAGCTGATCGACAAATCCGTCGCGCATTGCGTTTGCGCAACACATGCGTGGGCGACAGTTACTTACTGTGAACCGGCCGGTCCCGGTGACACTGCGCAAGCTGAGTAGGTAGGTTAGCGCAGAAGTTGAACTGGCAAATACACTGGCCTTTAAAACTTAGTACCACACTTTTAAAATGGCAGTAACTTTTTTTAATACACAAGAAAGGAAAATATTACCAATATAAAATTTAAGTTTTTTTATAAAAAAATTAATAAACTTCTTTTACGGCAACTTTGAAAAAACTTTATAAACAAAAACGCTTTGTGAATGTGACTCACTGTATGAAAAATTCCTAGCGTTTATTAATTAGCGAATATTTCTAATTACATATTCACATTATGACATTATTTTACGTATCTATTTTATTTACCCACGTCCGTGTGGGGTGCCAACTGAAAATCAGCACTGGGTGTCTGACACCCAGCAAATGCTGAGTTTGTAACCCTTTCGGTGTTGGCACGCCCGGCGAAATAATTCTTAAACCTTGTTTTTGCTTTTTTTTACTATTCTTCTCTGTTACTTTGTGGTTGTTCTTGTTGTGTTGTGTCTATGTCGAAAAAATGTTTTCTATCCTTTTCTATTCATCATAGAATAGTATAGTATGAAAACCTTGGCACATAATATTTTTTTTTTGGAAACGGAAGCCTATCCAAGGTAGAACTACTAACTCCACTATATTACGGCACGCGCCAGAGCACATTTTAGTAACTTGTAAACGGTGCAATACCAAATCTGTTATGGTTAATATAACAAGCGACTGTTACAGATTCATTGACTTATTCCTTCTACATAAATCTTGTCTTTCAACTCTGTTAATTAAACACAATAACATTTTAGTTAACTGTATGGGTTTTGACAAGATTAAGTACGTTGCTTGGTTTGACTATGACGGCAGTTTGTCCTTTTCGAAGTGAACTATTCTCCGATTGGTAAATCTGCTGTCAAAATGTCAACTGAACTGTTGTGATTGGTTTGTGGGAAAGAGAACAGAGATTTGAAAATAGATTAAATTTGAAAGGAACTTTCTAAATGGAGGTTCATGTTCGTTTACAAATGAACTTAAAACATTACTGGTATATATAGTAAATAAAGTAATGTTGCTATCATCATGACGTCAAGGCAGAGTTAGTTACAAAAAGAATTGTACAAGAACCTCACCAGTCACAATATTTGTATTAACAATGAACATAAAGCAGTCAACCAGAAGAATTGCGTGAAGAATGATATGAAAGCAAAGGGAGTCAATGGTGAAGAAATGGAAGAAGAAAAGACGTTGCGTCGAATCCAAGTCACAAAGAACTCGATATGGTTGTAATCAGCCAACTTAGTCAACTCTGCAAGAACTTGTATTTCTCTAACGCACTGAGGTTTGCTGTAAGTGAACCCAATTTGAGACTACAGGCTCATTTTCATTGGTCGTTATACAGCATGCAGGGAACCCGAGTACGGGCTATCTACCAATGAAAACATGCTATCCATATCTCGGCCGCACGCGGCCTAACAACTAATGAATTTCATAGTTGGTTGTTGAGCCTTACGCCTCTTTACATGAGTAAGCTGTCCTATTGTAATGATTATATTTAAATCTATTCAAAGAACAAGAACTTAACTATCAAACATCAGTAGAATATTCCAAATCATTCCCAGACACAACACAGCATAACATAATAAATTAATATTATGTCGATACTATATCACATATATATGCGTCACTTCGTAAGGAAATCATCGCGTGTAGGCGATATAAGCGAATGCACGGCTTAGCGCCGCCAATGTCATATTTGTAGTGATCGTGAGAAATGTTGCTCGATTTTATTGCACAAGATTGGATATTGGTCTTTTTGTACTTTGAGTTAGATTCGTTGATTCAGACACTTTTGTTATTGATTATAGGAGGATGAAACGAAGATGATAGATATTTGAGATATTTTAGATGGTTAATGAGCAGACATGGTTGATGATAGTGATGCAAATTATGCGTCAAACAAAAAGTCAGATAACAAAACTAAACTGATTTTGCAACAAGCAGAAGCAGTTTGGTAACCAATTTGAAAAATGGTTGACTGGTAGAAAATGCCGTTGCATGAAATTTTAATAAATAAATAAAATCCAATACGGAATAGATGTCTTGCGTAATATTAATGAAAGAGACATCCTAGTACATAAAGATAATAAGCTCTTATTATAAAAAGCCTTAAAACAGCCTTTCCTTTGGTGTGCCACCCTTTAACCGTAACAAATGTATCAGTAATGAGGGCGAAGATGGTGAATCAAATGACAGTCCCTTATCTGCTTCAACTATTATTTAAAACTGTCACAGGATCATCGTATCCTTTATAAGATTCCCAGCAAAAACACTTGAAACCAAAGCCTCTGCTACACATTCCACACTCTTCCGCAACCATCCATCCCGTCCAACCAGTCGCGCTTAAGACATCAATACTGAACCAAGTCCTCATAGCTGTTGACATGCAATTATAACTGACGAGAACCATGTAGGGGGTCCCGTCACAGATAATCTTACATATAACTACAGCACTCCTTGAATCTATAGCTGACTGCACACACACAAACAAAAGAGTAACGTTTTCAAAGTTAAAAGGGGAATAAAGGGGAATCACTAGCAACGGCTTCGTCAAAGTTCGTATGAACGAAGTTTGTATATGTGCGAGTGAATCAACCGATGTAGGTAAGTTTTATGTCGTGTTATCTGGTAGTCCCGTTGAAATCTTGTGGATTCCTACCCACTCCCTAAAAGGGGTGATACGGATCATGGACGTGATTCAACGGATGGAATGAAGAATGGATCCTATGTTAATTAATTAACTTCTTTGATGAGTGAACGGAGTTCGTTGGATTCCTGTTTATCGACACTTTGTGGCATTGGCGGTTGGTTCAGATTTTTTTCTACAGATATAAAATTAGTTTGTAGGCTAGGATCCGATCATGATTTACTCGTCGAATCTGCATATTTAAAAAAACTATGTATTCCAAAGCTAAGCAGAAAGTTCTGACTAAATTAGGAATACTTGGTGTCTTGAATCTATCAATGGATTGCGGAAGAATACAAGCTCTGGACTTATTTAGATTGTTTCTTTTAATTATAATAATTAACCAATGCGTCAGTCTCGTAATTGGGCTCAAGCGAAGTTGATCATCGAACACGATCTCTTGTTCGGTGATCAATTTGCCTTAGCTGTAGATACAATCTTAATTTGGACAAATTGAGTGAGTAATTTATTAGAATTTCATCGTGTCCAACTAGTATTATTTAAATGCCACGAATACTCTAGAACGGAAATAGAGTTGCTTGATAGATTTCATGTGTTACCATTTTGTAGATGAGCGCTTATTCATGCAAGTAAGATATGCTATATGGAATATAAGGACAAAATACCAAAGAAGCGTTGGATGGCTTGTGTGGAAGATGATATGGCTAGAAAGGAGGTTATTTTATTTTATTTGTGAAGGGTTTGTTCTTGACTCTAGACTACTAGAGGCCAGGTCAGAGGTGACAGAGACAGAGTCGACGATGGAGTGAGCTTATCCAGAAGAAGCCTGTTCACTCTAACTTTGAAGAGATTCGGGTTGAATGCGTTCGGAAATACAGATGCAGGTAGTGATTTCCACTCTTTCGCTGTGCGCGTTATGAAGGATTTTTGGAAGCGCTTAGTGCGAATTGGTGGAATGACAACCAGGTATGGATGGTATCTTGCAGTGCGTCTAGATGTCCGATGGTAGAAGGGGGCCGGTGGGATTATTAAGATAATGACCGATCCAAGAAAATTGGGAGAAGGGAAGAAGAATGGTGGTTATACGAAGGTAAAGTGCTATAAATACTCATGACAGTAATTCACTTACAGCAGTAAGATGGATGTACCTAACCAAAATAGAAGATTCATTCCGGAGCTGTATTAAAAGTTAAGCTAATCGTAGTACCTTATTCTTAGTATTTACAATTCACGCTGGCAAATGATGATGAAACTAAAAACCAGCATGCTTACCTGTAACAAAAAGAAAGATATAGTTATTAAATGAGTTGATAAAAACTTTGACAAGAAGATATGCCTCATAACCGTGAAGACTGTGGTATGGTTATATTTTATCTTCGATTACATCAAGATATTCTGTGAGTGCTGGTGACCTGCCTCACAGTTTTCATTCATCGCAGCTTTCATCATACCAACTTTTCACCAGAAATATCTATTCTATTCTCTGATGAAATTAAATCACAGACAGCATCAATAATAAAGCCTTGGTGGCTTTCAACATATCAATGTACCAATAAAATTCAAATACAAAGTAACAAATTAATTCTATATTTAAATAAAGCTTCGCATTTAAGAAATATCAATCGCTATTCTCACAAATAACACAAGTTACAAAACTCATTCATTTTTTCATCACTTGTTTTTCTATCGTTATTTCAAAATGGAATCAAGGGAATTTAGCTCTATCGCATATACAAGTATCATATATAATATTATTATTCCTTGGTAAACAAGCTCACATCTTCAAAAGAGCCGACGAGATAAGATCTGCTCAGACGCAGGTTGGATCATCCACTTTCGCCAAACATGTCTACAGGTTGAGGCTTTCCTTATTTAGCATAGTATCTTTGACACTTATCTAATTTTGACATGATTAGCAAATAGAAATGAAAGCAAAAGAAGGCAATAATTTGTAGACAAGATATATAGGACTAATGATAAAAAAAACTCAGATGCCTAAAATCGAAAGTGTCTAAGACACCACTGAAAAATTGCAAGATAAAGCAGAGATTGCTGGTACAATTGTTAACAAAGTAGAAACTAGTAATGAAGACAGAGCATGCATAGTCATGACAAACAAATGTATGCAGAAGAAAATACACACACTGAAGCAAAACAACCAGCTGTTCAACAGCGCTAAAACAATCGGCGAAATATTTCAGACACGCATCATAATTATAATAATTTACATATCCTATGAGTTTCACAATAGGCCCGTGCCGTGTAGGAGACAAATTATGCTTGACATTAGTGTGCCCTTGGCTGTTCTCCCTTCTAGTTGTTGGAGAACATCAGTGATGAAGTTATTTAAATATTACCTCTATTTTTTCAAGAGATGCTTTGGACGAGTCTAATTCTTGGGAAATCTCGTTGAGTGTATTGATGTTATTTTTCATGGTATATCGGGTGAGTTAAATATACTTACACTTGTTATATATAAAGTGCAAGGCTTCCGTACTATTAATGATAATAATCACAACGCGAAGGAAGTGGACTTTGATATGCTTGGTGATAAAGATATATGGAAGGAAGAAACCTACTGCACCAACCTCAAATAATTGGGACCTAAACAGGAAGATAATGATAGCTGTATAGAAAGATTACACATATTATTTGAAGCCTGGTTCTATTATAGGAATGGAACGCATGTTATTTTAAATGTAGATGATTTATGGACAGAAATATTAAGCATAGCAATTTACATTAATTCACTATTAAAAACGCGATAAAGAGAAATGATGATGAAGATAAGAATAATATTACACATCTTTAATTTAATATGTATTGCTTAATGTCACATATATATGTGGACTTGAATTTCTTGAAAGTGAGACCGTAAAATTTAATTATCGTTAAGTATAAAAAGTTCCCAAATATTTCATGGCGACCTTTTCCTTAATGTCATAGCAACCAGAACAAGATCATTAATATATGCATAAGTATATTTGCTTCCAAAGTTTGTGCGCAAATAACAGTCTAATCATTCTTAACGCAAATATATATCGCAAATAAATTCATTTGAAGGCATCCAATTCACGTTTCGCAACTAAGTGTAGGAGACAAATTATTCAGCAGATTAACAATGAATCTAAAGACGTTGTGACATGCCATTGTTTGCTGATACAAATATCGCTGCTGCTCTAGCATTTGCATAAGACATGGTGAGCATATGCGACTATTAATGGGACAGTTCATTTGTTTGATTTATAGTGAGAGTAGTGCTTTCTCTGTTGATATTTCTGTGGGATTAGCAACCAGAGGTTACAGACAAAGTGTTATTCTATCAGCGATGGCGATAATCGAAATGCCCAAATAGAAGGAATTGATCACGTGACATTTCTATAGCGCTTGACATATCCACATTTTTGTCACTTTTTCAAAACGCTATCGCGGTTCTTTCGTTACTTCTCATTTTAAAAGCAATAATTTTCCTAAGCAATACAAATAATTTACACAATCATTTGCAGCCAAATAAAATATTAACGTCGAAGACTCAATAAAACTAACAATAACAAACAATCATTCGATTGCGAAGTCCTTTCACACCGCGATGATGAATTGTCCGATGCAAGTATAGTAAATATTGACCAACACAATGATACTGACAAATTGATCATAGAGATCGTTTATCGAGTTAAATCGATACATGATTGTAAGTCAATTTCTATGACCTATTGCGATTGATGGGCTTGGCTAGAAGATATGTTGAGCTTATGATATAGTAGAAAGGCTTCACAGAGTAATATTATTAAACATGAATTAGTAAAAGGTGAAGGTAATAAAAATAAAGTTATTAAAACATTTAATCTCAGAGAAACTATTATTTTTATGAGGTTATATCACACAGAAGCGGCGGATGCCATATTTTGACAGAAACATAAAAGAGTGTTTAAAATATTATGTAAATAAAAGCTCCTCAAAATTAAATGTGTTAAATTAATGCAATTTCTACATTTCGGTGTTGAAAATCTCACGATATGCGAAAAATATTTACTAACAGTTAGACCACGACTGGTTGTATATTACTACACATTCTTTAAATAACACTTTACTCATAAATTATATTTTTTACACTTAGATAAAATATATGTGAGGAATTCAATGAGATAAAAAAAATGTACATATTTTTGCACTGAAATAAAATATATTGTATCTTACACATTTGATGAGAAAAATGTACATTTATCTAATATATGTCATTATATCAGCCGTAATAAACTCAGTGACCTTGAATCAATAAATACAAAAAATAACGGACGGAGGCGTGCGTAATTGCTATTTGTCTTCCAACAAGGAAACCGAACTGATTTGCATTGACTTAGCATCAGCTAACGAGCTCGGTATAATCTTCAATGGTAGCGTCATACATATATGCTATAGAATATAGTAATATGGTGTTTATGAGACAATATGAAGGAGACACAGTATTCTTAGTTCTAAGTAATGCTGCTAATTGTTATGCAGTCGTGATTTGTAGTTATATTGAAGGTTGCACTGGTGTTATAGATAATAATGGAGATTAGTCTACTTTTGTTTCATCGTGTAGAAATAAGTCAATAAGTAGTCAGTAAGAGTAAATAAACAAATCTATATCGGAAGGCTCTAGAAGTTCTTTATCATTACTAACTTTAAGATTCATAACTTTATATACTGTCTATAAGCCTCTAGTTCTTCCTCAAAGAGTGGAGAGTTGACATATATCAACTCTCCACTCTTTTATTAGTTTTTGAGCTTCCACTCAAAGAACAGATTCGTAGTGTCCTTCAGAAACGTTAGATAAATCTACTCGGACTCTGGATTAAGGATTTGTAGTTTATAAAGTGTTAAACTCGATTTTGATGCCAAAATTTGACAGGTTTTCATGCTAGAGTTTGAGAAATAATTAACTTCAAATTCTAAATGCAGAAACCGAGGGTTGTTCGTAATAGAGAGAATACTGATACCATATTATAATAATATGACATAAGTCAAGCAATAATTTATCCTAGACCTCATATTGTCTACTGTCTCAACACAATTTCTTTCTCAAAATTAAGAGATTTCATATATTATTTTGTTGAACTTCTATACTAAGAAGAGTTCGGTAGTGTGGCTTCAGAAATTTTAGATAAATTGTCTTTTTGGTCCATGTAAACTCTTTTTCTTTCAATTCGAAACCAACTCTTCATAATCATTGAGAGAATGCCAAATTCAATTATATAACATAAGTCAAGCAAGGATTTATCCTGGACTACTACATTGTCTCACAGTGTCGCAACATTCGCCACGCGGTACCCACGCTCCGTTTCTTACTGACAACACGATATACTGATCTGAGCTTAATTTGTATTCTCATGTCACCCTACGTTTTATTATGTAAGCTACGTTGCAAATCAACGACTTTGCTGATTTGCATGAAGTCCTTGTTTGTTTGTTTACTCGTATCCTGCTAGACTTTGTGGAATCTTTGAAACTAAGGTTAGTGTATATAGGGAAGGAGTAGAAGAGACGTGATTTTTGAAATTTGTTCTTTTAAGAGATAAGGAAAGAGGAAAAGAGACGCAATTATGCACCTTTTTGTATGTAGTTCGAGTGTTGATAGTAGAGTGATCAAGGAGAAGTCGCCTTTGATGAAGGCACTCACAATTTTAATGCCAAATTTGGGCTTTTTCTTAAGTTAAAGTGCGTTATAGCTTCGATGAAGGCACACATATCACAGTAATGTAGATCTAACAAAATCTGCTAATTTAATAAGGAGCAGAGAACAATCTGTTCTACACGACAAAAAATATAAACACATACTCGGTGATTTGAATATGCAAACGTCACAATAAGATTTTGCGGGGCCTACCGACTTCAGCCGAATAATCCTTTCAACAGAATTTCTCTTACTTTAACACACAAAATTATAGAGTACTATTCTTAAACCGATGTTACAGGAAAATCAATCCAATCAACCTATATGCCAGTAAATCACAGGCCGGCTCTCGCTTGAGGCGTCCGGTCCGTCACGGACCCGTCCGATCCGTGATCCAAAACCGTGACCCGTTCGTGATCAAATCGAAAGTGTGCGCGATATGGCAGTAATGATTGTGTGAACTCTTGAAATATGGTCAAATGTAATTGACTTATTGGATTTGACCATACTTTCGATGTTCGATGTCTGTTTTTAGGATTGAGCTGATTTTGTCTTGGTGAAAGTGGAGGATTGAACACGACTAGATACAGATAAGAATAAATTATGTTTGAATGTTGAAGATTTTCATGAACCTGCAGCCTATTTGCTTAATTGAATTCGACAAGGCAAATGGTTTGACCGCCATCAATCTACCAATCACATGCGAGATGAAAGACGCGATGTGGATTTCCATCTATGTGATTGATGATTGATGGCGGTCAAACCCATTGCATTGTCGAATTCACTTACGCAATTAATGATACGCTGGACTTAATGATCTGGAATCGTGCACACACGAAAATCAAACTGTATTAGAAGAAGGAAGAGCAGATTTTTTGACAGTCTATTAAACCAAAGTTTCGAGTTTATTCAAGAAAAAATTGTGACGAACTATCAAGAGCTAATAATTTCACTTGACTCACGTTTATTTCGCAACACATCGATAAATTCGTTCCAAAATCCAGTCTAAAAGTAATACAAACTAATGTACTCTGATTTGAGGCTAGTGGCGAAAAAAAAAGGCTCACAAACAAAATTATCAACTAACAAACTTTAAGTGATATTATCTCCCTTATCCACTATCTCCCTTATCCACACTTCCAAAGGAACCACATTTATCATCTATTCCTAGCAAATATTATGGTAGACCATTTGCGCTTAACCGTGTCATCTGTGAGCAAACAGTTTGTTTGACCGAGATAAGATTAAATGCATTGATACTCGTTAAATAAGATCATATGAGTCTTAATCCTTGCAGCCTAAGGCTAGGCTTCCTAGTCTTAGGATTTGCGTATTTCCTTTTGTCTATAGGAAGTGGCTTATGTCTACTGCATGCTGTATTTAAGCTCACGGGAACCACTTCTTTGTAAGTATTATTAGATGCTTTTTCCTTAACTGGTAATATTTTTTTAAGGGAAGGGTTTGTCACGCAAACCAAGAAGTCACAAACTGAAGTAAACTATAAAACCCCAAAAGTTTTTTTTTTTCATTATTCTACCGCGGACATGTGGCAGTCCGCGCTCTTTTTTATTGTGTTTATATTTTGTTTGTTATTTTTTTTTCATACTGATTACAATTGTTGGATTCCTACGTCGGACATTATTTTAAGGCTTACTTAACTAATTTAAATTTACGTGAGTTCATCCCTCACTAAATACTATATATATATTACACACTGGCATTACAATTTTATGTTTCTATTTACTACTTATCTTTATGTTATTAATTATTTTGTTTACTTATTTCTATTGATACACTGCTTATGTTATTACTATATCTATTGGTACACTTTGTGGGAAGATGCATGGCAGTGCGAGCAGACCAGCTCCAGCCGACGGTTCCGGTTATAGAACCCCGTCGTTAGGACGTTAAGGTGAGTATGACTGACTCGCTCCACCATGCAGCTTCACATGTATATATATAGTTTACTTTTTTTTTTTAGACAGGGTGATGGTTTGGGTATGTGTTTGGGTTGGAGTTTTTGGATGGGACTTGTTAGGTGGTGTTTTGGCTGCTGACCAGGGACTTCGCTAGCGTGGGCAAGGCCTCTATGACGACTACGTCTCGATGCTGCATGGCCGTCTTAAGATTGTAGTTGACGACCGTATTAGTCGGCGCATCCATTGCCCCTTTTAGCAAGGCGGCCTGCGGCGTCATCGGCGTCGTCGGTGTAATAGACGCAACTGACTGTATGTCTGGACACCGCCACTACCGCGTGGGAGATGCTGTCGTGGACCTGAAGCCTCCTGGACTTGGTGTTGATGATGATAACGCTGTCGTAGGTCGACCCCTGAGCCTCATGTATGGTTAGCAGGCGCGACCCCTCGCCGGACCCATATCCCTGGCTCGCAAGAGAGGCTTTCTCCCCCTGCGTATGAACCAGGAACAGGGTGTTTTGGGCAGTACCCGGTATTTGCGCCCCTGTGTAAACTTTCACCTTCAGGGAGTGGACCCGCGATAGCGACGACTTGGAGGAGTATATACCGGGGTATATCTCACTCAGTGCAAACGCCACGTCCATTGGATTGCGGTGTGTGCAGAGAACCTCCTGGGTGATGCCAGCCACCAGGTCTGGACGGGTATACCTAAGCTCGAAAAGATTCTCCCTGTCCAAAAATGGAAGCTGGTTAACGTCTCCGACGAGGACAAGCTCGCTCGCTCCAGACAACTTTACTGCCATGACTATGGCCCCAAAGTGGTTCATAAGAGCCTCGTCTACCGTAAGACGGTAGCATTTATCTTGGCTCTTGAAACCGTTTGCTAGGATTGAGGCCATAGTGCGCACTTTGGTCTTTGCTTGGTCTCCTAAGCGGCGCGCAAGCTTTTCTCTAAGATCTTTGGCAGCTTCTGTTGTCGTGGTGGCTATCACGTCCCTGTCCTCTTCGAAGTGCTTTACCAGCCAGGTTGTCTTACCGCAACCCGGAACTCCGTTAATCCACCTGATATTGGGTACCGCCCAACTTTCTTCTTTCCTGTGATGCCGGGATACCGGAGGTCCCCGAAATGGAGTGTGCCATTTCCAGGATCTTATCGTCCGGCATGATTTTGGTACATTTGGCGGTAACCACTATCGGGTCGTCATTTGGCACACTGAACTTGAGTTTGCCTGAGCGTTCCGTCTCCTCCTTGTCCAGGGCCACAAAGCCACTCCTCGCGCTGTAGGCTGCCATATATGACCCCGTCATTTCCCCTTTGATGACTTGGGATGTGACGTTGTCGTACACCGCTGCCCCTGCTTCCTCGAGCAGTACCCTTAACAGACCCTCTGTGTCTCTCTGGAAGGTCTGCAGGATCTTCCTGCATGTCGTAAGTTTGACCTCTCTGGTCGCTTTTACGATTGCTACGTACTCGAGGAACGCGCTCATTACGTGGTCCGTGGTACCCGACTTTACTGCGAGGGTCGGCGGGCTGACTTGCCCTTTGTCGGCTCGTGTTGGCTTAGGCTTTTGCTGGGTTGGTTCCTTTGGTGTTTTTCTGAAGAACCTCTCCAGTGAGATGGTGATGCGTAGCTGGTGCTTGGGAGCAGTGCACTGAGGAAAGTGCCAAACGCTTTCAGGCGACTCCTCGACCGAGCCCGGTCCTCCGGGTTTATGGTGTTACACTGCACCTTTGCGGCTTTTTCGGCTGCTGCCTTCTGCTGGGCCCTCTCCGATCCGCTTTGAGTGGTGGGGCTTGTTTTGGGGCTCATCGCGCTGGCTATTGGTTGTCTGGGGGCATTGAGGAAACTCAGGGTTTCCCCTCTGTCCTCGTAGACAACAACCTCATGATGTTCTGAGACCTTTAAACAGCCAAAGCGGTCTGCGACGTCTCCTCTCTCTCCTCCCACCACCATTGCGTCCACACTTATGGTTCGGGCCGCGGCTGACGTGTAGTCTCCTGCCTCCCTGATCTTCTGAAGCAATGAGCTTGCCTGAGCAAATGGAATAACCTCTCCCCACTCGAGTAATGCGATTGTTTTGCCCTTTAAATCGCATTAGACGGCATCGGTGAGTGGCCACTTCCATTTAGTTATGATCTTCGATATGATTTTAATTAGCCTGTGTCGTTCTACTGCAGGGCAAAGGCCTCTCTACCCTCGTTTTACTTTTGGCGAATTATCGTCCAATCTTTTTAAAATGAGTCTATTACATTCCAAAATCTCCTTCTGAGCCTGCGGCGTCGTCGTCTTCGATAGTCAAGTATTTAATCTTTTTTTGTTTTATAGAATCAAGAAAAAGTACCTAATCCAAACTAATATTATAAATGCGAAAGTAACTCTGTCTGTCTGTCTGTCTGTCTTTCTGTCTGTCTGTCTGTCTGTCTTTCTGTCTGTCTGTCTGTCTTTGCTTCACGCCTAAACTACTGAACCGATTTGTGTGAAATTTGGTACAGACATAGTTTGGAACTTGAGAATGGACATAGGATAGTTTTTATTACAAAAAATAAAATATAAAATAAAATTTATTCCGGACATACAGCGCCAGCTATTGGTCAAGAGTCGGCATCAATTCAGTACTGAAAATTCATCGGAAAAATGTAAATAAATAGTAAAAAGGTATGAAAATATAATATAATACAACTTTTAGTACAAAGAAAATGCTCTAACGGAGTATCATAGACAATTCTATTAGTACTATATGTCGAGTTGGTGATCGCGCAATGGTGTCGATCGTTACACGAGTTCGGTTCATGTTATTGTTTTAATTCATCGGAAAAAAGTAAATAAATAGTAAAAAGGTATGAAAAAATAATATCAATATAATAAAACTTTTAGTACAAAGAAAATGCCCGAACGGAGTATAGATAAATAATCCGAGTTGTCACCATGCTCGATAGATGGCGTTGGGATCGAAATAGATCGCGCTATGGTTTCGTTACACGCATTTGGTTGGGTATCGGCCGAGCTCTTCGGTACTGTCGTGGAATTGTGGATTGATCGTATCGTAAATTTAAAATTGGATCCGTTGTATTAGTAGATTGCAATGACCATAAATAAAGCCCAAGGGCAAACGCTTAAAGTTGCGGGGGTACATTTTGAAAAAGACTGTTTCTCCCATGGTCAACTCTACGTTGCGTGCTCAAGAGTGTCAAAACCACAAGACCTAAGGATGGCAAAACTAAAAACGTGGTATACAGAAATGTCTTGGTGTAAGAAACTTTAATAATCTTTAAAGCCTAAAATAATAGAAAATTTGTCAAGGGAGAAACAGTATTTTTTTCTGAAATGGCAAATCAAAATAATATTTTGAAAATAAGGGAAAAATAACATTTTCGCCTTTTTCGATCGGCAATAACGGCTTTAATGCCCTAAGCGAGTATACATATCTTCAATTCAAACGCAGAGCTCATTATGTTGATTTTTGAAGAGTTCCCTAGAATATCTTCCACATTTCATTTTTGAAGAGAGCCCGCGGGATCGGGAACTATGTGGGTAAAACAAAAAATCTGCCGGAAGTCACTATTCCACGCGAACGAAGTCGCGGGCAAAAGCTAGTGCTAAACTAAATCATCCTATCGTTCTAATATTAGAAAAGCGAAAGTTTGGATTGATGGATGTTTATTACTCAATCGCGCAAGAACGGCTGAACGGATCTGGATGAAATCTGGCACAGAAATAGATTACAGTTTGGAATTGCACACATAGACTACTATTTATCCCGATACACTCGGTATAATGTTTGTAATAAAAAAAACACGCGAGCGAAGCCGCGGGCAGAAGCTAGAACTTTATATTGAAGCCGAACCAAAAGATACTTCCTACGTGTACTTACAAAACTAGATACAAGAATTCCTTATAACTACCATCGTGACCCTTCATAATGATCCGTCGAATCATCGACTACAAGTCAACAATCTACCTGCCAAACACAAGTGAGCTATCAAAGATCAGTAGACGCCTCGGGCCTGATGATTGACGGCTGTCTGGGTCTCGACTCGAGAGAGCTACTTAAGTAAGGAGATATGGAGTGTTTACATCATCATTGATGACTGGGAATGGTGGCGCGGTATATGATAGTGTTTTGTTAATATTTTGCGGAGGCGTGGCGGTAACACGCCTCTGGCGTAAGCGAATGGATGTTAATGTAATGAACTGTCTAATAATATGTCCCGAGACATGATCAGAATCTGGGTGAACGCTAGACCAGAACAAAATCTACCACGTTATTTTAACGCTACATAAGAGAGCGGAGACATAGATATATCTCCTTTTATAGGCAGTGAAAGATATTATTAAAGTATCACATGACAAAATGTCTTAGGTTATTTTAAAATTTGGCTATCAAAATCGTTGTAAGAACCAACTGGAACTTAAGTGGCCAACCTGGACGGGACTTCATTATTTGTATTAGCAGTAGCACTTACCGATAACAATGGTGGTTCCTGTTGAGTAGACAATTCACTCCAAGGCCTTAGCAAGGCCCGTTCAGCATCAGCTCCAGCCAAAGCAAAGCTCACACCATATCGTCGCCAAAGCGAGAGCTCATACAGCTTCTTCCACGGTATTCCATCATTCTTCGTTGTCTTCTTCCTGATGCTACCTCTGAAGGATGGAGTCCTTACGAAAGGCTCAGCTGGTATACCTTTCTTGGTGGCACCTCTCCATGGAGGTTTAGTCCCGTTGACGCTAGGTTTTCCATTACTCGCTGTGCTTCCTGAAGAGCCTTTGCGTTGCAATCCAGGTTTTTGAGTCGGAGTTTTCCGCTTTTCGTCAAAAAGCACAGCGTTGGCTAGCTCTTCGTCATGATTAGAACCATCTGATTTTACTTCTTCGATAGTCACAACAGCTGATTTCCTTTCCCTGTAGCTCCCTCGCAGTGGAGTTCTACTAAAGGGCTGTTTGACTTTTTCGCCATCTACTTCGTCTTGTAATGCAGATATGACGCTGTCGTCAGCGTATCTCATCCGAGCAGTTTTCATCAGGGATGCTTTAGTATTCTGTGCAAACAGGCGTTCGCACGGATCTGTCAGTTTGTTTTGGTCTGACCGAGACTTGAATGTATTCTCCGAATCAGTGTCACTGACTTCGTAGGAGCTAGTACTGTTGCTGAAGCTTTTGCTATACAATCCCTCATGGTTTTTTGAACCGTTAAGGTTATTCTTATCAGCTTCTTTGATTTCTATAATGCATTCATTACGGAAGGATTTGCGAGACTGCAGACTGGTATTTGAATCCGACTTCGTTAACGGATTATGTTTGTGGTCAGCGCATCCATTAGCATGTGCTTTACCAGTACAATGTTTGTGGATTTTTGCCAAAGCGGCCAATGTTTTGTTGCCGTTAGGCGACACCTCGTCGCCGCAGCGGAGCGACTGCTCAAAGGACCCTTGCACGTGGAACATTCTTCACTTATTCTGTCACAGGCGGACGTAGACCCACCACGCTTGGCATTTTAAGAGGTCAGAGTTCTGTAGATCGGATCATATCGAATGTCACTGCACAATGAGAGCATTTACTTGAGTTATGAGTTTTACGGTGCAGATCGGCGCGATTAAATCGATCATAAGGTATATCAGCGGCGCGTGATCGTAACGAATCGTGAGCATGCGCTGAATGGCGCTAAATGTAACAAAATATTGTTACAATCGAATTATGGCGGTTTTGACGTTTTGACATTTGCGTCGTGGTAATTATTTAGGGCACAAACGATAGATTTGACGCTAAGCAAAATTAGATTGGTATGTATAATTCGCTTTTGGAAGTATCAAATGAAACGTAAATACAAACACACTAAGTCTAATCCCATTAAGTTTTACCGGAAGCTCTGACCAAAATATTGGATTTCAAAGGCAAAAAACTTCCGTCGCCTTTACTAAAGCCTTTGATACCTTTCACCTACAGCTAGTAACATGTGGCGTGACCTGTACATAATAATATTCAAGTCTTAACCGTTTCCATGTCTTTACCAGCAACGCGTGGCTGAGCCGCACGCACTCAACGTTCGCGCAAAGTGCCAGACGATTAGTTAAATACTTAAATTATAGTACTTGGGTTCAAAGAGAAATGTTCAGTATTAACTTAAGTCTTAAGTAGAGCTGTGGGAGGTGGAGTTGCGATTGATACGGAGTTTACACCTTTAGCTTAAGCCTTCGAGTGTTTTTGGCAAATGAGGTAATTTATTTTGACAAGGGCATTAATATGAATAATGTTGTCTTCTTTTTAAAATGCAAAATCCATACAAACATTAAATATGCGAAAGTTTGTCGGTTTCTATGTTTTTTTTTTGTTACGTTTTCACGTGTAACGCTTAATGAATTTTATGAAACTTGGCACAAGAATAGCTATTGCCTTGATCGAAAGACTAAAAAAAGGTATCTATTTCCTCAGAAACTATAAAATATTTAACTATAGGTACATCCCAGGAGTATGTACCCTTGGGATAATAAAACGCGGGCGAATCCACGGGCAGAACCTAGTCCAAAATATTTAAAGGAGTCCATTTTGTCAGATTGTGCGAATATTTCGTAAAGGTCAGCCTAGTACAAGCAAAATTTTAGAACATTCCATAATAAACAACCTCACGATAATCTTGTTAAATAAGCAAAGTTATTAACCTCACCAAGAACACTATTGGAAGATATAAATCAAACTAAATGAAAAAGAAAGGATTATGTTTGATTAAACGCCCGCCGATAATATTGAGGCCAGCATAATAAATTAGGTGCAGTTTTATGAAATTAGGTACAAGTATACAACATTATTGATTCAGCTGATGGTTACAACATTTTGGAGCCGTGCACTGGGTGTGTACCGAATTACCGTATGTAAAGGAACTAACTTTTGTAACCTTAATTGATAGATTATAATCGTGAGAAAGAAAATTGGTTTCTTGTGATTCGCAAACGCGCAAAAATAGAGGGTGTTTGTTTGAGCTCTCGCAGAGATATGCGATGTGATGTCCCATTTTTGCATATAAGTTTTTGTTTGTCACGTTATATATTGTGCCACTGCTGGGAAAACGTCTCCCCCATAGCCTTCCAATCTTCCCAGTGTTTAGCCAGTATCTCATAAATGCTTCTAAGTCGTTACGTCAGTGTTTCCTAAACCTAAATCTTTCCTTTGTTTTTCTTTCCGTTGCGCCGACGACGTTTTCGAACATATTATTTTAAAAACTCCATATTTGTCTGTAGAGTTTCTACGAAAAAGCCTCGTCGCAACGTTTTCGCTTTGTCACTTCGCACCTGTCTGCGAAATTCAAAACACGCTCCGTTTTTGCACATTTGCGAAACAAAAATTCAATTGCGACTTCGTTAGTATCTGGCGAGTTGCTCATTTAGTATCGTTTAGGAAACTAAATGCTTTTAAATTTGCTTTTGATTTTGATGATACTAATGAACTCAGGACACAGCGACGAAATAATTTAGCGCGATCATAAAATACCAAACAGAATCAAAACCTTAATAATTTCAAATCTGTCATTATCAAAGATCTCTTATAACATTTTCTGAGAATTAACATTAAACTTATCATCGAAATCAAGAAACTTGAAATCAACGAAACGAAACTCAAACCCAGCTTTCATAAAACCAGAATCATCGAGTTTTTGGCTATGCAATAAAACCTACGCACTTTTATGTAAGAGCACTTGACACCATGTTAACATATATACTCATCTATCTTCTATATTATTGCTATGTTTTCTTTAGTAGAAAGCTCGCTTAAGAGAAGCTTGTGGATAAATATTAACAGCCACACGTTTCGATCTTCGACGTTAAGCAACGCTTGGCTAGGTCAGTCTGTGGATGGATGCCTATCTGGGGAAGCTTGTGGCAAAATGATAATATCCGCACGATTCGGTGTTCAAGGTTAAGAACTTTCACCAAGGTCAGTCTGCGGATGGGTGACCATCTTTTACATACCAAGATTCCTCCATGCCTTGGAAAGCACGTTGAGCCGTTCTTCCTGGCTGCACTAATCGTAGTCTAAAGCATCTACAGACATTTGTAGATTCTTGAGAGTACGATTAGTCGGAAGCCGAATCTGACACCACTCTTGCTAAAGGGTACCGTGTTACCCAATTATGGGAGTGGAGTTTAGATAGGCAGTCCCTCCGTGTTAATACTGGTACTCAGTTGCATCCAGTAATACTTACAGCCGACCTCAACAAACTTGTGAAAGGGCTAGGCAGAGTGATTGTTTTCTTTTGTAGAAAGCTAAGGCCAATCGCATGTATCACTGCTGTTCATTTCGACTGATTGGTGATAAATATTCGCTGACCAATGAGTAAGCCCACCCACGGATCGTTCTTGATATTATGTTAAGTTTGTCTGTAAAAATTGTGTGGGTTGCTGCATTGTTTTCTTTTGATTCATGTTTAAGTATCACCTACGTTAAATAATCTTGTTGAAAAAGAAAGTTAAAAATGTCTTTTCTCTTGATATGTTTACGCAAATTATTAAATTTATCAGCACTATTGTGATTTTTCTCATACCTCAACAATGGTTCTATCACTATCATTGCAGACACTGTTAGTATGTTATTAACCTTGCGAGATTATAAATTCTTGATATATTGTGAACAGATCATATCAAAGAGGTACAATACATTCGAAGGTTTAAAATAAAGAATTTTGCCATATCACGGGATTTATTAAACAATTATGATGTCTACAATAATCCGCTGACAGTTCCAATCGAACCAAACATTGTCTTCAAAAGATCTATCATTAATTTGTATATTATGAATTGCGAGATAACGCAACGTAATTTGTAGACCTCTATTTATAGCAGTCACCGCACTTATTAGGAAGTCAAATAAATTCTAAATTCTGTTATCTATCTCTTTCTCAAAGAAACGGCAGAAATAATCAAGAAAGCCGGAAAAATGCCAAGTAATCTACTACAAAAATATAACGCCAGCAAATCACTATCTTGTACCAATATTTGAACAACTTGTACACTCATATCTAGGTTCGATACACCTGATCGTGGGAACTCAGGCCACTTTCATTTTTTATCATATTAGCGCATTTGGGTTAGGTTTGCTCTACGACTTATATGTGTTGACCAGACCAATATCTTTCTCAGTTTTGTTGTGATCGTGTCTAATGTGTCTTTGTCTTATAGTGTATATCTTTCTCTTTGCTTTTGTTAAGAATAATGGTTCTAGTTTTGACTTTATGTTACTAAGAGTAATATCAAGTATGTGCTAATGTGTCACCAGTTGGTTTTCTACAAACTTTTGGGGAACGTATTATTAGTTAGCAGTTTGTGTTTTTCTTTTGGACCATTGTTTTTCGTTCGGAGCTTCGGAGAAAAAGAACATACTTCCCCTGACAAAAAAAAACAGTTCTTTCTCCAAATTAATTTGACATCCACAGAAAGGAATGATCTACACTTGCCCAAAAACGGGCGAAATTGAAATAAGAAAGGGAGGCCTTCGCCCTGCAGTGGAACAACACAGACTGAAATGAGTTTATTTTTTCTCCTGAACAGATATCAGAAGTGACAACGATATTTTTCTAAACAAGTAGTGTTAAATATTCTTCACTAACCGTTACTGGACACAAAATTAAGGGTCAAATGTTTTCTCTAATTATCTTGTGATTAAAACCTGTTTTTACTTCCTACTCGTTAAACATATGTAATTATTAGCAATTAAGAAGGAAAACTTATTAAACATCGGGTTTTGATAGGAACTGTTTAGCTCGATTTAATCTTAATTTGTCATTGAACCAGTTAAATTAACATTTTCACTTAACTGCTAATTTGATCACTTAATTTTTTTTGCTGATGAAGAATACAAATCAGGTAGGTGAAAATTAAACGAATGGCATTAAATTTAATATTAGAAAAATGTGTAAACAACCTATTTGTAACTTAGTAGATAACTCACATATTTAAATTATGTCAAGGTGTACTCTTGAAATCTGCAACATCCTAAACAACAAAAACCGAAATTCCTAAGCAAAAACTCACAACCCAACCCTAAAGATAAAAAGTAAAATCTAAAGCCAACATAACAAAAAGCAATAAAACAAATAGGAACCAACACAAGACTACAGACAAACGCACTCAGAGACCAGATAAGCATAGCAAACACATAGTAAAGAAACGAAACACTATCGAGATCCGTGGTATTGGTCAACGGTTTCATGCAAATCTAAACGGCGACATAGATCCCACCTATTCGATAATATTGAAATTGCTCTTGCACCATTTCGCGTCTTCCACTATCATACGAGATGTTTTAACTGTTTCAAAGGCTTTTGTTGTAGCAAGTTGGAATATTATTCAGTTTTTTTTCATATTGAGGCATTTTTATTTACATAGATGATGTCGCGGATGCAATAATATTACCAACAGGAAATATAAACAATAACAATTAATAGGCTTAAAAGAGTATCTCAGACTTCTTTGAATTAGGAAGGCATATTATTTGGCCCTTATAATTTTATTATCTTCTGGTAAGAGACATAATCTGAAGTCTTACTAGTTAATGCTACTAAATGTTTTTCTCGTATGACAGTGTACATGTGTAAACATGAAGCAGCTAGTTAGTCAATCTCGTCGATAGTTCGTGACTGCCAACTTACTCTTCGACTGATTTGCTGATAACGATAGCCGATCCTGGTCTGAATATCAAATACTATTGTTTACATACTTAGGTTTACGTAACTCTTTCTTATACATCCTTGAGCTAATGGCCACAATCAATCGTTTCAATTCCTCTAATACATAGATGTAATCAACCGCTAATGATTTTGCATAGTATTCCGGAGGAATTATAACTATGTATGGCTATAATTAATGTAACATTTGAATCCAGTAGGTACTTCTACTTTGGATCCATTGTGTTAGTATCTTTTAAGCTTAATATCCGCTGCTTTGCTATAAATTGTATTGTGGATGTAACCAGCATCTTTAGAAATTATACAGGTTGTGTTAAGAATCTATGCCATGAAAACTACATGATCATAATCTTCTTCTGCCCAAGAAATATTTTCTTTTAATTACCTTATCTGTTTAAAAACTTAGTAACATCAATATTTATGAGTAATTAACCCGAATAATTTTCAAATCTGCTAAATTACCTATTGCTATTATAGACCTTAATGCTGACCCAAATCGGATTAGATCTGCATGAAATTCTTCATAGGATTAGTATATGATTTAAGCCTATAACTTGGTCATATAAATTAGTTGTAGTAGAATGTGGATATATCAAAAATGACAAATGATTATGGTCGACGACACTACGGTCAGTTCTAGCCATAAATATTATAATTAGCAGTAAAAATGTTGAAGATGTGAATTTTTACGGTTGTGATTTTATTACGTACACGTGCAAGCGACACATCTCCGTATCTAACTAACTGAATGACAGAAAAGAAACTGCTTAAAGCCCTGAAGAGGGAAGATTCACTGTTAGAAAATTGCTCTATGATCAGGTATTAGAGACGGAGCAAAAAAGTAGTGACGCTACAAATTACAAAAGTCAAACTACACAAGATCAAGGTGAGAAGTGAGGCTGTTTATTCTTGTAGCAACTTGCATAATCATTAAAGATAAGAATAATTAGTAACGCTATCGTGTTATCTAAAACAACCATGTGAATGGTGACTGAGAAATTACGTGCGTGCATATCATCGTGCAAGTTCTTCCGCCATGATTTTGGGGAAAATACGTCACTTAGGTTACATTTATCGTCATCATCACGTAAAATGAAATAGTCTTAACAATTGTGGTTTAAAAATAAACAGCGATAACTTGAATGAAGAACAAAAAACGAATAATTCCAAACCAAAAAATGATCAATAGAAAAAACGAGGTGTTCGTTAAAAGACATAAAAACATAACGATGATTAAAATAACAAAAACGATGATTAGAGCCCTCGTAAAAATAAAATAAATGATGTAGGTACGTACTACCTTGAACCATCAAAGTTCTAAGAAATTTTCCAACGAACACACGAAGATAATACAACACCTATCTAATGAAGACGCTCTAAACTCTAAACAAATTAAGAAGTTTAAAGAAGAAACAATAAATTAAAATTTACTTATCTAATCTAAAATTGCAGATTTAAATCCCAAATAAGGTGATCAAAACATTTATCACCTATCGGCATATAAAACATAACAAAAAAACTAACACCAGACCAAAATAGTGCAGGCCAAAGGACCAGTATCTACAGAAAAAAAGAAACATAACTCGGGAAACAGTCTCAAATGAGACAGAAACAGTAATTTATTCAACGACTCGTCTAGCGCCGGATCTAATATTAAATGCTCCTTTTTCTTTAGACTTCTAAGAATATGTTATACTCAGGTATGTATCAAGTATTGCGGCTGTGTTCGAAGAATCATATTTTATACGTTAAGGTGTTAATAAATGTATGCATTATGGATTCTGAAAAGTCATATAGAGGTGGTAATGACGATTTCACTAAAACCGCTTCAAAGGAATTGGATTAATGACTTTATTTCCCAGGGCTTGGCTTACAGCTACTACTACACTATTCAATGAAGATGCTCAAAATAAAAAGAAAATGTATCCATACATATATCAGATCGTAGAAAAGCAATAGCATCGACAAAAATAAGTAGGTAACTAAAGCCCATTAATAAGAACAAAATTGAAAATATGCGTTTACAAGTGGACCACATAAATATTGATTTAGTATAAATATGCACAAAATATTTGTAGAACTTAACATAAAATATCTGTCCCCAAAATTATCTATTCTAAGCACAATCAATTTCGAATCAGCTTTTAAAAAAGCCGCTCGTATAAAAACATCGAATTCGTTACATTCATCAAGAATTTATCATCCATTTTGTTAATTCTTTAAGTTATTAACATTCTACAGAATCATATTAATATTGGTTCAAAGTTGATAGTGTTGATACTCGCACTTGACCGGTTTATCGATGCAAAATTACATAATCAAATACCTGACTAGTTTTACTATATTCATTATAAAATCTTTAATATATGTTATATGTCTCCGAATGGCTGAACGAGAAACGGAATTCGAAGGCTGTTTAAACGCGGATATGTCTTTAAAAGTAAAATAATTATATTAAAGAATTATCTTTGTATGGCGCCAGACTCCTTTTTATGGATTACCTTTAAATTATTTAATCTTCTATGGCGTCATGAAAGGTTTTTGAAGGTGAAAGGTCTTTTGTGTAACAGATTGCATCGGCTACCTTTGGGTTGTCAGTGAGTGCTTGGATGGGTCGAAAAATTAGGATAACTTACTGCAGAAGATAGGGGCTAAAGAAAAACATGTATTTATAGAATTCACTAAGGTAATGCACAGAACCGGGACAAATGAGGGAAGAAAGGCGAGGAAAAGATCCAGCAGTGTGGGACTGGAAATGATGAAAATGATGAACTAAGTTACCAGACATAAGTGATCTAAATGTATTATAACACGACACAACTAAGAGAGAATAAGATAACAAAATAACAGAGCATTTTGGTATTAATAAAAACCGAACTGAATGAAAAATAAACAGTTATAAACGAACCGCATACCCAAAACGCATTAAATAAATTCGACTGAGCAAAAAAGGTTTGACACTTTTATGCTTCTTTGAATAAAAAACAACTTCGCAAAAAACATCTTAATGACATTTCGATACTATTAATCAAGTCATGATTTTGTTTTTGGGTTAGCAATTTAGCGTATACAAGCAATAATATAAGATACTTTTCTACTTAAAGATGCTGGTGTACTTTTACTACTATAGTTTACTTAAGGGCAATTCTGTCACCCAAGGACCAGTGATGACTTCCATCTTTAACAAAATCTATAGAATACACGAGCCGACCTTTAATAGGCGGTAAGAAAAGACTAGATACAGGAGGTGCTATTTGGGAAAGGCAAAATGTCTCCAACAGAGATTTGGGATAGGCATGGCCTAAGGCTGATTGATAGCATAAACCAACCATCAAATAGTCAATAATTATTCCGCTATTACTTAACCCAAAGACATTCGTACCATGTAAGTTATTTTATAAGACAAATCGCCTATTAATCTTGACGATAATAATCATATTTCTTGGCCAAATATTAAACAGGTTCGATATAATCTTTCAACACGATCTTTTGATACTGCATCGGGAGTCATGGCTTCTTAGAAATGAATCAACGAGAATGTAAGCAAATGGGTGCATTAACACGACTTCGGTCATCATATTTTTATGATTTTATAATGACACGTGCCGAAGATTACGAAATAATATATGTCAATATATCTACCTACCTTTAACTCAATCTGAATTCTAAATACACATCGTCTTATAAATCTTGGCTAAGATCTCGCCTCTCGTGCTTGAGGTTCAAATCCGGGCAAGTACCAATGTGACTTTTTTTAAATTCATATGTACTTTATAAGTATATCTTGGAAATCGTTGACACATCACACGTGATGGAACACATCGTGAGGACACCTGCACTTATAGTGAATATAAGTCTGAAATCGCAAACACGCATTGAGCAAGCGTGGTGATCAATCAATGCTCATTCCTTCCCTGTCTGGGAAGAGGTCTTTGTCAGCAGTGGGTCAGTTACAGGCTGGTATTGTATTATGAAGATTGAGGAAGTTCAAAATACCAATGAATTTTTACTTAATATGGCTTTTATAAATTAGACATTTGATCCAATTTCAACCCGAAAGGAATTAAACAAATCTACTTGGGTAGCATATCTTCAGATTCGAAGTATAGACAAAACATTTAACATACAATTGAGTAGTAAGTTTTAATACCAGTCACATCAATTATATTCAATGATGATGAAGTAGCAGATGCATAATGAGAGAATGCAGTTAGTAGAAGAGGCTCAAAACAATGCACCAAAAAGTCTTAAAACCAAAAAAGAAAAGGAACAATCATAAATATCACAATAAAACAAACAATAAACGACTTGAACACTTCACAGCGAAACGCAACTCCAAAATGAAAACACCACTTAACGATGTTTTCAGTCTCAAATCTAAATATAAAGATTTAGTCTGTAGTTCTAAAAATACAGCGTCGACATGAATTCCACTTAAGTTAAAAGAAAGCCGTCTCGTGTCCGTTCTTTTGGTTCGTAAAAGCAACGTTTAATTAAGCAAACATGGGTTAATTAACAAGGTACCAAAAATATCAGGTGACGATGGTATCATTTATATTCTGCGGTACTTGACCAATCTGGGTCTGATCTTTAAAATTTTAGTTAGTTTCTGAATGGCGCAAGTTCTCTTAATCAAGTATATTAAGTTTTTCAAAACGTTTTTAAGGGTTCCGTACCCAAAGGGTAAAAACGGGAACCTATTACAAAGACTCCACGGTCCGTTTGTATGTCTGTCGGTCTGTCTGCCTGTCCGTCTGTCACCAGGCTATATCTCACCGTGATAGCCACACAGTTGAAATTTTCACAGATGATGTATTTCTGTTGCCACTATAACAACAAATCAAACAGAATAAATTAAATATTTGAGTGGGGCTCCCATACAACAAACGTGTTTTTTGCCGTATTTTTGCGATAATGATACGTAAACCTTCGTGCGCGAGTCCGACTCGCTCTTGGCCGGTTTTTCATTTTACATTTAATTTAAAACCTAGGTTGGGTAGGTCAGACAGGCAATCGCCCTATGTAGAATACTGGCATTCTGCTGCAGTCTGTAAAACTGCAAGCCTATCTAAACATATATGGCAAATGTACTCTGTGATATAGCGATAAGGATAGGCGATGTTGTTAAGGTAGAGATTGTAGACAATGTATCTGGTACAAATTAACAGGAGTTTAGTTTCTATATCTTTGATGAGCCTGGAGACTCATAACAGACAATGAAAATTAAGGATTCTCGATTCGGAAACCACAAAATCACTTAAGATCTTAAAGCCAAAACAAATGACCCGAGACTAGTCTTTCGGAAACTAAACCGCACTTTAGATCGCTAAACCAAGCTGAGAAGTCAGATGATACTAGCTTTAAAATGGAATTTGTCTTAATTAAGCCTTGACTTTCACTAACAAGCTTAACAGGACTAGTAGAAACGATCGCTCCAAAGATTGCAAGAATGCAGCAATCATTAGAAATGCACGGAATGTCGGAAAACATTTCAATGTGCATACATAAATGATTCTTGTACGTCTACTACTGTTCTATTTAGAATAAGTACTACATATTTATAAAACGGCTCCTTTGAAATTACCTTTAATTCCAATTGAAGTAATCATGACAATTGGCAATCTTAAGTAATATTTCAAAGAGATAAATTGTTTGTTAGTCAATTGTTTGTTTGTGGAGATCAAATACAATTTATTGGTTTTGTTATGTTTCACAGTATGTAAATTGTAATAGTTTTATGATTTTTGAAGGTTGCTTGCTCTTGAGGAAGTGATACGATTACGACAATTCTTTCACTGATACTCTGAAAAAAAGCTAAATTATGGCTGAGTATTTTAGGCTATAGCTAAGTCAAGATAACAGAGCAAATTGTTATGAATATAAAAAACCCGACTGCCTAATTCTAAACTAAGAATCGAACTAAAATGATGTTAAATAATTATTTACGGGCTGGCTGACCAAAAGCTTATGTATCACCTATCCTCCGACTGCACTGTCCGAATTGCTATTAAACATATAAGTGGTATACATTTTTGTAATCACCCCTTCATTTTGATACCCCACACGATGGGTACGTAATATAAAAATTAAGACCCCCCCAATATGGCGCCTAATATTTTGCATAATGTTTTTTTTACGTCACCTATCGAAGAACACTTGGGCGGTCAAGACGTATCTAACGATTCTTAATTATGTAAATCCGTCTAGTGATTTACAAGATATGAGGTAATAAAGAATATTACAAACATACATGACATACAAACATACAAGATACGCGCGAAAAACATAACCCTTTCCTTGCAGTCGGGTAATAAATGAAATGAGCACCCGAAATGTCAAACCACGGCTCCCTGTTACCCGTGCTGTTACTTTGTTAGATAATTGGGAAAGCAAGATATTATAGAGTATACCCGATTTCGAACCTTATATTATACCTGTATATGACAGAACTGTCTTTATACCACCAAACCTACATGTTTTTGTAGGGTAGGCTACTATATATTATGTAAGATATAGGTCAGATTACGATTCAGACTACGGGGACGCGATTGATACGCCGGAACAAGATGAGAATGAACCGAACAATTCGCTGCCGCCAGCAGCCTCCGCTAGGTGCATCAGGGCCCACCGTAGGGCCAACAAAAGACTAATCTAAAACTATTATAGGTATAATAAATCATACCTACTAGAACCTACTATATAGATACCATACCTTTAATTTAAGAAGGGCTTATGGAGGTAGATACGATAGATCATATTCGTAAGGAATACTTCTGATTTGGTGGTGGGATGTGTAGGGTAAGCTAATATATAATATGTAAGATATATGTCGGGTAGACAAATAAAGTCAGTTAGCTTCCATCTTGTGTTTCGTTGTACTTTCCAGTTTTATAGTTCCACATACTTATCAACGAACAGTACACGTTACGACACACGAATACATAACACAAATACGTACGTATAGCAAAATGTTTGCCACGCAATTCGTCTCACGGTACATATGCTAATCTTGGCAACACCTGTGACCATTTGCATATGGCAACTCTGACGGTAAATAGGGAAGGTTAGCACATGCGGTATTTAAAGTATTGACGAGGAGTGTTTAGTTCATGTTAAGATTGTATTAATGGTTGATTTCTAAGGAAAGGACCATTTTTCTCATTTTTTCGATCACAAAGACTCAGATCATCATCTGCCCTGTCTTTTTCCTAAAATGTTGGAGTCAGCTTCCAGTGTGACCTAATGCAACTGAATACGAGTATCTTACAAGGAGCAACTACCTATTTGACCTCCACAATAGAGTAACTGGGTATTACGACACCTTTGACAAGACTACTGGTATCAGATTTCTGCCTTCCTGGCGATAGGTATCTCTTTTTAACCCCCGACGGAAAAAGAGGGGTGTTATAAATTTGACGTGGGTTGCTGTGTATCTGTGTGTCTGTCTGTGGCATCATAGCTCCAAAACAGATGAACCGATTTTGATTGTTTTTTTGTTTGAATGGTGATTTTGTTGAGAGTGTTCTTAGCTATGTTTGAATAAAATCGGTTCAGCCGTTCAAAAGTTATGGGCGTTTTACTGTTTGAATAGGGGTGTTTTCGCAATATATCGTGTCATAATTACGCGTTCGATAGATTGCCGATCGAAGCGTATCTACTATGTACTACATACATTATGTAGCATGAAATAAAAATGTGTCGGGGGTTTTTTAAATATTACTTGGTAAGACTAGTTGTAAGTCAATAGTATCATGTATTGATATATTGATATAGCAATATTTTACTATTGTGCTTTTAAAATTAAATTCGCAGTTTCCTGTGAAATCAGTGATACTTGATTGGCCAATTAGGTACTTAGAGACCACACAGAAGGTAGGATTCCGTTTCTCATTTCGCAATACTAACTTAATAGCTTCCAAATTCGACACAGCACTCAATACTAAAGCTAGATTCTAGACTAGACTGCTTTATTAACTGTCCCCGCCTTCTAATTAAAGAGCGGGCTACAATACTAGTTAAATGTTTATCTCAGCTCTCAGGCCTCGCACTTAGGGTTACCAATACCGAATATGAATCAATCGACCAGCTTCCAACTATGTCGGGGTCGGCTTCCAGTCTAACCGGATGCCCCTGTGTACTTGAATTTTGCATGGAGTATCTGCCTAACTGACCTTACGTAACAGGATACCTCTTGCGGAGTCAGGTGTCTGATTCTCTGGCTTCTGACTACCGGTGACAACGGTCAAAAATCTTCAAATGACTGCCGAGAGTATTTTTTTTTTTGATAGGCCCGCCTTCTTGACCACCATCTCACGCTTGCCTAGAAGTAACCTATTCACTGTTGACTTAAAGACCCTAAGGTTGAAGCTATCGGGCAACACATACTACTTTTGCAAGATTTCAGACCTATATAAACAGGCTAAATCCCTTGCTGAAACTAGTTCACAATAAGTAAGTGTACCTGGCCTTCTTTACCCAGTATTAAGGCTGGTCTATTACATTTTCAGGTTTTATGACCAGACAACCCTACCCGCACTTAAACGTAATCAAAGCTGTTCCGTTGCATAATAACAGCGAACAGAAATCAATGCAAAACAATAAGTATTTGTAACCGGTTATCCTTCACATGCGTCTAAGGAGCAAATGTCAACGGTATTAATAATCTTTAACTGCCACCATATTTGCGTGTTGGTGGATGGAAACATCCAATGCTGTGTCTTGTAAACAAAGTGATTCATCAATGAAGATTTGTATCTTCATTGATGAATCCTTCAATCAAAAGTGGACCAAGCCTGTCGGGGTCCCGGTTTGCAGAAAACCTTGAAAGCATGTCAAATGCAAAATGCTTAGCGAAACTGGCTCGAAAATTCTAGGGAATTACAGGTATACTTAAAAAAAATATATTGTTGGAGCCCCTCATTTATAATATGTAACATATAAAGAGAGGGCCTAGATAGCGTCATACTAAATGAATATGTTTTAAAATTGTTGATATAAATAAAAATACATCGCATAATTTTGGTGCCCGAGTGGACCACTATTGCCTCCCCTTTAATGCGCCAAAGTGTGTCCAATGTTTGGCGAAACTTAGGCCAAGATTGGCCAAGATGTTGGCTGCTAAATTGATGTCCTGACACAAATCATTTTAGTATTTACTATTGTATGAAGCAAATGATAGTGCAAAAGATTGTATAAACCTAGTTATTAAGCGGTACTTTTGAGTATTTATTTATTACCGTGTTGTTCATGTTTGGTAGTAAATTAAGGCTTAGTTTGTAACCTCGTGAGAATTGATGAACATAACTGCTCACGTATTAAAAAATAACAAATTTCTAGGTTTAGCACAACGTAAAATCAACCTACAAACTTAACTGTGAAAATGTGTTTAAATTATGGCAAGATTACCGTCGTAATCCAAAGAAAAAACATTTTACTATATGAAATACACAATCGAATGTACAAGGAAGGAAAACTTAACAAAAGGACGATGTCTAAAGTTCTCATCTCTCTAGAAAATCATTTCTCATATTATGTTCATACGGAAAACAAAACAACATCAAAATTTTGACAGGAAGACATCGTCAACAACAAGATTCAATCCAACTCTTTAAACACAGAAAACTAACAAATAATGAAAAACACAAAACTACTGGCCACCGAGACTCGCGACGTAGAAGCAACACAACATGGTTCCATATAAATAGAACCTATTTACATGAAAATAACCCGCTTCGCTGTACGTTCCGCAAATGCTAGCAAACAATCTGACAAGACTGTCACTTTTGTATGGAAAAACAAGAATACCAAACAGGGAAAAGTTTAGAAACCATATGTTGGAAGTATAATGTACAGTACAGTATTTACCATTTTGGGTTAAAAATTGTATGACTTATATGGAAAATTTAGTCAGGTTTTGTATGAAGTTGTATACTAGGAACACAGATAGTGCAAGGAGTTCTGAGAGTGATACATGGACTGTAACTGGTGACTTTAATGCAAGAATGACGGACTCAGTGACAATGATTTAGTAGAAAGCAGGCGTAGATTGGATGCGGAAGGTCCAGCCAAAGCACGAAGATACCCACTGAAATCCCATTGGCGTTATGGACCAAGTTGGGCATTATCAACACTAAGGAGAGAAGCCTAAATGCTACTTAATAAAACGTAATCAACCAAAACAAAAAAAAAACCTTTTTACAAAAAAATACTACCGACTTCCAAATAAGAAAACTATACAGTGAAAATTAACTTGTTGTTTAACTATATCTCCGTCAATTGTGGACCGATTTTGATAATTATACTTTTGTTTGAAAGAGTATGTTTCGGATTTGGTCCCATTTTAATTTGGTGAAGATCTGATGAAGATCTTCGGAGGTATACAACAGAACTCTTCAATAAATAACGGCAAATCTCTCGGGATTGCTGCAATCGCATGTCTGTTTGTTTCATAACATAACATCACGCCAGTTCGCTCTTAAGGGGTAAGCAGATCTCTCATTACACCGGTTATGTTCAAGTTTCATGAAATCTATTCTGGCGAAATAGTTCCCTTACTAACTTGCCTATTCGGTACGTACAACTCAAAAGTGAAAAATAAAAAAACTTTTTGCAAAAAAATACTACCGACTTCCAAATACAAAACTACAAAGTGAAAAATAACTTTATTATTGGAAGTCGGTGTTCATATCGCAAAAAAATACGGTACCTACGAAAGACACCGACTTCCAAGAATAAATTTATCTTTCACTTTGTAGTTTTTATTTGGAAGTCGGTAGTATTTTTAACAAACAATTTTTATTTATTCACAATCAATTAACATTGTTTCCAATATTGGATACATTATTATAGGAATTGGTGACACATAATTACAGTAAAATTATCACTTAAAGATTAATTAAATTATTGTAGCAAATTGTATATTGATTTAAATTATGTTACAAACAGATGTAATGTCATATTAATCATTATAAACCATTATAAAGAACGATAATTCAAATATTTCACAAAAAAAAAGTTCTTTGTACATAGGATTGGTATGCACTACCGAAATATGACGTCAATCCCAAACATTTTGGACATTTCTTTTTTTTTGTGATACAATATCACTTTGTCTAGTCGCAATGTCCGGCGGTTCGACCGGAACAAACGCACTCAAATCTTACCCAGTACGCAGCACAGAACCACTTTCGCTCGGCATCAATTTTACATTCTTGGTACCTACCTGTACGGAAAAATCCATAACAAAATACAAATAATGTATCTAAGCTCCCATAACCTCAAAATCAAACTGACTGAATGGCTATTACTAAAAGACTACTCATTCACGGAGTCTTTACTTACATTCATAGAATAATCCCTAAAATCATTTCACTAACCGACTCACACTCAATACACGATCAACCTCTCCTTACTCACCACTCATACACTAACACATACATAGGCTCACTCACTCACACATACCCTTACACTCAAATACATTTTCACACCAGCACACAATTGTATTACTTAACCACCGTTGCAATATACACCCTGGTTGCAGCTATACCTACATGACTAGCCGCCCTGTATGGCCTAATCACTGTCTCCTAAGATACAGGACTACCTAGTTTAGGAGACAGGGTTACATGATCAGTGTAGATATCTTTTAATAAGTTATTTTGTATATTCTGCTCTTGTGTATCATGAATCTTGTGTGTATCAAAATAAAGATTATTATTATTAATGTCATTACACTTTGCATTTTCATAGTTTGTTTGACTCATACCGCACCAGACAAAGATAAGAAAGATGGTTTTAAAAACCATAAAACTATTTAAGCCTAAGAGCCTTGGCACCGTAACTACTAAATACTTGGTGTCAACGAGCCAGATAACGAGGTAGGCACTTTTATAGCTTAACTTATGTTCACTGATCCCACAAAATATTTTAGCATATTTGAGGGCTTTTCTGTCCAAAACGATTATGTTTGAATGAAAGCTTTTTATGAGAAGTCGTCAAAAATGTTGATATATAAATATTTTTGTGGAATATGAACTTGTAGATATTATTTATAGCAATAAGATGCTGAAGATCAAGTGTGATAGGAACGAACTATTTCCAGAATTTAACGGCTGTTGGTATTGGAGTCAAACTCTATTTTAATTATGTCAAAGTGTTCACTGTAGGAGAGCTTGACAAATACTGGACTTCAAGATCTAAATTCAGATATCGGCGGTTAATATTTCAGATGAAAGCTCAAAATATCACCTACTTACAGGAGTCTAGGAATCTATGATGATAGTTTAATTACGCCTAAAATCAATGAACACGATTTAATTGTAACAGAGTCTTTCAACGCTAAAATTGTGACTCCAAGCGTGTAAACATGCTCACGACAAAGTGACAAACCAATATGGCTGAATTGTTCACACAATTTACGACATGGAAAAGGTTCAAAACAAAACTGGCTTAAAGTCCTATTATTTCGTAGTATTTTACTGGCTGGAGTGGATGGATTGTGTGAAAATGAGATGTCTAAAAAGGGAGTGACTACTTATAGAAGCATGGAAGACTAGCTTCTGCTAGAGGCTTCGCCCGCGTGAAAAGAAAATATCATCCCAACGGAATATTATACCGGGATAAAAAGTAGCCTATGCACTATTCGTACCACTTCAACGTAAGGTTCAGTTGAAAACCAGCGTCAGGCAACTCCCAGTTGTCTGGCATTTTGCTGAACTGGACCTTTTTGGCGCAGCCGCGGGGCACACTATGTATGTAATTGTTTTAAAATTAAGTTCCCTTTTATTTGTACCTACTCTTTCTTTCTTTCTTCTATTCCAGACTATATCCGTCATTCCGATCCGTTCAGCCCTTCTGGCGTGATTGAGTAACAAACAACATCCATCCAAACTTTCGCATTTATAATATTAGTATGAAGTAAGTTAAGGACATGTTGCGGCAACCCCAAATAGCAATTAAAAGGCCAAGGCATATTTAACATTAAGTTCGAAGTGATTAATTTTATCATAATTATTAACTAATTATTTCGCGTATTCCACAGCCTAAAGACTAGAGCCTTCAATCAGTGCGTCCTGCCTGTTGTGACTAACGGGGCCGAAACGTGGACACTCACGGTAAGGCTGGTCCATCAGCTCAAGGTCGCTAAGCGACCTATGGAGAGGGCTATGCTTGGAGTCTCTCTGAGGGATCGAATCGGAAACGAGGTGATCCGGCAGAGAACAAATATTGTCGACATAACTCAGAAAATAAGCAAGCTGAAGTGGCAATGGGCAAATAAGGTAGGACGCCCTCAGGCTAGCGACAATCTTCGCAGGGTGGCTGGTAGTAGCTGGATGAAATTTGCCGAAAATCGAAGCAAATGGCGTGCGGTTCGAGAGGCCTATGTCCAGCAGTGGACTGCTATAGGCTGATGATGATGATGATAAACTAATTATTTACCATAACATCACACCTGCATTTCCCGAAGAGTTAAGCAGGGGAAGTCCCATGTATTAGGGGGCGAGTCTATAAGCACCAACCAGGTACAGGTCAAGACTCCGGGTTACTACTGAGAAATTCCAACCAATCAACTAATTAATACAGCTCAAACAACCCTATATAAGTACCCACTTCAACTGCACCAAATAATAAAGTTCGTTTAAAACTTAATTAAAGTGTGTGTTTACATTACAGCACCCATAAAGTGTACAATTGAGTGTATACTGGACGTTTACTGCTTATCAACAGATCAGCAAGATCAACTAAATGCAGTCGGAGTGCCGGATATTAAAAAAAAAAACAGTTACCTCGGCGATTTTATTGACTTGCTTAAGTTGAGCTGGGGTCGCGTAGACAGCGATTATAGGGCTTTGAAATAGGGTGCTTTGGATGACTAGAGTACTGAGATGACAAATATTGTAGAAGTATGGAAGGAGAAGACATGTTGCGCCCCAAATATGAGGATAAGTAATGAACATCTTGCTGTCTCTCATGACGTTTTTAGACTTAGACTGTTATTGCAGTAAAGCACTGCAACATTCAACTTATTTGTACTGAGACTAAATAAATTCGCAGGAACTTTGCAAGAAAATATACAATGGTCCACATTTGTAAACAGTATTCCTAGTAAGGTTTTATATTTAACCTAACGAAAAAAAACAAGATTTCCATTCCAGGATTCGCTACTTTACTGTACTAACTTCAACGTCATCTCCACCAGCTGCGCTCACTCAGACCGCAGCCTTATCCTCCATCAACTTTACGCTAGTGAAAACAAAACCGCCCCCGCACTACCCACACTTTCGCCAGTACGGTCAACAAAAGAGATCTGTATGTTTATACGCGACAAATAAACACGACATATTTGCACGCAGGCAAATTACTATATGCCGAAGAGAGAGAGAAACCCAGGAAGCGCAATGATTGTGTCGAGGAAGATCTGAGGAGCATAGGAAGGCAAACATAGTTATTGGCGATGGAAGGCCAGGAACAGAGAGAAAAGGGGGAAGATCGTTACAGAGGCCAATATCAAGTTGTAGCGACGAAGGAATTAATGAATGATGTTAATGATTGATGTGAAAAATTGTCTCGTTTGACCACCACTCATTAATGTAAGTGGTAAACACGCGGCGCACGCTTGCCTAGAGATAACTTACCTAATTTTGACTTGACTTGGCACAAATGAGATACTAATAACTTGTTTAGGGTTATAGGTCTGATTATGCATTACGAGCATGAGGTCTTGAGTCATGATTGCCAGAACCGTTTTGGGAAAACTGTTATTAACAGTTTTCACATCAGAAATTTCTCTGTTTCAACCTATAGCCTGGATTGGTACCGGATTGATCTCACCGGCTTCCAGTTCGCGGTTTACTAAATAGTAGCACCACAGCCTTCGGAAAAATTGGCCGTGATAATGTTATGTTATAGTCACCGCAAAGGTGTTCCAAATTAGCTTTACAAAAGAGCGTTTCTGTGGACCGTACGTCCAATTTCACGCTCCACGCTACGTTCATTTAGTGACAAGCCTCAGTCGATTTCACTAAACACTTCTCGATTAGCGTGACCAACTAATTGTCCAACATTACGTGATGAAAACAGGCATCTGAGAAGATTAATGAAGAACGGTAATGATTGTACAATTATAGGCAAAAAGTGGGTAGGCACAGCTTGATTACTCAAGGCCAATGGAAAAAATATTGGTTGGATTGAAGAAAAAATCTTTATCGGATTAAGTTTAGCTCCGGTTTGACGCCAGTAGTTTTAAGAGATATTTTCCAATTTGCTCATCGTAACTACGATGTTTTCTGTAACAATTTAACAAAAAGGCAAACTTGGCCGTTGACAGTATTTAAGAAGAACTCTTTCTTGGATTTCCTAACCTTGGAGCGTCTAAGATGGGACAGATCTAAATGAAAAGAAAGAAATCAGCATTATTTTTACGCTACTTTCAAGCTGGAAAATTGTTTGGAGTATTATTTTCTTTGCCCGTGCAAAATGACTTTCAATGAAAGATTATCAATCGACCGTAAGAAGGAGGAAGGACTAAGATATAAATTTTATTAAATTTTAATACTTATATAAATTTAAACAGCCACAGGCTTTTCCTTCATTGTACAAAAATAAAGATGGCAACTAGGTCTCCGTATCTATTCAAAATAAATAAACCTTATCACCTACCGGCTTGATTATAAAGTCTTCAATTAATATTCAAAATGTCTATCGTGCCGCCATTATATCTAACATTTAATTGTTATTTTAATTACAACGGGTTCCAATCAAACGTGCTTTGATTTAATTAATAATTAAGCTCAATAAAGTGGTATTAACTTCGTACTACATCAGGTTCATTCCTCAGCTACTGTCAGCGCTACTGGCTAGCTGTGTGCTACTGGCTAGCTGTGTGCTTGGTTAATTGCCATCGTAGCCTGCGGGTAGATGTTATATTTCAATTCAATTACCTAAGGGTTAGCGGACATACTGAAAATTTAATGATTTTTATTTTATTTTAGCTACCATAGCCAATGGCCACGACCATAGCACCCTAAGGTCTTGGGCAAGCCTATTGCTATTAAGCGGGCACAAATCTAGACTATCAATGTATGTTACAAATCATCTTCTGCTAAGCCTATTCCCAACTACTTATGTTGGGGTTCACAACTTGGTATCGGATTCCAACCCAACCAGTAAGTACCAATTACCAATGTGACTTTTTCAAATGATTATATTCTTTCTAAGTTTATCTTGGACATCACAGGCAACAGTGAAGGAAAACATCATGTGGAAAACTGGACTTATATAGTTAATGTAAGTCTGAAATAGCCAAGTCAGAGCCCTATGGTGTTCCCAGAGGCGGCTTAATCAACTCTGACACCAGAGGTGGCCACATCCTCACACGAACCCATATACCAGTTACCTATCTACGAAACAACTTTATTGCACTCAGCTCTGCAGCCTCACTGGCAATAGACCAATAAATCAACATAATACCTAGAACATTTTGATGCGAGTGGTAAAATTTTGTTAGTAAAAGTAACGCACTGCGTCTGATAAACATAGCATTGCAAGCCTAAAAACGGACCGAAAGGAAGCAGTTTTCAAGTGTGTTGAAATTGGAAAACTACATTCTATTTTGAAATAGCCCATCATTCAAACTCGGTAGCCCTAACCGCAGAAAGCACATTGTGTTTACTGGTAGTCTGGCGTGGGCAGACCTCAAGTGCAGTGAAATTTTAGTGCAAACAACTACCAGCGACCGTAGCTTACGACTACACATTAGTTTACACATTATTAGTTGTGGTGTTATTTGTACAGACTGGGTGCTTTAGAGTAAATGGAAAATGCACTTTATGTTCTAGTATAAGCTTCTGTCTCCAGCATTTAAGGTCTAAACTAATCTCATTAAGAGTACTAAAGATGCCACGATAAAAGTATCATATGTAACCTACCCGTGTGCAAACATAACATAACATCACGCGAGTATACTTGGGAAGAAAAATGATAATTCGATTTAGTCCGTCACTCAGAGTATCAAATAATATTGGACCCGTATTTTTTTGCTTTATCAAATAAAAAAAAAATTACAAAGAAAAAGCGCATCAATGTTCAGGAGTGGGGGCTTGTGACGTCACTAAGGCATTATATACTAGCGGCGTGACGTTTCACGATATTTCAACGCATTATATCGTCGTCACTTTTTGTTTACGTGTCAAAAGAAAACATACGTGTCCAATATTTTTTATTAATCTACCTGACTGATAAAAAACAAATTTTCAGTCAACTGCCCTATTGTAGTACACCCACATTTAACTAGTAATGTATATAAGTCTCATGTAATAAATATGAGACAAGCCAAGATTCATCGAAATCTGATCAGCCGTTATTAATTACCAAACATCTGAACATTCGGACTTTCATATTTATAATAAGAATAGGATCAGGACCAAGATGGATAGACAAATCTTAAAAGACAAGAAATAACGCCGGAATTGTTTGCTGAATGCTGAAATCAATTTGTCGTATTTGGAGAATAAAGCACAAGTTCATTAAACAGCTTGATTCTGTCTGCATTTCTCAAACTTCAAACAGAGAAAGCTTCTCAGCATTTCTAACTATCCTGCAATACGAAACACATTTAATATAAAAATAAAGCAAGGCACATTCATTCCACACACGGCGTCTCAACGTTCATCGTACGAAAATAATCTAGCCACGAGCCACCGATGTATCCCCAATTAGGGCTGACACTGTCCAACCATTTTATTATTGTCATCATTTATAAGAACTTATGTGTTAACGCTTTGCGGATGTCCGGCGCTATGAGTTTGTCTATTTGGAGTATCTAAAGTAATATAATAAAAAGGGCTTCCTGTTAGTTCGTTTGTAAAAAAAAACTCTGGAAATACAGAACCGATTTCAAAAATTTTAACGAAGCTAAAGGAGTATGTATGTAGGAATCGTAGCAGGTGGTTTTCGGTAGTTTCTGTGTATACCCCAAGGGAAAAAGGCGTGAGTATATGTCTGTAATAAAAAAGCTACACAAACGTTGTCATAAGCTTAACGTGAGCAAAGCGGCGTAAGCTACATTTAACGTGAAAAATGCACAATCAAACGGTCGGATGAATGTTGCGGGGATCCGCTGATAGCGAGACGCACGAGATAGGTCAATATGGCGACGCCTGGGGAGGCCTATATCAAGCACTGGACGTCTTTCAGCTGATATGATGATGATGATGAAACGGTCGAATTGGCCAAGGATGTTGGTCGTCCGAATAGAACACAGATACACAGGTAGGCACAGGAACGTGGGGAAATAAGAAGAGAGACCTGCGCTCGGACGTGTAACGGTACTTGCCCGTGGTCCCCCAGTTTGGTTCCCTTTGTAAATAAATATTTTTGCCCATGGAACCCCCTGAATAACAATCTTCTTAACAAATATATTTTTATTGCCCGTGGTAGCCCATCTCAAACATTAAATTTTCACATTAAAAAAAACATTAGAAAACAAACTGTTGCTTGCCAAATAAAGAAAGTGAAAAATAACTTAATTTTTTGAAGTCGGTGTCTTTCGTAGGTACTATTTTTTTGCGTTATGGACACCGACTTCAAAAAATTAAGTTATTTTTCACTTTGTAGTTTAGTATTTGGAAGTCGGTAGTATATTTTTGCAAAAAGTTTTTTTATTTTTCACTTTTTAGTTGTACGTACCTAATAGGCAAGTTAGTAAGGTAACTTTAACGCCAAAATAGATTTCATGAAACTCGAACATATCCGGTGAAATGAGAGATCTGCGTACCCCTTAAGAGCGTACTGGCGTGATGTTATGTTATGAAATGGTATAAACAATAAACAGAAATGCGATTGCAGCAATCCCGAGAGATTTGCCGTTATTTATTGAAGAGTTCTGTTGTATATCTCCGAAGTTCTTCATCAGATCTTCACCAAATTAAAATGGGACCAAATTCGGAACATACTTTTTCAAACAAAAAAAGAATTTTCAAAATCGGTCCACAATTGACGGAGTAATTGGTGAAAATACACAAAAAAAAAAAAAAAAAAAAACTTGAAGTCGAACATAGAACCTCCTCCTTTTTGGGAAGTCGGTTAAAAATGGAATGTGCATGTGGATCGAGGGCCCATTGTTTTTATTCTTGCGAAATGAAATAATTAAAGGGAAACAAGTAAAATTTAAAAATTTAAAAAACCCCCGACACATTTATCTTGCGAAAACATCCCGATTCAAACAGTAAAACGCCCATAACTTTTGAACGGCTGAACCGTTTTTTTTTAAACATAGCTAAGAACACTCTCGACACAATCACCTTTCCAACAAAAAAAACTAAATCAAAATCGGTTCATCCGTTGAGGCGCTATGATGCCACAGACAGACACACAGATACACAGATACACAGATACACAGACACACAGATACACAGATACACAGATACACAGATACACAGATACACAGATACACAGATACACAGATACACAGCAACACACCTCAAACTTATAACACCCCTCTTTTTCCGTCGGGGGTTAAATAGTAAAAACTTCAAACTCTCTTCAGACCATGAATTTCTTAATTTCTTCTTCTTTCTTCATTTTTTGGATCCTTTTCGGCGGGGATAAAACAAATGAACGTCTTTCTTGATAATGTACGGTTACAAAGTAACTAATCACATAATGTAATGGAGAATAACATAAATAATAGTAAGTAATTCTTTTTCTCTGAACAAAACTATCGTGTTACCCTAGCGGGGGTACCACGGGTCAAATAAGTTGCCCATGGTACCCCTTTGTCCCCCTTGGGAGTTCCACGGGCAAAAATATTTGTTCGTGGTACCCCAAGGGGGACTAGACTGGGGGACCACGGGCAAGTACCGGGGCGAAATCAGGCTATTTATGATGATGATGAAGCCACAGGAGCAAAGCCGAGGGAGGAAGTTATAAATAGGTGTATAGTAAGTATAATTATTTACGACTAGTTAAAAAATCCTGCCGCACATTTAGAGTTCCGTATCAAACCGCAAAATTTAGTTGGTTGTAATAGGAAAATTAAGGGACATTTCAAAGCAAAAAATCTGATGTATCAAAGTATCAATATATTAGTTAGTACAAGTAAAATTTCAAAATTTAAAAAACCTTCGACACATTTATCTTGCGAAAACATCACGATCTAAACAGTAAAACGCGCATAACTTTTGAACGGCTGAACTGATTTTATTCAAACATAGCTAAGAACACTCTCGATACAAACACCTTTCAAACAAAAAAAACTAAATCAAAATCGGTTCATCCGTTGAGGCGCTATGATGCCACAGACAGACACACAGATACACAGATACACAGACACACAGATACACAGATACACAGTAACACACCTCAAACTTATAACACCCCTCTTTTTCCGTCGGGGGTTAAAAATATACGCAATAATAAACATTATCACAAAATTTCAAGTTCATATGTCAATGGCAAGTTAAAAAATTCTTCGGTACAAAATTTTGTAAAAAAACGCTGATTTTGGTGGCTTCTCATTCCTTTGTGTTTCAATATTTTTTTAAACTAAAACTACATTTTGTATCTAATCAACGAGCTCTAAACAACGATAACCCGCTCAATGGGGTAGGCCAACATTTTTTTAAACTAAAACTACATTTTGTATCTAATCAACGAGCTCTAAACAACGATAACCCGCTCAATGGGGTAGGCCAACATTTTTTTAAACTAAAACTACATTTTGTATCTAATCAACGAGCTCTAAACAACGATAACCCGCTCAATGGGGTAGGCCAACATTTTTTTAAACTAAAACTACATTTTGTATCTAATCAACGAGCTCTAAACAACGATAACCCGCTCAATGGGGTAGGCCAACATTTTTTTCTCGCTCCCCTTTTGCTGACTTCCTTTAAAAATAGTAAAAAAAAAAAACTGACAATTTGCATGGCTTTGGCTCAAAAAGGTGCTTATGCTGTGAACATTTGAAGACTGGCGCTCAAACCATTTGGCCGTAAAACCCGTGTCACAGATGACGGACAGACAGACGGACACGTGAGTGACAGCAATAGGGTTCCGTTCGGACCCGTCGAATACGGAACCCTATAAAGGCATTAGCTTATTATAATTCCGGGCATGGTAGAGGTTAGGAATGTAATAAACTTATAGAAGCTCGGCGAGCACACAAACTGTTACTACCTTACCGAGGTCTTTACCCATCAAGTGATCATGAGCAAAGCTGATGCATTTTAAGCAGGATATTTGCTGAAGTTTAATGAGAATCTATCTACCTTTAGGTAATTACAGTTACAACCTCCTGGATAGTTGAACTTCACGAGAGGATAAACAACAAGCAGAGAATTCACATAATTTATGAGTTGACCTCAGATCAAATACTTTTTATTTGATCTGAGGAGTTGACTAACAATAATTTAGACACTATAAAGAGGCTGACAATATTTGTTTCAAAGATAAAAAGTACGTGGATACTGGAGATTTCCACAGTATTAAAGAGAAGCAAGACTGCAGGAGCATTAGATTTTAACAAGCATAGTAAAACCTATGATCACCAGTGAGTTCATTTCAGTAGGTATCTACAGAGACCTATATTCTCTGTGAAACCAAAATCAAGTTAACCCACGATGTAAAAAGAGGAGTGTTATAAGTTTGACGTGTTTACCTGTGTGTTTGTGTATATGTGTATGGTTTCATAACTCCTAAACGGATGAACCGATTTTTGTTTAGTTATTTTTTGTTTGAAAGGTGAAATTATCGGGAGTGTTCTTAGAGCTATGTTTGATGAAAATCGGGTTCAGCCGTTCATAAGTTATGGGCGTTTTACTGTTTGAATCGGGGTATTTTCACAAGATATTGTGTCATAATTACGTGTTAGATAGTTGATCCAAGCTTGTCTAGTATTACTATTTCATACTTTTTAAACTGTATAATTTATCTAAAATTATACAGTTTAAAAAGTATGAAATAAAAAATCATTGTCGTAAAAATCAGCACTTTTTGAACTATCATTAGAGAGTTACCTCATACGAGTGTTTTAGCTGGGAAGATGAACTTGCAGCACAAACTAGCCAACACAGAAGCAAAAATCTCGCTATATGCTTTCTGTTCAGGTGCCAACCCTGGATCCCTCTTCCCTTTTATAGCGAGACAGTTACACTGCGCGCATACCGCGACTTCCGAAGGATCCGATGGCACATTCATTGTCTTTTTGCGTAGGCGCAGCACATAAATATGTGTCAAGTTGATGGCTACATAGTGTGCTAACAGACTGCCACTAATGTTCAGGGAAATACCTGAAGATGGAATTATTGCCATTGTTTTATTGGTCTAGTGGTCGAAAGGGCTACTGTTGGGTAGTTGGGTCGGGTAAAATGTTGTTGGGATTTTTAAACGACTGCGAAGGTAGGTAATGTGTTTATCAGTCTATGTATGTATGTTTGTTCCTATATGGCGTTCCAGAGACCAAACGTTTTGGCCGATTTTGATGATTCTTACGTCAATCGATTCGCCTTAACCTTGCGAGTCACTGGCTACATTAATATTTAAAAAAAAATGCCAGTTTTGGGCGCCATATTGTGGGGGCCCTTTTTTTTTCTTCCAAGCCCATCGTGTAGGGTATCAAAATAAATGGTTTTAAGAGGTGATTTCAAAAATATATAACAATTATATGTTTAAATGTAACTAATTCGAAAAAAAAAAACAAAAAGTTATAAATAAAAAAGTTAATTATAAAAAAACAAAAATCCCGACTGCTTAAAAAGCGAACTAAAAAGACGTAAACAATAATAAAATCATGTTGTGCAGTCGGAGGATACATATTCCCGAGATATCTGACCAAAACCAGATTTATTTTTGTTTGGGTTCTTTGATTTTTGAGATTTCGAGAATATTGAACCAAAATCTTTGTAAGATCTTTAGGACGAGACAAAAGAGAAGATGACAGCTATTAGCACGGAAAACGCAATTCTTTATCTTTACGGTGAGTGGTGACGACTTGATGCAGCCGTAGATTTAGACGTTACTAACGATATGATAGATCTAGAAGTTAAATGGGGTTCAAGGTCCACTGCCCCCTCTTTCTCCTCCTATTACGACTATTTTTGTTCTTAAATGACAGGCAGGATAAGGCAACTTCAATCAGATAAACCAGTTCATCTAAAAGTTTAGAAACAAACCATAAAACGAGGGACGAATTGTAAAACACATACGTGAAAAGGTCAACCGAACCAAGTTAATTTTAGTCTTAACACTTCTCTGTTTGCTTACTCCAATTTTAAATTTTAAACATTCTTCGCCGTCTCCATAAGCAGACATGCAAAGAATTTGTACATTGGCATTTCGGAGCGCCATTAAGTCTGACTTATTTAAAAGTAAACCTCGAAATACTGGCCACCTACATTGAAAGCATAGACACTTCATCATTTTAACATACGTAGTATCTCTAAGTAGTCTGTGATTTTAACAGACTTCAGATTCTATCGTTTATGGAAACATGATCATAAAGAATTTTTATTGACATTCATTTTTATCTTGCCAGTGTTTGATGGTAACTGGAGTCAATTTCATTAGTTTTCTTTATTTCTAATGGTGATAGAATCTCTGAATGATTCAGGATATAAATAGAACATTTTAGAAAGAATCATGCCAATATAAATTATCGTCTTGATAGTTCCAAAAGCTTTCAAAGTCAAATAAATGCATCGTCATATAAGCCTTTTTATTACATTTAAAAATGTTTTTTTATACGTCTAAGGTTCAAATGATATTGTCTTGATAGTTAATTAATTAAATATTGGACTTTTTCATAACCTGGAGCGATTAAATCTTATTAATTTCACAGGATCCAGGATCACGACTTTACTATGCAGACCGCCCATGGACGTTCATTCCAATTACGAAGGTGCTGACAACACGTTAACAGACCCATATAATTCGCAACGTAAACACCTAAAAACCATATCATTACAACCTAGTTACATTAAATAACAGTTATTATCACACTAATATCTAACGTACGTCTGTCAATTACGCAGCATTCAGTTACAAGTCGCAACTAAACCCGTCCATTACTTAACCAATTAACCAAGACTAGAATACATTAAATTACAATGTCAAAACGACTTTGTGCAACCGCAACAAGCGTGAAACAGTTGACAGATGTCATTTTGACAACTGTCAAATAATAGGTTCCTGTTTTGTGCTTAACTATTGCTTAACGCATACTGTTTTTAAATTAAGAAGCTGCCGATATGCACCGTTGAAACCACACTGTAAATTCGAAAATCACAACACTACACTGAATTACCACTTTTGAAAACAAAAACAATCGATTTTCAAATCGATTCTATTCTTTTTTAAAACAACAACAAACTCCACAAAAAAAAATACCGATGATAAATATTAGAACGTCGAATTCTAAGTTCGATATTCGTATTCGTAACGTAACGGACAGCGACGCGTGCGCAGTCTCCGCAGCGCTGATTTTAACTGTTTAGTTTAGTCGCGAGCTTAGTTCGGCGTATCTCAGTGTCTGTATCTATGACAAACATTGTATATCTTGATAAGTGAAGTCTTTAGGATCTGTTTTGTACTTGTAAGCATGGTGTGGTATCTTTTATGTAATACGTTACATTGTGCTTTGGAGTAATTAGGAATTTATGTAAATGGGTTGGGTGTTGCACGATTAGTATTTATCATCAGAATCATACAAGCAAAATTATAATAACTTATTTATTAGGTTTATAGTATATAATATATGTTATGGACCAAGTGATTAACACGGCATTATTCGGGCAATTTAAAAATGCCCAATATGTGTAGGCAATAAGATAAAAGCTATTGAAATAATTAAATTGACTGAGCTATCTTTTTATTACTGTAATAAAAAGTTTTTTTTTTTTAATTATTTTGATATTGACATTGGTTTTAATAACGAAAAAGGTAAGTGCGATTACTATTTAAGCAGCGAAGTCGACGGAGCCCCGCTGCGCGTAGCTCATATTTCTGTCTGCAGGGTTTAAAGTAACCTAACATGAAGGAGATGACGGGATATGAATTCGCTCGTTTTGCTCGCTCACTTCAGTTCCCGTCATCTCCTTCGAACAGAACCTATCCGTGCCCTAAGCTCCCGAGCTCGCTTCGCTCGCTCTTGGACTAATTTTTTGACCTGCATAATTATCAAATTGCCCAACCGTTACGTATATATATTGACCAGACAATGTGATAAATAATATAGAATTTTAAATCAGTATTCATTACGTTACCCGATTTGACTAGACTAGATTCATAATGCCCAGGCATTATACAGGGTGGGCCATAAGGGTGTTGGCGGTTTAAATATTCGATTTAAAAAAAACTACGAAACATAACACAAATATATTTGTATTGTTAAAAAGTAGAAGCATAGGAATTTTTAAGACTTAAAAATAATGTTGTCCAAATGGCTTCCCTCGGCTGCTTGGCACTCTTGGAACCGAAGTCGCAAATTTTGGAAAACTCGTTGAAAAGTTGTTCTCGGTATTTTGTTACTTTCCTGAATAATATTCCTCTTCAGCTGCTCTAAATTGGTCGGATTATTCTCGTAAACTACCGATTTGAGGTAGCCCCATAGAAAATAATCGCATGGAGAGAGATCGGGGCTACGTGGGGGCCATTCAATATCCCCCCTTTTCGAGATGAGTTTTCCGGGAAAAACATTTTTCAGCAGCTCTATGGATACCCTAGCCGTATGACATGTGGCCCCATCCTGTTGAAACCACATCCTCGAGGTATTGCCTCGAAGTTCTTGCAAAGCTGGCACCAAAAAGTCTGTTATCATGTTGCAATAATTGTTAGCTCTAACCGTCATCGCTTGCCCTCTTTCGTCCTCAAAAAAGTATGGCCCAATAATACCGGTTGACGTTATCCCAGCCCACACGACAAGCTTAGGGCTGTGAAGTGGACGTTCATGCAAGCGTCGGGGATTAGTCTCGGACCAGAACCGACAATTTTGTTTACCAAAAAAATACCGAGAACAACTTTTCAACGAGTTTTCCAAAATTTGCGACTTCGGTTCCAAGAGTGCCAAGCAGCCGAGGGAAGCCATTTGGACAACATTATTTTTAAGTCTTAAAAATTCCTATGCTTCTACTTTTTAACAATACAAATATATTTGTGTTATGTTTCGTAGTTTTTTTTAAATCGAATATTTAAACCGCCAACACCCTTATGGCCCACCCTGTATATAGTGCCCTGATTAATCACTTGGTCCATGACAAATATAATTAAAGCTTTTTCTCAAACATGCTTGGAAATGTGAGCATTATTTTGACAACCTTCTTCGAGATAAATCGAAATTGCTGTACTGGCCAAATACATCCGAGCAGCGGCCGGCAAAAGTTGTATGAAAATCCATATCTGTCGTGTCTAGCGGCCAAATAAATTACATAGTAAACTCATATCTGTCGTGTTATTTAAAAATGGAACGATCTTTTACTCCGAAACATGGCAACCAAGGAGGTAACTTCCAAAGGTTTTATTTAAATTTCGAACTGGCTTGCAAATAGAACGCTGTTTATTAGAAAAAAAAAACAAAAGAACAATAACGCGGGAACGATTATTGTTGTTCGTCATTGATTTTGACAAAATGAGTTCTAGGTACCAATTTGGTTTAATTTCCGCGCATTATTTGAGAAAAGCACTATACAAGCCTTGGCCACAACTAGGCATTGATGGACTTACGTATGTGTGCCTCGGCTTCGCCTCGGCCCACATTTACACGTTCGTCCATCAATGCCTCTTTTGCTGGCCGCTGCAGTAATGTACTATTATTAGCAAGAATCCTCTCGCCTTTACATCAGAAACTTTTCAGTGAAAACTACTAATGCGTTCACACACACTTAGAGATGGCGCGCATGAGCAACTTTTGTCTACGCGACTGATTTGTCTCTCACATAAAGGTTATGGGTTTATATGAAAGTACGCGCATGTAGCGACGCGACAGCCGAGAGACTTTTCATACGGAGACCCATAGATTTACGGGATTTGAGAGACAAATTGCTGGGCAACCATTACGATGCAAGCTTCTGATTTTTTTTAATGTACAAAAGAGGAGCTCGTGGCTAAATAATATCAGCCGCACGGGTCAATCTTCAAGGTTAAGCAACGCTTGACGAGGTCGGTCCGTGGATTGGTGACCACTTCAACATACCGAGTTTCCTCCGTGCCTCGGAAAGCACGTTAAGCCGTTGGTCCCGGCTGTAATTTGAAGATCTCTGACAGTCGTTACGAGTAGTCAGACGCTTGAGATCTGATACCAGTCTAGCCAAAGGGTATCGTGTTACCCTGTTACTGGGTTGTGGAGGTCAGATAAGCAGTCGCTCCATGTAAAACACTGGTACTCAGCTGAATCCGGTTAGACTGGAAGCCGACCCCAACATAGTTGGGAAAAGGCTAGGCAGATTGAGTGTACAAAATAGTTTTGAGATTATCATTGCTGAATTGTTGTTTGCCTTGAATTGTTTTATTCCAGTGTATCTGTACCTGTACCTATATTATCTATAAACCCTAAACATATTTCCCTATTAATAGATTATAATTTTTTCCAAAATTTAATTTCTTGCCTAAACTCCGATTGAACTAACTAAAGCATGAAAATGGTTAATTAAATTATAAAGCATACGTCGCATACAAAATATGACTTCCATAGATACAGAAATAGACATAAAAAGGACATTAGTAGTAATGGTAGGCGGAAACACACTTCATCGGCTACCCCCGTGTATTATAGTTAATTTTGTATGTGAAGCGTGACTTTTTCGATTACCTACCTTTTTATTTTTTGATGATACGGGCTATTATTGTGAATCAGTGTTTGGTTGGTCAGGCAAACATAGCATTTTTTTTTTCGTTATCCATAGTTTCGCGTTTGGAGCACTATCACGCCTGACGGTAAGCGATGACGTGGTTGACGGTGAAGCACGCTTGCCTAGACGTAAACCTATTCACTCTTGACTTATTATGCTATTAGGAAACAAAAAACTCCGGCAGGGAATTGCACTCCTTAGATGTATGCACAATAAAAATATTTGCAAAACGCTTTATACGTATGGGTGGGATGTCCACCATGTACCGGTGGCGCATTGCCGTACGTCTTGTAGTCCGATGATGAAAAGCGCTAGGCGGAATCAAATAGTGCAGTTCTATCGCACACTCCCCGAAATGTAACCGATAAAAAACCGACATCACGCCTGTGTTTCCCGAAGGGTTGAACAGAGGTGCACATATTAGTACATTTACATTTCGCCAGTTATCCCGATGTAATCTTCATCAATATCATCATCTTCCATACCATCCTGTCCCCCGTCACGCTATCACTGACTCCCTTTCCATCTTTTCTCTGGCCTTTCTCTCCCTCTCCATCCACATTTGTATTCATAACTCTTTTAGTAAGATGCGTTTGATTCCCTCCTCATCACTATGCCTCATCCCTCCTCATTACAATATAATAACTGCTATGCTACTAGAAAACTCCAGATGGCAAATGGTTGGATGGTCAGCTAAAATATATGATAAATGTTGTTAAGAGGCAATAAGGCCGTGCAGTTCCTGTATAAGGACATAGGGTGCCTACATCCTACATCCTAGAAGATCTGCATCTAAATTATGAACGCTTCTATAATTAAACGCCAGTCAAGTGGATGCGATTGGCTGCTGACAATTCAATCATCCAATTACAGCAGCTAACGCTTGCTTGACAAGTTATCGCATTAAATTGGCGATCTGCGTTCCGAAAATGGGTACAAGACTCTCTTTGCTTCCAAGCCGTATTATAAAAATACTGAGTGTAAATCTTCAAAGATGAGACCTAAGGGAATGTGGCAAAACGTTAGACGAAGAAGTAAGGGTAATAACTACATACATACATAAACTCACGCCTTTTTCCCATGGGGGTAGGCAGAAACTACAGAACGCCACCTGCTACGATCCTTACATATTTCTTTTGCTTCAATCACATTCATACATCCAGTCATACACACACGCCGGTTATGAGTAACGCACCTGGGCTTTCTGAAGAACATAACCAATAAGGTCTATGTATGTCTTTCTAGGGTGTCCCCTCCCGCGGCGTTTCCATTCAGGTCTGCCTTGTAAATACCTTTCGTTAGTCGCCTTTCATTCATCCACTCAACATGGCCAAACCATCTTAACATACTCTTTTAAATTTTAGTCACTACATCTTAATAAGTACTCATATAATAAATCGCCGAGCTTTTAGGCACTATTGATTAGTGAATGTGCCCAGCTAGATTTTAACAAGTAGCATAATTTTATAAAACTAGAATAATATAAATAAATATAAATATATAATAAATAAATCTATATATATATAAAAGAAAGTCGTGTTAGATACACTATTTATAACTCAAGAACGGCTTTACCGATATGGCTGAAAATTGGTGAGGGGGTAGCTTAGAGCCAGGAGACGGACGGAGTAGGGTAGGGTAGGTTAGGGTAGGTGAATGTTTGGTGTTTTTATGGCAAAACAAAGTTTGCCGGGTCAGCTAGTATATAATATAATATAAATAACAAACAAATTGTTTAATTTTATACATTTCTCTAGTTAAAAGTGTAGTCGGTCTCTTCAAACGGGCGATCAGACACGCGATCCGTGCAGCTAAACTAATTAGTAAGGATTATATAGAATATGTAACGTTTGATTACAAGATAAAAGTGGAGCTGAATTAATTCAAAGTTTTTTGTAGACACTAAAATTTTAAACGGAGTTAAAATTGTTTTTTTGTGTAAGGTACTTAGTTTAATCACAGGAACTACTGAGTGGATCACATTTTTTTTTTCATTTCTATAAAGTTACAGTTTTGAAAACTGAAGTCAGGTCACTAATATATGTTCTTGTTTGAGTATCTTGTTCCGAGAGGAAAGCCTTGCCGCTCCTCATCATCTCTTCTCCTTCGTTTTCCTCCCCACTCATCAAGTCGTTACGGTAGATCATTTACTGTTCGTGCAGTCTGCCTCTGGAATAATCTTCCTCATTCCATACGGGATATTCAGGAGAAGAATTAAGGCACATTTCCTGTCAACATGACGCAATAAATATGTATGTATTTTAGATATATGTATATATTATGTTTATGCATTATGTGCTGTACACGTATTTGTGTAGTGTATTTAGTTAGTAAGAATACAAATGTTTTTAATATTTGTTGTGCGCTTTTGTTAACTGTCCTAATTTTGTAAATCTCTCTATAACACTGAGGTTTGCTGTCAGAGAACCCAATTATGGGTTAAGCTCGCCTGTGTATATAAGTTTTCCTTTTATATTTTAAATGTATATTTTGTGTACAATAAAGAATATTAATATGAATCTAACTTCTGAAATCCTACCTAGAATTCCAATAACCCAGCTCAGCTCCGAGCACACTCGCGGTAACTCTTATAAATTGTGTTCCACGGAATTGGGTTGAATTCCAATAATTTTGGCGAGAATCGAGGGCAGATCCGGGCGTTGCTCGTATTGTCTCGAAATTATTGGGTAATTTCGAGTTCTGCTTACTATATTGCTTGAATATGAATCATAGATTTAATTGAGATATCAGACAAAGCTGCTAAGCTTCTAGCTATTAAATCTTCTCGAGGAATAGTTATTAGAAAGTAAGTAATCATTGGATAGCTAATGGGGCTGAAAAGTAATGGAAAATGCAGAGCTGTAAGACCTCCCACAAAGTGGACCCATAATCTGCTAAGAGCCGTGGAAGTCCTGAATGCGAGAAACCGAGAAACCTATGTCCTTTGTCCAGCAGTGGACATCTTTGGGCTTTATTTATTAATATTCTTTGGAATATTAACTTTAAAACTTAACATAACTTTTTTTTTTACTTTCATCATGGCGTTAAATTCCGGTGATATATTGTTTTTCTATATTCTTTGGTTTTCCTTTTACATAAGCGTACTATCCAATTAACGTTCTTGTCTGTAAATACTTTCTTAAAGAGCTAAATATGCATAAAAATCAAATGTTCAATTTAAATCACGGCCAACATCACGAATACGAAAGAAAGCTTTGAAAAGCTCTTTAAGAAGCTTTTCCATGCAAGTTGCGATAAAGCTCTATCTAATCAGTGCCTGATATTGCACAAACTAAACAAGGAGAAGAGATTAGAAGATTCTTTTAAACTTTTATGAAATGAACTTCAGAAATTGTAGTAGGTACTTGCAGTCAAGCAAGCTTGCAAAAGTGAAGTTGCGTGCCAATTTAGCTTAAAAAGAAAATGAAAACCAAGAAAACGAGCAAGGCACAGTAAAAAAAATGTAATAGCAGAGCAGAAGTCCGACTCTCAATCTATATATATTAGTCTAACCCTCAGTTACCCACCTTAAAATTATCGGAGAATTAATGTGACAAATTGTCAAGCAAGCGTTATCTGCTGTGATTGGTTGAATGAATTTTCAACAGCCAATCACAGAAGATAACGCGTGTTTGACAATTTGTCACATTAATTCTCCGATAATTTTAAGGTGGGTAACTGAGGGTTAGACTAATATATATAGATTGAGAGTCGGACTTCTGCTCTGCTATTACATTTTTTTTACTGTGCCTTGCTCGTTTTCTTGGTTTTCATTTTCTTTTTAAGCTAAATTGGCACGCAACTTCACTTTTGCAAGCTTGCTTGACTGCAAGTACCTACTACAATTTCTGAAGTTCATTTCATAAAAGTTTAAAAGAATCTTCTAATCTCTTCTCCTTGTTTAGTTTGTGCAATATCAGGCACTGATTAGATAGAGCTTTATCGCAACTTGCATGGAAAAGCTTCTTAAAGAGCTTTTCAAAGCTTTCTTTCGTATTCGTGATGTTGGCCGTGATTTAAATTGAACATTTGATTTTTATGCATATTTAGCTCTTTAAGAAAGTATTTACAGACAAGAACGTTAATTGGATAGTACGCTTATGTAAAAGGAAAACCAAAGAATATAGAAAAACAATATATCACCGGAATTTAACGCCATGATGAAAGTAAAAAAAAAAAGTTATGTTAAGTTTTAAAGTTAATATTCCAAAGAATATTAATAAATAAAGCCCAAAGATGTCCACTGCTGGACAAAGGACATAGGTTTCTCGGTTTCTCGCATTCAGGACTTCCACGGCTCTTAGCAGATTATGGGTCCACTTTGTGGGAGGTCTTACAGCTCTGCATTTTCCATTACTTTTCAGCCCCATTAGCTATCCAATGATTACTTACTTTCTAATAACTATTCCTCGAGAAGATTTAATAGCTAGAAGCTTAGCAGCTTTGTCTGATATCTCAATTAAATCTATGATTCATATTCAAGCAATATAGTAAGCAGAACTCGAAATTACCCAATAATTTCGAGACAATACGAGCAACGCCCGGATCTGCCCTCGATTCTCGCCAAAATTATTGGAATTCAACCCAATTCCGTGGAACACAATTTATAAGAGTTACCGCGAGTGTGCTCGGAGCTGAGCTGGGTTATTGGAATTCTAGGTAGGATTTCAGAAGTTAGATTCATATTAATATTCTTTATTGTACACAAAATATACATTTAAAATATAAAAGGAAAACTTATATACACAGGCGAGCTTAACCCATAATTGGGTTCTCTGACAGCAAACCTCAGTGTTATAGAGAGATTTACAAAATTAGGACAGTTAACAAAAGCGCACAACAAATATTAAAAACATTTGTATTCTTACTAACTAAATACACTACACAAATACGTGTACAGCACATAATGCATAAACATAATATATACATATATCTAAAATACATACATATTTATTGCGTCATGTTGACAGGAAATGTGCCTTAATTCTTCTCCTGAATATCCCGTATGGAATGAGGAAGATTATTCCAGAGGCAGACTGCACGAACAGTAAATGATCTACCGTAACGACTTGATGAGTGGGGAGGAAAACGAAGGAGAAGAGATGATGAGGAGCGGCAAGGCTTTCCTCTCGGAACAAGATACTCAAACAAGAACATATATTAGTGACCTGACTTCAGTTTTCAAAACTGTAACTTTATAGAAATGAAAAAAAAAATGTGATCCACTCAGTAGTTCCTGTGATTAAACTAAGTACCTTACACAAAAAAACAATTTTAACTCCGTTTAAAATTTTAGTGTCTACAAAAAACTTTGAATTAATTCAGCTCCACTTTTATCTTGTAATCAAACGTTACATATTCTATATAATCCTTACTAATTAGTTTAGCTGCACGGATCGCGTGTCTGATCGCCCGTTTGAAGAGACCGACTACACTTTTAACTAGAGAAATGTATAAAATTAAACAATTTGTTTGTTATTTATATTATATTATATACTAGCTGACCCGGCAAACTTTGTTTTGCCATAAAAACACCAAACATTCACCTACCCTAACCTACCCTACCCTACTCCGTCCGTCTCCTGGCTCTAAGCTACCCCCTCACCAATTTTCAGCCATATCGGTAAAGCCGTTCTTGAGTTATAAATAGTGTATCTAACACGACTTTCTTTTATATATATATAGATTTATTTATTATATATTTATATTTATTTATATTATTCTAGTTTTATAAAATTATGCTACTTGTTAAAATCTAGCTGGGCACATTCACTAATCAATAGTGCCTAAAAGCTCGGCGATTTATTATATGAGTACTTATTAAGATGTAGTGACTAAAATTTAAAAGAGTATGTTAAGATGGTTTGGCCATGTTGAGTGGATGAATGAAAGGCGACTAACGAAAGGTATTTACAAGGCAGACCTGAATGGAAACGCCGCGGGAGGGGACACCCTAGAAAGACATACATAGACCTTATTGGTTATGTTCTTCAGAAAGCCCAGGTGCGTTACTCATAACCGGCGTGTGTGTATGACTGGATGTATGAATGTGATTGAAGCAAAAGAAATATGTAAGGATCGTAGCAGGTGGCGTTCTGTAGTTTCTGCCTACCCCCATGGGAAAAAGGCGTGAGTTTATGTATGTATGTAGTTATTACCCTTACTTCTTCGTCTAACGTTTTGCCACATTCCCTTAGGTCTCATCTTTGAAGATTTACACTCAGTATTTTTATAATACGGCTTGGAAGCAAAGATTTTAAGATTGGCTGTTGAAAATTCATTCAACCAATCACAGAAGATAACGCGTGTTTGACAATTTGTCACATTAATTCTCCGATAATTTTAAGGTGGGAAACTGAGGGTATGGGTCCGACTGCCCAGCTAAATGAAGATATTAAAGTCGGGAAACGGAAGCTGCCATCCGGCCAAGCAAAACGGAGCGGCGCACAAGGGCAACGAAGGCAATAAAATGCCAGTGGCCTCATGACTTATCAATCAAATTTTGTTGCATTACATTTTCTTTAGTGTACCTATCATTTGCCGATATTTTTTAACAAAAAGCAACTGTATCTAATAAAATTACTAAAACGCCATCTAAGTTTAAGTAAAAACATCAACATAAGTTCGCGGTTTACTTCATAGATGGCAGTTTCATACCGAATCCACTACTCGCCGCTAGATGGCGTAATCGTAGCAGAGTTAAAGCACTACGTCATACAAACGACCAATGAGAACGATGGAATGCACAAACAAAAGAGCAATATCGTCAGATTGTGACGTCGTGCTGCGCAGCGCGGCTATTTTCGTTCCTCTGATAGGCAGCGGACATTTTGTTTTGATCTTGTGACGCAAGTGAAAACGGAGAGTTGGAAATGCCTTTGAACGCGGTTGGCTGGACCTCGGGGGATGACGAGAAGCTTGTGGATTTAGTGCAGCCTCATAGTTTTTTGTACAATGTGTACGATCCGTCTCGGAAAAACATACTAGCCAGGGAATCTACATGGCAGGAAATAGCCGAGCAACTGTCGAAGCCAGGTAAGGCGTCCATTCGTTATTTTTTGTGTATCGGCCGTGCTGCAGAGGACAACCGCAAGGATCTTTGGGAATGTTATTGAATTAGTGTTCGTAAATAGTGGAAATACTTCTGTAATAAATTGAATTTCGCGTGGCTTTTGATCTCTAACCCCAATATAGCACCGAGTGACCTATATTGGGTATCATTGACGACTCATTGTCTACGTAATATTCGGTAGTTATAATATTTTTAGACTCGTACAAAAATCAGCTGATTGGTGTTGTCATCCGGCATAAACAATCTTGAGCTGTCGTACAACAGTTTGGAACAGATAATGTTTGACCTTGTGAGCTTCAATCATCAATAATCTTGAGCTTACTAGTGACGAATATCTACTTTGTAGGTTGATTCTTATATAGTGCTGATATAATAACCTAAATTGTTTCGGAAATCACCCAAATAACTCTGTTCTAATGTGTAGTGATTAGTAAGATAGTGAAAAAAACTAGGTTGAATGTGGCAGATGAATTATTAAATCATTGTGAACCAGCACTGCTAAAACACGCAAAAGTCTTCCAAAGTTTTCAATAGAAATAGGTATATTTCAATGACCTATTTACAATATACTACTATCCCGGCATGGTGATTAGAAATAGTTTTTACAAAAAATTTATACTTAATAATATTTGAACATATGTCCAAAATCAATCTGCCTATCTGACCTCTACAACCCAGTAACCGGGTAACCCAATATCCCTTGAACCCACATATTGGGGTTATTTACAAGCCACAGTTATTACAATAAAAATTAAGAAACATTCCTACTATTTCCAGTCGAGGAATGCAAGAAACGCTGGCGAGGTCTCCGCGATGGCTACACACGGATCAAGCGCTTAGGGACGATGCACCGGACCAAGGTGTTCATATATGAGAAACTGCAGTTCCTGGATGCAACGTTAGCTGATAGCAGCGAGGAGATGGTTAAAGTGGAAGGTCATCATCAAATGGAAGAGACTTTAGAAGAACAACAGGTTCAGGATGAGACGATTGGCACGGAGCAGCAAGTTATTACGGATAACCAGGAGTATTATGAGGTGATTATAAATATTTTATATATGTGGGTTGCCCTAAATATTTTACTAGGGCTTTTTAAGGACCACATTGGTACAAGTTGTTTTTGTCCAGACACTGCTTAAGCTTATTGGTAAGGCAGCTAGCATCATAAACAAGAATTTGCTGAAAAAGCTCACGTCATAAGTTTATTTATTGCAAGCTTGTAGATCAGGGAGGAGGAGCTTCCTAAGAAAATTTTAACATCATTATTAATTTAGAGAAACATCTGAAATCATTTTGATAATATCTCATTGTTACAGTCATCATTTCAGGGACATAGTTTATGATAATAGTATTAACATAAATGACATTATAATTTCCAGATCACCGTTGTGGATGGACCTCAAGTACCCCTAAAACCATACATCAAAATTCTGCCAAAACAAGACAGCTCCGAACCGCCTAAGAAAATATGCAGAAAAAACGCTGGCAGAAAGAAAGCAATACCTGTGCCTAAAAACATACCACCTATAAAAATTCTACCAAAACCAATTCTTATGAATGGACCAAAACTAGTCCAGTATATAGAAGATCCAAAGCAACCTGAGCAGAGATCACAGACTATAGACAAACTTATAGAAAAAATACTGAAAGAAAATACCAATGAGATTGATGTATTCTTCCGCAGTATGGCGGCCAGTGTCAAAAAGTTACAACCTAACTTGATACCTAAAGTAAAGATGGAAGTGTGCAATGTTATCGCTAAATATGAAATGCAAAGTTTTGATAAGAACCTGAACTTTTAGAAATTAATTTTATATGTTATATAAGCAAGCTAAATATGAGTCCTATGTCCTGTTATGTAAAGTTCATTATTGAACTACGGAAATGCAATATCAAGATTAAGCGTAACAGATAAAAGGTGGAATTTTGGCAGAACAAGAATTGCTGATCGAATTTTTCTGATAATAAAATGGTCTAAGAAATGACCCTGATCACTAGTCATTGTGAAACACCCACCTGATATATGCTGGATTAAATGGAGATTGGATAAACATGCATTTGAATCTACAAAGAAGAAAATGGTGCCAACAAAAAAACTTAGCTGTATAAAACTATACATTTTGCCCACAGTCATCTTATTGTTTTAAACCGCATTTTTGAAAATCGAATCTCCATTCAAACTGGCGCCACTGATGTAATTATGGCAACTTTTGTCACTAACAGTTTGTTCTCGTTTACGCAAATAATAAAATGAATATAATATTATGATATTCACTTGTGATAAAGACTTCTAGTGTAGAATATTACTTTTGACATACTGAGTATGAAAACAATTGTTATAAAATAATAAATAACGTTTTATTGAACAGATACGGTATTACTGATCTTATTGTAATAAAAAATACTATAAGTAACACTGATTTTTCTTGTAAACAAATCTTACATACTAACACATAATTGAAATTAGCACACCTAATTTGCATTATTATAGCAGGTAAAAACTGGTAATTTTTACAAGGTTATAGTTAATTCATTCAATATGTGCAGTGCTTTCATAGATTCATAGAGCAATGATAAACCGTTTTATTTTTTGTGTTGGTAATAATATTTAACCTTGGTGTTTTAATGGCAAGCACTACTTCAGAGAATGGGGTATTCTTTTTTTGTCCTTGGGTAGGTAATGCCCGTCAGTGCTCCATGGACCAATTGAAATTTGACCAATTCGTCTATGGGGAAAATTACAAGTTTCCATCGTCCAATTACCAACTGGGCAATGGAGGATTGAGAAATGTTCCTCTGCCCAGTTTAATAGTATTATAAAGTCTTGTCCATAAACATGTAAAAACTTTTTTTTAATACAACCGACTTTCAAATAAAAATACTACAAATTGAAAAATAACTTCATTTTCGGAAATCGGTGTTCTTGTTTTCGTTTCTTCGGTTTTTGACACCGCCTGCCGAAATTAAAAATATTGTTCAATTTGTAGTGTAAGCAATGCACGTACGACAGGGAAAAATATGCAGATGGGAAATATTTTGAAACAAAATGCTCAAAAAACGCCTGTCTTGAAAAAAAAAATATATTTATTAAATCCGGAAAAATCGTCAATTCTTCCCACTAGGAGGCCAACGAGTTAATCCAAAAATGTATACATTGTCATTACATGTACGCCATAATGGCACATAAGTTTTCTGTGAAGTGGCCATTTCAAACAGTTTACATACTTTCCTATATTTTCATTGAAGATTCTATTTTAATTAACTATAATTAGCTAACATTATATTATATTTTATTTATTTATTTATAATATTTTTGAATTCAGTTTGATGTGAACCAAAAAATATATCAAAGGCTTCTTTGAACCCAAAGTAGAGAAAACTGTTGTGAACTCAGGGTTATAATGTTATAATGGAACATAGTTTTGGTTTAAGTCCAGTGTTCTCTATAGCCCAGTTGGTAGTTGGACGATCGAAACACGTAATTTTGCCCATAGAACAATTGGTCAAATTTCAATTGGTCTATGGAGCACCGACGGTAATGCTCATGCATATCTAAGTCCATTTGGCCAGGTTGTTTCTACAGCGGCCAATCTGGGTCCGCAATCGGTTTAGTTAGATAAACCAGAGGTTTTGGGAAAAAATAAGAGTAATGTCATGACATGCTAACACATTTTTGAAAGATTTTCCTGTCAAAAGTATCTACATAATGTGTGTGCTACCCATAGCAGAGTAATTTCACGCCATTCATCAATAACATTTTTGAAAACAGAACGAACGTGAATGTTTATTTGTTCACTCATTCAAGTGAATGAATGGATGGACAGCCGACAGCGGCAGGCGGTTAAAATAATGGACGCATTGTGTTCAAAAGCTCATAATTTTAGTTCTACGAATTACCAGCGAAAAGCTTTGTGTATAGTAGTCGTTTCTAGTCTAAATATAAACATTGGGTTGGTTGTTTTATGGTAGAAAATGTTCAGGTTAATAACACGGTAGCTATCTAGTTACCTATTGTAACGCTTCTTTCTATAAATATTTATGATCAATCTCTTTTCCTTATCACGATATATTTATGGTCGGTGCAATGTCTAGTATCCCTATCGTCTTTCACTGACACCATCCATCATTTATTTGTTCTTCTCCTGCTTCTCATAGTCATCCACATTCTTACTCCACTTTCTTCACGACATTTTCCTTATACCCCCTAATCACATGCCAATAACAAAGCAACCGAATCCTACAATCATTTTCAGTCTGTTTAGAAAGCTATTTGCAATACCTATATATTATTATGCTTGAACAACCTAAATGATCGCTTTTTTCAATTCAAGAAAAACATTACCGACTTTCAATTTTAAAATTATTTTGCGTAATCCTACATCTCCGCTGGGGTTAGCAAACTGTATAACGAGGGTACAACTGTTTAAAACCTTCAACAAGTAATAGAAAAAGATCTCAGTCACTTAGCTGCGAAGCGACGCGCATAATTGCATTTTCCTGCTCCCTTCGGCTTTTCAATTATTTTACAGACTAACGAGTCTCATTCGATAAAGGGCAGACTTGGACTTTCTCACACACACATACTAGAATTAGTTCTGCATTTTTCTGAACAGAAGATAATTATAGCCACTCAAGAATGGTGCTTAGATACTTCCAAAGTCAATTGTAAAGTGTTGCTAGATCGGAAACAATAGTGTTGCTAGATCGGAAACAATAGTGTTGCTAGATCGGAAACAATAGTGTTGCTAGATCGGAAACAATAGTGTTGCTAGATCGGAAACAATAGTGTTGCTAGATCGGAAACAATAGTGTTGCTAGATCGGAAACAATAGTGTTGCTAGATCGGAAACAATAGTGTTGCTAGATCGGAAACAATAGTGCTGCTAGATCGGAAACAATAGTGTTGCCAAATTAATAAATACGCACTTCCAGTATTACACGCACAGAAATTGTGTTTAGTGAACTTCCCAAAGCTGCGTTTTCATTTTAAAAGGTTAATGCGTCTTTCCTAAAAATTATAGGTTATAATATCTAGCTGGCAAAGATTTTTTCATTTTAATAGATTAATGCATCTTCTTTTTAAACTGTTGGTACGTTATTAAATCTAGGCACGGGGAAGCCAGAAACTAAACACACAGACACATAAAAAAATCCTTTTTACAAAAAAATACTACCGACTTCCAAATAAAAAACTACAAAGTGAAAAATAACTTTGTTTTTGGAAGTCGGTGTCTTTGCTAGGTACCATTGTTTTGCGTCATGGACACCGACTTCCAAAAACAAAGTTATTTTTCACTTTGTAGTTTTGTTATTTGGAAGTCGGCAGTATTTTTTTGTAATTTTTTTTTTTAATTTTTACTTTTTTGTTGTACCTACCTAATAGGCAAGTAGTTACGTAGGTACCTATAATGCCATAATAGATTACCCGAATATCATGAAACTGAACATTAACCGGTGAAATGAGAGTGTACCAAGGTGAACTGTACACATCTGCGTACCCCTATAGAACGTACTAGCGTGATGTTATGTTATGAAATGGATAAACAATAAACAGACATGTGATTGCAGCAATCACGAGAGTATTGCCGTTATTTATTGAAGAATTCTGTTGTATATCTCTGAAGTTCTTCATCAGATCTTCACCAAATTAAAATGGCCCCAATTTCGGCAGATACTCTTTCAAACAAAAATATAATTTTCATATCGGTCCACAATTGACGGAGATATCGGTGAAAATAGATAAAAAAACCGGCCAAGTGCGAGTCGGACTCGCGCACGAAGGGTTCCGTACCATTACCGCAAAAAACGACAAAAAAATCACGTTTGTTGTATGGGAGCACCACTTAAATATTATATTTATTTTATTCTGTTTTTAGTATTTGTTGTTATAGCGGCAACAGAAATACATCATCTGTGAAAATTTCGACTGACTAGCTATCACGGTTCATGAGTTACAGCCTGGTGACAGACAGACAGACGGACCGCGGAGTCTCAGTAATAGGGTCCCGTTGTTTCCCTTTGGGTACGGAACCATAAAAAAACACAAAGTCGAACATAAAACCTCCTCCTTTTTCGTAAGTCGGTTAAAAATCCGTCAAGTGGTTTGAAAGATACGAGGTAATAAAGAATATTACAAACATACAAGATACGCGCGAAAAATATGTCCTTGCAGCCGGGTAAAAATATAACGCAAATTGTAAAGTCCTGACTCCTGCATCCTGTAGGACCGCCTAGTACTTACTCTAAACTCGTAACTACTCCTTGTATAGGACCGTCTAGACGCGCGAACACAGGTCGTCGAGCTCTGCTGTAAAATTAATGAACGGTCTCACTGTTAAAGCTGCGATTTAGTTTAAATATTAATTTGATGGCACCAGTGTTACATAGTAGGGAGTGGCTGTGATTGGGCAAATTAGCTGGTTTGAAATTAGAACAGATCGTTTAGATTCGATTTGTGAAATGATTTTAATGGGATGGCCCTTTAATTTTGGAGGATTTGTGTGTGTTTATGATACTGCAAATATCTGGCATTCGCAATCACCGGCTTAAGAGTTGAACCTACTAATATGAGAAGAAGAAGATAAATTATGGAATTAGTAAGAACAGTGTAAAATATTCCGTTATTTGTAGCGTGGCTAGAGTAGTATAATCTCTGAATTTATAGATCCGATTTGAGGTCTCTTGGTCTCCTTGCAAGGTGTTTGATCGGACCCAAAAAAAAATCCCTATGCTGTTTATTATGTAAACTGATCAAGAATTGCATATTTTTATGGAGAAAAAAAATGAAAAATAAAAAAAAATATATGGTCCCTAGAGATGATATATCAAAAAATTAAATCTAACAATCATGCTCTTAAAAATCCTTCATTAGACGGTATTTATTTAGAAAAATAATCTTGGACGGTTAAATTGAAGGTCCCGGCCACGTAAGTTTTATTATTTTTCTATAAAAAAAGTACTTGAAATTGTCACTTGGGTGTTCTACTCTAGCAAATAAAATGCATTTCTCAAACAAGGCAAGGCACAGGCCTTGGTCTCTTGTTCTTGGTTTATTTATTTAAGGATCAAACAATAGCATCTTACACAAAATATAAAAAAAAACTTACAAAATATCATTTTCCTGTTATGCACACCCAATTATAGGCACCACGCTTACCACGTTTTTGAGGTCTCCAATTTATGACCACTTTTGTTAGCTTTGATCCTAACTGCAAAAACAAACGTATGTGTGAATGAATAAATAAATACTTCAACCGGACTTTAGAACTGTCCCGCACTGTATACATCCACAAAATAATTGATGAACACTTCGCAGTGCATAGGAATTGAAACCGCATCTGTTTGGATACCGTGCTAACGTACTATGGGCCAAAGCTATATCTGATCACTTTGAAAACAAAATCCCGTGCACAAGATGACCAAAGCTGCGTCCGCCCTTTTTGCGTCAACCATAGCCAAATTACTTATTTGGTTTTTTAGCCGTCTTTTTTAATTATAAAAAAGGGGCTGACAGGTACTAGAGAAACAGTCACCCGATGCTGCGATGTTATTGGTTGATGAGTATAAGTCGGCGTTAATTTAGTGGACGAGCCCTGCAAGCAGAAATAGTCCTTACGGTGGTCAGATATAGCTTTGGCCGATTGTACGTCATCAAGCTTTTAAATAACTAAAGATTACCGGTGAATCCGCCCAAATTTTCTTTATCTCTCTCTTTAATTCTCATATCGTATACATACGCAATATTCAAATGTTTCCCATACTTCAATATTAATCACTCCATCGGAATATCCTCCATCAACAAAATTGGAAGCCTCTCGAATCGGACGTAGCCCTCTACGTAAAGTGCAATCAACATGCATGCACAGAAAACCATATATTTTGCAGGACTTTGAGAGTATTTACTCGTATTTAAGGGGAAACCAACTGGGATTGACTAGGAGTTATCATATATTTGTATGATTTTAGAGAAAAATGTTCTAATAACTGGCAAAACCAATCAAATCTATCTGTCAGTAGAATTGTCTACTAAGGGGACAGGATTATGACAAGAATGCAAATCTACAGACAAATGAGTTAATGGGTTCGGCAGTAAAAACACAAAGCCCTTGACTGGTGGGGAGAAATGCAGATGCCAAATTATATTATGTCTCCTTGAAGCAGTTGTATTCTAATCTGTAAATTCTTAAGACCTTCCTGTAACAATTCTCAGTTCGTCTTGGGTTCAGGGGCAGCGACCACGGTCGATCTTACAGAGGTTTCTAAGACGACCCGTTTAGATGTTTACGACTCACTATGATAAGATAATAGACAAGTACTTTTTTGGGACAGTCTAGTAACTAATCCAAAAAATTGCACTCGCTGAATTTTATTTTCGTGTAGCTGTGCTAGGACTGTAAAAACCACATAATGTTAATGAAAATAACAGCGAAGCAACTCAAAATTCTTTCTAAACCCGACACAACAGCTTCAGGCGTAAAAATGTCTAGAAAAACAAATCCCTACCTAGGTATTACGAGCCCCCTCGCTGCAACCACCTCAAAGGGACTTGGAGTCGACTCTTGAAATACAATGAGCGTACAAACTGCGTAGAGTGGCCGTATTGAATGCGCTAGTGTTATGAAATAACGGTAAGGCGAGATGTGGATGTGTGCGTGTGTACTGTCGGTGTATGTAAGGGTGTGTGTGACTAAAGTTAATATTAAGGCGCAGATACCCTGAAGTAGATGATTTTAAAATGCGAATCACGTCTAAATAGCTAGTCGTATTTTTTAGAAAAATATATGTTACAGTAGACCATTTTCTTAATAATTTGATGTAAGTTTTTTTTTCGTATAACATAGTGTAATTAATTTGTAAAGATATCTAAAACGGACAAAAACACGACAATCGCACCAAAACCGCTGGGCGTATTTTAATGAAATCGGCCACCATCTCAATCTAATTGTCTACATTTTGATCTGAGGCTTTTTTTTTAAAGTCACAGAATATAAGGAATGTACAAAAAACTACAAAATTTTGAGTCGCGCAAGTGTGAAACGAGTGCGCATTTTGTGCCCTCAAGGTCGTTGCCGACAGTCGTCGTCTTAACGTGTTGCGGTTTTGGGTCCTAGAGATTTAAAGTAGGTCCAATTAGTGAAAAGCATTTCGAAATTTGTTGCCAGTGCCCAAGTATAGGTTTGCGGTAGGATTCGTTACAATCTGACAAAAATTGAAGAGGTACCTACTCGTACCTAAGAGAAATAAAAAATATTCAATAAAATCTTTTCTAACGCTTTTCTCGTATTCTTCTCTGCAAACCCTTTCAATTGATACTCATATCTAGGCAGTGCACAAAAAATAACTAGTCCGCCATCTTGGGCCATCTGCCATATTGGATTTAGAATGACGTCACTTAGCTAACCATGCATTGTCATGCAACCTAAACGTGTAAAATTCAGTTGCAAGATTTGACCCGAACAAACTTAGATACACACATAAATTGCAAGTTAAATAAAAGCTAATAAAATTATTTAGCCAAGGGAACATTTTTGTTAATCGCAAAGCTACAACTTGATCCGTCAATAATGCAGAGAACAACAGACTAGCCATGATGAGCCTGATGCACAACTGTACTAATGCCAAATTCTTCTTTGCTTAACAAAAGAAGCCAGTAGCTTTGGCACAGGAGAGTTACACACTTTAGAAGACTATACAAACTATTTAGATCAAATTGCCTTGTTTCGGAACCGAATTCAAAGAATCGAACGGCTAAAGTGCGTGGACGAAGTTGTTTCACAACTATAAACAGTACTAAAAGGAGCGATTAGTTCTAGGCATAGAATCCGAAGAACATACATACATAAACTCACGCCTTTTTTCCATGGGGGTAGGCAGAAACTACAGAACGCCACCTGCTACGATCCTTACATACTTCTTTTGCTTCACTCACGATCATACATCTAGTCTTATGAGTACTGCGCACCTGGCCTTTCTGAAGAACATCACCTATAAGGTCTATGTATATCTTTCTAGGGCGTCCCCTCCCGGCGTTTCCATTCACGTCTGCCTTGTAAATACCTTTCGTTAGTCGCCTTTCATTCATCCTCTCAACAATACCAAACCATCTTAACATACTCTTTTCAATTTTAGTCACTACATCTTCTTTTAGACCACAACGTTGTATTATTACCTCATTCCTCAATCTATTTTCATTCATTTAAAGTTACAATCAATACCAAAAACTGACCACAACGCTCACAATTTGCAACTGGCAACAAAACTCATTCCTGCATCGTCGCAACATAAACTCCGACCCTACTGCAGTCTGCATCCTAAATGAAAAATCAATATCCCCACAATAACTGACCTTGCGCCCTCCACGACCACTATATCTTAATTATCACAAATTGGTCGAAATGACCCCGATGTGCTCGGTATAATCAACCCTCCGTAGTTGGTGTGGTTGTTATGGATTTATGCTTAGGGTCCGAAGATTACCGGGTAATTTTTCTAGCTGTGTAGATTCGGTACGGCTTTTAGTCTGATAGAAACTGTTAGGAGGGGTCTCTCTTCGATTTTTATGTAGCCCAGCTACAGTTACCTACATCAAACAGTAGGTATTTTGTAGATTAAAATCAGGTTTGAATTTTAGTACTTAATGTAAGTAAATTGGCATAAAAAAAGAAGTCGGTGTTTTTTGTGCCCATTTTTTTTCAGTTTTTCAACACCGACTTCGGAAAAGAAAGTTATTTTTTGCTTTGTAGGTTTTTTGTTCTGGAAGTCGGTTTGATTTTTTGTTAAAAAGTTTTTATTTTTCTCTTTTTAGTTTTGGTAGGTATCTCCAATTAACATGATAATCATTTATGGCCAAAGTACATCTCATGACGATTCCAATAATCCCAAGCACGACTAGGATACATTTTTTTATTTCAGAGTTCCAGTGTTTACCTTCCGGCTTTATCATCAGAATGGTGCCAGTATTTGCTTCATCATAGTCGGTTAACTATTCGAGATATTTTATACCCGTGACATACTGAGCATTTAGGAGTTCCAGTGACCATCTGTGGTCTTCTTCATCAGTTCCACTTCACCAAATTATACTTTCTGAGTGCAAATGATTGCATTGTTGATGAAAATACCAAAATCACTATATGTATGCCTATAATATTTGAGGAGTTTCCTCGATTTCTCTAGGATCCCATCATCAGATCCTGACCTGATGACTATGGGACCAACTAGGAAGTATACCCTTCAAAACCAAAGAAGATTTTTTGAAATCGGTCTAGGCTTCTTTGAGTAATCGGGGAACAAAAAAAAAAAAAAAAAGATTCCGACGAATTGAGAACCTCCTCCTTTTTTTGAAGTCGGTTAAAAACTCGGTTCACCAATCCCTATTAGTGAACCGAGTTTAAAAAATGCTAATTCTATTTAGTCCGTCAGTGAGATGAGTGAGGCCGTGAGTGAGGTTTTCAAATAATATTGGACACGTATTTTTTGCTTTATCAAATAAATAAAAACTGACAAAGGTAAAGCGTACTGCGTATCAAATTTCACGAGTGGGGGCTTGTGACGTCACTTTGTCAGTAGAAAGTGCAGAAAGCACACCGTGACGTCAAACTATATTTCAACGCACTTCATAATGTTTTGTTTACGGGGCAAAATAAAAAAAATATGTGTCCAATATTTTTAGGTTATCTAACTGACGAACTAAATAGATATTTTTGTCAACTACCCTATTCTGAAAAATCTCGAGAATGAACCTCCGATTTCTGAATTAAGTATTTGAAATTGCATAGTTGTCAAACTATACTTCAGCCTGAAAACTGTCAAAATTTAGTATTATTATTAATTTAGTAAAATAAAGTAGGGTTTGACACGTTCATAACTCTAAAAATGCACTTATTTCAGAAACCCGCCCTGACAACTGTCATTGGTTTTAATAAGATGCCCTGACAGTTGTCATTGATAATTATTGCTAGAGATTGACAGCGCATTTCACCACAGTTTTACGGTCAAATTATTATTATTAGAAAACAATACTATAGTCAATTTGAAGGTAAAAGAGCCTCACAGAGCGTTCTCTATTGCCCTTTATTCGATTTCCAAACAGTTAAAGTTAATATTGCAACAAAATTAGGTAATGTGTGTTGCCATTCGTCATTTTCATTATAAATTTATTAGTTTTATTAATTGTAACGTTCGAAGCTAATAAGTATATAATTTAGAGGCGTAACGTTCGTGCTTGGATACAGTTCGTCATTTTTTTACTTCAATGCTTACAAAAGTCGATTAAGCAAAACTTACTCAATAAGTAACACTTAAAGTCTCCGCAAGATAACAAAAAATAAAAGTCATTGATCCGACTTGTACCAAAAAATAATTAGGTAACTTGAAAACATGATTTTTGTTTATGGAGATATTTTGATAATTTTAGTCTCAAATGAAAGGTATAGACGTAGAACCATTTTATCCGTTTACATCATGTAAATCGGTCTACGCGTCTCATTACTTAATGTCAAGTGTAAGGGTCAAGAACGCCCCTTACCACGTTACGTTTGTTTGATCGTGTTAGCGACACTGCCTTTACATATTTTCGTATCGTTTTGAAATATTGGAATACATTGGTAGACAGGTGTTAACGACTTTTATTGTTTTGTTATCTGTCGGTGACTTTAGGTACTAACATTTTAATGATGTAATGTTACTATATTGTAACATCGTCGTTTATGGATTATGCAGTGAATGGGATGTGTACACGCATAGGATAAAAATGTTTATGAATGTGACACACGTAAACTGATGTTCAAGTAATTTTTATTTGGGAGTTGTGTTGTGAGTTGTGCCTCATGATGACCGATCAGCTAGTACTCACGGAATAAATTAAAAACCAGCCAAGTGCTAGTCAACTCGCGCACGTAGGGTTCCGTACCATTATCGCAAAAACGGTAGTCACGTTTGTTGTTTGCCGTTTCACTTAGATAATTAATTTAGTCTGTTTTTAGTATTTGTTGTTATTGCGGCACAGAAATACATCATATTTTACAATTTCAACTGTCTAGCTATCACGGTTCATGAGATACAGCCTGGTGACAGACAGACAGACAGACAGATGGACATGACCCTTTAGACTACTGAGATTTTCTATAGTGGCCACCTTCACCCACCTTTCGGTATATAAGACGGCACACTATACCAGGCAACCCCTTACGAGGCGTCTGGGACCATCTTCGGTAGGAAGACAGATGGACATACCCCTATTTGTCTACTGAGTTTTCCTATAGTGGCCTCCTTCACCAACTTTACGTTATAAAAGGCGGCACACTATACCAGGCAACCCCTTACGAGGTGTCTGGGACCATCTTCGGTAGGTCACGCCTCCGAGAGCACTCGCCCCTGGTACTCAAGAGAAAATGTGAGTCGCATCGTGATTACTCACTACCATTTGTCCAGAATGGTACCGGAGCAATAAAGCCGCTCACCACACGCACCCCAGCACGCCAGCACTAGTGCAAGCACCGGCACCAGCGCAGTTGGTGCTAGCGGATTCAATCCCCGTTAAGGACGCCAGAGAAGCTGGCTCCCATTTCTCCAGAATGGTCCCGGAGCTGTAAGCACGCTCACCTCTCGAATACAAATCATCGCATCTACCCAATGCCTACAGCTGGGTTGCCGGAAAACTAATCCAACGGGTAGTCCTCTTCTTTCTATCCAGGAAAGTGCCGGAGATGCAGCTCGCTCACAGGAGCTCGCTCACAGGAGGAGTGCGGGTCCGGCTGTTTGGATCAGGGTACGCGGGGTCAGGTAGGCCCTCCACCATTGCAAGCGCAAAGGTGGTACCTGACATTGAGGTTGGACTCGCGGTGGTTTATGTGGTGGTTGCAGAGGAGTGGCATGTTGTCTGCTCGGCTATGTGTGGGCCGAGCGTCATTCCTCGCGCGCAACAAGTGTCTGAAGTTACCGGCCCAAGGCAAAGGGCCACCTGGTGGTCAGACGCGGGGTTCGTGAGTAACCCTCAAGCAAGACAGATGGACAGTGGAGTCTTCGTAATAGGGTCCCGTTTTTACCCTTTGGGTACGGAACCCTAAAACTGGAACAGAATTCATATGAAATTATATTATGCCAAGAAAGTTAACGGCAATTTTAATCGTTGTGTTGAACGAGTTTTTTTTAGAAGCTATATATTACCCTGTTTTCGTATGGTACTACCGTTAAGGGTTTAATTTAGGGAAAGATCAAAAAAATTGTGTGTCGTTTTTGTGGCGAATAAACAATTTTTCTTTCTTTCTTTTTTTCTTTCTTTCTATGTGTGTCCGGCAACTAGTAATCGACTTTTCAAACATTTTCTGGCTTAAGCTGAAACTTGGCGTACTATGTAACTTTGGAAACATTGAAATAATATGGTACTATGGACCCAGTCTCATGCTAGAGCCGGAAGGTGGTTAGAGCAACTCTTCAATCAGACAAGACAGCAGCATCGTGTTTGGGCTCATTGCATACTTTTGTCCACAGAATTTTCAATTGTATACCGAATCTGTTGAAATTAAGTAAACTGAACAGTAAAAAAAAACTTTAAACAAAAAAATTAACTGACGAAACAACGAACAGAAAAGCAAAAAATAAAACTTTTAGTCTAGCATTTTGAGGCGTCGCCAAACTATCAACGAAGAACAACTTAGCTACAATATTTTTTGTGGCGCCAACTCAAAATGAGACCTAAAGCTTTTTTTTTGCTTTTCGGTTCGTTATTTCGTCGGTTAAAGTTTTTTTATATTTAATTATATATTTTGTGCTGGCCTATTATGTACTTTACATGCAGCCTAAAATTAACGATGAAAACAGGGACAGCTCATACAACTATTAGATCAGACCAATCAGCTAGCCCAATCCAGACTTGTTACCTAGTTCATAAATGTCCTTGAAGCCCACAGATATATATCTAACTAGATGCTGCGATTGTATGTACTTCGCGTGTCAAAAAACTATCTGCAAATCATTTAGCATTATCGGCACCGGAAATACACCGAAATCTAGAAAAATGCATTTTTATACTAGTTTTATTGAGCTGGAAAGACTGTTTAGAAAAAGTTGGGAGAGGCATTAGAAATGTTTTCTTTCATTGGTAAGTAAATTTGTTTTTAAATTGTGTGTGAAAAAGTGGCACGCTTGGTTTTCATACAAATGGAGTGACTTGCGTTATCTAGTTAGATAGATTAATGTCTGTGTTGAAGCCCGTATACTGTATAAAATGCTTTAAAAATTTAGATCTAAATAAATCTCCCATTAGAGCTAGACCCCTATCCGCTTCACAAGATAAAATCAATCAAAAATACATTGATTTTAACACAAACCGCAACAACGACGATTAGGTAAGATAGCGATAGTCGAGTTTCAGTTACGTTTCAATGACAGCATGTCACAATGTTGCCAACCGACCGAGATCAGGGTTGCCAGATAAAATAATTCCGAATAAAATATTATTCGAAAGCTGGTGGTTTGTAGGTCAGTAAACTGTTTTTCGCTGATTCGCTGATAAGCCGCTATGTTTCGTTTGTATGTAAAACAGGTAAAGAAGTAAATCTTGAGGAGAATCTCCTTTTTGGAAATATTTGTATTTAACCTTGATTCAGATGTTAATGACAACGTTTTGGGTAGAATTGCATTCGAAAATCGAAGAACGGCATTAAAAAAATACAAGCCCAGTGAAAATAACCTTTGGCAACTGATAAACAAATTAAAAAGTTAATTGACCATTCAAAGTTTTAGCCTACATATTTTTTGCTGCAATGCGTACGTTGCTTTCATTAATCACTCTTACTAATGAAGTATTTAAAAAACAATGGACAATTTTTTTAAGCATGTTCAATGGACCTTTATGCAATAGATACAAGTTTTTACCCGCGGCTGACCTATGGCTATGACCTGGCTGGCGGTGACCTATCCCAGAGGATAAAAACTAAGCCTCTAACACTGAGTAATAGTGTTCTATCAGTGATACGAATGGATAAGGACTTCCAGAGATCACCATTTTTATTTACATATTTCGGCTAAAGTCAAGCTACCCGTGAGCTTTCATCAAGCGTTTTATACAACTAAAGATTACCTTGAGGACAAAAAGGCTTGGGATTGAGCTGCTCCAATTAATTAATTTTGTTTTTTTATTATATTTTGCACCGTGAATTTTGTTATTGTAATTCTATTTTTTTTTGGTTTTCTTGCAATGACAAGAATATTTACTTTTTAAAGTATTATATTATTTTAATTATTGTGAATGTGAAGACTATGTGGATCATTCTTTTTTTATGTTTTAATTTAAATTTATCTTAGTTTTTAATCATGGTCTGGCAGTTTGAGTAGTTTATGCAGCCTACCCGAATGTCCTTTCTTTGGTATTGTTCGTCGAATCGTTGAGCTTCTTAAATTCTGAGTTGAGCTGCTCGGTTACTGACAAATGCGTGCACTGACTGGACAGGTCCACTCAATCTGGCTGGTTCTTTCCTCAAAAGACCATTTCAGACATCAGTCTACATGGTCTTCCCATGATCTAACCAAGATTTTGACTGGACTTTATAAGAGACTGTGACCTCTCGAGTTTGTTTCGGCCTTTCTTCTCTGAGTAGTCAGATAGGAAACGCCGACCATCTAGTTTTAAAAATATGTTCGACATGTAAAAGTGTTTGTACAAACCAACTTACAGAAATAAAATCATTTACCATTTATCATCGAAAACGCTGCCTAATCCCTTTGAGATATAACAAAACAATGTATGGTGGAATTGTTCCTCTTTTATAGGTCTACAGAAAAGTCTGCAATGGCGCATGTCTATCTTTTAATGATAGCTTACTAACCCATTCTAACTTCAAAAAAAATGATCACGCACAATGCGGTAATTGGTATGTTAATTAGACGGACACATTATAAAACATTATATTATAAATATTTTCATAACATTTGCACGTAAAAAGTATCTAAACATACAGGTTAACTTGGCCGTAATGCCCCATATAAAACTCTCGGGCTTTCTTTTTGTCATGAAACCCTAGGGCGGTAAGTATTTTTTTTAAATTTATGGCACAGCACACAGGTCATGCAAGTTCAAGCAAGGAGTTTACACACAATTGAAAAATTGTCTTAAAATGTTATCTAAACAGGAATTTCTTTGCAATCTCGCTACATGTTACTTAAATACTCAACTAATGTTCTTAATAATCGATTTTAATAGTTATAGTATGAAAACGTCGAAATTATTTAATTCTTTTTACACTCCGTCATGGCTGTATACCTACGTAAGTATTTGCCCTTAAAGTTTCTAAACGAAACACTGTATAATCTGTGGTGTGGGCAAAAATTCGCCAACCGCTTAAAAAAAAGTTCACGTATTTCGTAATAACAGCTGTGCTGACTTGTGTATTAAAGCTATAATTCATAATTATTACTCGCAAATGTGATGAAAAACATTGTATGTATCACGGGCGGTACGGGAATTACGAACCTCGACTCAGAAAGCCCTCAGTCTTCGACTTCGGGCTTCTACTAGAGTCTCGATCGTAATTCCTTACTTACCGCCCTTAATACACAATGTACTATTAACAACTTAAATACGTTTGTTACCTAAAGCATATCATGCACATTATGATAAAACGTTACACCATATAATTTAAATGAATATCTTAGAAGTTATCTATATCTATACTAATATTATAAAGAGGTAAAGTTTGGGGGTTTGTGATTTTGTGACGTTGTAAGGAGTTCTCTGGATCTACTGAACCGATTTTGAAAATTCTTTCACCAGTAGAAAGCTACATTATTCCTGAATGTCATAGGCTATAATATAATTTCAAAAAATTAGAGATCCTAATGAAAATTGTAATAATGTAACCCAAGGTAGCAAAATGTTGCCTGTAAAATACATTAATTGGCGTGCGCTGAGAAAACCATTGATGATAGATACAAATTAGTTGGTAGGTAGGTAGGGTAGGCAGGATAGCCAGGGTAGGCAGGGTAGCCATGGTAGGCAGGGTAGGCCAGGTAGGTAGGGTAGGGGCAGGGTAGCCAGGGTTGCCATGGTAGCCAGGGTAGACTGGGTAGGCAGGTTAGGCAGGGTAGGTAGATAGGTAGCCAGTTGACAGGAGCGAAGCCCCGAGGGTCAGCTAGTCTTTACTAATATTGTAAATAGGAAAGATTTCAATTTTTGCATTTTTTTATGTAACGAATGAACTTAAAAACACTGGACCGAATTCAAAAATTCTTTCACCAGTAGAAAGCTACATTATTCCTGAGTGTCATAGGCTATAATATAATTTCAAAAAATTAGAGATCCTAATGAAAATTGCAATAATGTAACCCAAGGTAGCAAAATGTTGCCTGTAAAATACATTAATTGGCGTGCGCTGAGAAAACTATTGATGATAGATACAAATTGGTTGGTAGGTAGGTAGGGTAGGCAGGGTAGGCAGGGTAGCCAGGGCAGGCAGGGTAGCCAGGGTAGGCAGGGTAGCCATGGTAGCCAGGGTAGGCAGGGTAGGGGCAGGGTAGCCAGGGTTGCCATGGTAGCCAGGGTAGACTGGTTAGGCAGATTAGGCAGGGTATGCAGGGTAGGTAGATAGGTAGCCAGTTGACGGGAGCGAAGCCCCGAGGGTCAGCTAGTCTTTACTAATATTGTAAATAGGAAAGATTTGTATTTTTGCATTTTTTTATGTAACGAATGAACTTAAAAACTACTGGACCGAATTCAAAAAATCTTTCACCGTTCGGAAGCTACACTATTCCCGGCTGACATAGGTTACTTTTTATCCCTGTAGTGCCACGGGAATGGGAACTACGCGGGTGAAACCGCGAGGCGTCCGCTAGTCGCAAAATTAAAACAAACGCGCACGAAAATAAATTCAAACGCGGATCTCACACCGGTGACCGGACTCCACGACAGAAAAAACATGTAGGTATAATAAGCTCCACAACTTCGTCGTTTTAGGGTGCCTTGGTCATATCTGAAAGCGAGTATCCCACTCTGCAAGCAGCTGCCACAAATATAATGTTATAGCTGCATTTAGGCTGCTTTTTAAATGACACTGATATTTTAAATGCAAAATGGATGTTTGTTTGGGTACCGAAATACACCGCCGAAATTCTAAACGGGTTTTAATTCTAGCACCTGGCCAACAGGTGCAGTCCTGCAGCCTACATAGGATTATAGGACACCGTGCATATTCAACTTGACGCTGTAACTAAATGTTATTGGCGTTGGTCCCGGGAGTATTTGTAGATTTTTAACAGTCGTTGGGTAGAGTTAATCAGAAGCCTGTAAGACTGTCAACCGGTCTTACCAGTGTATCGTGTTACCCAGTTTCTAAGTTATGAAGGTTAGATACGCAGTCGCTATATTTAAAATATTGGTAATCAACTACAAAAGCCGACCCTAACACAAGACTGTACAGATGATGATGGATTATAAGTTGGGGGATTACATCGCTGATAAAAATGCTTGGCTCTGAAGTATTGTTGGACCTGCTGAAGACTGTATGAATATATTTGTATTGAATAAACTCAATTTCTTTTAGTATTATATAACTGCACAGCACATGTGTGAGTACTATGTTCCGACTGTAAATCTACCATTCTCTGTATATATGTGTCGTTTTGTTGACTTCTGTGTGCCCTGGCAGTTGAGTGTGTCATGCTCTCTCTAATTTCTCTCAGTTGGTGACGCATGTGTTGGATCATTTAGTTCCCTTCATGATGGTTGAGCTGAGTGGTGCCGATCCATGCGTCTTGTTCGCGAAGGGGCGCCATTAGTTGGGATTGGTCATAACTTATTAGCTGCCTCGCCCTGATTTGTATTTTTTTTTAATTATTTGTTACTCTCTAGAAGCTTTTACGTGCACGTCTTTTTACATTGTTCTCACATATATGTATTTTTCAACAATAATGATGTAACCAAAAATTGTAATTAAAACTGATGGAAAAGAGTGTCCGTGGAGTTTCTTGCAAATTCTTCTCCATTGAGACCTACTGCTTGCAAATTTGCAACTAGAGTCATCTTTTTATTTGTATGACAATTCAAAAATACCTCTAAGATTTATTTGTAATAAACTATTTGATTTTGATGACATTAGATATAGGTAATTTTCTCAAGCAAATTCCTATCCATCGGGAGCCAAACCAAAGTCAGTTGCCAGACAAGTCACTACAGCTTTCAACACACAGCTTGCAGACTATTTGCTTCTACTTATACTATACAAAAACGCAGCTTTACAAATCTGCATTTAAAAGCCAGCGGTCTCAATACACCGCCATACTTTAGAATCCTCCCCTATTCCGGCAGCAGGTAGCAACTAACAATGAGGAAACAAAAGTTAAGTGGGTAGGAAACGCAGGAACTAAGTATACGGGAATGAGTGTTCGTAGGACAGAATGTTATGCAGTTAATTACGAAAAGTTCTAACTAATTTGTAGGTATTATAAATTGCGAAAGTAACTTTCTATGGATGTCTGTTTATACGTCTAAACCGCTTCCCCAATTTTAAAGAATTTTGATGATTATAGAGACAGATTGGGCCTTGGAGGAACCAGGGGTACGTACTCTTGTGATGATTTCCGACGTCACACGGGTGAAGCCACTGGCAGAAGTCTATGCAATTCTGATTTAGCTTCTCGTGGGCTATCTAACTTCTAAATAAACTACATAGGTGCTCAGTATATTAACTCGATCGTAGCATACCAAAATTCGGTCCAGACTGCGGATTTCAAGCATTTTGTAGAGAAATATCGGTGAGCTATTCCAAATTCTGTTTTATGTTTTACTTATTTTTTAAATCTGTAAACTATTTTAGTAGTTAGTGCGAGCTTCTCGGTATAGCCACAATATAACGTTAATATCTACTGGCAAAGCCCATTTCCTGACCAGATGCTTTCCATCCATTCACACTTTTGTCTTGAAACAAACTCGATAGAAATTTCTCTGCTGCGTAAGAAAAAATATCACACAAATGCCCAATTACCTAAATTATAAGAAAGATAAAAACTTAACGATAACGAATATGACAATATACTCTATGCTTATGACACGACGCCTATAAAGTCTAAATCTTTTTTATTATTTTTCTTCTCTCCATGGTTTTTGCTAACCCTACTCTACTAAGGATAATTCGTGCCAGTACTGTATTGCAAGACGAAAATTAGCTGGCGCAATTTTCAAAATTGGTATAATTTAAATTACAAAATTATTCGCTTTGCAACCCTATTTGAGATCATTGGCGCCAATAGCTCGAACACATTGTTTTGACAAGCACTACCATGATGTAACTTTAGACTGTGCACAATGCACTCTGTTATTAATAAAGCTGATATGGCAATATGTTTTTTGATATTTTGTAAACTTAGATGAAGTGAGCTATGTATCTACATAATGTTAGGCAATGGGATTGACAGCTTACTTCAAACTTAGGTATTTCACGTCAGAAAATTTACCCCTACATGTTATCTCTAAATCACCCTTGGTTGGCCGGTAGAGAATGCATAAGGCATTAAAGTTTATTTAAACTTTATGCTAATTAATCAGGAAAACATGGAGTTAAAAAGTTCACTATTCAATAATACAGGTGTTATGAATTATCGAGCTAAAAGGTAATTTTTACAAGCTTTTATTTAACTTGCGTATTTATGTAAGTGTGTTCAGGTCAAATCTTGCAACTGAATATTAAAGCAGTTATCCTCCACCGATTAAGATTAAATTTTGAATATACGTTTAGTCTGGATGATAAATTGACAATGCGTGGTTAGCTAAGTGACGTCATTTTATATCCAATATAACTAACGGCCCAAGATGGCAGACTAGTTATTTTACGTACAATGCCGTGATATGGGTGTCAAATGAAAGGGTTTGCTGAGAAGAATACGAAAAAAGCTTGTTTTATAAAAAGATTTTTAATTAATTAATTTTATTAGGCTTAAGAAAGCAAGCGCAAGTAATTAATGTATGGTAATAGTAACTCCAGTTCCAAACGCAAAAGCGATTTTCAAGGCCAAGTTACGCTACCTAACAAATAAGTTCGTTGTCAGACTGTTTTATCGCCAAGTCTATAGGGTAATGCAGCTAAGAACTTAATGAAAGGGACAAGCCTGTCTATTTATATTAGACACCGTTCTAAAGGTCTATTACAAAATTATTATAACACACCACGTGACAAAGCTAGTGGCGTGTGCTCATTATCAATTTCATTTCAAGATAACGGTAAACGTTGAAAAGCACGCGCGGCTCAAATATGGCAGCAGCTTAAAGCACAAATAATACACAAGACGGGTAGCTAAGCTGCAGCGCTTGTCGCTTTAATGCAGGGAGACTGCAGCCGTCTGATTAGCGCCTAGCTTCAGCAGATGTTAAGACAGGCAGCTAGTGCTTGAGACGAAGCAAAAACGGAAAATGGTTAAAGGATTAATTAACTTTGGGAGAAGCCGGGTAACTTATCGAATATAATATGAGACTTTTGTGAGTCAATTAAGAGTACCGAAGTCATAGTTGAATTCGTTTGGGAGTAAATTAAAAGATTGGAAATGACTGAGGATCAAGACAAGAAGGTACATCACATGACATTAGATGTACCTAAATATAATAAATCATGCTGAAAGAAAGACGCTGCTTGCTGTATATGTAAACATAAAATTATAAAAAATGTGAAGGACAATAATCTAGATTAAGACATGTAATACTTTTAACCCAGTAATAAGTTTCATTTAGACAAAATTTCTCACGCGGTCAACGCCACGGGTAGAAGCTAGTAATTCTATATTCAGCTAATCAAATTCCAAAATTTATGAAGAACATGACAATATCAAACTTATTGTGAATCTTGAACTTACTGATTACGACAACACTTACAACGATGTTGTAACGTCAAAGACAGCAATCACGCAAACTGATACACACAACATCGCATGTCAACATGAAACTAATAAAGAAATAATGAATAAAGTGCTCGACGTTTTGCTACAAGTAATTAGCGTAGATAGAAGCGCTTGTCGACAGCTTGTTTTAAATTATAGCCGTTGTGTAATAGTTTGTGGACAATTCATTAGTTGGTAATCAAAATAAATATAGGTTGGATCTAACGTGAAGAAATAGAGGTTTTAATTATAAGTAATTTGAATGTTAATTTCGTATACTTCAGCAGCATAATTGCGTAAGTGAATTCGGTAATACGATTGATTGATGATATATGATTGATCGATTGATGCGGCCAAAAACCTTGCCGAATTAGCTTACGCAATTAGGCTGCAGTTCCTCTCGAATTACTTAGGCTTTAGCTTTAAACCTAGTGAATACCATACAGGAATTGATTTGAATATAACCGCATAAAAAGTCTGCGACTAGTCAAATCAACAAACAAAATCATTGAAAATATGTGTTCAGAGTCAGAGGTTTTCAAAGATTAAGACACCACTCGATATGAATCCAAGAAAATTAATCAAATCTGATAATAAGGCATGACGATGCAGAAATCAATGTATATTAATACGAAAAGATACGATAGAGACTTTTATTAAAACAAAGTCAGACACGGCATTCGTCATATTTGATACAATACAAATAAAGTACCTACAGCAAATCAAGAAATGAACGGGAGTGAGTGACAGCTTGACTGTACGGAATGCAAGAAGAAACCGTGTTGCGCCGACCCCAAGTAACATGGGACAAGGATAGGCAATCTAATAATGCCTAAGAACGCAGATAATGAAAACAGTATGCTTTGTTCAGAGACATCGAATATATGTAAGTGCGAAAATGAGAAGCTCAAAAGAGGATTAGCAAGTTACTCAAGCACCAAATATTCTAGACACATTGTTGGCTTGTTTACTTAACATGCAAACAACATTTGTTAGTAAGATTTGCTTGCATAGCAGTTGCAGCATTCAATTGTGAAAATTAAACAGATACCAAATTAGCATTCTAGATTGTTTACAAATACCATTTTGGGCAAACAAAACGCATTGTATGTGATTCATTCATACTACCGATCGTGTAGATTTGCAATAAGCTGTTATGAATGATGAAAGAAATGATTAAATAAAACATTATGTTTAGAACATTTAGCGCAACACAATTATTAGCCATTTGTATTGTTTTATATATTTACCTAATTCCTAATTTTGTGTGATAGTCTCGGTGATTAAGAATCAATTTACCCTCAACGGCCGAACGTATTTAGAAGAAGAGAACGCGATATCTTTAAATCCGGTGCCTGTAGTACCTACATTTCCTTTGTCAAATCAACTTTCACGAAAGCGGTAGCCATTGTCATGAATAAATGATAATACAATCGAGGTAAACGCTAATGCATCATTTAAAATTAGACTTGTTTACAATTCAAAACGAAATGCTATAAGTCCATTAAATATTAAAGGAGTTATAGCAAGTTCTTACAAAGTCAAGTCGAGGGCAGACAAAACTTGAGAAAAGCCCTTCAAGTTAGCCTAAAGTAGAAACTTAAGAAAGATAAAGTACAAAACTCGTTAAAACAAAGTCGTTTTCGACCCTTTAGAACTTTTGTAAAAAGATTTTTTACAGAATGCTTACATGCGGCTTTCGATACCATGAGAAACATAGAATTTTCTAATTTACTGATTATCTATTTTGTACCTAGGTAGATATTGACGTCTCGAATCATAAGTTTATGAGAATATAGAAAGAAAGGGCTGAAATGATTATTTACCATTCATAGATTATGAAAAATCGTTTGCGGCGAATCAACTGTATTTGGTGTTCCCCAAGGAAGTATCTTAGGTCAACATTAAATTATTACAAAATAAAATTTGCTAACAGCTTGAAATAGCGTTTCCTATCAATCATAATTATGATAACTGCTCCTAAATTACATAGTCAGTTTTCAGTAAAATCGCGTAGTAACTTAAGGCCAAATTCTCAAACGCACCTCAACTTATCATTTCTCAAGTTGTCGTTTAGTCTTGTTGTCTCTGTTATGTTAACGTACTAAAGACACTTAAAATCTCCTGTTAAAACATTCAGCAACCAGTATTAAAGCTCCACATACCTGTGACGTAGTGAACCGTCGACTGCCAGACCTGCTAAGCGTGCCTCCTCTCACGTTGCTATCAGACAGGTCAACGTCTCCGCCTCCATCGGCCGCCTTCCGACGAGACAGCTCACATAGTTCAGCGATCGGTTGCACCTGTATATAATATTTGCATTTATAGTAAGTAAGATTTGAAAGGGACCGCGAAATTCGATCAAGGGTTATGGACTGATTGTATAGTGGGGTCGATACCTTGGTTAATAGTATGCAAACATCCGCAGGAGCTTGCAATTTAATGTAAAAGGGTTGAGGGTTCCATAGCGAAATTGGAACATTAGGATGAATGAAAACTTCATTGTGCGTACAGCTAAGGGGTGGAATTCCCTGCAGGCGTCTTTGTTTCCTGATAGCTACAACCTAGGGGTTTTCAAGTCAAGAGTGAATAGATTACTTCTAGGCAAGCGTGCTTCACCACATCATCACTTAACATCAGGCGAGATAGTGGTCAAACGCGAGCCTATAACAATTAAAAATCTTTCCCCAAAATTCCCGTTGTTTATGTACAAACTTTTATATTGGTGCTAAAATATGAAACAAAATATAAATAAGACAGTTTCTAATCTATAGCTAAATACAATACAAAAACAAAAACATCTGACATTGAATCGTCAATCAAATTAACACTACCATGAAAAAAAAACCTGTTTGCAAAAAAAAACTACCGACTTCCAAATACAAAACTACAAAGTGAAAAATAACTTAATTTTTTGAAGTCAGTGTCTTTTGTAGGTACCATTTTTTTGCGTTTTGAACACCGACTTCAAAAAATTAAGTTATTTTTCACTTTGTAGTTTTGTATTTGGAAGTCGGTAGTATTTTTTTGCAAAAAGTTCTTTTATTTTCACTTTTTAGTTGTACGTACCTAATAGGCAAGTTAGTAAGGGAACTATTTCGACAGAATAGATTTCATGAAACTTGAACATAACCGGTGAAATGAGAGATCTGCTTACCCCTTAAGAGCGAACTGGCGTGATGTTATGTTATGAAATGTTATAAACAACAAACAGACATGCGATTGCAGCAATCCCGAGAGATTTGCCGTTATTTATTGAAGAGTTCTGTTGTATATCTCCGAAGTTCTTCATCAGATCTTCACAAAATTAAAATGGGACCAATTTCGGAACATACTTTTTCAAACAAAAAAAGGTCCACAATTGACGAAAATACACAAAAAAAAAAAAAAAACAAACTTGAAGTCGAACATAGAACCTCCTCCTTTTTGGGAAGTCGGTTAAAAAATTTAACACAGAAGAACGAAATTCAAAAACCAAACAGACGAATTTAAAAACAGAACCATAGCTTTTACTGCTTGACTGAGTCATCGCAAGGTATGTCAATCATTCAGCCAATGAAGTCATTTACGTTACAGAGACCTAAATAGTGGTTACTGTATACAAATCGAGGTGGAAAGTGGTTTTTCTTGTAAACACCGGTGCGCGGGCGAAAGTTGTTGTGTTGTGTGATGAGAGCCAGGGTATAAGGGATGTATGATTTGAGCGGTTGTATATTAGAAACATACTGCAATGAACTTGTCGTTAGGCGTTCCTTTTGAAAGAAAGATTTTTGTAAGTAGGGAAGCTGCAGTTGATAATCCAAATAAAATTGTAATTGATGAAAATATAAGTGCAACCTGGATAAAGGAAGCACTAGCACATACTCTGGAAGTATGGCCTAAAACCAGCAGTGGGTCATTCCAATCTATATGATGATGCCTTTAAAAAATAATTCGCAATATACATTATATTTCCTACGGATTATCTCAACTACAAGCACTGTTGCTCATGCATTTCTAGTACAATGATGTTGTAGCTGCCTGTCCCGGAACAAAAACACCGATATATCAAAACTGTAACGCCTTTTGCGTGTGCGAAGTACGTTACAACTAGTGCAGTAGTTTTTGAGTTATTAATAAGTAACAGAGCAACATATATTTTCTATGCTTTTATTAGATCTATTGTAACGTTTTCCTGAGCTGACAGACAAAGGACAGAATCTGGCAAGAGTTTGATACGGGAGGCCTATGACCAGGAATTGTTACGAGCAATCAAGGAGAATGACACACAGAATTGTATGGAAATGGATACGTTTTATAAAAAAGTAATAAAAAATATCAAAAACCCAACTGCTTGAAAAGCGAACTAATAAGACGTAAACAAGAAGAAAATCATGCTGTGCAGTCGGAGGATACATATTCGCGAGCTGGCTGACTTAAACCAGATGTATCCCAAAAGCCGCCTTTATTCTATTTTGTAATTTTAATGTTGCCAGTGACACTCGCAAGGTTAGGACGAATCGATTGACTCGAATCATGAAAATCGGCCAACGCGTTTGGTCTCTGGAACGCCACATAGGAACAAACATACATACATACATATACTGACAAACACATTACCCTCCTACGGCAGTCGGGTAAAAAGAGAGACACAGATTGACAGACAACGTACAGACTAAACCGCTGAATCTAAAATCATGAAATTTTGCACTAGAGTTCCTTAATAACGAAGGTGTAAACTAAGGCAGGACTTTAAAAAAATATCCCTCTTTTCCTATAGGTCTAAACAGAAAACGAAAATTGATATGGAGTTTGTAATTTTTAACCCCCGACAGAAAAAGAGGGGTGTTATAAGTTTGATGTGTGTACCTAAGTGTTTGTGTATCTGTCTGTGGCATCATAGCTCCTAAATGGATGAACCGATTTTGATTTAGTTTTCTTTTTGGTTGAAAGGTTACGTTATCGAGAGTTTACTTAGCTATGTTTAATGAAAACCGGTTCAGCCGTTTAAAAATTATTGACTTTGATTACTCTCGCAAGATATCGTGTCATAATTACGTGTTCAATAGATTGTCGATCAAAACGTGTCTTCTACTAGATAAATTATGTAATATGCAGTAAAAATATGTCGGGGGTTTCTTAAATTTTACTTGTTGTCAATAAGAAACCCTATCAGGCAGGCACACGGCTTGTTAAGTAAGTACCTACATATTTTTACTAGATTCTTCTTTCCTGCTGCCTTGGCCAACTAGAGAAAAAAAACTTTTTGCAAAAAAATACTACCGACTTCCAAATACTAAACTACAAAGTGAAAAATAACTTAATTTTTTGAAGTCGGTGTCTTTCGTACCATTTTTTTGCGTTATGGACACCGACTTCAAAAAATTAAGTTATTTTTCACTTTGTAGTTTAGTATTTGGAAGTCGGTAGTATTTTTTTGCAAAAAGTTTTTTTATATTTCACTTTTTAGTTGTACGTACCTAATAGACAAGTTAGTAAGGTAACTTTAACGCCAAAATTAAAATGGGACCAATTTCGGAACATACTTTTTCAAACAAAAAAAGAATTTTCAAAATCGGTCCACAATTGACGGAGTAATAGGTGAACAAACAAAAAAAAAAAAAAAAAAACAAACTTGAAGTCGAACATAGAACCTCCTCCTTTTTGGGAAGTCGGTTAAAAAGTAGAGACTAACAAAGCCGAAACCAGTTATCATATTTATTGGCACTAGAAGTAGGGCTAGGTTAGGTATTTTATCAGGTTATGAAAACTAAACAAATACCTCTGCCAGTAGGTAACCAGTTTCTCTTAACATTAACAATGTTAATAGGATCAGTAACACCCATGTAAGCATTTTATAGGATTTTTAATAGGGCAATGAAATCAAGCCTAATCAAAATCTACTCTTGATTTTTATGTCATTATACGAATTACTGCCAAGGTCTTCTATGTTATGGGGTATGGTTTTCGCACTTAGTCCTTCAGGTGGGCCATTGTGCGTGGGCCATGGCGGCCGTTAGGTGGATTATTCCAACCAGCCCACCTCCCTCCAGAAGCTAATTAGGGCTCCTGGTTTACTTAGAACATCTGTGTATGATCTGGGCGACCCGAGGGTTTGTGTTCTTATCCGGGTGACTAAAAAAAAAAAAACCTGCCAAGGTCTTTTTTTTTGTCTATTGGCTCGCGCTTGACTACAACCTAAAAAAAAAAAAGTCGTGTGGCACTCGGGGACTGCCGCGGTAAAGCTATTGCATAGCATTTATTCTAGATCCAGTCCTGGAAAATGCGTCAAAAAAATTAAAAACGTTAAAATCTCGAAAACGTAGCGAGCCAAACCCGCATTTATTTACGATTAATAAAACTCTAAAAAACAAAAAACGTAGCGAGCCAAACCCGCATTTATTTACGATTAATAAAACTCTAAAAAACAAAACAAAAATACCCTTATTCACATTGAAATAAGGTCGCTTTTCTTTGACAAGCAAAAGTGACCCTTATTCTCATTAGCATAAGGTCCACATTGATCACCATTGTCACATAAACAGCTCAGAGAGACCGATAAAAGGCAAAAAAATTACGACCAACAAAAATTTTAAAACCCTCATATCTCAGAAACGGTTGGAGTTAGCGCATTTCTGACAAAAAATTTGCCCCCCTGCCCGCCGCTACTTCATCCAGGAGAACAAGATAGGATTTACCCCCCCTCCCCTTAACCGTTTACCACCCCCGCAAAAAAAAAATTCATTCTAAAAATACCAACACGGAAATCGAAAACACGTGCAACAAACCTCCACCCCCCGCCACCTGCCCCTCACTACTCAGATTCCACAGAATTCAAAAACCTAATTAAAAACGGAACAAAAATACCCTTATTCACATTGAAATAAGGTCGCTTTTCTTTGACAAGCAAAAGTGACCCTTATTCTCATTAGCATAAGGTCCACATTGATGGACAGTGGGGAGCGTGAGGTTTTTTCGTTACGGAATTTCTGGATTCGGTCTCCGCGCTCAAGGCCCGCGAAAGAAGCTATGCAATAGCTTAAAAAGTTTATTGATGCTTCAGTTTACATAAGGGTTTAGTGTTTGGAGCCTCCTTTTAAGCAAATAATGCCTGTGTTAGGAGACTCCGCTCTTCCATAATATAGCAATAATTAATAACACTATCAGTACAATTAGTTGGTTAAAAATAACAAATGATTACTAAAGATGATGTTGAGAGTATTTCTCGAATTTGGAAATCTGTGCGTAGTAATACTATCTCACCAGATGGTAATAAGCGATGATGTGGTCGACGGTGAAGCACGCTTGCCTAGAAAAATCCTATTCACTCTTGACTTAAAGACTCCTAGATTGTAGCTACCGGGAAACACAGACGCCGGCAGGTCAAACTATAATGAGTCATATTCATCTTTCACTTTACCTAAATATATTATTTACAGAAGTCGATTTCCGGGGGTCTCAAAAGTATTATTGGAGTTTTTCATCAAGAATTTCTCAATAGGAACACTAGGGAGTTGATTGCAATAGACAACGCCACTAAGAAATGTAGGTGAGCTACTACATCAACGTCATCATCATTTCAGCCGAAAGACGTCCACTGTCGGACATAGGCCTCACGCAAGCGTCGCCACACTGATCGGTCAGCTACTACATACCTTTGCCTAACCCCTATATTAAACAGAGATTTGTCTGATTGAAATTTAAAAGAAAACAAAAATAATGCATAATGCTTGGCATAATGCCAAGAGGATGACATGGAACTGGAACTCACAGAAAACAGCCCATTTTTAATACAGCGCCATCTAATCATAATAAAAATCATAAACAAAGTAGTCACAAGTAATTCGCTAGACACGATTGTCTTAACAGAAATAACTAGTTTTACTGTTTGTAAGTAACGGTCTAAGAGCCGTTTCGAAAGCATTATCTTGTTTCCTAGTTTTTTGTCTCATTTACCAGCAGTAAACGAGTTGTAACTTTAAATATTCCGTCGTTACAACAATGTTAGAAAAGCAAGGATACGGCAAATATTTCAAAAGATATTCCTAATAAGTAGAAAAAAGATTATGGAAGAATCGAAGAAGCTGTTACGCCGATTCCAGATATACGATAAAAGCAAGAATCAAATAACAAATATATATAAAACTAGCTGTGCCACGCGGTTTTGATCCCGTCTACTGGCTACCTACCCATCTACCCTACCTACTTTACATACATGACTGTTGCGCCGTTTACGTAGCAGCGCACGCAACGGAAGCTCTCAAAAAGAATAAATTTTCCCCGTTTTTAGAACATTTTTCATTGATGCTCCGCTCCTATTGGTCGTAGCGTGATGTTATATAGCCTATAGCCTTCCTCGATAAATGGACTACCCAACACAAAAATAATTGTTCAATTCCAACCAGTATTTCCTGAGATAAGCGCGTTCAAATAAACAAACAAGCTCTCCAGCTTTATAATATTAGTATAGATTCAAGTTACAAACTCGCTGTCTGTCTCTCCGCATACTTCTTCTAAACCGAGCAAAAATGTTAAGACTTGACATTTAGGTGACGCAACCAAATGAATGCAGGTATTATGTAAGTAGGTATTCATAGTAATCAATATTTGAGAATTCCTTTTACATGCATCAAGCTACGTATTATCTTTCGAAACCCATTTTATCGCTTCCTTGAAATTCATTTATCTTTATGCATACGATAGCATCAAAATGGTATCTAATTTAATCAAAGACCTTATACTTCTTACTACTAGACTGTGCACTATGGCGCAAATACCGGTCCACGTGAGAAGGCTCCCGTTGGTAGTGTGTCTCTTTCTAATGAGGTGACCATGACAAAACAGAACACGGGACAAATTGATTGTAAAAACGATAGTTTCAGTATCCCGATATATTTATGCTACCCAACTGCGCTACCTAAACCTACCTAATTTATAGTTAATAAAAAAAAAATAGTGTTTATATTTTTTGGTATCTACATCACTAACCGTATGGTGTCGGGCGTAAATAATTTCACCATCCCATGTTTGCCCGTGGTGTCGTAAGAGGCGACTAAGGGAAAAACCAGAGAATGGGCAGCAGCGTTCTCTGTGCATTTGTAACAACCATACTGCAAAGCACACCCATGGATAGCACAAATAAAACGTAGCCCCTATTGCCCGTCAACCTGTACCCTCCACTACGGTAGCGGTCGAGGTTACGGTATGGCAAGGGGTGCTAAGAATCCCGGAGGAAATCCGGCTACCCCAACAAATACCGACGACTGGACCTGGCAACGTACAACACGCGCACACTCTGGATCGACGAAAAAATCACCGAACTCGAAGAGGAATTGAGCAGTTTACGATGGAGTATTAAAGGGTTATCTGAAGTTCGAAGAGAGGGGGAGGACTCAATAATCCTCAAATCCCAAGACTCCTCAAGTCTCATTCTTCAAGACCAATCGTATAGATAGGAACAAAAAGCTCTCTGATCCTACTCTCAAGCTCATGAAGGAGAGGCGTTAGATGACCCTGCAGTCTTCAGACGGTGCTTTGAAATACCGGCAGCTAAATATACCTCAAAGGATCTCTACGATTTCTCATATTATCCAGTTGCGTAGAGCGTTGAGAAATAAAACTACACCAATTGTATTCCACTAGGAATCAATTTGCAAATAATATTAACAGCCGCTGAATTTCACTCGAACAAAGTTATTGTTCTGTGAAAAAAGTCCGCCGAAAATTCCGCAAACCGTCACCTTACATTTAATATTACCAGGCCCAAACATTTAAAAGTACTACTCTTACTCAGTATTAATGATTTTTTTTAAATACAACGAATTTATTAAATATAGGAACTGTAGAAATATTTAAATACGTTTCTAGAAATATTTAAATACGTGTCAATGTCTATGAATTGTTCAATTTGGTATAAAATAAAAAGAAAATATAAAATTTACTACCATTTCTACCAAACCCAATGATTAGTTGAGCTAGCAAGAGGTCAGACAAGGACACACTACCAGCGGAAACCCTCTCGCTAGGACCGCTTTTGGTTAGTTACCGCTTATAAGGAAATAGCTAACCTAGGTGTATGATGATAGATTTCATTTTAACTAAACAAAAAATGTTGGTACACAGTCTAGTAGTAAGAAAAACGTATAAGGTCTTTGAATTTAATATATTCAAGACAATGTCATTAAACATGACAGCCACATTTCATTTGATTGTTGTGTACAATCAAATGAAATGTGTTTCCTAATTAATTCCTCGAAATATTATGAACATTGACACACAAAATTAATGTTGATTAAAACTTTGAAACTCACCTTAATAGTGACGGAGTCGTTGCTTCCCTTAATGAGGTCGATGACTTCCTCTCGGCTCTTCTCTTCTACATTCACACCGTTGACTTCTAAGAGTCTATCACCAGGTAACAGGCCAGTCTCACTAGCTCCAGGATAAGATCCAGGTTCAGCCAAGATAACAGCTTTGAACGTCAATTTGCTGACCATTCCGATGTTATTGCACTTGTTGTCACCATTGAGTAGTGCGTTATCATGTCCGTTGATGTCTCCGATAAAGATTCTTTCTTGAACCATCGCTCTACGAAGACTGAAGCCAAAGTCGTTTCTCGGCGCCTTCTGCCTTTGGATCGTAAGATATCTCGGCTTCGGTAATCGCACAGGAGATAGAGAAGGCAGTGGTAGATAAACATCATCGAAGTTGCTAGTCTTGGACCAACGATGGAACCCTTGAGACTCGCCAACAGGTGAGGTAGAAAATGGTGGTGTAGCGAATGAGGAGTTCGTCGTCGTATCAGTAAGAGAATCAGCGCTAGGAGACGTCGACGTCACTCCAAGGTAGCTGTTCCCATTCGTCTTTGGTACCTCGTCAACATCCTGGGTAGTAATCGACGGGTTCGAATTATTCTTATAGTTTTTGTACTGCGTCTCCACAGGGCTATGAATTACTTTTTTGGTAAAGTTCTGTACATGCTGCATATCGTCGCTGGACGAGGTGCTCTTAGAAGGCGGTATACTGTACGTCATCAGCTCATTCTGCTGAGTATTCCTTGCCAACAGATTGGATTCTTGACCGTTGACGCTGACGTTATCGACTGCATCGTTGCTTGGGACATTGTTTTCTACAGAATTTGAACTAGTATTGCTGAGTCGTGGACCCTTGAGGATCCCACGTTTTGGAGGACGCGGAGGTATAGGAGGTAGATTTGGCGGTTGTCTAGGGCTGGTGTTGGCATTATTCGGATTATTTAATGAATTTAGCGACGTCTCCGAGCTATCGGATTGCAGGACACCTTCCTTCTTGCTCCAGGTGTGAGTAGTGGAGTATGCGGGCGACAGGTGGTTATTTTCGTCGCTCAGATTAGAGTTAGACCCCGAGGTAGGTATGAGCGGGTAGTTGGAATAATTTGAATCTTGTTCCAGGTGGGCGAACAGCGATGCGGTGTAGTCAGCTGTTATGCCTGAGGGCAGTTTCTCCTTTTCCTTGCGTCTGCCCCGCAATTTCAGCGATCGACGGACCTGTGGACGATGAAAAGTAATTTTAGTGAATTGTGAGTAAAATCTGTTCGATACGGCTCAGTGGGCATGAAGGTTAAATGTAACAGTTTATTGAATGACTAGGTATATCTAATCGAGAATCGAGCCGACATGACAGGATATTTGATTGTCACATTAAATAGTAACACTAAGCATAAACGAGCAAGTCACTCACAAATGGGAAACTGATGAAGTGGAAAAAACAGTAGCCGAAGTAATTTGTCCAACAGCTGACACTCGAGGAAGTAACGTTAATGGTTTATACGAAATTGATCTCTAAAATACCGTGATAAGGATAATAATCGTTGGAGGTAAAGAGGATTTTTTGAAAATTGAACTGATGACTCTCAGTTTCACAATAACGGGACGTATAGCAGTATTGTAAACGGTTAAAAAGCCTGATCAGTTGCAATTTGGGAGCGACATTCACGATGAAGGCTCATGAATATTGCCAACGAAAGTGTATCAGAAAACCTGTTCACTTCCGAGTAGATTTTAACTGAAGATTGTTTTTGACATCTCATTATGTCGAATTATCGTCAAATGTTGTATATCAGTAGATTAACGAGGCTACAAGATGAGGTCAAGCAAATAAGATTAGTATCTTAATTTTAATAAACATGTAAGTTTGGAGATATAATCTCCATACTTAATATTATAATTATGTAAATACGAAAGGATCTGTCAGCCTGTGTGTTTGTTACGATTTCACTTTTAGGGGGGTATTACACTATCATATAATTATCAAGGATCATAGATCTATTAATCATATTTATAGGATAGTGTGATATAAATAAAAAACTTTTATACCCAAAATACTACCGACTTCCAAGTCGTAAATTGGTACCAACGATAGACACCGACCTCCTAAAATGAAGTTTATTTTTCACTTTGTAGTTTTTAGGGTTCCGTACCTCGAAAGGAAAAAACCGAACCCTTATAGGATCACTTTGTTGTCCGTCCGTCTGTCTGTCTGTCAAGATCCTTTTTCTCGGGAACGCGTGGAAGTATCAAGCTGAAATTTATATCAAATACTCAAGTCTAATGTCCTTTAAAGCTGTGAAAAATCAAACTTCTAAGCCAACACAATCAAACGATACAGCTGTTTATGTCGCAAATTTCCGCAAATTTCCGACACTCGCAAGGGAATCAAAACCTACAGGGTACTTCCCGTGAACTCAGAATCTTGAAATTTGGTACGAAGCAACGTCTTCTAGCACAGATAAAGGAATAATTGCGAAAACCATAAATTTTTTGTTACACCATATAATAAAAGTTTTTTAAGAATTTTAAACTTACTACCCCTTTCCTCATGAATGCGTAGAGGTATTTAATTGAAATTCATATCAAATACTCAGGTCTATAATACCTTTAAGCTGAGGGCTGTACGGAACCCTCGCTGTGCGAGTCCGACTCGCACTTGGCCGGTTTTTTATTTCGAAGTCGGTAGTAAGTACCTATTTTTTGTAAAAAAGTTGATTTAATATTTTTCAGTTTTTAGTAGTACCTACCTAATAAGCAAGTTGTTTACTAAGGTAGGTACCTATAGCGCCAGAATAGATTACCCGAATATCATTAAACTTCAACATAACCGGTGAAATGAGAGATCTGCGTACCCCTAAAGAGCGTACTGGTGTAATGTTATTTTATGAAATGGTATAAACAATAAATCCCGAGAGATTTGCCGTTATTTATTGAAGAGTTCTGTTTTATATCTTAGAAGTTCTTCATTGGATTAGAAGTTCTTCATCGGATCTTCACCAAATCAAAATGGGACCAATTTCAATTTATTTAAACAAACATCGAATTTTCATAATCGGTCCACAATTGAAAGAGATTCGGTGAACATACACAATAAAATAAAAGTCGAACATACAACCTCCTCCTTAGTGGAAAGTCGGTTAACAAATGAATCATATCGTCTTCGAAAACACCTTTTCTAGACATTTGATATTTTGAATAGGATCCTATCTATGATCCTAGAATGGTAGTGGCCGCTTAGTCGATCCCAATCAAATTTAAAACAGCGAACCTGGAGAAGGACTAGGATACTTTTTACCAACATACCACGAAGGCGAAACCGCGAGCAGAAATAGTTCTATTTATCATGAATTGAATCTATATATATAAAAGAAAAAAAGTATGTGTGTACATATGTTCCTATAGACTACGAAACGGCTAGACCAATTATAAGGAAAAAAAAAATTTAAACTTTGAACGCGGGCGACGCCGCCGGCAGAAGGATGAGCACGAAATGTTTAAAACAAATTATATTGAACATTCTAACAACAATAGGTGATAATTAGTTTATTAACTAAACCGTAACGATTTGATAAGCGGCTGTATATTTATTGATCGCGTTTATCTGATATAAAAGCTGTATGTTTTTAGTGAGAATGGTAATAATGGTTGACTTTCTTATATAAAGGATCTATGGTTAGTTCTCGAATCGACATAATTTATACGTTACCACCGACGATGGAAGTGAGAAGTATTGGATCAACAACCACTTCACCCTTTTGATCGACTAACTTTTAACTGTAGGTACCATCATAATAACAATATGTATAATTACAAAAATTACAAAACCACCGACACATTTTTATTTCATGCCACTTAATTTATCTAGTAGTAGACACGCTTCGATCGACAATCTATTGAACACGTAATTATGACACGATATCTTGCGAAAACACCCAGATTCAAACAGTAAAACGGCCATAACTTTTGAACGGGTTGAAGCTGAACCGATTTTCATCAAACCTATCAAGAGCCCTATTACCCTATTCCCTTTCACAGAGAGGAGGCCAGTGTCCCAGCAGTGGGAGCAATTAATAGGCTGATGATGTGTGTGTGTAACAAGAACACTCTCGATAAAGTCACCTTTCAAACAAAAAAAAACTAAACAAAATCGGTTCATCCGTTTAGGAGCTATAATGCCACAGAACAGACAGATACAAAAATACACAAACACACAGGTACACACGTCAAACTTATAACACCCCTCATTTTCCGTCGGGTGTTAAAAAAGGATATTGTTACAAGATAGGCCTAGTAACGAGAGGAAGAACTAGGTAGTAACTAGTGGCGCCATCTAGTATCGAATAGCGGAACTAATGTTCTCGAAAGCTCGTGTCGAATGGAATTTTCCAGAAGGTTCGAACCGAACATTCTGGAAGTTTCTAGTCGCTTCGGGAACAATTAGTTCGAAAGTCGATTGTTCTGGAAATTTCTCGAATTATCTGGAACAGTGTGGAACGTTCTAGAAACTTCCTCCGTGCTTTATAAAGAGCGGTCGGGTTCGTCGTGGGTCAGTTTCGATTGAGAAGCGATAAAGAGCGATCAAAGCGGAAAATAGTGCGAAGTAATAGAATTGTTTAAGGAGTGTTTTTGTAATAAACAGTGATTAATTGAAGTCTGCTGTTTAAATAATTTATCCCTGAACCCCAGCTCGTAACAAATTGGTGTCAGAAGTGCGGGATAAATTATGCCGGTTCTACCGAAGGAAGAAACGGAAGGGATGCGCACCAGGAGTCAGAGCCAGCAAGACGTAGACCAGAGGCGCTTTGGAGACGCTCCCTCACCGTCATCAAGTGAACATCGAGAATCCGCGGCTGCAGCGGAACCAGCTCAATCGTCGGCGTCGCCTGACCTAGCCGCCCTTATGGCATTCATGCAAGAGCAGGCTCGCCGCATGGAGGAGCAGATGCAGCGCGACAAGGAGGAACAGGCTCGCCGTCAGGAGGAGCAGGCTCGCCGCTTGGAAGAGCAGCTGCAGCGCGACAAGGAGGAGCAGGTTCGCCGCTTGGAAGAGCAGCTGCAGCGCGACAAGGAGGAACAGGCTCGCCGTCAGGAGGAGCAGTCTCGCCGCTTGGAAGAGCAGCTGCAGCGTGACAAGGAGGAGCAGGCTCGCCGTCAGGAGGAGCAGGCCCGTCGACAAGAGGAGCAGGCTCGCCGTCAGGAGGAGCAGGCGCGCCGCTTAGAGGAGCAGCTACAGCGTGACAAGGAAGAGCAAGCTCGCCGTCAGGAGGAGCAGCTTTTGGTAATTAAGGACCTCCGCGGAGCCATTGGTAAGGAGATGAAAGAGGTAAAGGACCAGATCCAGCAGCAGGAGATCCGTATCGCCGAATTGGAAAGGATTGTTCGTGGGCTCAAATCTGGAGGAGAGGCCGTGGCACCTGCGGTAGTTGCGCCCTCGCCAGGTGGTTTTAAAGTTCCACCATTCGACGGATCTTCGTCATGGTCTGCCTACAAGATACAGTTCGAGGCCGTCATGAAATCGAATAGGTGGACCAAAGAACAGGCCTTGACTGCTCTAACCTTGGGTCTTCGCGACCAGGCCTTGATTGTGTTAGAGGCAATTGGACAGGACGTTACTTTCGAAAAGCTTCTAGAAGCATTGGAAGCTAGATACGGCGACGCGCACCTAGAACATGTGTTTCGCGCCCAGCTAAAGGACCGATCGCAACGTGTTGGTGAAACCTTACAGCAGTGGGCTCTGGAGGTGGAAAAGCTGGTCCGGAAGGCTTACAAGTCTTCACCTGTGCTGATCGACGGGAATCTCGTACAGGCTTTCACGGATGGGATCCGTGACCTGGAGGTTAGGGCTGCCGTAAGGCTAGGCCATTTTAAGAACCTTAAGAACGCCCTAGCCTACGCTTTGGAGGTGGAAACTGTACGACGGGACGATCGAGCTCACCGCATAAGGCAGGTTGTGACTTCACCCCGGTGCTATAGCTGTGGAGAGAGAGGCCACATCCGGTTAAGCTGCCCAAAGCAAAGGAGTCCCCATTGTGGAAGTCAGTCACTAGCAGCAGTAAAACCAGTAGACGCCAGGATTAAGTGGCAGTTAGTGGCTGGTGATGAAAGAGCCCCAAGGAACTCGATTTCACAAATTGTGTGTGAGTCACAATCATGTGACGGGAACAGAACACCACACAGTAATGCAGATGCGCTCTCGCGTAGGTCGTGTTCTGATCAATGTAAGCCCTGTGCCAGGCAAGAGGCTGAGCAGGCGACATTTGTGAAAATGTTGAGGACGGATCTTAGCGAAGATTGGAAGGGAATCTTGCAGAGTGCTCAGCAAGATGACAGAGACATAAACCCGATCCTCGAATGGAAGAAATCAGGAGCGCCGAGGCCTCACTGGAGTGATGTGGCAGCAACCAGTTCCATCACCAAGAGTTACTGGGCACAGTGGGAAAGCTTGGTTATCCAGGATGGAGTTCTGTGTCGGAAATGGGAGAATGCTCGCGGTGACCAGTGTCATCTACAAATGGTCGTACCTAAAGTTAAGGTGCCGGAGGTCCTACAGCTCTATCACAATGGAAGTTCAGGGGGTCACATGGGAGTTAAGAGGACTTTAATCAAGATCCGAGAACGATTTTTCTGGATCCATTGTCGAGAAGACGTTAAGGAATGGTGCCGCAAATGCACAAGTTGCGTGGGTGCGGCGGTGAATGGACCACACATTCGTAGTAGTGGTGCATCAAAGATATATGAGCACATGAGACAGACAGGTCAACAGATGTCTGAGAGGATGAAGACCCGCTACGATCGGAAAGCGAACAATAAGGGCTTCGATGAAGGATCTCTTGTATGGTTACATAACCCGTCACGGAGCAAAGGAAAATCGCCTAAATTACAAGCAAAATGGGATGGACCTTATCGCGTAGTTACCAAGATCAATGACGTCACCTACCGAATTCAAAAGGGACCCCGAGGTGCATCAAAGGTCGTTCATGTGGATTGGTTGGCCCGTTATCATGGGTCTAACAATGCTCGGGACGAGCATGTCTAAGAGGGAGGCAATGTTACAAGATAGGCCTAGTAACGAGAGGAAGAACTAGGTAGTAACTAGTGGCGCCATCTAGTATCGAATAGCGGAACTAATGTTCTCGAAAGCTCGTGTCGAATGGAATTTTCCAGAAGGTTCGAACCGAACATTCTGGAAGTTTCTAGTCGCTTCGGGAACAATTAGTTCGAAAGTCGATTGTTCTGGAAATTTCTCGAATTATCTGGAACAGTGTGGAACGTTCTAGAAACTTCCTCCGTGCTTTATAAAGAGCGGTCGGGTTCGTCGTGGGTCAGTTTCGATTGAGAAGCGATAAAGAGCGATCAAAGCGGAAAATAGTGCGAAGTAATAGAATTGTTTAAGGAGTGTTTTTGTAATAAACAGTGATTAATTGAAGTCTGCTGTTTAAATAATTTATCCCTGAACCCCAGCTCGTAACAATATTCTCGAATCAAAACTCAAAATATTCGAATTTCTACCACATCAAATGCATACTCATATCATAAATGGAAAAATAACTCTGTCTGTTTCTTCCGTTTTGACGGCTAAGCTGCGGCGGCTGGTCTTAATGACATTGATATAGCCTAGGACCTGAAGAAGGACATCAGGATACTTTTTATGAACATATCACGCGGGAGAAGCCGCTGGAAAAGAGCTAGTGTTACAACACATAATTCAATAGCCGACACTTCAAACAGCGGAACACAAAGTTACTATAATTGGATGAAATCGTACAGCCTATCAAGGCCGGACTATTGATTAGAATCTCTCTAACAACGGCGTAATTGTACTCGTAGCAGACCAGGGGTCCATCAGACTATCAGACGCGGTCTGATAGACCCGAACAACTAAGTCTTGAAATGAAAGGCGAACTGTTTACGAAGAATTAAAAAAAAAAAAAACTTTTGAAGATGGAACGCAATTGTGTTTTGTTTCTGGTAAATAGAATCCACCAACCCGCACTGGGCCCACGTGGTGGATTACGGCCCATTCCCTCTAACAGAGAGCAGGCCTGTGTGAATATTAAAAGGCTGATGTTGATGATGAAATAGAATCATGATATTCTAGAAAAAATAAAATAAAGGGTAGGAAAGTAATCTTTACTAATACATTAAAGAGGAAAAATAGTATGTATGTTTATGGTTTTAAAGGGTACCTAATCTGTGGAAATTGATAGATACTAATTCGATTACAGAAATTCATTTTCCGATAGAAAGCTACACACTATCTATCCCGAAGTTCTACAACTACTTTTCACCTTGGAAAAATGCTCTTTTTCTGCGTGATAGCGAAGCCGCGGGAATAAGCTAGCAAATACATTATATCTACATCACAGAGAAAAGGATCCCCTTCTCCACTTGTGAGTCACTTTTCGGATAATCAATTATTCAAATTCATATAGATATTCTTCGAAAGGTTTTGGCATTGGTCCCCCGCAATGAGGAAAGTTCATGCATTAATAAAGACATTTTGTTAAGTAATTTAATAAAAACGCATCTTTGCACATCAATTTCACCAGATTTTTATTCAATCCTTTCATCGAAAAAAAAATGTGTGTAAAGTGATATTAATTGACTGAAATCGACACTCTATTTTTACCCGGCTGCAAGGAAAGGGTTATTCTTCAAGTACTCAGTTTTTTGAGTATCGCACATAATCATTAAAACTTAAATTTTGTTTTCTTTCTTTTAGGTTGGTCACTGGCTGCCTACAACTTTTTGATAGCGTCATATAAAGCGAAATTCAATTATTATTGTCACATTTCAGAGCAGTATTATGTCGAAGGTATGTTCCGTCGAAATAAAGATCCGCCGAACAAGTGTTTTGTCGAAGTAGTGTTTTTCGAAGATGTGTGTTGTCGAAGAATAATCTGTCGAACTAATGCTAGTCGAATATATGTTCTGTCGAAGCAATGAGTTGTCGAACTATTGTTTTTCGAAATTGAGACTCTGTCGAAATAATTAACTGTCGAAATTCAGAATGACACTCCACAAAGCCTCTATCTACTTTTTGAAAAATATAGCATCGCACATAAATGCGATGCTATATTACGCGGTAAATCTCAAATTTATCCGCGACCCAAACAGGCATCGGCCCTAGCGGGGCCCGTCAGTTTTGCTGACATCTCTTTGAGGGCTTATAATCTTAACTAATATTATAAAGAAGTAGAAGAAGTTAATAAAGCAGACAACACTACCATCACTACAAGTTTCATTCACCAAAACTACACAATGGCAACAGAAAAGAACACAAACACTTACAGTAAACAAAATAACTAATACCAGAGCTGTCAGAGCGACTCCCATCATCTTGAATCCAGTAGAATCAAATGGAAACCTCACGTCCATTTCACAAGATCACCACTAAATGAATGTAGAACAGAATGAAGTCTAAGCGAGAACAATAGCGAAACATGAATGTGATGTTGATATTGTTGACAAAACATATTTGGATGGGTAAATATGTGACCAATTTCTGTTCATGAAATAACTTAGACACTGCAATGCAAACAACCCATTTAGCCGCACTTGCGCCAAACACTTCACTCAGAGTTAGTTGGTAAGCGAGGTTTAAATAACAAATATGTCATACATAATTGGCTATGTTAGCCAGTAACTCGGAGTTAGTAAGATCACCCAAGGCACGCAAACGGGCCTAAGAACGGAAGCTAGCAAGTATATTCAGGGTGAAAAGTCGATAGCTCTACACACCGAAAATATATCTGAAAAGTTTCAGCTTTTGGTCAGGTGTCTACTTTCAGATTGTCAAAAAGGTTAACTTGTGAGCTTGCCCGGCAACTGACGACTTTAAAAAATTGTGTATAAAAGTTTCTCTAACTAAGGGATTCCCTTAGAAAAACCTTGATACAAAATTTGTCAGTGATAGCGTGATGGTTGACAGGAGGAAACGACGGAATGTAAGAAGAAAACGTGTTGCGCCTACCTCAAGTTACATAGGACAAGGGCAGGAAGATGGTGATTATTTTCAAACAATGTTTGTTAGTGAGAAAATGCGTTTAGCTATAAGACCACCCGTTGTGTAATATTCTTCTGTTGTTGGTCTTTTCAATAAAACAGTAAAGATTTTCTACCTATATATCTCCATCTTCAGAAATTGAGCGAAACAGTCGTAGGCATCGTTTATTTTTTCTATTTCAGCAATGGAGGTTTTATTTTCCTTTTCTCTGCGTGCCGGCAAACTCTCCGTTTGTCTAGCCAGTGTCTGTAAGCCGGAGAATTTGGGCCCCGTCCAAATGCTCGCCTAACGAATGGCTTGCGGCACTTTCAGTAGAGAACCGGTGGAACGTGCTAAGCTGTTCACATGCGTGAAGAGTAGTTACATTGTTATTGGAGATCTAAATAATTGTGGTATTTTATGAGACAATTGAAATGCTTATCGTAATAAATGTATTCAATGTTTTGAGGTAAACACCCACCATAGTCAACACATCATCATCATCAATAGCCCTTCTTTGCCCACTGTTGACTTGGACACAAGAAAAGAGAGGCCTATATTTTTCTCTTCTTGTTTTATGTCAACACAAGTTGGATTCAAATGCAGAAGATGATTGGAAACAACACCCAAATGGCTTAACACATTAAATTACAGTTTCAATTACAACAGAATACAATACCTAATACACTGCTTCACATATTAAAAATTCGTCTGCTCGCTCAAGTATGTACAACACGCAATAGAAATTAAATTTAAAGGGATTTCGATCGATTGTTTGAATTTGCAACTCCGCAGATTGGAAACAGTTTTAGTATCGGGTTGATAGTTTTCTTGCCAGATCCCATTTACCTACTTCAGTAATCATGAAAGTAGCCAAATAGCTCACTGTGTTCCTAAATTTTGTATACACATACATACTTCTCACCCTAATTAACGTTCTCGTTCCGCAGCTGAGTACATAAGTGCGGCAAGCGGAACGTCCATATAATGTGGAAACTTGATGAATCTCTTAGAACCGTTAGTTGTGAAGTGACCGTCTTACGCGTAAGTAAATAAAGAAGACTTGAGTATGAGTTTAATGTAGAATAATAATATGCTGGTATACAGGATATTTATGGGATCTTTAATAGAAAGAGTAGGTACTTATTTGTAGGAATGTGGTATCTCCTCATGAGTCAACTAACTCTGAAATATTATGAAAACAGAAATTAGCTATTCTCAAAATTATGCCAAATTATGAGAACAATTTATGCATATAGTGTGAGTACATATCTCTTTCGTGATTTCAATGTTTGTCTCATAGTTAAAACCATAGGCGGATAATTGATCATTTTCATGCGTGTCCATCGTTCTACTTAACATGCTGCATTTGATAATAAATTTTATCATGGTCCTTCGAGCCGACGTCATGTGCAGTCATAATGTTTACATTATGCTGTACTCTTACTATGATTACAGCATCATATGTATCATACTAGTACTTATATCATTTTGTAATCTTCCTTTGTTTTTATCTAAACCATCTTTAGGAACTAAGTCATTAAGATTACCAAAGCCTCCTTCGTAACTTACAACTCCAAAAACTTTTATTAGATCATCCTACTTCTTAATAATATCATAAATGCGAAAATTTGGATGGATGGATGGATTTTTGTTACTTAATGAGGCCAGAACTGCTGAACGGATCTTTTCATCACGATATAATGCTATCTTTGGGATAACAATATACTTTTCACGCGGGCAGACGCTATTCTAATCTAAACTAATATCAATTACCTCTTTTTTTATATTAGTAATAGGTTTTGCGTGAAAGAGTAACAAAAATCCATCGTCACAACTTTCATAATATTAGTAAGATAGGATTAGCTTCATCTTCCCTTCTTTTCTTCATATTCCACGGGGATAAACTAGCGGAATAAAAAGTACTATCTCTGGGTCTTATCCTAGGTCATGGTCTACCCCTGTGCCAAATCTTTCCCCAATCCTGTCACACAGCTGTTGAGCTTCGTTGCCTCGGCGCTTTTCTGGTGGTCGCCACTGTTGATTCTGGCTTTCAGGAGTTGCAGTGGATTGGGAATAGTATGGTGGGGATTGTCACACAGCTGCTAAGTCGTGGTTGCCAACCATACAAACTTTTACATTTTTAATACCATTACGATAGAAGGAAGTAGGATCACATTCAAATCGATTCACACATTTTCATAGATAGAATCGCAGATTGCATCGAACACACACTCTTAAAGAAACTCCGGGCAAATATCGAATTTGTCTGCCTTTCCCATTGTGTTTCGTGTTTGATTTATATTCTGCGGATAGGGACGGGTCCCCTCGATGTTTGGACAGTGGATTTCCGAAGGATATTCCTTCATTCAATAAATTAAATCAAGATGCTTGTTCCGAATTCTTGATTGAATGGTTTCCGACGTTAGTTGATTTCCGACGTTGATCTGTATTAGTTTTATTTATTGGTACTTTTTAGGGTTCCGTAGACAACAAGGAACTTTACGTGTACCTTACGATTTAGCGATCCGTTTGCGTAAAATTAAGCTTTTGAGTGCAAATTTTTGTTAGTCAAGTGGGGACATTCCCTGCCAGCTAAATGGTTACTTTGGATATGTGAATAAATTCACGGCAGTAGTATATATAATGAAATTAAAAGGCAAACTATCACAGCTAAGTAGGCTTTACAAGTTTACGAGTAATAGTCGACCAACATATAAAATGGAAGTGGAAAAGTAAAAAAAAAATCGCTAGAGGAATGATCGGTGCTTTAATTGTTTATGAACTTCAGTATTTTTACCTAATTATGTTGGTGAATGTAGATGCTTGTAAGGAATCCCCGGTGCGCGAGTCCGACTCGCACTTGGCCGGTTTTTTATTTTTACTGCTGTCATTGGGCGCTAAACAAAACATTCTATTGATAATAGCGATTGCAGAAATACCAAATGTTTTGGGATGACCGGTGTGAAATTTCGACTATAGGTATGTAGTAGGGTGGGTCGCGGATAAATTTGAAAGAGAGTTACCGCTGCCCTGACACAAGCAACTGAAGGAACTCGGGTGGGTTTTAGTCAGTAAAAGTCGGACACTCCCTTCACCCAGAGCGGGAGAAGTAATTGGATGATTTCCCACCCAAAAAAAATTTATAATATGTAGTAGGGTAGTAATAGGGAGTAGGTAAGCAAAATATTTATACATTTTGGCAGTCGATATCTCTGATAGAGTGACACTTAGGCTAGAGATCTGAACGCCAGACACCTTTGGTTATCTACCAATTCATAATTCACTTTGATCTCCTCCAGACCTCCAGGCAAAGTTTCCACCCGAAATTCCATAATTCATTTCGGTCTCCTTGCATTTCAGTTCCAACGCGAATATTTAATTCTACTTGGTGAGTCCCCATGAATTCCTATGCGCTATTATATCTTTCTCTATGCCAACTTACACAATCCTCTTAAGAATAATAGACTTTTCAGTTATTATACGAATCTTCCGGTTTACATGGAATTTGAGATATTTTTTTTAATACTGAATGGATTGTGTGAGGATTTACATGAATGAAAAAGTTAATTCATAAATCAAAAACACGACTGCTTTAGAAGCGAACTAAAAAGAGGTAAACAGAAAGAAAATCATGCTGTGCAGTCGGAGGATACATAGGACGAATATGTGTATCCTCCGACTACACAGCATGATTTTCGTCTTGTTTTTAACGTCAGTTATCGAATAACACTTGGGCGGTGAAGAGGTATGTCTTAATTGTATAAATCCGTCTAGCGGTTTGCAAGATATGAGTTAATAAAGAATATTACTTATTACATACATATAAGATACATGCAGTAGGGTAAAAAGGGTGTAAATGATAGCGTTGCGGTGCCGACCTTAATCAACAAAAAAAGGAAAAAGGCATGGGAAAAGGATGGTTTGTTTTGTGAATGTGTGAACATTGTAGGCCTTCTAGATGCTAGTTAACATTTGTTAACTTTTTTGTATAATATATAATCTTTTTATTTTTTAGTTTCTTACGGGCCTACGTTGTCCCCCCATATCTAAGTACTAATGCTGTAACATGGAAATATTTTAAAACTAAACCATTTTTAAAAGAGTAACCATGGCGATTCTTGCCGGTTCTTCTCCATAGGAAACGACCAACCCGAACCGTGCACCTTTTGTCGATGTTTTATAAGTGCACAGGCCTATGTGAAATAAAAAGCTTGATATTGATTTCATTTCTGATGATTTAAAAAAATATTGAAGCAGCCGTTAAAATTACTACCAGAATGTGTTTATATTTTAGGAGGCAGGGTTTAATAAATTAGTACGCCTTTCAAAATTGTGAACACGAACTAGATATTAAGCAAAAAAATTAAGGTATTTTGTTCAATAAAGATATTATTTTCCCGAAGGCCAAAATATTTCATGCCACAGTGTTCTACACCTACTATCTATAGGTACTGACTGAACCATCATACGATTATCGCCTAACAAGAGACTATTGCGAATTATTTGCACACGATATCTACGAGGAAAACAGCGACTCTTACACTTTGAAAGAGGTGGCTATGGGCCTCACAAATGTTGTACTAACACCGGACTTAACGATGAGGCAAGTTTTGTGTTTGAATGTGAATGATTATACCTACATAATATATGAGTAGAGGTCTTCCTCGAAACGATAGATCGATTATGTGAAAGGTGACTACTAAAATAATAGCAACAATAAATATAGGTATGTATGGAACAAGAAAACAGGCTGCACCGACCCCAAGAAAATTGGATGGATGATATCATACTTTTGGTCCTGAGATCCTAGTTTTTAGGGTTCCGTACCCAAAGAGTAAAAACGGGACTTCAATATCCGTTTGTCTGTCACCATCACAAGGCTGTATCGCATGAACCGTGATAGATAGACAAATAAAATTTTCACAGATGATGTATTTCTGTTGCCGCTATAACACCAAATACTAAGAATATAATAAATATTTAAGTGGGGCTCCCACGCAACAAACGTGATATTTTTGCCGTTTTTGCGATAATGGTACGGAACCCTTCGTGCACTCGCACTTGGCCGGTTCTTTTTTTTTCTAAAAGTTGATAACAATATTCAGTTTTACTATTTACCCAAAAACATATCTGTCGAACAGCTACTAACTATGAACAATCAAGCAAATAAAAAAAATAATTCAAAATATAAAAAAAACCCGGGTTTTTTGTTTTTTTTTTATTTAACACCTTTTAGTTAACATATTATTCGAATTAGGTACATTTGAACATATAAGTGTTATATATTTTTGAAATCGGCTCTTACAACCCTTTATTTTGATACCCCATACGAAGGGATTGGAAGAAAAATATATTGGCTCCTTAATATGGCGCCCAAAAGCCGCCATTTTTCTATTTTCCAATTTTAATGTAGCCAGTGACACTCGCTATATTAAGACAAATCGATTGACGTACGAATCATCAAAATCGGCTTACGGGTTTGGTCTCTGGAACGCCACATAGGAACAAACAAACATACATACATAGACTGATAAACACATTAGCCTCCTTCGGCAGTCGGGTAAAAATTGACATAAATTGCTCTTTAAAAACGTTCCTAGCATCGTTCCCCGATTGTTTGAACAAAAGAGTAGACGTTAGATATAATTCGTAAGAATTCCACTTTGTTTATGCGCATACGCACCTAAAACAAACGTACTAATCCTGTACAAACTGAGTGAACAAATAAAGACGTTTTTCAAGTGTTTGGATGACCGATAACTGTACTTGTAGTAATTGGAGTGCACTTGTTTTAAATGAGCCGTATTTTAACGTCTCATTGGTGAATGAAATCTGCCAATGCCCATTAGAAATTCACTGACGAGGAGACCCTGAGTTCATTATTCATAACTACTTCAGCAGTCTCCGCCAAATCATTTATACTAATATTATAAAGCTTGTTTGATTGGAATCTTTGTTTTGGATAGTCCATTTATAGAGGAAGGTTATAGGCTATATAACATCACGCTACGATCAATAGGAGCTGTGCATAATTGAAAAATGTTGCATAAACGGAAAATAAAACCTTTTTAAGAGTTTCCGTTGCGTGCTCTGCGTGAACGGTTAAAGTTACGCAAATATCATGTATCTCTTTAAAAGTTCTAAAAAAAGGCCGCGACAGCATATCTCTATCTTTTAAGATTGACTCACTATAACCTTTTTTAACCGACTTCAAAAAAAGGAGGAGGTTCTCAATTCGTCGCAATTTTTTTTTTAATGTATTTTCCCCGATTACTCAAAGACGCCTGGACCGATTTCAAAAAATCTTCTTTTGTTTTGAAGGGTATACTTCCTAGTTGGTCCCATAGTCATCAGGTCAGGATCTGATGATGGGATCCTAGAGCAATCGAGGGAACTCCTCAAATATTATAGGCATACATATAGTGATTTTCGTATTTTCATCAACAATGCTGATTGCATTTGCACTCAGAAAGTATAATTTGGTGATGTGGAACTGATGAAGAAGACCACAGATGGCCTCTGGAAATCCTAAATGCTAAGTATGTCACGGGTATAAAATATCTCGAATAGTTGACCGACTATGATGAAGCAAATACTTATAAATGAATGGTACTGATAAAAATGGTACCATTGAACTGTTCTGATGATGAAGCCGGAAGGTAGGCACTGGAACTCTGAAATAAAACAATGTATCCTAGTCGTGCTTGGGCTTATTGGAATCGTCATGAGATGTACTTTGGCCATAAATGATTATCATGTTAATTGGAGATACCTACCAAAACTAAAAAGAGAAAAATAAAAAACTTTTTAACAAAAAATCAAACCGACTTCCAGAACAAAAACTACAAAGCAAAAAATAACTTTATTTTCCGAAGTCGGTGTCGAAAAACTGAAAAAAAATGGGTACAAAAGACACCGACTTCGGAAAAGAAACCAATTTTTTGCTTTGTAGTTTTTTGTTCTGGAAGTCGGTTTGATTTTTTGTTAAAAAGAGTTTTTATGGTAATCTAATTTGTTCATTTTCGAAGGAGTTTTTTCAACATCCACTATACTAATATCATAAAGCTGAAGTGTTTGTTTGTAGGGTAGGTAGGTAGATAACCAGTTGACGTGAGCGGAGACGCGGGGGTCAGCTAGTTAACAAATAAAAGTAATTGATCTTACTAGTAAAAAATATAATTACGTAACTTGAAAACATGTTTAGGAGGAATTTTGATAATTTTGGTCTCAAATGAAAGGTCAGGATGTAAATCGGTCTACGCAACTACGCTTTCATAAGATATTAACTCATTACTGAAAATAATTGTCAAGTAACGGTTATAATTTGGTATATGATTTTCATTTTACTACCTAAACAAATACGACTGAACATGATTTTGCCAAAAGGTTTGTATGGACATGGTTTTGTCGCGGCACTGCCTTTACATTTTTTTGTAAAAAAAAAAAACGCACTTAAAAGCGTCCAGAGTAAAATAAACAATTAAAAAAAATAAAACAATTATAAATAGGTAATTAAAAACAGGAGGCGGCAGCTAAGTTATGACCAATCCCAACTGATGGCGCCCGTTTACGAACATGCCACATGGATCGGCACCAGTCAGCTCAACCATCATGAAGGGAACCGAATGATCCAACAACACACATACATACATAGTACATACATACATTACATTGCAAGTTAGTTCCATTCGACTGATTATCACTTCGATTTGAGGGAGGGACTAACATATCACAGTACCTACTTATTTTGAAACAAATTGCTCATCATATCACTATCAAAAGTATTGATAGCAATGTAAAGGACTCAGTTATCTTGTTGTTTACGTTTCTCAAGAGAAATTATTGTTAACGATATATTTACCTTCATTTAACTAATATGTTTACTAAACATTAAGCTATTCATAGAAGAACTAATTATAAAGATGTTATTATCAATAAGTAGTTAATGATGTTTGATAATTAATGAATGTACAAGGGTCGTGGTACTATCTACCCCTCGTTAAGTAATGACCGTGGTATAAATAGTCTCCACTGCTCTTCCATAAAGACAGTCAGTAACAGTCAGTATAAGATCAGCATAAGAACAGTATTAAAGTGAGTGTTAAGATAGTAACAGAAGTTAATAAGTCAGTTGTCACTCAGTGTCAATTGTCAGTCACAATTTGGTTATGTTATCCTAACTTGTAACCTAATATTAACGTTGACATAGAATAAACCTCAGTTGCTCATACAACCGTGTCTCAATCAAGTGTCTCCCACACACCTATCTTCAACGCCACCGCTCGGGCCATTACAAATTGGTGTCAGAAGTGGGATTGATTGAGAAAATTCTTCGCAAAATTCGATAACCGCGTCGAGTGGAAACCATCGAAAAGGAAATACGGAAGAAAAACTGTACGAGACCTTCATCGGAGTTCTGGAAACTCTGATCCTCTGCGAGTCTACAAGTTCCTGGGAAGAAAACTGTACGAGACATTCGTCAGAGTTCTGAAAACTCTGATTCTCTACGAGTCTTCAAGTTCCTGAGCCTGTTTCTCTGCAAGTTCCTGAGCATCACGACGAGATCAACTGGATTGAACGAGACGTATCCTCAACGGTCTGGAGAACATCACTCAACCGTTTACGCCGTCCAACCTTCACGTCTTCACTTCGAGGTACATCATAATGTCAACGGGATACATTCTAGCAATTTTACTGTGAGTACGCCTATATTTTACACAATACCGTTGAAATAAAGGATATTTCCTGTACGGAATCATCTGCCAGTTGTGAAACTAAAAATCGATTTAATCATGTCTCATCCTAGTGTAGTATCTACAAGCACAAACAGTTATATTTCGTTAGAAATGGCTGAAAGGATGCTAACTAAATTCGATGGCAGTAAGGCACGTATTCACGAATTCTTAGATAATTGTGACACAGTTAATAATCTAATAAATCCGAGTTTAAAAAACATATTATTACAAATTATTATAACTAAAATTACGGATAATGCTAGGTCTATGATTAGGAATCGCGAATTTTTAACTTGGGATAATCTAAAAAGTTACTTATTAGATACTTACACCGAAAAACGAACAATTGGTCAGTGGCAATTAGAATTAAGCAGTTGCAAACAAAATTATAACGAGAACGTGTTAACATACGCAAATAAGGTAGAAAATTGCTACATTAAATTAATAAATTCATTGGATTCGACAAATCAAACAAAAGCAGCGCGCGAAGCATGTGTTGCATTATTAAAATCACAAGCTTTAAGTGTATTTATTACGGGATTAAATAAAGATCTTAATTTAATTTTAAAAGCATTGCAACCAAAAACTCTAGAGGATGCAATTTCTTTAGCAGTAATCGAAGAGCAACAGCTTAAAAGTAAAAATGAGATATCTAAGTTTCAAAATTTAAATTCCTCAAATACTAAACATTGTTTTAAATGTAATAAACCAGGCCACACCGTAGTAAATTGTAGAGTTCGTTCATTTTCGGGACCAAACCAAAATGTAAAATTTTGCAATTATTGCAAGAAAAAGGGTCATACTACAGATGAGTGTTACTATCTTAAAAATAAAAACGCTCCTAATACAAGTAATTATAGATCGAATAATAACAATGGTTATCCAAATAAAAGCGTTAACTCTAATCAAAAAAACGAGTAAACCCCAATGGTGTGAGCCAACCAAAGGGTAATAATTTAATAGAAGGGCTCATAACCGCAATAAATAATTGTTATTTTGCTTCAATGAAATTAAAAGATAATGCAGGAAACATAGAGTTTCTTATAGATACCGGTGCAACAATTAGCCTCATAAAACAAAGTTATGTTCCAAAGGACGCTGAAATTCATCATGATATTTTAGCTGATTTAAAAGGGATCGATAAAGTAGACAAGCCTACAAGGACGTTAGGTTATGTTGAATTGGAGTTCATAGGAAATTTAAATTTAATACTCCACATTGTAAATGATAATTTCCCTATAGATGCTAATGGCATTATTGGAGGCGATATGCTAGATAAATATAAAGGTATGATAGATTATAGCACCAAAACATTAAAATTAGCGGAAATCAAGTACGATTTATATTATGAGAAGCAAAATGATCAAGTCGAATTAAATAAAGAAAGCATGGAATTAACTTTAACGGTCAAGGCAAGAACCGAGTGTGTTATTCCTATAAAGATATTAAATAATGGAAAAAATAAACATGGGATTGTTCCAAGAACCGAGTTATTTTCGGGAGTACTTTTATGCCCCAGTCTTATCACAGTTAACGATGACAAAGGCATTACAACCGTTCTTAACACGACAGATCATGATGTAACGTTCCCTATTCCTAAAATAAAGTTAGAAGGTTTTGATTTTATTATCTCAGATAAAAGAGTATTGAAATTAAATAAAAGTAATGAAGAAAATGTTTATGATAATAATAATTATGCAAGCAATCGACTTGAAAAACTCGAGAATTGTCTACGGACAGATCATTTAAATTCCGAAGAAAAAGATTCATTGATTGAATTATGTAAAGAATATAATCATATATTTCACTTAGACGGAGATAAATTAAGTTGCACAGATGTGGCTATGCATGAAATACATACGAAAACGGAAGCTCCCATTAATACAAAAAGTTATAGGTATCCGGAAACCTTAAAGGGAGAAGTTGATAAACAAATTAATAAAATGTTAAAAGATGACATCATACAACCATCAAATAGTCCTTGGAATTCACCTATCTGGGTGGTTCCTAAGAAAATAGATGCTTCGGGTCAGAAAAAATGGAGAGTTGTTGTAGATTATAGGAAGTTAAACGAGGTAACTATCGGGGACTCCTATCCCTTGCCTCAAATAACGGAAATATTAGACCAATTGGGTCATTCAAAATATTTTACAACACTTGATTTAGCCTCAGGCTTTCATCAAATAAAAATGCATCCTAAGGACTCTTCAAAAACAGCATTCACTGTCCCTCAAGGACATTTTGAATATAATAGAATGCCATTTGGATTGAAAAATGCTCCCGCGACTTTTCAAAGGTTGATGAATAGCGTTTTGACTGGATTGCAAGGTAATCGTTGCTTTGTTTATTTAGATGATGTTGTTATACATGCAGATAATCTTGAAAACCACAATAGGAAATTAAAAGAAGTTTTTGAAAGATTTTCCGTCAATAATTTAAAATTGCAACCTGACAAATGTGAATTTTTGAAACGAGAAGTTATGTACTTAGGTCATTTGATCACTGAAAATGGAGTTAAGCCAGATCCAGGCAAGGTTTCAGCAATTAAAGGTTATCCAATACCTAGAAATGTAAAAGGCATAAAAAGCTTTTTAGGATTAGCAGGGTATTATAGAAGGTTTATACCTGATTTCAGTAGATTGTCACAACCTTTAACTAAACTTTTGAAAAAAGATGTTCCTTTTAATTGGACAAGTCTACAACAGCATGCATTTGAAACCCTTCAGAATAAACTTTGTGAATCTCCAATTTTAATTTATCCAGACTTCAATAAAACTTTTAATCTAACTACCGATGCAAGTAATTATGCCATAGGAGGAGTACTATCACAAGGGCCAATTGGGCAAGATTTGCCAATCGCTTACGCTAGTAGGACATTAAATAAGGCCGAACAAAATTATTCAACCACTGAAAGAGAACTTTTAGCAATCATATGGTGTGTTAAACATTTTCGTCCTTACTTATATGGTCGTAAATTTAATATGATCACAGACCATCAACCGTTAACATACCTATTCAATTCAAAAAATGATGGTGCTAGAATTTTCAGATGGCGATTATCTTTAGAAGAATACGAATATACTCCAATTTATAAACCAGGCAGTTTAAACACTAATGCAGACGCACTAAGTAGAATAGTTCCAGGCGTCGAAAACAAAGTTTTGACAACAAACATGTCAGCTAACGAAAATTACAAATCTTTTTTGGAAGCAACACAAAAATCAATTATTATAAACGATAACATATGTGAAATTAACGATGAGTTGACTTCTAAACAGAAAAATATTTTTATACCTATATCAGCGGATAAAAAAATAAATGATAAAAGTTTAGAGAAATTAGCTAATGAGTACGATCACTTAAATAAAATCAATAACATTAAAGTTAAAGAATTTGCTGTATTCCAAGAAAATGAATCAAAATATTATTACGTATGTACAAAACAAAACTTTTGGGGTAAATCAAATTATGAAATCTATTTCGATTTGTTAAATAATGTCAAAGAACATTTATTAAAGGCAAAAGAAAGCGAGTTACATTTAGTTCGTCTTGGAGATAAATATGATAGGTTTAATTATAAAAAGTCTAGAATGATGTTAAGATTTATATTTAGGAAAACTAAAATTAGAATTAGTATTTATAATAATACTTTAATTATGCCCTCTCCAAATGAAATTCCAGAAATTTTAAAGGAAATCCACAGTAGTCTTATGGCAGGTCATGCAGGCTTTCACAAGACTTACAAAACAATAAAAGGAATTTATAAATGGCAAAATATGAAAAAGGACATACAAGATTTTATATCACGCTGTGAGTCATGCCAACAAAATAAACTTGTGCGAAAGAAACATAGAGAACCTATGATTATAACCTCAACGGCAAGCGAAGCATTAGAAAGAATTAGTTTAGACATCGTAGGACCTTTTCCATTAACCCTTAATGGCAATAAATACATTTTGACCTTACAAGATGATCTGACGAAATATTCGCAAGCATACGCTTTACCCAACCATACCGCAGAAACTATAGCTGATGTTTTCGTAAAACAATTTGTGTGTAAATTTGGTATTCCAAAAAGTATTCTCACTGATCAAGGCGCCGACTTTACATCCAAACTTTTAAAAGAAGTCTCAAAATTGTTTAAAATAAAACAATTAACTACGACTGCATATCACCCGCAGACAAATGGCAGCCTAGAAAGAAGTCATGCTACTCTAGCAGAATACATAAGGCATTTTATTAAAGAGGATCAAACCGATTGGGACAGCTGGATAGATTTTGCAATGTTCTCCTATAACACAACGGTCCATACATCAACTAATTTTACACCACACGAATTATTATTTGGTAATAAACCAAGTTTACCGTCATCTATAACTGCACAAGCAGAATTTAAATATGCTTATGATGATTACATTGATGATTTAACTTTAAAATTAAGGAAATCTAGAGAATTAGCTAGAAATAATTTGATTAATTCAAAAAATAAAAATAAGGAATATTATGATAAGAAATGTAAAGTAGAAAATTATAAAAAAGGTGATAAAGTATACATTACTAATGAAAATAGTAAATCGGGAAGATCAAAGAAACTTTCTCCACAGTTTACTGGTCCTTATGAAATTATAGAGATAAACTCACCAGTAAACGTGACAATACTTATAAAAAGAAAGAAAGTCAAAATACATGTAAACCGTTTAAAATTAGCAAAATAAAACATTTTTAATAAAAACTTAGAAACTTTAGCCAATTATACAAAAGATACTAACAATAAAATTTTCGATATTAATATGAAACAAAACTTGGACGAACATTTATCGTTTCGAGGTAAATAATGAAATATCTATGGTCATTGATACCATACTATTCGCTAAAAATAATAACCTACATCCAATTGTAATAACTCCAGAACAATATATTCTTGAATTAAGGAAAACTGTATCACACATTCCGACTCATACGCAATATCCTTTGGATTTAAATGTGGATAATGCATCAGAACTGCTATCATTAGTTAGTATCATTTCATACTATATGAATGAAAAAATTGTATTTATAATTAAGAGTCCATTAATTATTCAGCAATCCTATGATATATATAATTTAGTTCCTGTGCCAATTTTAAATAAAAATAATACCTATGTATTTATATTACCTTCAGAAAGATATTTTCTGATTTCTCAAAATAAAATTCACTATATTACTTTAGAAACTATTAATAATTGTAAGAAATTGTCTAATAATAATCATGTTTGTGAACTATATAACCCTTTATATTCTGTATATGCTAAGGACAATTGTGAAATAACATTATTTTTAGGTATAGAAAATCAAATTCCTTCATTTTGTGATACAAGGATTGGTTTAATCAAAAATGAACAATGGTTCAGACTTGAAAATGAGAACAGTTGGTTGTTTGTAACACCCAATAAAGTAATTTCGACTATATCTTGTAAAAATGAAGAACCATTTGATGTAGAATTAAAATCTACTGGTATATTAAAATTAAAAAAGAATTGTAAATTATATTCTCCTAACATTATATTGCATTCAACAAGTCAAGACATGTTATCAAAACACCTGTCTATTCTTCCAAACTTCGATATTATTAATGATAATTGTTGTAATAAGTTAAAGAATAATACTCTGGAAGATAAGGTAGATTTTGTTCCATTCAGTAAATTTAGTATGAATTTCAATGATTTGAATATCGCAAGCCATAAAATTGATAAAATAAATGACTTATTGGATGAAATAGAAAACGATAATGTATTTCATAAAGTTAAGAACAATGCTTATTTTGTATTCATCATTTTGTCTATTGTTAAGTTTATAGTATTGTATTTACTTTATAGATTAGGAAAATATTTGATAGCAAGAAAATTCTTCTGTACCCCACAAACTAGATCATTAGCTCTTGAAGATTCTAGAAATTGTTGTGGAAGAATAACTAATTGTATTACCTTTAATATGAATAGAAATACTAATAATGATAATACTGATATTGAGATGGAAGAAATTCAATTACCATCTCAGGAACACACTCCTTTGAGACGTTCAGCAAGGATAGCTCAGATAAAAACCCAATAATTATTAATTTTGTTTTCATGTGAATAATTTTTCAAATTATTCCCATTTTAAGGGGGGAAGTGTAAAGGACTCAGTTATCTTGTTGTTTACGTTTCTCAAGAGAAATTATTGTTAACGATATATTTACCTTCATTTAACTAATATGTTTACTAAACATTAAGCTATTCATAGAAGAACTAATTATAAAGATGTTATTATCAATAAGTAGTTAATGATGTTTGATAATTAATGAATGTACAAGGGTCGTGGTACTATCTACCCCTCGTTAAGTAATGACCGTGGTATAAATAGTCTCCACTGCTCTTCCATAAAGACAGTCAGTAACAGTCAGTATAAGATCAGCATAAGAACAGTATTAAAGTGAGTGTTAAGATAGTAACAGAAGTTAATAAGTCAGTTGTCACTCAGTGTCAATTGTCAGTCACAATTTGGTTATGTTATCCTAACTTGTAACCTAATATTAACGTTGACATAGAATAAACCTCAGTTGCTCATACAACCGTGTCTCAATCAAGTGTCTCCCACACACCTATCTTCAACGCCACCGCTCGGGCCATTACAGCAATAAAGGCACTCGATTAAAACAAACCTGTCTATCTACCAACTTATCTATATGAAGCTCTTATTATAAAGCTGAAGAGTAGTGATGTTTGTGAGTGATGTTTGTTTTATTGTTTGAACCTGGTTTGAAACTTTGTATGCGCTCGATCTTTGGAAATTATCAGTCGGATGTGACAAATTATTTTTTCACTAGCCAGGTAAAGCTAGGTAAAGCAGATTTAACATCAAGCTAGCCAAGCGAAAATAAAAAATACACAGAAAAAAGGTCTTGGTGGCCCAGTGGCTAAGAACTCGCCTCCCGTTTTTGAGGTCGTGCGTGGGTCAAGTACTGTCAGTCAAGGTCAGGACAAGTACAAATGTGACTTTTTAATTCATATGTACTTTCTAAGTTTATCTTGGACATTAGCATTACTGACATGGATGAAGGAGAAAATTGTGAGGAAACCTGGACTTATATTTAATACTAGCTATTCCCCGCGGCTTCGTTCCCGTAGCCCACCCCACAACCCGTTTTCGGGATAAAATAATAGCCTATGTCACTCAGGAATAAGGTAGCTTTCAACTGGTGAAAGAAATTTTGAAAATCGTTTAAGTAGGTAGTTTGGTTGGATAGTTTACTCTGATTCCTGTGGCGCCATCTGAACTCAGCTTTGCGGATACTTCCCTATTAACGCTCGTGCCTTCTCTGTTTGAGAAGAGGCCTTTGCCCTGCAGTGAGACAATAATAGGCAGGTATTAAAGTAATAGCGCGGGCGGGTGACACCGCGGGCACAGTCAGTCATAGACAAAGCGCTCAATCGTTTCTCATTAAACTGATTGACGTGCATATTATTGTCTATTGGAAGCGTTCCTATCGATCTAGCCAACATACTGAAGCTAATCTAGGTCAGTATGAATGAGATGCCTGTCATTCTGTGCCAGTGCTATTGAGTCTGCATTGTTGAAGAGCGTGTAGGTTAAATGAGTGTCGATAGCTTGACGTTTGTATTTAGAACTGTGGTACTTCACTATTTTGGGCATCGATCAAGATAGCCAAACAAAACCAAAGTCAAACTTTTTTATTTCACATATACCTACATGGGCACTTATAAAACGTCGATAATAGGTGCACGGTTCGGGTTGGTCGTTTCCTATGGAGAAGAACCGGCAAGAAACTCCATGGTGACTCTTTTAAAAAATGGTTTGGTTTTACAATATTTCCATGTTACAGCATTAGTACTTAGATATGGGGGGACAAAGTAGCCCCGACAATAATTCGTAAGAAATTAAAAAAACTAAAAAGATGTTAACTAGCATCTAGACGGCCTACAATGTTCACACATTCACAAAACAAGCGGTAAAATAATCTATATTGGTGTAATCCCTGCTTTTAACAATGAGATCGAACATAAGGCAGGCGAGTACGGCCTACTGTGACAGGCTTGAGTCAGAAACTTTTATCACAGTTTGGGAGCAAAAACCGTGATAAAATGCGTGATTAAAGGGTATCACAGAGGCTGTACTTGCCCGTCAGAAACGGTTGTTTTATTTTAAGGTCCTCAAGTTGGACGATAGCATGAGTTCAGCAAATCAAAAGGAGAAGAGAAATAGTTTTTTCATCACACTTGCACGTAAACAGTATCTAAACATACAGGTTAACTTGGCCGTAATGCCCCATATAAAACCCTTGAGCTTTCTTTTTGTCATGAAACCCAAGGTCGGTAAGTAATATTATTTTAATTTATAGCACAGCACACAGGTCATGCAAGTTCAAGCAAGGAGTTTACACGCAATTGAAAAACTGTCTTAAAATGTTATCTAAACAGGAATTTCTTTGCAATCTCGCTACATGTTACTTAAATACTCAACTAATGTTCTTAATAATCGATTTCAATAGTTATTTTTATCAAAACGTAAAAATTATTGAATTTTTTTACACTCCGTCATGGCTGACTACTTACGTAAGTATTTGCCCTTAACGATTCTAACATACACATTTGTAAAGACATAATCATTTGTATAATCTGTGGTGTGGGCAAAAACTCGCCATCCGCTTAAAAAAAGTTCACGTCTAGATAAATATGCTCTGGTTCACGTATTTCGTAATAATAGCTGTGCTGACTTGTGTATTATGGCTATAATTCATAATTATTACTCGCAAATGTGAGGAAAAACCGTTCTTCTCCATAACAAGCTACTTTTCCGAATGGAGGGTAGAATCAATTACTATTAATTTTAAATTTTTGACGTTCTAAAGTGCCACTTAATGGCCTAGTTGAAATAAAGTATTTTTGCCCTGTCTTGACATCGCAGCAGACGAAGACGAAAATTAAGGGACGAACTTGACTACTACCGGAAAGACTGGTTCGCATTGCCAGAGAACAAAATAGACATAACATAACATCACGCATATTCCCCAACGGGTTGCGCATAGGTGTACTTAATAGTACACCCACAGTTTACCAGTTATGTTTAAGGCCATGTGGCCAACCTATTATATTGCCACTTGCCATCAACTGGACACAAATCCAGACTACAAAATGTTACTGAGAAATTCCGGATGGAAAAACCCATTTACTCTTTTCCCAACACGTCGACTAGACCAATGAGACAAACAAACCCGCCGCACTATTGCCAAACCACTGCAACTCCTGAAAGCCAGAATCAACAGTGGCGACCACCAGAAACGCGGCGACGCAACGAAGCTCGACGAAGTCCCGGAGAATGAATTTAACTGTTTTAGATCCCGCAACGAATTTAATCAGAAATGTATAACGGAGGAGTAGGCAAAATACAAATTTGCACTTTACTCCATATCAAGCAGGAGACAGAACAAACAAGGCCAATAGGCACACAAGGTGGTTTACAATTGGGATAAGAAGAAGAGAAGAAGTGACAGAAGTGTGCGGAAAACGGTGAGGATGGTCTTTACCCAGCAGCGGGACGTTTCTTACGATTCCATTGATGCACGTTTTAGTACAGAGAGTAACTGTTCAGATCTATTTCTAACACATGGCAAAACAAATCAAGACATATCTTACGTCAAGCTAAAATATTGCCAAGCCCTTTATTCAATTGCTTATTCGTGTAAATTGTGGCAAGTAAACAGATGTGAGGCATACAGCATTAAAGATCTATTGCTCCATTCACTTTAAAATAAACAAGAAAACGTTTCTCAATTCATTCAGAAAACGGTACTAAGTCCACCGCAATATTTAACTATCGCTCATCAAAAACAAATATGACATGGATAATAATGCAAATAATATATTATGTTATCTTAGACATGCAGAATGGATTGAGCTTTCCTTACACGGAAGGCTAATTCTCGTATTCAAAATATGTTCAAATTCAAGTCACAATAATATCTATATTGACAATCAATGTCTAAAACAAAATGTAGGTCAATTAGTGATGTTTTTGACAGATTGAGTCTGAGATGCAAATGTACGAACGTTCCGTGAAATACGTCATATCTGAAGGGTTGTCACCTTCCTACATATGAACAGAAAGTCCGATACAGATAAAGCAGGTCTGTATTTTTCTTATTCTATAACTCTTATATTATGCTATGTCACAGACTTGCAGTGTCATCTTCATCACAAGACCTATACAAAAGAGACAGGTATGGTCGCTTTGTCTCTTTCTACAGTGGTCAATTTTGTGAATGTATTACTCAGTCCATTCTCTATGTATTTTATAGGTCCAAATACCATTCATTTTGAAGAACACAGCGAAGAACAAGTGAATGCAAGTAACGTAACCTCGCACTTTTGACCTATTGCGAGTTAACGACACACCCTCCGAGGATTTGGAAAGATCAGAATTATGGTAAGGCTGGTTCTGTATTGCCAATCTGCTACTTAAATTGCGTGATTGGACAATGGGTATTGGATGTTGATTGTTGAATAACGGCCAACTGGTTGAAAAACAAAGCTTATGTAAAAAAATAAAACTGGACTCACACTAAGTAAACCTTTGTGACTTTTTCTATCACGATTGAATAATGCAAAGATTTAACTTAATTAATCGACGAATTCCGGAGAAGCGATTTAAGTGTAGACACTTAAATCGGATGCTAGAGCATCCCAGAACAAAATTAATCAGAAAAGCACACCGAAGCCGCTAGAAAAAACATAATTTCGGCTAATCTCCATATCAAGCTGGTGTCGTCAAAGAGACATTTACAACCGGGATAAGTCCACTTGTCACCACGGATTAAAATACAAAAAAAAATTGAAGGACCTCCGATTGCAATTATCGGTGTAGACAATCCTAAAGCAAATCAGAAGCGTGGATCCAGCCTAAAAGGAACTGATGGAAATCTTTGACATTTCACAGTCGTGATGTTGAACTACCCAACAAATGCCACTATTTGTTTTGATCAATAAATCTTGATCATGCAAAACGCGGTCATGCGCAAGAATTTGATGCGTAACTGTTGCCGTTTCTATTTCATTATATTGAATTTATTACGTAAGTAGGATAGTTCTGGGTGGTCTCGCCTAGTAGCTAGTTACCTCCTACAAGCCTACATTCTGTAAAGCCAGTAGAATTCTCGTATCTTTGCTAATATCGGGTATTGTTTTGTAACTTCGCAATAAGGCATCGTTCCTATTACCAGGCAAAGTTATTATCATTTTATGAATAAGATCTGATTAATCTATATATATTATATAAAAGCGAATATGTATTTATTATATAAAAAAAACTTTTTGCAAAAAAATACTACCGACTTCCAAATACAAACTACAAAGTGAAAAATAACTTAATTTTTTGAAGTCGGTGTCTTTCGTAGGTACAATTATTTTGCGTTATGGACACCGACTTCAAAAAATTAAGTTATTTTTCACTTTGTAGTTTGTATTTGGAAGTCGGTAGTATTTTTTTGCAAAAAGTTTTTTTATTTTTCACTTTTTAGTTGTACGTACCTAATAGGCAAGTTAGTAAGGGAACTATTTCGCCAGAATAGATTTCATGAAACTTGAACATAACCGGTGAAATGAGAGGTCTGCTTACCCCTTAAGAGCGAACTGGCGTGATGTTATGTTATAAAATATTATAAACAACAAACAGACATGCGATTGCAGCGATCCCGAGAGATTTGCCGTTATTTATTGAAGAGTTCTGTTGTATATCTCCGAAGTTCTTCATCAGATCTTCACCAAATTAAAATGGGACCAATTTCGGAACATACTTTTTCAAACAAAAAAAGAATTTTCAAAATCGGTCCACAATTGAATCGGTGAACATAAAAAAAAAAAATCAAACCTGAAGTCGAACATAGAACCTCCTCCTTTTTGGGAAGTCGGTTAAAAAGCGAAAGGTCACTCACTCACCTATCACGAAATATCGAAAACCGCTTGACGTATAAAGATGAAATTTAGCAGGGAGGTTCCTCAAGTGACGTAAGATCCCTGAGGGGTTAAAAACGGGGTTGAAAGTGTGTATGACATTTTTAAAGTTTGCGAATTGACACATGAAATTTTATATTCACAATCTTGGTTGATAAAAATAACAGTATTTATTGGTTTTAGGAAATTCCACCCCTAAAAGGGTAAAAAAGGGTTGAAAGTTCGTACGATTTTTTTTTCGAGATTGTCCGTTGGTCACGTGAAATTTTAGATTTACGCTGAAGGTTGGTAAAAAGAATTCATGTATTTATTGGTTTTTGGAAATTCTACCCCTAAGAGGATAAAATAGGGATTGAAAATTTATGTGAAATTTCGTCGGTTTGGATTTGGAAGGTAAAACATCTGAAATTGTTGGTTTACGCTCTTGGTTACTAAAAAAACAAGTGTTTGTAAGTGGGATACCTAAAGTTTTAGATTTATACTCTTAGTTGATAAAAATAATTCAAGTATTTATTTGTTTTTGGCAATTCTACCTCTAAGGAGGTACAAAGAGGGTTGAAAGTTTGTGTGAAATTTCTAAGTGTGACACGTGAAATTTAAGATTTACGCTTTCGGTTGATAAAAATAATTCATGTAGTTATTGGGTTTTGGAAATTCTCCCCTAAGGAGGTGAAATTGTGGAAATTTGTTAGGCTTATATGTTTAAAACTTGGCATAAATACTAACCTAAGTAAATAGTAAAGGTTTTAATTATTAGTTTTTTAAAACTACTCCTATAAGAGGATTAAGTGGGTATTAGAGAATTTTGTAGAATTTTACTGTACAGGGCTTCTTTTTATGATGTAAGAGAGCAGCCTAAGAAGTGATATTTGGCAATTCAACCTTTAAGGGGATGGAACTAAAAAGTCATCTGTAGGATAAAATACGGATCACGGGAACGAAGTCGCGGGCGAAGTGCTAGTATATATGTATATAAAAAACTTATAAGTAAATTTTGATTCATATTTTGTATGGATTTGACACAAGTACATTATTGATATTTGACACGAATTGATATATTTACACATAAATGTGACAAAAATATTGTTGTTTGAAATTTGCTTGATATTTCAAATTTCAATTATCTTCAATGTTTTACTTTGGTTTGTTGTCATTTAGGTTCATTTCATTCATTGTTTTATCATTCATTATTTCATTTAGGTACACAGATTTGCACGCCATAGTATCTATGTGGCAAACATGTTTGAACATTTTCTTTTATGTAATCCTGCATGCACTTATTATTATTATTTGTTTTATGTACACACATGTTTATACAAATAAATATATCTGAATCTGAATAGAAATATATTTTTAGAATTAAGGAAATGAATGTTCATTTCCTCAATTCTAAAAATATATTTCCAACAGATTAAACATTCGAGGCAAAAGGTGGAATTAAGCAATATCAAGAAATATCTTACATAACTAGTATGATTTACTTACATAATAAAGCGTAGGTGTTCCATCTATCTAACAAAACCCTGGTCAAGCACCTTATCGATAGCCAAAATAAAAATCAACTGAAGACACTGACAAAAAAAAATATGAAGATGTCTCAACTGAAAAAGATTTCGGGACTGCATTAAAAAGTAGGCACAAGTAGAGGATAATATAGAAAAAAGTTGTCTAATCTAAATTGCTACCCATTTTGGTGTATTTCGGAGAATACTAAAAGCAACAAGAAAAATTTAAAAAACCCCCGACACATTTATCTTGCGAAAACATCACGATCTAAACAGTAAAACGCGCATAACTTTTGAACGGCCGAACCGATTTTATTCAAACATAGCTAAGAACACTCTCGATACAATCACCTTTCAAACAAAAAAAACTAAATCAAAATCGGTTCATCCGTTGAGGCACTATGATGCCACAGACAGACACACAGATACACAGCAACACACCTCAAACTTATAACACCCCTCTTTTTCCGTCGGGGGTTTAAAACAGACAAAGACAGATGATATATACCGTACTTTCAAAAGACCATAAAAAGTTCGAAACTTGTTTTAGACTGGGTTTGTCCTCTTAATTATGGCTACTTTTTGTGATCATCAGTGGCGATCGGAAGCCTTTCATAAACGAGTCTAAAAAAACTGGGAACTAAATTGTTTTTTGGACTTAAATAGTGAATGACCTTTTGCACAATATAAGTTTACAATTTAATAGTTAACTAAATACGCCTTGACTCTTCATTATCTATACCAATATTATAAAGAGGAAAGATTTTTTTGTTTGTTTGTTTGTTTGTACCGAATAGGCTCCAAAACTACTGGACCGATTTCAAAAATTCTTTCACCGTTGGGAAGCTACTCTATCCCCGGGTGACATAGGCTACTTTTTAACCCCCGACGGAAAAAGAGGGGTGTTATAAGTTTGAGGTGTGTTGCTGTGTATCTGTGTATCTGTGTATCTGTGTGTCTGTGTGTCTGTGTATCTGTGTATCTGTGTATCTGTGTATCTGTGTATCTGTGTATCTGTGTGTCTGTCTTTGGCATCATAGCGCCTCAACGGATGAACCGATTTTGATTTAGTTTTTTTTGTTGGAAAGGTGATTGTGTCGAGAGTGTTCTTAGCTATGTTTAAAAAAAAACGGTTCAGCCGTTTAAAAGTTATGGGCCTTTTACTGTTTGAATCGGGATGTTTTCGCAAGATAAATGTGTCGGGGGTTTTTTAAATTTTTAAATTTTACTTGTTATCCCTGTATTCCCACGGGAACGGGAACTACGCGGGCGAAACCGCGAGATGCCCTCTAGTCCTGTATATATTACAAACTCTGTCAGTTATTCGAATCAACTTCTATATATTTTCTGTCTTTATTGCATCTCCCAGTTGTTATCAAACTCAATCCTTTTGGGGAAAAGACCAGCTAGTGTGGGATTTTTACCTCACTAAAACCACCCCAGTGATCACCATCAGCACATGGAAGGGGCACCGTTATTTCTTAAAAGACCACCCAGGCACCCTCTCTGTGCAACGCCTGTTAGGGCACGTCCCTGGGGAGACTGTGAAGCATCTTTCCTGAGCCACGCAGTGCACGGCAGCACGTGATCACTGTGCCACCGTCTTTCCTGAAGTCACTTGGTGGGCGGACAGAATCTCTAATCTGACCTCCACAACCCCTGATTCTCCAAGTGGGATCAGCCCTCTCGCGATCCCGCTCGGCTGCCTCCTTCAGGGCCATCACGGTCTCACAGGAGGCCATTTCTCTCCAGTTTTCTGACTCTACCAGCATGGCCATAACAACTGCTGGCAGAGACAGGTCTCGCCCGATCCTGGCGACCAAGACCTGCCGCTCAGAGGCCCACGCAGGGCACTCCTCGAGCGTGTGCTGTGCAAAGAACATAGGTAGGTATTGTTCTCGCCAAACTTCTTGGCCGCCCTGAAGTTGGCTACAATGGCTGCGCAGTAGTAAATCTCATAGAATAACAGCACCGTTTCGTGCCTCGCGCATCTGTTAAAACAACTTCAGGGCGATACCTATTCGAAATCGAAAGAAAGATACAAATCTATTCTTAGTCCAAGACCATACAGTACTAATTTAAAACGGAAACAAAATAATTGACCCATCAAAGGACAAACAAGACAAATGAATAAGCGTCCGGCTGTCCCAATTAATTACAGAAAACAGACATTGACACGTCACCCAGTATCAACTTAAAGAGATACCGTTGTATATAGCCTAAAAACCGGAAGATCTTGTTCGAGAATTGAAATTGGACGGGACGACCATTACCACAGCCAACCGAATTCAATCAGTGTAACTGTGACTTTATTATCGAACTACTCCTACAAACCAGTCATTTAAAATGATATTATTAATTTATTTAGATTTTTATTACAATAATCAAAGATAACGACTTTCGCTCATCTTTCAACAGTTTAAAAAATTGAAGCTTGATTAAATAAAATAAGTTTCAAAATAGTTTCTGAATTTGCATGTTATTGGAGTTCAGTTATTTTGAATGTATTATGGGCGGGTCAGTTTTCTCTACGTCTTGTGCTCATATATTACTTTTTTAATAATAATCGCGTATATAATGATTATGCGAGAGCCTACATTTACCATGATTATGTGAAACTGTTTATATTTTAAAGTGATATTATATGATTATATTCCGATGCCGCGATGGCGCAGCCATTTTCTGAAGCATTCAAGTAGACTAGAGACGATGAATTTTGGGCAGTGTATGTTTCACCGATGGAACTGAACGCGATCAGCAGAAACCGAGTTCAAGAGCTGTCGGTGTCATCATTCTTTATGAAAACTGACAAGTACAGCTCTAGACCGCGGTCCATATACGCTGATCTTGTTCAGTTTCATTGGTGATATTCGTCAATATATATCATCAATCATCATTTCCATTATCGTGCACCAAAAGTGCAGTATTCAAAAACACCTCAATAAAGATCAAATTGATAATTTAAATTCCAAAATAATCTTGCGGGTGGCCGATGCGATGGGACCTAAATGTTCTGGCGACAGTGTATCGGCAGGTACAGTTATGGAAGGCCTCTCACAAGATATACCGATGAACTAGCAAGGACCGTCGGAGTCCGCTGGATAAGAAATACAACCTGCTGGATGGGACTAATTCCTGTTGTGTCAGCTGTCTGCCTTATCGTCAAAAAAGATTGGGAGAACCAATCAATATCAAATCCATTATAAAACACATTACTGATACCTACTTCTTTCAAACTCACCTCTTCCAGCCTCAGCGGTTCCTCCAGGCCAGCCGCTATCCTCTCCCGTTTCTCCCGCTCCTTCCTTTCTTTCTTCTCTCGTTTCCGTCTCTCCTTCTCCCCATCCCGCTCCTCACCGCCCCCTACGTCTCCGCCAGTCAACACCGCAGTCTTTTTCATGAAGTTGAACATGGCAGTTTGGCTCTGGAAATAGAAAAAATATAAAGTTAGTAATTTGTTCACGTTTTCTTGGCTTGCAGAGTTTTGCATGTATTCTTGGTTTGTTGAAGTGGCAAAAAACTGGTCATACCACATCTGGCTCAATCGCGTGTAACCGCGAATTTAATTGTTTCCTCCTACTCGTGGTTGCGAAAGGATCTTAGTCTTAGTCGGTGGCATTTAGTCGTTAGAAGTCTGATATAACCTACCGAAGACTAGGAATCCATGAGAATTTTCCCACAAAAAAGAGTCCAAAAACCGATAGTTGTGGGAGCAGACGAATCGAGAGCCAGCCACCTTTTAAAGGCTTCTGGAAGTTCTGGATCAGACAATGCAAAGAGGGTTCGTGTTGGTTGAGCCACTAAACTTTGTATTTCTAAGTTTAGTGGCTCAACCAACACGAACCCTTTGCCCAGCCATAGGCTGAGTCCATTAAGATTCACTTGTCCGACTTGTTTGCCTTTATGACTTCAAACCAAGTAAAGTTCATAGTTTTTATCAGTAACACTTTTATCTTTTTTCCAGGCAAAAGGACCAGTGCCCTAATTGTGCAACATTAGTAACCGCAGTTGCTTATCATTTTGGAAGCATAAAGTTCGTTGGACTCGCATCGTAGGTGCATTTTAAAATCATTATTGTTCATAGTTGCTAGTAGCTCGTGACTAAATAATAACAGCCGCACGGGTCGATCATCAAGGTTAAGCAACGCTTGACGAGGTCGGTACATGGATGAGTGACCATTTTAACATACCGAGTTTCCTCCGTTCCTCGGAAAGCACATTAAGCCGTTGGCTCATTTGAAGATCTTTAACAGTTGTTACGAGTAAGCAGAAGCTTGAGATCTGAAACCAGTCTAGCCAAGGGGTATCGTCGTGTTACTTTACTGGGTTGTGGAGGTCAGATAGGAAGTCGCTCTATGTAAAACACTGGTACGTCAGTCAGCTGAATCCGGTTAGACTTGAAGCCGACCCCAACATTGGGAGTTGGGAAAAAGGCTAGGCAGATTGATTGATTTTTATTGTTCATAGTTGCATAATAATATATAAAGAACCTTTTAAACATAACAATAGTTATACTAGCCAACATACATGTCTCTTTTAAAGTAGATGGTTTTCTTTCATAAGCATTACTATAATGTAGGTGTGAAACTGTAAATCAAGCAATCGAGTTCCAAATATTAGATGCTAACAATCCTTTCTAATTTCCTATGATTCGAGACGTAGCGAATCAATTAATGACAATAACCCTTTTGATAAAAATGTGATAGTCATGCTTAGATTAGCGCGTGCACAATTGGCTTAGACATACTGATGAATTTGTGCATTGGGTGCATGTGAATTTTTATTTCAGGGACAATTTATTACGACTACTCTTCGTATAACTATTATAGTATCAGAATAACCATCATCATCATGTCGGTATTTCATGAACTTGGAGTCGACGCAACACGTTTTCTTCCATCCACACCTATCGTCCAATCCCACCGCACTATTCCCAAACCACTGCAACTCCTGAAAGCCAGAATCAACAGTGGCGACCACCAGAAAAGCGCCGAGGCAATGAAGCTCGACGAAGTGCCGGAGAATGAATTTAACTGTGATCCCGCAACGAAATTAATCAGAAAAGAATAACAGAGGAGTAGGAAAATATACAAATTTCCACTTCCTTCCATACCAAGCAGTAGACAGAACAAACAAGGCCAATAGGCACAAAGGGTCGTTTACAACTAGGATAAGCCACAACAGCCCAGTTTCCTAGCACCACGGATTAAAATTAACATAAATAATAATGGGTCCTAACATTGTGAGCTTTTAAATTTGTTGGCAATAATAATTCTATCGTCCGTGAGACTATGACGCCATCATTCACTTCCATTGCCTTCATATAATTCCTCACAAAATTCATCCATCTTCTCAGCTTTGTATCCTGGCAAGTGACAAGTGACTAGACAAGTGTCATTCGATGTTAGCGAAGGTGATGGTCGAAATGTTAGCAATTGATCACTTGACCTTTCGATAGCGTTTGACATACCCATACATTTTTGTAATTTTTTACCCCCACCGGAAAAAGAGAATTGTTATAAGTTTCACGTCAAACGTTGCTGTCTGTATCTGTGTGTATGTCTGTGGCATCATAGCGCCTAAACGGATGAACCGATTTTGATTTAGTTTTTTTTTGTCGAGTGTTCTTAGCTATGTTTGATGAAAATCGGCTCAGCCGTTCAAAAGTTATGGTCGTTTTACTGTTTGAATCGAGGTGTTCTCTCAAGATATAGTTCGATTGCCGAGCGAGGCGTATCTACTATGTATGTAAATTATGTTGCTACATAATTTATCTAGTACATAGTAGATACGCTGAAATAAAAATGTGTAGGGAGTTTATTAAATTTTTAAATTTTACTTGTTCCATTCCCTACGGTCACGTTTTCATTTATAGAATGTCACTTGTCTATGACCTCTTAACTCCTGATATAAATTTGTGCAAAACAATTAATTTATCAAAACAATTCATTTATCGGATGATCTTCGATCAAATGAAAAAAGTAAAATTATACGAAGGAACGACAAAAGTTTCTTCCAGCAGAAGCGTATTGCGCTTAAACGACCAATATAAACCAAAATAAAATAATTACTAGAAATAAATAAAAACCGGCCAAGTGCGAGTCGGACTCGCGCACGTAGGGTTCCGTACCATTATCGCAAGAAAACGGCACCAAAATCACGTTTGTTGTAACTTAAATATTAATTTTATTTTGTTTTTAGTATTTGTTGTTATAGCGGCAACAGAAATACATCATCTGTGAATTTCAACTGTCTAGCTATCACGGTTCATGAGATACAGCCTGGTGACAGACAGACAGACGGACGGACCGCGGAGTCTCAGTAATAGGGTCCCGTTTTTACCCTTTGAGTACGGAACCCTAAAAACTGAAGAGCTAGGATATATTTCAAGCGAACACAATTTTACTGTCTCTGTAGAATGACACAAGTAATAATATTAATCATTATAGTTATATGTATATTATTAGTTGTATAGACAAACAGCTCAGTGTCAGTTTTATCATCGTAGCGTAGGTAGTTCTTGGTAATCACTGGGTCGCGAGTTCGATCCCCAGACAAATTCAGATTGGAGTATGCTATTTGAGACAGTGGATTTCGATACCAAGACTTTCATACTAGCGTACCAGTCAAACAGTTATTCGAATCAGCGTGTTCGCGACAACGTCATTCGATATAGCGGTTTTCGACTCAATGTGTTTTCGAACTGGCGTACCACTCGTAAAGGTTTTCGAAATAGTGTGCGTCGCAATAAAGTCATTCGAAACTTCATATCACTCCCTCAAATAACAGCTATACCACACCACTTTCTTTAAACAGAACTGTCGGAGCCATACATACATTATACGGCGCGTAGGACCAAGAGTAATATTTGCGACAGAGACCAAGCTCCATGCAGTAGTATTTGGCACGGGCTTGAGGTAAGTTGGAACGGTGGCCTTGGCGGGGTGGCTGGAAGAATGTCAAGATGAGAGTGTCGAAGGCCTTATATGCTGATGACGAGGATGGGTATATTTGTATAGTGTTCATTTAAACACCCTCGACGATTTGTGCGTGTACTGCGTAGTGAGTACACAGCATTTGCTCAGTTGGCAATTTGGTACCCAGTACACGAACACATTTTTAAGGGTTTCTTCATTTTCATAAACGTTATTAAAAATAAAATAAAAGTTCTAATAATTTAGGCACTTGTCCCACCACCTTGGCGACTATTTTCTCGCTAAAGAAACGAACAAAAGATACAGATCCCGTGTCAATAAAAGAAACACATTTATTAATAATGGATCGCTGGCTGTTCACACTGCCAGCGGTTGCTCTCTAACCACAAAGGGAAATGCCCGTTTTTGGCTATAAAACGCCCAACAATTTGCTTTTATTAAAAAAAACAAGATTGCAACATTTTTGCACAAAATAAAAAGTACCGAAAAGATAAAATGAAATTAGATTCCTTAAATCATAACAAAAATACTACTGAACAATTTAACTGTTATTCTTATCTGTTCTTCAAAATACATTAAAACTAGAATTCAAAAAACTAAAAGAAAAAAAAAAAATCTTTTAGCCGCTTTAATTAATTATTTCGTTAATTAATTCGTTTTGAACAATAATTTGAACCAACAATCTATATCAATTTTTATGTCTGTTAAGCAGCAACATCGAATCTGACATTATGATAGCATGGCGGCTGTCTGTCATAAGTTCCTAATACACAATTCGACTTCGTTAGCATTTGTATAATTTTTTTTGCGGATTTTTTTTCTAACCAACGAATAAGCTTTCTAAGTGGACTCCGACAACTTTGTTATTCTATGTTTTTATTACAGTAAAATGATTGTTAAAAAACTGTATTTGTGAAAAAAAAACATTTAATATCTTAACAATCCGGGGTTTTTTCTGAACCAATTCCTTTACCATTTCATTAATTTAATTGCATATTGTTTTCCAAAGTGTCTATGGTCGGTGGGCATTTCCCAGTCGCAGCGACAAGATCTATCAAAAATAATACTCGCTCAGCGATACTCATTCGGCGATGCTTGCTTGGCGGTCAGAACTAGTAGTGTTCAAAGTAGCTATATGACAATAACTTGCTTTATGCTTTATATTATAAGCGCGTTATTTTACACGCTTTATTATAACGCGCTTTTTTATAACGCACGGGCGCGGGGCGGACACGAATAAAGCAAGCGCGGTGACTGTTAACTCGCAGCTGTTAGCGTTGGACTCGTTGGACAGACAGCATGCTTAAAATATTACATCACTTTTATGAATATATTACGTTAAGATGGAGCAGTAAAAATAAACAATGAACTTTCCTTCATGCTTTTAGTTCTACTTCACTAATTTAAGTTCCATATTGGTAAATCACTATTTCTTCTAGACATTTTCGTCTGCTATACACACAAAAAAACAAAAGATTAAACAACAACACAATCTTTCAATCAATCGTCCTTATCCTTACTTACACAATATTATACTTAGTCAATATTACGTATCCTATCACTGTTTACAATAAAAAGCAGGAAGCAAAATAGCGTAGGTATATTACGTGATCTACAATTACGCGCGCGACCGATAACAATCGCTAGCATGCAACGACTGGCCGCCGCGCCCGCCCGGCGCCTTCAAGCTTATTGCTTTATTTACGTTATTGCGTTGCGCGCGATTCACGCGATACTGCGTTATAACGAATTAAGCAAATAGCGCATAGCGCATAGCGCCAAGTGAGTTCCACGATAGCGTTTGCTTTATGCTATTTATAATAAGCACGCTTTTTAAAGTTGCTTTACGTTATATTGACCACCGCTAGTCAGAACTCACGCCAAGAGACCAACCAACCAACGCGTGTAGGACCAACCCCGTCACCCGTCGCACAAAAACACTCGCTCATAGCCGAGCGGTACAACTAACGGAAATACACACTCGCTTGTCGCCAACTATTATCTAGGTTCTAGCTCTACTCGCTCCTACAAACAAACAATTTTGCCTCTTAATAATATTAGTTTAGGTGAAGCTTTGCACTCTCTGGTGGTTATCTACTCCATACCCCAGCCCCACATCTCGTCCCTTTGATTTAGTTAAAGTGCGCTGGATATCCGAGCAACATAATCTTTGACTGCGCGGCAACCGACCCATAAAATTGATTGACGCAAGCGCAGTCGCATTTATTTACAGCTCAAAATGTTTTCATACTATGTTGCGCTTTTGAAGATGAGAAAGGTTAAGGTGAGTAAGCGATACTTTAGGAAACGTGAAGCTTCAAGCGAATGCATGTACTACATACCTATTTGGAAATGGAAGTTTAGATTGGACTATAAATACATTTCGACCAAAGGGACAAGGGGCCACAAAAAACAGCCTGGGTTACAAGACTAAAAACAAAACCATTTTTACAAAAAAATAACTCTCGTGTCGGAAGCCTCTGTATATGGTATTTCATTTTTTTATCGTTTTTCGACACCTACTTCCGAAACGAAAGTTATTTTGACTTTTTAGTGTTTTGCTTTTGGAGTCAGTTTATTTTTTTGTAAAAATGTTTTTATTTATCTTTTTTTAGTTTTAGTACACTATCACAAAAAAAAATAGCAAGTTTTATAGTAAGGTACCTAAGGTAGATAAGGATTGAGAAATACCCGTTATAACTCAATTTACACATTCGTGCTGTTTGTCGCTAAGGAGTTCGATTGTAAGTTCCATATCTTGAAAACTGCTGAACCGATTTGGATGCAACTTGCACTATTCCCTAAGTTGAGAGATACCTAATCCAATACAATGGTATGGTAACGATCCGACAAGTAGCTTCGGTGAAATACGTGGACACATACCTACATACAAACAAACATACATGACATACATACATGCACTTATGAAATTTGGTACAAATGTTTAGAGGAAGCCCAATTAGTAACATGTATGTGAATATTGAATATCGAAGCAAATGGCGTGCAATTGGAGAGGCCTATGTCCAGCAGTGGACATAGGCCTCTCCAATCGCACGCTATAGACTGATGATGATGAAGATGTAGATAATGAAAAATTCCAACAATATTACATGATATACGTGTCGAATTGATTACCTCCTTTTTTTGAAGTCGGTAGGTAAAAGGTGGGATGTAAAAAATATAAGTATAGAAAAGCCTACCAAAATTTCGTTTGCCACCGCTGGCAGCACCTCATAATATTATAGTGTAAATTATACCTACCTAGTACTTGTTATTCTCTTTTCAGTTAATTATTTTTTAGCAGTCGGGTTTTTGTTTTTATAATTTGTTTTATTTCAGATTTTTTAGTTTTATTAATGAACGACTTCTCCAAATATGTTATGTAGTAGGTAAAATATTATTTATTTTGCTATCAAAGTTACGCTTATCTAGAATTTGTGCCAAAATAGTAACATATAAATGTTACGATATATATATATTTTTGGAATGGTCTATTCTATTGGTTACTTTAAGGGAAAAATTGTATTACCCCTTTTTAGGGGGAGTGGCGCAATATTTAAAAAAATATAGCCTATGTCACTCCCACAATTGACACAAATCCAACGACACCTATTATGTCATAATCCGTCAAGCCGTTTAGAACATGCTCTAGAAATAAACATACGTACATACGCTCGAAAAACATTACCCTCCCGCAGTCGGGTAATAAAATGACAAACAAATAGGTAGCGTATAGCCAATATTATTATTATGGATACGACAAGGGGAATACGATACGTATGCGGTACGATACGTATGCGGTACTATACGTATGCGGTACGATACGAGACAACCGCAAGAGACTGACTACCTACACTTAAGATGATTCGATCGATTGATTTATTCATGCGAACGGAGATCTGAGAGGATTGAAAAAAGGGAGGATTAACAATCTTGTGGGCTAGCGAATATATTCCTGATAGTATAGACGTATTTAGAGAAACGCCATCACCATTACGTTGGCAAACAATTCTCTAAAAGAAAAAATCTAGGCAAGAGACCTTTATGAAGACGGGACGCAATTTTAATTGGGTCGAATGTCGCCTGGTCTCCTGGTCTCTTACGACCGAAACCGAAACTGAAAAAGAATTTCGGCAACAGTCTCATTTTCGGCCGAAAGAGTCCAGGAGACCACCACGGGGACAAATGTGAGTTGTGTTTTCTTGTATCACTTTCCACTTATACGGGAACCGGTATCCCAAAAAACAAACCCCTAGTTACCGCTGCCGCGTATCGCGGTTTCGCGGGTATAGACCTTGTAGGATTCAAGAGTCGCAGCATTGCTTATGGGCCCCAGAGTTGCTTCTTGGCAACATTGAGTGTGATCCGCAGGCCTGTTTTCCACATTTGGTAAACTGGTGAAACAAACCTACAAGGATCATGTTTTGAGAGAAAAATAAAGAAAACCTTATTATAATGTGATTTAAAGATAGAAAAATAAAGTCTGTCTTCTTTATTTTTTAACCGACTTCCCAAAAAGGAGGAAGTTCTATGTTCGACTTCAAGTTTGTTTTTTTTTTTTTTATCTTTATATCACCTACCTATGCAGTCTTCGACATTTAAACTTATTGGTATGATAATCGACATAACAACCCCTCATTAACCGACTTCCCAAAAAGGAGGAGGTTCTATGTTCGACATTATGTTTGTTTTTTTTTTTTTTTCTGTATGTTCACCGATATCTCCGTCAATTGTGGACCGATTTTGAAAATTCTTTTTTTGTTTGAAAAAGTATGTTTCGAAATTGGTCCCATTTTAATTTGGCGAAGATCTGATCAAGAACTTCGGAGATATACAACAGAACTCTTCAATAAATAACGGCAAATCTCTCGGGATTGCTGCAATCGCATGTCTGTTTATTGTTTATACCATTTCATAACATAACATCAGGCCAGTACGCTCTTAAGGGGTACGCTGATCTCTCATTTCACCGGTTATGAAGTTTCATGAAATCTATTCTGGCGTTATAGTAACCTTACTAACTTGCCTATTAGGTAGGTACAACTAAAAAGAAAAATAAAAAATCTTTTTTGCAAAAAAATACTACAGACTTCCAAATACAAAACTACAAAGTGAAAAATAAATAAATTTTTTGAAGTCGGTGTCCATAACGCAAAAAAATTGGTACCTACGAAAGACACCGACTTCAAAAAAATAATTTATTTTTCACTTTGTAGTTTTGTATTTGGAAGTCGGTAGTATTTTTTTGCAAAAAAGATTTTTTATTTAAGAAAAAATATTCGCAATATAATACTCGCTTGGATGGAATTTAACGCGCCGAACATTACCGATCACAGCGCGAGAACTCCCAAATGCAGTTTCGGCACGGTTGCCGCCGAAAGCGAAACTAAACTGAAACTCGTTTTTTTTGCCGAAACTCGACCGAAACCGAAACCGAACTTTCGGTCGGACACCAATTTTATAAGACACGTGTAAATCGGTCGAATAACATGTCATTGCGTCTGTGAACGTACTTACAATTTCGCGTAGTAAAAATCACTAATCGATGTCATCGAAGCGCATCAAGCCATCAGAGAGATCCCTAACAATCAGATCTCTAAGATTAAATCTCGATTAAATTTCCTAAGAAATTTCGTGCACGTACTCTTAAGGTTAAACTAGTCGACGGCACGAACTATTTTGTGCGCGAGGTTAAAATGCATGCTATCTCATCCCACAACACGTGCGAAATATATAGATGCTGTGATGAGCAGTAAGAAGCTAGTTCGCGTACGAATTAGCACTTCTGCAATCTTTTATCGAAATGGATGATGATTTAGGACGAAAACGAGCGCGCGAAATTTATATACAGACCTTTGGGAGTCTAGATTTCATGAAAAAACTACTGAATGTATCTGTTCAAAATAAAATTATTTGGATTGTTGAATTACTAATCTATCCCTGTATGGAGGCCGTTTTTTAATTTTCCTTCTTCTTATGGTATTTATTTGCGCCCAAAGATACGTTAAAATTAGTGTTGAAATATGGAACTTTCGACGCTCATAACTTTCAAATATTTTATTTTTTTATTTCTTCGGTTCCATACAGGGCTAGATAATGATGAGACAAATTGATATATTTTTTTATTTTGAAAGTACATCGTCAAACAGTGGAGTAATCTCTAGACTACGTTTGTATGGAAGAATTTTTGACTTGTGTACCCTTAAAGATCTCTAATGATGTGACAGTTAATTTGTAGCCAACACTACAAAGAGATTACCTTAGGACACGCGTAGTTAGGAATTATAAGAACTAAGAAAGTGGAGAAAATGTCTATCAAATATGTAGCCTTCATCACTAGGCCTTATTTGGTATTCTCTTAAGATCTAAACAGACGTGCTGCATTTGGACTGCAATCCCTTTTGCGTTTGAGTGGACTGCACAGTCGGTTAGCAGTTTCGATGCAGTAGTTCAGATGTTATTTATTTTTATTTATTTGTTTACCCTCGCACTGGAACGCCTTGCAGCAATTACACCAATGGAGCACAAATTTACAAATACTGAGTACAAGTTTCCTCACGATGTTTTCCTTCACCGTTGTCAGCGATGTCCAAGATAAACTTAGAAAGTACGTATGAATTGAAAAATTCACATTGGTACTTGCCCGGATTTGAACCCATGACCTCAAGCACGAGAGGCGAGGTCTTAGCCACTGGGCCACCACGACATACTTCATCGTTATATGTAAACTGCACAGAAACTGCATCCAAACTCCAATTTTGTAGTTGGTCATGAGTTCACAAGCACCATTGCTGAAGTCTCCGGCTTCGATCCAGAAGTCGGATAAATAGAGTCATTGAGAATTTTTCAGTAGTAGCAGCCTAGATTTAGAATTTTTGCCGGTTTGAAGACAATACACCTACTACGACCCAATCACAGACATAAATCTAACTAGACAACGCAAGTACCTCTATCTGTATGAAAACCAAGCGTGTCATCTTTTCACACACAATTTAAAAACAAAATTTACTAACCAATGAAAGAAAACATTTCCAATGCCTCGGCCAAATTTTTCTATACTATTTTTACAGCTCAATACGGCATAATTAGTCATTTTCCTAGATTTCGGTGGCTTTCCCGTGCCGTTAATGATAATGAAAGCTCAAAGTAAGATCATTGATCGTAATTTAACTGCATTTTTTGACACGCGAAGTACATACAATCGCAACATCTAGTTAGATTTATATCTGTGGGCCCAATAGGCCTACGTTGGACTTTATAATAACTGGCGGCAAGGAGAAGGTAAATAAAAAGTATAATACTTTGAAGAATACAGGCATGATATTATCTGAACGAATATTATGAAGGAATAAAGGTATTTGAAGGGTATTTGTTTAAAAGTACTACATATTTGTTTTATTATAAATGTCGTGATGGCCCAGTAGCTAAAGACGTGATGCGTTCGAATCCGGGCACGTAGCAGTGTGACTTTTTCAAATTCATAAATGTACTCTCCAAGTTTATACTGGACATCGCTGACAGCGGTGAAGGAAAAAATCGTGGGGAAACCTGGACTTATAGTTAGTTAATATAGGTCTGAAATCGCCAACCCGCATTGAGCAACCGTGGTGATCAATTCTCATGCCTTCTATGTATGAGAAGAGGCGTTTGCCCTGCAGTGGGACAGTTACAGGCTGGTATTATTATTATTGTTTTCTAGCTTTTACCCGCGGCTTCGCCCGCGTAAGAAGTGTTTTATCATCCCAAGGGAATAAAGTAAGCACAGACAAGTCGGTGCATTTTAGGGCGTTCGAATTTCAAAGTCATTAGAGGAACAAAACAGTATTATCTTATCGCACTATGCAATGTGTATTTAACAAATAGTTGGTTGTAAACAGAAGTAATTAGTTGTATGACAGGTGGTGTGGTTAACTTTTGTTCGTTTTAAAGGATAAAAACATTACCCTACTTCCGGGACGGTCGGGTAAAAGACGCTTACCTTGCTGGATAACATTTACCTACCTACTGGTTGAAACTCGTACAAATAAGGCGAAAAATTATCGTTATAAATAAAATTATTCGTTAAAAACTCGCTTTTTTCGTATTCTTCACAGCAAACCTAACAATCTAACCAAACACATTTGATACCCATAATAATATCATGGCAGTGCATATAAATAACTAGTCCGCCATCTTGGGCCGTCCGCCATATTGGATTTAGAATGACGCCACTTAGCTAACCATGCATTGTCATCCAAACTAAACGTGTATGCAAAATTGCATCTTAATCGGTGGAGGATAACTGCTTTAAAATTCAGTTGCAAGATTTGACAACATACATACATAGACTGTAAGTTACATACAAGCTTGAAATAAGTAGGAATCTTGAGATAGAAGATACGAAGTTTCAATAGAACAAGAAACCAGCATATATAGGTACCTACTGGTTACCACTGACGTGCGGTCTAATGTACTTCTGACTAAGGTAGGTATACTTTTTGCATTGGTAACAAGATAGGTACTGCAATCCGTCAATCAAGTGTGATCATAAAGTTTTTCATCGCTCAGAATGAGGTATAGTTCTCGCCAAACATCTTGGCCGCCCTGAAGTTGGCTTTCCGATGCGCAAGGCACGGATCGGTTCTGTTTTTACCCGACTGCCGAAGGAGGGTAATGTGTTTATCAGTTTATGTATGTATGTTTGTTCCTATGTGGCGTTCTAGAGACCGAACGCGTTGGTCGATTTTGATGATTCTTACGTCAATCGATTCGTCTTAACCATGCGAGTGTCACTGGCTACATTAAAATTGGAAAAGAAAAATATGGCAGACTTTGGGCGCCATTTTGTGGGAGACATTTTCTTTTATTTCGTCCAAACCCATCGTGTGGGGTATCAAAATGAAGGGTTTTAAGAGGTGTTTTCAAAAATATATAACACCTTATATGTTTAAATGTACCTACCTAATTCTACTTTATTCTCGAGATTTACTACTGCGCAGCCATTGTAGCCAACTTCAGGGCGACCCAAGAAGTTTGGCGAGAACTATACCAAGAGACCATGGCAATCTGTTGGATGCGTAAAGCACAGGACATGTCTATGAGGCGACACTTGGGGGAGACCCATGTCCAGCAGTAAATGTCTTTGGGCTGAAATGATGAAGATCCCAAAACAAAAACAATTGTGACTCACATCGAAACGTGTCAAAGTGAATAAATAACCCACATTGGGAACAATATTGTTATCAATACTCATTCAATAAATTATTGTTTGCTTATCCAGTATCCAACGACATTTATTACTTCAAATTATCATTAATTACATGTAGGCGAATAGGTTAACTGCCCGTCTCGAGTCATATTTATTACTGGTGTTGGTGATACAAAGATTAATTGTTATGTGTTTTATTGTCCGGCTTTGTCCTTATGTTCCTCGTTTCTCTTGTTCTCCTGGTACCAAGCGAGAGTTTTGGGTATTCATCATCATTATGAGCCTACTAATGTTCCCACTGCTGGGACACAGACCTCTCTGTGAGAGGGACACGTGCCCAGTGCGGGTTGGTGGATGTCATATGTCTTCGAATATTTGTTTCTAGGACATGGCGGTTTCCTCACGATGTTTTCCTTCACCGTTTTGGGAGCAGTGGTGATGAAATAATTTACACAAAGTAAAGCGCCTGCCTGGGCTCGAATCCACGACCTACAACTTGTTGAAGTCGCGGCCGATAACACTAGGCCAACATTGCTCTTTTTTTTTGGAATTATTTCATCTTATTATCATACTAATATTATAAATGCGAAAGTAACTCTGTCTGTCTGTTACCTTTTCACACTTAAACCGCTGAACCGATTTAGATGAAATTTGGTATGGAGATAGTTTGAGAGCCTGTGAAAGACATAAGGTAGTTTTTATCCCGGAAATCATCCTTATGAGGGTGGAAGTTTGTATGGAAAACATACAATATTATTGCACGATATAAGAAAATAGGCTATTCAAAGTACTTATTATATGCAGTCGAAGTCGCGGGCAACAGCTAGTATAAATCAGATTTTTTCATAAAAAATCCTAAACTTTTCCATAACAACCAACTTGTTTTTGCGGTTTGGTACGGAACACTAAAAGTGCGAAGTGCGACACGCACTTGGCTGGTTTTTAATTATTGTTTTTTTTTTGTTTTTATCTCACGAGTCTACTGTGACGTGACTGTGCAGGACACAAATAAATATATTTTCATTCTTTCTTTTTTCCACCGTAATTTAAATTCTTAGCAACTTACAGTCCTAGGGCTCACTCATGGAGATATAGGCACAAGAGAGTTCTTTTATTTATTTATTTAAACTTCATGTACAATAGTGGTACATAGGCGGACTTAATGCCACAAGGCATTCTCTACCAGTCAATAGTCACAGTCAGTTTTTCTGGAGGTATATTTATTTATTTATTATATTCTTTATTGTACACCATAAAAAATTCATACAGAACAAACATTTTCAAGCACAGTGTACAATGGGCGGTCTTATCGCACAGGGCAATCTCTTACAGACAACCTTTATATCCACTTATCCTATAGCACTCACTTATCCTTATTATATATACCTATTGTATTTACATACAACCATACTACCTGCTTAAATTCTCACCCTAACGTATGAATTAATGCATCTTCATAATAAATACTGCGTGTCTATGACTAATTAATTATAACATAACTCTACGCCTATATTTCCCGAAGGGGTAGTCAGAGACGCAGTCAAGTCCACCCCCAATTCTCTAGGTACGTCTCACTAATGTAATATGGTAATTAATTACGGAAAGTTTAATAATCCACTATTTAACCCTATCACGAAATTAGGTCACCGCAAACACGTAATTTTGCATAATAAACTACATTACCTAGTAACAAAAAGATAATTAAAAAATCAAAAAACCGGAGCGAATTAAAAAGACGTTAACAAGAAGAAAATCATGCTGTGCAGTCGGAGGATACAAATTCGAGGGTTGGCTGACCAAAACCAGATATTTTATCCTCCGACTGCACATCATGATTTTCTTCTTGTTTACGTCTTTTTAGTTCGCTTCTTTAGAAGTCGGGGTTTTCGATATTTTTAATTTGGGTAACTTTTTAATTGCATTTTTTTTTGAATTAGGTACATTTAAACATATAAGTGTTATTATTTTTGAAATCACCTCTCAAAACCCTTTATTTTGACATATATTTATAGTTTTGGTCAGCCAGCTCGCGAATATATGTATCCTCCGACTGCACAGCATGATTTTCTTCTTGTTTACCATCTTTGCAATCGGGTTTTTTAATTTTATTAACTTATTTAATTAAACTTTGAATAACCTTAACAAGAACTAGGTCCCAATAACCTCATTTTTACTAAACCATAACAATTAACAAGCTAGGATTAGGAAGGTAAGATGAACAAAGTACTATAAATGTTCACCTAACGTTACTAGACTGATCGCAAGGTATATATTCCCCTGGCGTTACTAAAAATAACAACAATAGTAACACGTATACGGTACCGTTACAAACAGCGATGGTATCTAAATAACTGTCAACGCATTCTGTGCGTTTAGTTGTTGTGTCGGGTAAGAAGAGCATACAAATTGCGTTGACATTGACAGTGTTATATTGTATAGTAACTAATACTAATATGTGTTCCAGGAACTGTATACTCCCGTTACCAATCCACACAATAATGTTTTTGTATGACAGCACCACAGAGAAAAAAATCCAGCCAAGTGCGAGTCAAACTCGCGCACGAAAACGGCAAAAAAACAACTTTGTTATATGGAAGCCCCACTTAAATATTTATATTATTCTGTTTTTAGAACTTGTTGTTATAGCGGCAACAGAAATACATCATCTGTAAAAATTTCAACTGTCTAGCTATCACGGTTCATGAGATACAGCCTGGTGACAGACGTACCGCAGAGTCTTAGTAATAGGGTCCCGTTTTTACCCTTTGGTGACGTAACCCTAAAAACCGCCCAAGTTCGAGTCGGTCCCGCGCACGAATGGTTCCGTGCCATTATCGCAAAAAAAAACGGCAAAAAAATCACGTTTGTTGTATGGGAGCCTCACTTAAATATTTATTTTATTCTGTTTTTAGTATTTATTATATAAGTTATAGCGGCAACAGAAATACCTACGTCTATGAAAATTTCAACTGTCTAGCTATCACGGTTCATGCGATACAGCCTGGTGACAATCAGTCAGACAGACATTGGAGTCCTGTTTTTACCCTTTGGGTAGGGAACTCTTAAAAAAAAATGCTTCCATTGTAAATTTAAATTAAGTAAGCAGGAAAAAAAAAGCTAGGTATGCTAAAAGCCAATTAAAAATAAATAATTGTGATTGTTGACGTTATGTGACCTTACACTGACAACTTGTGCGTACCGAAAATTCGTAGTTGACTACAAGTTTTTACGGCTAGGAGGATGAAGGGTAAATTTGAATATTAAAAATATGTGGATATATACTTAATATTATAAAGAGGAAAGATTTGTATTTTTGTATGTAACGAATAAACTTAAAAACTGCTGGACCGATTTCAAAAATTCTTTCACCGCTGGGAAGCTACACTATCCCCGGGTGACATAGGCTACTTTTTATCCTTTTCCTTTGTAGGCTTTTTTTATTTGATTTATATCGCATCGACAAGCGATTTTTATTAAGTGAAATTATAAATTCACATGGACGCAATTCGACTGATTTGTAAATTTTCGTACTTTTGGACTTGTTTATCTTTTCACCAGAAAGAATTAATCTTAACCATAAGATAAGAAAAAAAAATAACAAAAAAATCAAACCGACTTCCAAAACAACACACTACAAAGCGAAAAATAACTTTCTTTTCCGAAGTCGGTGTCTTTGGTACCTATTGTTTTTCAGTTTTTCGACGCCATCTGTGTCGTCTTCATCAGTTCCACTTCACCAAATAATACTTTCCGAGTGCAAATGATTACATTGTTAATAAAATACCAAAAGCGCTATATGTATGCCTATAATATTTGAGGAGATTCTTCGATTTCTCAAGGATCCCATCATCAGATCCTGACCTGGGAAGGTATACCTTTCAAACAAAACAAGAATTTTCCAAATCGGTCCAGGCGTCTTTGAGTAATTGGGGAACATACATAAAACAATAAAGAAGATTCTATTAACGAATTTAGAACCTCCTCCTTTTCTTGAAGTCGGTTAAAAATAAAGAAAATGTGAATTTAAATTGCAGTAGCCCTTATTATCTATACCAATATTATAAAGAGGAAAGATTTTTTTGTTTGTTTGTATGTTTGTTTGTTTGTACCGAATAGGCTCCGAAACTACTGGACCGATTTTAAAAATTCTTTCACCTATGGAAAGCTACATTATACCAGAGTAACATAGGCTATAATTTTGACGGGAGCGAAGCCGCGGGGGTCAGCTAGTTAACTACAATTTGGATAACAAAACTCACGTGTTTTTGGCCCATCTTTACAATTTTTTAAACCTAATCACAACAATATATATTTATTTAATAAAATCACATCACAGCCACACAGGTACACCGGATTTCAATCCGCTCTAATGACAAAACGCGAGCACACTAAGGGAAAATGTGTACCTACCGTTGTTTTACAAAAATAGCTAATGAGGTGACCGTACCCAAAGAGCGCAATTTTATTAACGCTATCTAACCGCAACAATATTATTTGTGGATATCAACATTTAATATTAAAACATCTGCAAAATAGTTTGAGGAAAAGAACCGAAAACCAGGAAAATCACATAGGTAAGTCACCAGGTTTCGTATGACGTCAATTTCTTTACATCTGACAGCTTACAAATTACAGCTTTGATTGACCAGATGGTACGATAGCAAAAAAAAAATTGTTTCAGAAACCAAGTTCAGTCTGGTGAGAAAAGAATGAATCTATTTCAGATATTGACAAAATGAGTACTAGGAAGGTAGATCCTACCCTCGTAACTTCGTAAGTTATCAATCGGGCGTGACTACTTAAAGCCAGATGATATTGCTTTTGGTACCTATCTACTACCGGACTAACGTAAAAAACAAACGCCGATTTATCAATAAACGTATGTAGGTAGGTGATCCGGCTCGAAGGACCAAAATGTGGATTGTGGATTTCCAGCTTAGAGGCTACGAAATAAACCAAAAGGCCATACTTATCGTTAGGTTTTTTGTCGTAGTGAAATAACAGAAGTCACACATGAGTATCACCATCAATTAAAAGTATGAAATAGTAAAATCAACGAGTATCAATTAAGTTTTTATTACGTCGCCAACACAGCACTATGGCACACACATCTCATTTACCATTATTTTTACATCACGCTCGTTTGATTTGAGGGCTCAATATCATATCTTGATGACACACAGGATATTGGCAATCATTCAAATTTTCAGCATTCGACTGTCGTATGCAATGACGCATCAACGAATTTCTTTATTGTTCTGTCATTTGGTTAGGTAGGTCCTACGCAAATTCAGTTGATATTTGGCACCACTGCGAAACCTGGGAATCTAGACAACAATTGTCGAAAATGCCAAAATGTAAGGGAAATGTCATTTCGGTAATGCATGTCAATCCCACTTTGTCAAAACCCTGTGCGTTTACATCGATGCTGTATTGCGTTAGTCGCGAATTCGCTATGCAGTATCGTATTTAGGTAGGCGTTGGTGTATGACCTGCGACAGCATAGCGACTGCATCGCGTTTATGTTGCGACAGTTTCGCGTCTGCAACGATGCAAACGCCCTAAGTATTACTACCTAACATTCTTTCAATTATTAAAAGAAATGTGAGTTGTAAAATTATGTTGAACTAGAGAGTATAGACTAAGTACTCATACTTCGAAGATGTTTTAGTCGATATCTCAGCAACCATAATCAATGTACCGTTTTCAAAACAGGCCTTTGAATTTCAACAACGTCCCGTTCATGTTTTGCCAGTTCTAAAAATAGCAATATTTACTTGAGCTTGCTAAACCGGTGACTTTGTGTTATCACAAGGCTCTCTAAGGCCAGGTTTTTGATCCTTTCAGCCATTTGAGATTAAAATTATCAAAATATCTCAAAAAACAAAAAAACATTATTTTAAGTTACGTACTACCCTAGAAGTCGCATCAGGAACCTATTACCAGGATAAAAATTCAGATCCATCCACCCGTTATGACGTGATTGAGTAACAAACATGCACCCATGCATCCAAACTTTTACATTCATGACATTAAGGTTCCCCTAGTCAACGGCACGGCAACTATTTTGTGCGCTGGGTTAAAATGCATGCTGTCTCATCCGACAACACGTGCGAAAGAGATTGATGCTGTGATGAGCAGTAAGAAGCTAGTTCTCGTACGAATTAGCACTTTTGCAAATTTGTAGCGAAATGGATAATGATTTAGGAAAACGAGCGCGCGAAATTTTATGAACAGACCTTTGGGAGTCTAGATTTATCATAAAAAACTACTGAATGTATATTTTCAAAATAAAATTATTTGCATTGTTGAATTACTAATCTATCCCTGTATGGAGGCCGTTTTGCAATTTTCGTTCTTCTTATGGTATTTATTTCCGCCCAAAGATGCGTTAAAATTAGTGTTTAAATATGGAACTTTCGACGCTCATTACTTTCAAATATTGTATTTTTTTACTTTTCTGTTTCCATACAGGGCTAGATAATGATAAGACAAATTGTTTTTTTTTTTTTTGATCTTACTCTTTCAAACAGTGGAGTAATCGCCAGACTACGTTTGTATGGAAGAATTTTCGAATAGTGTAACCTTAAGAAAGATAGTAAGATTCTTCATTCATTGTAATATTTTGTGGACGAAGGTAACAGAGTAAGTATGCACTGTGTTACTGAACTGACCGTGATAAGAAAATTGTTGGATTTTATTTGCTGTTTAGAATTTCGTAGGTAGTAACACAATAAAATGATAGGTACCTGCCATCTTAATATATATAAATCTCGTGTCACAATGTTTGTCCTCAATGGACTCCTAAACCACTTAACCGATTATAATAAAATTCGCACACCATGTGCAGTTCGATCCAACTTGAGAGATAGGATAGTTTAGGGTAGGGTAGGTAGGGTAGGGTAGGTAGGGTAGGGTAGGGTAGGTAGGGTAGGGTAGGTAGGGTAGGGTAGGTAGGGTAGGGTAGGTAGGGTAGGGTAGGTAGGGTAGGGTAGGTAGGGTAGGGTAGGTAGGGTAGGGTAGGTAGGGTAGGGTAGGTAGGGTAGGGTAGGTAGGGTAGGGTAGGTAGGGTAGGGTAGGTAGGGTAGGTAGGGTAGGTAGGGTAGGTAGGGTAGGTAGGGTAGGTAGGGTAGGTAGGGTAGGTAGGGTAGGTAGGGTAGGTAGGGTAGGTAGGGTAGGTAGGGTAGGTAGGGTAGGTAGGGTAGGGTAGGGTAGGGTAGGTAGGATATTTAGTAGATGAATGTTTGGTGTTTTTATGGCAAAACAAAGTTTGCCGGGTCAGCTAGTAGAAATATAAAAACCTGCTTTACTTGAAATCAGTAGGGATTTTTTTTTTATAACTATAGTGACGGAAAATTTATATGTCATGGTGAGTGGTAGTTACTATAAAAGATAGCTTGATCTCTGCGACATAATTATGTCAAACTGACGTATACGTTATTGTTAGCCTGTCAAGTGCTATTGTTACTGTATTGATACAGACAGCTGTCGCAGAGATCAAGTTATCTTTGATAAAGTATAGCCAAATTCGAAAAAGAAAAAAAATTAGTGTCAGAAATATATTTGAATCTTGGGAAGAAAAATGTCGAGTGTACATCATCAATAATAATTAGTATTCAATGCCACTAATCTCATTAAAGAACCTCATATTATATTCACTCGTAAAGCCAACGAATTAACAAAAAATCTGGACAACTGGTCTTTTGAGACAAGTTTTTGCAATCTTGTAAAGTAACGTAATAATAGACCCGTTTTAGGTATAAATAATAAAAAAAAGAATTACCATAGATAATGCCAAGACCCGGTTTAATAACGGGTCGAAATGACTCATAGGGCAAGATAGCAAGGTTGTATGAAAATACTTTAGTTGTGTGTGCTAACAGGGTGTGACTTGTCTTGATAATAATATCGTCTTTATCTGTTTTTTATTAAATATTCTAGAAAGTGAATATATTACTTTCAAGATTCACTTTCTAGATTTCTATATGACTTAATCGAGATCTAAGAACATCTTATGAAGATGCAATCGTTCGGACCACATCATTGGCTTGAGAATTCATTCTTAATCGAAATTAAAAGTTGTATTGAATTTGACCAGAACCACTGTGATCCTGCGAAATATTTGCGTTGCACGTTTTTTATTAGTGATCGAAGGATTCACACAATCAATAAAAATGCCTTACACAATAGGGTAATTTACTGATGTTTTTTTGTCCGTCAGGTAGATTAATAAAAAATATTGGAAACGTATTTTTTCTTTTGACACGTAAACGACGTAAGCGACGACGATTTAATGCGTTGAAATATCGTGAAACGTCACGCCGCTAGTACACTTTATACTGCCTTAGTGACGTCACAACTGTCACAAGCCCCCACTCCTGAACTGTGATACGCTTTAACTTTGTAATTTTTTATTGATTTGGTAAAGCAAAAAATACCTGTCCAATATTATATGATAATCCCACAAACGGCCTAAATAGAATTATCGTTTTTCTACCTAGGAAATCTCTCTTCGCTTTGCTGTTACAGTTGTCTAGTAGGCGAATTTTTTAAACATTCGAGCAATGGATTAGTAATTTCCATCAAAATCCTACGGATAGTGATTGAAATTGAGAGCCACCATGGCATTCTCACCTTCCGCCTGACGCAGGTCCTCAACGGGCATGGCTGTTTCGGGAGGTTCCTGTTCAAGATAAGGCGGGAAGAAATACCCGGGTGTAACCATTATGTGGATCACCCGGAGGACACGGTGGAGCATACGGTGGAGAACTGCCCCGCTTGGGCGGAGCACCACCACGTCCTCGTGGAGGCGATCGGCGGTGGCGACCTATCGCGTCCGGCCCTGGTTCAGGCCATGGTACGGAGCGAGAGGGCATGGGAAGCTGTCACCTCCTTCTGCGAAACAGTAATTAATGCTCGCGAAGGAGGAGGCGGAACGTGTGAGGGAGACGACACGGAGACGCCCTCACGCCCCCAGTCACAGCAGGAGTCGTCCCGAGCGTCGGGAGTCGCGAGACGATTCCCGGCCACCGTAGGCGCGGGCTTGCGGACGGCGAGCAGCGGGTAGCTCGCCACTGATAAGAACCAGGCCCGAGTCGACGGCGCGTTGCGTTCCATGCGCGCCTCAAAGAGATGTCAGCAACACTGACGGGGTCCGCTAGGGCCGATGCCTGTCTGGGTCGCGGATAAATTTGAAAAAGAGTTACCGCGGCCCTGGCTCAAGCAATTTTAGAAAAAAGGAAAAAAAAAAAACGGGTACCGATCAACTTAGCCTGTTCATCGCATGACTACAAATAAGTTTGGCTATTTAGAGATTATCAAAAACACTCCAAACAAATCCACTCGCTCTAAATCAAGAATTCCAAGCATTCCTACCACCTACAGAAAGGACATGACAAATTCTCCGTGCGATGTATAACAAGCATCATACGCATCATATTACGGTCAGTGGGCGTTGACCCCGTTGGTCCGGAGAGCCGGAGTCCCAGGGAGCCAGACTAGGAGACGCCACGTCACGGGAGGACGCTGATTGTGATGCGTACACTTGTCTATTCGAATCAATTGATGGTTGGAGTAAATTGGTGGAAGTACTTGAAGTGAAGACATGTAGGAGTGGTTTATGAATGAAGTGTTTTGATGGGGTCTGAGCTGTCAAAGAGAGTTGGCCGTTGAAACATTACTCATTATTTTAGGTTAAGTAAGGCCCACTTGCTCGAAAATCTTAACTCGGGGTTAGTTGCTGATACAAAGGTTAAATAACAGTTTAACATATAATATTGTCAATTTAACCTCTTGTTAGCAAATATAAATCTACCTACATTAGCCGTTTTATTTTTCAAAAATGGAAGCAAAGAGTGCGCCGAGTACCAGGGAGCCAGACTATGAGACGCCTCGTCACTGGAGGAGGATTGTTTATGATGCGTACTTCTATAATTGAATTGAATCAATTGGCGGGTACTTGAAGACATGTAGGATGGGTTAGAAAGCGTTTTGATGGGGGAACAAAATTATTGAAGTTTTGGGTCACCTGATGATCGGGATTGTTTTTAGTAGGATGATTTATCTAAAGTTTTATTATAAAAAGGCAAAATTGATGGTTTGTCTTAGTTAGTAAAAGGTGGATAATCTCAAGAAGCGATCACGATTTTTTTTTCACTTAGTGAAATATATGCTCAGTTCTTGCGGGTCAGGCAATAGTCCCATAGATCACAAGTGCGAAACTGCGGAAAAAAGATAGTCATTAAAAAAGGATTACCTACTTATATCAAACTAGTGACCCACCCCGGCGACAAATTATATGTAACACAAAAACCTTCCTCATTTTTCACTCTTTATATTGGTGAAAACCACATAAAAAACCGTTCAGTAGTTTTTGAGTTTATCGCGTACAGACGCGGCGGGGGACTCTTCTATAGGCACTAATATGCAATGGTTATTATGATAAACGCGCGAAAGACCAATAAACGTAGCTGTACGAATCACAAAGCTATCAAAGACAGTATTTAATCCAATGCCGATTGCAATCACTACCTAGAGTACTAGACAAACAGTAGCAATGCGGCCATTAAGATAGCAGTGTAATAGAAACCCAATAAAAGCGGTTCTGTTCCGGTCAATGAACAAAGACCCCGATTGCAGGATCCGATGACAGCGCGTGCGCTACTAAAGACCAAAGAGGCCGATAATGCTTCGTCACTTTTTATTAGAGCCGTTGATTAGGCTATAAATAACTGTAATAAAAACCGTGTAATTAATTTTTAATCTGACGATAAAACAGCTAGACGAGAACGGATAAAGTGAGAAATGAATATATTATAGAAGAAGTTTGAAAGTGGCGCCAGTGATAGGAAAGTTGAAAGGAATCCGTTTGTCTTGGTATGGTCATGTGATGAGGAGAAAGAGTTATGATTATAAATGTGGATGGATGGAGAAGGAGACGACGGCCAAAGAAAAGATGGATGGCCTGTGTGAGGAGTGATATGATAGAAAAGTGAGTCAGTGATGGCGTAACGGGGGGACAGGACGGTATGGAAGAAGAAAACGTGTTGCGCCAAGTAACATGGGACAAGGGCAGGAAGATGATGATGACCATAAAACAGCTGGTCTCTTGTATACTAAATTTGAACTATACTGTACAGTACGATATAAATTGTATCGCGTCGTTTTACAGAGGAGTGAGGACTAAGTAGGGTAAGACAGAATAAATTTAGGTGCCTACTATACAAAATTCACTAGATGCGGGCAACATTGGATAGGTCGGTGGTGTGATTCCTTGGAGAGACGTATGTCCAGTGCTGGATGACTTTTGTGCATCCGAGAATTAATTGGAAAAATTAATGATATTTTTTAAGGTTACTGGTAAAACTGACATTATTTTACGGTCAGTAGACAACTAAGCAAAGACCCGGTTTGGTTAAGATCCAATGGTTGCATTGGCTCATCATATATTCTAAAGATCTTAAGTGTACAAAAATTGATATGCGACAAAAGCGACCCAAATATGGTCAATGGCCAATGACCCGAATCTTTTCCAACTCAATGAGGCATCGAAGGACCAAAAGGGTCTGATTATTATGCGTCAACGCTTTAATAAAAGCAATTGACTACTAGACTGGAAAACTAGGCAAACAGATATAGCTATTAAATTGATAGCCTCAAGCGCTACTGCTGAATGATGATTCCTAGGTTATATGAGGAAAATGGGAAATGGCCTCCTTCTGTGAGACCATGATGGTACAGAAGGAGACTGCCGAACGGGACCGTTAGAGGGCCGAACCCACTCGGAGAAGAAGGCGTCGTTGAGGCAACCGCCTCGATGCCTAAAACGACAAAACCCCGCCTGCATCATAGGCAGGCGGGTCTCCGGGGTCACGGGCGGTCAGATTGGGGACTCTGTTCGCCTACCAAGTGACTCCAGGAAAGACGGTGGCACATTGATCACGTGCTGCCGTGCACAGCGAGGCTCAGGCGAGGCGCTTTATTAACCTCCCCAGGGATGTGCCCTAACAGGCGTTGCAAAGAGGGGGTTCCGTCCAGGGTGGTCTTTTGAGAGATCACGCGGTTCCTTTTACGTGCTGATCACCGGGGTGGTTTTAGTGAGGTAAAAAGCCCACACTCCCTGGTCTTTACCCCAACCTTCCAGGCGCAAACAAAAATTTTGAAGATTTCAAGGAAGTATTATTCGGTTTTTCCAACTGGCAAGAAGAAAACCGAAGATGAAGATAGAAGATGCCCGGAGACTGGCATTGTGCCCTGTTGATTGGAATCCCTCCCCCAATCACATGGGACTTAAACATAACTGGCAAAATGTGGGTGTATTATTGTTGCACCCCTGCCCAACCCTTCAGGGAGTAAAAGTGTGATGTTATGTTAAAACAGCTTTTAAATCTATTCCAATCGGTTGTAATATCGATATAAGACAAGTCAAAAATGCAAATAAAGATTCACCAAGCAAAATCGATGATTTAAAATACCAGGTACAAGGTGACTCAAACTAAATAACTTACAGTTACGTGAATGGAAGACTAATACTACGTGAAAGAATTTAGGTTACAGGTAAAATTCTCGAAGAATGACTAACTTGCAATGTCGATTTAATATCTACTAAAGTAGGTATAGAAAAAGATGAGAAGAAGAAAAAAACTTTTTAACAAAAAATCAAACCGACTTCCAGAACAAAAAACTACAAAGCAAAAAATAACTTTCTTTTCCGAAGTCGGTGTCTTTGGTACCCATTTTTTTCAGTTTTGCGACACCGACTTCGGAAAAGAAAGTAATTTTTTGCTTTGTAGTTTTTTGTTCTGGAAGTCGGTTTGATTTTTTGTTAAAAAGTTTTTTATTTTACACTTTTTAGTTTTAGTAGGTATCGCCAATTAACATGATAATCATTGATGGCAAAAGTACATCTTATGACGATTCCAATAAGCCGAAGCGCGACTAGGATACATTGTTTTATTTCAGAGTTCCAATGCCTACCTTCCGGCTTCATCATCAGGACAGTTCAATGGTACCATTTTCATCAGTACCATTCATTTATAAGTATGTGCTTCATCATAGTCAGTTAACTATTCGAGATATTTTATACCCGTGACATACTTAGCATAAAGAAGTTCCAGTGGCCATCTGTGGTCTTCTTCATCAGTTCCACTTCACCAAATTATACTTTTTGAGTGCAAGTGATTGCATTGTTGATAAAAATACCAAAATCACTATATGTATGCCTATAATATTTGAGGAGTTCCCTCGATTGCTCTAGGATCCCATCATCAGATCCTGACCTGATGACTATGGGACCAACTAGGAAGTATACCCTTCAAAACAAAAGAAGATTTTTTGAAATCGGTCCAGGCGTCTTTGAGTAATCGGGGAACATACATAAAAAAAAAAGATTCCGACGAATTGAGAACCTCCTCCTTTTTTTGAAGTCGGTTAAAAATTTTGTACAAGACAAACAGAAATATGTGGACACTGTTAACGGACTTAGCAAAGAGACCGACGATAAAGAAAAGCGGGAGTTAGAGGACACTGCTGTTAATGAACGAAAGATTTTATACATCATTATTCGACGGTTACAAGTTAGTTCAAGAGAAAAAGTCAGTAACAACTTTAATCCAAGAACGCTTCTGAAACGTAACGATAGTAACGAAACTGTCATTTGACTGAGTCAAAAAGTCATAACAATACAATCGGCGGGCTATATTTTTATTTGACACATCCAAACTAAATCCAATCAAATTCCATGGACCAGCTCTCGTCAAACCAATTCTAGTACTACAATAAAGATACAATAACACTAAAAAAAGAAACTAAACAAAATCGTAAACGAGCAAGCCGATAATACGACAATTCAATTAGTTAGAGATAGTTGAAATGCGTCAGCACTAGTGTCCGAACGAACGGTCGGCTTCGGCTTCGGCGAAATAACGTCGTAGTGAGCAAGATCTCGCCTCAGCTAGTCGTAGGTAAATCCGGACAAGTACCAATGTGACTTTTTAAATTCATTTGTACTTTTCTAAGTTTATCTTGGACATAGCTGACAAGACAACGGTGAAGGAAAACATTGTGACGAAACCTCGACTTTAGCTAGTATATATTTGTTCCTCATAGGTGTAATTGCTGCAAGGCGTTCCCCAGTGCGAGGATAAAAGAAGCAAGTGCCGAAATTAAACGAACAATAACGAATGCGCGATAACGCAATGGAAGAGGCAACGGACGGGAAACAGTGGTCATACTGCGTTCCCAGTCACCATCGCCAGAAAATAGCCACATCGAAAACAAAATAGAAAACTTGCCAATCTTGAACTGAATTGCCTAAGGTTGTTCAATTCTTGACTTATGTTTATGATTAATCGGCTTCGGCTTCGGCCAGAAATCGATTTTCGCTCGGACACTAGTCAGCACTTAATGGCCACCCCTAATGGTATTAGCCGACATAAAAGGAGTTTACCTCAACTGTAAATCATAGTAATTGACGTGCTCGATGTGGGTCTATAAGTAAACACTATTGAAGAAAGGGAGGAAGATGAGACTGATGAATTTAGCAGGATAAGTGATAGAACAGATTGAAAAATGTGTATCGAAAGACCATGCCATTGACAGAAACATAGACAGAGCGGACATTACGTTTTCTGAGGCCACAATTTGGCCCGACTAGACCGAAGCAAACTTGCCACGCGATCAGCTGTATCTTTACTAAGTATCTATTTAATTATAAGGACCGTTTGATTGACAGGATTAATCTGATTAAACTGTTGATGGAAGATAATATTCTGTAAATTATGTAAAAATAGTTGATTGTCAATGATTTTTTGAATTTCTTCGATAAATATGAAATAAACTGTGAAACTTACTATATAAATTAAAAATAAAAAACAGAATTCCTTTATTCAATTAGGCCATGAACCGGCACTTTCGAAAGTCATAAAAATTTAAATGTAATAATAATTGATTCTACCGTCCATTCAGAAATGTAACTTGTTATGGAGAAGAACGGACAAGAAACTCCACAAACACATCTACACTCAGTTTTAAAACAAAAACATTACACCAATAACGTTAGCATTGTGTACTTCTCTTCAAGCATTTTAGTATATTCCACACACGTCAACAAGCATGGAATAGCGGTAACTCACGTCACCATCGGCATCAATATTATGTTGGACATACATAATAAAAAATGGTGCCAAACGCTTTAACGATTTCATGTACTATGGGAAATGTGTGGAGTTTTAGCTTTTATGGGTCCTTTAATTACATTGAATTCGCTAGAAGACGTATATAAGAAGCTGTAATGTCCGCATGCGGTAAATGTATAGAGAATTATGATTGTCCATGAATGTTTCTTCTTGAACTTGACCGTTGATTTCAAAGCAATCACAAGTAGTTTGAGGTGATTCTATTTCATTTGTCTGGACTTATTGGAGGATTACCGCGTTATCTTTTTGTTCTTTTCTTATTTCTTCATGTTTCTTCTTTCAAACATCTCAATTTGCCGCCATCTATAATTATCATCACCATCTACTCACCTCCTTTCTAGCAATATATAATTTTGCACACAATACATCCTTCGTCTGTTAGATCTTGCTCTACCCTTATAATATATATTGTATCCGCAATTTCTATCCCGTTTCCTAGTGAAATTGCATAATTCACTTTGTAGTCCTTTATAAATAGTCATCCTATAGATATTATATATCTATAATATATATAGCGAATGGAAACGCCGGGAGGGGACGCCCTAGAAAGACATTCATATACCTTATAGGTGATGTTCTTCAAAAACGCCAGGTGCGCAGTACTCATAACGGGCGTGTGTGTATGACTAGATGTATGAATGTGAGTGAAGCAAAAGAAGTATGTAAGGATCGTAGCAGGTGGCGTTCTGTAGTTTCTGCCTACCCCCATGGGAAAAAGGCGTGAGTTTATGTATGTATGTAATATATATATCCACATTCATACTTAAAACTTTCCTCACGACATTTTCCTTATTCCTCCGCATCACATGCCCATTCCGTGACAACGGAATGCCACAAAAATTTTCGGCCACCGAATACAATATTGACTACCATTCAAAAAATTGCTCACGATATGTAAGCACCGGAATTAATTGTTCTAATGTTAAAACAAATGAATGTTGCTAACCAAAAGAATAACAATAAAATCAAATATAGAAGCTTCCAATCACAATAATTAAAACAATTTGTTTAACGACCAATTACCTAATCAATCTGCCTAGTCCTAGCCTAATAAAAAGTATAACCCTTTGTTTTTATATCTGCACTTTTAAACGCTCATTTACGTATTTATGTTTACTCATTTATTATTATTTTATTCTTAAATAAAACTGTTCGCTCCGTCACTTGCCACTAGGTTTAATTGTTTCGGAGTCACCCAGTCGACACCGGCTATCGCTGAAAACCAGCGCTGTGGCTCTGTCTCGCACAGGAGTCCCAGCATTATGCTGAGCGATGACCGTTTTGCGTAGTTGTGACGCATACTTTGTAATTATTGTATTTGAGTTCTTTTTTGTTATTTTTATGGTATGCGTCGTGCCTGGCGCAAATAAACAATTTTTCTTTCTTTCTTTCTTTCTAGTCTTTGCCCAACTTTATTGGGGTCGGCTTCCAGTCTAACTGGATTCAGCTGGATACACTTTACATGAAGCAACTGCCTATCTGACCTCCACAACCCAGTAACTGGGGTAACGAGATACTTCTTGGGAAGACTGGTGGCAGATTTCAGGCTTCTGATCTGACTGCCCGTATCGACTGTCAAAGATCTAGAAATAATAGCCGAGACCAACGGCGTAATGTGTTTCCGAGGCACGGAGGAGTCTCGAACTGGATATGTCAAGAATGGTCACCCATCCACGGACCGACCTCGGCAATCGTTGCTTTACTTGGAAGATCGACCCGTGCGGTTGTTAATATTTAGCCACGAGCTCCTCCGACAATTTGTTTAACGACCATTATATGAATAAAACTAATTACCTATTATAAAAACTAAAAACCCAAATTATTAATTAAAGAGTACTCCAAATAAGTTGTGTGGTGAAACATCACTTATTTTGCTATCAAAGTTACGCGTATCTTGAATTTGTGCCAAAATTGTTACATACAAGAGTTACGATAGGTACCTATAATATTTTTGTAATGGTATATTTAGTAGCTTTCATTTGATACCCATATTGTTACGAAAACGAAAAAAATAATGTGTCAACTCCTTTTTTTGAGGGGGCGCCATATAAAAAAAATATATAGCCTGTATATATGTCATTTCTACAATTGAGACGAATCCAACGAAACCTCATAAATGTCATAATCCGTCAAGCCGTTTGGGATGTAGAGCGTGATATAGAAATTGACATCCATACACATATACGCTCGAAAAACATTACCCTCCCGCAGTCGGGTAAATACATCACACGACACTTTCAATATAGCAAGACTTGATCAGCGAAGTCATCCAACTCGTGCAAAAAAACGCAATCAACGCACGGACCAATAAAAATCTAGTATCAAAGAAAGATACTTCGTTTTTATTGTAATACCACTATAAATAGATACGAGATGAATCATTCAACTGCTCATTCAATTAGATTGAATCTTTTTTTATTGAGGGTAGTAATGAGCGATCATTGTGCAGGAAAGTATGACAAGAATGAATGTAATGTGTGGAACAAAAAAATTGTTTGCTTCTAAAATTCCAAAGTCACGCTTGCTCAGTTTTGCGGGAGAGTAGTACTGTTTCGGTATACTAGCTAGGATTTGGATAGAGGCAGTGTATCATTTTGGCAATGATAAAAACTTTTTAGCAAAAAAATACTACCGACTTCCAAACAAAAAATTACAAAGTGAAAAATAACTTTATTTTTGCAAGTCGGTGTCTTTCGTAGGTACCATTTTTTTGCGTTATGGACACCGACTTCTAAAAATAAAATTATTTTTCACTTTGTAGTTTTTTTTTTGGAAGTCGGTAGTATTTTTTTTTGCAAAATAGTTTTTTATTTTTCACTTTTTAGTTTTACCTACCTAATAGGCAACTTGCTTAGTAAGGTACCTATAACACCAGAATAGATTACCCGAATAACATGAAACTTGAACAAAGCAGGTGAAATGAGAGATCTGTGTACCCTTTTAGAGCGTACTGGCGTGATGTTATGTTATGAAATGGTATAAACAATAAACAGACATGCGATTGCAGCAATCTCGAGAGATTTTCCGTTATTTATTGAAGAGTTCTGTTGTATATGTCCGAAGTTCTTCATCAGATCTTCACCAAATTAAACATACTCTTTTAAACTAGAAAAGAATTTTCAAAAATTAAAATACAAAAATAAACGTACATAAAGTCGAACATAGAACCTTCTCCTTTTTGGTGAGTCAGTTAAAAAGGCAGAAGAAGATTCCTGAAAGAAAGGAGAACGCGAGTGGGGTATAAGAGTAATGGAAAATTGATGGCAATATGTGTCAAGGAATTTAGTTTTTCGTGAAGAATCAATTCCAATGGTAGTAGAAACAAGAAGAGACCAAAAGCATTAAAGACTATGAGAAGTCCTACAAATTTTCTAGAACGTGAGGTAGGTACTTTAAGTGGTACTGAAGATTATGTCAATGATGAGTTAATCGTACTCTAGATTACAAAGTAAGTACCTAGACTAATGTAAGTACCTAACTACCAAGTATAATGGCACTAATTGGGTCGGTTTTAGATTAACTATCGCATGTACACATTACAAATCCACCTATATAGGTACTTTTCGTTTCCAATACCATATTTAAGTGTTGTTTGATACTATTGATACCACCACAGACAAAAGGATGAATCATAGTTTTATAAATATAATTGGTAGGTATTTCTGCGACTTGAAAATAAAGAATGCCAACGAGACCTATGATATTTTCTTCTTTCATTCAATCTTTCGTTATGACTTTATTATTGTTTAATATCGTTATAATGTATTTTATAAACCAGTTTCTTTTCACATTTTCAAAAATAACGTGAATAATATTGTTATTTTTATTAACCGACTTCAAAAAAAGGAGGAGGTTCTCAATTCGTCGGAATCTTTTTTTTTTTTTTGTGTATGTTCCCCGATTACTCAAAGACGCCTGGACCGATTTCAAAAATTCTTCTTTTGTTTGAAAGTCTTCCTAGTTGGTCCCATAATCATCAAGTCAGGATCTGATGATGGAATCCTAGAGAAATCGAGGGAACTCCTCAAATATTATAGGCAAACATATAGTGATTTTGGTATTTTCATCAACAATGCAATCATTTGCACTCAGAAAGTATCATTTGGTGAAGCGGAACTGATGAAGAAGACCACAGATGGCCACTGGATCTCCTAAATGCTAAATATGTCACGGGCATAAGATATCTCGAAAAGTTAACCGACTATAATGAAGCAAATACTTATAAATAAATGGTACTGGTGAAAATGACACCATCGAACTGATCTGATGATGAAGCCGGAAGGTAGGCACTGGAACTCTAATATAAAGCAATGTATCCTAGTCGTGTTTGGGCTTATTGGAATCGCCATGAGATGTACTTTGGCTATAAATGATAATCATGTTAATTGGAGGTACCTACCAAAACTAAAAACAGAAAAATAAAAACTTTTTAACAAAAAATCAAACCGACTACCAGAGCAAAAAACTACAAAGCAAAAAAAAAATTTCTTTTCCGAAGTCGGTGTCGAAAAACGGGAAAGAATGGGTAGGCACAAAAGACAAAAACAAACAACGACAAAAAGTTGTCAAAAAATAAAACGCTCGTTTTGACAGCTATAAGGCTGCACTCACACATTCTTAATTCAGAGTCGGAATTCATAATCTGAATACCGGCAATGAGTCATAATCTGGAAAAATCTGAATGTGTGTGGGGCATAATGAAATTGTATGGCCGGGCTTTCTTAAATAATAATATGAATTCCGAGTCTGGATTCAGAGAGGAATTCAGAATGTGTGTTAGAGACCTAAAAATACTTTACTCGTTAATATAGTATATGGGTAACATAGTAATACATCAGGATTAAGAATTTGATTTTTGATTTTCTTACGTAGAAATTTATCGCGTCATATAAAATGAGAAACGTCAATGGACGTCTTAGATTGTGACGACTTTAATGTATAATTCATATAATACTAACCCACTTTGAAAACCAATACATCGGCTGTACGCTTTTATTATTAAAGTCCATTTTAGCACTGTAGATTATAATCATAGATCATGACTGAAGAAAACTGATTACTTCATAAGAAAGAAAAATATCCAATGGAGACACGAACTTGGTACAATTTTTTCACTATGTTTTCACTGATTTGTTTCGATAACGTCGACAAACTCCTAACTGAACGTAAAAACGACATATTCTTAACTTGGTCTTTGGATACGCAATCAATACTATAGATGATAGCACGCACCACAAATTACACTACTCCATCAACATTTCGCACACAATTCGAAATTCGAACACCAAAACCGTCTTCTGTTTAAATTTTTACATCAAATATTTCGAATTTCGAACAAGTTTCATTTTCGTCCACTGGCCACTCTTCGCACTCCAAGTTCAAAAACTACTTTTTTCTTGATTTCGAACAGGCACAGGACACAAAGCAACATTGATCGCGGCACTGCGGAATGGCGGCGCGTGCGCAAGCCGCAACAATACCTTGGAATGCGACGCGGCGTGTATTAATTACTGCTGTTGTTATATCATAGTTACCGGTAAGTGAATGTAGGGTGTGATTTAAGTAGGTAGGTCGATTTGTAAGTCTGAATGATGGAAGTAGGTTCTGCTAGTACTATCAATGAAATTGATTGATCTAATCATCGATTGTTAAATAATCGAAATATAAATAGATAAATAAACAATCGAAATCATCGCGTTAAATACCCGTGATATATACTGATCATCCAGTATCAGATCGTGTGTACTTTGACTTGATCTAGTCATAGCAGCAAACTAAAAAAGATAAAACCCGCCAAGTGCGAGTCGGACTCGAGCAAGAAGGATTCCGTAACATTATCGCAAAAAAAACAGCAAACAAATCACGGTTCTTGTATGGGAGCCCCACTTAAATATTTATTGTATTCTATTACTAGTATTTGTTGTTATAGCGGCAAATGAAACACATCATCTGTGAAAATTTCAACTGTCTAGGTATCACGGTTCATGAGATACAGCTTGGTGACAGACGGATCGCGGAGTCTTAGTAATTGGGTACGGAACCCTAAAAAGGTAAAAAAATGTTGACTAAAAAGCCAGCTCTTGAATATGTATCCTCCGACTGCACAGCATGATTTTCTTTTTGATTACGTATTTTAATTCGCTTTTTAAGCAGTCGGGTTTTTTATTTTTTTCCTTTACTTTTTTATTTATAACTTTTTAGTTAACTTTTTTTTTTTAGAATTATGTTCATTTAAACATATGAATGTTATATATTTTTGATAACAACCTCTTAAAATCCTTTATTTTGATACCCCACAAGATGGGATTGGAATAAAAAAAATATTGGGCTCCCACAATATGACGCCCAAAATCCGCTATTTTTCTATTTTCCAATTTAAATGTAGCCAGTTCGCAAGGTTCAGACAAATCGATTGACGTAGGAATCATCAAAATCAGCCAACACGTTTGGTCTCTAGAACGCCACATAAGAACAAACATACATAGACTAATAAACACATTACCCTCCTTCAGCAGTCGGGTAATTAATAACATCACGGCTACCACCGAAACTTTAGGCAGAGGCGTAGCTACTGTACACTCACTTTTCACATGTTCAAGTCCCAGCCATATTAGGCGAGCGGAATTCAGACACAAACAGACAGAGTCTGGCTTTATAGGCATAAATATGATCGGCACAGAATTTGGTAGTAGCAGTAGTTGAAACACTAGATTTAGTATCAGCTGGTTTTCATTTTGGAAAATCATCACATAACACAGGCGAAGCCACAGAAAATATAGGTAGTATAAGTAGAGCAAAACAAGCAGAGCCTACAACTGTATGGTGCAATAAAAACGTAAGTTATTACTTCATCAGCAGTAAAAAGAGAAACCATTCTTACAAAATTACTTTCGAACAAGTAAAACAATTACAGCACTGACACAATACAGCTTTAATTTTACACAATTTACACGCGACGTTAATGTCACAATTTATATAAAAATTGTGGAGAATGTATCGAACATGTATGACTACCAGACCAGGTGCGAATGACTCAGCCTAAGACAATATGCTTGAACTTGTAAATGTGAATGAACAAAATGTTCATCATAATATTGATGGGAAGGCTACACGGGTCGTAGGAGGCTTTGTTGAAAGGGTTACGCAAATTGACAACTCGTGTTTGCTTGGTTACGAAACGATGGTGACATCTTATATAGGAAGTCTCGAGATAGAATAACTAAATCTCATGTACTGAACGTCCTCAAGTGTTGGCTTTAGGATCGCGTAGAGATGCAAGTAACAACAAGTAAAAATTTCAGAAAGCGACCATATTTTTTTAAATATTTTTAAACTACATATTTTATCTAGAAGCAGACACGCTTCGATCAACAATCTATCGAACACGCAATTATGACACGATATCTTGCGAAAACATCCCGATTCAAGCAGTAAAACGCTCATAACTTTTGAACAGCTGACGCGATTTTCATTAAACATAGCTGAGAACACTCTCGATAAAGTCAAATTTAAAACAAAACAAGTAAATCAATATCGGTTCATCCGTTCAGGAGCCACAGACAGATACAGAAATACTCATATACACAAACACAGGTACACAGATCAAACTTATAACACCCCTCTTTTTCCGTCGCGGGTTAAAATAGTCCTTGCAGCTCCTGATTTGAGAACGATGTTTGTGATTAATAGTTTTTGACATGCCCTTACAGCTGGTGCCGGTGCTTGCACTAGTGCTGGCGTGCTGGGGTGCGTGTGGTGAGCGGCTTTATAGCTCCGGTACCATTCTGGACAAATGGTAGTGAGTAATCACGATGCGACTCACATTTTCTCTTGAGTACCAGGGGCGAGTGCTCTCGGAGGCGTGACCTACCGAAGATGGTCCCAAACACCTCGTAAGGGGTTGCCTGGTATTGTGTGCCGCCTTTTTATACCGAAAGGTGGGTGAAGGTGGCCACTATAGAAAATCTCAGTAGTTTGATTGGGTCATGCCCTTGCAGCTCCGGGACCATTCTGGAGAAATGGGAGCCAGCTTCTCTGGCGTCCCTAACGGGATTGAATCCGCTAGCACCAACAAGGTGCGCTGGTGCCGGTGCTTGCGCTAGTGCTGGCGTACTGGGGTGCGTGTTGTGAGCGGCTTTACAGCTCCGGTACCATTCTAGACAAATGGTAGTGAGTAATCACGATGCGACTCACATTTTCTCTTGAGTACCAGGGGCGAGTACTCTTGGAGGCGTGACCTACCGAAGATGGTCCCAGACGCCTCGTAAGGGGTTGCCTGGTATAGTGTGCCGTCTTATATACCGAAAAGTGGGTGAAGGTGGCCACTATAGAAAATCTCAGTAGTCTAAAGGGGGTATGCCCTTATTGCAGGCCCTTGATTTACAAATAAAAGTGACGAAAAGTACGTTCAAAGGCCTAAGCGATAAGATTCAAGTGCCAACAAGCGAAACTTTCTGCTAGGATCGCATTATCAGCGAACATGGCAGACAAAATGAGAAAAACAATTGCCATCTAATTTACACATTATTAGTATCCCTTAGGAGCAAGGCCGCCAAAAAAGTGCAGAAGTGTCAGCAGCTTTTGCCTCTGTAGCACAAAGCATTTTGTCCATGCCTACGGATTATAGTAAAAAAATCTTCGGGCATGCCATCAGCCAAATACATTGCCTACTGTCTCTGCAAGGCCTTTTATTTAACTATTCACTATTTAATGGTAAAGTTTAAAGACCCCAAAAGTTTGCCAATGGACGTGACACCTTGAGTAAGGCCTACCATAATAGGTACACAAGGCAGTCTTCAACACAGGCGGTACAATCATACACAATTTGTACGGATCTTACAACAATTTAGTAGTAAGTAAGAGTGTAACATTCTGATTCAAATCTTAAAATGTTGGCAACGACATCACACCATCAGCCAAATCACAAAAAAATCTAAGACTGATCTGTTTTAGACCTTCCAAAATAGTTACACAAGGTTTTGAGATAAGGAAAACAGATATTGGCAAGCTATTTACACGACTGCCTAAAAACGGAGTGTATTATGTACCTATTATATATTGCCGAAATTCCTAGTGACGTGGACATGACAGCACCAGTCAACCACATGGCAATGGCTCCAACACAGGCGGTACAATCACACACAATTTGATTCGCACGCACGCCAGAGTTCAACCACCTCGTTACGCAATCACAGCCACGGTAATGCTTTTTCATCTGTTTCTCTATTCGTTTACATTTAGGGCTGGCAGTATTTATTTTTGGGACTTTTTCTCTCAGATGAAGGATTTTTTTGCGGACGGTAATTTTTTGTGACACAGTCTGTCATTTTGTTGTAAAAGATTTTTTTTATGTTTTTTAAATTGATAATAATTATGATTCAGAAAAAAACATCAACAAGTTTTTTTGTTCCTTGTCATTTATTTGGACCTATACTTCATAAAAGATAGCTTGATCTCTGCAACATATGTAAAACTGACGTTTACGTTATTGTTGACCTGTCAAGCGCTATTGTTACTGTATTGATACTGTCAGCTGTCGCAGATATCAAGCTATCTTTTAAGAAGTATAGTTATGCAAAACAAAATCAACCCACACTATGACAGTTTTGAGAATAAAAAACTTTTTTGCAAAAAAAGACTTCCAAATGCAAAACTACAAAGAGTAAAATAACTTTATTTTTTGAAGTCGGTGTCTTTCGTAGGTATAATTTTTTTGCGTTATGGACACCGACTTCAAAAAATAAAGTTCTTCATCAGATCTTCACCAAATTAAAATGGGACCAATTTCGAAACATACTTTTTCAAACAAAAAAAGAATTTTCAAAATCGGTCTACAATTGCCGGAGATATCGGTGAACATACACACAAAAAAAAAAAAACAAACATAATGTCAAACATAGAACCTCCTCCTTTTTGGGAAGTCGGTTAAAAAGCGATTTTTGTCTAATTTGATTAAAGATTTTAAGGCAGTGGACATAAAAAATATGTTTACGGTAGATAATATTTTATAACAAAAGCGATAATCGGAGCCTCTTTGGCCAACATTTTGACAAAAATCGCTTATTCTCAAAACTGTCATAGTGTTGGGTTGATTCTCTTTTGCATAACTAGGTCCATTTTTAGTCGATTTTTTAAATCATGTTTGTTATTCATGTAATTTTGATTAGATTAGGGATCGAAAATATTCGGGCACACGTTTTTTTTTTTCCAAAATTAAAGATCAATCACACTCAATATAGATTTAAAAAAAATGCTATCCATATACCGACTTTTATTTTTGATTTATTCCTCGATCTTCATCAGACTAGTAACAAAAAAGTTCTACCTCTATGGTAGGACCTTTTTTAACTTTGTACACCCACGGCATTTTCATACCATAAAGAAAGTAGCATAATTGGTAGCCCTACCATTCGAGTTACAAGCCAGTGTGTTGATCCACAATCCACAACAGCTGAGTCAGACGAAACAAGTGTGCGTCACTAAAACAACGAATATAATTAAACAATAATTATCATAATTTCACGCTTAGCGTCACGAACATGCTAGCTTGCAATTAGTATTGCAAGCTGTAGGAATAAATTTGTACCTTAAGAGATATAATTCTATCTACAATTCAATATTTATTAGAAGTTTGGGTGTGCTTATCATCGAGTTCTATGTTTAGAGAGTCTATTCTAAGGTAGGTAAGGTAAATCAAACTTCTTTTGGATTTAACTCAAATTATTCTAGCTTAGAAAAAAGGTGCATATTACACTATGCTTTCATCGTAACTAACGTTAATCTGTCAACAACAATAGCTGCTCTTTCATCAGGAACAGACTTTCCATTTCTAGTTTAACTCTTTCCCCTGTTCTTAACCTCAGCTCATTCCCCTTACATTACATTCATCAATGGCTTTTACATCTTCACATTTCTTATGAGCATTAAGCCATACGTAAATAAGACATTCCACTCCAGAAGCTTCCACTGCCTCACTAACTGTCCCTCTTCTTTCCTTCTTCTCACCACTAATTTAAGATTTTTTCATCACACTTGCACGTAAATTGTATCTAAACATACAGGTTAACTTGGCTGTAATGCCCCATATAAAACCCTCGGGCTTTCTTTTTGTCATGAAACCCTAGGGCGGTAAGTAATATTTTTTTAATGTATGGCACAGCACACAGGTCATGCAAGTTCAAGCAAGGAGTTTACACGCAATTGAAAAATTGTCTTAAAATGTTATCTAAACAGGAATTTCTTTGCAATCTCGTTACATGTTACTTAAATACACTTAAACTTTAACTTTAATTTTAAAATATTGTGTTAAGCATCACGCTATACAAAATAGGAAGGGGCGGAGTCTTCTACTACAGGCATTATTTGTCTAAAAGAAGATTCCGAACACAACAATTGTAAACCAATTATTTGACACAATAAATTTTTTTTTTTTTTTTTTTTTTTTTTTTTTTAAATACTCAACTAATGTTCTTAATAATCGATTTTAATAGTTATAGTATGAAAACGTCGAAATTTATTATTTATTTTTACACTCCGTCATGGCTGTATACCTACGTAAGTATTTGTCATTAAAGTTCCTGAACGAAACACTGTATAATCTGTGGTGTGGGCAAAAATTCGCCAACCGCTTAAAAAAAGTTCACGTATTTCGTAATAACAGCTGTGCTGACTTGTGTATTAAAGCTATAATTCATAATTATTACTCGCAAATGTGATGAAAAACATTGTATGTATCACGGGCGGTACGGGAATTACGAACCTCGACTCAGAAAGCCCTCAGTCTTCGACTTCGGGCTTCTACTAGCGTCTCGATCGTAATTCCTTACTTACAGCCCTTAATACACAATGTACTATTAAATAATCAGGATGTCTGACAAGTGACAACCCTTACGCATCATACGCTACGGGATGATGAGAATAACAACGTAAACGAACGAGAACGCACACAAATAACTTGAGTGTAAAAACAAACAGTTTAGTTGGTACGAGACTTATCTCTTCATTGGTTTGTGTATCATTTGGGAATATAACATGTGCACGATTGTGGAGACTGTATTCCAATACGAGGTGGGCGGATATTGTAATGGAAAAGTAGTATATATGTTCATGTACTGAATCAATCCATAAGACAGCCATAGCTGACAGTAAACCCTTGACAACGAAGCCTTTACAACAAAGGGCCGATTTCAGAATTTTATCATTTCATAACGATAGAATATCGAGGAGGAGGAGCTCGTGGCTAAATAATAACAGCCGCACGGTTCGATCTTCAAGGTTAAGCAACGCTTGACGAGGTCGGTCCGTGGATGGGTGACCATTTCAACATACCGAGTGTCCTCCGTGCCTCGGAAAGCACGCTAAGCCGTTGGTCCGGGCTGTCATTTGAAGATCTTTGATAGTCGTTACGGGTAGTGAGAAGCTTCAGATTTGACACCAGTACAGTGTTACCCAGCTACTGGGTTGTGGAGGCCAGATAGGCAGTCGCTCCATGTAAAACACTGGTACTCAGCTGAATCCGGTTAGATTGGAAGCTGACCCCAACATAATTGGGAAAAGGCTAGACAGATTGATTTATTTAATAACGGTAGAACCAAACAAACAAGTTTAATTCCGCAAACAGTTCAACTAACACTACAAAAACCAAAGAAACATCACCAATTCTTTCGACATTTCTCTCACACGAGTTGAACCTTGCAAAAAGCAAGCCAAGTATCTACCTTGACTAGATAGGTACAGTACTTCGCTATGGGTTGTCAGGCTCACCAGGAAGTATCAAACTGCCGCATGCCTTAACGCTACTGAGCGAAAACTTAGGGCTTGAAAATTTATCGGATAGATAAGGGAATACAGTAATTAATCGTCTAAGGAAGTAGTGTTGGACGTTTGAATGAATCTTGTTGAAAGGGATTTGAATGTTTAGGGGTATTAATGCACCTTTGTATGGAATTGAGTAAGGAGATAAGGCGTCTAAAATAGAAATTTATAAGATTCAAATCTTTCTGCATTTTTTTTATGCGGTTTGTAATATAATACTTTACGACCTACTCTCATACCTACCAAATATACCTACATAAAAATCGGTCGAGCCGTTTCGGCGGAGCGCGGCCACCACAAACACCGTGACACGAGATTTTTATATAAGAAGACGTATGTCTAACCCTCAGTTTCCCACCTTAAAATTATCGCAGAATTAATGTGACAAATTGTCAAGCACGCGTTATCTGCTGTGATTGGTTGAATGAATTTTCAACAGCCAATCACAGAGGATAACGCGTGTTTGACAATTTGTCACATTAATTCTGCGATAATTTTAAGGTGGGAAACTGAGGGTTAGTTATTCTAACAGACCGATATTTATCAACTCAAAAATAGGTTACATAGTGAGATCTATGATCTTGATCAGCTATTTGTTAAAAGTGGTCTATTGAAGGAGGATGAATTGTCAACATTTTCCACCAGTGACCAGTCTAAAGACTGATTTAGGACGAAAATATACAGCAAAAGGAAAAAAAAAGTAAATTCAAAAAATCTAAAATCCCTACAGCTTAAAAAGCGAACTAAAAAGACGTAAACAAGGAGAAAATCATGCTGTGCAGGCGAAGGATACATCTGGTTTTGGTCAGCCAGCTCGAGAATATGTATCCTCCTTTAGTTCGCTTTTTTTTTAATTAACTTTTTTTATTTATAACTTTTTAGTGTTTTTTTTTTCAATTATGTACATTTAAATAATAGGTGTTATATATTTTTGAAATCACCTCTTAAAATTTATGGAAGATAATAAAAAAGAAAAGGGGACAATGAGAAAAGGGCCTAGCTGTGGATACAGGCACTGCGGTGGAACAATGCATGTACGAAATTAAAATTCTGCAAGCTTGCATTTTTTAAACCGAAATGACTACAGCTACTCCCCATCCCCAATTGCAGTAAACGATACATTAATTAAGAACCTCTAAAAAAGTACCTACCATTCTATTAATAGCGATAACGATTGTCGTAAATTAAAAAAAATATTCATTAAAAAACCTTTTTTTAAAACAAGCTTTTTTCGTATTCTTCTCAACAAACCCTTTCATTTGATACCTATATAATGGCAGTGCACAAAAAATAGCTAGTCCGCAATCTTGGGCCGTTCGCCATATTGGATTTAGAATGACGTCACTTAGCTAACCATGCATTGTCCTCCAAACTAAACTTGTATGCAAAATTTCATCTAAATCGGTGCAGGATAACTGCTTTAAAATTCAATTGAAAGATTGACCCGAATACACTTACATACATACATTGCAAGTTAAATAAAAGCTTGTAAAAATGTATGGGACTGGCATGCGCTACCGAAATCACAAAAAAAAATGGTATTTCGACAATTGCTTTCGCTATGCTAGTATTATATTATCTTTCCTATCGCTGATATAATGTCCCTTTGCCTAGAACCCAAGGTGTCTTCCATATGCAGTTTCTTAGAAGATAGCTGCAACATACGGAGTCCGTTCGACTTGGATGCAACTAGGAAGTATCAGTGTATCGAAGCGGTTGGCGCCGCTACCGCATGCCAGATGGTCAGGAAGCGAGAACAGATTATGGAGCATCATGAATTTAGATAAAGAATATATGAGTAAAATATCGCAGGATTTGAAGGAGTAATAATATCTGCCGGTAAACGCCCACAAAAGACAGTACACAACGCTAAATCGAACAACTCAACTTTTTTCAAATTCTGCACGGAGACTATGACTTATGAAGGTAAATTAAGCAAAAGGGGTATGTAAGAATCGTATCAGGTGGCATTTTGTAGAACTTCAGAAAAAGAAGTTTGTGTTTTAGGAGAACCTGTCCAGCCGTTCACTGCCGGTATAAAGTACTCTGTAATTTGTGTTTCAATAGTTGATTTCAAAGACATCTTCAGTTACTTTGCTTGGCAATAGATGCTCCTATATATATCTATAGATACCTTGAACTTCTGCTGTGTTCCTTGATTTTGGCTTTTTTATTCTAGAAAAGGGTAAGACTGGGTAAGACCAACTCACCGTCTATCAGTTGTCATACGAGTAAATAAACAGTGTCCCCGAACAATTCATAAGGAAAATTCCATCCATGTAGAGGTCAATGTTATTACCTTTTTATCTCGTCCAATGAATATTGTTGTATTATTAGGTGACTAGCTAAACCAATACTTGGTTATAATAATATTCATTGACTTCCTTATAAATAATAATAAGGTGATTTTGAATCAAAGTTACGGGGATAACTTGCTGGGATTACATCCGCTTTGATACACTGCATAGATGGCGGTGGCCGTGCGGTGATTATTTGCCTGTAAGCTCGTTGCCTCGCCTTTATGTCTGACTGCGAATATGTACAATCTACACATCATATCATATTCTTTGGCAGAATGAACGCAATATTATTTTGAATAATGTACAGGCTGCATCAGGAGTTGTTTAACTATACGGACCTTGTGGAAACTAGAACAAATTTCCGTGCGGTCAAGCGTTTTTGCCATACCTATTATTGGAATCAAATATAACAGCTCACAATGTTAGAACCCATTAATTTTAATCCTAATTTTTATCCGTGGTGCTAGGAAACTGGGCTTATCCCAGCTGTAAACGACCCTTTGTGCCTATTGGCCTTGTTTGTTCAGTCTGAAGTTTCGGAGTACTTTCGGTCGGACCCGTAACTTGGTTGACGGATTTAGGGACTTTCTCCCATTAGGAACTGGTTTAATAATGGTTTTATTATTACTGACTTACGGTCTGAGTTTTTCCATCTACATTGCAGATCCTACAAGTAACTATTTGGCATTACATTGCAAAAATGAACGTGGAAATCTATCAATTTCCAAGTCATTCAGTTCCTGAACGATAATAGCGGACCGTTTACAGTGAATGAATGAATGGGAGAGTGATTACAGATATAATAGGGGTGCTATTGTGGTAAAGTGATAATAGCTCTATAGTTTGTGATCATGGGAACACTGTCGCTGTTTCCATTTGTGTGGAAACATGTACATACAACACTAGTGGTTATGAGATAGAGATCGCTGGTTCTTAAGTGTACTAGGTAAATGTGTGGTTTACGCATTACCAACAGTGTGTGTGATACCAAGGTAAAAAATATGTATGCCTCCTTATGTGTCAATATTGTCAAGTAAGTGTCAAATGATTTGTAACTTACTATCTACTTTGGTAAATAAAATGAATGCCGACTTCAACCATCCCTCAAAAGAATCAACAGTATAAACCATTTTTTTTTCCAACCGCGAAGTAAACTACGTTTTACATGGTCTACTGCCTAAAGGTCATTGACCTTAACTTAAATAACAGAAATGGCCATTAAGAAGATATCAACTGTTTGAAAAACAGTTGATATCTTCTTAAAACGGAAAATGACTTTATTTTTGGAAGTCGGTGTCTTTGGTAGGTACCAATTTTTTGCGTTATGGACATCGACTTCCAAAAATGAAGTTATTTTCACTTTGTAGTTTTTTATTTGGAAGTCGGTAGTATTTTTTTGTAATAAGTGTTTTTTATTTTTCACTTTTGAGTTGTACCTACCTAATAGGCAAGTAAGTTACCTATAATGCCAGAATAGATTACCTGAATATCATGAAACTTGAACATAACCGGTGAAATGAGAGTGTACTAAGGTGAACTGTACACATCTGCGTACCCCTTTAGAGCGTACTGACATGCTATTGCAGCAATTCCGAGAGATTTGCCCTTATTCATTGAAGAGTTCTGTTGTATATCTCCGAAGTTCTTCATCAGATCTTCTACAAATGAAAATGGGACCAAATTCGGAATTCACACTCTCAAACAAAAAAAGAATTTACGAAATCGGTCCACAATTGACGGAGATAACGGTGAACATACAAAAAAAAAATGTAAAGTCGAACAAAGAACCTCCTCCTTTTGGTAAGTCGGTTAAAAATTAGTAGTTGTAGCTGACAAGCATTAAATAATCTTTTGCGAGAGTCATAAAAGTTCTAAAACTGAAAGATCTGAGACTTAAAAGAAACAAAGATTTCAAAATACCTAGTAGGTAATTCTTTGATCACACAAATTCTTCAACACTACATTCCTCAAAAACAAACAGTTAATTTCTCACAGAATTCGCTTAAAAAAACCGTTTTACGCGTCATACTCTCATCAAGTAACTACTAGAGGGGCCCGTTAGGTATCTATAGTAAAATTTAAATCCGATCGTCCGTCCCGCGTCCGGCTAGTCGTCTCGGTCAACGTACCCGATTGTCACGGAACGGAACACAGGAAGCATAGGCAATATTTAGGGGAGAATGGCGTGAGTTGGTTTTTTTGACAGTGACATGTGAAACATGCCATCTTTGCCCACATTTTTCGAATAATTACAATTTTAATACGATTTTTCTATGGAGACGTAAGTATTTTACTTCATCAGTTACAACTGTAATATCATATGAATGTGTTAGTATAGCTAAATATACTATTATTCAACATTTAATTCAAAATTTGTTCGTTTTTGTTGGCGGGCAAAGTTATCTGGGCCTTTAGCCAAATTTGCTCACATTGATTTATGACGCAAATATGGCCTTTATGCAGATGACATAAAAACCAGTACAAGAAATTTAGTAAAGATGGTGTTTACTTTAGGAATGTAAACGACATTATGAAAAATTTCTTGCTAATATGACTGGGCAATGTTATCCTGTTTGCACTAAAACGATGAGTTCCAACAAGTTACTAAGCGAAGTTAGCAACAGACACAATAGTCAGTATTGCCATACATATAACCTATTTTCTAACACGGCCAATCAATGTTGCCAATTTATTAAGATATGTTTGCACATCAAGGAATGCTTATAAATTATTTTTTGCAAAGTTTCCCTTGGGGCAATTTTGGCATATTTTACGGTATATATTGAATAAAACCATATCATTGCCTTTTTACTTTTTTATTTGCATTCAGATATAGAAAGACGTTCGAAACGACTTCGCCTTTAAAAAAATGGATATCCTTGTTTGGTACTGTTACTCTGTTAGATGGATTCCATATGCTAAGCAGTGCGTATAAGGATTGCCGTGTCGATTATGTTGAATGTGTTTCTAATGTATTGTGCTTCCGACATTCCGGCCACATCGGAAGTATTGACCATAAATAATTTATAGTACTATTGAATTTTTAAGTAAGTCACTTTTTAGTGACTCTGGACTTCGTTGTTTTAAGCCAACCCCTTAAGGTTTAATCGAAAGGACAGCATGATTTAGGGATATACTATTTCATAAAGGGTATGAACAGAAAACTTAAAAGTGCCTAAAAATGCCCTTCGAAAGACAAGATACCCTTGGACATCCGAGCAACAATGAATTCAATACCCCTTAAATAAATTATGAGTAAGCCACCCCCGCTTTTCCCAAGAGTGTAGTAAAAAACGTCTGCGGTGGTGTAGAGACTCGATGCTATCTGCTTTTTAACCGACTTCAAAAAATGAGAAGGTTTTTGTTACAACCATCAACCTGAGATCAAAAAGCCGTATATTTCTAGTAAATAGATAATATCAATTTTATTTTATAGACACAACCATTCGATTCCATCCCGAGAAGAGAATGTTTGTGATTTTTAAGATTCGGCAATTGCTCCACTAAACTTTTTGTAGCTAAGTTTGCTTTAGTAGGTATTAATGCGTCTTTAACATTTTCAACCATAAACATTAAAATTTTGTGGCGTTCTGCGCAAGCATTCAGTTCGGTTTGGAATGAAACGTTAGTCAAATAGCGTGCGAAAAGCTCCGCTGATCATAATTTTGGATCCAGCCTTTGTTAGCAAGAATCACGGCTCCTTGATTGTAGAACTGATTGTCAGTAACAGGGCCCCACACCATTTACGGGCCTTAATAGTTTTGCTGCTACTTTTTGGCTGCCAGTTTCAGCTTCATAGTAAAATTTATTTCATAAAACCGGCAACGAAGGTGAAGACCATAAATTGGTACCTCTAGCTACTTACAGTACAGTTATTCATAAAGGTGGTTTTATTACACGCATATTTAATTTACGATATTGCATGGTAAGTTTCCGTGTTTATAATCGACCAAAAAATTAACAGTTTGTTCACTTTACGCGTAATTATTTTTGTTGTGTCTTTCTGTTGTGTTATCTGTACTTTTTTCAATCTGTTGCCGCCAAAATCGTATTTTTTTTTATACCAGCAGTGGTTTCTTTGTGTGATAAGCTTGCCCACCTCTCTATTACAAACCACTGCAACTCCAGAAAACTAGGATCAACAGTAGCTACCACCACACAAAAGTACTGAGATAATATTTTTTTTAATTTATACACAAAACACTTAACAGAGAAAAGAAAGAATACAGATAGAAGAGCACAAAAAGGTAAGGCAGGTTTTGTTTATTAACACATTCTGCAAGTCTAATATAGCATTTTTTCCAACTAGGTACATTTTACCAAATTTTCAGTTGCACTTAAAACATTTTCCAAGTAAGCGTTTGGGAGTATTGATCCTGCCGACTACAGCGCCTGCCCGTCAGTAATTTTATGCAGTTTTCTTGAATAGCATTAGTCAGCTTTTACACCCATAAGTAGGTAAGCAGAAGTTATAATAATGTTCTCTTAAAAGTTACAGCAAAGAGAGAATTGGCACGTTTTAATCCCCCGACGGAAAAAAAAAGGAATACCTATTATAAGTTTGACGTGTGTACCTGTGTTTGTGTAATTGTGTATCTGTCTGTGGCGTCGTAGCTCCTAAACCGATTTTGATTTAGTTTTTTTGTTTAAATGATAAATGATTTTATTTCTGTAAGTTGGTTTGTACAAACACTTTTACATGTCGAACATATTTTTAAAACTAGATGAGGTCGGCGTTTCCTATCTGACTACTCTGAGAAGAAAGGCCGAAACAAACTCAGAGGTCACAGTCTCTTTTAAAGTCCTGACAAAATCTTGATTAGATCATGTGAAGACCATGTAGAGTGATGTCTGAAATGGTCTTTTGAGGAAAGAACCAGCCAGATTGAGTGGACCTGTCCAGTCAGTGCACGCATTTGTCAATAACCAAGCAGCTAAACTCAGAATTTAAGGAGCTCAACGATTCGACGAACAATACCAAAGAAAGGACATTCGGGTAGGCCGCATAAACTACTCAAACTGCCAGACCATGATTAAAAACTAAGATAAATTTAAATAAAAACAAAAAAAAAAATATCCACATAGTCTTCACATTCACAATAATTAAAATAAAATAATATAATACTTTAAAAAGTAAATATTCTTGTCATTGCAAGAAAACCAAAAAAATAAAAAAAATATTTATAATAACAAAATGCATAGTGCAAAATATAATAAAAAAACAAAATTAATTGGAGCAGCTCAATTCCAAGCCTTTTTGTCCTCAATGTAATCTTTTGTTGTATAAAACGCTTTCTGGCACAACTTACGTTTAATGAAAGACTTGAATTTATTAAGACTTAGATCTTGCACGTGGCTTGGAAGCTTATTATAAAAGCGTACACATTGACATCTAAACGAGCCACCTATTTTCTTGAGCCTTGTTGTAGGTACTACAAATTCGTGTTTGTTCCTAGTATTTATGTTATGGATATCACTGTATTTTTTAAACAATTTTATATTTTTATGGGCATATAAAAGATTTTCATAAATATACTGAGAAGGCACAGTCATTACATTAATCTCCTTAAATTTCTCTCTGAGAGAGTGTCTCGGGCTTAATGTATAAATTGATCGAACAGCTCTTTTCTGCAAAACAAAGATAGTCTGGATGTCGGCGGCATTTCCCCACAACAGAATACCGTATGACATTACACTATGAAAATAACTAAAGTATACTAAACGGGCTGTCTCTATGTCAGTTAAATTACGAATTTTTCTAACAGCATATGCTGCGGAGCTTAGCTTCTTTGACAATTTATCTATATGTGGGCCCCACTGAAGCTTAGCATCCAAAGTTAAGCCTAAGAATACTGTGCTATTTTCAGGATTCAATTCTTCGCCCTTTATCAACACATCGGTTTTCACCTGCCTAACGTGAGGTAGGGTAAACTTAATGCATTTGGTTTTTTTTTCATTAAGAAGTAAATTATTAACATTGAACCAGTGAACTACTTTTGAGATCGCGCTATTTACATCGTCAGTAACCAGCTGCTGACGTTTAAGTTTAAACAAAAGTGAAGTATCATCCGCAAACAACACTATATCATGGTTATCCTTTATGAGGTAAGGCAAGTCATTAATATAAATAAGAAACAAGAAAGGACCAAGAATCGAGCCCTGCGGGACTCCCAACGTTTGAAACGTAAAGTCACCTTTCAATCAAAAAACAACGTAATCATAATATAACATCATAAAATAATACAATATAAATTATGGGGAATCTCTTGGCATAATTTTTTTAGGCATAAGGTTGTTTGGCATAATCTTTTCGCATAACTTTTACCAGCACAATAATACTGCGGCATAATAATACTATGGCATAATGCAAAGGTTAGCATAACTGTCACTTGGTCTAATTTGTTTTGCCATAATTTGGAGTTGCATAAATATTTAAGGCATAATATTTATTCGTCATAATTTATTTATGTTCAAATATGTACATATTTGAACATCGAAAATTAAAATACCTACGGGTAAAATGTCAATTTTCAAAATATTGACAACAAAATATCGATTGTTAATTGTTTTATCTTAGCTAAAAAAGGCCTTATTATAATTATTTGATATATAGACTCAAATTAATATTAGCCGGTGCGGCGGGGTGGCCTTTGGGCCACACTTGAGCCGCGAACATGTTTGTTTTATTCCAAAGAACATTATGTGTAAATATCATTATGCGTTTATAACATTATGCTTTATAAAATTATGCATCATTATTATTATGCCAACAGTAATTATGGCAATATACATTATGGCAAAGCATTTATGCCTAATAACATAACGCGTAATTATCATTATGCTGAATTTCGTTATGCCAATGTAAATTATGGGAATATATATTATGCTTATCATTAGTAAACCTAAATTATGTACATCTACGTAGCATGAAATAAAAATGTTTCGGGGTTTTTATAATTTTACTTGTTACATGCTGTTTATTAACTTGCGGATATGTCTGGTTGTAACTTAATACCTAATCAAATTTTGGAGTACTTCCAAAATTTCTTGGTTCTTGTCCGATTAAGTTTAATCTTAGCATAACTACCCACTTCATGTAACTTTGGAGGCAATGCACTTTGCAGTTATTTGGTACAATGGAGCTATGCAGCTGAAAGGTGCAAAAAAGATAGATAACAAATCTTTTAATGAACACACAATATTTTATTCTTTCATATCGTTTCTAAATTTGCCTTATACTCCGTGCCAACTGCCAAGCCGTCAAAACTTCAGCTCCGGAAACAAATCATAAAAACACAAATCAAAGCATTTTCGCTGAATTTTTTACGATTGAGAATTCCAAAGTTTATTTTCAACTTCTTTTTTTGTTCAAATTTCGAATGCGTGTCCAAAATAATCATAAGTTTTCTTTCAAATTCATAAATGAAAGAATGCCAATCACATCAAAGTGACCGGGTGACCCAAGTCGGATATGATCGTGTATTTCCGTACTATGTCGGGTAATATTTCTCAACACACATTGATAGTAGTGAATGCTATTTCAAGACAAGAAGGTCAATGTCTGCGGTTTACGACCACATGTATGTAAAGAATAATTGTTGAAAATGAGGACATAGAAGCAGCGGGAATGTGCGTAGGGAAGCGATTTAGAAAATGATTGGGCAAAAAAAGATCTTTTGGAGCTGAACCGAGCGTTGAAAATCGAATAGTGCGCTTTTATTTAGGAAATAGGTATCTAGAAGGTATCTAGGTATCTAAAAGTGTTAGTGAAAATAGGTAGTAGGAGTACTGCAATGGAATAGTATAAGGTGCTTCCAAATTTTTCATAGAAGTCAATGGAAATAGAAAACCAAACCGTAAATATAATAAGAAAAGGCAACCGACCCCACCTCATTTTGTGTCTTAAGTGAACATTCTGCCGAATTACAGCATATAAAACTGCAAGAGGGGAGAATTCACAAAATAAAGGGGTGTAAATAATTCAACTCAAGTACTTACTTACTCGCCAAATAAAGCCCAAGTTTACCAAAACCCTTGTGTACGGGGGCGTCTTTCTATATACTTACCGCCACTTGAATGAAGGGTTTGTAAAACAAAGCATTTACAAGAATGGCCATACTCAAATAGTACATTTCGTGCCGAGCACAAAAAGACAAGATTTTAACACGAGCGATGTAGCTAGTAATTTCCAAATTTAATATAAATAAAATAATTTTCGAAAGCTACATGCGAGTGTTAAAACAAAGTCTTTTTATGCGAGACACGAACGATTATTTTTCGACTACCTGATGAGATTACTTAATTAAATGCAAATAAGTTCCAACAACAATTTATTAGAAACAGCTTAAAATTAGTTTTTCGTTCAGACTAAAAACCACATACTACACACACAATTAACGCGCGCTTTTTCGTGAGGTAACAGGTTCAGTATCATTCTGCCGGATGGAGCGGTGGAAAAAGCGCGGGCGTGGTGGCAGAATGCGTCTACCAACAGTATCCTATTCAGTTGCGTACTTTTTCTTTTTTTTTAATTGTAATTTTTTCACTCGAAATTGGAAGCCAAAAAAAAATTACGTTTGTAATGATATCAAAACTCCATACAAAAGTCATTTCGTAACTGTTATTATGTGATTTTGTTATTTTTTTTAATATTATATATAATATTTCGAAACGAATTTCTTAGGCAATGTGTTACATAATAGACAAGGAAGTGGAAAAAGGTTTATTTGTTTTACCAGTTTTAAATTTTCCCTAAGGATTTTTAAACCTAGAATGTTAAAGAAAGTAGTCATTTTTTGAACTCACAAATAACAGAGTTCATATTATGCAGTCTAAAAATCAGTCAGTGTAATATCGTATTTAGTGGAAAGAAAAAAGCATTTAGATAAATTGACAACCTCCTTCTTTTTTGAAGTCTGTTAAAAAGCCACGAAACTCATTGCTCCGCAATAAAAACATGAATGAGATGTCGGGTCGGCTTCGCGCGGTTTTCATGGCCCGAAGTCAAAACGAAGCTATACCTACACCCAATTTAGCCGCATGATTCACAAATGTTATAATAACTGCCTACGTTAATCGCGGAAACTGTATATTTAGAAAATTAGAACACGATATTCAGAAAGTTTGGGCTTCATTAAGCGAAAATTAGATTGTTTCGTGCTAAAATAGGTAGGTAGTTTATAGAATCAGTGTCATTTTAATTGAGGAATTCGTGTTATAAATAGTAAAGCAATGGACGGGTAGATATGCGAATTTACGCTACTCTCGTATAAATTAAATAAAAAAATTGTTTCATTAGACGAGAACTGTATTTTTACAGGCATTTTACTGCCCTCATCATTGAAAACACAATGACTACTGTTAATTTCTAAGCAAGGTCTAGACGCGATTCGATTTATGGATACTGCACTGATAGGCAATATAAATTACATTTTTTTTTGTGTTCTTGATTCGTGATGCTAATCGACCGGATTGAAATTTTCTTACAAAAACGTTTACGCGATATCCGACCGATATCGTCAATAAAGGCGCCTTTGTCAACAGGCCGTTGCGTTTTTGTTTCTGTACCAAATCCTTGGCCTTGGTTGACCGGTAGAGAATGCACCAGGCATACGCTTTAGTGCCGTAAAACGGTAACTTTCTAAAGCATACCCCTCAGTAACAGCTAGGTTAAAAGGTTTGAAAAAAATATATATTTATTATTGATTCATGTACATAATTTGGAACACAAGGTTTTTTCGTGTAACTAATAGTTTTGCTTTAAAAAAAATATTAACAACTCGATATTTTTTCGCAACTTTTGGAAACTCCTCCAAAACGACTTGGATGTTTAAAAATATTTTTATACAGAAAAATTGATGGCTGGAATTACTTCATACCTAACATAGCATATGTAAATCAAATAATATTTTGCAAACAAAACTGTTCAAAAGGAGGTTCAATTTTGATATTTTGGCACCGAGCGGGCGCACGGCCAGTACTGCGTTACATTGGGGCGTATATATCACCTTAAGTCCGCCTTTGTGCCTACTTATTTGTGTGCATGAATTCTAAATTACCCATAAATAAACTAGCTGACCCCCGGGGCTTCGCTCCCGTCAACTGGCTACCTACCTACCTACCCTGCCTACTCTGCCTGCCTGCCTACTTACTATTTTTTATCTATCATCAATAGTTTTCTCACCGCACCCCAAAGAGTGAATGTTATAGGCAACATTTTGCTACCTTGGGTTACATTATTGCAATTTTCATAAGGATCTCTATTTTTTATGAAAATATATTATAGCCTATGACACTCAGTAATAATGTAGATTTCAACTGGTGCAAGAATTTTCAAAATCGGTTCAGTAGATCCAGGGATTACCCCTTACAGCGTCACAAACTCACAAACTTTACCTCTTTATAATATTGGTATAGATTTGTACAGATGCACTATACGTGTACGCGCTCGGCAAAGAATCTGTACCAACCTTCCTGATATTAACTTGACTCTGGCAAATGCACAAGATGTGCGAAGCCAAACTCCTCTGACGAGGAAAAAAAAAAAAAAAAAAAACCTTCCTGATTGTGTCGTTTCGGTACAGATTCATCAACCGACCATCCGAATGGTCCCTAACTGTGTTTACAATGACAACGGCAAAACAGCATTGTCTTATTTCTTTGATGAGCATGGTTTACTATCTTCTAAACGTAGATTTGATAAACAAAGATTTATTATTAGATCAACACAGCGACGACGGAAGCTTAAAAAAATGTTTACGATATCACAGAAATGTCGGCATTTCATAGACTCGAATGAACAGAGGAAGTCTGCCGTTTAATATCCGGACTGCTATGGAACTCAGTGGAGTAATTTCCTTTTCAAATTATAATATCATAAAAAGGTGTTTCGGCCCTGAATCAATTTCATATCGTCCGGGGTTTAATGTGTGCTTCGTAATACACATAATCTTCATTATTAAATGATTTACAAACACACATACCTGAATTTAGTATGTACACATGCAGCTAAGGAGCATTATTTGTAACTAGCTGTCCCCTAGCTTCGCTCCCGTCAACTGGCTACCTACTCTACATACATGAAGGTTGCGTAAGTTTAACAACCACTTGTGCAGCGCACGCAACGGAAGCTCTCAAAAAGGAATAATTTTGCGCGTTTTTGCAACATTTTTTATTTATGCTCTGCTCCTATTGGTCGTAGTGTGATGTTATATAGCCAGACCCTTCCTCGATAAATGGACTGTCCAACACAAAAATATTTTTTCAATTCCAACCAGTAGTTCCTGAGATTAGCGCGTTCAAACAAACAAACTCTTCAGCTTAATAATATTAGTATAGATAACGATATTATTGGTTGCCAACAAAAATGCTTCATCCAAACAAGCTTTCGGAAAAAATACTTCGAATTAAAATATGCTTATAAGTAACAAGTATCCAAAAGCGGACTCATATTATGTACTATTGTACACAGGTAGGTAAACAAAAATCTTTCAATCTTTATCGAGTAAAACCTATAAGCGCCCAAGAAATCTCACAGATTGCACCAGACGGAATAAACTCGGAGAAAAATGCAATACCGGAGACATGAAAGAACTCTAATATCGGAGAGTATCTAGTGCAGTGAGCTGACATTATTACTAGGTCATCTTAGTTCACACTGGGTATGCAGGCTACAAAATCAATCTGTCTAGACTGTGTTTCCAACTTTGTCGCGGTTTTCCAGACAAACTAAATGTAGCTGAGTATTTTTTATGGAGCAACAGCCTACCTAACCCCCAACCCAGTAACTGGGTACTACTGGGTAGCACTATAGACTGGTGTCAGATTTTCCTTGACTTATCTTCTGACCATTTCTGACCAACTTGGACAAACGGCTTTCCGGGACACAGAGGAGTTGCAGTTTGTAATGGTCTCCCGTCCACAGACCGACGTCGGTAAGGGTCCCCGCACACGGGCCACTGGCCACAGCCACAAACGCCGCCACGAGAAGCTAGAAGCGGCTACAAAAGTAGCTGAAACGCGCAACAGCCACTTGTGGCCGGTGGTCAACACTTGCGGTCGGTGGCTACTTTTTTTAACTCATGCATGCAGTATCATAATGGACTCGGACGAAGAAGGTTTAATTGCGCTGCTTCTAATAAAAAAACGTCGTCGTAGAAGACAAAACTGTAGTTATTGTATGCATCCAATTTTAACAAAAGTCGGGGCATCGCGCGAATGGCGTGTGGCGGCGTTTTGTGTCGGCGTTTAGTGGCCGGTGCGGGCCAGAAGAAGCGAGCAGCGACGATTTGTAGCGTGTGGCGGCCACCGGCGTCAACCGTGTGCGGCGAGTCCATATAAAATGTATGAAAACTACAGGAAATATGCCGGTGGCGTCGTTTTGTGGTTGTGGCCAGTGGCCCGTGTGCGGGGACCCTCAGTGTTGTTTATGTATGTAGGCCAGAACGGAGTGAATAATAGTACTAGTATTACGACAAGACATGATCAATTGATGCCAATAATAGTCTCGAAGATCATTCACGAATGAATTGTGCCATCAAATTGTTAGGTCACGCATTTCTCGTCGTTTATAGCTTAGAAAAGATGACTAATGGGCTGGACACATCAATGACTAGGATTGGCCTTTGGTCCTTAAACTAGGCTACGTAAAGGACATGAATTAACTAGGTTATTACGAGTGAAGAAGGGCGGAAAGTTTGTAGACAAGGAGAAAAAAAAGTTCAAAGAATCTCGTATATCTGAAAACGGAGTGTACCCCTTTGTTGCGAAGTTAATTACTGCGATGAACGTTACAGCGAATGTTTACTATCTTGACGTTTGTTGTTGCGAAAGTTCTTTACTGCGATGTACGTCACTGCGAAAGTTTACCATTGCGACGTACGTTAAGTGTAAACTATCGCAGTAAAGAACTTTCGCGACAACGTACGTCGCAATGGTAAACTTTCGCAGTAACGTACATTGCAGCAAAAAACTTTCGCGACAACGTACGTAGCAATGGTAAACTTTCGCAGTAATGTACAGCGCGGTAATGAACTTCGCAACAATGGGGCACACCTCTGAAAACGCGGTTGAGAAAATAGTCAAAGCTGTGGGCAACACTAATGCGGGATACATGGAACTATGTGGCAAGGAAAGGAGGCATACCAATCAGATGATATTGAATCTAATGGAATAGTTTAGTTAGTTTGACTTGAAACTTATACTTCACATTGAGAAGGCATTCCATCAAATTGCTATTCGAAAGCTCTTACATCGATGACTGCATTATTTTATCGCTTCAGTTTTACTCTCATCAATCTAAAGTATAATATCTAGCTGAGTATCTAGTTATAGGTATATTTGCATCCAAACGATCACACGTCGGTTGATCGATTGCCGCAAATTGCTTACAGATGCGCATAACTAATGCTCGATAGCAATTTGCTATTAGAAAACGTTTTATCAAATGTGTCTTGAAGAGCTTTTCAAAATAAACGATGTCTCACGTTCTTGGCTAGAGAGATTTTACCAAAGTAGATATTCATGGCAGTTGAAGACGAGTATGTAATGTCGAATTTTGAGAGAATTCTAGGATTAATTTCCGTAAAGTAGAGATGGATGAACGTAGAGGTTTTCTGCAGTTTCTGCCTAACCCTATTGGAAAAGGCGTCAGTTTATGTATATAAGACTAGCTGACCCTCGGGGCTTCGCTCCCGTCAACTGGCTACCTATCTACCTAGTCTGCCTACCCTGCCCCTATCCTGCTTACTCTGCCTAACCTTGCTACCCTGCCTACCTTGCCTACACTGGCTACCCTGCCTACCCTACCTACAATTTTTTATCCATAATAGTTTTCTCAGCGCACGCCAAATAATGTATTTTTAACCCCCGACGGAAAAAGAGGGGTGTTATAAGTTTGAGGTGTGTTGCTGTGTATCTGTGTATCTGTGTATCAGTGTATCTGTGTATCTGTGTATCTGTGTATCTGTGTATCTGTGTGTCTGTGTATCTGTGTATCTGTGTGTCTGTCTGTGGCATCATAGCGCCTCAACGGATGAACCGATTTTGATTTAGTTTTTTTTGTTGGAAAGGTGATTGTGTCGAGAGTGTTCTTAGCTATGTTTAAAAAAAAACGGTTCAGCCGTTCAAAAGTTATGGGCGTTTTACTGTTTGAATCGGGATGTTTTCGCAAGATAAATGTGTCGGGGGTTTTTTAAATTTTTAAATTTTACTTGTACAGGCAACATTTTGCTACCTTGGGTTACATTAAAGCAATTTTCATAAGGATCTCTAATTTTTTTAAATTATATTATAGCCTATGACACTCAGGAATAATGTAGCTTTCTACGGGTGAAAGAATTTTCAAAATCGGTTTAGTAGATCCAGAGATTACCCCTTACAACGTCACAAACTTTACCTCTTTATAATATTAGTATAGAAGTATAGATATGAAGAAAAATAACTCAATGGTAGCATGTCGGCGGACAGGACGGTATGAAAGAAGAAATCTTGTTGCGCCGACCCCAAGAACCACGTGACAAGGGTTGGAAGATGATGACTACCGATTTTCTTTACAATTTCTATCCCACGTTCAATTCATTCAGCTCTCGCCGAGTCCCAGTATTCCCAGTGTTATTAAAATAGCCCGTCTAATAGACTCGTTATAAACTCAGCCCGGGATACCGGCAGGTTAGTAGAACAACGAACGTTTACACGGAACGGCTACATCAAATAGAGTGGTAATTAGCACCATCCTGTGTTATTAGCAAAATTGAGCTGTGTACAGTTTTGAACAAAGCGATTGTCCTACTTCGTTATTGAATAGATGATGGCTGTTTTTGATATCATACTCAACTGTCAACTGTTTCCGTATTTTAAGGGCTTTTCGCATTCTGATTTCAATCGTAAACTTCCAAAAACCTGACTGCCTCTGGACAAGTGAATTTCTATCTACGATAGCGTCGCTATAGCGACTGGTAAAATGTCGAGCGCTATCGAAATGTCACAAATATTTCGACAGAACCTCTGAGGCTCTAGAAGAGTGGCATTCGATGTCATCGAAGGCGATAGTCGAAGTGACAAAATTTCAGGGATTGATCCCATAGAATTTTGCCTTTTTAACCCCCGACGGAAAAAGAGGTGTTATAAGTTTGACGTGTGTTGCTGTGTATCTGTGTGTCTGTCTGTGGCATCATAGCGCCTCAACGGATGAACCGATTTTGATTTAGTTTTTTTTTTGTTTGAAAGGTAAGGTCAAACATAGCTAAGAACACTCGACACAATCGTGTCGAGTGTTCTTAGCTATGTTTGAATAAAATCGAAAATTCGTTTTTAGTCCGTTGGTCACAAAATTTTCTTTTGACACGTAAACATAAAGTGACGACGATATAATGCGTTGAAATATCGTGCAACGTCACGCCGTTAGTAAACTCTATACTGACATAGTGACGTCACAAGCCCCCACTCCTGAACTGAACATTGATGCGCTTTTTCTTTGTCAATTTTTGTTGATTTGATAAAACAAAAAATACGTGTACAATATTATTTGATAATATCTCACTGACGGACTAAATATAATTATAATTTTTCCATGAGGAAACATCCCTAAGAGTAAGAGAGTCTGAAAAGGTCTCCCTGGTAGTGCTATGGACATTAAGGCGCTGGAAAATCTGGAAAAACTTCAGCCTTTACTTAGTTTCCTTGCTTTTCATGGCGTGCTCAACTAGCCTCCTTGTAAATTCAAACAGCCAGCCTGGAATACCTAATGAGAAAACTCGTCAACCAACAAAACGGGCGAAGAAAATGTACGCAGTCATAATGACACTGAATGCTTTGCCGTCTCAAACTCCAAGCTAACTAAATGTACGTAACTGCACGTAATGAAAGGTATGCAAGTGACGCAAACGCAACGCCAGTCCTGCAAATATTACCAATAGTGTTGGCAACACTCAAAGTCACGTAGTATTTAGTAGTGAGGGTTAAAGATCGGTACTGCTGTGTTACGAACAGGTGGTAACCAGATAATTCTGCAGCCTACCTATAGTAACTCGTCAACTGGAGCGTTTCTGCAGCGAATCTTGGGGGACTGCAGTGGCAAGTTATAGTTATAGCTTGGGACAAAGTTTAAATGATCTGAATGATTTGAATGATCTGTCATTTTGACATATCTTAAGTCCTGTCAAGAGCACCTACGAACCATGGAATTAGTAAGTACCTGGTATTGTATTTGCATCATTCGTTCACCGCCGCCATTGGGCAGCCGCACTTCGATTTGTTTACCGCAAGTGCATGCAAGTTCATACAATTCCATATGTCGCAGAATAGACGGAAAAAAATCGCGCGGATAATAACCACAGTGCGTGCTAAGCCTTAGCAACTACGATTTAATCATTTAAACATGTTATTTTGTAGATATCTCCTTATACAAATTATTATGTTTTCGGGTTAAGTAATTTATTTAGACAATGCTTAGACTAACCCAGGACTTAGCGACTTAACCCACCCACATTTAAGTTTTATAAGTTTTACTCTAGATTTACCTCTAAACTTTTAGTGGCGCTAGATGATTTATTTGTTTAACCCTGAGCTAGCTGTTAACACCGGGTTATTTAGGAAAACCCAGTAACGCGCAAGTAGCCTTAAGAAGACAAACGCTCTATTAGCTCCAACTAAAACAGGAAATTTCCTGTAGTGGTTCTTAAATAGCTTTTACAGCGCAAGAACTCAGCCATACTATAAATTTTAAAGTATTTTCAATGCTGCTTATTTTTACTTACAATAAACTCAGTTTTACAGCAGTGTGTAATTCTGCAAAATGGGGTAATAAAACTTATTTTAGACTTTCCAACTGGCTGGTACGGCAATTATGCCTTTTAGATCGGTATAGTTTTCATGACTGAAGTATTTTATCTCGTTCATCATAGCTGTTCCGAGTCGTATACTGTTGGAATGTCTTGCAATTATATTTGTAGATACCATGATAAGCAATAATGAGGCCTTTGAGCGAGTTTTTACCCACGCTCAATCGCGTTAACGTAAACGTTATTAATTTGTATTGAAATTGGATAAGCGCCGTCTGGGGGCGGTAAAGAGAAAACTTTTTTTGTGTATACATTTTGACATAGAGATCGTTTACCTTAACACAAGTGAGTACGCTAAAAAACTCGCAATAAGCACAATGATCATAATTTTACAAAAGGCAATTAGTAAAACTATGACACTGTACCATTTGTCTGAAAGACTTAAGTTCGTAAGTGAAAAGTCTTTTTAGTTTGGGGACAGTAAAGAAACTCCATGACAACGACTAGAATAAATTAATGTACCGGTCTAAAAGCACGAATGCGCACAAAAAATACAGCCAACCGTCTCACAAAAAGTACAACTGCAGGTAACAAGCTTACAAGCCTCGGAAAAGCCGGAAAAGAAAGCAACGAACAGAACAAACCTTTTAATACCCTGTCGCACAAAGGGGTAAAGCACACAGTGTAACAAAGAGCTTTACTGGAAGTGGGTCAATTAGCCAGCTGAACAACGCTTCCACACGCTAATACAACCTACCTACGAGTATGTACATAGAGTGAACTAGACTAACGTGTGTTTTGCAAGCTCTGTGATATTCGATGTCATTGGTAATTACAAAGTCCGCTTCGGCATGCAATGTGTGGAGTAATAGTCTGCATTTGGAGGTGAATAACCTGAAGAGTTGACAAAATTGTGTTGGGAAATTTTAGAAGCGAACAAGTAAATATTAATGACATATCATTCGTACTACGTGAAATAATATAATAGTAATGTGGTGGTAGAACCTGGATGAGGTTGGCACAGATGCGTGGGGAATGGCATAACTGCATTAGAAAAGAGAGGTCTAAAACAGCAAAATCGTGGATGATGATGAATGTGGGAAGCTAGAATAGAAATGACAGCAAGTTTTCTGGCCCACTTCTCGAATTTAGAAGAATCTTTTCAGCAGGTACCTTTCCAATAACCCTTCGGTAGGCATAGAACTATGCCCTTGGATGTTATTAACAGAAGACTCTATCAAAGTATTCTAAGTGAACTCAATTTCGGCAATTTCAAACCGAAGTAAAGTAGTCACAGCGGATCTTTGTGTCTCTGAAGTTGGCGCTGCCAACCATTGCGCAAAAAACAGTTTGTCATCGAGTAAGCGAGATAAGACGATGCGACAAACGTAAGCGAGCGAAAGAGACCGTTATACAATGATAACTTCACTTTCAATATTGACACAAAAATAGCTACTGCGCAGGCTCTTGCAGCCAATTCAGAGACACAAAGATCTGTTGTGACGTTGTGAGTATTATAAGAAATTATTTCATTTGCAGAGCTCTTAAGGTAATGCCCCAAATGCACCAAAAGCAATTCTAGTTCAATTTACCTAGACTACAAGCTTTAGATACAATACAGTAGAACTTTTTGCAGATCGTTATCTGATGTAAGCGTCTAGACTGGAAGGCAGACTTATTTACATCAAATTGGGGTTCGTGGCAACGGTACCAAGTACACTAAGAATTTGGATACGCCTACTTGTGTTACGTGCCTTGCACGCTGCTGACTGCTGAATACAAAATATGGCTTCTTTTACTGGGCTTATAGTATCAGGAGTATTATGTGCACAATATCGCATCCAGGATTAGTATTCGGCTCATGAAACAATGCACATTTTCCTAGAACTTATCTAAATACAATCGGAATTGTGACAAGCGTTTTACATCATTGTCTAACAGCAAAATCTTTGCTTTGGAGTCTTTGGACTTTGATCCCCTTGGAACGCTGAATATGACTTTTTACCCAACTGAAAGGCTTATGTTTTTTGCGCGTATATTGTATAATATGACGTAAAAAAAACAAACATAGCACATTTTGGTCACTATATTGTGAAGGATCCATTTTTTTTTTCCGAACTCATCATAATGAATGGTTTTTAGTGGTGATAACAAAAATATACCATTTATACCTATGTATAAAATTATTTCGAAAAAAAGACAACTAAAAAGTTGCAAATAAAAAAAGTTTTAATAAAATCAAAACACATGGTTTTGATCAAACATCCGTGAATATGCTCCGACTGCACAGCATGATTTTCTTCTTGTGGGTTTTTGATATTATAAACTTTTTTTATTAGGTCTTAGAGGTTCATGCTACCCATTGCTTTTTAAGGTTTCGTTATCTTTTCAATATGAGGGTCAGTTTACGTACAACATAAATCGGTTCGCATTCAAGTCGCAATCAATGTCAAACATTTTGGGAAATTGCTAGTAATTTTGTCAGTTTGGAAACTGATATGCGAATGCGAACGCTCCCGAAAGTACGCGAATCGCCCCTCTGTTCAAGACCAAATCGAACATTTTATTCTTACTTCAAAAGACATCCGATCTCCTTCAAACAAAACCTCTCCAGCCAGTTACACATTCTCATACACGATTACATTCACAAAGCACTGTAGTTGCGCTCCCAATGTCAACCGGTAGATACATGTGCAATGCACATTGCGGACCTGATGACGTCATTATGCGCCAGTGCCATGTTATGTAGATATAATGCAACTATTAGTAAGCTAAGTGGAACAGTATTGTGGGTAGCCCCAACCCGTCGCACTTCCGTCAGAAAGCGGTTGTTAGATTTTTCGTAGAGATGGTTAGGAGGATTCACAGAATATACAAGGAGGTTTCAATGTTCTATGGAAGGAGTTAAGCGCAAATAAGATTATTTGCACCACAAAATCGCTTAGACGATGAAGCTCGAATTGATTCAAATGTTTTGGAACTCGTAAGAAGGTTAATGGAGTCAGTGATAAATTGAAAGAAATAAAGAATAAAACGTGTTACCCAACGCAATGTAATATGCGACAAGGGTAGAAAAATAATTATGATGTATTGGAACACGTAACGGACGTCAAAAGCACGTCAAAGGTATAAAAAAAATATTCAGTAAAATATTTTCGTACTCTACTCAGCAAACTCTTTCATTTGATACGCATATCATGGCAGTGCACAAAAAATTACTAGTCCGCCATCTTGGGCCGTCCACCATATTGGATTGAGAATGACGTCACTTAGCTAACCATGCATTGTCATCCAAAGTAAACGTGTATGCAAAATTTCATCGTAATCGGTAGAGGATAACTGTTTTAAAATTCAGTTGCAAGATTTGACCCGAACACACTTACATACATACATAGCAAGTTAAATAAAAGCTTGTAAAAATAATAGATTATTCAGAAGCAATAACGAGGCTGAACAAAAAAAACATTGAGATCATTTAGAAGCAGGTTTATTTTAATTGCGTTTCGGTAACTAATAACTACTTAGTCACAATAAGCCAATAAGCAACATAATTGTCAATCACGCTTCTGAAATCGTGACGTTGTATTTATATTAATTCGCGATTCAAGGTTTCATGGCACGTGTAAAAAAAGAAAGGCGTCGTCGTCGGTCCAACGCTCCCCTCTTTCCCCTTCTGATGCAAAAATCTAGTTACGTTTGACAATATTCATAAATCTTCTCTTTATAGGGACATAAGGTAGACGAGAGCAAAATAGAATACTGGAGACACTCATAAAACAAAAAATGGTAAACATAGTAATTTACGAGTAAACATTGAGCGGAGAACCACGAAACTTTTCATCAACAGAGGGGAACTTTTTCTAAATTTATTAGGATCAGACAGCACTGCATCTTTGCACTGGACATTGATTTATTGAGCAATTGCTGCTTTTTGTTTTTCTTTTTACAGACATCAAAAAAAAGGAGGTAATCAATTCGACATGTATGTATGTAATATTGTTGGAACTGCACAATATTCACATATAATATTACTCTATGTATGTATATGTATGTTTGTCCACGCCTTTCACCGAAACTACTTATCGGGTTGTGATCATTCTTTCTGTGCTGGTTTGAGTATCTCTCAATTTAGGGAATAGTGCAAGTTTCATCAAAATCGGCACAGCAGTTTTCAAGATATGGAGCATACAACCGAACTCCTTAACGACAAACAGCACGAATGTGTTAATTGAGTTATTATGGGTATTTTGTCAATCTTTTAGGTACCGTACTATAGGAATTGCTAATTTTTAGTGATGGTGTACTAAAACTAAAAAGAGAGAAATAAAAAACCTTTCACAAAAATTAAACATGGCACTATTCTCTAAGTTGAGAGATACTCAAACCAACACAAAAAGAATTATCACGACCCGATAAGTAGTTTCGGTGAAATGCGTGGACCAACATAAATAAAAAAAAAACATACTACACTTTTGCACACGTGTTTAGAAGCCCCCGTAGAAAAATATATGTGAATATTGAGCGGTTCCAACAAAATTACATACTGTATACGTGTCGTATAAATTACCTACCTCCTTTTTTTCAAGTCGGTAAAAATAAAAATAACAATAGCCTCGTCTAAGAAAATTAACCATCGTTAAAATTCAAATTCAAATATATTTATTGCTCAACACAGTACATAATAATACATTTCCAGATGTCAAGTGAATGCGCAGTCCACTGTGTTGCACCAATTTAGGCATGCAAAATTATCATTAAAAATACACAATGTCATAAATTCTAATTAATACCCTTCAAAAGTATTATTCAACACCTAACCAATTACAACCTACTTTTTCGCTTTCTGTTACTGGACGGTACAAATAATACCGATTTCTTTCGTAACACCTAAAGGCTAGCAAAGATTGTATCGTAGATTTTTGAGTTCAAGGACGCCGACCTAAGTGGTAAATAAGCTTATGTATTACGATAAAAGGCTTTGGTTGTGATATGTAACAGTACTCACGTTCTTGTTGCTACTTAAATAATGAAAGGCAGTAAGTAGGTATGAATTCTAAGTACTTTTTCTACAGGAGTGTACATGGTAAAATCGAAAGTTCATTGCTCCCAAAATATGCAGGAGAGAGATATCCACAGACATAAATCTAACTAGATAGATAACGCAAGTCCCTCCATCTGTATGAAAACCAAACGTGCCACTTTTTCACAGAGTTTTCAAAAACAAATTCACTTACCAATGAAAGAAAACATGTCCAATGCCTCGGCCAACTTTTTCTATACAGCTCAATATGGCATTTTTCTAGATTTCGGTGGATTTTCGGTGTCGATAATGCTAAATGAAAAGCTCAAATTATGACCATTGATCGTAATATTAATTAGTTTTTGACACGCGAAGTACAAACAATCGCGTCACCTAGATTTATATCTGTGGAGATATACGATGACAAAAGAAGAAGGATGGACAAAACTGTTCTCTTTTCTATTGATCGGAACATTTTTTTATTGACGACTTCAAGAAGTTTCAGTATCTATACCAATATTATAAAGAGGAAAGATTTTTTTGTTTGTTTCATTGTTTGTTTGTTTGTACCGAATAGGCTCCAAAACTAATGGACCGATTTCAAAAATTCTTTCACCGTTGTACTACTTCACCGTACTTTTCATCCCTGTATTCCCACGGGAACGGGAACCTCGCAGGTGAAACCGCGAGGCGTCCTCTAGTATCTTATATATAAAATTCTCGTGTCACAATGTTCGTTCCCGTACTCCTCCGAAACGGCTTGACCGATTCTCATGAAATTTTGTGAGCATATTGAGTAGGTCTGAGAATCGGCCAACATCTATTTTTAGTTAGGGTAAGTAGGGTAGGGTATGTAGTGTAGGGTAGGGTAGGTAGGATAGGGTAGGTAGGATAGGGTAGGTAGGGTAGGGTAGGTAGGGTAGGTAGGGTAGGGTAGGTAGGGTAGGGTAGGTAGGGTAGGGTAGGGTAGGGTAGGTAGGGTAGGTAGGGTAGGGTAGGGTAGGTAGGGTAGGGTAGGTAGGGTAGGGTAGGGTAGGTAGGGTAGGGTAGGTAGGGTAGGGTAGGTAGGGTAGGGTAGGGTAGGTAGGGTAGGGTAGGTAGGGTAGGGTAGGTAGGGTAGGGTAGGTAGGGTAGGGTAGGTAGGGTAGGGTAGGTAGGGTAGGGTAGGTAGGGTAGGTAGGGTAGGGTAGGTAGGGTAGGGTAGGTAGGGTAGGGTAGGTAGGATAGGTAGGGTAGGTAGGGTAGGTAGGGTAGGGTAGGTAGGGTAGGGTAGGTAAGGTAGGGTAGGTAGGGAAGGTAGGGTAGGTAGGGTAGGTATTTTTTTTTTTTTTTTTTTTTTTTTTTTTTTTTTTTTTTATAATACTAATCCCGCTCAACAAAGTTGGCGCCTATTCTGTGCAAATCCTTTCATTCCATTCCTCTTTCATGCCTCTCGTACTTTCATTCTTCATACTAATTGTTCTTCTTGCTTACATCTCTTGTATACGGTGGGTGGGAATCCCACTTTCTTAATTATGTAAAGGCAGCTTTATTTATTAAAATTGGGTCAAAAGACAAAAGTGCTAATATACAAACAGAAAATTACAAATGTGCAAGAAGTGCTGTTAATAAATACAATGTACAAAAGTGCTATTTATTACAGTCAGAATATATATATCACAGGAAAATATCAAAATTATATAAATAGTGCCTTACAAATAGGGATGAGAAGCACAACAGTGCTTTTCACCATACAGACAATCTGTTGTTGCTAGGTACTACCCCAGTGCACCGTTCGTCATTGCAGTTTTGTGCGTGCTATTCTATGCTTCTTACAAATATTCTTATAATACTAGTGAAGCATAGTGCCGCTTCAACTTCGGTTTCGTGCAATAACGGTGGAAGCCACATGAACACAGTACACCAGGAACTTTTCCCTGTGTTGCTTACTCATGAGCCCATGCAGGCTCTCCTTCGTTAGTCTCCTGTCCAGCTCACATTCGAGTTGGTAGCGTTCCCTAATAAATAACGGGCAATCTACAAGTATGTGCTGGACAGTCTCTGCCACGCCTGGATCGCAGACGCACGATGGGCTCTCCTTACACTTGAAGCGATTCAAGTATTCAGAGAACCCGCCGTGCCCCGTCAAAACCTGCGTGAGAACGCCGGTCGGCCGCACCTGTTTTATAATACGGAAAGCCGCTATGGCATCCGGAAGAAACATTTTCGTCACAGAGGCTGTCTCGCCCGACACATATCTTCGGTTCCATTCATCAAGCGATTCCAAACGGATCTGTCGCTTGATGAATGAAACCGGACACTGGTCGTAGTCCGGCTTCCTCCGTAACGACAATGCTGCTTCCTTTGCTAACTCGTCCGCTCGCTCATTCCCCGGCAGGCCCGCGTGGGCCTTGACCCAGAACAAAGACACAGCTTTGCTCTGGCCCAGGGCTTGAGCCAAATTGGCGCGCGCGTGAACCGCCAGGGGATGGAGAGAGCCATGGTTTGCAAGCGTCTCCAATGCTGACATTGAGTCGCTGTACAAACCATAGCTCGTCTCTTGCCGCGCGAGTATCACGTCCGTCGCTTTACAGATGGCCAGGAGTTCCGCCTGGTAGACTGTGCAGTACGCGGCTAAGCTAAGTTTGAGCTTCCGGACTTCGCCATCATTATCCCATATGGATAATGCGGCTCCGACCTTTCCCTCAATCTTGCTGCCGTCGGTGAAGATTCGCACCGTCTGCACATTGTTGCTGTCTAGCGACTGTTGGTCTGCCAGGCACATGAACTCCAGGGGCATCTGCGTAGCTGGATGAGGAGCCTCTGCAAACCTTACCGCACTTTCGATCTCCCTATCTCCTGGCACAAACCGGGATGACCCTCTCCTTGCTTCATACAGGGCGGCTGCCTCCTGTATGCGCAGATCTAGAGGTAGTATTCCGGACAGTACCAGTGCCGAGTTCAGGGAGACAGTACGGTAAGATTTACAGATCTTCTGGACGAACCCTCGTTGGACCGAGCCTAGCTTCTTCCGTATTCCCAGCTTCTTCGTAGCGGGAGCCCAGGCTGCGGCCGCGTACGTTATTATAGGCTCAATCATAGCAGTGTAGATTGTGTGTATGATCTGTGCGTCCAATCCCCAACTCACTTTAGCGGCACGGGACAGCTGCTTATAAATGTTAGCTGCCCTCCTGCAGACGTTCGCGGTGTGCTCGTTGAAGGTGAGCTTCTCGTCTATGGTTAGACCCAACAACTTCATCTTCTTAACCATACCGATGTCGACCCCGGCCATGCTCAGCCTTGGGGTATCATACTTGCGCTTGTTGGTTACGACCATCGCACAGGTTTTGTGCGGTGCGAACCTCAGCTTGTTTTTGACGCCCCAACTCTGAACAAGGGTGAGGGCTGCATTGGCAGATGTTGAAACTTCGGTCGCTGAGTCCCCATCCAGAACCAAGACGATGTCATCGGCGAACGCCTGCACGAAGATGCCGCGCTGTTCCAGTTTCTGCAATAGTGGGTCTAGGATGAGATTCCACAGGATGGGACCACCTATTGACCCTTGAACACAGCCCTTGCTAGTCACTCGCGTGCATTCCTCCCCAGCGTAACGAAGCTTGACTTTCCTACTGTCGAGGTAGCTGTCTAGCAGCCTTCTTATGTTCACCGGGCACTTTTCCTCAGCCAGTCTGACCTTGATGGCTGGCCACCAAGCACTATCGAAGGCTCCCTCTATATCCAGCGACACCAGGACAATTAGCTTCTTCAGCCTCAACTTGTCCTGTACGTGCTTCACTAGCTTATAGAGGGCGTCCTCAGTGCTTCTCTGGGGCATAAAACCAAACTGGCGAGTACTAAACCGCGGTACAAGCTGCCATTTTAAACGCGCTACTACCATCCTCTCCAGGACCTTCCCCAGAACCGGCAGTAGACCTATTGGTCTGTATGCCTTGGGGTTTAGGTAATCGTCCTTGCCCAGTTTTCTGAGGACCACGACTGTGGCCTCCTTCCAGATGTTCGGGAAGTGTGCCAAGTTAAGGCACTTATTGTAGAGGGCAAGGAACGCATCCAGGTCCTGGTGGATCGCACGACTGCAGATATCAGACGTCAGTCCATCCCCTCCTGGTGCCTTTTTGGGATTGAAACCTGCCACGGCGGTCTTCAGCTCCAGCGAGGTAAATGGTGGATCATGATATTCATCATAAACCCACTCATTTACTCGACTGGCCGCTTCTCTAATTCGCCTGTGGTCAGCGTTGTCCTGGTCTACTCTGTCTTCGGGGTAGAACGTATCTGCAAGTAGGGCGGCCGATTCACTTGGGTTGAGGAATACACCATCGCTGCATAGGGTCAGTTCCTCCTGCCTTCTGGCGGTCCTACCAATCACCCTGAAGATGCCCTCCCAGACCCCTTCCCGATCCTGTTTCCGGCAGAACTCCTTCCAACTGGCGAATTGGGCGCTCTTTGCTAGCATCTCGTATTCTTCTTTGGCCTTAAGGTACGCGTCGACGACCTTCGCTCGCCGGACCGGCGCGGCATTGCGGATGCGGTTCTTAAGTCTGGTAAACTCCTTCTTCTTCACAGTGAGCTCCTCGGACCACCATGGACAAGCTATATAGTTTTACTTTACGATTGACCTTAGGAATTGCTAGTTGGGATGCTTCTACTATGACATTACTGAGTTTAACTACTGTTTTTTCTAAAATATCTTTACTGTTTATATTAGCTATTGATTCTACGTTAATATTGTTTTCAATTATAAGTTCCCCCAATTTAATTTTAAATAATTGCCAATCTGCTTTCCTAGTATTGAATATTCTGGTGGTCCTACAAATATGCATCCCCCTTTCCCTTTTAACTTTTATTTCAAAAAATATGGTGTTATGGTCCGAGGATGTTGCTCCTGTGTCGACCCGCCAGCCGTCCACCAGGTCAAAAAGGTCGAGCGAGCATGCCGTGACGTCCACATGGCTTTTATACACTCGACCACTTCTGATTGTGTCAAATGTGGGAGCGTCACCAGTGTTCAGTACCTGAAGCTCTAAGTCCTCCAGGGTTCCGGACATTTCCTCGCCCTTGGAGTCTTCGATGATGCTGCCCCACCAAGGACTCTTGGCGTTCGCGTCGCCGCCTATTAGCAATCTACCGGTGGCCACTTCCGATTTGATCCGGGTCAACTGGTCCAGGTATGGCCCTATGGGTTGGTCTGGCTCGAAGTAGTAAGAAACTACTGCAATCTCCCAGGCTTTGGTCCGGATCCCCACCACAACGATGTTGTTTGTGGTGAGTTTCGGGTAGGGAATGACGTCCAGGTCATCATCAAAGACGGCAATTGCCGCTTTTACCCTCCCACTTCCATCAACCTCGCACTGGTAGATTCGCGAACCTCGGTAGTTCTTCATACCTCGCGCCCCCCCCACGTACGGCTCCTGGATAAGCGCCCATGCGATCTTCCTTTTACTGGCCTCTAAAAAGAGTTCGGTCGTTGCCAGATCCTTTCGTTGTAGGTTTGCTTGGGCCACACGGTATGGTCTTGCATTTTGTTGGGCAGAAGTCTCCGGGGTGCCCTTAGCAGTACGCTATAACAGAACGGGCTATTGCATCCCACCTTTGTCTAACTTGACACTCCGAGCTGAAAGCATGGTGGTTGGCGCTGTCAATCCTCGCGCGCGCGCAATTGCAACACTTTGGAGGTAGGCCAGCGGCCCAGTCCGCGCACTCCGTCCTCATGTGGGGACCGCCACAGTGGCTGCACTTTGGCACAGATTCTGTGCAAAGGCGTCGGCTATGCCCGTACCCGAGGCAGAGCGAGCATTGAACCAGCGGGGATTGGTCCTCGACCCTCACCCGCTTGAACTCCACGTGCACCGACCCAACCTCGAGCATGCGCCTCCAAACCTCTGTGGCGACCCTCATCACTACGTGACACATTAGCGGGTTCCTGGCTCGCTTTCTATAAATTATTTCCATTTTCGCCTGCTCATCTTGGAGATCTCGAAAGATGGCGGCATTTTGGTTTTTGAGTGCCTTGAGTACTTCCTCATTTGCGTTGCATTGCATTACGTCGCGCAACACAACCTGCGGGTTTTTATTTTTAATGTTTTGCGCTTCCAGCTCAGGCGCCTTCCTGATCTTTTCCCTCAACTTTTCCCTCTCTTCTTCTGACCTACAGCCTATAATTACTCTCCTATCTTTCGCTTTCCTCACTTTCTCTACTGCTATACCCCCTTCCTTGGCATTTACCACCTTCCTAAGTCGGTCCAGGACTTGCTCCCCCGTTTCATTCTCGTCCCTGGCCGACACTACGATGGAATGTAGTGTGGTCTGCTTTGGAGCCTGATTGGACGGCCGACTTGCTGCCACGCTAGCATACGATACCATCTGGTCTCGGCTAGCTTGTAGCGCCTCTTTCAGCCTGTCCATTTTTAGGCTGTTCTCGGCCAGGTTTCGGCTATGCTCTTCTAGAGCTCGCCTGAGGGAGTTCGTCTCGACCTCACTGATAGCCTCTGAGCACGGGGGGGGGGCTTGCTCAACCCTTGGCTCCTCCTGGACTTGGGTCCCGGTCGATGCCATGGTCTTTGCAGTTGGGGTGGCTCTTCCCTGTTCAGGTAGGGTAGGTAGGGTAGGTAGGGTAGGTAGGGTAGGTAGGGTAGGTAGGGTAGGTAGGGTAGGTAGGGTAGGTAGGGTAGGTAGGGTAGGTAGGGTAGGTAGGGTAGGTAGGGTAGGTAGGGTAGGTAGGGTAGGTAGGGTAGGTAGGGTAGGTAGGGTAGGTAGGGTAGGTAGGGTAGGTAGAGTAGGTAGGGTAGGTAGGGTAGGTAGGGTAGGTAGGGTAGGTAGGGTAGGTAGGGTAGGTAGGGTAGGTAGGGTAGGTAGGGTAGGTAGGGTAGGTAGGGTAGGTAGGGTAGGTAGGGTAGGTAGGGTAGGTAGGGTAGGTAGGGTAGGTAGGGTAGGTAGGGTAGGTAGGGTAGGTAGGGTAGGTAGGGTAGGTAGGGTAGGTAGGGTAGGTAGGGTAGGTAGGGTAGGTAGGGTAGGTAGGGTAGGTAGGGTAGGTAGGGTAGGTAGGGTAGGTAGGGTAGGTAGGGTAGGTAGGGTAGGTAGGGTAGGTAGGGTAGGTAGGGTAGGTAGGGTAGGTAGGGTAGGTAGGGTAGGTAGGGTAGGTAGGGTAGGTAGGGTAGGTAGGGTAGGTAGGGTAGGTAGGGTAGGTAGGGTAGGTAGGGTAGGTAGGGTAGGTAGGGTAGGTAGGGTAGGTAGGGTAGGTAGGGTAGGTAGGGTAGGTAGGGTAGGTAGGGTAGGTAGGGTAGGTAGGGTAGGTAGGGTAGGTAGGGTAGGTAGGGTAGGTAGGGTAGGTAGGGTAGGTAGGGTAGGTAGGGTAGGTAGGGTAGGTAGGGTAGGTAGGGTAGGTAGGGTAGGTAGGGTAGGTAGGGTAGGTAGGGTAGGTAGGGTAGGTAGGGTAGGTAGGGTAGGTAGGGTAGGTAGGGTAGGTAGGGTAGGTAGGGTAGGTAGGTGTTGAATGTTGACCTTCTTTGTGCAGTCACTGTTTGATTCATGGTTCTTTATTCTATACTTCTGTCATAGGTTTTGAATGGAGAATGACTTTTGTATTCGTTAATGTGATCGCCTGATGGCTGCGCTCATGTATTTTCTATGTGATTTTATTTTACAATATATCCGGTGTACAAGTTCTTCAATTCTTTGATTGCATTCGCGGAAAACCCTCTACGAGAAGTTAACAAGGGTTATGGGCCCAGAACGCTTAAAGAAGAAGAATTGTATTAAGATACAATGAGCGAACGAGAGATGGTATCCATGTCTGCAGCAGGCGGAAGCGTGAGTGGTTTTTCTATAGAGCGATTGAAAGGGCGAGAGAATTATCTCCTCTGGAAGTTTAATATGAGAAACCTGCTTATCCATGACGACCTTTGGTGTTCGATCGACGGGTATCTGGAGAACGATAAGTCCAGTCCAGAACTGAAACGGCGTATGGACGAAAGGGCGTTGGCTAAGATCTGCCTGTCAGTGGACGCTTCGTGCGTGTCCCACGTGATGACTGCAAAGACGAGTAAGGATGCCTGGCTGAGCCTAGAGAAAGCGTACGACGATAAGGGCATAGGCAGAAGATTAAAACTTTTGCGGATGCTGTGTTCCGTAAAGTTGGACGACTTAGGTGGCGATATGGATAAATATGTTAGCGAATGTTTGTCGCTGTCGCAGCAGTTGGCGGCTGTAAATAAACCGATTGACGATGAGTTCCTGGCGGCGATTATTCTTCAGGGATTACCTTCTAGGTTTGATCCAATGATCATGGCCTTGGAGAGTAGTGTGAGCAACCTGACCAGTGATTTTGTGAAGGCTAAATTGCTTCAGGATACAAAGTGGTCTGACAATTGCAAAGGTGGAGATTGCCTGATTGCTGATAAGTCGGCGAATAAGTCTGGTAAGAGACACCAAGACAAGAAGCCGAGGTGTTGGAACTGTGGAAAGTCTGGTCACGTTAAGAAGGAGTGTACCCAGAAAGCGGCGGCAATGGTCGCGTCTCGGTTCTTGGCTGACACGTGGTACGTAGACTCGGGTGCATCGAGTCACATGACGGGACAGCGAGACTGGTTACATGATTTTACTACAAAAAGTGTAGAAGTAAATGTGGCGAGTGGACAGACTTTGAAATGCGTGGGTATCGGTAACGTGTGTTTAAAAACTCAGCAATTATGTTTTGACTCTTAAAGAAGTGATGTACGTTCCGGGACTGAGTGTAAATTTACTTTCTGTGAATTGTTTAACGGTTAAAGGGTTTAGAGTGGAATTTATTGAGTCTACTTGTAAGATTTTTAAAAATAAATCTTGTATAGCTAGTGTTAGGTCTGTTGGCGGGGTATATAAACTGCATACTAACGCGGTAGCTTTAAGTAGTGTAAATAAAGAGGTTTCAAAGGAGTCTTGGCACCATAGATTGGGTCATTTAAGTTATGACAGCTTGAAGTCACTGTCACACGTTATTGATTTTCAGAAAACAGAAATTGCAAATAATTGCGATATTTGCATTCTTGGAAAACAAATAAGGTTTCCGTTCAAGAAATCTGGGCGTGATGTAGCGGCTAAGTGCTTGGATCTGGTGCACACGGACTTGTGTTCGATTCCTGTTGCGTCCCACTCAGGTAAGCAGTACATTTTAACGTTTCTAGATGACCACTCGCGGAAAGTATTCTTGTACTTCTTGAAGAATAAGAGCGAAGTAGCTAGTGTCACCAAAGACTTTGTTAGGCTCGTGGAAAATCAATGTGAATCCAAGGTAAAGGCTATACGCAGTGATAACGGTACGGAGTACGTAAACAAAGAGCTGAGCGCATTCTTCAGACAGAAGGGTATTGTGCATCAGGTCACTGTTCCGTATTCGCCCCAAATGAATGGTGCGGCGGAGAGGTTAAACAGAACTCTTTTGGAACGGGTACGTTGTATGTTATATCACGCGGGTTTGGATCACAAGTTGTGGGCTGAGGCGGCTAACACTGCCGGGTACCTTATTAATCGGTCGCCGTCTAGTAAATTAGGTGGCAAGACGCCCGAGGAGGTTTGGTCGGGTAATAGGGTAAAGTATGACCACTTGCGGGTTTTCGGTTGCGAGGCCTATGTACATATTGATGACTTTAAGCGGAATAAGTTACAACCTAAGAGTAAGAAGTATATATTTGTCGGTTATGAAGACAATGGGAGATCTTACAGGTTGTATGACTCTAAGACACATGCTATAAAGAGAAGCCGTGATGTCATATTTTATGAAAGTGTGTTCCCAGCCAAAGAGCTAGGAACTGGACACGGATCAGCTTCTATAGAAATCTTTCTTTCAGGGGAAGAAGCTGATGATTCCACTAGTGAGAGGAAGTCAAGCTTGCCTGAGAGTGAGGTGGTTGGTGATGCAGCTCGGGGGCCTGTCACTGATGAGCCGGTAACGGTGAATGTTGAGCCGGTTGTGTCAGCGAGCGGTGATGATGGCGGCGATGACACTTTATTTTTTGAAGATAGCGTTGAGGAGGTGATGGAGCCTCCGGAACCGAGGTACAATCTTAGATCTAGACAACCTAAGGGTTTGTACACACAAGATGCGATCCCAGCTGAACCGCGCACTGTTAAGGAAGCTCTGTGTTCTGGGCAGAGCGACTTGTGGCGGCAAGCTATGCAGCAAGAGATTGACTCATTCAATCAACATCAGGCTTGGGAGTTGGTGGATCCGCCTTTTGAAAAAAATGTGGTTCGGAATAAATGGATCTTCAAAATTAAGTGTGACGCCGAGGGGAAGATAGCCCGGTATAAGGCCAGGTTAGTAGCCAAGGGGTTCACCCAAAAGTATGGTGAAGATTATTTTGAAACGTTTTCACCGGTAGTACGGTACAGTTCAATGCGACTGTTGATGGCGATCTCTGTAGATATGGATCTACATATAGACCACCTAGACGTACAGACGGCGTTCCTCAATGGTAATTTAGATGAGGAGATATTTATGTATCAACCGGAGGGGTTCATTTCACCTGGTGGAGAAAATAAAGTCTACAGATTGAAAAAGGCAGTCTACGGACTGAAACAAGCTTCGCGAGCTTGGTATCAGAGGGTGAAGGACGTGCTTCTGTCGATAGATTTTGTTCAATGCCAACTTGAACAATGTATCTTCTACAAACGAAATGGTAAGTCGGTTATTTACATTGCTTTGTACGTGGACGATTTCATTGTCTGTTACAATGATGCACGCATGGCTGAAGAGCTGAAAGAGAGTTTGCGAAAACTGTTTAAGATTAAACATTTGGGTGCGGTGCGGCATATTCTCGGGGTCGCGGTAGAGCGTGACAGGACGAATAAAACTCTTAAGCTTTGTCAAGCGCGGTATGTTGAGCGCTTGCTCGACAGTTTCGGTATGTCGGAATGCAAACCAGTCCAGACTCCTTTGGACCCAAATGTTAAGTTTACTGATACGATTGTGTTAGACGAAGGTACTGTTCCATATAGGGAATTGATAGGTTCTCTTATGTATCTGAGTGTATTTACACGGCCGGACATTACGTATGCAGTTTCGTACTTAAGCCAGTTTAATACGTGTCATACTATGGAACACTGGAGGACAGCGAAACGTTTATTGAGATATCTTAAGGGGACTCAAAGCGTTAGCCTTGTGTTTAGTAGGTCGGGTCATGCTAAGGTTGAGGGGTTTGTAGACGCGGACTGGGGTGGTGACGTACGAGACCGAAAGTCATTTTCGGGGTTTGTTTTCAAGTATGGGGGAAACACCATCTCCTGGGAATGCAGAAAACAAACATGTGTTAGTTTATCAAGTACTGAGGCTGAGTATGTTGCTCTTAGTGAGTCTGCTAAGGAGGCACGTTGGCTTAGGGACTTGGTGACTGAATTGACTGGTATTTCTGGGTTAGTGGTTGATTTGTACAATGACAATCAGTCTGCTCAAAAACTAAGTCTCAATCCAGTGTTTCATAGGAGGACTAAGCACATAGATATCAGGTACCACTATGTTAGGGAGGCTGTGAATAATCATGTAATTACGTTGAGTTATTTGTCTACTGAAGAAATGGTGGCTGATGTATTAACGAAATCTTTGTGTGCTCCTAAACATAAGTTCTGTGTTGTGAACTTGGGCTTAGGTTTTTAAGCCAGTTGAGCCAGCGGTGATGTCTGAGTTCAAACAGCGATTGAGGGGAAGTGTTGAATGTTGACCTTCTTTGTGCAGTCACTGTTTGATTCATGGTTCTTTATTCTATACTTCTGTCATAGGTTTTGAATGGAGAATGACTTTTGTATTCGTTAATGTGATCGCCTGATGGCTGCGCTCATGTATTTTCTATGTGATTTTATTTTACAATATATCCGGTGTACAAGTTCTTCAATTCTTTGATTGCATTCGCGGAAAACCCTCTACGAGAAGTTAACAGTAGGGTAGGTAGGGTAGGTAGGGTAGGTAGGGTAGGTAGGGTAGGTAGGGTAGGTAGGGTAGGTAGGGTAGGTAGGGTAGGTAGGGTAGGTAGGGTAGGTAGGGTAGGTAGGGTAGGTAGGGTAGGTAGGGTAGGTAGGGTAGGTAGGGTAGGTAGGGTAGGTAGGGTAGGTAGGAAAGGTAGGGTAGGTATGGTAGGTATGGTAGGTAGGGTAGGTAGGGTAGGTAGGGTAGGTAGGGTAGGTAGGGTAGGTAGGGTAGGTAGGGTAGGTAGGGTAGGTAGGGTAGGTAGGGTAGGTAGGGTAGGTAGGGTAGGTAGGGTAGGTAGGGTAGGTAGGGTAGGTAGGGTAGGTAGGGTAGGTAGGGTAGGTAGGGTAGGTAGGGTAGGTAGGGTAGGTAGGGTAGGTAGGGTAGGTAGGGTAGGTAGGGTAGGTAGGGTAGGTAGGGTAGGTAGGGTAGGTAGGGTAGGTAGGGTAGGTAGGGTAGGTAGGGTAGGTAGGGTAGGTAGGGTAGGTAGGGTAGGTAGGGTAGGTAGGGTAGGTAGGGTAGGTAGGGTAGGTAGGGTAGGTAGGGTAGGTAGGGTAGGTAGGGTAGGTAGGGTAGGTAGGGTAGGTAGGGTAGGTAGGGTAGGTAGGGTAGGTAGGGTAGGTAGGGTAGGTAGGGTAGGTAGGGTAGGTAGGGTAGGTAGGGTAGGTAGGGTAGGTAGGGTAGGTAGGGTAGGTAGGGTAGGTAGGGTAGGTAGGGTAGGTAGGGTAGGTAGGGTAGGTAGGGTAGGTAGGGTAGGTAGGGTAGGTAGGGTAGGTAGGGTAGGTAGGGTAGGTAGGGTAGGTAGGGTAGGTAGGGTAGGTAGGGTAGGTAGGGTAGGTAGGGTAGGTAGGGTAGGTAGGGTAGGTAGGGTAGGTAGGGAAGGCAGGGTAGGCAGGGTACGGTAGGTATGTAGGTAGCCAGTTGACGGGAGCGAAGCCGCGGAGGTCAGCTAGTTATTACTAAAATGAAAATAAACCTAACATAAATTTAAGTAAGAACATCCCATACGTAATTGCGCCTAAATAATTTAATAATATTCATCTTCAAAGCTAGAAGTCTCCAAGCGTGTCAAGATTGTTTTAATCTTTTAATAACGTGCTTAAACACGTCTCCGTCAATGACGTCCGAGCCAGACTGTGTCAACAGCCAGGGTATAAGGGGTCACAGCTCAGCTGAGCGGCCGGGCGAGGTATCGATTCGTCTCCCCGCTCGGGCTCGGCGAGTCCCCCTAAATTACGCTCACTCCTCGAAACTCTTGAAAGAAATTAGAGGGTAAAGGTATATCGAATAATATTTTATTTCAGGCATACTGGTGCTTTGGAAATATGGGGTTACAGACTGGCGAGCAAAAATATGATAATCGCGTTTCAAAAATATTTTTACACGTGAATTTAAAACTTAGAGCTAATGTATTGTTTCCACGAAACAAATATGCAAAACAAATAGCAACTCGATTTATTTTAATGAAAAACGTATGTTACAAAAATAATGTGCATGCAATGTTTTCGTGAGTCATTTTAAATTGCATTTTATGTATCATGGTAATTTATTATAAATTTATTTCTCCTAAAATCATCAGATTATGACTGAAAGCCGATTGCAAATAAAAAAACGGTCAAGTGCGAGTCGGACTCGCGCACGATCCGTATCATCCGATCCAGTGATCCGTACCATTATCCCCACATAAATATTTATTTTATTCTGTTTTTTTTATTTGTTGTTATAGCGGCAACAGAAATACATAATCTCTGAAAACTTTAACTGTCTGGCTATCATGGTTCATGTGATACAGCCTGGTGAAAGACAGACAGACAGACGGACCGCGGAGTGTTAGTAATAGGGTCCAGTTTTTACCCTTTGGGTACGGAACCCTAAAAAGTATCATAATTTTGGACCATATCAATTTATACCCAACTTCCCCCTACAACATTATTTATTTGTCGCAACATGTAGTGATAATTAAATCTACACACATCATTATATTGCCATCAATACTAATACTTGCACCATACTGCTAATTGATTGCCCTGATCACCATAACAGACTAGTTTTTCCTTTAATATCAATTTATTGCAGTGAGTCATTCCAACAACCTAAATATTTAACAGGTGGAGTATTAATAAGGAATTTGACAGAAATATGATGTGTTAAATGTTATGTTTTACACATTATTATAAAGAGGAAAGATTTGTATTTTTGTATGTAACTAAACTTAAAAACTACTGGACCAATTTAAAAAAATATTTCACCGTTGGGAAGCTATCCTATCCCCGGGTGACATAGGCTACTTTTTATCCCTGTATTCCAACGGGAACGGGAACTAAGCGGGTGAAACCGCGAGGCATCCGCTAGTTATAAATTTTATTTTTGGTGATAAAAGCTTTTGCAAAAATTTTAAGCCCACCTCTAAGATGACCCATAACTTTGATCCTGTGGAGAAACCCAAAGGGACCATGTACTTGTCAAGGGTAAAAAGTAATTGGATCAATATTTCCAAACTTTAACAAAAAGTTTGGAAATATAAACCTGTTTCAACTTAGTATTTTCATCCTCTATTTTTTTACCAAGCAATTACACTTAATGGAGCTAGTACATATATATTTTTAGATAGCATGGATGGCAAGGGATGATTAACTTTCCAGTGACCCTCAAACATCTAGGTTCATCGGACAACAAATCAACGGTTGCATGTCAAAAATAACATTATTTCGTGGAAAGTATGATAACATTTTTAAGTACAAGGAATTTTATCACTGACTAGCTTTTTACCTCAGCTTTACTTCCAAAGCCAATCTCACAGGGACCAAACACCAAATATCAAATGTTATGAGATCTCTTATGTAGTTTCTGTAGTACTAGTTTGTAGACATATCACCAAGATGAACCACTTCACCTAAAGCTCGAATTGAGCTGTCAACCACTCGCATCACAGCTCACTTCACCTAGATTATCACGGTGAGATGGCAACAGAATCGACCGCCTGTAACACCAATCTTGCAAAATGGGTCTACCTCTACAGAGCAGCAGCACGATTTGCAGCTCAGTTTTGGGTCAAATAAATTTGAACGACCGTTGTGCTCAAGATACGAAGAAGAAAAAGAAACTATGTCCCCCAAAATAATTCACATGCTAAGACATACCAAAAAAAAAACAGCTAAGTGCGAGTCGGAATCGCGCACCGAAGGTTCCGTACAAACCTCAGCTTAAAGGTATTATAGACCTGAGTATTTGATATGAATTTCAATTTAATACCTCTATGCGTTTATGAGGAAAGGGGTAGTAAGGTAGTGATCCTATAAGGGTTCTGTTTTTCCTTTCGACATATGGAACCCTAAAAACTGCAATTGACTACTGAGATGGCGATAAACGGAGAGGTATGGAAGAAGTTCCACCAACCCCCAAATAAATCTGGACAAGGGCAAGACAATGATGATTTGGTACTACAAGAGTAAGATAAACTAAATTTTATTTTCATAACCAAACCCATTGTGTTGTGGTAGTCATGTGTTTATTTATACTTCTTGTTTGCAAATACCTACATCAATGACATACCTAGCACACATTGTCCTTGTTATTAATTAAAATTAACAAATGCTCAGAGCAAATATATCTAGGTAGGTTACTGTTTTAGAACAGTTTGATCTCCTCAAGTAATATTTCATTAAGATACTCAAACTAAAAAAATTAACTATGTGTAAGTAAGTTACTATTAGGAAATACTCTTTTTTTCAGGGAACCTTATTCTGGCCTACAGAAGGCTTTTGATATTATAGTCGGATTTCTATGAATTTATTGCTTAGAAAATTTTTCAAACCATGATCTAAAACTTTTGTTTCTTATTATTTTAATAAGCAAAGAAATAACTTTTTGACCTGGAAACCTGCACATTTTTTTGTGTATAGGTATGATGTATATTTTTGTAAAATAAATAAGAATGAGTCTCATATTTTAATGCCAATCTTAAGATATCAAGATTAATGACTTGCTTGAGATAGTGTTTATAACCATTTCAGTGTTTACATAAACCTAAGGGCAATATTAAAGGCCCTGCATTTTAATGCTTGGGACAATTCTAATAAGACTACAACAGGCTAACAAGGTAGACTTACTTTAAAACCAAAATTAGTGTAATTTCCAAAATAGTTTTACTGATTCATTTTAATGTTCTAACAATAAAAAAAAGTTTTAATTTTTAAAATGCAAATTACTATAAACTTAATTAAAAATAAAAAAATATTTAAAGTAAGTAGGTAAGTAAATAGAAGGGCAGATTGCTGAAGAAGAAAAAGCAGTTTTTTTTTATTGCCATATTTTTAATATTTTTGGATAGGTACAGCTAACAGAAGCTTAACAAACACCACCATCGTATTTTAATTTTTTTCGAATTCATTCAAATTATTTGGTGAAGTGCCCAACTAAGACGCTAGTCTACCTACATGATCGTAAATAAAATTATAATCGTTCGTAAAAAAAGTAACCACGACTGACTGTAACTTAGAAGTTCGACAATAGGTTTCACTGAGCGTAATATTTCGTAAGCTGTAAGTGTAAATATTTACTCACTTGTGCGTATTTTAATCCGAATAAGCAACTGTGTAATCCTCACAGAACAAACTATGGTTACACACAATACACATCACAAATTCCAGGCATTATATCCACATAAATTCACACAATACACGAAAAAGGACACTTTATCACACCGGCATTGTAATTTTTATGTTTTAGAATAAAAATATTACACGAAACTCATCGTTTACACAGAATTCCGGAATAGTTTACTTTGACAGATGTCGTATAATTATCGATAATTGTTATAATCGCGTTCCGTACACCGCAAAATGTGAACGTATCCACTTTTATCACGGTACGGATAAACTAAACACGAAAACACGATCTACACGCAGCGGGACGCGTCGAGCAACGCCCGCAAAACCTATATAACCCGAATAAATTGAAAGTCGAGGTAACCGTGCCGTGTTCAATTGTTGCCGGTGACTATAGAATTCTATAGTATAAAACCTGTCATACGAGAATAGTGATTGTCATGTGTGGCTGTTGTCAAAGTGAGTAAAATGTGGTCATTACTTTGACACAGGAAAAACAAAAAGAAAATATTCTGTCTTTTATGGGAAATAATATTATTATCTAAATTTGAGACTTGCGACAGCCCCAGTTTATTTCACGGATCCCCAATCTCAAACATGACAATTTACATTTATCTGCAGAAAATGATTTCGTCTATAGTGCTAATAATCTAATCTACAACGTATTATTTAATTTTTTAAACAATGTATGCTAGACCTCTTGGAATAAATAAATTCATTACATTATTTTTTCAACTACAACAGCAAAAAACATAAAAAGTGGCATCTAGTGTCAAGTAGCATTATGTTTTAAATGAACAGCTAACTTATTGCTTTCTGGCATAGTTACTAGATGTCGCTTTTTGAAGGAATTGTATAATAGGACAACTACACACCATGAGATGGCTCTAAACTCAGATTTTTTGGAACCTTATTTAATTTTTAACCGACTTACCAAAAAGGAGGAGGTTTTATGTTCGACATTATGTATGTTTTTTTTTATGTATGTTCACCGATATCTCCTTCAATTATGGACCGATTTTGAAAATTCTTTTTTTGTTTGAATGAGTTTGTTCCGAAATTGGTCCCATTTTAATTTGCTGAAGATCTGATCTGAATTCGGAGATATACAACAATAAATAACCTCTTCAATAAATAACGGCAAATCTCTCGGGATAGCTGTAATCGCATGTCTGTTTATTGTTTATACCATTTCATAACATAACATCACACCAGTACGCTCTAAAGGGTTACGCAGATGTGTACAGTTCACCTTGGTACACTAATTTCACCAATTATGTTCAGTTTCATGATATTCGGGTAATCTATTCTGGTAAAATGTGAAAATAAAAAAACTTTTTTTAGAAATTCGGTGTATTTGGTAGGTACCATTTTTTTGCCCTATGGCTATGGACACTGACTTCCAAAAATAAATTTATTTTTCACGTTGTAGTTTTCTTATTTGGAAGTCGGTAGTATTTTTTTTCAAAAAAAAAATATTTCTTATTAAAGTCAGACTACAATTCTATGGTTCGCATTTATTTTATTGTTGTTTTCTTATTTATTACATTGATAGTTTGTGTGCTATGTTTATTTGTTGGTACTGTTATATATAAATTTACCCTTTTAATTTAAAAATATTTTGAGACCAATAGCAAAATTAAATTTAGGAGCCATGTCATAACGAGAGCCTTACCTACTACAACTAGGGCTAGGCCAATATTTCGCCGACGAAATAAGTTTAGTATTTTTCAAACTTTAAAAGTTATAGTAAAAAAAAATAGTATTTTAGAAAATGTAAATATAGACAACAACCTATATTATTTGTTAACAATATTATAAGTATTTATAAAAACTATATATTTTTTTTTGTCTAAAATAAAAGTGTCATAAGTTTTATTACATACAATTTATAAATCAATCAATAATAGTAATACTACGTCTATTTCTTTCAACTCGCCACTTCACTCGCGTATTCATAACCGAAAATGTCCTCTTTCTGTGAATGCCGAAGTGGCGGGAATAGAGAGCAAGAATGAAATTACTTTAAAGGAGAATGCCCATGGACAGTACTTTTAAAAAAATTATTGTGTCACAATCATTTCTGGACAATAAATTAAACAAAAATATATCAAGTATTCATTCATAGTTCATTTTCTTGAATTAATAAGTATTTAACTTCCGTTTTCCAGCTCAAACATAATAATATTCCGCCATTTATGTTAGGGTTGAGGCATGTTGACATGATCTGACGTCGATTAATCGAAGAATCGTTTTTTTTTTATAATCTACCTGAAACACTCACTCACATTCAGGATCCAAGGATCTCCTGTATCGAACCGATTCACCTCTTTAATGTTAAGAACTAATTGATTTTGAAATTGGTTTGATTTACTATTTTAATGCAAAACAAGATAACAAATGAATCATGTTTTTAGAAATCGATTATATTACCGATTTGGTAACATGCCTATTAGTCATTTCATTTGACAGTCATGTGACAGTAGTCGTCTTTTCATTTGATTTGTTTGTATGTTTTGTTGCGTCGAGTTGCGTTACTTTATACGTAACTTATCAATACAACACCGCCGTGTGTTTGTGAAAATAGTGCTTAATAAGACAGAACTTTATATTTGTGATTTCCGACATGGCTACGGCTCGAAGTTGGTGTCTCAAATATTCTTTGATGTTGGCGCCTTAAATGCGCAGATTATAATAATATTAAAATATTATGATATTGATGCACTTTTGCATTCTAATTCCTGATAGTGTATTGACCATATTACGCACTTGAACAAATGTCTAACGAATGCAAATCTTAAATATGCTGGCATAGAGTCCATATTGCTGTGAATCTACTATAACGTAAAAAGGAACATATTTTGTTCAATATCTCTTAACACCCGCAATGAAAATTTACTAAAGTTGGTACGTGTAATTAATTAAGGTAACATAATCAAATAAAGGTGTTTTTATCAAGACACGTAAATGTTTCGGTCAGTACATTTCTCCATACAAAATGGGCATTCTCCTTTTAGTAATTTTGTAAATAGTTATGCTGCCATTTTTTGGCATGTAGGTAGTTTTGTCAGTAATAAACTCATTTTTTTTTTACTTTGCATAGATTTCATTTCAAAAGTATTGTCCAACGACCCTTCCGACCTCACTTCTGTAACCCCAGCACTTCCTTATTGCTGGTTCTCTAATCATGCTGCCTCATCCACAGATCCAGAACGTCAACATCGACGTCATTGTCGTTTTAAGCTAGACGTGTGTGCCGATAAAAAAATAATCGGCGGCGGGCGCCGGTCAAAAAGTCGGCGGCGGTGGCGTGTTTTCGGCGTGATTTTGGCGCGGAGAATTTTAGTAAAACTATCTAGTTTTTCGAATTGTTTTAATTAAATAATTAGGTACCATTAAAATCAATACAATTGCAATTCAAAAAGCCCCATATGAATCAGTCATATTATATTAATGAACAAAAGGCAACAACAGCAAAATAAAAGTATTTTTAATTCACGGCTGCCTTGCAACGGCTGAAATTGTCGTGAATATTTATATATTTTTTTGCTCCGTGTTGGATTTGAACAAGACCTTTTTGCCGTCACTGTCAAACTAGCAAAAGATAACACCCGCTCGCTAGGCGTGCTTGTAGCAGGCAAGCCTTCACTAATTTGTATAACAACGAAAATGCTACTACTTAATAACATTTCCATGTCTTCACACACTGGCATCACAAGAAACTAAATATTTTAGGTATTCTTATGCAATCAATTCTTGTCCATCATTATCTTCATCAAATTCAGGCGCAAGTTTTTCAACTAGTTTGGTAATAAAAGAACAAGAATCTTTGTCACCTACATTTGAATTACTGCAGCAGCTAGCTTGAGTCTCTAGTTAATTTGCTGGCATTATGGCTTTATTAAATAAAATAAAAATAGCCTTTATTTCCCTATAATTTACAATTCTATATATATTTTTTAATTTAACCTATTAAGGGGTCACCCATTTCTGGACGAAGGCCTCCTCCATCTGTTTCCATCTAAGTCTACTCTGGGCCGTTTTGGTCCACTCTATCCCCGCCAGTGCTACGATCTCATATCGCCATCGTTGCAATGGCCTGCCGCGGCGTCTGTTTCCGTTTCGTGGGTACCAGCAGGGCCGTCTTAAACTATGCAGGGGCCCTCGGGCACACAAGAATTTGGGGCCCTTTTGAAAAGTAAAGAAAGCAAACTATACTAACATTTTCTACTATGATCTTCTTCTATATAATATAATATGTCATTAATGATATTAGTATGCTGCTGGTTTTTTGGTTACGATTACAATAGTGGTTTCTTTCGGGCTTTCTGTTGAGCAAAATCTTCTATTATATCCTCATAGCAGAGTCAAGTTTTTGAAGGATGTCACTTTCTATGCACATAAAATTATCGGTCCTTCGGGGCCCCCTGGGGATCGGGGCCCTGGGCACGGGCCCCGTGTGCCCATAGCGTAAAGACGGCACTGGGTACCAGTGCAGGACGCGCTAGCTCCACCTGTTGTCTGTGGTCCTCGCGATGTGGCACGCCCAGTTCCACTTCAGTTTCTGGGCCATATACAAAACATCAGTGACTTTGGTCTTTGCCCTAATGACGCTGCTCTTTATACGATCGCTTATTTTCAAGCCAAGCATGCTTCTTTCTACAGCTCGTTGAAATGATCTTAATTTCTGTTTCATTATGGCTTTGTTAAAGCTGACAAAAAATCCACTCTTGTCGTATGGTTTCTTTCCATGTAATGGTCTATTTCCTGTAATTTGGTAAATCAGCAATCAAGCAAAGCTGCTTTGCTTGATTGCTACAACAATTTTGGTAACTATAATTGAGCATTGTTGCCATATTTCTTTTCATCTGTGACATTACTAACTTTTCATCATCATTCAAAGTTTCAGATATCGAGCATCTCTAAGACTATTGACAGAGTCTGGAACGAAAGCCTTATTGGTAAGCTTCCTTCATTCGGTCTGCCCAGTGGTCTTTGCGAATGGATTGCAAACTTTCTGAGGGACCGGTCTATATGAGTGGTAATTGATGGCCACTCGTCTGAAACTCTCAGAAACGTTGATCTTACTGTACATTAACGATCTGCTAAAACCTTTGGGCGCGCCCGCTACTGGGCCTCAGATTCGATCTCTCTGGGAGGCCATGGTTGGGCACTAAAATCTGTCCTTGAAGTCAGAATCAGAATGGGGCGATGTCAATCGGTTCAGGTTTAATGCTGCTAAGACCCAGGCGTGTCTTTTTTCCGCTAAAAGGAGCCAATTCCACCCGGCTCCTTCTTTCCGAGGTGTGACCGTGCCGATAACGGACCATCTTGAGCTTCAACTTCCATTAATTGAGGCAAAAATAATCATCAGAATCGGTACACCCAGTAACAAGTTATGAGGTAACAAACATTAAAAAAAACAATCGAATTGATGACCTCCTCCTTTTTGATAAGTCGGTTAAAATTGAACATTAACAAAACCAAGATGATGTTCAATGCCCATGTAGCACCCACTCCTATCAAGGTCGGAGACTCTTCACTCGAAGTTGTGGACGGTTATATCTACCTGGGACTAACGGTCCAGTTACGTACGTCCAACTTCGAGTAAAAGATCAACCGTCGAATCCGACTTGGCTGTGCATCGTTCGGGCAATTGCGCGGTATCTTCTCGAATAACTGCTTTAAAATCTTAGAATTTTGAAGCAGTTATTCTCCACCGATTAAGATGAAATTTTGCATACACGTTTAGTTTGGATGACAATGCATGGTTAGCTAAGTGATTTCATTCTAAATCCAATATGGCGGACGGCCCAAGATGGCGTACTAGTTATTTTTGTGCACTGCCATGATATGGGTATCAAATGAAAGGGTTTGCTGAGAAGAATACGAAAAAAGATTGTTTAAAAAAAGAAATTGTTGTGTAAATTATTTATAGTATTTACACTTCCGCTTCTGCATCCGATTATTATTACGTTGCCGGCAACAGTTCCTTTTTACATCTGTTTCCGTTTCTGCTTCCATTGCATCACAGAAACAAGCCTTATGGTGGAAAACAACGTTCATGCGAGCGTCTGTTTTGCCGCACAAACGTTGCTTTCCTGACGGTGCAGTCAGCCCGTCGTGGCTGCGGAGTGGCGGTAGGAGGGGGAGGAGTAAATGCAGTTCAGCGCATGCGTCATCCTTGGAGACACCAGTAGCTTCAGCCCGCGACTTCGCTCGCTTGTAAAATGGTTTAAGTATCCCAAGGGAACATTATACGGCGATGAAAAGTACCCTCGAACTGGCTCGTTGAAGTAGTGCTCGCAAAAGCTACTGCTGAACATGAGGTCTTGGATTCGATGCACGGGTGGGGCAGAGTGTTAGTGGGTTTTTCTATCTGGAATTTCTCAGTAGCAGGCTGGAACCTGGATTTGTTTGTGCTCGGTTGATGACAATATACTTGCCCCCTGACTAAAACATATTTAGCGAAAATGTGGTTGTAATGTACTATATAATATATGAAAACTACCCTTTATGCTAATTATTTTATTACCATGGAAAGAAAGAAAGAAAAACGATTATTTGCGCCAGGCACGAAGCATACCATAAAAAATAACAAAGAAAAACTTAAATGCAAATACAGAGTATGCATCACAACCACGCAAAACCTGGGGAACTAAAAATAATTGTAGTAATAAATAATTTCAGGTTATCTATGAGCAAAACTTCACAAATATGCATTCAACCGTTTTTGCGTGATTGTAACACCAACATACAAACTTTCGCATTTGAAATATTAGTACTAGGGTAATCTGATTTATATACACAAGTTCATGAAAAAATTGTATGATGGATGAGATCGTAGCAAGAACTTTAGAATATTATACGGCTTTGTTATCAGATGTTGGAGTTAACAAAGTTTCTGAAGTGATAACGCTGAGATGAGATCTCACTTCGCTAAACTTATCATCGCAGTCCCTTACAACACTGGGTTATCAGCCATTCCACGTCAGTTTCTTTTACTGTTTTCTTCAGTTTGGCACTGTATTAAGCGCGGCTGTCAAGTAACGCTTTTCTTTAAGTACAAGTAAAATTTCAAAATTTAGAAGACCCCGACGCATTTTTATTTCATGCTATATAATTTATCTAGTACATAGTAGATACGCTTCGATCGGCAATCTATTGAACACATAATTATGACACGATATCTTGCGAAAACGCCCCGATTCAAACAGAAATACGCCCATTACTTTTAAACGGCTGAACCGATTTTATTCAAACTTTGCTAAGAACACTCTCGATAAAATCACCTTTCAAACAAAGAAAAACTAAAACAAAATCGGTTCATCTGTTTAGGCCCTATGATGCCATAGACAGACACACAGATACACTGCAACACACGTCACTAATAACACTCATCTTTTTCCGGCGGGGGTTAAAAAAGGATCATTGTAGGTACACATCATTAACCAAAACTTTTATTTTGAGGCCAGTCCTAAAATCGTGAAAAATACTGATGAATTGTGTTTAATAAGTTAACTTTTAAGTGACCAATTGTGTTAAAAATACCCTAAAAAGTTTGGGTTGCAATAGAACTTGAACTTTGTCTTGTATGACCAGAGAAAACTCATATCATAAACTATAAAATTAAATATAATGTTTGGCACAGAATTAATTCAGGTATGGTATCACCATTCTGTGCCACATAAGGTCTTAGTATGTAGCAATGGCACCTACTCGTATGCCGGGAGAAACAAATACTGCGTTAACGTGCTTCTGGTGACAGATCTCGGTGACAAGTGACAGTCCAGGAACGTGAAGCCTGCCCTGGGTTGGATCCCGGTGGGTCTCTTGGACACATAGAATGTCACAATGCGTCTTCCGGGACAACTCAGAAAAGATTTCTGTTTTGTACCGAGAGAACACTAGATTATAACCAGCTTTAATTCAAACCTCGTGTCTGAGTCCTAGGTATCCTTTGCTCTGGCATGGTTTTGTTTACCCTTTTGGTCAAACACAGGTCACAGTCATGTGATACGACCCCCACAAAGGCCTCTATTCACTTTTGTCTCTAGACTCTAAAGTAGAGGCTTAGATTTTAAGGAAGTGGCCTCAGAAAACATCACGCAGAGGCAAGAGTGGGAAACCATAGCACGAAGTCTCAGCGCTAACAAAGAAAATTTGGTTCAAATAAATATCCGTAGATGCCGCGATATTCATCGATTTGTTATTGAATTGTGTATTAAATTAATACTTTCTAGAATTGATCATAAAAATTGTATGTTCTTGTCTTGGAGAGTTGATTAAAACTCTCCTAAGCAAAAATATTTGAACGGCTCTTTTATTTGATTCCAATAGATGTCGTGGTTCTAAATTTCTGAGGCATCCCACACGATTTTCCAAATTTGTATAGCAACATATTTTGTTACAATGAAACTAAAAAAACCGGCCAAGTGCGGGCCAAGCGCACGAAGGGTTCCGTACTTACGTACCATTATCGCAAAAAACGGCAACAAAAATCACGTTTGTTGTATAGGAGCCCCACTTAAATATTTATTTCATTCTGTTTTTAGTATTTGTTGTTATAGCAGCAACAGAAACACATCATCTGTGAAAATTTCAACTGTCTAGCTATCACGGTTCATGAGATAGCCTGGTGACAGACGGACAGACAGACGGTTCGCGGAGTCTTAGTAATAGGTTCCCGTTTTTACCCTTTGGTACGGAACCCTAAAAACACATCTTTTTATTACCCGGCCCAATAAGTGATGGGTATCATTAAGAAAGCCTGCTCAATTTAATTCTTCCAATAGTTTTTATCATTTTGCTTACTTAAATTGGGCATTTTTAAATTGCCCGGGCATTTTGAATAACGCCGTATTAATCACTTGGTCCATAACATATCCACGCGAGACACAATGGCTTATATTGTTTCGATAATAAGGTGCAATCAAATTCAACCAGTTAAGCTTGCGCACTGCGCACCTATGCAAACAATCGGAACAACTCTTTGGGCTTTCCAAACGAAAGTCTCAATGGTTTTATTGTGGAGTGAGGTTTTTATTTTTACCTCAGAGTAGGATGGATAGATTTTTGTATGTTTAATAGGCTCGCGCTTGACCACTATCTCACCTGTTGGTAAGCGATGATGCGGTCGACGGCGAAGGTGAAACACGCTTGCTTAGATACCTATAAGTTTTTATATTTTTCAATTTTTAGTTGGGGTACATAGAGGGCCAGTTATATAGGTTAGGTACCAATAACACCCAAAGTGAAGCCAGAATAGATTAACCCAATAACATGAAACTTAAACGAAACTGGTGCAATAAGAGTATACGAAGGTGAACTGATTACACCTGCGTACCCCTTTAGAGCGTACTAGTGTGATGTTATGTTTTGAAATGGTGTAAATAATAAACAGAAATGCGATTGCAGCTATCCCGAGTGATTTGCCGTCATTTATTGAAGAGTTCTCATGTATATCTCCGAAGTTCTTCATCAGATCTTGATGAAAATTAAATGGGACCACGTGACAAGCACCAGCTTTCTAATAAAGACCTCCTCCTTCTAATTATCAGGATCGGTACACCCAGTAACAAGTTATGAGCTAACAAACATTAAAAAAAACAGTCAAATTGATGACCTCCTCCTTTTTTGGAAGTCGGTTAAAATTGAACATTAACAAAACCAAGATGATGTTGAATGCCCATGTTGCACCCACTCCTATCAAGGTCGGAGACTCTTCACTCGAAGTTGTGGACGGTTATATCTACCTGGAACAAACGGTCCAGTTACGTAGGTCCAACTTCGAGTAACCGTCGAATCCGACTTGGCTGTGCATCGTTCGGGCAATTGCGCGGTATCTTCTCGTTCAACTTACCACAGTGTCTCAAGACGAAAGTCTATGAACATTTTACAAGCTTTTAATTAACTTGCATGATGCTTGCATGTGTTCAGGTCAAATCTTGCAACTGAATTATAAAGCAGTTATCCTCCACCGATTAAGATGAAATTTTGCATACACGTTTAGTTTGGATGACAATGCAAGGTTAGCTAAGTGACGTCAGGCTAAATCCAATATGGCGGAAAGCCCAAGATGGCGTACTAGTAATTTTTTGTGCACTGCCATGATATGGGTATCAAATGAAAGGGTTTGCTGAGAAGAAAAAAGATTGTTTTTAACAAAAAAAAATTGTATAAATTATTTATAGTATTTACACTTCCGCTTCTGCATCCGATTATTATTACGTTGCCGGCAACAGTTCCTTTTTACATCTGTTTCCGTTTCTGCTTCCATTGCATCACAGAAACAAGCCTTATGGTGGAAAACAACGTTCATGCGAGCGTCTGTTTTGCCGCACAGACGTTGCTTTCCTGACGGTGCAGTACGCCCGTCGTGGCTGCGGAGTGACGGTAGGAGGGGGAGGGGTGAATGCAGTTCAGCGCATGCGTCATGCATGGAGACACCAATAGCTTCAGCCCGCGACTTCGCTCGCTTGTAAAATGGTTTAAGTATCCCAAGGGAACATTATACGGCGATGAAAAGTACCCTCGAACTGGCTCGTTGAACTAGTGCTCGAAAATGCTACTGCTGAACATGAGGTCCTGGATTCGATGCACGGGTCGGGCAGAGTGTTAGTGGGTTTTTCTAACTGGAATTTCTCAGTAGCAGGCTGGAGCCTGGATTTGTTTGTGCTCGGTTGATGACAATATACTTGCCCCCTGACTAAAACATATTTAGCGAAAATGTGGTTGTAATGTACTATAATATGAAAAATACCCTTTATGCTAATTCTTTTATTACCATGGAATGAAATATTTTTTTATTTCTTTCTGAAAGAAATAAAAACGTTTATTTGCGCCAGGCACGAAGCATACCATAAAAAAAAACAAAGAAAAACTTAAATGCAAATACAGAGTACGCGTCACAACCACGCAAAACCTGGGAATCTACCAGTAAAAATTATTGTAGTAATAAATAATTTCAGGTTATCTATGAGCAAAACTTCACAAATATGCATTCAACCGTTTTTGCGTGATTGAAACCCCAACATACAAACTTTCGCATTTGAAATATTAGTACTAGGGTAATCTGATTTATATACACAAGTTCATGAAGAAATTGTATGATGGATGAGATCGTAGCAAGAACTTTAGAATATTATACGGCTTTGTTATCAGATGTTGGAGTTAACAAAGTTTCTGAAGTGATAACGCTGAGATGAGATCTCACTTCGCTAAACTTATCATCGCAGTCCCTTACAACACTGGGTTATTAGCCATTCCACGTCAGTTTCTTTTACTGTTTTCTTCAGTTTGGCACTGTATTAAGCGCGGCTGTCAAGCAACGCTTTTCTTTTAGTACAAGTAAAATTTAAAAAATCCCCCGAAACATTTTTATTTCATGCTATACTTATAATTTATCTAGTAGATACGCTTCGATCGGATCGATATTGAACACATAATTTGACACGATATCTTGCGAAAACACCCCGATTCAAACAGTAAAACGCCCATAACTTTTGAACGGCTGAACCGATTTTATTCAAACATAGCTAAGAACACTCTCGATAAAATCACCTTTAAAAAAAAAAATCGGTTCATCCGTTTAGGCGCTATGATGCCACAGACAGATACACAGCAACACACGTCAAACTTATAACACTCCTCTTTTTCCGGCGGGGGTTTAAAAAAGGATCATTTTAGGTACACATTATTAAGTACAACTTTTATTTTGGGGCAAATCCTAAAATTTTATTAATTTTGTAAATAGTTATGCTTCCATTTTTTGTCAGTAATAAACTCATATTTTTTTTTACTTTTGCGTAGATTTAATTTAAAAAGTATTGTCCAACGACACTTCCGACCTCACTTCTGTAACCCCAGCACTTACTTATTGCTGGTGAGAACCAGGTGGTTCTGGATCTGTGGATGAGGCAGCATGAGTAGAGATAATCATGCTGCCTCATCCACAGATCCAGAACGGCAACATCGAAGTCATTGTTGTTTTAAGCTAATAAAACGATTTGGGCTCGTTTCTCACACGGTAATTACATTATGTGGCTAGATGAGAAAACAAATAGTGCCGTGCCGGTCGTCTAGCGAGTTTTAGGAATGAGCATTAGTCGTCTTATCGAACAAAAAAATAAGTTAAAAACTTAAAACCGACTACTAAAAAATAACGCTCTAAAAAGACACCGTAACAAAACAATACATTCTGCAAAGAAGCATGCGACCACGGTAAATTTAAAATATTTTCTTGCTTCATAATTTTTGGAGCGTTATTTTTTAGTAGTCGGGTTTTAGTTTTTTTAACTTATTTTTATTAAAAGTATTTTATAGTTATTTTTGCGGAGCCTGAGGGAACAAATGAACATAAATGCATACAATACATACTTACATAACGATTAACAAACACTTTTCGACGCCATAGTCAGGTAAAAAATTAGTTTTCATGACTTTGCCGCGATACGTCTCGCAAGCCCCCCAGAAGGCCTATAATGAGCGGACAAACAAGACGCTTCCAACGATACCTCATTTGTCAATTTATGATAAGTAGTTTAGAAGTTATGAGGGAACAGATGAACATACATGCATACACACAGACATACCGGTCAAAACATAACCTTCCGTTTTGCTTCGCCGTAGTCGGGTAAAAACTAACCTCCTCTTATGTGGCTTCTAGGATGCATCACACACGTTCTCTCAGGCAGAGATGACGTCGCAAGGGTCGCCGACATCCTCACGAGTAAGGGTATCATCCGGCGCGCCTTCAACACCATCTGTCCGCTGCCGGTTTCTACTGTTGAAGACTCTTCAACGGGGAGAGTATGTTGAGAACATTCTTCACAAAAATCAATAATATACATCATTGCAGAATATGATGTGATGGATAAAAGTCACATTAAATATTATTTGTATAATGATCTCTATAAAAGTACGAAAATAATCGAAATACTGATTAATGTCTGACTAACTGAATTTGAACACTTTCAACTGGTTAAAAAAAACTCTTTACAAAAAAAACAACCGACTTCCAAATAAAAACTTATCAACTAACATAACTTAACAGAATTAGCATAAAGGGTAGTTTACATATATTATATAGTGCATTACAACCACATTTTCGATACATATGTTTTAGTCCTATGTAATAGGGGCAAGTATATTGTCATCTACCGAGCACAAATCCAGGCTCCAGCCTGCTACTGAGAAATTCCAAATGGAAGAACCCAATAACACTCTGCCAGACCCGTGCATCGAATCCAGGACCTCATGTTCAGCAGTAGAATTTGCGAGCACTAGTTCAACGAGCCAGTTCGAGGGTACTTTTTATCGCCGTATAATGTTCCCTTGGGATACTTAAACCATTTTACAAGCGAGCGAAGTCGCGGGCTGAAGCTATTGGTGTCTCCATGCATGACGCATGCGCTGAACTGCATTCACCACCTCCCCCTCCAACCGCCGCTCCGTAGCCACGACGGGCGTACTGCACCGTCAGGTAAGCAACGTTTGTGCGGCAAAACAGACGCTCGCATGATAGTTGTTTTCCACCATAAGGCTTGTTTCTGTGATGCAATGGAAGCAGAAACGGAAACAGATGTAAAAAGGAACTGTTGCCGGCAACGTAAAAATAATCGGATGCAGAAGCGGAAGTGTAAGTACTATAAATAATTTATTCAACAATTTCTTTTTTTTAAATAATCTTTTTTCGTATTCTTCTCAGCAAACCCTTTCATTTGATACCCATATCATGGCAGTGCATAAAAAATAACTAGTACGCCATCTTGGGCCGTCCGCCATTTTGGATTTAGAATGAAATCACTTAGCTATTCATGCATTGTCATCCAAACTAAACGTGTATGCAAAATTTCATCTTAATCGGTGGAAGATAACTGCTTTAAAATTCAGTTGCGAGATTTGACCTGAACACATGCAAGCATCATGCAAGTTAATTAAAAGCTTGTAAAATGTTCATAGACTTTCGTCTTGAGACACTGGTAAGTTGAACGAGAAGATACCGCGCAATTGCCCGAACGATGCACAGCCAAGTCGGATTTATTTATTTATTTATTATTTATTTATTAAAACTTCATGCAACATAAAACTACATAGGCGGACTTAATGCCTTAGGCATTCTCTACCAGTCAACCAAGGGCGGTGAAGAAATAGCATGGCAGGTGCATAAAAATAGAAATAATAATATTATAAACGCAAAATTAGTACAAAAGTATATAGTTAGAATAAATATACTTAAATATTTCCTATAATAAATACTATATATAAAATGATATATATATAAATTAATAGAAAGGCGCAAAATGAGACGACTCTGCTATTCGTTTAGAAAAAAATGCCGCAACTTCCGCTTAAATGCATACTGACTGGTGGCCGTTCTGATATCAAGAGGAAGCGCATTCCAGAGAAGAATGGATTGAATATGAAAGGAAGAATGAACAAAATCAGAAGTATGAGAAGGACAGAGCAAGAGAAGATTGTTAGATGAACGCAGATTCCTCGCGTGTGAATTACATAGGTATTGAAAGTGAGGTATGAGATAAGAAGGAGGAGTGGGAGAGTTGAGTAGAGAGAAAAGCGTAGTCAAGGCGCGCAAATTTCTTCTTTGCCGAATGGGCATCCATTTGAGTTCAGTTCTGCAGCTTGTCACATGGTCATATTTCCGGAGGTTGAATATGAACCGAATGCAGTTGTTTAAGAGCCTATCCAGCTTATCCAGGAATACCGCGTTTAGGTCAAAGTAGCACACGTCACCATAGTCGATCAAAGGGAAAATTAAAGTCTGCACAAGCATAGTCTTCGTTTTTGCAGGTAGAAAGTTTCTCAGACGATACAGGCAACGCAAAGTCCCATTCACCCTTTGACTGACACTAGAAACCTGACTTTGCCAGCTTAGCGTCGAATCAAGATGTAGACCGAGATCTTTTACACTAGGGCTGATGGGGATGACAGTACCATTAAAAATTATAGGAGGAAGAGAGCTAATCCCCAATCGACCCATCATGCGCGTGCTTCCAATCACAATGACCTGACATTTTGAGGGGTTTACAGACACCCCAAATCTATCAGACCAGTCCTTGACAGCCTCCAAGTCCCGGTTCACATCGTCTATAGCGTCCGACAAACTCTCCACCCGCGCAGCTGCATAAAGTTGAAGGTCATCGGCATAAAGATGATACGAACACCGAAGACAATGAGTTATAAAATTTATGAAGATGGAGAATAACAATGGTGAAAGAATACCGCCTTGCGGAACACCAGCAGCCAGGTCACACCAACTTGACGAGCTCTCGTCAACCCGAACCGACTGCTGTCGTCCCCGAAGATAGGAAGAGAACCATTCCAGTGCCTCGGAAGAAACCATAAGATGTGAAAGGATAGAGAGGAGAATATCGTGACTGACGGCATTAAAGGCATTGGAGAAATCAATTAAGACCAAAACAGTAACCTTGGTATCCTGCATGGCTTCTCTAATGTGGCCAGTCACTTTAAGGAGAGCAGAGGCAGTACTGTGACCCGGCCTGAATCCAGACTGGAATGAGCTAACAAGATTATTCTGATGAATATACCCTGAAAACTGTTTGTGGACGCAGGCCTCGAGCACTTTGGATAGGAAAGGGAGAATGGAGATTGGCCGATAATGATTAGGTAGGGTGGGATTTGAATTTTTAGGAAGAGGACGTACATAGGCCATTCGCCATAGGGATGGGAATTGACCGGAATCGAGGGAAAAGTTGATGATGTGGGTAATCGGTGGGAGAAGAAAGTCGAGGATCAAGGTGACCATGTAACGACTGATGTCATCATGGCCCACAGCCTTAGATTTTATGGAGAGGATAATCCTACTGATTTCATCCAAGGTGACCGGTGAAAAGTGGAACTTTTCTATAATAGGACCAGGAAGGCCAGTAATGAAATCAACCGTCTGAGATAACATTTGGGAATCCAAAAGACAGGTTGTTGTGAAGTGACGGTTGATATCATCAAGGCCGATTGTCTTAGGGAAATCCACATAACGTGGCCTACCGATACCAAGAGTTCCAAGGAATTTCCAGATATCGGCAGGGGAAGAAGAGGATATGTTTACGTAACAGTCCAGTTACGTAGGTCCAACTTCGAATAACCGTCGAATCCGACTTGGCTGTGCATCGTTCGGGCAATTGCGCGGTATCTTCTCGTTCAACTTACCACAGTGTCTCAAGACGAAAGTCTATGAACATTATACAAGCTTTTAATTAACTTGCATGATGCTTGCATGTGTTCAGGTCAAATCTTGCAACAGAATTTTAAAGCAGTTATCTTCCACCGATTAAGATGAAATTTTGCATACACGTTTAGTTTGGATGACAATGCATGGTTAGCTAAGTGATTTCATTCTAAATCCAATATGGCGGACGGCCCAAGATGGCGTACTAGTTATTTTTGTGCACTGCCATGATATGGGTATCAAATGAAAGGGTTTGCTGAGACGAATACGAAAAAAGATTGTTTAAAAAAAGAAATTGTTGTGTAAATTATTTATAGTATTTACACTTCCGCTTCTGCATCCGATTATTATTACGTTGCCGGCAACAGTTCCTTTTTACATCTGTTTCCGTTTCTGCTTCCATTGCATCACAGAAACAAGCCTTATGGTGGAAAACAACGTTCATGCGAGCGTCTGTTTTGCCGCACAGACGTTGCTTTCCTGACGGTGCAGTCAGCCCGTCGTGGCTGCGGAGTGGCGGTAGGAGGGGGAGGAGTAAATGCAGTTCAGCGCATGCGTCATCCTTGGAGACACCAGTAGCTTCAGCCCGCGACTTCGCTCGCTTGTAAAATGGTTTAAGTATCCCAAGGGAACATTATACGGCGATGAAAAGTACCCTCGAACTGGCTCGTTGAAGTAGTGTTCGCAAAAGCTACTGCTGAACATGAGGTCTTGGATTCGATGCACGGGTCGGGCAAAGTGTTAGTGGGTTTTTCTATCTGAAATTTCTCAGTAGCAGGCTGGAACCTGGATTTGTGCTCGGTTGATGACAATATATTTGCCCCCTGACTAAAACATATTTAGCGAAAACGTGGTTGTAATGTACTATATAATATATGAAAACTACCCTTTATGCTAATTCTTTTATTACCATGGAAAGAAAGAAAGAAAAACGTTTATTTGCGCCAGGCACGAAGCATACCATAAAAAAAAAACAAAGAAAACTTAAATGCAAATACAGAGTATGCGTCACATACACGCAAAACCTGGGGATCTACCTGTAAAAATAATTGTAGTAATAAATAATTTCAGGTTATCTATGAGCAATACTTCACAAATATGCATTCAACCGTTTTTGCGTGATTGAAACACCAACATACAAACTTTCGCATATTTAATATTAGTACTAGGGTAATCTGTTTTATATACACAAGTTCATGAAGAAATTGTATGATGGATGAGATCGTAGCAAGAACTTTAGAATATTATACGGCTTTGTTATCAGATGTTGGAGTTAACAAAGTTTCTGAAGTGATAACGCTGAGATGAGATCTCACTTCGCTAAACTTATCATCGCAGTCCCTTACAACACTGGGTTATCAGCCATTCCACGTCAGTTTCTTTTACCGGTTTCTTCAGTTTGGTACTGGCCGTCAAGCAACGCTTTTCTTTTAGTACAAGTAAAATTTAAAAAATCCCCGAAACATTTTTATTTCATGCTATAAAAGATGCTATACTTATTTTTTATCTAGTAGATATGCTTCGATCGGATCGATATTGAACACGTAATTATGACACGATAGATATCTTGCGTAAACGCCCCGATTCAAACAGTAAAACGCCCATAACAAATATGACCACGTTTCCGAATTCCGTGTAAAGCTCAAGTGGTTGCCAATTCGCCTTCGCCGGAATACTCATATTCTTTCTCTTTTGTACAATGTCCTCTTTACTCCTTCCACCCCTCTTTACCTCAAGGATCGTTTTTAGTTTATCTGCGATTCCCACACGAAATCTCTTAGGTCATCAGAAAACTTGCGACTTAAAATGCCTATGCATTCCACTACATTTTTGGATAAATCATTCACTGTCCAAGCTGCTCGTTTGTGGAATGCATTGCCTGACCCAATAAAACGTGCTCAGTCGTTGCCTGTCTTTAAAAAACTTATAAAGGAACATTACCTGTCTCTGTGATTATGTCCTTGTTTAAGCTGTATTGTTTTCTTGTTTGTTTATTTAGATTTATGTATGTATTTATGTATCTATTTTAGTAGTTTGTTTTACCTGTATGATTTGAAATTGGCACCAAGTGCAACCCCATGTCGTGTCCAGGCTATCTCTATCCATTCAAGGTTGCCTGGAAGAGATCGCAGAGCGCGATAAGGCCGCCTATTGTATGTTTGTTTTAATTTTAATGTTTCTTTTGTATTGTCTTATCTTGGTGTACAATAAAGTATATATAAATAAATAAATAAATAAAAATAAAACGCCCATAACTTTTGAACGGCTGAACCGATTTTATTCAAACATAGCTAAGAACACTCTCGATAAAATCACCAAACAAAAAAAAAACTAAAACGAAATCGGTACATCCGTTAAGGCGCTATGATGCCACAGACAGATACACAGCAACACATTTCATACTTATAACACTCCTCTTTTTCCGGCGGGGGTTAAAAAAGAATCATTTTAGGTACACGTCATTAAGCACAACTTTTATTTTGGGGCCAATCCTAAAATCACGAAAAATACTGAAGAATTGTGTTTAATAAGTTAACTTTTAAGTGACCATTTAAAATACCCTAAAAAGTTTGGGTTGCAATGGAACTTGAACTTTGTCTTGTATGACCAGAGAAAAATCATATCATAAACTATAAAATTAAATATAATGTTTGGCACAGAATGAATTCAGTTATGGTATCCGCAGTCATAAAGTCTTCGCACGTAGCAATGGCACCTAAGCCGGGAGAAACAAATACGGCGTTAACGTGCTTCGGGTGACAGATCTCGGTGACAAGTGGCAGTCCAGGAACGTGAAGCCTGCCCTGGGTTGGATCCTAGTGGGTCTCTTGAACATATATAATGGCATAAAAGTAATAAAATAAAATAAATAAATAATAAAATAATGCGTCTTCCGGGACAATTCAGAAAGGATTTCTGTTTTGTACCGAGAGAACACTAGATTATAACCAGCTTTAATTCACACCTCGTGTCTGTCTTATTGAAGAGTTCTGATGTATATTTCCGAAGTTCTTCATCAGATCTTGAAGAAAATTAAATGGGACCACATGACAAGCACCAGCTTTCAAATAAAAAAAAATCATCAGAATCGGTTCACCCAGTAACAAGTTCTGAAGTAACAAACATAAAAAAAATAATAGTCGAATTGATGACCTCCTCCATTTTGGGAAGTCGGTTAAAATTGAACATGAACAAAACCAAGATGATGTTGAATGCCCATGTTGCACCCACTAGTATCAAGGTCGGAGACTCTTCACTCGAAGTTGTGGACGGTTATATCTACCTGGGACAAACGGTCCAGTTACGTAGGTCCAACTTCGAGTAACCGTCGAATCCGACTTGGCTGTGCATCGTTCGGGCAATTGCGCGATATCTTCTCGTTCAACTTACCACAGTGTCCAAAGACGAAAGTCTATGACCATTTTACAAGCTTTTAATTAACTTGCGATGTATGTATTTTAGTTTGTAAGTGTGTTCGGGTCAAATCGTGCAACTGAATTTTAAAGCAGTTATCCTCCACCGATTAACATGAAATTTTGCATACAAGTTTAGTTTGGATGACAATGCATGGTTAGCTAAGTGACGTCATTCTAAATCAAATATGGCGGCCGGCCCAAGATGGCGTACTAGTTATTTTTTGTGCACTGCCATGATATGGGTATCAAATGAAAGGGTTTGCTGAGAAGAATACGAAAAAAGATTGTTTAAAAAAAAAATTGTTGAAAATGTTATTTATAGTATTTATGGTGGAAAACAACGTTCATGCGAGCGTCTGTTTTGCCGCACAGACGTTGCTTTCCTGACGGTGCAGTCAGCCCGACGTGGCTGCGGAGTGGCGGTAGGAGGGGGAGGGGTGAATGCAGTTCAGCGCATGCGTCATGCATGGAGACACCAATAGCTTCAGCCCGCGACTTCGATCGCTTGTAAAATGGTTTAAGTATCCCAAGGGAGCATTATACGGCGATGAAAAGTACCTTCGAACTGGCTCGTTGAACTAGTGCTCGCAAATGCTACTGCTGAACATGAGGTCCTGGATTCGATGCACGGGTCGGGCAAAATGTTAGTGGGTTTTTCTATCTAGAATTTCTCAGTAGCAGGCTGGAGCTTGGATTTGTGCTCGGTAGATGACAATATACTTGCCCCCTATTACATGGGACTAAAACATATTTAGCGAAAATGTGGTTGTAATGTACTATATAATATATGAAAAGTACCCTTTATGCTAATTCTTTTATTGCCATGGAAAGAAAGAAAAACGTTTATTTGCAGGCACGAAGCATACCATAAAAAAAAACAAACAAAAACTTAAATGCAAATACAGAGTATGCGTCACAGCCACGCAAAACCTGGGGATCTACCTGTAAAAATAATTGTAGTAAAGACATTGAGGTAATAATGTACAGTAAAGACAAAGACATTTTATTTCAACTAGGCCACCAAGCGGCACTTTTGAACGTTAATACATTAAAATTTAAAAGGAATAAAAATTGATTCTACCGTGCATTCGGAAAGTAGCTTGTTATGGAGAAGAACGCACAAGAAACTCCATACATAACAAACACTTTGCGACGCCGTAGTCGGGTAAAAAATTAGTTTTCATGACTTTGCCGCGATACGTCTCGCAAGCCCCCCAGAGGGCGCCACATTCAATTTAATGTGATCTCACATAGCCTATAAGGAGCGGATAAACAAGACGCTTCCAACGACACCTCATTTGTCAATTTATGATAAGTAGTTTAGAAGTTATGAGGGAACAGATGAACATACATGCATACACACAGACATACCGGTCAAAACATAACCTTCCGTTTTGCTTCGCCGTAGTCGGGTAAAAACTAACCTCCTCTTATGTGGCTTCTAAGATGCATCACACACGTTCTCTCAGGCAGAGGTGACGTCACAAGGGTCGCCGACATCCTCACGAGTAAGGGTATCATCCGGCGCGCCTTCAACACCATCTGTCCGCTGCCGGTTTCTACTGTTGAAGACTCTTCAACGGGGAGAGTATGTTGAGACCATTCCTCTCAAAAATCAATAATATACATCATTACAGAATATAATGTGGTGGTGAAAGTCACTTTAAATGTTATTTGTATAATTATCTCTATAAAAGTACGAAAATAATCTAAATACTGATTAATAACTGACTATATAACTGAATTTGAACACTTTCAATTGGTTAAAAAAAACTTTTTACAAAAAAAACAACCGACTTCCAAGGTGTTCTTGTTTTCGTTTCTTCGTTTTTTGACACCGACTTCCGAAATTGAAGTTATTTTTCACTTTGTAGTGTTTTTATTTGGATGTGGTTGTTTTTTTTGTAATATGTTTTTTTTATTTTTCACTTTTTAGTTGTGGTACCTAGAGAATCAGTTATATAGGCTAGGTACCAATAACGCCCAAAGTGAAGCCAGAATAGATTAACCCAATAACATGAAACTTAAACAAAACTAGTGGAATAAGAGTATACCAAGGTGAACTGTTTACACCTGCGTACGTACCCCTTTAGAGCGTACTAGTGTGATGTTGTTTTGAAATGGTGTAAACAATAAACAGAAATGCGATTGCAGTTATCCCGAGTAATTTGCCGTCATTTATTGAAAAGTTATGATGTATATCTCCGCAGTTCTTTATCAGATCTTGATGAAAATTAAATGGGACCACATGACAAGCACCAGCTTTCAAATAAAGACCTCCTCCTATTTGGGAAGTCGGTTAAAATTGAACATTAACAAAACCAAGATGATGTTGAATGCCCATGTTGCACCGGTGGACCCACTTCTATCAAGGTCGGAGACTCTTCACTCGAAGTTGTGGACGGTTATATCTACCTGGGAGTCCTGGGACAAACGGTCCAGTTACGTAGGTCCAACTTCGAGTAAGAGATCAACCGTCGAATCCGACTTGGCTGTGCATCGTTCGGGCAATTGCGCGGTATCTTCTCGTTCAACTTACCACAGTGTCTCAAGACGAAAGTCTATGAACATTTTACAAGCTTTTAATTAACTTGCATGATGCTTGCATGTGTTCAGGTCAAATCTTGCAACTGAATTATAAAGCAGTTATCCTCCACCGATTAAGATTAAATTTTGCATACAAAAATTAATGATATGGGTATCAAATGGAAGGGTATGCTGAGTAGAAAAAGATTGTTTTTAACAAAAAAAAAAAATTGTATACATTATTTATAGTATTTACACTTCCGCTTCTGCATCCGATTAATTTTACGTTGCCGGCAACAGTTCCTTTTTATACATCTGTTTCCGTTTCTGCTTCCATTGCATCACAGAACCAAGCCTTATGGTGGAAAACAACGTTCATGCGAGCGTCTGTTTTGCCGCACAGACGTTGCTTTCCTGACGGTGCAGTCAGCCCGTCGTGGCTGCGGAGTGGCGGTAGGAGGGGGAGGGGTGATTGCAGTTCAGCGCATGCGTCATCCATGGAGACACCAATAGCTTTAGCCCGCGACTTCGCTCGCTTGTAAAATGGTTTAAGTATCCCAAGGGAGCATTATACGGCGATGAAAAGTACCTTCGAACTGGCTCGTTGAACTAGTGCTCGCAAATGCTACTGCTGAACATGAGGTCCTGGATTCGATGCACGGGTCGGGCAAAATGTTAGTGGGTTTTTCTATCTAGAATTTCTCAGTAGCAGGCTGGAGCTTGGATTTGTGCTCGGTAGATGACAATATACTTGCCCCCTATTACATGGGACTAAAACATATTTAGCGAAAATGTGGTTGTAATGTACTATATAATATATGAAAAGTACCCTTTATGCTAATTATTTTATTGCCATGGAAAGAAAGAAAAACGTTTATTTGCAGGCACGAAGCATACCATAAAAAAAAAACAAAGAAAACTTAAATGCAAATACAGAGTATGCGTCACATACACGCAAAACCTGGGGATCTACCTGTAAAAATAATTGTAGTAATAAATAATTGCAGGTTATCTATGAGCAAAACTTCACAAATATGCATTCAACCGTTTTTGCGTGATTGAAACACCAACATACAAACTTTCGCATTTGAAATATTAGTACTAGGGTAATCTGATTTATATACACAAGTTCATGAAGAAATTGTATGATGGATGAGATCGTAGCAAGAACTTTAGAATATTATACGGCTTTGTTATCAGATGTTGGAGTTAACAAAGTTTCTGAAGTGATAACGCTGAGATGAGATCTCACTTCGCTAAACTTATCATCGCAGTCCCTTACAACACTGGGTTATCAGCCATTCCACGTCAGTTTCTTTTACCGGTTTCTTGAGTTTGGTACTGGCTGTCAAGCAACGCTTTTCTTTTAGTACAAGTAAAATTTAAAAAATCCCCCGAAACATTTTTATTTCATGCTATACTTATAATTTATCTAGTAGATACGCTTCGATCGGATCGATATTGAACACATAATTTGACACGATATCTTGCGAAAACACCCCGATTCAAAGGTCGGTTCATCCGTTTAGGCACTATGATGTCACAGACAGATGCACAGCAACACACGTCAAACTTATAATACTCCTTTTTTTTCCGGCGGGGGTTTAAAAAAGGATCATAGTAGGTACACATTATTAAGTACAACTTTTATTTTGGGGCCAATTCTAAAATTTTATTATTTTTGTAAATAGTTATGCTGCCATTTTTTGTCAGTAATAAACTCATTTTTTATTTTGCTTTTGCATAGATTTCATTTAAAAAGTATAGTCCAACGACCCTTCCGACCTCACTTCTGTAACCCCAGCACTTCCTTATTGCTGGTTCTCTAATCATGCTGTCTCATCCACAGATCCAGAACGGCAACATCGACGTAATTGTTGTTTTAAGCTAATAAAACGATTTGGGCTCGTTTCTCACACGGTAATTACTTTTAAATGTGGCTAGATGAGAAAACAAATAGTGCCGTGCAGGTCATCTGGCGAGTTCAAGGAATGAGCATTAGTCGTCATAAAGAACAAAAAAAATAGTCGAAAACCTAAAACCGTCTACTAAAAAATAACGCTCTAAAAAGACACCGTAACAAAAAAATACATTCTGCAAAGAAGCATGCGACCACGGTAAATTTAAAATATTTTCTTGCTTCATAATTTTTGGAGCGTTATTTTTTAGTAGTCGGGTTTTAGTTTTTTTAACTTATTTTTATTAAAAGTATTTTATAGTTATTTTTGCGGAGCCTGAGGGAACAAATGAACATAAACGCATACAATACATACTTACATAACGATTAACAAACACTTTTCGACGCCAAAAAAATTTTCGGGTAAAAAATTAGTTTTCATGACTTTGCCGCGATACTTCTCGCAAGCCCCCCAGAAGGCCTATAATGAGCGGACAAACAAGACGCTTCCAACGATACCTCATTTGTCAATTTATGATAAGTAGTTTAGAAGTTATGAGGGAACAGATGAACATACATGCATACACACAGACATACCGGTCAAAACATAACCTTCCGTTTTGCTTCGCCGTAGTCGGGTAAAAACTAACCTCCTCTTATGTGGCTTCTAAGATGCATCACACACGTTCTCTCAGGCAGAGGTGACGTCACAAGGGTCGCCGACATCCTCACGAGTAAGGGTATCATCCGGCGCGCCTTCAACACCATCTGTCCGCTGCCGGTTTCTACTGTTGAAGACTCTTCAACGGGGAGAGTATGTTGAGAACATTCTTCACAAAAATCAATAATATACATCATTGCAGAATATGATGTGATGGATTAAAGTCACATTAAATGTTATTTGTATAATTTTTTCTATAAAAGTACGAAAATAATCTAAATACTGATTAATGTCTGACTAACTGAATTTGAACACTTTCAACTGGTAAAAAAAAAACTCTTTACAAAAAAACAACCGACTTCCAAATAAAAACTTATCAACTAACATAACTTAACAGAATTAGCATAAAGGGTAGTTTTCATATATTATGTATGTCATCTACCGAGCACAAATCCAGGCTCCAGCCTGCTACTGAGAAATTCCAGATGGAAAAACCGAATAACACTCTGCCCGACCCGTGCATCGAATCCAGGACCTCATGTTCAGCAGTAGCATTTGCGAGCACTAGTTCAACGAGCCAGTTCGAGGGTACTTTTCATCGCCGTATAATGTTCCCTTGGGATACTTAAACCATTTTACAAGCGAGCGAAGTCACGGGCTGAAGCTATTGGTGTCTCCATGGATGACGCATGCGCTGAACTGCATTCACCCCCTCCCCCTCCAACCGCCACTCCGTAGCCACGACGGGCGTACTGCACCGTCAGGTAAGCAACGTCTGTGCGGCAAAACAGACGCTCGCATGAACGTTGTTTTCCACCATAAGCAAGCCTTTTGTGTTTCTTTTTCGGTTCACCCAGTAACAAACATAAAAAAAATTGTCGAATTGATGACCTCCTCCATTTTGGGAAGTCGGTTAAAATTGAACATGAACAAAACTAAGATGATGTTGAATGCCCATGTTGCACCCACTCCTATCAAGGTCGGAGACTCTTCACTCGAAGTTGTGGACGGTTATATCTACCTGGGACAAACAGTCCAGTTACGTAGGTCCAACTTAGGGTAACCGTCGAATCCGACTTGGCTGTGCATCGTTCGGGCAATTGCGCGGTATCTTCTCGTTCAACTTACCACAGTGTCTCAAGACGAAAGTCTATGAACATTTTACAAGCTTTTAATTAACTTGCATGATGCTTGCATGTGTTCAGGTCAAATCTTGCAATAGAATTTTAAAGCAGTTATCTTCCACCGATTAAGATGCAATTTTGCATACACGTTTAGTTTGGATGACAATGCATGGTTAGCTAAGTGATTTCATTCTAAATCCAATATGGCGGACGGCCCAAGATGGCGTACTAGTTATTTTTTGTGCACTGCCATGATATGGGTATCAAATGAAAGGGTTTGCTGAGAAGAATACGAAAAAAGATTGTTTAAAAAAAAAAATAGTTGAATAAATTATTTATAGTACTCGCCAAACTTATTGGCCGCCGTGAAGTTGGCTACAATGGCTGCGCAGTAGAAAATCTCATACAAAAACAGCACCGTTTCGTGCCTCGAGCATCCGGTAAACCAACTTCAGGGCGGCCATTAAGTTTGGCGAGGGCTATACACTTCCGCTTCTGCATCCGATTATTTTTACGTTGCCGGCAACAGTTCCTTTTTACATCTGTTTCCGTTTCTGCTTCCATTGCATCACAGAAACAAGCCTTATGGTGGAAAACAACGTTCATGCGAGCGTCTGTTTTGCCGCACAGACGTTGCTTTCCTGACAGTGCAGTCAGCCCGTAAATGAAAACTAGTGCTCGCAAATGCTACTGCTGAACATGAGGTCCTGGATTCGATGCACGGGTCGGGCAGAGTGTTAGTGGGTTTTTCTAACTGGAATTTCTCAGTAGCAGGCTGGAGCCTGGATTTGTTTGTGCTCGGTTGATGACAATATACTTGCCCCCTGACTTAAACATATTTAGCGAAAATGTGGTTGTAATGTACTATAATACGAAAAATATCCTTTATGCTAATTCTTTTATTACCATGGAATGAAATATTTTTTTATTTCTTTCTGAAAGAAATAAAAACGTTTATTTGCGCCTGGCACGAAGCATACCATAAAAAAAACAAAGAAAAACTTAAATGCAAATACAGAGTACGCGTCACAACCACGCAAAACCTGGGAATCTACCTGTAAAAATAATTGTAGTAATAAATAATTTCAGGTTATCTATGAGCAAAACTTCACAAATATGCATTCAACCGTTTTTGCGTGATTGAAACACCAACATACAAACTTTCGCATTTTTAATATTAGTACTAGGGTAATCTGTTTTAAATACACAAGTTCATGAAGAAATTGATCGTAGCAAGAACTTTAGAATATTATACGGCTTTGTTATCAGATGTTGGAGTTAACAAAGTTTCTGAAGTGATAACGCTGAGATGAGATCTCACTTCGCTAAACTTATCATCGCAGTCCCTTACAACACTGGGTTATCAGCCATTCCACGTCAGTTTCTTTTACTGTTTTCTTCAGTTTGGCACTGTATTAAGCGCGGCTGTCAAGCAACGCTTTTCTTTTAGTACAAGTAAAATTTAAAAAATCCCCGAAACATTTTTATTTCATGCTATACTTATAATTTATCTAGTAGATACGCTTCGATCGGATCGATATTGAACACATAATTTGACACGATATCTTGCGAAAACACCCCGATTCAAACAGTAAAACGCCCATAACTTTTGAACGGCTGAACCGATTTTATTCAAAATTTCAAACATAGCTAAGAACACTCTCGATAAAGTCACCTTTCAAAAAAACAAACAAAATCGGTTCATCCGTTTAGGCGCTATGATGCCACAGACAGATACACAGCAACACACGTCAAACTTATAACACTCCTCTTTTTCCGGCGGGGGTTTAAAATAGGATCATTTTAGGTACACATTATTAAGTACAACTTTTATTTTGGGGCAAATCCTAAAATTTTAGTAATTTTGTAAATAGTTATGCTGCCATTTTTTATTTATTTATTTATTTATTTAATATTAGGAGAACCAACAGCTATAACAGATGGATAACAATTGTATATGAGACATAGAGCCAATTACAGGTTCTCACGGATAGAAACAGAAAAAGTAGTAGAAAACTTAGGATCACTAAAAAGCACGACTTATATGATTAAATAACTAACAATAAGAACTAAACACTTTTGAAAAATTCAGCATTCAGCCGAGTGCGTGCCGAATAGGTTTTAGTGGTAAATGGGTCGAATGAGAACTCTTTACAAAGAATATTAAAGTCCTTACTCGCTCGTAACATGTATGAATTTTGCCTGTAGTTAGAATAAGAAAAAGGAGTGGAGATAGGCGGATTGAATCTAGCCGATCGCCTGGGGACATTGAAGCACAGTTTATGCAGGAGATCAGGACAATCAATCTCGTTAGAAATAATTTTCAAAAGAAAGGTGCAATCCGCTAGTCGACGACGATTTATAAGTGGTTGCAAATGAAATTTCTTGCAAAGATTTAAGTAATCATCAGAATGGTATGGTATACGAAGCCGAAAACATAGAAAGCGAATAAATCGCTTTTGTATATTCTCAATACGATCAATGTATTTGCCATAACAAGGGTTCCAAATTTGTGATGCATATTCGAGGTGACTTCTCACAAAAGAGCAATAAAGAATCTTAAGGGTTTTGGCCCTCTTGAAACACCCTGCGAGTCGCATAACAAAACCCAGAGACCTCGAAGCTTTGGCGACTATTTGCTCAATGTGCACATTGAATAAAAGCTTGGAATCATGATATACACCTAGGTCGCGTACACCATCGCATCTCTGCAATAGCTGCCCTTTAAGTTTATAAGTTGTAGGGAGAGGGACCCGTTTTCTGCTAAAGGAGATGACTGAGCATTTAACAGGATTCAAATCGAGTTTGTTAATCAAGCAATAATCATCCAGTCGCGCCAGGTCAGATTGGAGAGCATTCATATCGTCAACTGATGATATTGAAGAAAATATCTTCATATCATCAGCAAAACAGAGTAAACATGAGTTGTGGAAACACGAGTCGATGTCGCTTACATAAATGATAAAAAGTAACGGAGCCATCAAGGAACCTTGGGGAACACCACTGGGAACTGAAACCCAGCTCGACATGTAGTTACTGATAACAACAGCTTGAGATCTGTTTTCAAGGTATGAAATGAACCAACGGAGAAGATCCCCTCTAATACCGTTATTAAAAAGTTTTGATTTTAGAATATTATGGTCGATTCTATCAAACGCATTACTGTAATCGGTATAAACGACATCGACCTGTGCCCCATGGTCCATACTGTCCGTTAGAAAATCATTGAGTAAAGCCAGATTAGACACTGTTGATCGGCCCCTAAGAAATCCGTGCTGAGAAGGGCTAAAGGACTGACTCAGCGTTGCGTAAACTTGGTTGTAGACCACCCTCTCGAAAACTTTAGCTAATATGCACAATTTGGAAATAGGTCTGTAATTAACTATTTCGTTTTTGTGCCCTTTTTTGTGCACCGGAGTTATAAAGGCAGACTTCCAGATTTGGGGAACAGAACATGAAGAGAGCGATTTTTTAAATAATAGAGATACTGGCAAGGCAATGGTTTTAGCACACCCAATCAGAAATCTAGGTGATAGGTGGTCCGGACCAGCAGATTTAAATGGATCAATTTCACTAATTAGCTTGACTATAACATTAAGTTCAATCTCAATTGAGTGAATATCGGAGAGTATGTTGGGATTTATAACAGTTTGGGGAGTACAATGAATAGTAGGGAAATCTTGTTGTCAGTAATAAACTCATATTTTTTTTTACTTTTGCATAGATTTAATTTAAAAAGTATTGTCCAACGACCCTTCCGACCTCACTTCTGTAACCCCAGCACTTCCTTATTGCTGGTTCTCTAATCATGCTGCCTCATCCACAGATCCAGAACGGCAACATCGAAGTCATTGTTGTTTTAAGCTAATAAAACGATTTGGGCTCGTTTCTCACACGTTAATTACATTATGTGGCTAGATGAGAAAACAAATAGTGCCGTGCCGGTCGTCTAGCGAGTTTTAGGAATGAGCATTAGTCGTCTTATAGAACAAAAAAATAAGTTAAAAACCTAAAACCGACTACTAAAAAATAACGCTCTAAAAAGACACCGTAACAAAACAATACATTCTGCAAAGAAGCATACGACCACGGTAAATTTACGGGAATATTTTCTTGCTTCATACTTTTTGGAGCATTATATTTAGTAGTCGGGTTTTAGTTTTAGAACTTATTTAAATTTAAAGTATTTTATAGTTATTTTTGCGGAGCCTGAGGGAACAAATGAACATAAATGCATACAATACATACTTACATAACGATCAACAAAAACTTTTCGACGCCATAGTCGGGTAAAAAATTAGTTTTCATGACTTTGCCGCGATACCTCTCGCAAGCCCCCCAGAAGGCCTATAATGAGCGGATAAACAAGACGCTTCCAACGACACCTCATTTGTCAATTTATGATAAGTAGTTTAGAAGCTATGAGGGAACAGATGAACATACATGCATACACACAGACATACCGGTCAAAAACATAACCTTCCGTTTTGCTTCGCCGTAGTCGGGTAAAAACTAACCTCCTTCTTATGTGGCTTCTAGGATGCATCACACGGCCGACATCCTCACGAGTAAGGGTATCATCCGGCGCGCCTTCAACACCATCTGTCCGCTGCCGGTTTCAACTGTTGAAGACTCTTCAACGGGGAGAGTATGTTGAGAACATTCCTCTCAAAAATCAATAATATACATCATTACAGAATATAATGTGGTGGTGAAAGTCACTTTAAATGTTATTTGTATAATTATCTCTATAAAAGTACGAAAATAATCGAAATACTGATTAATAACTGACTAACTGAATTTGAACACTTTCAATTGGTTAAAAAAAACTTTTTACAAAAAAAACAACCGACTTCCAAATACAAACACTACAAAGTGAAAAATAACTTCAATTTCGGGAGTCGGTGTTCTTGTTTTCGTTTCTTCGTTTTTTGACACCGACTTCCGAAATTGAAGTTATTTTTCACTTTGTAGTGTTTGTATTTGGATGTGGTTGTTTTTTTTGTAATATTTTTTTTTATTTTCCACTTTTTAGTTGTGGTACATAGAGAATCAGTTATATAGGCTAGGTACCAATAACGACCAAAGTGAAGCCAGAATAGATTAACCCAATAACATGAAACTTAAACAAAACTGGTGGAATAAGAGTATACCAAGGTGAACTGTTTACACCTGCGTACGTACCCCTTTAGAGCGTACTAGTGTGATGTTATGTTTTGAAATGGTGTAAATAATAAACATTAATGCGATTGCAGCTATCCCGAGTGATTTGCCGTCAATTATTGAAGAGTTCTGATGTATATCTCCGCAGTTCTTTATCAGATCTTGATGAAAATTAAATGGGACCACATGACAAGCACCAGCTTTCAAATAAAGACCTCCTCCTTTTTGGGAAGTCGGTTAAAATTGAACATTATCAAAACCAAGATGATGTTGAATGCCCATGTTGCACCGGTGGACCCACTTCTATCAAGGTCGGAGACTCTTCACTCGAAGTTGTGGACGGTTATATCTACCTGGGAGTCCTGGGACAAACGGTCCAGTTACGTAGGTCCAACTTCGAGTAAGAGATCAACCGTCGAATCCGACTTGGCTGTGCATCGTTCGGGCAATTGCGCGGTATCTTCTCGTTCAACTTACCACAGTGTCTCAAGACGAAAGTCTATGAACATTTTACAAGCTTTTAATTAACTTGCATGATGCCTGCATGTGTTCAGGTCAAATCTTGCAACAGAATTTTAAAGCAGTTAACTTCCACCGATTAAGATGAAATTTTTCATACACGTTTAGTTTGGATGACAATGCATGGTTAGCTAAGTGATTCCATTCTAAATCCAATATGGCGGACGGCCCAAGATGGCGTACTAGTTATTTTTTGTGCACTGCCATGATACGGGTATCAAATGAAAGGGTTTTCTGCGAAGAATACGAAAAAAGATTGATTAAAAAAAGAAATTGTTGAATAAATTATTTATAGTATTTACACTTCCGCTTCTGCATCCGATTATTTTTACGTTGCCGGCAATAGTTCCTTTTTACATCTGTTTCCGTTTCTGCTTCCATTGCATCACAGAACCAAGCCTTATGGTGGAAAACAACGTTCATGCGAGCGTCTGTTTTGCCGCACAGACGTTGCTTTCCTGACGGTGCAGTCAGCCCGTCGTGGCTGCGGAGTGGCGGTAGGAGGGGGAGGGGTGAATGCAGTTCAGCGCATGCGTCATCCATGGACACACCAATAGCTTCAGCCCGCGACTTCGCTCGCTTGTAAAATGGTTTAAGTATCCCAGGGGAACATTATACGGCGATGAAAAGTACCCTCGAACTAGCTCGTTGAACTAGTTCTCGCAAATGCTACTGCTGAACATGAGGTCCTGGATTCGATGCATGGTTAGGGCAGAGTGTTATTGAGTTTTTCCATGTGGAATATTTCAGTAGCAGGCTGGAGCCTGGATTTGTGTCCGGTTGATGACAATAGACTTGTCATGTAATAGGACATGGGACTAAAACATATTTAGCGAAAATGTGGTTGTAATGTACTATATAATATATGAAAACTACCCTTTATGCTAATTATTTTATTACCATGGCAAGAAAGAAAGAAAGAAAAACGTTTATTTGCGCCAGGCACATAATCGGTACATTCGTTTATGCGCTATGATGCCACAGACAGATACACAGCAACACACGTCAAACTTATAACACTCCTCTTTTTCCGGCGGGGGTTAAAAAAGGATCATTGTAGGTACACATTATTGAGTACAACTTTTATTTTGGGGCCAATCTTAAAATTTTAGTAATTTAATTAATGCTGCCATTTTTTGTCAGTAATAAACTCATATTTTTTTTTACTTTTGCATAGACTTAGATTCATTTTCATTTTTTTCTAGACTTTTGATTTCATTTAAAAAGTCCAACGACCCTTCCGACCTCACTTATGTAACCCCAGCATTTCCTTATTGCTGGTTCTCTAATCATGCTGCCTCATCCACAGATCCAGAACTACAACATCGACGTCATTATCGTTTTAAGCTAATAAAACGATTTGGGCTCGTTTCTCACACGATAATTACTTTATGTGGCTAGATGAGAAAACAAATAGTGCTGTGCCGGTCGTCTAGCGAGTTTTAGGAATGAGCATTAGTCGTCTTATCGAACAAAAAAATAAGTTAAAAACCTAAAACCGACTACTAAAAAATAACGCTCTAAAAAGACACCGTAACAAAAAAATACATTCTGCAAAGAAGCATACGACCACGGTAAATTTAAAATATTTTCTTGTTTCATAATTTTTGGAGCGTTATTTTTTAGTAGTCGGGTTTTAGTTTTAGAACTTATTTTAATTTAAAGTATTTTATAGTTATTTTTGCGGAGCCTGAGGGAACAAGTGAACATAAATGCATACAATACATACTTACATAACGATCAATTCAACAAACACTTTGCGACGCCGTATTCGGGTAAAAAAATAGTTTTCACGACTTTGCCGCGATACGTCTCGCAAGACCCCCAGAGGGCCTATAACGAGCGAACAAACAAGACGCTTCCAACGATACCTCATTTGTCAATTTATGATAAGTAGTTTAGAAGCTATGAGGGAACAGATGAACATACATGCATACACACAGACATACCGGTCAAAACATAACCTTCCGTTTTGCTTCGCCGTAGTCGGGTAAAAACTAACCTCCTCTTATGTGGCTTCTAAGATGCATCACACACGTTCTCTCAGGCAGAGGTGACATCACAAGGGTCGCCGACATCCTCACGAGTAAGGGTATCATCCGGCGCGCCTTCAACACCATCTGTCCGCTGCCGGTTTCTACTGTTGAAGACTCTTCAACGGGGAGAGTATGTTGAGACCATTCCTCTCAAAAATCAATAATATACATCATTACAGAATATAATGTGGTGGTGAAAGTCACTTTAAATGTTATTTGTATAATTATCTCTATAAAAGTACGAAAATAATCTAAATACTGATTAATAACTGACTAACTGAATTTGAACACTTTCAATTGGTTAAAAAAAACTTTTTACAAAAAAAACAACCGACTTCCAAATACAAACACTACAAAGTGAAAAATAACTTCAATTTCGGGAGTCGGTGTTCTTGTTTTCGTTTCTTCGTTTTTTGACACCGACTTCCGAAATTGAAGTTATTTTTCACTTTGTAGTGTTTTTATTTGGATGTGGTTGTTTTTTTTGTAATATGTTTTTTTTTATTTTCCACTTTTTAGTTGTGGTACATAGAGAATCAGTTATATAGGCTAGGTAGTATAACGACCAAAGTGAAGCCAGAATAGATTAACCCAATAACATGAAACTTAAACAAAACTGGTGAAAAAAGAGTATACCAAGGTGAACTGTTTACACCTGCGTACGTACCCCTTTAGAGCGTACTAGTGTGATGTTATGTTTTGAAATGGTGTAAACAATAAACAGAAATGCGATTGCAGCTATCCCGAGTAATTTGCCGTCATTTATTGAAAAGTTATGATGTATATCTCCGCAGTTCTTTATCAGATCTTGATGAAAATTAAATGGGACCACATGACAAGCACCAGCTTTCAAATAAAGACCTCCTCCTTTTTGGGAAGTCGGTTAAAATTGAACATTAACAAAACCAAGATGATGTTGAATGCCCATGTTGCACCGGTGGACCCACTTCTATCAAGGTCGGAGACTCTTCACTCGAAGTTGTGGACGGTTATATCTACCTGGGAGTCCTGGGACAAACGGTCCAGTTACGTAGGTCCAACTTCGAGTAAGAGATCAACCGTCGAATCCGACTTGGCTGTGCATCGTTCGGGCAATTGCGCGGTATCTTCTCGTTCAACTTACCACAGTGTCTCAAGACGAAAGTCTATGAACATTTTACAAGCTTTTAATTAACTTGCATGATGCCTGCATGTGTTCAGGTCAAATCTTGCAACAGAATTTTAAAGCAGTTAACTTCCACCGATTAAGATGAAATTTTTCATACACGTTTAGTTTGGATGACAATGCATGGTTAGCTAAGTGATTTCATTCTAAATCCAATATGGCGGACGGCCCAAGATGGCGTACTAGTTATTGTTTGTGAACTGCCATGATATGGGTATCAAATGAAAGGGTTTGCTGAGAAGAATACGAAAAAAGATTGTTAAAAAAAAAGAAATAGTTGTGTAAATTATTTATAGTATTTACACTTCCGCTTCTGCATCCGATTATTATTACGTTGCCGGCAACAGTTCCTTTTTACATCTGTTTCCGTTTCTGCTTCCATTGCATCACAGAACCAAGCCTTATGGTGGAAAACAACGTTCATGCGAGCGTCTGTTTTGCCGCACAGACGTTGCTTACCTGACGGTGCAGTCAGCCCGTCGTGGCTGCGGAGTGGCGGTAGGGGAGGGGTGAATGCAGTTCAGCGCATGCGTCATGCATGGAGACACCAATAGCTTCAGCCCGCGACTTCGCTCGCTTGTTAAATGGTTTAAGTATCCCAAGGGAACATTATACGGCGATGAAAAGTATCCTCGAACTGGCTCGTTGAACTAGTGCTCGAAAATGCTACTGCTGAACATGAGGTCCTGGATTCGATGCACGGGTCGGGCAGAGTGTTAGTGGGTTTTTCTACCTGGAATTTCTCAGTAGCAGGCTGGAGCCTGGATTTATGCTCGGTAGATGACGATATACTTGCCTCCTATTACATAGACTAAAACATATTTAGCGAAAATGTGGTTATAATATATGAAAACTACCCTTTATGCTAATTCTTTTATTACCATGGAAATAAAGAAAGAAAAACGTTTATTTGCGCCAGGCAAGAAGCATACCATAAAAAAAAACAAGGAAAAACTTAAATGCAAATACAGAGTATGCGTCACAACCACGCAAAACCTGGGGATCTACCTGTAAAAATAATTGTAGGAATAAATAATTTCAGGTTATCAAAGACAAAGACAAAGATATTTTATTTCAACTAGGCCACAAAGCGGCACTTTTGAACGTTAGATACATTAAAATTTACAAGGAATAAAAATTGATTCTACCGTGCATTCGGAAAGTAGCTTGTTATGGAGAAGAACGCAAAAGAAACTCCATACTTAATGTTTTAAAAAAAAAAGTTTTTTTTTACAATATTTAGGTACATAAGTACATACATTAATAAATTTATATGTGTGAGGACAATGCTCCCAGAATCACTACATACTATACTACTTACAGGTACAAAGTATTAAAAGTACTCACACATGTATTGTGCAGTTACATGTTAGTGTTTTTCTAGTACCTATTGGTACTAGAAAAACACTAGCATCCGACGCAGTTAAGTTAAGACCAATCCCAACTGACATATCGAGCAAAACTTCACAAATATGCATTCAACCGTTTTTGCGTGATTGAAACACCAACATACAAACTTTCGCATTTGTAATATTAGTACTAGGGTAATCTGTTTTATATACACAAGTTCATGAAGAAATTGTATGATGGATGAGATTGTAACTTTGGGTATTATACGGCTTTGTTATCAGATGTTGGAGTTAACAAAGTTTCTGAAGTGATAACGCTGAGATGAGATCTCACTTCGCTAAACTTATCATCGCAGTCCCTTACAACACTGGGTTATCAGCCATTCCACGTCAGTTTCTTTTACCGGTTTCTTCAGTTTGGTACTGGCTGTCAAGCAACGCTTTTCTTTTAGTACAAGTAAAATTTCAAAATTTAAAAGACCCCGATGCATTTTTTTTTCATGCTATATAATTTATCTAGTACATAGTAGATACGCTTCGTTTGGATCGATATTGAACACGTAATTTGACACGATATCTTGCGAAAACACCCCGATTCAAACAGTAAAACGCCCATAACTTTTGAACGGCTGAACCGATTTTATTCAAACATAGCTAAGAACACTCTCGATAAAATCACCTTTCAAAAAAAATCTGTTCATCCGTTTAGGCGCTATGATGCCACAGACAGATACACAGCAACACACGTCAAACTTATAACACTCCTCTTTTTCCGGCGGGGGTTTAAAAAAGGATCATTTTAGGTACACATTATTAAGTACAATTTTTATTTTGGGGCAAATCCTAAAATTTTAGTAATTTTGTAAATAGTTATGCTGCCATTTTTTGTCAGTAATAAACTCATATTTTTTTTTACTTTTGCGTAGATTTAATTTAAAAAGTATTGTCCAACGACCCTTCCGACCTCACTTCTGTAACCCCAGCACTTACTTATTGCTGGTGAGAACCAGGTGGTTCTGGATCTGTGGATGAGGCAGCATGAGTAGAGATAATCATGCTGCCTCATACACAGATCCAGAACGGCAACATCGACGTCATTGTTGTTTTAAGCTAATAAAACGATTTGGGCTCGTTTCTCACACGGTAATTACATTATGTGGCTAGGTGAGAAAACAAATAGTGCCGTGCCGGTCGTCTAGCGAGTTTTAGGAATGAGCATTAGTCGTCTTATAGAACAAAAAAATAAGTTAAAAACCTAAAACCGACTACTAATAAAAAATAACGCTCTAAAAAGACACCGTAACAAAAAAATACATTCTGCAAAGAAGCATACGACCACGGTAAATTTAAAATATTTTCTTGTTTCATAATTTTTGGAGCGTTATTTTTTAGTAGTCGGGTTTTAGTTTTAGAACTTATTTTAATTTAAAGTATTTTATAGTTACTAAGCCTTATGGTGGAAAACAACGTTCATGCGAGCGTCTGTTTTGCCGCACAGACGTTGCTTTCCTGACGGTGCAGTACGCCCGTCGTGGCTGCGGAGTGGCGGTAGGAGGGGGAGGGGTGAATGCAGTTCAGCGCATGCGTCATGCATGGCGACACCAATAGCTTCAGCCCGCGACTTCGCTCGCTTGTAAAATGGTTTAAGTATCCCAAGGGAACATTATACGGCGATGAAAAGTACCTTCGAACTGGCTCGTTGAACTAGTGCTCGCAAACTACACACTATGTCTACATCTCTTTTTTCATCTTTCCTTTCGCAGGTGTGCTGGAAGAGATTTCTATAGAAATAAGCATCACCTATGTACCTATTTTTCTGATTCTTATTCTTGTCTGTATATTATGTGTGTATGCATAAATGGTTAAAATAAATAAAATATAATGGCACAGAATGAATTCAGGTATGGTATTACCATTCTGTGACGCAGTCATAAGGTCTTCGCACGTAGCAATGGCCCCTAAGCCAGGAGAAATAAACACTGCGTTAACGTGCTTCGGGTGACAGATCTCGGTGACAAGTGACAGTCCAGGAACGTGAAGCCTGCTCTGGGTTGATCCCGGTGGGTTTCTTGAACACATAGAATGTCACAATGCGTCTTCCGGGACAACTCAGAAAAGGTTTCTGTTTTGTACCGAGAGAACACTAGATTATAACCAGCTTTAATCCACACCTCGTGTCTGAGTCCTAGGTATCCTTTGTTTTAGGCATTGTCTGCCTCGCTACTGCAGCGCTTCGGGTATATTCGCATGGGCGCGCACGGACTGTTTTCATGCGACCATGTGGAAGCGCTGCGCGTCTCTTGTGCGCCGAGTGCGAGACAGCCAATGATATTCAAATAAAAAGATACGTTATACACTCACAAAACAATTGTAAAAGGTATTCCGCACACACACTTTACATTCATCTGACATTTCACTACAATTCAAAAGGGATGGCTTGATAAAACCAACAAGAAAAAAAGAGACAGCTAGTGTTTGTCACTTGCGTGTGAATGTAAACAAACATTATTCTGACCGCCAATGTTGTTATCTTTTTCTAACCTCCAAATATAGAATATTAGGAAAAAAAAGGAAATAAATAGTAAATTGAGGCGTATTGCGTACTTACATATGGTATGAGATCCCTTCTGTTTTATGTACTTTGGTATCATAATTGGTACAATTTCTAAATGCACACGATGGCATTACTTTTATTTCGTTTTTGATTCAACAAAGCCTATCGCTCTTCGCCGTGCGTGACATAAACTAAAGACTAAAGGTCACAATTGTGACCTATTCGAGTCTTCACAATGCGCGCGCTCATAATATTATGAGCGCGCGCATTACAACAATAGTAAATTGGCCCTTTTATTTGATTCCAATAGATGGCGTGGTTCTAAATTTCTGAGGCATCCCAAACGATTTTCCAAATTTGTATAGCAACATATTGTTACAATGAAACTAAAAATATCGGCAAAGCGCGGGCCCAGCGCACGAAGGGTTCCGTACCTACCATTATCGCAAAAAACGGCAACAAAAATCACGTTTGTTGTATGGGAGCCCGATATTTATTTTATTCTGTTTTTAGTATTTGTTGTTGTAGCGGCAACATAAATACATCATCTGTGAAAATTTCAACTGTCTAGCTATCACGGTTCATGAGATAGCCTGGTGACAGACGGACATACAGACAGACAGACAGACAGACGGTTCGCAGAGTCTTAGTAATTAGGTGCTCGTTTTTACCCTTTGGGTACGGAACCCTAAAAACACTTTTTATTAATTACTCGGCCCAATAAGTGATGGGTATCATTCAGAAAGCCCGCTCAATTTAATTCTTGCAATAGTTTTTATCATATTGCCTACTTATATTGGGCATTTTTCAAATTGCTCGGGCATTTTGATTGGTCCATAACATATCCACGCGACACACAAATGGCTTATATTGTTTTGGTAATTACAGGCATTCAAATTTAACCGGTTGCGCACTGCGCACCTATGCAAACAAACGGAACAACTCTTTGGGCTTTCCAAAGGGAATTTTTCAAATTCCCAATGATTTTTTGTGGAGATAGGTTTGTTTTTACCTCGGTCTAGGATGGATAGATATAGAGTATACTTAATATAGGACTTCCAATGAATGAGTCAAGAATTAATAACCTTCTTTCTATTGTAGGTACGGTAGGTGTACCATCTGACGGGGTCCGCTATGGTCGATGCGTGTCTGGGTCCTGGATAAAATTGAAAAAGTTCTCGCGGCCCAGGCTCCAGCAACTTGAAGGAACACGGGTGAGATTTAGTCAGTAAAAGTCTGACGCGCCCTCCCACTTCACCCAGATCGGGAGAAGTCATTGAATGAATCCCAACACAAAAAAGGTGTACCACATAAGAAGGTATCCGTCTGATTAAGGACAAATGAAACACATACATTTACAAAAAACCGTTTTTATTTAAATATGCACTGAAAGACTTATACAACAGTTGAAAACATGAAGACGATACGCGACCGCGTAAGAAAACTTTGGCAAATACAATGAAAATACAAAAATAACTTTTATTTCATGATGATTAGGTACGAACCAAATTCGAACGTATACAATACGATAGATACTAGTAGCCTAAAGACATAATTTATAAAGAGTTATAATAGTTGTGCAGTATAGACACAGGTAGGGCTCCGCCCCGCAGTCTTTTGAAGCAGTTTATTGGACCTTGTAGACCCTGGTGCAAGTCACGTCCTTTGCGGTCATCACCTGGGATAAGAAAGGTTTAATTTTAATAAAATATATTTTACAACATTATCACATTTATCACACACTAGCGGACACCCCGCGGTTCTCCCGCGTAGTTCCCGTTCCGGTGGAAATACAGGGTAAAAAGTAGCCTATGTCACCCGGGGATAGTGTAGTTTCCCAACGGGGAAAGAATTTTTGAAATTGGTCCAGCCGTTTCGAAGTCTACAAGGAACATACATACATTCTTTCTTCTTTAGAAATATAGATAGATGAATAATTTTACCGAAAGGATTGCCACAATACGGGGGTATTATGGCAATCTTTTCTAAAAAGAGATAATAGTTAGGTACCCCTAATTACAGGCATTATGTTGAAGCCCCAATAAGATTTTGACGAGTATTTTGCCACTATCCAGGGACAACTCTATAACCTTGGCTGGTATTGAGAACGGCAAATCCCAATATTGCTTAGTAACCTTGGTGTGGAACCCATGATCCCTGCTCAATCTGACGGTTTCAGTGCCTACCACAACGTTAACATAAAATTAGAACGTAGATCAGACTTGCAAGCGCAATAATAATACAATAAAGGGCTAAAGTATGTGATAAACATTACATTAATATGTTTAAAGAGACTAGTGTATGTAGTAGGTACCTACTATCCTATTGTCTACCATAATTGGATGCGAATAGATGAAGCACCGTTGCACGATGCATCCTAATATCAAAGAACACTTGACATACATAGGGAGATATCTACGTCTCAAAGATAAAGCTTGTTATAGAAAACCTATGGTCGATCGTGGAATACTACTCGTGTTTCTACTTATACAAGTACTAAAAACTTTATAACAAAAAAATATAACCGACTTCCAAATAAAAACACCACAAAGTCAAAAAATATTTCTTTTTCAGCAGTCGGTGTTCCTGTTTTCTTTTCTCCGTGTTTTGACTCGGACATCCGAATAAGAAGTTATTTTTTACTTTGTAGTGTTTTTATTTGGAAGTCGGTTGTATATTTTTGTAAACATGTATTTTGTTTTTAACTTTTTAGTTGTGGTGCCTATAACCTACCTAATAGGCAGTTCTATAATTCCAGAATAGATTACCCAAATATCATGCAACTTGAACCGGTGAAATAGGAGTACCTACCTATATGTGTACCTATAGTATACCAAGGTGAACTGTACACATCTGCGTACCCCTTTAGAGAGTACTGTTGTGGTGTTATGTTATGGAATGGTATAAACAGACATGCTATTGCAACAATCCCGAGAGATTTGCTGTGATATATTGAAGAGTTCTGTTGTATATCGCCGAAGTTCTTCATCAGGTTTACACCAAAATTTTAATGGCACCAATGTGTGATCAAAAAAATTACAACATCCGTCCACAAGTGATGGAGAAATCAATAAACATACACAAAAAATAAAAAAAAAACACACATGAAGTCAAATATAGAACCATCCTCCTTTTTGGAAACTCTGTTAAAATGATCATAACAGCAACAAATAAAAAATTAAGCGAATTCGTAAATATGCCACTGGGGATTCTTACATCCTGTTAAAAACGCAATGTTCTCTGTAACGCACTTACGCACAACTGAATAAATAATTAAAATAACATTCAACCAAACAAACATTTTTGCGAACCCGTGAAATCGATTTGATATCAAGCCTGTCCAATTTTACAACTGTATAATTTTCGAGTTTATTGCACAATTTGTAGATAACGATGAGGTACTCTTGGTTTATGGACAGTAAAATTAATTTGTTATTTTTTTGTGGAATTTTCTGATATCTTTATAGATTAGGAAAAGGTAGGTAGAATTTATACAGGCAGATAAGAGGTTTTTTGGACCACAAAGGATATTAGGTAAAGCCTCATGATGATTTCTTTCGACTTTTCGTTTTCAGATGATTAAAATGGAACTGAGCTGATCACATCTCTTCTATGTCGAAGGTAAAAATTGGCGAAGATTATCACGCAGTGGCCCCAAAAGCTAGGAAACGACAATCCAAGGCCAGGCCCCAAAATTAATGTTGCGATGAGCGTGATACTTTCTCAAAGGGCTGGCCCAAAATCACAGAAAACCGAGGCAAGTGGAAGGAGGAAAGGAAGCCTGTCACCTGCAGTGGGACAGCACAGGCACATTATAATGTTAGTTTTCAAATTCCAGTCCGTTTTGTGAATATCTTTCAGGAGCATCTTAATACGACTATTTACGCCTAATCCCTACAAATCAGTTATATGTTTATAGATATTTTGATTAATCCATTAGTCTGTTTGTCTGCAATACTAAACAGAGATTGACAGTAGATTTACTAAACAGTTGCTGCAAGATTGGAAAACGGATGTTTTGATCGACTTCATTCTATGAGAAACAAAAGCAGATCATAAATTTACAAATCTATTCTGAAGCTCCATTTCATCACAATTTGATACGCATACTTAAGAAAATCTCCGTGAAGCCTTTGAAGTTTTGGGTGCTTCTCCAATGTGTCAACAAATTAGCTTGCAAACTCCGAGATTAATTTTAGTACCTACTTCCTGCATTGTTACTTTCTTCGGGGGATCTTGGAGCTTTATACGCGAGGCAGATTGCTTTCAGTATGCTTTATTATCTGATTTCATGAACGTAGCATAACATGTTCTTCGATGGTATTTTTATAGTTACTTACAGCTTTCATCTCCTCGGGTCCGAATTCTCTGATAAAGCTGATCTCGGTGCCATCGGCGGCCTTCTGCACCTGCTTCAGTGTGTTGCCCTCGAACGTGCACACCGACTTGACCTGGAATTTGAAATTGTACAAGTTAGGGGTTTGGTCTATGGGTTGGGTAATACATTACTTGTTTCGTTAAATTATAACTTGATTCATTGTCATACAATTTTATTTTCATAATCATTTATTGGCACTGATTAAAAAATGGTTACATCAAAATTTACACGTTGGTATAAATTATTATATGCTAATTTGCAATTAGGTTGATGCGAAACTCCCTGCCCCTGTACCTACTAGTATGTAGCAGCAGCAGCGTACGTAGCGTACATGCTAGATGAAAGGCGCGATATGGATTAGTCGATTCACTTCCGTAATTAAGGTTCCCCTAGTCGACGGCACGAACTATTTTGTGCGCGAGTTTAAAATGCATGCTATCTCATCCGACGACACGTACGTAAAAGATAGATGCTGTGATGAGCAGTAAGAAGCTAGTTAACGTACGAATGAGCACTTTTGTAAATTTTATCGAAATGGATGATGATTTAGGACGAAAACGCGCGCGCGAAATTTTATAAACAGGCCTTTGGGAGTCTAGATTTCATGAAAAACGACTAAATGTATATTTTCAAAATAAAATTATTTGCATTGTTGAATTACTAATCTATCCCTGTATGGAGACCGTTTTGCAATTTCTTCTTATGGTATTTATTTCCGCCCAAAGATACGTTAAAATTAGTGTTGAAATATGGAACTTTCGACGCTCATAACCTTTTTTTTACTTTTTTGTTTCCATTCAGGGCTAGATAATGATGCTTTTTTTAATTTTGAACGTACATCGTCAAAACAGTGGAGTAATCGCCAGACTACGTTTGTATGGAAGAATGATCGACTACTGTTGACTTAAGTATTCGACACGGCTTTTTTATCGTTTTAATGTAAAACATTCTCAGCATAGTATCCTACCTTGGCGCCATCAGCCCTCTCCTCATCGAACTCTTCACCGTCCTTGAACTTGCACTCCGTGGTCTTGAAGGTAGAGGAGGTGACCAGGTTGTAGGTGTCTCCATCCTTGCGGAGCTCCACGGTGGGAGTGACGGCGTTGGCGGCCTTGCGGGTGATGAGTCCCACGCCTGGCGAAAGAGGAAACGATGGGTTTAATAAAAGGAATATGATACGAGTAAAAATATTTTTAGTTGTGCAAGGTATTTTTGAAGTAGTTTTAAGACTGTTTTAAGTGCTACGTATCGTGAATAATCTTTCCGGGATAGTGTTAGATACTTTAAGGGTAAGAGAAAGAAAAGTGTAGAAGTTCCACCGAGGTAACTGGAATATACATGACCCCTCATAATGTTCATTTAAACAAAAGCTCACACAAGTTCACAAAATATTGACTACAAAAGTTTTATCTAAATTTTGACAAGCCTGGATTCATACATAAATTTGAACATACTATAACTTATAGACAATAAAGTAACTACTAGTGATGACAGGGGACGAGAAATAATAGCCAGAATATTTGGCTGGTGGCGAAATGTAGACATATTTCTTGGAATATGAAGCCACCTTTTTTTTGTTCCTTTTTCTAAAATTAACAATGACTGTCTTCCGCCCCGGGTTGGTGGAGAGGTCTGTCAGACTCCTACTGACTAAAAATCACCCATTTTATACTTTCAGACTCAATAGTCTAAGAATAACTATAAACCAAAACTTAAGACTTCATATTCAAAATAGCTATTTTCCTAAATACAAAACCAAACAAAGTTTGGACTTTGCATTGGAAACATATATCATTGTAATTTGTAGCACACGACTTCAAACGGAATACAAGGTTAGTTATTTTTGAAGTTATATAGTGATTTGTATAATGTTGACGGGATAATTAGCATAGTAGATAATATAATATGTTAATGAAGAAAAGTAAAAGAGTTTAGCCATTACTGTACCACTACAATTTTGAAGTACATACATACATAAAGAAATTCACGCCATTTTTCCATGGGGATAGGCAGAACCATCCTTACAAGCTTCTACTTCATAATTTTGAAGTGTACATAGCTAACTGTGAACTGACATAGCCCGAAGAATAGCCCAACTTAAGTGGCAGTGGGCAGGAGATATTGCTCGCAGAACGGATGGTCGATGGGGTCGGAGTGGTGACTGCGTACCGGATAACGCTGTGTTGGAAGGGCTCCCACTAGGTGGACCGATGACCTGGTTAGAGTTGCGGGAATCCGCTGGATGCGAGATTTACAGGACCTGTCGATTTGGCGACACTGGAGGGAGTAGTAAACGTCTTTCGGCTGATATGATCATGCTGATGTTAGAAAACTGTTCCTGCATTGTGATCGCATAAAATCTTTAAACATTGATTATGAGATAAGCAGACTTCTAAACTCTTTAAAAGTAATAATAATAACAAGGTATTTTATTAATTGAAGGTAATTAAGACTTTTGGCACAGACCATGCGTGACAGAAAATCCTTATCGCTGAATACAGTGACAACACGTGCGAAACAAAGATAGTTTAATTTGTTTTAGTGAATCATTCATTAAAGGTGGAACCAGACATTAAATTTTTCGTTCATTATCGACTTTCATTCCGAAATGAACCGATCTAACGATGTTGGATACCTATTGGCATTCGACATATTTCACTCCACTCCGAATGCACGAAAAACGAACAGTCTGAACACAGAGAGAACAGTTCACTGGATTGGCCATTTTGTCTCAAGCAGAAGGACGTCAGGTCAGTGGAAGAGCAGATGAATGTTCTTTTCTACGTCATTCCAGCTAAGCCGTGTGAAAATGGAATGCAAAGATTACTTGATGGAATGAAAGAAAAATGAAGCATTCACTCTTGTGAACTTTTACTCTAGTGAAACGTCCGATGCCACTTTAATATCAACTGATCAGACAGTTTGAGCCGAAACAATGCTTTCACTGAGTATAATACATATACCTATTAAACCGTGGAGAATCATACGTTTGCAAAATGTATTGGAAATCCCTTTTTTATTCTTTGAGAGGTGTTTCAATTACTTCAAGCTGCTTGATCTCTGCGACATATGTCAAACTGACGTATACGTTATTGTTACGTTATTGTTAGCCTGTCAAGCGCTATTGTTACTGACAGCTGTCGCAGAGATCAAGCTATCTTTTATAAACTATAGTGTCAAACTTCGTAAGTTTTCAAAAAGGCAATTTATATTAAAATTCCCGTCATAGTTAAGGTTTTAGACGACATTGACTAATCTTTAATTTGGCAAAATATAAAATTTTGTCGTTTACCATGTTATGGGTAATCGTGTCGTTATTAATTATACTAAGGCCCACTTAAACGAAAAACGTTAAGTTTAAGTGTAATTTGTCATACAACATTGTCAATTTAACCTCGTGTTAGCAACTAACTCTGAGTTATTTTTTGTGCAACTGGGCCTTAGATAGTATATGGTTGGATGCGCCCTGAAGTAGCCCATCCAATGAACCTTCAACCAGGTCCGTAACCATATCCCCTGCAGAGATTCTCCAGGAAGAATGAGGGATTAAGGGAAATCCTGTCGATTTTTGGACTTGGAAGCTATTTTCTACTATAACTATATGGGTCTTGAAGCCCTTTTATAAAGATATAGAAATATACTATTTCTATAGTTACATCTATATCTTCCAGGCGCGTAACTGTCTGGAAGTGTCAGACGGAACAAAATGTACGAATTTCTAACATTAAAAGCTAGTTTGTACTCAAGCTATCTGAGGGATATCCATCCCACCATGTACCACCCGGTAGCCATCCCGACAGGCTACCCTCTGGTAGTACTTTGGTGGGTTTAGCCCCAACCCAATACCTAATTAACTGCTGAAGTAAGTACCTAAAAAAATCTTGTCTTTATCAATGCAATTTCAAGCGATAATTCAGTTTCCGTTTTGTGCGTTTTATGATCTATCAATTATTAATATCAAGCCAAACCCTACCTTTTTGTCTCACAACAAAAACTGACCAAGCACGCAAATATGCAATTAACGGCTCATTCATATAGAGGCTACATTTCTTTGCATTTTATAATGCATTAGTATGGAAGGCATGCGATGCGCAAGCGGCTACCGATCGGAAATCGTTAGCCATAGAAGGTAGTATTGATCCATTTAGAAATGGTTTAGAGGATTTTGAACCTTAGACTTAGTACTTAAGGTCTTTTTTCGTTGTTCAGTAAATAATTGCAAACATTGTTGAGGTAACTCCACATATTAAAAGAAAAAGCCTGAACCGAGTTAGACCGGTTTTCATTTAGCGACAAAATTCTTGTTATCATTTCCTTTGGGGTTTAAAAATAGAATTAATGGCTTCTATAACTGTATGAACGGTATTTTTAAGAGTTTTTTGAACTTCGCGATTGGCCTAGTATCTAATTTTACTTAGAAATTAGGTAAAATTAACATTTATGGTTAACGGTGATTTAATCTATACTAATATTATAAAGAGGTAAAGTTTGTGACGTTGTAAGGGGTAATCTCTGGATCTACTGAACCGATTTTGAAAATTCTTTCACCAGTAGAAAGCTACATTATTCCTCAGTGTCATTGGCTATAATATCATTTCAAAAAAATTAGAGATCCGTATGCAAAATTGCAATAATATAACCCAAGGTAGCAAAAATGCCTGTAAAATACATTATTTGGCGTGCGCTGAGAAAACTATTGATGATAGATAAAATTAGAAGATAGCTAGGTAGAGTAGGTAGGATAGGCAGGGTAGGCAGGGTAGGCAGGGTAGGCAGGGTAGCCAGGGTAGGCAGGGTAGGCAGGGTAGGGGCAGGGTAGCCAGGGTAGCCGTGGTAGCCAGTGTAGACTGGGAACGCAGGGTAGCCAGGGTAGGCATTGTAGGCAGGGTAGGCAGGGTAAGCAGGGTAGCCAGGTTAGCCAGGGTAGGCAGGGTAGCCAGGGTAGCCATGGTAGGCAGAGTAGCCAGGGTAGGCAGGGTAGCCAGGTTAGCCAGGGTAGCCAGGGCAGCCAGGGTAGCCAGCGCAGCCAGGGTAGGCAGGGTAGGGGCAGGGTAGCCAGGATAGCCATTGTAGCTAGGGTAGGCAGGGTAAGCAGGGTAGGGGCAGGGTAGGCAGGGTATGCACGGAAGGCAGGGTAGGCAGGGTAGGTAGATAGGTAGCCAGTTGACGGGAGCGAAGCCGCGAGTGTTTGATAATGTTTATTAAATAAATTATTATTGTAATTAACTCCGCCTGCCTCGCTGGTCTAAGTGGTCGCTAGCGCTACTACTGACCATGTGGTCCTGGGTTATCGACTCCTAGGTAGGTCGGGCAAATTCTTATTGGTTTTTTGCATCTGGAATTTCTCAGTGGTGGCCCTAGGTAGTGGGTTCGAACTCAGACAGTTGGTGACCCGTTTAGAAATTTGTTGAGGGCTCTTTTTACTCGATTGCAGTAAAAACCACAAAGAAGAAAAAGTTTTTTTTACCTAATTCATAAAATAGGTGTCTGGCTTTTTGACTCGAATAACTTAAAGAAAGAGCGATACGAACTTAAAATGAGAGAATTCTGACTGCTGGGATAGGTTAAGTTTTCATTGTGATTGTAGCGATTAAGAAAATTGAAGTATTTAATAATAAACATAATGCCTCACTCTAAACAAAAATAATTTAAGATTGTGGATAAAATTTTAATAACTTGATTCCATGCGTCGCGTCGGGGCCCATTAAGTTCGGGGGCCCCGTATCATTGATACGGCTGATACCGCGGTAGCTACGCCCCTGACTTTGTGTAATTTATTTCATCACCACTGCTCTCAAAACGGTGAAGGAAAACATCGTGAGGAAACCGGCATGTCCTAGAACCAACCATTCAAAGACATGTGACATCCAACTACCCGCACTGGTCCCGCGTGTTGGATTACGGCCCATTCCCTCTCACAGAGAGGTGGTCTGTGTCCCAGCAGTGGGAATATTAAAAGGATGATGATGATGAAACATAACTAGGGAAATGAGGGTGTTATATAAGTGCAAGTCTGCTTATTCCTTCGGCGAATGCAGGCGTGATGATACGTTATGTTAATCTATCTAATACCTTTGAACGCTCCAACAATTATCATGAAACTTTTTATGCAGGGGGTTTCGAGGGCGATAAATCGATCTAACTAGTTCCATTTAAAAAAAAAAAAATAAAAAAAAACAAAAAACCCGACTGCTTAAAAAGCGAACTAAAAAGAAGTAAACAAGAAGAAAATCATGCTGTGCAGTCGGAGGATACATCTTGTTTTGGCCAGCTCGCGAATACGTATTACAACTTTATTGGTATTTTTTTTTAAATTAGGTTCATTTAAACATTTAAGTGTTATATATTTTTGAAATCACCTCTTAAAACCCTTTATTTTGATACCCCACACGAAGGGTTCGGATAAAAAAAAAATGCCCCACCCTACAAAATGGCGGCCAAAATCCGCCATCGAATCGATTGACGTAAGAATCATCAAAATCGGCCAACGCGTTTGGTCTCTAGAACGCCCCATAGGAACAAACATAAATACATACATAGACTGATAAACACATTACCCTCCTTCGGCAGTCGGGTATAAAAACGTCGTTTTCTCTATTTTCAGCCAAGCAGAGCTCGGTCGCCCAGGTACCGTATAATTAAGTCATATACCGACATGTATATATACCGCAATTCATAGACATGAGTCGATTGTTGTTTAACATAATTCTATAGTTTATGACGAGTAGTATAATTATACAGTGAGCAATGACCTAAGAAGTAGCAGGCCTTATCACCTCATGTAGTTATGAGTCACGGCAGAAGGGGTCAACGTTTTACTTGTTCGTTGATAACTTATTTATTGAAGGAAAGGTACTAAGATAGGCAAGAGAAACTAGGTAGATATACGCACCTATTTTCTGAACCATTATTTTCAAAACTGCGGTTTTAGGGTTCCGTAGTTAACAAGAAACCCATTTAGTTTCGATATGTGTGTCTGTCCTTAGCTCAGAGACTCTTAGTACCAGAAAGCTATAATTTGGCATGGATATAAATATTAATCACGCCGAGGAAGTGGTAAAGCAAAACCATGGATAAATACTTTTTTAGGGTATCTAATGTACACGTAAAGTGGGGATTTTTTTTTTCTATAAAATTGGCCATTCAAAAATATTACGGGTCTGTGAAAACCATTTTTCGATTCAGGGATCCGTTTGCGTAAAATTAAGCATTACTCGTAAATGGCAAATTTTTGTTAGAGTCAAGTGTGTCCCCCTCCCCTGCCAGCTAAATGTTTGCTTTTGGATATGTGAAAAAATCACGTCTGTAGTATTTATTATAGCGAAATTAAAAGGAAAACGTCATTTTAATTTCGTTATATATGGAAAAACAAATCATTGTTTTTTGGGAATGGCCTTATCCTTGGAGAAAATTGTTCATTTACACGGCCAGAAGATTTTTTTAAACTATGATCACACTTAACCGTTATACCCTGCATAGGTATTATAGAAATTGAAGCACTAACACTAAAATAACTCTGCTTTTCCTCCAGAACCTTGCCAATAAATCATTTCTAAAGTGTTGAAACCTTTAGTGACCACTTCAGTTCCTATTTCTGATGGTCGTTTTGTGCTTACGGCTCGTAAGCCGTCGACTCATTGTTTCTAGATATAGCCGTAAGCATTGTAAAGACTCAAACGGTGAAGGAAAACATCATCGGCAACCGGCATGTTCTAGAATAAAAATTCGTAGATGTGTGGATGTGAAGGCGATTCTCTCTCACAGAGAAGGACAGTGTTCCAGCTTGGGGAACATTATAAGCTGATTAAGTTTATGTAAAAAGTAAACCGTGTCTTTAGGCTAGCGACGATATGTCGTGTCGTGTCTAATTTACTGTTTAATTGAATAATTATGTGTTTTAATTGATCACGCTATGTCTGTTAGTGGCTTTTCTGGCAAAAGAATGGGCAACCGCTTGTGTTTCTATGGCAAGGTAAAATGTTTCTTTCTACAAGGCATCCAACTGAAGGTACCAACTTGTATGGCTGTTTTAAACATAAGTTTTCCCTATACTTATACGACTAAATATACCGAACACGAATTACATTGAAATGTTTCTCTTTTCGTTCCCATGGTGAAAGTTATTCATAATTAATAAGTACTGTGTTCTTTAAAAATTTGTACAATCGATAGCTGTACACTTTACACATAAAACTTTACTTCCTAAAATTGGAATCAATGAGGGTTGCCGTTTTTGTGCCCACCAGTTGGCGCCCTGGCGAATAAGGTCCTTAATTAAAGGTGTTAAACGTTATTATAATGCACACGGAAGGAATGTTTGAATTAAAATCATTTCTAATGCCGTAGAAGTGCGATTAAATATAAAATAGAGTATATTAAAAAAAAAAAAGGATGGTACATTTTTCTGAAACTTAAAGCTCTATTAAAGCAGTGGTTGGTAAAACCCGTACCTATTTTAATCTGCCATATTTGGAAAATATTCACAATTATAAAACAATTCTAAATAAACTCGCGCTAAAAGCCAATAAAAAACTACGAAATTTGACATTTTGTAGACCTCACACTACACCAGTGCCCCTTGCGGCAAATTCAAAAGCGTTTTTGTTTGTTTTTTCTTTTGGCACGGTGATGGCCAGCTTCTCACATTATAGTCACAAAGAGTCCACGGATCACCATTGTCAATCACCAATATAGTTTCCTTCTAATTCAACATAGTCAGTTTAAATGTAGGATGTTTGCATAGTATCTGCAGGCAGACCATTGTTGAGAACTGATAAACATCCTCCTTGCAATCACAACATTCATATACTTCCTTAGGCTTGCAGCTTACCATAAATATCTAATATTCTAGACTAGAAACTGAATTAGATTGTATCTTCTAGCAAACTCCGGATTCGCACGGGACAAATTATATACACAAACCTTCCGGGTTTATCTCTTTTTCTATTAATGAAAACCTTATCAAAATCCGTCGCGTGGTTTAGAATATCTAAGCGGAGAAACAGACAGGTAGACAGCGACGATCGAACGCTGAATATAATTGGTCGTAACGCTGTCGTAGCAATAAAGCTACAACGTTGCTACGACGCAGCTACGACATTGCTACGGCGCTACTACGACAACGCTGCGATTTTGCTACGGGCGCTGCTACGAGAACGCTGTGAGGTTGCTACGAAAACACGATAGGGCTACGACGCTGCTGTGAATTACATCGAAGTATTTGTCAGTGTTCCTAAAAGCGTTTTAAAATCATATTATTTCTGTATGTCCTATTGTAAAACATGAGAAGAAAAATGAATGCCTATTTTAGCAGCATTATAATGAAAAAAAAATCTTATTTAAATGATATTAATACTTAATACTTAATGAGAGGAGAATAATGATGATTGAAGTCGTGCCGTGGGGGCCCAGTGGCTAAAACCTCACCTCTCGTGATTGAGCTCGTGACTCCAAAACCAGGCAAGTACCAACGTGACTCTTTCAATTCATATGTACTTTAAAATTTAATTTAGACTTCGCTGGCAACGGTGAAGGTAAACATTATGAGGAAACCTACACCCTTATTGTGTAATCCGTCTACTCGCCAGCGTAAAACACTAAAGGGATACTGTCGAGTTTTCAAAATGAAAGGAAAGGAGTATGCTTCGTGGTGTCAACACAGATAAGTAGGGTGCTGAACTTACAGATAATACATACAAACATCCATAAACTCACGCCTTTTTCCCATGGGTGTAGGCAGAAAATACAAAACGCCACCTGCTACGATCCTTACATGCTTCAATTGCTTCACTTACAGTTAATATAAGTCTGAAATGTCAACCCGCCTTGAGCAAGCCTGGTGACCAATGCTTCGTGCCTTCTCTGTATGAGAAGAGGGCTTTGCCCTGCAGTGGGATTATAACAAGCTCGTGTTTATAATGATTCACTTCCACAGCTATTTAAACATAAAGACATTCGTGTTAGTGAAACCTAGTTAGGTACGTATATACCTAGTCTGGGAATAAACACTAAATCCCATTGTCTGCGCTCAGGATACCTACTGATAAGAATAATGATAAGCATGATGCATTTTATTTTATGATTCATCTCGCGAGGTCACCCTGTCAGTTGTTCAAAGGTTTTATCTGCATTGCATTTTTTATCTGGTGTCTGGCTGGATTATTGTAATCTTGTTGTAACTAGGTATAACTCCGGGAAACTTTTTAACAGATTTCAATAAAAACTTTTAACAAAAATACTAAACCGACAACACAAAACACTACAAAGCGAAACAATTTTCTTTGCGGAAGTCGGTGTCTTTGGAACATATTTTTTTTTTGTTTTTTGGCCAAAATCGCTATACGTATGTATGCCTATAAAATTTGAGGAGCTCTCTCGATTAATACCACAAAAAAATATTTTTTTACAATTGGTTCATAATTGACGGTGTAATCAGAGATAGAACCTCTTCCTTTTTGGAAAGTCGGTTAAAAAGGAGGAGGTTCTTAATTCGGTTATATTCTTTAGGTCACTTTAGATAGGTTCCATTCGACAGCGATGCCGTGGAAATTATAGACACCATTTTTTTTCACATTGTTATTTTTAGGTTATATGTCTTCAAGTTTGTTTTTCTTTTGCGTTTGAAGCATATTTTCTGTACTTACTTAAATGCGTCTTTTAATTGAGGAAAACATTGTTTTAACTTAGGTTTATCCTCCTACTAAGTTTGAATGGAAAAACAAATGTAATGAAACAAAACTTTTCCTTTCTCTGATTCATAGAAACAACATATTTATTACTTACTTAAGGACAATATTTTTATTAACTAGTGCCTACCATCGAGCTACACATAGTAACATACCAAACATAACAACACAAGTTCTAGCTAGTGCTTATTAACAAAAAATCGCCAAGGGCGTAAAGGACTTCGCACATTTATGGTTCCGTACCAGACCGCAAAATTATGTTGGTTGAAATGAAGGCATTTCAAAGAAACAATCAGATTTATCAATATATTGGTATTTGTTAGTAAAACATACGTTACAATAAACATTATCATAAAATTTGACGTTCATAGGTCAAAAGGAAGTTAGAAAAATCTTCGGAACAAAATTTTGTAAAAAAACCTGTCAAGTGCGAGCCGGACTCGCGCACGAAGGGTAAAAATTTTGTAAAAAAACCTGTCAAGTGCGTCGCGCACGAAGGGTTCCGCACCATTATCGCAAAAAACGGCAAAAAATTCCCGTTTGTTGTGTTGGGAGCCCCACTTAAATATTTATTTCATTCTGTTTAATTTGTTGTTATAGCGGCAACAGATATACATCATCTGTGAAAATTTCAACTGTTTTGCTATCACGGTTCATGAGATACAGCCTGTTGAAAGACAGACAGACAGACGGACCGCGGAGTCTTAGTAATAGGATCCCGTTTTTACCCTTTGGGTAAGGAACCCAATCAAAAAATAGTATTTATCTACTCAACGAGACACACGGACAGACAGACGGACCCGTGAGTGACAGCAATGGGGACCGGTTTGGACCCTTCGCGTACGGAACCCTACAAAATCAACTCACACTGCCGCTAGGACTTTTGAAAATTCACTTCAGGAAGCCGACTAGCTTCAGTATACCTGGCTGGGCTTTAAGATATTTTCTATAGTCTAAGGTTAGCAGGAATTGTGGCCTAAGATCTGCATCATCCACCTTAGTGCTATCAACACATTTTTGCTATTAACGATTAGCTAATTAAAAAACATCGCATTAACATTAACTTGGTAATCAAGCCGATAATTTACTTAACACAATATTCATTGTTTAACGTTTCCAAGATGGCGCTATTCTGTTTCAATGCAAACCCGTTAAGGGGACAAGTAAGTACTAAGATACCGAACCTAGGCACTAAAGTTAGTACCTATAAGAAGGCAAGTCCCGGTGGACTAACGCATCGAGTCGCTCCAGGAATGCGCGCGCAAGAATGCGGCTCTTCAAGTGCATCTACAGTTAGAAGCTTTAGTCTAGTCTAGCAACTACCCCACCCACGTAGATTATGCCTAACTTCCCGCCAATTCTGGCTCCAATTTCAAATTCCGAAGATTCGTGTTACAATTTCAGACTATAATGAGCATCCGTGTATACCAAATAGGGGAACTTTAGTGTGACGCCGAATTAAAACGCATATTTCCCTAGATAAGAATCAGATTTCAACACAATAACAATAGTGAAAATCGTTCACTGTAAAAATCAGTCGCTGGTTCCCCGGACCACATCTCATCTCATGCCGCCAATTATTAACAACACGCAGAGATGAATCGATAAACAATTCTGCTCTCCCATTGGTTGAATAGTGGGCGCGGCGCGACGCCATTGGTCGGCGTCGCGTGGTGTGACGTCAAGGCCGATGACCTTTAAATTGGCGCAATTTTTCAATTTAGAGCGTAGAGGCGGAGGAAAGTTTTTGTCAATCAAATATACATTTGTTTGAATTATAGAGTGGCGCTTATCGATCATAGATATTGAGTATTTGAACTAGAATGAATGAATGATTCCTTTGCCCTTGATTTATTCTAGAATAGGCGCCTAATGGCAGCATACTTTTTATCGATGTAGAACGTAATAAAATCTCATAAAAATTATTCAACTATTTATTAGGAAGTGTAAATTTTTATCAGATATTACTTATCAAGAGAAGAGTTAATATTTATTTAAATTATCACGTTAACAGGCGGGCCTTTTGAAATATATTTTTTTATCGCTATTCGATAGTTCTGAAAAATGTTTCCATTATGATATGTGATGTCTCATAGACAAGGAGAGGTAAATAAAAGAGGTGTAGCAAAAATCTTGATTAGATTAACTAGGTTATCTTATAGGTACCTATTTACTGATCAAATATTGCCATTGATAACATAGGTACACTCCTATATATTATTCGTCATGTTTGGGTTTTCAGTACAAAAAAAAGGAAAAATAAACCTTTGTTGTATTCTCGATAGGTACCAATGAAATAAGTTTTGGTATTGAGACTGCAAACATTAAATAATTTGGTATTTGCCGGAAAAAAAAATTAACACTGAACAATTTGTGATAAAATGAAAAGTAAGTAAAAAGAAAATCCGTTTAGAATGACAGATAGTTGTCATTAAAAGTATATGACTATACCAAAAATTTGATGTTTAGAGTATGTCGTTTAACGCCTGTGAACTCTAATAAATATTTGATTATCACCGTCTGCCGCCCGCATGACGAATTGATGTTTATGCAACATTAAGTAGCTACAAGAAAACGACGCCAAATCCGATTATATATATTTTAAAATTCAGCGAGTGATTATTTTACGTCAGTTTTCATTCAAAGAAAATTTATCAGAGTTTAAAGCAAAAGACTCATTCACCCATCAGTGCCACAGAGTAAAAATAACACCCCAAACGCTCACTCATTAGCAGTCTATCAACCGAAATAGCTCTTCCGTTCAATCGTTCATCATTCGCGTTTAAAAATAAAGGGCGGCGCTAAGATTGAATGCCACTGAGATAAATAAAGAGGTTCAATGTCCATCTACCAACCGTATCAGTAGTTCTGTATTGCAGTATAATGCACAAGATAAAAAAAAATGGTCGTTGCACTTTTAATGGCCATATTTATGCACTTATCATAAGGTTATATTGTACTAAAGAAGGTAATTTAAGAGCAAAATAAATTGTAAAATCGTGTGTTCTGAAATTGAGAAGATTGGTGTATTTGTTTGAAATTATTGTGCGTTTTAGTTTTGTTTCAATGTCGTATGTAGGCATTACGGACCTTGAAATAAAAGTTGTTATTGGAAGGGATCGAAGGGAAATCTTCAAATGGCGCCCACCGCCTCGTGACCTTTTAAAACACTACCCCAGAACCCCCTCTGTGCAACACTTGTTAGAAGACATTCCTGAGGTATTGGTAGGACCTAAATCCTTTATCAAACTTATAACTATAAATGATGTCAGTTTTTGCATTTTTAGGGTTCCGTACCTCGAAAGGAAAAAACGAAACCCTTATAGGATCACTTTGTTGTCCGTCCGTCTGTCTGTCTGTCTGTCTGTCAAGACCCTTTTTCTCAGGAACGCGTGGAGGTATCAAGCTCAAATTTATAAGTCTACTGTCCCTTAAAGCTGTCAAGCTGAAAAAATCAAACTTATAAGCCAACGCAACCAAAAGATACAGCCGTTTAAGCCACAAATTTCCGCAAATTTTCGACACTCGCAAGGGAATCAAAACCTACAGGGTACTTCCCGTGAACTCAGAATCTTGAAATTTGGTACGAAGCAACGTCTTATAGCACAGATAAAGGAAAAATTGCGAAACCCGTAAACTTTAAGTTATATCATATAATAAAAATATTTTTAATAATTTTAAACTTACTAACCCTTTCCTCATGAACGCGTAGAGGTATTATATTGAAATTCATATCAAATACTCAGGTCTAATACCTTTAAGCGGAGGTTTGTACGGAACCCTCGGTGCGCGAGTCCGACTCGCACTTGGCCGGTTTTTTTATGATTATTCCAGCTTGACTGTACACGGCAGGGCTTGAAGGAATTATCATTACGATAATGATTAATTAGTTTATCTAAGCGGCCAAAGCGGATACTAAATACAAGCGGGGGGGAAATAAAAAGATTGTAATTATCTATGTTTGGTAATATATCAAATGATAATACTGAGGCTTTAAATAAGTTTTATGATCTCATGATAAGCTTCGTCTTTTGATTAGTACATATCTAAATACAACAATTAAAATAACGTTATGTAATTGATTACAATTTTATTAGAGTACCAAAGTCTAGAACTTTTATCTGAATTAATTTGGGCCTTAAGGTTTAGTCATAAAACGATAATTTGTGTTGTAAATTTATTCATAGAACACAGATAGGCTGTGGCAGGTTCTATCATGCCGTTTTTTACGTTTTTAAAACAATATTTAAATTGTTTATGCTCGTGGATTTTTGTTATAATCTGTGACGAAATTGGCATGGCGACATGTTCTTGAACTAACAATTCGACGACATGTGACATCCACCAACAAGCACAGGGCCCGCGTGATGTACGACAGTTCACTCCCTCTCACAGCGAGAAGGCATTTGTCCCAGCAGTGGGCATTTTACAAGCTGATTATGGTATGCTCACGGATTTTGTTATACTGTGGCACTGTGGACTTTGCGACTTCGTTACAGCGGTAACAGACACCCTATTTGCATACAATACCTCTGGTAGATACAAAATAAAGAAAGTTTTACGTAATAATGGAAAACTTTGAACTCTGCATTATAGTTTTTATTATAAGTAGATCAACAAATGTTGAACAGTAATTTATATCTGCAAAGATTTTTTTCAGCATCATATATTTTTTTAAATCGAGTAAATTAAATGCAATAATCCAATACCTATCCATTAGTAACTTTGGATTGTTAACTACCAATTTACGTCTGCCTATCCTGTCCTACTATTGCAAAAAATACTAAATGTCTTTTTAAAGTCAAATATATTTATTCAACTAGGCCAATAAACGGCACTTTTGAACGTCGAACACAAATTAAAATTTACAAGTAACAAAAGTTGATTCTACTGTGCATTCGGAAAAGTAGCTTGTATGAAGAGGAATGCACAAGAAACTCCATACTTACTCTTTATAAAAAAATAGGTGTTTAACAATATTTACATAAGTATGTACATTAATAAATTCATATATGTGAGGACAATGCACCCAGAATAGCACTACACACTATACTACGTACAGACTACAGAGAAGTATTAAAAGCATTAACAGGTAAATTCATTAATTTGATAACTATCTAGTGACCGATTTAATACGCCATTTCATTCAGAATACCGGTCAATCATTCGGTCTCATCTCGAGCGATGCAATGAAAAAAAACATGATGATTTGAATAAACGTTTGACCACGCAAAAAGTTTATTTTTAGTTGTAACAAAAAAATATTGGCGAATGAATACAACAATTATAAAATGCCTGGTTTTACCCAAAACATTAAAATTATAATTAATGAATGCACCAGCAGACGTCATTGGTTAAAAGTTATAGATAAGCACAAAATGCAAAATGGCATAACCTTCAAAACATATTTTTCCTGTTTTCATTAACGGTCTACTGAAAGTAGTTTAAAAATAGTTTTATTTTGTGAGGTAAATTTAATTAATTAATGTTTTAACCCATTACTTGATTTAGTAACTTACAATTTTTTTTTAATCTAATATAAATTAGATAAAAAAAAAGTAATTAAGCCAAAACATTTTAGTTACACCCGTAAGTAAAATGTTTTAGCATAATATTTCTTTATGGATTTTGTACGAATTCTACCTTGAATAAAATATAATTATTTGAAATAAGAATGAGATTATGGCATTCAATAAATCTTCGTAACGCTACAAGGCAATGTCAAGTTCAAATGACAGATTGGATTGTAAAATGGCTGCGTAGGCTTACGCCGACTATATCCGCTGCTCTGACTAAGGCAAAGGAAACGACTGCCTGTCCAGCCTATTGCCATCAATTGATCTTTGAATCGGTTAAGATGATAATCTGTGTCTATCCTGACTCATCCAAACATGTCGCAGAGGATATGTATTCTAAAGCCTAATTTACTGCAGCCTATTCATGTATTGAAATGTCATACAATAAAGAATTTATTCTTGAGAACATTGTACATAGGACATTGAAGGACGGATCGTCTTCGGCTATTTGTCCTATATATAGCGACGGTTTATCTCCAAAGGGGTAAAGTTTTCCATTAAAAAAACATGTCATATTTATGAATAAATAGATGCCACAAATAATATAAAGTTAAGACTGCCCTATTGCCAAACACACGATGTGCCGAGGTATATTTAGGCAGAAAGGTAAATGACTTATTTATCAAAACTCTGCTTATGCAAACGACTAGAAATATTGTTTGACACTCCAGAAATATCATTTCCATTTGTGAAAGGCAACTGAGTTTGCTGTGGTCTGCTATTGCACAGGCTACGCCATCTACGCCCCGCAAATCAATAAAATCCCTAGTCGTAGAAGCTTCTATACAAAAATATCACAACGTGAACCCCGACCGTGGGGGCCAATAAACGCATGCAAATCATACACACACACAAATAGAAAACGGAACTCGCGATCAGTATTGTTATAGAAAATGGCCGGCTCTCAACAAACCGTCTCGTATCTTATTGACGGCAATTGGAGTTGATTGTCGTCCATTTTACGACAATTGCCTGACAGTCGAGCGCGTCCAATAGCGGCTTAATCGCTAAACTATGTCGGGATATTCTCATGCGATCTTCCTAATTAATTGAAAGGATATTCTGTTGTGGTAGGTCTTTGGGAAGATAGATCACCCGTATTGTTGCCTGCCCGTATCCTCTAACGAGTTGATTGAGTAATCAAAGCCTGAGATTTTACATGGAGCGAGTCGTTAAAGGCCATTGACACTTGAATTATGCGACTTTAGTTGTACGCCTAACTAAAGAATTGGGCTGGATCAAGGGGCGAGGGCAAGAAGGAAGGCTTTCGCCCTTCAGTGGGATACTGCCAGCTAGGATATCAGCTGTCCGGCGAGAATATTAAATGATAGACCAAACATTGGTTCTCAGAATCTCAAATTTTATAAAGTATAACATGTTGTCTTAGGCTTAGTGAAATGTGGTCAGAAAAAATGATAATGTCGCAAAAACCAACCAAATCAAAGCCAGTTTCATAATATTCTATCCTAACGTCAGCGTGCACTGACATAATTCTCCTATGTAACGTAATCTCGACCACAAGGATATACATATCTCCTCTTATATTGATTCGCACGTAATATCAATTGACAGTCGAGTACTTATGGTCGTTGCCATGCGATACATACAGCCAAATATGTCATATTTGCAGAGGTCGTTCAAAAAATAGAGATGACGCGTCGAGTGCAGATAGTGTGTGCAATATCTATCTTATCTTTTTTATTTGAAATTATAGAGATAACCATGAAGTAATAATAGACCTGCAGTCATAAAAAAATATCGGAATTGCTGCTTTTTCGGAAAATAGGAATCCTGATTTACGATTAATACATTTTTAAATAGAATAAAACTTTTTTAGAAAGACCTATGGACAGGGGAGTGCAATTTATATGCAGCTGGATTATTTGTATATTCAAAAAAAAAAACACTAATAAGAATTCTCGAATATTTATTTAAAAAACGCCTTATGTCTCGCCTTTGTACGTGAACTTTATTATCACTCTGTATTTAATGTAATTTTGGTGTACAATAAATAATTAAGAAAAATAGTTGAAATGTAATGAATTACAAAGAATGTACTCAAAAAGAATTTTAGGCAGTGATTATTATGCAATAAATGGACTGTTTTCACAGCAAAGGTATAATATTTATTAGTTTATTACCTTTAGTGTTCGTTCTAAATAAATATGTGTAAAACTTTAAATATATTACTATGATACGAAGCCATAAAAATTTCCACTGCCACAATTTATTGCAACTATTGTTAGGCCGCCATCAAGTTTTGTTTAAATTTTCTAAAAGTGTGTAACAACCATTCATAAAATATGCTTATAAAGAGCATAAAAAAGATAGTTTGTTAAAAAAACAATGGATAGGTTTTCTGCTGTTGTGCAACACTCAGTCAAGAATAAAAATAGCATGTACAAAATGAAAAAAAAAATGGTGCTATGATTTATATTTGCCAAAAAATTACAGATCTTCGACCTTTGTATTACGTGTGAATCATAGGTAAACTGCACGAAATATTTGTCACAAAATCAATTTTCTCGTAGTGTAAATAGTGTTGGCAAGATTCCGAGTCGACTCTCGAGTCAAAGTCCGCGCTAAGTCCAAGGTCTGAAGGAATCTAACTCTGTAATGGCAGTTTTTGTTCTTTTTTTTTGTCCCCTCCATCGTTGAATGATGTTAATGGCATGAGTGGTACGATAGTTTTTTTTAATTTTGTATCATGGCATTTTTAAAATAAGAACGTCGTGGGAGATGATATGGAATTCATTTATGATTATACCTTTGTTGTTTTTTTTCAAAAAAGATATCTTGTTGGTTGTGTGTTACCTTAGAGTAAATAACATATTATTGTATAGTTATCTTAAAACAAAAACTCTTGGCAACGTTGCCAGTCTTTTTTCTAATTTCATTCTTAGCTTATTCAAGTTCAAAGGTCAGTCGCTTTATCCATTGGCCATGCTAATTTTCTTCAGACATTGCTACTTCAATTACTTGAATCTAGCAAGAACGAGACAAGTGAAAAACGTGTCTCGTTTTTTGCTCTATTATCCAATGAAGGAAGTGAATAATTTACGGGGCACCTAATAAGCAACCAAGCTGAAAGTTTTTTTTATTTATAAACCTTGCTGAAGATTGGAAAAACTGGTGTAACTTGCATATTGTTGAAAGCATGCGAACTTAATGAAATAACAGTTAACTGAAGCTTATCTTAAAAAGAGTGTCTTGTTAAAGATAGACAATAGACAGTGAAATCTGTGAACTGGCATATTTTTCCAATTAAAAGCAGGTTCAAGAAATCTCAAGGTTAGGATGTTCCAGAACCTCTAATGGAAAACCCGTTCCTAAACACAAAGACAGACCAAAGAAAAAAAACAAAACACACAAAAATAAAGTTTCAAAATTCTTTGCCATCAAAATCAACCTAATCGAAGTTGAGGCAGACCCAACATCGAAGCAGACTCATCAAGAAAGAATGTATCAATTTAACCCATTACCGATGAACAGACTCTTTCAACAAGTTATCAATTAAATCGCCATGCTACAAGGGGGCCTTTTATAACCCCATCGAGCCCCGATACTGATGAATAATCAGCACACTCATTGCAGGTGGTCAATGTTGTCATATCAGTACTAATAAAGTGAATAACGCCATTTTTCTTTATCAGCTGCTAAAATTTTATGAGCAATTTAGATTATCTCTTGTTGCGAGAAATTAGTGTTGGTATATTTTCGGGAATTTGTGTTTAAAGATAGCTATTCGGATTAGGTACATTTCATATGGTGTTTTTCCGTTTGGACTTCTTAATAAGTTTGTATTGTCTGTTTTTAAATTATATATTGATGATTTAGGACATATTTCTGTAAGAAAAGACCCCAATTGTCCATTTCTATAAGTTGATGCTGATTATTGTACTCTTTTGATACCAATTTCTCTTAAAACATTTTCTATGCGCGCCCTAAAAATCTCAAGAGACTCGGAAATGTCACAAATGATCACATCGCATTACTAACAGCTACATAGTCTTTTTAATTAGTATCTCTGTGGGAATCTCAAACAAAAACAAACTTTATTAAACAACCCGAAGGCAGCACATCTAAACTTTTTTAATTAATAAAAGCAGCACTGTGCACGTACATGGAACATTAAATATTTTTCTGTTATAAAAACTCAGTAGTGGGTAGTTGAGAATGAACCGTATAAATAGGAATGAATGCACGTAGGCTGCATGGCGCGTTTAATAAAGCCGGTTTATCTTAGTTCTGCAATGCGGCAATACGTTCGTTTTATGTGCATTACCTACTTTGTCGCATACAAATACAATATTTTTCAGTTCATATCCAAGTTAATGTTAAAGGTAGTTAAGTTTGTGAGTTAATGTTCAATCCGACATCTCTAAAATGATCACAAAATCTGTTACAGATTTTGATATTTTAAAACAAAGGCCCATAACGTTTCCACTACCTACTGGAACACAGGCACGCTTAATTGTTTTTGCAAGTTAAATGTGGGTAATTGTAACATTTTGTTAACTAAATTAAGTGATGCAAAAACCATTCTGTAATCAGGGTATTTTATCAGAGTGGTAACATAAATTTTTACCAAAAACTATATATGCCATAGAAAATTTCATGATCCAAAACAGTATATATTTTGTGCAAAAAAATATAGTAAATGCGATAAACAGGATTATTCAGTCTCTTATCTATCTTTACTATCTACTGCCATAACCCAATGGATTAACCACCAAGTTATAGGTATACTTATTATTACTCGGTACCAAAGGTCGAGGTGCGGTTTCTACCGACTCATATTATATTTAAAAAAAAAACATTCCAGTTAGTAAAAGAAAACAAATGCAAGAAATAACAGATGTTACGGCAAACAGCAAATAATAATTGCGTTTGACTGCGTTATCGCAAAAAAAAACAAAAATTGTCTGAAAGATACAAAAGGAAGCAACAGATTGTTTCTGTGTACATATATATTTATAGTATTTATATAGGTGGTATATATGAAACTATATAAGCTCAGTGAAGCGTATAAGGGTAGGGGTGAGGCACGCAGTTAACGAATCTAGAACGCTAGAGCTGCTAGCTGGGTCAATCAATACCAAGTAACCTACATTTGTTTTCATAAAGGACTACCTACATACAGTTGAAAATAAAATACAGAACCAAAAATTATGTTTAATGTCAGAAACACTATTGTTGGTTCAAGGTTTTCAGTACAATAGGTACAACTAACTTGTATGGCCTATACGTATGTAATAATACCTATTACATTTCTGTATATTATCAGAGGGTAGGTAGATTGCTACGTATTTTATATACTAAGTTATTATGAAGCAATTACCCACGATAACGAAGCAACAGATGAGTAGCTTTCGTGATCTTGTGCGACAGTTTAATAATTCGCGACTACGTAGTAACTACTGAAGGAAATATTTTTTTTATAATTTATTCGTATTACACTTCAATTTTAAAATACATTGGTATAAGAATCAATAGAAATAAAGTACCCTATTAAAAAAAATCGGGGCGAGTCTCGAAAACGTGGCTTTTTGTCTTAACCCATTTTCACAGTGAAAATTATACAGCGTGTTATGAAAAAAAGAGCAAAAAATTGTATGTATGAAAGTGGAATAATCATAAAATGGTGCTTAGTAGGTAGATGGAATTTCATAGATTTAAGTACATATTAGAGCTAAATTATTTACAAGAAAATTAAAAGAACCTAAAATAACAAGAAGAGGACTTAACAACAACGAAAATAGAAAAATATTCAAGTGAAATAAATGCAAAAAGGTGTCGGCTCGCTTCGGCCCGGCCGGCTTGGAGCGCCGAGCGAACCGGCCGGCATCCAACATTGATTTTTTCCTAGAAGATTACAATGATATTACAGCAAAAATAAACTCACCGATAGCCTTCATGAACTCGTCGAAGTTCTCCGAGGAGATCATCTTGTATTTCTTGCCGATGAATTCCATTTTTTAATATAAAAAATGCTTTTTAGTGAATTTGAAAATATGTGAGTCCGTACTACCGGTCGGAACTGGAATGAATAAACGCGGCAAACGGTACAATTGCTCGCCTCTGCGCATGCGTCAACGAACGAATGAGCGAGATGAACGGAACGAATGAAGTTATTGAACTGAATTGACCTTGACACCGCCCGGCGGTTTTATAGTCTGTAGCGGGAGACTCGGAGAGATGAGGGCGGGGCTGTTATATTATGTATGGCATTTTGTGAAGATTTTGCGTGAGCTACGATTTTGTTTGCTTAGTAGATTGGATGGTATCTATTATATGCGTTGATTATCAGTCGTCTGTGGCTTAATCTGGGGCATATTGGCAAAGGCTGACACACTATTTGGGTCATGTTTGCAAATTATTAACAAGAAACGTATGACCGACGTCCTATTGCTTGTAAACCCCTTTATATGTTGTCCACCCCTCGACATGTTTGCAAAAATTATGTTGTTTCTCTCTTTCTTTCTTATTGGTTTTTTGAATGCCATCTCTTTCCAATATTTCTTTTCAAAAGCCCCTATAATTTTAGTGGCCGGATGAAGCTATTTCGAGTACAATGATTTTGATTGTTAAGTACTTTAATTCTTTTTTTGTCAAATCAAATTGAGCGTTAATGTGATTTAAAAAGAAAAATGTTCGTTTAATAGTTCCTTCATGAAAGCGTATGGGAAATGTTGGACAATGCGACAATATAGTTTTATTAGTTTAACACATTCAAACTCGATGAGAGATCTCTAAGATTACCGAATTAAAATTGAATAATATTATTTAGTATTGAATTGATGGTTTAGTTTTTACCCGAAATACAATTTTTTTGATAAGACCTGAACCCAGAAACATACACAAAACTGTGGTTTTCATTTTAGATTGATTGCCTGGCAAAGCGCCTGATTTTAAAACCAAAGCAATATTTAGACGCAATATGAACATGTATTAGTAACTCCGCAGGAGCTCTTTCTCCGTACTTATTTGCTATCTAGTATTTAGCATTACAAAAATTGACTTACGGTGGATTTAAGTTTATTTTCTGTAACTAGACAGTGCATTGTTCTCAAGTGGGGCTGCATATTTCCTTATTCTAATGTCATAGATTGTTATGGCCATTTTCTGCCAAGGATTTTTTAGAAGCAGCTTGTAGTTTAAAACAGCACACTTTTGCATTCATCATCATCCTCATTTTTGCCGACAGACGTTCACTGCTGGACATAGGCCTCCCGCAAGCGTCACCACACTGATCGGTCCTGTGCGTCTCGCATCCATTGGATGCCCACAGAATAAACCAAGTCATCGATCCACCTAGAAGAAGGCCTTCCAACGTTAACTATTCCGGTTCGCGGTCGCCACTCCAGAAGGTTTTCGGCCCCATCAACCATCCGTCCTGCGAGCAATGTGCCCTGCCCACTGCCACTTTAGTTTGGAAATTCTTCGTGCTATTTGGGTAACCCTGGTTCTCCTGCGGAAATCTTCATTCTTGATTCAATCAAGCAAGGAAACGCCTAGCCCTCTCCATTGCCTTTTGGACTTAAAGCCTTCTAGTGAGGCCCATTGTAAGCAACCACCTTTCGGAACCATATGTCATCACTGGCAACACACACTGGTTATAGACTTTCTTCTTGAAACACTGTGGTAAGTTGGACGAAAAGATACTGCGCAATTTCCCAAACGCTGCCCAGCCCAGTCGTATTCGACGGTAGACCTCTTTCTCGGCGACGACGCTTGGGGAAGGTCTATGTCCAGCAGTGGACGTCCTTCGGCTGATATAATGATATGGATGAAGACTGGATGGAGACTATGTGGTATGAAATGTACGTGACGCATGAT